>WOAB01000224.1:22500-1477899 GCA_027886185.1 Rheum nobile
AGGGTCATAAATAAATCCTTACTTCTCCTTAATTACAGTAATCCTTGGCATTACAAATACTTATGTAGCCTTATAGCATCCACAATATCAACATGTTTAACATGATATAGGTACCTAACAAAAATATTGACTCACACTATCCTCACTCTGAAATGCTCTAAATTAAGCAGATTTGCTAGAACAAGTTCACACAAAAAAATTAAGGTAACTACCTTCTTATAAAACTCTTTTAAAAAGACATACTATTTAAACAAATTAATCACATACATACAATAGCATATATGACTCACTAGCTAGCTAGCTAGCTACAGTAAGTGACCCTGAAGTCCATAGATCCTTGAAGTTTTATATGTATGTATATTATATAGATACACAAAGTGAAAAGCAAAGTGAAAGAAAATCTCATCCAACCAAAATCACATAGATTTATTACCTGTAATTTAAGGAGCAAAACTGAGATTGGCTTACATGTGAAAGAGAAAAAAAAAGATAGTGAATATACTATATAATGAGTTGTTAAAGTACAGTTAGACAAACAATATCTTAAGAGCAATCAAATTAGACAACCTGATAAGTACACAGTATTGAAAGCAGAGAGCTCAAAATGTATGTGAAGTGTGATCTAGATTTTCAATTCATAATGATTTTGGTAGACAAACTAAAGCTATAGATAATAGATCCCTATATAATTTAAAGTAATATGATTATGACTTCTTAGTAAACAACACAAGAAAATCCAAGTCATTATAGCATATATAGAGTATAAGACAAACTAGCATGTCCACAAAAATGTCACTCAGGAAACAGATGCAATTAAAGTCCTAGCATAACAGGAGACCTTGGTCTTGGAGCAAGAATTTGTTACCAGAATCTGTAAAATAGGAGTAAAACAAAAAAGATTGATAAATCTCTCATAAACCAGGCTAAGCCCTTAAGTACTATACTACTGTCTATTGGAATACTAAAAGCAACATTCTCTGAAAACCAAACAGTAGAGTAATTTAGTAACCCAAAGTAAACAATCCCACAAATTATTAAATAGAATGAACACGGTATTATAAAAACCGAGTTTGGATCATATGCGGAGCACTCTTCCCGTGCGGACGTGCGGAGCATGCACTTTTGGGTCTTATTTGTGCACTTTAACGTCTTATTTGTGCACTTTTTCAAATATTTTTTTTTTTCAATTTTTTTTTCAAGCATTTTTTAAAATTTTTGCAAAAGTGCACAAATAAGGCCCAAAAGTGCACAAATAAGGCCCTATAGTGCATGTCCGCACGGGAAGAGTGCTCCGCACCGGAACCGCACTCAACTATAAAAACCAATGTGTTTATTCAGATAACATACACCAGCTTATCATAGAAGAAAGAAATTGGAATGAATACCTATATATTGAAAGAATGAAAAATATGCTCAACATGTTCAATATTTACCATTCACTAGTGCTCCTATATTTGTATAAGGATCTTATGATGTATCTACATAACGACTCCACATGCCAGATATTTTCAAGTAATATTAAGTGAAATAAAAACTTGAAAGGAATCAAATATAAATAGCACTGTACATAGTATTTAAGTACTATTTGACTTAAGCTTGTTCAATTTGTCAATGAAGTCGTTTATAATTTAAGTGAAACGTTAACTTTAACACTAGAAGCTAACCATCTAAAGTTTTATCAATGAATAAAATTTTCAATAATAATGATTTCTTCATGTATGAGAGATACCTTTTGGACAGTGAAGCAAAAATATTACATGAAAGGTGAAGAAATTAAATGGAGACCTTTTCGGTTTTAAGAATCTCAAATCATTTTAGAGCTTGATATGCTTCTTCAAATCTGCAAAATTACAAAATCAACTAAATAAGTTCCAAGGCCAAATCCAATTACCAAATATGGAAGGAGAAATTAATTAGAGACAAAACACGTTTTACGAAACTACTACAACAACCTAAATAACTAATCAAGTTTAATTCATAAACAAATTTATACAAATGAAGAAACTAATTTAAACATACCTAATTTACATGCAAACTGACTTCGAAACCCTAAAAAATAGATCTAGCCAAATCAAGTAAGTATAAACAAATTGAATTCTAAGTATTCAACAAATATTCAATCAATTGAGCCAAGAAACTAATCTACGAGTTCTTAATATTGAAAGTTGAAACAAAACACATTTGTAAGCCTTGAAGGAAAAAAAAACCAAGAATCCTTACAGCGGGAGGCAGAAGCGACTGGCGGACAACACTGGTGGTGGGATGCGGCCAACGGAGTGGGGCGACTGACCGGGGAAGGCGTGGGTGTAATTCAGTCGGCGAGGATGAGAACGCAGATAATAATCCCCGGCTAGAAACTCAACTTCGAGTTTGAAGCAAGGTGCTCCAGATCTAGAAACCACCTGCAAAGAGAAAGATGGTTCGAAGATGGATGGAAGCAGCTGGAAACACTAGAAGAGAGTGAGATATTTGGAAAAGATTCTGTAGATTGATAATGTGCTCTGAGGCATAACTGAATTAAATAAAGCAATGGGAACAGTGAAAACCAAATTTCAAAAGCATGAACCGAGCTGGGAATTTGAAGATAGTTATTCTAGACCGGCATATATAGGAACCAGGTTTACATCAATAATCCTATAACAATACTCCCCTGTTGACAATATCCTTGTCCTCAAGGATCAAAGTGCGGAAAGCGGCGGATGAAGTCATGGTAGAACTCCCAAGTAGCTTGGTCAGTGGTGTAGCCCTTCCAGTGAACCAGGACTTTTGTAGCTGTGCCATTGCCGCACTTAACCATCTTCCTATCAAGGATTGCCTCGGGTTCCTTGATTGTGCCCTGATCAAGTAAATATTGTGGCAAGGAAGAACTGGCAGAGGAAGGATTAACACAAAGTTTTAGCTGGCTCACGTGGAATATGTCATGAAAAGCAGCACCGGGTGGCAATTGGAGTTTTTAGGCAACAACACCAATTCGATCCAGAACCAGAAAAGGGCTGTAAAACCGGGGAGACAACTTATAAGGGATGCGAGATTGAAGTGTGTGTTGGCGATAGGGCTACAACTTCAAGTAAACAGAATCACCTACTTGAAATTCTCTAGCAGAGCAGTGGGAATCCGCGCTTTGCTTTATACGATTTTGGGCGCGCAGGAGGTGAAACTTCAGTAAATTGATAATTTCCTCACGCTTTTGAAGGCTCCGATCCACCACAACCGATTTACTCTCCCCAGGTAAATAGGGAAGATGCAGAGGTGGTTGCTGGCCATAGATAATTTCATAAGGCGTGACCTGAATAGTGGTGTGGAAAGTGGTGTTATACCACCACTCTGCAAGTGGTAACCACTTGCTTTAAGTGTGAGGAGCATCAGATGTCATGCAGCGCAGATAGGTCTCTAGAGTTTTGTTGGTCGCCTCGGTCTGCCCGTCAGTCTTAGGGTGATACGCAGTAGAGAGATTAAGGTCCACACCATGAATACGAAACAATTCATGCCATACCTCACTGATAAAAATGGGATCACGATCACTGATGATGGAGGAAGGCATCCCATGGAGATTAAAAACATTGTCCAAGAAACACTGAGCAACCTCCAAAGCAGTATACGGATGAGACAGAGCCAAGAAATGAACATTTTTGCTTAGACGATCAACAACAACAAGTATAGTGTGCTTGTTGAAAGAGGGGGGAAGACCTTCAATAAAGTCCATGTTGATGGATTGCCAAATTCCCTCAGGAATTGGAAGGGGCTGTAGGAGGCCGGGTTTAGCGGACATATCGTACTTATTACGCTGGCAAACAGAGCAGTTGCAGACATAATTTTGGACATCTATACTCATACCAGTCCAAAAGAAGAGCGATTTATTTCGCATAAGTGTGGCGTCTCTCCCAAATTGACCTCCAACTGCAAAATCATGCAGCCAACGGAAAATATGGAGCTTCACTGATGGGTCGTTGCCAATTACAAGTTTCCCTTGACGCCTAAGTTCTGCATTAGTGAAAGTGTACTTAAAATGAGATTGCGGGTTGGCTTGTAAATCAGAATTTATTTTCTGTAAAGAAATATCAAACTGCCAGAGGAGTTTGATGGAATCGAGGAAGCCGTCGTGCACATGAGTCAATGTGAGATTAAGGAGCTGGGAACCAGTTACCTTGGATAGAGCATCAACTGTGATGTTCTCCTTACCCTGCTTGTAGTGAATCTCGTAGGAATATCCCATGAGTTTAGAGAGCCACATATGCTGAAAAGGGGTGGACACTCGCTGCTCAAGGAGATATTTGAGGCTCCTCTGATCAATGCAGATAATAAAGGGGCGGTGGGTGAGGTAAGAACTCCAATTTTGCATAGCGTGGACAACCACAATTAACTCCTTCTCATAAAAAGAGAGGGCCTGATGTCGGGGGCCAAGAGCTCGACTGATGTAACAAATTGGGTGGTGATCTTGCATTAGAACAACCCCGATTCCCATATTGGATGCATCAATTTCAACCACAAAGACCTAATCAAAATCAGGAAGTGCTAGAACGGGTGCAAATGACAGTGACAATTTCAATGCGTGAAGAGCTTGATCAGCCACAACAGACCACACGAAGCTATCTTTCTTGAGCAAAGAAGAAAGGGGTTTAGCTATAAGGCTGTAGTTCTGGATAAATCATCTATAATAGTTAGCAAGGCCCAAAAAACTGCGAAGCTGCTTCTGATTAGATGGAGTGGGCCAATTCGAGATTGCAACAATTTTACTCGGATCGGTGCTCACACCAGTAGCAGAAATAAAATGACCCAAATATTGGATGGTGGTGGCGCCGAAGGTGCACTTAGAGGGTTTGAGGTACAATTGTTGCTCTCTGAGTATGGTAAGGAGAGCTTTAATGTGTTGCAAATGTAAAGAACAAGTTGGACTGTAAATCAGAATGTCATCGAAAAATACGAGCACAAACTTCCTGGCAACCTCACGAAAAACATGATTCATGAGCCCTTGGAAAGTACATGGAGCATTTGTTAACCCAAAGGGCATAACAAGGTATTCGTAATGGCTAAAGTGGGTCTTGAAAGCAGTTTTATGGACGTCACTGGTGAAAACCAGCTCTTAGGTCCAACTTGGAGAAGTATTAGGATCCCCCTAACTCATCCAATAAATCCTCTAATAAAGGTATTGGATACTTGTCCTTGATTGTTTGTTGGTTGAGCCCTCTATAGTCAACACAGAGTCGACAAGTCCCGTCTTTTTTCTTGACCAAGACGACTGGTGAGGCGTAAGGGCTGGAGCTGTCTTGAATGATGCCCTGATCAAGCATCTCTTGCACTAACTTCTCGATAACATCCTTCTGAAGAGAGGAGTATCGGTAGGGCCTCTTACTAATGGGATTAGCTCATGACTCGAGAGGTATTTGGTGGTTAAAGCATGCTCTGAAAGGAGGGAGTGCCTTAGGTTCGATCAGCGTAGACATCAGCGAAAGCTGAGAGTACGTGTTGGACCTTAGAGTCATTGCTTGCATCGCTCCTACTAGTGGCAATATGACAGAACTGAGGTGATTCCATATGATGCTCGGTGTAGGGTAATGCACACAATTGTAGGAGTGCAATTTGAGGGTCACTGAGCATGATTTTGTTGAGACTGCTCCCTTTGATAAGCTTGCAGCCAGGATGGACACCACGAAGCACATGCTTAACCCCTTTAATAACAAATTCCATCCGTATATTAATGAAATCTCACCACACGGGACCAACCGTTGTTAACCACTGTATACCAAACACCAAATCACAACAGTCCAGGGGCAACGTACGGACCTCGGTGATGAAATCATAGCCCTGTAAGCGCCAAGCAAAATCAGTACACCTGAACTCTGAAAATAGCTTATGACCCACAACAACAACCTGTAGAGGCTTGACGGATTCTAACTTGCACCCGACCTCGTTTGCAACATCAAGATTCACAAAATTATGGGCACTACCCGGGTCGATGAGAATGTGCAACTTCTTTTTGCCAACCTGACCAATAACCCTCATACAACTGAAGTGAGCAGAACCATTGAGAGCATGGACTGTGATTTGAGGATGTTCTAGCTCTTCAGGCTGGGGGTCCTCAACTAACGGCTCGATATAGTCAAAGGAGTCATCAAGCAGATCATCCTCGCACTCCATGGCATAGATTTGGGACCTCTTCTGTTTGAGATGATGGTCGGGCGTATACTGCTCATCACAAAACATAGAAAGTCTTTTGTTTCGCCTCTCCTGCATTTCCTCGTAGGAATACTTCCTTGCAGGTCTGTTAGTAAGGAGTTTGGGTGTGTTAGAAGGGGGGCGAGATGGAAGAATTTTTGTAGGTTCAGGAGTAGGTAAGATGGGGGTATTTTTGTGGTGCTGGTGAGTGGCTCGGTTGTAGGGTGTAAAGTTATTTTATGGAGCTTTGGTATATTTGTGGGGTGTGAGCTGTAAGGAGGATTCATGGAGTTTGGCAAGTCGAGCAGCCTCTCCTAGAGATGTAGGATTGAACTGTCGTACGTGCAATTGAAGATGTGGGTACATATTCGCAAGGAAAATACTGAGAGCATGAGGGAAAGGTAGATTTAACCTGGTAAGATCATACTCAAATCTATCCAAATATTCATCAACAGGCTCAGATTGCTTCAAGCCAACCAGATCAGCAAGTGGATCATCAAACATTTTACCAAAACGAGCAGAAATATCGATAATGTATTATGGCCAAGAAGGAAATTGATTGAACCTGCTTCGTATGTAGTTATGATGCCATTGAAGCGCTTTTCCCTCCAGGTGAAGTGAAGCCAGTCGGACCTTCATCTCAGGTACAGTGTTGTCAAGCAGAAAAAACTGCTCACACCTATAAATCCATTCCCGGAACATACTCCCGTCGAATTTGGGTAATTCGACTTTGGCGAGCCTTGAAGCTAAGCCGCCTGGGAAGATTTGGTTGCTCTGGACCACCGGCTGGTGTCGAGGATGTGGCCCGATCTGTTGGGATCCGATGGATCAAGACTGGGTGATAAGCGATTGGACAAAGGGGTGGAACCTTCTCCGGGAACAGAGGCGTGCAGCGGTGACATCGGCGGGCGTTGGTTCATCGCCATGGACATCAAGATCTCCTTCAACCCAACTAATTCTTGCTTCAGCTCTAGGGTGTGGATTTATGCTCTTCGAATTGATGACTTTGGGTCTCAAATTGACGGGTGTTCTCCTCGGACTGCTAAGTATGGTGAAGACGCATCTCCTCGAGCCGGCGATTGAGCTCCAGGAGCGTTTGGCCGCGAGTTTCAGCCATGGAAGCGGGTCGTGAGGTCGAAGGCTCTGATACCAGTGAGAATGCAGAAGATAATCCCTGGCTAGAAACTCAACTTAGAGTTCGAAGCAAGGTGCTTCAGATCTAGAAACCACATGCAAAGAGAAAGATGGTTCGAAGATGGATGGAAGCAACTAGAAACACTAGAAGAGAGTGAGAGATTTGGAATAGATTATGTAGATTGATAATGTGCTATGAGGCATAACTGAATTACATAAAGCAAGGGGAACAGTGAAAACCGAATTTCAAAAGCATGAACCGAGCTGGGAATTTGAAGATTGTTATTCTAGACCCGCATATATATGAACCGGGTTTACATCAGTAATCCTATAGCAGAGTACGTGTTTTCCCGTGCGCTGAACTTATGAAGCAAAGGCGAAGCCAAGCAGATCAACGAGGACAAGGTTCCTGGTTTGAATGAAAATCTAGGGCAGAGAAACGAAGACAGAAGCACACATATTAGAAGTTCTAGGTTTGATTTTGTAAAGAGGAAGAGAGAGAGAGCTTGAAACCATGGGAATCGATGAGAGTAAGATTAGGTTTAACAGAGTAAAGGTGAGAAAAATCCAAAGGAGGCACATCGCTTAAGATGGAGAGAGCTAGAGAAGTGAAGAACATATTAGAAGAGGATTGAAATTGATTAAAAAAAAGGAGCATTTTTGTAATGGATTTTCTTTTCCCAAAAAAATTGGTTTGATTTTCAAAGTAATATCCGCCGCACCTTTTACTTCATACGAAAAATCAATTTTTTTTTCATATCCCCGCTCCTTTTACTTTACCAAGGGCGACCAAAAAAAACTTTCGTCGCCATAGTATTGGTTATGGGCGACAAAATAGTATTTTGTTGCCCAAAGTATTTTGACAATAACTTTTTCTTTATTAAATTTATTCTTGGGCGACGAAAGTTCATGTTTGTTGCCCAAAGTTATACCATGGGCGACGAAAGATCATGTTGTCACCCAATGTTATATTATGAGTGGCAAACATGAACTTTTGTTGCTCAAGGTTATATTATGGGCGACAAAATTCAAGTTTGTCGCCAATAGTTCAATTTTGGGCGACAAATAATGTATTCATAGCACAAAGATACATTTGGGCGATGAATATGATATTTCGTCACCCAAAGAAATATTAGGCGATGAAATTTGTTTTTGTCGCGCAAAATATACTATGGGCGACGAAATATAATTTGTCGCCCAAATTTTTATTTTTCGTCGCCCAAAGAGGTTTTTCTTGTAGTGTATCTGGGAAAGGATGTTCTTCCTTTAAATTGATGCAAGAAGGACGAAAAGGGAGAAAGAGGGGATGTAGTTGTAGGTTACAAAGGGCAGGACAACAAAGAGTTAAGTAGACTTAAGAAATTGTAGTGAGATGGAGGTTGAAGATGATGAATAGTATAGGAGAGGGAATAAAAATGAAACCCGAGCTCAAGGAGAGGTATGAGAACCCGATACATGTGGGTATGAGGAATCGAGTTTAAAATTGTAAAAACGTCAAACAAACACTAGGTATCAGATTTCCATTCCAAAACACGAAACGTCATTCCCAAAATCGGGTAACCAAACACGCCCTTATAGAATACAAGTAATGACCCTTGTAGAAACAAAAACAAGCCATTTTCCAAACGAGAAGTTTGGAAAAAGGTAGGTCTTGATAACATATCATTTTCACCAGCCATAGGTACGTACTCTGGTGGAGTATGCGTACTATGGAAATCCTACCAATTGATAAATGAATCACTAGACATTGACCCTATAGATAGTAGGTTTATCATTGTAAAGTACAAAGACTTTTCCATTGATAAAACGATCATTATAATCTTTGCTTATGCCCAACATTAGGAGAATGAAAAAATAGTATTCTCAAACAATATCCAACAATATATAAACGGATAAAACAACCCATGCATTATTATTGGATATCTTAATGAAATCCAATCGCATAATGAAAAGGAAGGGGGTAGCTCCCCTCACCCAAACATATTTCAAAAACTTCTAATTTTAAGGAAAACTGTGATAGACCTAATAGACATCCCCACCCAAGGAAACTAATTTACATGGAGAAGATCTAAAAACTCATAGAATAATACATTTGAGATCCAAACAACTAGTTACAAAAAAAACATTTAAATTTGAAATGATGTGGACAAAAAAAAGACTTTACCAATCTTGTTAAACAATCCTGGAGGTCGAGCTTTCATGGTACCCATATGTATAGCTTAACAAAGAAAACTCAATTACTCAAAACAAGGGCAAAAGAATGGAACATAAAGAATTTTAGAAATATTTTTGAACAACTTGAAAAGATTGAGGACTTACTAACTATTCAAAAAATAATACAAACAATCACTTGCGGTAACATACTATAGAAACAAGTGAACCTGATAAAGAAAACATATTGCTTATTAACATTCCACAAAACATAGTGGAGCTAGAGAGAAAAAAACAAACATTTAGGCTATCAAACACTAATAGCAAATATTTCCACCGCATAGCAACTAGATGGAGAAACCAGAACAATATCAAGGAAATTACTATAAGCAATGGAACTCAATTAAATTACCCGACTGGAAAATACCCAAAGAGAGATCTGTCGTGATTTTGAAAAACGTTTCAAGAGAATACCCATAAACAATGAAAAGTTGAATTGTGCCCTCAATTTCATTCAAAATCAAGTGAGTCAATAATACAACAACGAATTAACCAAACCGGTAACCAATGAAGAGATTGAAAGAGCATTAAATGGCATCAAAGAAGACAAATCTTCGGGGCTAGACAATATGACTTCTGGACTTTACAGAAATAATGGACTATCATCAGCCCAGATGTAATCAAAGTTGTTGAAAGCTTCTTCCATTTTGGGAACCTCTTGAAACAAATAAATCACACCTTTATTACACTAATCTCAAAATGTGATATCCCAAACAACACAAAGCACTACTGACCAATTAGCTTGTGTAACACCATTTCAATCATCACGGAAAGACTAAAACTAATAATACCAAAACTAATCCACCCACTACAAGGAGTCTTTGTGGAAAACAAAAGCATACAAGATAACATACTTATTGCACACAAAATCTTCCTATTTTTTGGAGGCAAGAAAGTTAAAGAGGGTTGGTTAGCAGTAAAACTAGACATGGAGAAATCATATGACTGAGTTGACTGGGAATTTATTCTTAAGGTCGTAGACAAAATTGGATTATGCACAAAATTCATCCAATGGATAAGAGAATGCATACAAATAGTTTCATTCTCGGTATTGGTGAAGAACAGATCAACATATCAGTCCTTCCCCTTAATAGGTCTACACCAAGGGGACCCACTATCTCCATTCTATTTAATCTAGGATTGAAAATACTATCACGAAAACAACAACAAGCCTCAAATGACAGTATACACCCGTTAGGAATCCAAATTATGCGAGGTGGCACAAAATTCCCCTTTCTAGTCTTCGCATATGATATCATCAAATTTGCAAAAACAAATCATATTGCATGCACAAAAATTAAGAGCTTGACGAATATTGTAAATTATCTGGTCCACTAGCCAAATATCACAAATATTCTTTTCAGGTAACAAAGAATATATTAAATCAAATCAATTAACAAATACAACAGATATTTAGCGTCCCTTGTGCAATTTCTCTATACAAGTATTTAGGGTGCCGGATCATTAATGCTAGAGCAAATGAACAAACCTTCCAACCGATCATTACTAAAACGACCAATCAACTGTCAAAATGGAAAGTCAACACTATCTCCCAAGAGGGTAGACGAGTGCTAATCAAGGCTAACCTTTCAGCTCAACCTAATTACATAATGCAAAGTTTTACCTTGCCAATCACCATTCATAAAAACACTAGATTGAATCAACAAAATTTCTACTAGAACAAAGAAAATAACTACAAACCACCCATAAGCTGGAGTGAAATTTGTAAACCTAAAGAAATGGAACAGATTGGTATCCTAAAAAGTGAAGAAACAAATAAAGCACTACAAATGAAGCTACTATGGAAAACCTTAGCTAAATCGAGCAACCTTTGGGTCAAAATTATAAAAGAGAAATATGTCAAGATGTAATAACCCTCATTTTTAGTTAACGGCATAAATGTAATTTTACTTTTAATAAATGGGATGAATTTTTGTTTTATTATTCCAAGTGAATAAAGTGAAACATATATTCTTATTCCATAAAAGTATGTTACTTTTTATGTCATGGTGCACTTAAAAAACATCTTAAAACTATGTTAATGATAATCTTGTTAGTCATATCAATTTTAACCTAGATTATTTAAATTAAGATTTAAAAAATGTTAATTGAGATTTAAATAAGGTAAAGATATAAGGATATGCAACTTAGGCTTGAATTACTTCAAATTGTATGAATTAATTCAAAATAAAATTTCACTCTTTCATTAAGTTGGTTTAGAATGTATATATAAACTTTGGGTAAGATTATATATAAGTTTGGGCAAATTTTATAATATTTGAAAAGTGGAATAAGGGAATTTTTGCCACAACTTGGAAAGTTGGGCAAAAATGTGCAATGTTCGCCAAAATCTTGACTGGCTGTGAGCTCTTCTTCCTCATGAGCCAGCCGTGAGCTTCAAGCCCCCTCCAATGGCGTTTTGGCCCGGTTTTTCATCCTGTTTTCTTCAATTGGCCCATGGGCTTTGAAGATATACATGTCTTAAACCAAATCATATCAAAATAGGAATTTATAACCGAATAGATTGATAGAATTTTATCTTCTAAGGTAAGCTTCCCGATAATATCAAAAGTTTGGTAAAATCTAAAATTTGATCTTGTTTGAGATCAAATTTGGCCGAAAGTTGTTGGGTTGGAAATATATCTCTAAGGGATTAAAAACCCCTATAAATACCCCATCACCCATTGAAGGAATTTACCCAATTCCAAGCCTTAGGTTTTCGGCAGTCCACAAAACGTTCGAGCACTTGCAGAAGGAAATTCTCCTTCAATTGGGCACCTATAATTATGCGTTAGGTACCAAATACTTCGTCTTGAAGTGTAGTTTCCAAAGACACCAACCACGCATCATTTGGAGTTCGGACGAGGTAGATACAAAGCAAACAACGAGAGGGTGTCTAGAAGAACCATACGAACGAATTCGGTAATGGCCAATTCGTACCCTATTCGATTTTTGTCCAATTAATCATGATTATGTATGCTAATTGGGGTTAATTAGATACATATTAGGTTAATTTAATTTATAAGTAATAAAATAAAATAAATTATATTTTATGATATAATCTTAAATTGTAATTTATTGAGGGATAACATTACAATTGGATAATGTGTTGGGTTATATGAGGTGATAAATAAATTGAGTAATTTATTTATTTATTTATTCTATAACTATTTAGAATATATGACTAATTGATTATTAGTATCGAATAGATAATCGTTATGTTAAAAAGCCTTGAGATTGATTTATTTAGAGTTAAATAAATTCAATTAAAAATCGAGACTTGTATCCTTCAAATTTTGTTATAGAACAAATTATCTAATCGTATTTTATTTATGTTGTGTAACTTGGGTAAATATCGGAATCGCTTATGGAATGGAAATAAAGCAAGGAGCCAATTTGCTTTTCGAAAGCAACCATCTCCATTGCGCCGTTCAAGCTCTTCGTATTCCAAGGCAAGTGGTAGTTCACTCTTGTAATATATTCCATATTCATCTTAATTGACAATGAATCGATTGTGCTATTAAGTTGGGATAAATATAATTGATGATTTTTGTTTGCGAACTTGTGTGTTAAAATTGGTATGTAAATTAACCTTATTATTAGGTTGTATATTTTCTAGCACCGACCCTTATATATATATATATTATTATTGTAGGGTGCTAGAAGAACTTTGGTGTGCATTTGGTGTGGACTTATTTGCTAGTTAGCACGAGTATTCGTAGGAACGTTATTTACCTTGTGAGGTTTAGTTGTTTCTTTATAACTTGGTATTAGGAGGATTATTGCCCGAATACTTTTTGGTCATGACCTATCCTTATTCTAATATAAGTGGTGGTGCACTTAGCTAGTGCCAATATTCCAGATTCGTCCCTTTCTATATCTTGTATCGAGATCGGTTGTGGAATTATAAGCCTTAACGTTAATGCACGTTTTGAAATTAAATAAGATCAATTCCGTTTTGCACATAATTAATATACACTTGGGCGAGAAGTACAACGTGGAACCCGCCCGGACTCTTGTTTAAAGTAAGTCCCTTTTTCAATCTGGATTCGCATTATGCGGTGAGGTTGGTCGAGGACCCAAATATTCAAGTAGTCGTTTTTCAAACTCGTGTGATAAATTAAAATGTTCCCAAACAAATATACATATTCCTATAAGAATCAATTCCTTTGGAGTCTACTCTTGGTGCATATCTCTTTCTATCATTTTAGTGAGAGTATCCGAGTTATGTATCGTCTACCGACTATTACTCGAGACTCGAGAGACAATGATAGTAATTGGATACAATCACAAGAACCACTCTGTTTGAGCCCTTGTTCAGTCTTTCATTAGACTAACCAACCTTTCCTTTTCCATGCATGATTGGCTGGTGTCATCCGTCCTATACGACACATCAGGTAAAGCTTCCCAAGTTGATCGAAGACGTGGAAAGACGACGTTGAAGGCATCTGTGTTTTCTTTTTGGTTTTTTGACCTTTGTTTTGAATAAGGTTGAGATCCTATTTTGGAGTTTGTTATTTATTAAGTCCTCCGCTGATACTTTGACATATATGTTACTGAGTTGCCATCTTTAGCAACATCGTTTGTGAGACAATTTTGGATTTAATATATTATTATTCGTATTATTTTGTATTTGCGATCAATACTGTAAACCCTTGGGTGATTTTGGATATGTGATCTGAGGTCACTGGCGGTAATATTCCTAAGGTAATTCAGGGGTGTTACTGTTATGGTATCAAAGCTAAAGGTTTTTAAAACTCAAAACTTTTCAAATGTTTTGCGTTTATCTGAGTTTTATTAAACAAAAATTTGGTGTGAATTTTTTTTTTACTATAGGCCCTAAGTAAGGCTTAAAATAAAAATGTATTTAAGAGGTTTTAGACCACAACTATTTGGTGGAGATTATTTACAAAAGTATACTATTATATTTTTCTATAAAGGGGTTTGAAATGGAAGACATGGTCGGTTTAAAAGACGACTCAAATTTGACTAGTAGTTTTGTATAAAAAAAATATTGTTATTCAAACTTCTGCCAACAATAGTAGTTTCATCTACTGATGCTTAATTATCAAAAGTGTAGTTTCAATAATTGGAAAGTTATGACCTTTCCTTGTCTCTTTTCAGACAATGGTTTTCACAAGGTATTAGCTCAAGGCCTTGAAGGAATCTCAGACCGCTCCGACACTCAATTCCGAGCATGATTCTATTTTTGCTATCGAGAATGATAGCCATGTGATGCAATTCACCCCGCCTAGGGTAGCCGTGGAGGATGTGGTGGTAGTTGAGGCCACTGAAGAAGAAGAAGAGGATCCAGTTAAGGATCCTGAATACGTGAGCAAAGGAGAAGGGCAAGTGCAATCTAAGCAGTCCCCTCTCCCGGAAATCTCATAGGAGGTGGAACCAATGGAGGATCCTTACTACGAGAGTGAAAGAGAGCAGGTACAGTCTGGACCAGCTTAACTGGCCGACAGTGAGATGCCGACGTTCTCGCCGTTGTCTCCCGCTACTTATGAGATGATGTATTCAAGACACCTCAAGACACTCGAGACATGTCTAGTGAAGATGAGCTAGAAGAGGAGGCGGCCGTGAAGAGAGGAAGACTACGGAGGAGATGCAGCCTGGCGCCATCACTCGAGCCCGAGCTCGCCAACTTCACCATCAAGTCAAGGAGGGTCTCATGAGCATAGGAACGCCGAGCTCACGTGACCTTGGCTCGGTCATTTGCATCAAGGCTAGCCCGACAAACTTGGCACCTCCGGAGCTTGCATCACAAGGAGACCAAGCTTGACTTGTTTCAAGTAATTCAAGACAATTTTAATTCACTTTTTAATGTTTTAGTGAATTTCTAAAATTCCCTAAAACCCACTATGTTAGGGAAGTAGTGGGCCGAGTAGTGTAGGTTATTTCCTTGTTTTATTCTTCATTTTCTAGGAAGACTATTTAAGCAAATTTCAAGCTTGTAGAAAGACACGTTTTAACCAGAAATCAGAAGATCTATTTCAGTTTTTACTTAAGAATGCTTTCTCCTTCTTCCCTTCATCTTGTGTGTGATATCAAGTTTTCCTCTGAATTTTGAGTGGGTTACATCTCAAATTTCAACCTTGTTCTTCTCGGTTTAGTGAGTCATATCTAAGCTGTTGGAGATCACCTATCCTACGCCAATTCACAAGTCAATTTCCACCTTCAAGATCGCCATCATCAACAGCTATCATCAACACCACCGCACCTTGTTCTAGGTTGAAGGTTGGGCGAGTTCCGGAGTCTAGATGAGCAAATTCTTGCACCGTGTCTTCCGATCCTAGAACCCAACATGTGGTATCAGAGCTACGTAAGAATTTGCTCTAATCTTTGCTGTAAATCACGAGAATTTTAGTTCTACATGCTCTAGATTTCGTGCCCTTGAATTGTTGTTCTTATAGTAGTAGTCCGTAGGATTTCTTGTTGCTTTTCTCTTGTTTTGTTGTTGAGTCTTGCATCTAGGTAGAGGGTCGTAGTTTAGGAGCTTAATTTCAATCAGATCTGCATCGTTAACTCCTAGGGAAATCGGTTTAGTAGCCCCCTAAAATCTAGGATCATGTTGCTAAGTGGTTAGAGTCTTGAATTTCAAAATTTGAAGCTGCTAAACTCCAGACAGCCGTGTCCTATCTCTAGCTACATATAGTTAGGTTTGTTGCGTCTTTTATTTTAATTTTTTGGCACATTGAACAACCTGAATTTAATACTTGCGTTAACATTACAATCTAAACTGAGCTGTTCATTGTGATCTCTGAATCTTATTGTTCGTAAGTGTAATTTTCTTCTTGTTCCTGCATACGTTGTATGTACAAAAAAAAAAGAAACGAGGAAAGAAAGACCAATCAGTTCTTGGAATATCTTTGAAAGAGTGGATGCAACCGAAAAACTCGGCTTAAATAAAAAGAGAAAGCATTTGAAAAAGTGTTGCATCAATAGGATTAACTATACATAATCCATTCTTGTCATTTCTCTGACCTTGCTATGTAGTAGTGGTGCTCATCTCTTGTAAGGATACGAAGGAACTAGTACTTGCATCACTTGTTTTGAGTTGTGATTTTAATACAAGGAACTAAACTAAGGTTGTGGTGCACTTTATTTTGTCTTTGAGAGTCAAATTTGCGCATTTAAAAAGCCATACCCCAGCCAAGTAGCGAGCTTGTGGAGTTAAGATCCTTGAGGTTTAAATCAAAAATTTTAGCTTGCTTAGTAGCCGTAGGGACCAATGTTTGTTCTTGCATTCGTGGGCTGTTGTGTGGGAATTTTCTTGTATAGGCGAATCAATGGTGAATCCTAAGGACAAGAGTGTTTCATCGGATGATCGAAAGGAGAATGCGGCTGTCACCATGGAGACCATCCTCATGACCATCCAATCTTCCAAGGAGGAGGCCGATGAGCGCGCACGCCAACACCTCTAAGCCATGCGTGACGAACAAGCTGCCTTCATGAGGACCATGGAGGCTCGGTGGGAGCAATCTCAAAGCCTTGCACAAACTCAAAGTGTGAGCCGAGGAGTAGTGGAGCCAGTCAACACTTCTCTTGCCGTTCATGTGGAAGGAGGCGTGCTCGGCGCCTTGACACAAGAGATGACACATGTGACCTTGCAAGACGGTGCTTCCTCATATGTGCCCTTAGTGTCTACCACAAGAGAGGGTCATGGTTCACCTCCTAACTTTGCCTTTCCATATGTTACTACTAGCAACCCTATCTTTCCTCCTTTGCGCACTAACTTTGCAGATTTGGGAGATAGAGATCAACCAAGGGCACCACCACCCGAATTTCCTAGGTACCAAGAGCCCATCATCCAGCCAAGAAGAATTGTACCAGGAAGAGGAGGAGCTGGACGGGGCCATTATCAAGGCCCACGACCGCCTTACCATGTGCAGTGCGGCGCCTATGAGGGTGACTACGGCGACGCCTATGATCAGCCCCGCCCACACGGTATTAAATTGGAGGTACAATCTTTTGGTTCTAATTGTGATGCCGAGGTCTATCTTGATTGGGAGCAAAAAACTGAACAAATATTTCAGTTTTACAACTACTCGGACGCTCAACAAGTAGCCATTGCTACCATCAAGTTTGAGGGCTTCGCATACCAATGGTGGCTTGGGGACAAAGAGGAAAGAAATTTCTTTGGTCATCCCCAAATCACTACGTGTCAAGGGATGAAAAACGCCCTTAGAGAAAGATTTGTGCCGGAAGATTATTCGGAAAGAGTTCATGGTAGGCTTGAGCAATTGGAACAAGGGAATAAGACCCCGGATGAGTTCTACATGGAACTAAGGACCTTGATCTATAGATCTGGTCTTAGGTTTCCCGAGGGCTATCTTATTTCCAAGTTCATCAATAACCTCAACCATGAACTTAAGGCCATCGTGAGCAAGCAACATTTTATGAGAGGGACGCCGATTGAAGAAGTTCTTCATTATACTAACCATATATATAAGACACTTCCTTCAAGGCAACCCCAAGGTAGTAGCTCACGGCCTTGGCAAAACAATCAAGCTAGTTCCAAGGGAACTCAACCTGCACCAAGACGCTTAGAACCTACTAGGAATGACAATGCAAGTCATCCTAGAAGAGAGGTCCCAAACCAGGTTCAAACCCAAATAAATGAGGGGGAGAACCGAGCTAGGGATCTCAAATGTTTTAAGTGTCTAGGAAGAGGTCATTTTGCCAAGGATTGCCCCTCAAAAAGGCAAGTTCTTCTTAACACTATAGGAGATTATGAATCCGAGGATGAGTGTGACGAAGAGGTTGTTGAGAATGAGGAAGGGTTGGAGGAGCTACACGTAGTTGCTGCCCAATGAGATTGTTTTGTGGCTAAGAAGGTTTTGATAGCCTCGGAGGGTCCAAGTGTACCTAGCCAACGAGAGACTATCTTTCATACTAGGTGCACCATTAAGGGGAAGGTGTGTAGTGTCATAGGTGATGGAGGGTCATGTTGCAACATCATTGACCAAGAAGTAGTGAGTAGATTTAATCTATCCACTACTCCACATCCACAACCCTACACACTTTGTTGGTTGAATTCCAACACTCCTCTTAAAGTCAAGGATCAAGCCACAATTCAGTTTGCTATAGGAGAATATGGGGATGAGGTTGTGTGTGATGTACTTCCCATGACCGCATGCCATCTTCTCCTAGGAAGGCCATGGCAATTTGACCGGGGCGTGATTCATCAAGGTGTGTCTAATGAGTATTCTTTTATCATGAATGGCAAAAGGATCACTCTTCACCCTTTGTCACCCCATGAGATCATGGCCGATCATGTGGCACGGGAGCAAAGAAAAGCTCAACAAAAGGCCGAGGTAGAAAAGGGTAAAAAAATGGCAATTGGGGGCAAAGGAGGCGCCTCCAATCATTTGCTTCTAGCTAAGCCGAGGGACGTGGTTCAAGCAATCAAGCGAGGTGAGCAATGCCTTTTGTTCATTCAAAAGGACACTCTACTCGCCTTGACTGACCTTGAAGGACTTCCTAAGCCCATTACTCACCTCTTGATGGAGTTTGATGATCTCTTTCAAGAGGAAGTACCTAGTGGGTTGCCACCGGTGAGAGGTATAGAGCATCAAATTGATCTCATACCGGGGGCAACGCTACCAAACCGGGCGGCCTATAGGGCTAACCCCGAGGAAACAAAGGAGCTGCAACGTCAAGTACAAGAATTGCTTGACAAGGGCTACGTGAGAGAAAGCCTTAGCCCTTGTGCAGTTCCGATCATCTTAGTCCCTAAGAAGGATGGCATTTGGCGGATGTGTGTTGATTGCCGAGCAATGAACAACATAACCATCAAGTATCGCCACCCTATCCCTAGGCTAGATGACATGCTTGATGAATTGCATGGGGCAAGTGTGTTCTCAAAGATAGACCTCAAAAGTGGTTACCACCAAATTCGCATGAAAGAGGGCGATGAATGGAAAACAGCCTTTAAAACTAAATATGGGTTGTATGAATGGTTGGTAATGCCTTTTGGTCTAACCAATTCCCCTAGCACCTTCATGAGAATCATGAACCATGTACTAAGGCTATTTCTAGGCAAGTTTGTGGTTGTATACTTTGATGATATCTTAGTATATAGCCATAATCTTCAAGAGCATATTGGTCACCTTAGGAAGGTTCTTGAGGTCCTTAGAAAAGAAGAAGTTGTATGCCAACTTCAAGAAGTGCCACTTCCATTCGGATCATGTGGTATTCCTTGGATTCGTGGTGTGTAAGGACGGCTTGAGAGTTGATGAAGAGAAGGTGAAGGCTATCCATGAATGGCCAACACCTACTACTATAACTCAAGTCTGCAACTTTCTTGGTTTGGCCGGGTTCTACCGCCGGTTCATGAGGGACTTTAGCACCTTGGCTGCGCCCCTCACCGAGCTAACCAAGAAAGGCGTGGCATTCATGTGGGGCACATCACAAGAGGCGGCTTTTGCTAGCCTAAAGGCCAAGCTCACTCAAGCACCACTTCTATCCTTGCCTAACTTTGACAAGACATTTGAGATAGAGTGTGATGCATCTGGAATAGGCCTTGGAGGTGTCCTCATGCAAGAGGGCAAATCCATAGCTTATTTTAGTGAGAAGCTAGGTGGGGCCGAGATGAATTACCCCACCAATGACAAAGAGCTTTTGGCTCTTGTGCGTGTGCTTAGAGTGTGGCAACACTACTTGTTGCCAAAAGAATTTGTCATCCACTCCGACCATGAGGCATTAAAGTACTTAAAGGGGCAAAGCAAGCTCAACAAAAGACATGCCAAATGGGTGGAGTTCATTGAGTCCTTCCCTTATGTTATCAAGCATAAGAAGGGAAAGGATAATGTTGTGGCGGATGCACTATCTAGGAGGTACACCCTTTTGACCTTATTGGATGCCAAGTTACTTGGTTAGGGGTTTTCCAATGCTGAATGGGAAGAGTATAACCCGACTATGCCCTAGCTTATTTGGTGTCCTCTCTAGTCTATTCTCCTCCTCAACCCCCGAAAGGTCCGACTACTCGAGAGACGCTTGATGGGATGACCACCTCAAAAGCTAACCATTTTATCGAGATGACAACTGAACAGATAAGGAGGAGGGCTCGACCTTGGGAACATTACTTTGCCTCTGGCAGTACTGTGCCTCTACAAGTCTGAGTGAACATCCTAGTGCTAGCTGAGCATATGAAGAGCTGGAAGGAGTCGCTGGACAACATGAAGGAAGAGGCTGTGAGACATAGAGCATGCTACAAAGCTGTGAGACATAGAACATGCTAGAAAACTGATGGACACTGATTCAGTGCAGTACTTGAATGCCTCAGAGCATCAAGCTGGATTTATGGACAAGTTTTGTCACCCATCTGTGCCATCTAAGAGGTCGAGTGTTCCGAAATCTAAGGAATCGAAGAGACCCTTAGAAGAGTCGTGGTAAGAACCACCTCCAAAGAATAAGATTGCGTCGGCTAAGGCATATTGGGATTTGTTTCGAGACCTTAAGTAGTAGAAGTGACTTTTAGTCAACTAGTTGTTTTCCTTTCTAGTGTTTCCACTTATGACTAATGACAGAGCAATATTCTCCCGATGTTATTTTCTTTGAACCCTTTGGGTGTTGTTTGAGTTGGATTTTTGTGTTGATGGTTATCCTCAATTATTGCATTGACATTTATAATTATAAGCAATATAATATTGAATGGGTTATATCTAATAAATGTAAACGCAATCAGGAACCATTTATGGTAAATCTTCCCAATGAGGAATATTTAGTAGGAACCAAGTGGTTGTCGGATTTTCCAGAGACCATTCAGGGTCGGAAATTCAAGGTTGACTTGATGATGCGGTACTGGCCCGCCATCAGATGGTTCACTAAGGGGCTGAGTCAACCAAGACCATGGCGTCCTCCCTGGAATAGTACTTAGCTCAGTTTATTATATATTTCTATATTATTAGTTATTTCCAGTTTTAGTATGTTTCCCGTTTTCGTATTTCTATTTCAGTCATTTCTATTTCGGGCGTGTGCCAACTCTTGTAGAGTTGGCCGGCCCATTTAGCTAGAATAAGGCCCAAGACCATTAGGGTATTTGGGAGAGTCACTTGGCTATTTAAAGCCTCTATTGTACTTCATTTTAATTACGTTGAAATTAAGCCAAGCTTTGCAGTTGAGTTTTACTCCTTCCCTTGGCATCAACGTCACCTGTTCTTGTTACAAATCAAACACAATTTATCCCTAATCAATCCAAACACAACCAATTGGCAATACGGTGAATTCCTCGATCTCGATCCGTGTGTGAGACGAATCGAGCCCTACTCATTTCGTATCAACTGGTATCAGAGCGCCAGTCGATTGAGCCACCCCGAGTCGCCACCCCCGTCTTGCATCATCATCCTCGTGACCACATCGTCACGCATCATCACGCATCACGATCATCACCAATTTACTGTTCATCATTTCCGATCTTCATCAACTGGTCATCATCACCATCTTGCATCATCATGCATCATCAGATCCGCCACTACATCATCATCAGCACCGCATCTACACTTGTACCACCGCAGCACCGCTCGCACCACCGCGATTCGCCCAGATCTGCAGAGTCGCCACACCTTCGTCGTCTCCAACCTCCCGACCACAAATTTGCAGAACCCCCACACCGTCGCAACACCGCGCGCCTCTGCTCCCCGCCGGAACCAATCCCATCTGCACGTCTCCTAGATCTGTTCGTGGCTTCACCTCCTCCTTCATCACGACGCCGGAACTGAACTTCCGCTGTTCATCTCGCTCCAGCCCTATCGGCGTCCAGTCGGCGCTGAATGGCAGCCTTGTGCCGTTCGGAAGTTCGCCTCCCGTCATCCCTCTTCTCCGGCGTCCCGCATTGCCTGTCCTGCCCTCCGGCGCCCCTCTCCGATAGGTTCCAGTCGCCGGCACACCTTTGACAAGCAAGCTCGGCCCTCGACCGAGTTGTCCAGTGTCCAGGCGTCTCCCCCACGTGATTGTCCTGTGCGTTGTAGTCCCACTGAGAACAAGATTAATTAGCACCGCACACCACCCCCTGTCTCTGCCGCTCCCTCTGCACCACCGGATCTTCATCATCTTCCGACAATCTCAGCCGCAGCGATCCCTTGCGACCTCCCGCCGTCCACCGCGCCGCGCCGCCGCCACCCTTTCCTGTAGCGATCTGCTGTTATTGATGGCTGCTGTTGTTGCGTAGGGTTACCAAAGAAGAAGAAGTTGGTGGGCCGGGCCGGATTGAAAATAAAATAAAATTATTAAGTGGGCCGGTTCACAAAAATCAAGTGGGCCCATCAGTAGGACCAACTATTTTAATTGTTTTGGGAGTATGCGTTGCATTCTCATTTACGACGAGGATGCGTCACCCATTTATGATGACTATCCTGAGGACGCATTGCTCGTCTTTGATGCTTACCTCGAGGATGCGCAGTCCGTCTATGATGACTACGTCGAGGATGCGCTACCGGTCTATGATATCTATCCCGAGGACGACGATAAGTCTGCTTGGGAGCCCACGATCGTGACCGACACCGAGCCTTTGGCGCCAGTGAACACCCAACCGCCCCCTCTGGTGATCTCAACACTCGCCTCGATGGATTCCATGGTGTTGGACGTTCCTCCTTTCGTTCCCGTGCCCACGACTTGTGAGTCTTTCATTTTGGCTCCTTCTCTGGACACTATGCATCAGTCATTCCGATTTATATGCATTCATCGACTGCTTACCCTTGCCCGTACATGTTCGAAGCGGGGACGCTTCGATTCTAAGGGAGGGAGAATGATGCGGTACCGGCCCGCCATCAGATGGTTCACTAAGGGGCTGAGTCAACCAAGACCATGGCGTCCTCCCTGGAATAGTACTTAGCTCAGTTTATTATATATTTCTATATTATTAGTTATTTCCAGTTTTAGTATGTTTCCCGTTTTGGTATTTCTATTTCAGTCATTTCTATTCCGGGCGTGTGCCAACTCTTGTAGAGTGGGCCGGCCCATTTAGCTAGAATAAGGCCCAAGACCATTAGGGTTTTTGGGAGAGTCACTTGGCTATTTAAAGCCTCTCTTGTACTTCATTTTATATACGTTGAAATTAAGCCAAGCTTTGCAGTTGAGTTTTACTCCTCCCCTTGGCATCAACGTCACCTGTTCTTGTTACAAATCAAACACAATTTATCCCTAATCAATCCAAACACAACCAATTGGCGATACGGTGAATTCCTCGATCTAGATCCGTGCGCGAGACGAATCGAGCCCTACTCGTTTCGTATCACTTGATCTGTATAGCCATGGCTCCATAGGACATTATTCTCGGGATGGACTGGCTGACACATCATGGGACGGTAATCGACTTCAATACGAGGACTGTGACAGTTTAATCTGGGGCCAGTTTGTGTGTAAGTTGAAGGGTTGTAATGACGCCGATAACGAAAGGTTGATAAACGTGATGGCTGCGTTTAAGTTACTTCGACAAGGTTGTGTCAAGGACTTGTGTTATCTGGACGAACCCAAGAAAGATGAGATCATTACTCATGAAGTTCCTATTGGACGTGAATTTGCCGACGTATTTCTGGAGGAAATTCCAAGATTACCCCTGAATCGTGACATGGAGTTTACTATTGACCTGGAACCTGATACAGTGCCAATTTCCAAGGCATCGTACCATATGGCTCCATTGGAGATGCAAGAGTTAAAGAAGCAACTTGAGGAGTTGCTTGAGAAGGGATACATAAAGCCGAGTGCGTCACCTTGGAGTGGTTAGGTCTTATTTGTCAAGAAGAAGGATAGATCGTCCATGCTTTGTATCAATTACCGGAAATTGAACAAAGTCACATTCAAGAACAAGTATCCTTTGCCGATGATAGATGATCTTTTGGATCAGCTTCAGGGAGTTAAAGTCTTTTCCAAGATCGATATGAGGTCTGGTTATCATCAGCTCAGGATTCGTGAGGAAGATATTCCGAGGACTGCATTTCAGACGAGATATGGTCATTACGAGTTCGTAGTCATGCCATTTGGGCTTACGAATGCTCCATCAGGTTTTATGGACTTGATGCATAGATGCTTTCATCAGTATTTGGATAAGTTTATAGTGGTGTTTATTGACGATATTTCATATATTCGCCAAATGAAGGAGCTCATGAGGAACATCTTCGAATTGTATTATCAATTCTTAGACATAATTACCTATATGCTAAGTTGTGTAAGTGTGACTTTTGGTTGAAGGAAGTTGCATTTTTAGGCCATGTGATCAATGAGAAAGGGGTAATGGTTAATCCTTAACAGATTGAAGTAGTGGCTTATTGGAAGCGACCTCAAAATGTGAAGGAGGTGCACAGTTTATTAGAACTTGTTGGTTAATATAGACGGTTCATATAGGGATTTTTGAAGATCACTTTACCTATGACCGGGTTGCTACGCAAGGTCCACAAGAAGTTTGTGTGGGATGAGAAGTGTGAGGCCAACTTTCAATAGTTGAAAGAGTGCCTGACGTCAGCACCATTGCTAGCACTACCGGAATGAACTGAAGGTTATGTGGTTTATAGTGATGCTTCGAAGCAAGGTATGGGATGTGTACTGATGCAGAAGGGGAATGTTATTGCATATGCATCTCGGTAGCTAAAACCTTATGAAGCTAACTACCTAACCCATGAATTGGAGTTAGCAGCGGTGGTGTTTGCGTTGAAGATTTAGAGGCACTACCCTTATGGTGTCAAGTGTCAAATCTTCACCGACCACAAGAGTCTGAAGTATGTTTTTACACAAAAGGAGTTAAACATGAGGCAACGACGCTGGTTAGAGTTGCTCAAGGATTATGGTATTAAGTTGATGTATCATCCGGGCAAGGCTAATGTGGTAGCAGACACATTGAGCCAAATGACGCCGTATGAGACTATGGTAGCTTTACTGTAACACCCCCAAATTCCAATCCGTTTGGAAAGGTATTACCGCCAGTGACCCCGGTTTCCACACCGAAGCCACCCCAGGCTTTACCGATTTCAACATAATTCATAAACAACGGTTAAGATATAAACATCAAAACCTTTAATTAAAACATATGTCTGGGGATTACATCCCAATCCCCATAGGACAAAACAAAGTATTTAGCGGAAGTCTTTGGGTCTTGATCATAAAGATCACCCGCCAAGGATCGTAGCCTGATAAACTATTAAAACACCGTTTACTTTTATTGTCGTTCTAGCCTCCATTCCTCGGATGCTTATCTGATGTGCCGAATCGAACGGATGACATCAGCCAACCATGCAGAGAATAATTACGGTTGGTTAGTCTAATGAAAGACTACGCAAGGGTACAAAGCAGAGTGGTTCGAAGTAGTCGTATTAGGTTAAACTCATCGTTTCTCGAATTAAAACCGATGACGATAGTCAACCACCATACTCCTACCGGAATATATCAAAAGGTATGATCAAAGGGAGATTTTGGAGACCAGGTCACACAGCAATCAACCCAAAAGAAGACTCCAATGAATTGAGTCTTATCGGAAGTATGACAATGTTGGGGAACATAAATAATTTCATACAAGCGTTCAAAAACGACTTGATATTTCGGTTCACGACCAACCTCACCGCTTAACGCGAATCCAGATTGGAAAGAGAACGGTACTCTGATCAAAGTCAAGACGAGCTTTCCTAGCTGTACTATTCCCTAGCTGCACTACTCGTCTGAGGTTTCTTAATCATGTGCGCTCGGGCACTTATCCTTTTTAATTCCAAAATGCACATCACGTTATAGGCTTTTAATTATATGCCTGCCGACAGCAGGACATACTTCTGATAGGGACGAATCCCAAGTTTGTAGCACCAGCTTCGTTCCACCATCTCTATACCAAGTACAGAGAAAGGTCATGACCCACCAAATGGTCTTTGAGTTTAGAACCCTTAGCACCATTTTCATTATCAAGAAATGACTAGACCTCAATTTGTCCATAGCTCCTACGAATACTCATGCTAACTAAACAGTCCAAGCACATCAATAATCATATCAAAGCCCTCAGGCCAAAATATATATCTATAATAGCGTTGTTCTAGCAGATATACAACCTATTATAATATCATTTTTTTTTATATCATTTAGTAAAACTGTTCCCAACAATTCAATAAATCATTCAAAATTAATTAACAATTAAGCAATTGATAATCAATAGAATTATGGAATGATAAGCAAGAGCGAACCGCCACTTGCCTTAGATCAGCCGAAAGCTTGAACGAAGCTTAGGAACAAGAGGTTTCCGGGTCTGGAACTGGGATGGATCCTGGATGTTAAATCCTTCTGGAATGACCCATAACGAGACCCTAAGTTAGATTTGACAATAGCTAGTACGAATCTAAAGAATAACGAAAGGAATCGAAGGGAACGGAGCCCGATCAAAAGCCACAGAAGCCAAGGTCGAAACAAGCCAAGGTCCTGTCGGCGACGGTCGCCGCCTACCTTACGGCAGGCGCCGCCTGTTCGTGGCGGCGGTCGCTGCTACGAACAGGCCAGAATATTTCGAAAAGAAGAAATCTCACCGACGTCGATCGATTTGCTTCTCCTTTCGTTTGCTTTGGATTCTAATCTTCCTAGGGCCACCAAAGCTTTACTTTGAGATCAACCAAACTCAAGAACGAAGCTTCGACGAAGCTTTGAAGTTCTCCGGCGAGATGGGATTTTCCGGCGAGATTTTGGAAGAGAAAGGGCGAGTTCAGACGAGCTCGAATTCCTCTTCTTTCTCTGTATATATAACCCAAGCAAGGAGGAGAAGCAGTCAGCTGCATTGCCCGACCAAATGGGTGTCCTCCGAGGCGTTAACGGCGCGAGTTTCCAGCTCCGGCGATGTCAGAGATATTGGCGGCGATCGCCGCCGACGACAGAAGGTCGCCGCCCGATTTATGCCTGGCGGCGGTCGCTGCTTTTGCCGCTTTGGCCAATTTTTGTCCGTTTTGTCGCCCGGGTTAATAATATTCGTACACGAATGACTTTTTAACCAAAAAAATACATTAACTGTATTTTATATGCCTCAAAAAAATATTACAGAGACCAAACATCTTACAGAATGTCCATACTTCTCTGAATTTAATCTGACTTGTAATATGGGCATAAGAAAAATCAAAATTTTCCTTACAAAATGAGGGATATTACATTACCTCCCCCTTAAAAGAAGTTTCGATCCCGAAACTTAGGCCGAAAACAGCTCGGGAAAGCATCTGAGCATATCCTCCTCATTTTCCCAAGTCTCCCAGGTAACTTCTTCTGTCCCTGACTTGGACCACAAAATCCGTACCAATGGTACCACTTTGTTGCGCAATTGCTTTACACGGCGCTCGAGAATACGCACAGGTATCTCTTCATAGGTACCATTTGCTTGAATCTCGATGTCTTCATAGCTCAGCACATGAGACTCATCTGGTACGTACTTCCTCAACAAGGATACGTGGAACACATTGTGCTCTGGGTGTGCCGATGGCGGCAATGCCAAACGGTATGCTAGAGATCCCACTCTATTGAGAATTTCAAATGGTCCCACATAGCGAGGGTTAAGCTTGCCACGCTTACCAAATCTGAACACGCCTTTGGATGGCGAGACTCTGATAAAGACCTTGTCGCCAACTTCAAATTCAACATTCCTACGTCTTGGATCGGCGTAAGACTTCTGTCGACTTTGAGCGGTCAACATTCTTTGTCTGATCAAAGCAATATCTGAAGCAGTTCTCTCGACCAACTCTGGTCCGAGTAAAATTTTGTTGGCATTCTCATCCCAACAAATTGGCGATCTATACTTTCGACCATACAAAGCTTCAAATGGAGCCATCTGGATAGTAGCGTGCCAGCTATTGTTGTACGTGAACTCAATCGGACTTAGGTTGTCCTCCCAACTAGTGGGACGATCGAGTACACAAGCTCTCAACATATCCTCCAGGGTCTGGATAGTCCTCTCAGATTGTCCATCCGTCTGAGGATGAAATGCAGTGCTGAACCTTAGCTCGGTTCCCATGGCCTTGTGAAGTTCCTTCCAGAATCTCGATGTAAAACGGCCATCACGATCCGATACAATGGTCTTAGGAATACCATGTAAGCGGACAATGTCGTGCAAAAACACTTCAACTAGCTTTTGGACTCCCCAGGTTGACTTAATGGCCACAAAGTGGGCACTCTTCGTGAGCCTGTCAATGATCACCCAAATAGCATCCTTCTGAGTTCGTGTCTTGGGTAATCCTGTGATGAAGTCCATAGCGATATCTTCCCATTTCCATTCTGGAACAGGAAGAGGTAGCAATTCACCGCCTGGTCTACGGTGTTCTATCTTGACTTTCTGACAAGTCAAGCATTTTGCTACAAATTCTGCCACATCCCATTTCATGTTGGGCCACTAGAAATTCTTCTGGAGGTCCTTGTACATTTTGCTAGAGCCTGGATGTACAGAATAGGCTGATGAGTGGGCTTCCCTCATCACCAATTGGCGAAGACCATCAACGTCAGGCACACAAATGCGGTTCTGAAACCAGAGTGATCTGTCCTCCTGAATCACAAAACCGGGAGCTTTCCCGTTCAACGCTTCACATCTCAACTTTACCAAAACTATATCATCAATTTGTTTTTCTCGAATTTGATCAAGTAGTGTAGCCTGAATTTCCAACATACTCAGGTATCCTCTACGTTGATCATACAAGAGTTCAGCTTCACACACCATTTGATTTAGTTTGGCTTAAGTAGTGAGGAGAGCTACTACTGTCTCGTGCGATGTCTTCCGGCTCAGTGCATCGGCTACTATATTAGCCTTGCCCGGATGATACAACAATTCAAGATCATAATCCTTGAGCAGCTCTAACCAGCGTCGTTGCCTCATATTCAACTCTTTGTGAGTGAATACGTACTTGAGACTCTTGTGGTCGGTGAAGACTTGGCATTTCACACCATAGAGATAATGCATCCAAATCTTCAACGCGAACACTACCGCCGCTAGTTTCAGATCATGCGTCGGATAGTTTTCTTCATAGGTTTTTAGTTGCCTTGATGCATAAGCAATCACCTTGCCTTTCTGCATCAACACGCATCCTAAACCATTCTTAGAAGCATCACTATAGACTACATATCCGTCATTTCCTTCTGGTAGTGCTAACACTGGTGCCGAGGTCAATCGTCGTTTCAATTCTTGAAAACTGGCCTCGCACTTGTCAGTCCAGACAAACTTCTTATGGACCTTGCGGAGTAAACCGGTCATAGGTAGGGCGATCTTGGAAAATCCCTCTATAAACCGTCTATAATATCCGGCAAGTCCAAGGAAACTGCGTACCTCTTTCACATTCTGAGGCCGCTTCCAGTTGGCTACCGCCTCAATCTTTTTGGGATCAACCATTACCCTCTTCTCGTTGATCACATGGCCTAAGAAAGCCACTTCCTTAATCCAGAAGTCACACTTAGACAATTTAGCATATAGCTCATTTTGTCTAAGACAACACAATCCGCCGGTGTTCCTCGTGAACTTCCTCGTTCGGGGAATAAATCAAAATATCATCAATGAAAACCACCACGAACTTATCTAGGTACTGGTGAAAGCATCGATTCATCAGGTCCATGAAAACCGCTGGAGGATTGGTAAGTCCGAATGGCATAACTACGAACTCATAGTGGCCATACCTTGTCCGGAATGCAGTCCTCGGAATATCTTCCTCATGAATTCTGGGCTGATGGTAACCATATCTCAGATCGATCTTGGAAAAGACTTTAGCTCCTTATAGCTGATCTAGCAGATCGTCAATCCTTGGCAAAGGATACTTGTTCTTGATCGTGACTTTATTCAACTCTCGGTAGTCGATACAAAACCGAAATGATCCATCTTTCTTCTTGACAAACAAGACCGGAGCACCCCAAGGTGATGCACTCGGTCTTATATAACCTTTGTCGAGAAGATCCTCTAGTTGCTTCTTCAATTCCTGCATTTCAGCAGGAGCCATTCGGTACGGTGCCTTCGAAATTGGCACAGTACCCGGTTCGAGATCAATTGAAAATTCCACAACACGATGCGGGGGTAATCCAGGAATCTCTTCCGGAAAGACATCCGGAAATTCCCGAATCACAGGAATATCAAGAACTGATGGTTCATCTTTCGTGGGCTCGTCCAGATAGCAAAGGTACCCGACACAACCCTGACGAAGTAGCTTAAACGCAGCCATTGCATTTATAAGCCTACCATTATCAGCGTCATTCCGACCTTTAAACTTGCACACACTCTGGCCCCCAGATGACACCGTCATTGTTCTCGAACTAAAATCGATCACTGCCCCATGGCGTGTCAACCAATCCATATCGAGGATAATGTCATAGGGATCCATGGCAATACAGATCAAATCTGCCTCGAATTTCTTACCCTGGATGGTAATCAGAAACTCGGACAGACACTTAGTTCCTACTAAGCGTTCACTATTAGGAAGATTCACAACGAAAGGCTCACAAACCTTGTTGCAGACTAATCCTAACTTACTAACACAACTCTCTGAAATGAAGGAATGGGTAGCACCCGAATCAAACAGTATGTATACAGGAGTAGAGTGAAGATATATGGTACCTTGAGCAATCGGTGCATTAGGTCCATCAGCCTCACGCATCTCATATAGGCGCTGACCCTGACCTCTTGAAGTTGCTGGGGCTTTTCCTTTGTTCTGGGAAGTTGTCTGCATCGAAGGACTATGAGTCGTTGCTGGTTTGAACCTGGGTCGGTTACTCTGCCTAACAGACCCTTGTTGCGACTCTGCTCCTTTCTGCTTTCCCTGCCAACAGAACTTCTGCAAATGCCCCTCAGTCCCACAGCCAAAACATGTCTTCTTCTCCTTTGGACATGCGATGCTTTTGTGCCCAGCGTCACCACAGTTATAACACTGAATCGAACTCTTGCCCTGACCCGATTGTTGTGTCAACCCGCCTTGCGTTCCACCCATTTTTGCCTTGCTGGATTTAGCAAAGTTGGACGGTGGCGCAGTACGTTTGAATCCGCTTGCCTGAGGTTGATTCTGTGTCGACCTCTAGCGATTCTTCCTCTTGGTTGATTCTTCTAGAGTTGCCTCTAGCTTATAAGCCGCATCCACATATTGTTCCAGAGTAAGGAAATTGTGGCTTAACATCATTGGCTTAATCTTTGGGTTCATTCACTCATGGAAATGCCAAATCTTCTGTTCTTTAGTGGATACATCCGATCCGGTGTATGGCAACAAGTGATTAAACTTAATTGCCAATTCAGCCACTTTTAACCCTTCAGTTTTAGGGTAAAGAAACTCCTTGCGCTTTTCCTTTCTCATTGCCCGAGAGAAGAATCGGTCTATCATCTTAGTCTTAAACATTGCCCAACTTAAATCAGGGCTATCCGCAAGACCGGTGTTTTCCCACCACTCACTAGCATCTCCTTTTAATTGCAGAGAAGCTATGTGCACCTTCTCGATTTTCGTGCACTCTACACTGCGGAATAACCGCTCCATGTGGGAAAACCAATGCACCACCTCAACCGGTTCACCTTTCCCGTTGAAGTTGTCGGGTCTCATAGAATTTATGGCCTTCAGTGCTCGGCCACAATCATTCTTGCTTCTGACTACAGTCTCCTGATGCCGGGGTATATGAGTTTCTTGTTCCTCAACTTCCGGGGCTACTGAGGATGCCGGCACATCCTGTGCCTGAGACACACTCGGGTGTAAGACATCAGTCATTGCTTGCATGAAAATTTCCCGAATTTCAGCAATGGCCGCCTCATCAAATATCCTCGGAGCATTGCTCCTGGGATCATGTTGAGAATTGGACTCACGTACATTCTCAGGAGTTCCAGCGCTCCTCTCGTTGTGTCTGGGATGGTTACACGGTACATGGTGTTCCGAAACGTTTCCTATACGGTAGACTTCCCATGCAAGGCTTCTTCGGACGAGGTTCTCCATCGGATTCTGACGATGGACTATGCACCCTTCTTGGTCTTGGAACACATGATTCTGGTGTTCCTGGCCTTATCTCAGTCATGGTGAAGTATGGATCTTCCACGTTTGGCTCTCTTAGCCTAGCCCTTTTGTGAGCACTAGCGATCAATTTATCCATCTGGTATTGCTATTCAGAAGAGATCATCTCGCTTTGGTGAAGGATCTCTCGTAGTTCAGATTCCGTCCTCTTTCTCGTTTGAGTAGGGATAGTCTGAGATTCTCTGCCACTTCTTCCAATACCGTACTCGGTATAAAGTATTTCCCAGTCAGCATCAGACATGAGTGCGTACTCTGGCACTGGTGGCAACTCTTGCACAGGTGGTAGCTCTGAACTGGGGTGAATAAATTGCATCCCCGGTTCCTGACTATCCACCAGCAAGTGCCTCAAGTCATCGGACTCCTGGTTCTGCCCGTTGAGGTCCATCTCGGTATCCTCCTCGGAATCATCCTCGATGGGGTCCTCTTCTTCATCTTCCTCCTCGCTCCCTTCAGGAATTATTTCTATCTGGTAATCGTCATTATAGTACCCTCTCGCGTAGCTAGACGATTCATCTTCATGCATTGCTCCCACCCTTGGTGGCTCAAGTGGTGCTGCCACAGGAACTACAACATTCCTTGACACAAGGACTACCGACTCAAGAAGCACATGCTTGATCTCCTCAGGTGGGCTGCTTGGTCCTCCAACCTCGAAGCATCCCTGGGGTATTGGGAAGTCGAGCCTTCCTGGAGATGGTGAATCCATCTCGGCATCTACCGAGTCTCTCTTATGAGAAGGACACACACCCATATCCTATAGGATAACGAGGAAGGAATTTGTCTTTCTATACATAGAAGCAAGCTTACTACATCAGACTATAGATAGAAGATATGACTATGAACGGTGTTTTTTTTTGTTTTCAAATTCTTTTCATTTTGAAAATTCAGAGCCCTTTTGAAAATATTTTCCAATTGAAAACGAGTAATTGGTTTTCAAATACCCAACCCGTTCTAAAACTTAGGCTCTGATACCAGATCTGTAACACCCCCAAATTCCAATCCGTTTGGAAAGGTATTACCGCCAGTGACCCCGGTTTCCACACCGAAGCCACCCTAGGCTTTACCGGTTTCAACACAATTCATAACCAACGGTTAAGATATAAACATCAAAACCTTTAATTAAACATATGTCTGGGGATTACATCCCAATCCCCATAGGACAAAACAAAGTATTTAGCGGAAGTCTTTATAAATATAACTACATGGGTCTTGATCATAAAGATCACCCGCCAAGGATCGTAGCCTGATAAACTATTAAAACACCGTTTACTTTTATTGTCGTTCTAGCCTCCATTCCTCGGATGCTTATCTGATGTGCCGAATCGAACGGATGACACCAGCCAACCATGCCGAGAATAATTACGGTTGGTTAGTCTAATGAAAGACTACGCAAGGGTACAAAGCAAAGTGGTTCGAAGTAGTCGTATTAGGTTAAACTCATCGTTTCTCGAATTAAAACCGATGACGATAGTCAACCACCATACTCCTACCGGAATATATCAAAAGGTATGATCAAAGGGAGATTCTGGAGACCAGGTCTCACATCAATCAACCCAAAAGAAGACTCCAATGAATTGAGTCTTATCGGAAGTATGACAATGTTGGGGAACATAAATAATTTCATACAAGCTTTCAAAAACGACTTGATGTTTCGGTTCACGACCAACCTCACCGCTTAACGCGAATCCAGATTGGAAAGAGAACGGTACTCTGATCAAAGTCAAGACGAGCTTTCCTAGCTGCACTATTCCCTAGTTGCACTACTCGTCTGATGTTTATTAATCATGTGCGCTCGGGCACTTATCCTTTTTATTTCCAAAACGCACATCACGTTATATGCTTTTAATTATATGCCTCCCGACAGCATGACATACTTCTGATAGGGACAAATCCCAAGTTTGTAGCACCAGCTTCGTGCCACCATCTCTATACCAAGTACAGAGAAAGGTCATGACCCATCAAATGGTCTTTGAGTTTAGAACCCTTAGCACCATTTTCATTATCAAGAAACGACTAGACCTCAATTAGTCCATCGCTCCTACGAATACTCGTGCTAACTAAATAGTCCAAGCACAACAATAATCATATCAAAGCCCTCAGGCCAAAATATATATCTATAATAGCGTTGTTCTAGCAGATATACAACCTATTATAATATCATATTCTTTTTATATCATTTAGTAAAATTGTTCCCAACAATTCAATAAATCATTCCAAATTAATTAACAATTAAGCAATTGATAATCAATAGAATTATGGAATGATAAGCAAGAGCGAACTGCCACTTGCCTTAGATCAGCCGAAAGCTTGAACGAAGCTTAGGAACAAGAGGTTTCCGGGTCTGGAACTGGGATGGATCCTGGATGTTAAATCCTTCTGGAATGACCCATAATGAGACCCTAAGTTAGATTCGACAATAGCTAGTACGAATCTAAAGAATAACGAAAGGAATCGAAGGGAACGGAGCCCGATCAAAAGCCACAGAAGCCAAGGCCGAAACAAGCCAAGGTCCTGTCGGCGGCGGTCACCGCCTACCTTACGGCGGGCGCCGCCTGTTCGTGGCGGCGATCGCTGCTACGAACAGGCCAGAATATTTCGAAAAGAAGAAATCTCACCGACGTCGATCGATTTGCTTCTCCTTTGGTTTGCTTTGGATTCTAAGCTTCCTAGGGCCACCAAAGCTTTACTTTGAGATCAACCAAACTCAAGAACGAAGCTTCGACGAAGCTTTGAAGTTCTCCGGCGAGATGGGATTTTTCGGCGAGATTTTGGAAGAGAAAGGGCGAGTTCAGACGAGCTCGAATTCCTCTTCTTTCTCTGTATATATAACCCAAGCAAGGAGGAGAATCAGCCAGCTGCGTTGCCCGACCAAATGGGCGTCCTCCGAGGTGTTAACGGCGCGAGTTTCCAGCTCCGGCGATGTCAGAGATATTGGCGGCGGTCGCCGCCGATGACAGAAGGTCGCCGCCTGATTTATGCCTGGCGGCGGTCGCCGCTTTCTGGCGGCGGTCGCCGCTTTCTGGCGGCGGTCGCTGCTTTCGCCGCTTTGGCCAATTTTTGTCCGTTTTGTCGCCCGGGTTAATAATATTCGTACACGAATGACCTTTTAACCAAAAAAATACATTAACTGTATTTTATATGCCTCAGAAAAATATTACAGAGACCAAACATCTTACAGAATGTCCGTACTTCTCTGAATTTAATCTGACTTGTAATATGGGCATAAGAAAATTCAAAATTTTCCTTACAAAATGAAGGATATTACATTTACTCACTGCTTAGTTAGAATTGCAACAAGGACTGTGTGAAATTGACGTCTTACTTGATCATCGACAAGGACGCCTGAGTATGCTCAAAATTCAGGTTACGTTGCTTGATCAAATCAAGGAAAGACAAGTTGACGACTTGGTTATGGTGAAACTGAGTAGCGAAGTTCTAGATGGGAAAGCTCCAGGATTTGTGATTCAGGAGGATGGATCACTTTGGTTTAAAGATCGGGTATGTGTACCAAATGTTGACGACATACGAGAGTTGGTAATGAGGGAGGCTCATTCATCTATGTATTATGTACATCATGGATCTTGCAAGATGTACACGGATTTGAGGAAAAAATTCTGGTGGCCTAATATAAAGTGGGACGTAGCAGAGTTCGTGGCAAAATGCTTGACTTGCCAGAAAGTGAAGATTGAACATCGAAGGCCAAGAGGAGAATTGCAACCACTTCCGGTGCCATAATGAAAGTGGGAAGATATAGCAATGAACTTTGTTACGGGTTTACCCAAGACTCAGGGCTAGAAGGATGCTATATGGGTGATTGTTGACAGGCTCACAAAAAATGTTCATTTTGTGGCCATCAAGTCAACATGGGAAACCCAGAAGCTATCTGAAGTGTTCTTACAGGAGATAGTTCGTCTACATGGTACACCCAAGACCATTGTGTCTGATCATGATGGTCGTTTTATGTCAAGATTCTAGAAGGAATTGTATAAAGCCATGGGGACTGAGTTGAGATCTAATGCCACATTTCACCCTCAGATGAATGGGCAGTAAGATAGGACAATCCAGACACTTGAGGACACGCTGAGAGCATGTGTGTTGGATCATGTGACTAGTTGGGAGAACAACTTGTGTCTAATAGAGTTCACATACAACAATAGCTGGCACTCATGCATCAAGATGGCGCCGTTTGAAGCCTTGTATGGTTGAAAGTGCAGATATCCAATATGTTGGGATGAGAATGCCAACAAGATATTGCTAGGACCTGAATTGGTTGAAAGACAAAGGATGCTTACAGCGCAAAGTCGACAAAAGTCTTATGTTGATTTGAAGGGAAGGGATGTTGAGTTCGACGTTGGGGATAAGGTGTTTGTCAGGGTGTCGCCAACCAAGGGTGTGTTCAGGTTTGGAAAGTATGGAAACCTTTATCCTCGCTATGTTGGACCATTTGAGATCCTTGATAGAGTCGAATCTTTGGCATATCGCTTAGCATTGCCACCCTTATCACATCCAGTGCATAATGTGTTTCATTTCTCTCTATTGAGAAAGTACGTGTCAGATGAGTCACATGTTCTGAGTTATGATGATATCGAGATTCATCCAAATGGTACATACGAGGAGACACTCGTGTGCATCCTAGAGCATCGAGAGAAGCACCTGCGTAATAAGGTGGTACCATTGGTAAGGATCCTTTGATCAAAGAATGAAGCAAAGGAAGTTACGTGGAAAACCTAGCTAGGAGACCGAGACTGATATGCGAAACGTTTCCCTGAGTTGTTTTCGTCTTAGTTTCGGGGTCTAAACTATTTTTAAGAGGGTAGTATTGTAATAACCCTCACTTTTAGTTAAGGGCATAAATGTAATTTTACTTTTAATAAAGGGGATTATTTTTTGTTTTATTATTCCAAGTGAATAACGTGATGCATATATTTTTATTTCATAAAAGTATGTTACTTTTTAAGTCATGGTGCAGTTAAAAATTATCTTAACACTATGTTAATGATAATCTTGTTAGTCATATAAATTTTAACCTAGATTATTTATATTAAAATTAACACAATATTAATTGAGATTTAAATAAGGTTAAGTTATATGGATATGCAACTTAGGCTGGAATTAATTCAAAATGTATGAATTAATTCAAAATAAAATTTAGCTCTTCATAAATTTTCTTTACAATGTATATATAAATATTGGGTAAGATTATATATAAGTTTGGGTAAACTTTTTAATTTTTGAAAAATGAAATAAGAGCATTTTTGCCACAGCCTGGAATCCTGGTCGTGTGCTCTTCTTCCCCATGGACCAACCGTGAGCTTTAAACTCCCTCCAATGGAGTTTTAGCTTGGTTTTTCGTCCCATTTTCTTCAATTGGCCCATTGATGTGACTACGTCGCATCTCGAGCAAGACTCAAGCCATTCAAGCCATGGTGACTCAAGCACCGTCGCCGCCGCGCCTAGTGCATCCGAGTTAGGGCATGGAAACTGGCCCGGCAATTCTCACAACTCTTCGAGCCATCTTTTGGGGGATGACTCCACTGGTCCTCTAGGAGACATTGGGCACAAGAACGCCTGTGAAACTGGAGTTGAAGTAAGGAAGTGCCGTACACCTATTGTTGGCGCAAGAGAGGCCGGCGCTCGGGTCTTTTCGGGACGGATCACTCGAGCTCGGGCTCGAGCATTGCAAGAGGGACTCCAGGCTGGCCTGATGACCATGGGAGCACTGAGCCACATGGAAGAGAAGGCCATGTGTGCCTTGGTGCAATAACCGGGCTAGGCGCAAGGATTCCTTAGCCGTGTGGGGCTTGTTTTGAAGGGGCATTTATTGCCGATTTTTGTGTTGGTCTTCATGAAATTCTCTACCTTAGTCTTGACTATATTATGGTTGAATTCCAGCATTAAGGTTCGGGTATAAATAGGTTGTAGCCGGCCCTTGTTTTGGCATGCTAAAACTTGAACAAAACCCTTGTGTCTCTCTCGTTTTTATCAATGGTTTTTCTGCAGAATTTCTGTGTTTGATTCTCTCTTTTAGTAGCTACAAAATACAGGTTGTGAGTGGTATCAACCTCCGTACAAGGATCTCCTTTGGTGCGTAATATCCAAGGCAAATCCTTTACTAGTTCTTACAAGAAGAGGTGTGTCATATCCGACTCTTGCAAGTCCATATCCTCTCGACTTGAGACCGATCTCTCTGCCCTCTCACTCTGCACCCAATCCTCTTCCGGTTCACTCCAAGATCGCCCAAAGAATTGGCCTAAGGAGCGCCCAAGGTTACCCTCAAAATCTCTCTCGTCGGCGCCAAGATCCCTTGCCGGTTTGGTGTTGTCTTGCCTCTTTCCTTTGGTTCTTTTGGACTTTCTCGCACCGAAGGCTGCATCCCGATCCTCATGCATCATGTGGTATCAAGGCTACGCGAGGTACGTCCTAAATCTGGCTTAGAATTTCAAGTTACAACCGTTGCAAGTGAGTTCTAGCCGATTGCTTGTTTGGCCTTGTGTTTCCTTGCGATTTGTGACTTGAGCTTGGAAATTTTTCTGCAATTTTCTGGGTTCGTTTCTGCATATTTCTGAGTGTGGAAAGGTTGAAGATGAAGGTTGAATGCCAGCCATAATTGAATTGAAGTTGCGGTTTGATGAAAGGTCTTGTGCATTAATTGTTTTCGGTTCCTTGTGAACTTTCACTTGCCCGAATTTAGTACCACTTGTGACTGAATTTTGGCTGCCTAAAACACATTAAAACATAACATTTTGAGTCAAGAAACCGAACCTTGTATCCACTGGACCGACCTTGCATTTTATGGAATCTTCACTAGCATGCTTGCCGAGTCTTGTGTTTAGGATACGGGAACGGTTGCCTTGGTTGATTTTTGTTGCATGCTCATTGTGACTTTGCTATTGCTTGTCTCGACTTGATATAAAAAAATAATTGCATAAGTCGAAGCTATTGAAAAAAAAAGTGCTCAGAAAAACCCGGTCTAAAAAGGAGAGGCCATAGAAAAAGTGAGCCCAATTTAGTTTGTTGTTGCTCTTGAAAAGTGCTCAAGAAAAACCCGGTCTAAAAAGAAGAGGCCATAGAAAAAAGTGAGTCAACATAAGAGCTCAATTCAGTTTGTATGAGTAAGAAAGAGTTTTCCAAATCAAGTGCGTACTTAGTAGCTTCCTAGACATAGGCCCGGGCAAGCTAGCTAGTCCTTGTTCGCCTAGCCAAACCTTTTCCTAGCCTTGACCTATATTCACTTGCATCTTGTTGTGATTTGAGTCCTAGGACAGTTTTGGGGCTATCTTTGTTTTGCTTGGTATACTACATCTTGTTTGGTTTTGTGTTGTTGCTTTGGTGTTTGGTTGTTTGCAATTGACTAGGGATGGTGGATGATAACCAACTCGGGAAGGAGTTAGCCACGTCTCCACGAGGGAATGTAACTTTGCAGGACATTCAACAAACCTTGCTATCGATCAATGCATGGCTGGAAACTTTGGAGCGCAACCATGAGGATACCGCCGAACAATTGCAACAATTGAGTGTTAACCGCCCTCCAAGCCATGCCCATGTGGTGCCACAAGTTCAAAGGGAAGTCATTGGGTCCGCTCTTAATAATGTGGACCATGAGCAATTCCGGGAGGAAGCGTCCTCTTCTCATGCACCGAGGGTGCCGTTGGTGTCACAAGGGGCATATGCGGCGTACGAAGCGCCACCATTTGTAGCGACCTCGGGGGTAGGTATGGTTAATGATTTTGCTACATTTCCTAATAATATTGCTATTGGTACCACTAACCTTCCAGGTTATGGAGTTGGAGGCTATGACTCTTATGGGCGATCTCAAGCTACCCCTACGCCCACCGCCAACCTTTTCCCTCCACAAATGGCGATGAGGGGACCTCAAGTCCGCGCAGCTTTGCGCCCTCCCATGCCTCCCCAACGTTATGTTCCCCCGGCCTACCATGAAGAAAGGCCACAAGGGAGGGATCAACACCACGGTGTTAAGCTCCATGTGCAATCATTTGCGGGATCTTCCAACGGGGATGAATGCTTGGATTGGATGGCCAAAATTGAATCCATCTTCGAGTTTTATGGATATGATGACGCTAGGAGGGTCGCCATCACCGCAATTCACTTCACTGACTTCGCCTATCATTGGTGGCAAGAGGACCAAGCGGAGCGGCGTCGCATGGGATATGATCCCATTAGGACTTGGCAAGAGCTCAAGGATGCTCTTTCGGAGGGTTTTGTGCCAAGGGACTATACCGAGAGAGTGCACGCCAAGCTAGAGCAAGTGTGCCAAGGAAGTTGTACTCCCGATGAGTACTTCAAGGAGCTTCAGACTCTCATCTTCCGATCCGGCCTCCGCTTTCCCGATGGGTATGTTATTTCTAAGTTTGTCAATGGCTTGAATTCTGATCTTCGTGCTATTGTTAACATGCAGCATTTCGTTCGGGGTACAAGTGTTGAGGAGGTTCTACACTACACGAATCATGTCAACGAGAACCAACCTCAAAGGAGGCAACCGAGCTCCACCTCTCGGCCGTGGCTTTCCTCTACACCCAATGCCACCTCCAACCTACCAAGGAAGCAAGAGTATAGGCATGAGTTGCCACCCTTGCAGCCTAGGAAAGATGCTCCACCACCTCGGCCAAAGCAAGAAAATGGGGACCGAGCGGGTGACTTCAAATGCTTCAAGTGTCTTAGGCGAGACCACTATGCCCGGGACTGCCCTAATCAAAGAAAGGTGCTCCTCAATTCTCAAGGTGATTATGAATTTGAAGAGGAACCGGCTGAGCAAGTCGAAGAAGAGCCCGAGGAGCAAGAGGAGGAAGAAGAGCTCCATGTGGTGGCAGCCGTGTGTTAGTGCTTTGTCATCCAAAGAACCTTGTTCATGACGGAGAGCTCCACCACTCCAAGTCAGCGGGAAACCATCTTCCATACCCGTTGTGCCATCAAGGATAAGGTATGTAGCGTAATCATCGATGGTGGATCTTGTTGTAACATCATCGATGAGGAGGTAGTTAAGCGATTCTCCATTCCTACTTCTCCCCATCCTATGCCTTACCCTTTGTGTTGGCTCAATTCTAACTCTCTTATTCAAGTTAGGGAAAGGTGTGTTATTTCTTTTGCCATAGGTCCTTATGCAGATGAGGTTGAGTGTGACGTGGTCCCGATGACCGCATGTCACCTTTTGCTTGGAAGGCCCTGGCAATATGATAGGGGCGTTATTCATGATGGCGTCTCCAACGAGTACTCCTTCCAGAAGAATGGCAAGAAGGTCACCTTGCACCCCTTGACTCCTCATGAGATCATGCTTGATCATGTGCCCAAGGAGCAGCGGAAAAAGCACCAAGGCCGTGAGGAGAAGAAGAATAAGAAGTTGGCCATTGGTGGTAGCGTGGGCACTTCCAACCAACTCCTTTTGGCCAAGCCAAAGGAAGTTGTCCACGCCATCCGGGGAAGTAACACTTGTCTCCTACTCTTGTATCATGATGTATATTTGTCTTCTCAAGAGTTGGATGATCTTCCCTCACCTATCTCTCGTCTTTTACAGGACTACGAGGATCTCTTTCAAGACGAGGTGCCAAGTGGTTTACCACCAATTCGTGGGATAGAACATCAGATCGGCTTTGTCCCGGGGGCTACACTACCGAACCGTCCAGCCTATAGGTCCAACCCCGAGGAGGCCAAGGAGCTTCAACGTCAAGTGCAAGAGCTCCTCGACAAGGGCTATGTGCATGAGAGCCTCAGTCTTTGCGCGGTTCTAGTAATTCTTGTCCCTAAAAAGGACGGTACATGGCGTATGTGTGTTGATTGCCGAGCAATCAACAACATAACCATCAAGTACCGCCACCCCATTCCGCGGCTTGATGATATGCTCGATGAGCTTCACGGTTCAAGTATCTTTGCAAAGATTGACTTGAAAAGTGGCTATCATCAAATCCGGATGAAAGAGGGGGATGAGTGGAAGACGGCGTTTAAAACCAAATATGGGCTCTATGAGTGGTTGGTTATGCCTTTCGGTCTAACCAACGCTCCTAGCACCTTTATGAGGTTGATGAACCATGTCCTCCACTTCTTTCTTGGCAAGTTTGTGGTGGTATACTTCGATGATATCCTAGTGTATAGCCATAACTTGCAAGAGCATGTTGAGCACCTTAGGCAAGTGCTAGATGTCCTAAGGAAAGAGAGCCTATTTGCTAACTTTAAGAAATGTCATTTTTGCTCGGATCACGTGGTGTTTCTTGGTTTTGTGGTGTGCAAGGATGGGCTGAAGGTGGATGAAGAAAAGGTCAAAGCCATCCGAGATTGGCCTACTCCCACGACCATGACGCAAGTTAGGAGCTTCCTAGGGTTGGCGGGCTTCTACCGGCGATTTGTGAGGGACTTTAGCTCCTTAGCTTCGCCCCTCACCGAGCTCACTAAGAAGAACGTCCCCTTCAGGTGGGAGGGACCTCAAGAAGACGCCTTCAACATCCTCAAGGCGAAGCTCACACAAGAACCTCTCCTTGCCTTGCCCGATTTCAACAAGATGTTCGAAATTGAGTGTGATGCATCGGGCATTGGCTTGGGCGGCATGCTTATGCAAGATGGAAAACCCGTGGCGTATTTCAGCGAGAAATTGGGTGGGGCTGAACTGAAGTATCCCACCTATGACAAAGAATTGCTCGCCCTTGTCCAGGTTCTCAAGGTGTGGCAACACTACCTATTGCCGCGCGAGTTTGTGATCCATTCCGACCACGAGGCGCTGAAATATCTCAAGGGGCAAAGCAAGCTCAACAAGCGCCATGCCAAGTGGGTTGAGTTTATTGAATCCTTTCCTTATTTCATCAAGCATAAGAAGGGCAAGGACAACGTCGTCGCCGACGCCATTTCTAGGAGGTATGCACTTCTTTCCCTTCTTGATGCTAAGTTGCTTGGATTTGCTTTTATGCGTGAATTGTATGTGGATGATGCTGATTTCTATGATATTTTTCAAGCATGCTTACCTAAGGGAAGTAAGGACCAATTCTATTTGCATGATGGCTTTTTGTTTAAGGGTCCTAGATTGTGTGCCTAAGGGATCTATTCGGCATTTGCTAGTGCAAGAGGCCCACGGTGGTGGTCTCATGGGACACTTTGGGGTAATGAAAACTTTGCATGTACTTAGGGAGCATTTCTATTGGCCACGCATGCTTAAGTCCGTTGAGAAATTTTGTGCTTCATGTGTGACTTGTTTGCGTGCCAAGTCTAGGGTACAACCGCATGGTTTGTACACTCCCCTTCCTATTCCACAAGTTCCTTGGGACGACATTTCCATGGATTTTGTGTTGGGATTACCTCGATCTAAGAGGGGGAGGGACTCCATATATGTTGTGGTAGATCGGTTCTCGAAAATGGCTCATTTTATCGCATGCCACAAAACTGATGATGCATCTCATGTAGCTAGTCTTTTCTTTGATAATATTGTGAGATTGCATGGAGTCCCTAGGTCAATTGTTTCAGATCGTGATGTCAAATTCCTGAGCTGTTTTTGGAAGACGCTTTGGGCTAAGTTGGGCACAAAGTTGCTCTTCTCCACCACTTGTCATCCACAAACGGATGGACAAACCGAGGTAGTGAATCGTACCCTTGGTTCTCTTTTGCGCTCTCTTTTGTCTACTAACTTGCGCAGGTGGGAAGAGTGCCTAGCATTCATAGAATTTGTATACAACCGCTCGGTGCATTCGGCCACCAAGAAGCTCCTTTTGAGGTGGTTTATGGGCGCAACCCCATTACACCACTTGACTTGATGCCTTATGCAACTAAGGACCGAGAGAGCCGTGAAGGACTTGATCATGCTACTAGGATCAAGAAGCTTCACGAGGATACACGCCTTCAATTAGAGAGGCGCACAATGCAATATGTGCGTCAAGCTAACAAGGGGCATAAGGAGGTCATTTTTGACCCCGACGACCTCGTATGGGTGCACTTGAGGATGGAGTGTTTTCCGTCACTTCGGAACTCCAAACTCAAGCCAAGGGGTGATGGTCCTTTTCAGGTTTTGGAGCGAATCAATGATAATGCATACAAGATCGAGTTACCACCAAGCTATGGCGTTCATGAGGTATTCAACATATCCGACATTGCACCTTTCTTTCTTGACAATGATGATGAGTTTCAGGATCAAGATTCATGGGCGAATCCTTTTCAAGAAGGGGAGAATGATGTGACTACGTCGCATCTCGAGCAAGACTCAAGCCATTCAAGCCATGGTGACTCAAGCACCGTCGCCGCTGCGCCTAGTGCATCCGAGCTAGGGCATGGAAATTGGCCCGACAATTCTCACAACTCTCTAAGCCATCTTTTGGGGGATGACTCCACTGGTCCTCTAGGAGACATTGGGCACAAGAACGCCTGTGAAACTAGAGTTGAAGCAAGGAAGTGCCGCACACCTATTGTTGGCGCAAGGGAGGCCGGCGCTCGGGTCTTTCCGGGATGGATCACTCGAGCTCGGGCTCGTGCATTGCAAGAGGGACTCCAGGCTGGACACATGAAAGAGAAGGCCATGTGTGCCTTGGTGCAACAACCGGGCTAGGCACAAGGATTCCTTAGCCGTGTGGGGCTTGTTTTGAAGGGGAATTTATTGCCGATTTTTGTGTTGGTCTTCATGACATTTTCTACCTTAGTCTTGACTATATTATGGTTGAATTCCAGCATTAAGGTTAGGGTATAAATAGGTTGTAGCCGGCCCTTGTTTTGGCATGCTAAAACTTGAACAAAACCCTTGTTTATCTCTCGTTTTTATCAATGGTTTTTCTGCAGACTTTCTGTGTTTGATTCTCTCTTTTAGTAGCTACAAAATACAGGTTGTGAGTGGTATCAACCTCCGTGCAAGGATCTCCTTTGGTGCGTAATATCCAAGGCAAATCCTTCACTAGTTCTTGCAAGAAGAGGTGTGTCATATCCGACTCTTGCAAGTTCATATCCTCTCGACTTGAGACCGATCTCTCCGCCCTCTCACTCTCCACCCAATACTCTTCTAGTTCACTCTAAGATCGCCCAAAGAATCTGCCTAAGGAGCGCCCAAGGTTACCCTCAAAATCTCTCTCGCCGGCGCCAAGATCCCTTGCCGGTTTGGTGTTGTCTTGCCTCTTTCCTTTGGTTCTTGTGGACTTCCTCGCACCGAAGGCTGCATCCCGATCCTCACACATCACCCATGGGCTTTGAAGATATACTAATCCTAAACCAAATCATATAAAATCGGGATTTATAACCGCTTAGATTGATAGAATTGTATCTTCTAAGGTAAACAACCCGGTAATAACAAATGTTTGGTAAAATCTAAAATTTGATCTCGTTTGAGATCGGATTTGGCCAAAAGTTGTGTGGTCGGAAAGCTATCTCTAAGGGCTTCAAAACCCCTATAAATACTCCATCACCCATTGAAGGAATTTACCCAATTCCAAGCCTTAGGTTTTCGATAGTCCACAAAATGTTCGAGCACTTGTAGAAGTAAATTCTCCTTCAATTGGGCATCTCCAGTTATGAGATAGATACCAAAATCTTGGAGTTCGGACGAGGGAGATACGAAGCAAACAACGAGAGAATGTCTACAAGAACCATACGAACGAATTCAGTAATACCCAATTCGTACCCCTATTCGGTTTGTGTCCAATTCATCATGAATATGTTTGCTAATTTGGGTTAATTAGATACATATTGGGTTAATTTAATTTTAGAAGTATTAAAATTAAATTTATTTTATTTTATGATATTATCTTAAATTGTAATTTGTTAAGGGATAACATTACAATTGGATAATGTGTTGGGTTATATGAGGTGATAAATAAATTGAGTAATTTATTTATTTATGCTAAGATTATTAAGAATATACGACTAATTGATTATTAGTATCGTATAGATAATCATTATGTTAAAAAGCCTTGAAATTGATTTATTTAGAGATAAATAAATTAAATTAAAAACCGAGACTTGTATCCTTCAAATGTCGTTATTGAATAAATTATCTAATCATAGTTTATTTATGTTGTGTGACTTTGGTACATCTCGGAATTGCTTATAGAATGGAAATAAAGCAAGGAGCCAATTTGCTTTTCGAAAGCAACCATCTCCATTACGCCGTTCAAGATCTTTGTAATCAATGGCAAGTATCGATCGCTCTTGCAATTTATTCCATATTCATCTTTACTGATAATGAATCGATTGTGCTATTAAGTTGGAATAAATATCATTGATAATTTTCGTTTGGGAACTTGTGTGTTAAAATTGGTGTGTAAATGAACCTTATTATTAGGTTGTATATTTGCTAGCAATGACCCACATATATATTATTATTGTAGGGAGCTAGATGAACTTTGGTGTGGATTTTGTGTGCATTTAGTGTGGATTTATTTGCTAGTTAGCACGAGTATTCGTATGAACGTTATTTACCTTACGAGGTTTAACTGTTTCTGTATAACTTGGTATTAGAAGGATTATTGCCCTAATACCTTTTGGTCATGACCTACCCTTATTCGAATATAAGTGGTGGTGCACTTAGCTAGTGCCAATATTCCGGATTCGTCCCTTTCTATAACTCGTATCGAGATCGATCGGTTGTGGAATTAAAAGCCTTAACATTAATGCACGTTTTGAAATGAAATAAGATAAGTGTTGTTTTGCACATAATTATCATACCCTCAGGCGAGAAGTACAACATGGATCCTGCCCGGACTCTTGTTTAAAGTAAGTCCGCTTTCCAATCTGGATTCGCATTATGCGGTGAGGTTGGGCGAGGACCCAAATATTCAAGTAGTCGTTTTTCAAACTTGTGTGATAAATATAATGTTCCCAAACAAACATACATATTCCTATAAGACATGATTCCTTTGGAGTCTTCTCTTGGTGCACATCTCTTTCTATCGTTTCAGTGAGAGTATCCGAGTTATGTATCGTCTACCGACTATTATTTGAGAGACAATGATAGTAACTGGATACAATCACAAGAACCTCTCTATTTGAGCCCTTCTTTAGTCTTTCATTAGACTAACCAACCTTTCCTTTTCCTTGCATGGTTGGTTGGTGTCATCCGTCCTATACGACACATCAGGTAAGGCTTCCAAAGTTTAAGACACGGGAAGACGACGTTGAAGGCAGTTGTGTTTTATTTATAGTATTTTGACATTTGTTTTGAATAAGGTTGAGATCCTGTTTTGGAGTTTGTTATTTATTAAGTCTTCCGTTGATACTTTGATATATATAGTACTGAATTTCCATCTTTACCAACGTTGTTTGTGAGACAATTTTGGATTTAATATATTATTATTCGTAGTATATTTGCGATCAATATTGTAAAGCCTTGGATGATTTTGGATATGTGATCCGAAGTCACTGGCGGTAATATTCCTAAGGTAATTTAGGGGTGTTACACAAGAACTACACAATACTGGATTATAAAAAAACAAGTGTTTCATGGCAATGGACAAATCTAATTAAGCTACAAGAAACCTTCAAAATTAAGCAAGACTACGCTGGCAAATCAGTGAAGGAAAAATAATTAAATTTTTGACAAATAATTGGGTCCTCCCAACAAAACATGTTAACATAAGCAAGAACCAAGATAGTATAGATAAAACTGCAAATGTTGCTGACTTTCTTAATCAGGATAATGCTCGGAAAATAAGAGAAATGGAAAACCACCTTGACAAAAAGACCAGGAATATAATTATAAACACCAATATCCCACTGAACCAAATCCAAGACGTACTTTACTGGGAACACAATAAGAATGGATGGTTAACAACTAAAACTACAGTCAAAATGATGCATGTGAATTGAAACCTCGTAAAATCCAGTACTGCTTGGATCACGGATCTTGACCTACCACCAAAAATAAAAAAATTCATATTCAAAATATCAAAAAATGTACTTCCAACAAAAGGAAAATCATACGAAATAAACGTTGAAATGCCCCTTGAATGTATTGAATGTAACAATCCATATGAAGATCTAATCCACATTATGCTAAAATGTCTGCACACAAACGACACGGTCAAAAATATAAACCCCGCACTAGGAAGTATCCTAAAACAAACTGACGAAACAAATAAAATTTTAAAAGATATATTCAATGAAATTAAAGAAAATACGTCAAATAAGGAGTTCGAAAAACTGGCTTTTCCTAGTAGAGCCTTTGGTTTCAAAGGAACAATAACATTTTCAAAGACTCCGATCAAATTTCAATTCCAGACATCCAAAACATCATAACAAAACAATATAAGCATTAGCATAAATCCAAAATTGAATCTATTAAGGATAGTATTTCTGAAAACAAGATAAAAAACAAGAAGAAAGTGGAAAAACAAAAAAATGGGAAAGACCAAAACAAGATTACTAAAAACTAAATAGTGACGGATCTAAACACAAATCTGAAAATGCTTCATATGGCTATATTTCTAGGGACCATTCCGCTAATCCGATCTCAATGGTGAATGGAGATATTGGGAATGTTACACTTATTGTTGCGGAAGCTATGGATGTAACTTATTGATTTGTGTATAGTTTTTACTAAAATTTAATTAATGTTGATGTAACTTATTGATTTTCTTATTTCTAAGCGCAAAATGCTATGGATTCTTTATTTTGCCTTTTTATTTCCTAAAAAAAAGGTAAAATAAAATCTAAAAAGCAAAATAAAAAACGAAGGAAAACGATAGAAAATCTAAAAAAATCAGAAAATAACAAATCACATCCCTATTAGATATCATTTTCCCTCCAAGTAATCCTACAAACTTTTGGACATCCCAAAAAAAACTTCCCTTATTATCAGAGAAATCATACTTGTTATCTTCCATGTTAATGTTAAGCCTAAACATCTCTACTTATGCCACAATTCATTCATATTCTTCCTCTGGTATTTGAGGGTTTAGCAATAAATAATCCCGCCACACATGTGTTTCGTTCTTGAACGAATTTAAAGACAAAAAAATCAAAGTTATTAGTTTTCAAGAATCACTTCGAATCCGTAGAAGAAATTGGTAAGTTGTTGAAGTTCTATACTTTTCATGTGTAGATAGATAGTAACACTATTATCGCTCATGTATCATTACATTTTAACCATTTGATTTTCCATTAGGACGATTAAGCTTTATGATGACTTAGATAGTGGCGGGGATTGGAAGATCTTTGGTGATACTTGGGCTTATGAAGGTTTGAGAAAGGAAAAAGGAATTAGGGTTTCAGGTGCAACAAGGTATGAAGAGATAAGGAATAAAATATTTGAAAAGCTGGTTGTTGATAATGAAATGTTCGAACTTAAGTTGAGGTACGCTTCCCCCACATAGTCCCAATTTATCTCCTTTTGATCTTACCAACGATGATGACATTGATGCATACAAGTTTACTAACTTGAAATCTGCTAAAGATGGGTCTAGCCAATAGAACTGTATGCAAACTTGGCAGTGAAGGAGGCAAGAGCTTTGTTGCCGGTTATATTGAGAAGAAACCTTGTGTGGAGAATGTATATTTGAATGAGGCACATGAAATAGAAGTACTGTTAAGTGCACCAGAGGTTATAAAAAGTCAACCTTTTGTCCAGAATTCCAGGATAGGAGGTAACGAAATGAATGGTGACAAGATGCTAGATGATATAATGCATGATAATATTCTAAATGATGAAAAAGGGAAAACCTTACACTGGTGACATGATATCTAATGAGGCTGACCGGAAAAGGAAGAGAGATGTTGTAAGAGAATGGTTTTGCCAGAACTCAACCTCATCAGTTGTTGTGTCCCTAAGCAATGACTTTGAAGAAGTTGTTGTGTGCGCAATGAAGCATGAGGGTGTGACCTAGTTGTACTCGCTGATGATGATGAAACAAACCAAAATGTAGGCGGTGTAGATGTAAACCTTGGAGATGGTCACACATGGGATACCGGATTTGAAGGTGCTGCCCTTGGTAGGGAGGATATAGATTCCCAATTTCTGAATGTTATAGATACGACAGAAGACAAATATTATTGATCAATGGATGAGGAAGGTGAATGGGCAAATTTTCAGGATGTAGAAGTCAATAATGGGGCTGATAGGGTTAGAGAAATAAGGGTTGGAGATTTTTTTGATACCGAGAAGAAGTTGGAGGGTGCGCTAACTGGATATCTTTGTAGGGTTGTTTCCAACTGAGTGTGAAAATGTTTGATAAAAAGACATATGTAGTAGGGTGCATCGACAAGACATGAACATTCGGCTGTTGTGGTTCAATATATCGTCAAACCGATATGTTTGCGGTTAAGAAGTTGGTTGGAGCCCATAATTGCGGATTGAAATATATACATGACCACAACAAACATGCCACTGCATCCAATATTGCCGAAAATATACTTCCAAGGTAGAGAATTTAGTTAGTTAAGGTATGTGTAATGTATTATTGAAATGTTACTATGGAATATGACGAATTTGTTTGATCGTATGACAGGTTTAGAGGTCACAAGGAAGCCCCAAGGGCTAGAGAAATACACACCGTCATGAAAGATATGGGAATTGATGTCAGCTATCACAAGGAGAATCGAACACACTTGATAGCCGAAGACATAGTACGAGGTACTGTTGAGGAAAGTTACAGTTAAATGCACTCGTGGTTGTCCATGCTAGAAAAGTTAAACCCTGTCTCGCACACAACTATTACCACATACTCCAACAATCGTTTCAAGTACTGCTTATGGTCATTGGGAGTGTGGATAAGGGCATTTCCCCAGTTGAGGAAGGTATGTGTCTTATATTAAATGTACATAGTATAGTTGTAATGGCAGGATATATATATGCATATATGATAGGATATGAGACAAATTTTACATGAAAGTACGTATATGCATGGGTGATAGGATATGAGACATATTTCATGTGATGGGATATATCTTAGTGGATAGGGCGCATTTGAGTGGAAAATACTATGGCCATCTCCTTCTAGCTACTGCTGCAGATGGAAACAAATGCTCTTACCCTCTGGCATTTACAGTGGTTGACAACAAGAATGATGCATCTTGGTCATTTTTCTTCAGAGAGTTGAAAGTTGTTTTACCCAACAGCTAAGTAGTAGTGTTCGTCTCTGATCGTCACACGAGAAGTTCCAAGGGTTTACAAAGAAAATACAATCTTGTTGGTCATGGATTTTGCATCTATCATATATAACAAAATATCAAGTCAAAATACCGTACGAGAGACCTGTTGTCATCGTGGAATCAGGTTCCAAAGGCGTACACCAATAGAGTGTATAAGAAGCAGCTTTGAAAACATAACAAGGACTCACCCCATATGGCGAAATATGTCACAACTGCAGGGTTATTCACATGGTCAAGGGTACATTTTTCGGCGAATAGGTTCAACATAATGACAACGAAAAATGCCGAATGTATGAATTCACTTTTTTAAGGAAGAGCGTGCCTGACCTATTGTTGCATTGTTTGACATGACATTACATACTTTTGCAAGGTGGTTATGTGAACGGAGGGAACGTGTGGGCAGATGTGTTGAGGTTGTTACGAAGAAAATCACAAAGATTTTTAAATCCAGATACCTAGGGTCTTTGATAATGAAGGTGCATAGGCTCAGTCAGTTTGAAGTGAAGGTAACTGATGGTAATAATAAGTTCAAAGTGAATCTTCACACTAGGACATGCGAATGAAAGTTATTCCAGACTGATAGAATTACATGCCATATGAGTACTATGGAAATAAGGAAGTTTATAACGAAACATTAAACCTGGTGCCCTCATCCAATCGTTGGGATGTTCCTCCAACTGTGGTCGCTAATCCTTGCCTTCCACCGCAAGTGACAAGGCAAGTTAGAAGGCCAAGGGTTAATAGGTTCAAGGCTCAATAAGAGGGGAATTATGGAGCAATCAAGTGGTCTTTAAGGTACGGGATGAGATGACATACACATAGAACATGCAACAAGCGTATGCCAGACTCATCTCTTTAACACTCCATCGTCGAACCAATATTGTAGCTTATTTTTTTCTTAATATGTGGTCATTACACATGAATGCCGAAAGCATCGCCTTAATATACGTAGTCAGGGATCCATGCTCTGTATACATCTCTTACTACTCAAATTACATGTTGGCTTTTCTTTTGAAACATCTCAAGTTTGTGGTTCAAACCTAGTCAATGTTTGCATATGTATTTTAATTTCTTTCAACTACTGTAATATCCCTCATTTTGTAAGGGTGATTTTGAATTTTCTAATGCCCGTATTACAAGTCAGATTAAATTCAGAGAAGTTCGGACATTATGTAAGATGTTTGGTCTCTGTAATATTTTTCTGAGTAATATAAAATACAGTTAATGTATTTTGGGTTAAAAGGTCGTTCGTGTACGAATATATTTAACCCGGGGTTAAAAACATTTAACCACTTAGTAAAAAGGACGAAACGAAAAAAAGGGGGCAAAAATGGCCTTGACCGCACCCCGCAGTCAAGTGGCTGCGGGGTGCATAGGAAGAGTGTGCCTGGCCTATTGTTGCTTTGACATGATGTTACAAACTTTTGCAAGGTGGTTCTGTGAACAGAGGGAATGTGTGGGCAAATGTGTTGAGGTTGTTACGAAGGAAATCACAAAGATTTTTAAATCTAGATATCTAGGGTCTTTGACAATGAAGGTGCATAGGCTCAGTCAGTTTGAAGTGAAGGTAACTGATGGTAATAATAGGTTCAAAGTGAATCTTCACACTAGGACATGCGAATGAAAGTTATTCCATACTGATAGAATTACATGCCATATGAGTACTATGGAAATAAGGAAGTTTATAACGAAACATTGAACATAGTGCCCTCATCCAATCATTGGGATGTTCCTCCAACTGTGGTCGTTAAGCCTTGCTTTCCACCGTAAGTTACAAGGCAAGTTAGATGGCCAAGGGTTAATAGGTTCAAGGCTCAATAAGAGGGGAATTATGGAGAAATCAAGTGGTCTTTAAGGTATGGGATGAGATGACATACACATAGAACATGCAACAAGCGTATGCCAGACTCATCTATTTAACACTCCATCGTCGAACCAATATTATAGCTTATTATTTTCTTAATATGTGGTCATTACACACGAATGCCGAAAGCATTGCCTTAATATACGTAGTCAGGGATCTATGCTCTGTATACATCTCTTACTACTCAAATTACATGTTGGCTTTTCTTTTGAAACATCTCAAGTTTGTGGTTCAAACCTAGTTAATGTTTGCATATGTCTTTTAATTTCTTTCAACTACTTTGTGGACTTAGTCACCGTGAATAAAAACAGTTTCCAGACATATTATTATGTGTATCATGTCAAGTACTAGTTGCTTGTATGGATGTTTCTCAACTTTATGTCACTGGAAGCACAAACAAAAGCATCCCTAATCGATCAAATCTACTTGTAAAATTGTTATACATCTCATGTTTGGCGATATAACTAATTTTAATATATGTGTTATTCAAAGTTGTTGTAACATCTCAGTTTGGTGTTAAATCCCATCATGGTTCAATGTATATCATGTCGGGGTGCCAAAACATATTATAACTAGATTTATATTAAAAGGAGATTTCAATACATGATTTATGGTGAGGTTGCATGCATGCAACCCCTCCATGAAAGTACAAGAAATATTAAAATACGAGTGATATTACATAGTTGAGACAAAAGCAAAGGAGGTGCTCACCCATGTTCTCCTATAGAGTCGACGAAGGAGGGTGGAAGAAATTGTTCTTCAAGCACGTCCACGATGTCTCCAATCACAACGTATATCTTGATGAAGGCCATGTCCTACCAAGCTCGGCAAGGGCGGCAGCATCATCGTTGTTCAGTATTGGAATCAAGGTACGGAGTCCGTCATTTATGGGAACGACTATAAAAAAGTAACCCATGTCACATTCGCAGTTGTTGAAGTTGAAAAGTGGGTCGCGCAGCCACCAGATATCGATCACCATGTCTATTTGGAGGCATCGGTTTTTTGTTATTCCACCCTCATACACATGGGTGGTGATGTTGTCCATTCGTCCCCTCACTGGAACAATTATGCCCCATGTATGGACAGTGGTGTACACCCTGTGACCGCCTTGGAAATCCATGGTAAAATAGAAAAGTGGCTATCGAAGAGAAAGAAATGTAGACCATATTATTGTTTTTAAGACGTTGTGGAGAAGTAGATGAGGAAATATAAAGTCTTCTACCTTGTATTTATAGCTCCCCTCACCCAAACATATTTCAAAGACTTCTAAATTTAAGGAAAACTGTGATCGACCTAATAGACATCCCCACCCAAGGAAACTAATTTACATGGAGAAGATCTAAAAACTCATAGAATAATACCTTTGAGAAATTGGATAGAGTCCTAGTTCACAATCAAATAATTCAATGCTACCCACACCTAGTTACAAAAAAACATGCTCTCACCATCTCAGATCACTATCTAATATCCCTTGAGATCCAAACAACTAACGTTAGTAAAGCTCAACCATTTAAATTTGAAATGATGTGGACAAAAAAAGAATTTACCAATCTTGTTAAACAATCTTGGAAGTCGAGCTTTCATGGTACCCATATGTATAGCTTAACAAAAAAAAATCAATTACTCAAAACAAGGGCAAAAGAATGGAACAAAAAGAATTTTGGAAATATTTTCGAACAACTTGAAAAGATTGAGGACTTACTAACTATTCAAAAAATAATACAAATAAACACTTGTGGTAACATACTATAGAAACAAGTGAACCTGATAAAGAAAACATATTGCTTATTAACATTCCACAAAACATAGTGGAGCTAGAGAGCAAAAAACAAACATTTAAGGCTATCAGACACTAATAGGAAATATTTCCACTGCATAGCAACTAGATGGAGAAACAAGAACAATATCAAGGAAATTACTATAAGCAATGGAACTCAATTAAATTACTCGACTGGAAAATAGCCAAAGAGAGATTTGTCGTGATTTTGAAAAACGTTTCAAGAGAATACCCATAAACAATGAAAAGTTGAATTGTGCCCTCAATTTCATTCAAAATCAAGTGAGTCAAGAATATAACAACGAATTAACCAAACCGGTAACCAATGAGGAGATTGAAAGAGCATTAAATGGCATCAAAGAAGACAAATCCTCGGGGCTAGACAATATGACTTCTGGACTTTACAGAAATATTGGACTATCATCAGCCCAGATGTAATCAAAGTTGTTGAAAGCTTCTTCCATTTTGGGAAGCTCTTGAAACAAATAAACCACACCTTTATTACACTAATCTCAAAATATGATAACCCAAACAACACAAAGCACTACTGACCAATTAGCTTGTGTAACACCGTTTCAATCATCATGGAAAGACTAAAACTAATAATACCAAAACTAATCCACCCACTACAAGGAGTCTTTGTAGAAAACAAAAGCATACAAGATAACATACTTATTGCACACGAAATCTTCCACTTTTTTAGAGGCAAGAAAGTTAAAGAGGGTTGGTTAGCAGTAAAACTAGACATGGAGAAAGCATATGACTGAGTTGACTGGGAATTTATTCTTAAGGTCGTAGACAAAATTGGATAATGCACAAAATTCATCCAATAGATAAGAGAATGCATACAAACAGTTTCATTCTCGGTATTGGTGATCAACGGATCAACATATCAGTTCTTCCCCTTAATAGGTCTACACCAAGGGGACCCGCTATCTCCATTTCTATTCAATCTAGGATCGAAAATACTATCACGAAAACTACAACAAGCCTCAAATGACAGTACACACCCGTTAGGAATCCAAATTACGCGAGGTGGCACAAAAATCCTCTTTCTAGCCTTCGCATATGATATCATCAAATTTGCAAAAACAAATCATATTGCATGCACACAAATTAAGAGCTTGACGAATATTATGAAGAATCTGGTCAACTAGCCAAATATCACAAATATTCTTTTCAGGTAACAAAGAATATATTAAATCAAATCAATTAACAAATACAACTAATATTTAGCGTCCCTTGTGCAGTTTCTCTATACACGTATTTAGGGTGCCATATCATTAATGCTAGAGCAAATGAACAAACCTTCCAACCGATCATTACTAAAACGACCAATCAACTGTCAAAATGGAAAGTCAACACTATCTCCCAAGAGGGTAGACGAGTGCTAATCAAGGTTAACCTTTCAGCTCAACCTAATTACATAATGCAAAGTTTTACCATGCCAAGCACCATTCATAAAAAAAATTAGACCGAATCAACAAAATTCCTACTAGAACAAAGAAAATAACTACAAACCACCCATAAGCTGGAGTGAAAACCTAAAGAAATGGAATGGATTGGTATCCCAAAAAGTGAAGAAACAAATAAAGCACTACAAATGAAACTACTATGGAAACCCTTAGCTGAATCGAGCAACCTTTGGGTCAAAATTATAAAAGAGAAATATCTCAAGATGTAATAACCCTCATTTTTAGTTAAGGGCATAAATGTAATTTTACTTTTAATAAATGGGATGAATTTTTGTTTTATTATTCCAAGTGAATAAAGTGAAACATATATTCTTATTCCATAAAAGTATGTTACTTTTTAAGTCATGGTGCACTTAAAAATTATCTTAAAACTATGTTAATGATAATCTTGTTAGTCATATCAATTTTAACCTAGATTATTTTAATTAAGATTAAAAAATGTTAATTGAGATTTAAATAATGTAAAGTTATAAGGATATGCAACTTAGGCTTGAATTACTTCAAATTGTATGAATTAATTCAAAATAAAATTTCACTTTTTCATTAACTTGGTTTAGAATGTATATATAAACTTTGGGTAAGATTATATATAAGTTTGGGAAAATTTTATAATATTTGAAAAGTGGAATAAGGGCATTTTTGCCACAACTTGGAAAGTTGGGCAAAAATTTGCAATTTTGGCCAAAATCTTGATTGGATGTGAGCTCTTATTCCTCATTAGCCAGCCGTGAGCTTCAAGCTCCCTCCAATGGCGTTTTGGCCCGGTTTTTCATCATGTTTTCTTCAATTGGCCCATGGGCTTTGAAGATATACATATCTTAAACCAAATCATATCAAAATAGGAATTTATAACCGAATAGATTGATAGAATTTTATCTTCTAAGGTAAGCTTCCCGATAATATCAAAAGTTTGGTAAAATCTAAAATTTGATCTCGTTTGAGATCAAATTTGGCCGAAAGTTGTGGGGTTGGGAAGCTATCTCTAAGGGATTAAAAAACCCTATAAATACCCCATCACCCATTGAAGGAATTTACCCAATTCCAAGCCTTAGGTTTTCGGCAGTCCACAAAACGTTCGAGCACTTGCAGAAGGACATTCTCCTTCGGCACCTCTAGTTATGCGTTAGGTATCAAAATCTTCCTCTTGAAGTTTAGTTTCCAAAGACACCAACCACGCATAATTTGGAGTTCGGACGAGGTAGATACAAAGCAAACAACGAGAGGGTGTCTATAAGAACCATACGAACGAATTCGGTAATGGCCAATTCGTACCACTATTCGGTTTTTGTCCAATTAATCATGATTATGTATGCTAATTGGGTTTAATTAGATACATATTAGGTTAATTTAATTTAGAAGTAATAAAATAAAATAAAATATATTTTATGATATTATCTTAAATTGTAATTTGTTGAGGGATAACATTACAATTGGATAATGTGTTAGGTTATATGAGGTGATAAATAAATTGAGTAATTTATTTATTTATTTATCCTATAACTATTTAGAATATACGACTAATTGATTATTAGTATCGAATAGATAATCGTTATGTTAAAAGCCTTGAAATTTATTTATTTAGAGTTAAATAAATTCAATTAAAAATCGAGACTTGTATCCTTCAAATTTCATTATTGAACAAATTATCTAATCGTATTTTATTTATGCCGTGTAACTTGGGTAAATATCGGAATCGCTTATGGAATGGAAATAAAGCAAGGAGCCAATTTGCTTTTCGAAAGCAAGTGGTGCACTTAATTGACAATGAATCGATTGTGCTATTAAGTTGGGATAAATATCATTAATGATTTTTGTTTGCGAACTTGTGGGTTAAAATTGGTATGTAAATTAACCTTATTATTAGGTTGTATATATTCTAGCACCGACCCTCATATATATATATTATTATTGTAGGGTGCTAGAAGAACTTTGGTGTGCATTTGGTGTCGACTTATTTGCTAGTTAGCACGAGTATGTGTAGGAACGTTATTTACCTTGCGAGGTTTAGTTGTTTCTTTATAACTTGGTATTAGGAGGATTATTGCCCTAATACTTTTTGGTCATGACCTATCCTTATTCTAATATAAGTGGTGGTGCACTTAGCTAGTGCCAATATTCCAGATTCGTCCCTTTCTATATCTTGTATCCAGATCGGTTGTGGAATTATAAGCCTTAACGTTAATGCACGTTTTGAAATTAAATAAGATCAATTCCGTTTTGCACATAATTAATATACACTCGGGCGAGAAGTACAACGTGGAACCCGCCCGAACTCTTGTTTAAAGTAAGTCCCTTTTTCAATCTGGATTCACATTATGCGATGAGGTTGGTCGAGGACCCAAATATTCAAGTAGTCGTTTTTCAAACTCGTGTGATAAATGAAAATGTTCCCAAACAAATATACATATTCCTATAAGACTCAATTCCTTTGGAGTCTACTCTTGGTGCATATCTCTTTCTATCGTTTCAGTGAGAGTATCCGAGTTATGTATCGTCTACCGACTATTACTCGAGACTCGAGAGACAATGATAGTAATTGGATACAATCACAAGAACCACTCTGTTTGAGCCCTTGTTCAGTCTTGCATTACACTAACCAACCTTTCATTTTCCATGCATGGTTGGCTGGTATCATCCGTCCTATATGGCACATCAAGTAAAGCTTCCCAAGTTGAAGACGTGGAAAGATGACGTTAAAGGCATTTGTGTTTTCTTTTTGGTATTTTGACCTTTGTTTTGAATAAGGTTGAGATCCTATTTTGGAGTTTGTTATTTATTAAGTCCTCCGCTGATACTTTGACATATATATTACTGAGTTGCCATCTTTAGCAACATCGTTTGTTAGACAATTTTGGATTTAAATATTATTCGTATTATTTTGTATTTGCGATCAATACTGTAAACCCTTCGGTGATTTTGGATATGTGATCCGAGGTCACTAGCGGTAATATTCCTAAGGTAATTCAGGGGTGTTACTGTTATGGTATCAGAGCTAAAGGTTTTTAAAACTCAAAACTTTTAAATTGTTCTGTGTTTATCTATGTTTTATTAAACAAAAATTTGGTGTGAATATTTTTTTTTACTATAGGCCCTAAGTAAGGCTTAAAATAATAATGTATTTAAGAGGTTTTAGACCACAACTATTTGGTGGAGATTATTTCCAAAAGTATACTATTATATTTTTCTATAAAGGGGTTTGAAATGGAAGACATGGTCGGTTTAGAAGACGAGTCAAATTTGGTTAGTAGTTTTGTATAAGAAAAAAATGTTTTTTAAACTTCTGCCAACAATAGTAGTTTCATCTACTGATGCTTAATTATCGAAAGTGTAGTTTCAATAATTGGAAAGTTATGACCTTTCCTTGTCTCTTTTCAGACAATGGTTTTCACAAGGTATTAGCTCAAGGCCTTGAAGGAATCTCAGACCGCTACGACTCGAGTCAACGTACAAGAGTGAGGGAGAGCAGGTACAGTCTATACCAGCTCAACTGGCCGACAGTGCGATGCCGACGTTCTCGCCGTTGTCTCCTGCTACTTATGAGGCCAAGGGGTTTTCCAATGCTGAATGGGAAGAGTATAACCCGACTACGCCTCCAGATTATTTGTTGTCCTTTACAGTCTATTCTTCTCCCCAATCCCCGAGAGGTCCGACTACTCGAGAGACGCTTGATGGGATGACCATCTCAAAAGCTATCCATTTTATCGAGATGACAACTGAACAAATAAGGAGGAGGGCTCTACCTTGGGAACATTACTTTTCCTCTGGTAGTACTGTGCCTCTACAAGTATGAGTGAACATCCTAGTGCTAGCTGAGCATATGAAGAGCTGGAAGGAGTCGCTGGACAACATGACGAAAGAGGCTCTCAGACTCGAGTCAACGTACAAGAGTATGGTGGGATGTGTCCAGTCAGTGCTGCGAGACATAAAGCATGCTAGAAAGCTGACGGACACTGATTCAGTGCAGTACTTGAATGCCTCAGAGCTTCAAGCTGGATTTATGGACAAGTTTTGTCACCCATCAGTGCCATCTAAGAGGTCGAGTGTTCCGAAATCTAAGGAATCGAAGAGACCCTTAGAAGAGTCGGGGTAAGAATAATCTCCAAAGAATAAGATTGCGTCGGCTAAGGCATATTGGGATCTGTTTCGAGACCTTAAGTAGTAGTAGTAGTGACTTTTAGTCAACTAGTTGTTTTCCTTTCTAGTGTTTCCACTTATGACTAATGACGGAGCAATATTCTCCCGATGTTATTTTCTTTGAACCCTTTGGGTGTTGTTTGAGTTGGATTTTTGTGTTGATGGTTATCCTCAATTATTGCATTGACATTTACAATTCTAAGCAATATAATATTGACTGGGTTATATCTAATAAATGTAAACGCAGTTAGATGGTGAACCATTTGTGGTAAATCTTCCCAATGAGGAACATTTAGTAGGAACCAAGTGGTTGTTGGATTTTCCAGTGACCATTTAGGGTCGAAAATTCAAGGTTGACTTGATCTGTATAGCCATGGCTCCATACGACATTATTATCGGGATGGACTGGCTGACACATCATGAGACGGTAATCGACTTCAATACGAGGACTGTGATATTTTAATCTGGGGCCAGTTTGTGTGTAAGTTGAAGGGTTATAATGACACCGATAACGAAAGGTTGATAAACGCAATGGCTGCGTTTAAGTTACTTCGACAAGGTTGTGTCGAAGACTTGTGTTATCTGGACGAACCCAAAAAAGATGAGATCGTTACTCACGAAGTTCCTATTGTACGTGAATTTGCCGACGTATTTCTGGAGGAAATTCCAAGATTACCCCTGAATCGTGAAGTGGAGTTTACTATTGACCTGGAACCTGATGCGGCGCCGATTTCCAAGTCACTGTACCGTATGGCTCCATTGGAGATGCAAGAGTTGAAGAAGAAACTTGAGGAGTTGCTTGAGAAGGGATACATAAGGCCGAGTGCGTTGCCTTAGGGTGCTTAGGTCTTTATTGTCAAGAAGAAGGATGGATCGTCCATGCTTTGTATCAATTACCGGGAATTGAACAAAGTCACAATCAAGAACAAGTATCCTTTGCCGATGATAAATGATCTTTTGGATCAGCTTCAGGGAGTTAAAGTCTTTTCCAAGATCGATCTGAGGTCTGGTTATCATCAGCTCAGGATTCGTGAGGAAGATATTTTAAGGACTGCATTTCAGACGAGATATGGTCACTACGAGTGCGTAGTGATGCCATTTGGGCTTACGAATGCTCCATCAGTTTTTATGGACTTGATGCATAGATGATTTCATCAGTGTCTGGATAAGTTTGTAGTGGTGTTTATTGACGATATTTTCATATATTCGCCAAATGAAGGAGCTAATGAGGAACATCTTCGAATTGTATTATCAATTCTTAGACATAATTACCTATATGCTAAGTTGTCTAAGTGTGACTTTTGGTTGAAGAAAGTGGCATTTTTAGGCCATGTGATCAACGAGAAAGGGGTAATAGTTAATCCTTAAAAGATTGAAGTAGTGGCTTATTGGAAGCGACCTCAGAATGTGAATGAGGTGCACAGTTTCTTAGAACTTGCTGGTTAATATAGACGGTTCGTAGAGGGATTTTTGAAGATTGCTTTATGACAGGTGCTAAAGTCGTGATGTCCAATCAAAGTAAATCCTTAAAAACCTAAACTAGTAGAATAGGCAAGCAAGGGTCGAATCCCACAGGGAGGAGTTATCTTTCATAATGCAGATTAGTGTGTCAAGGTAACAAAGGGGGGTTTTGTTGGTTGTTTGAATTGCAAGTAAACAAAGCAAAGTAAAAACAAAGGTTTTGTAATCAATTGGGAAAAAGTACTTAGCCAAACAAATATCCACCATTCATTTGATACACATAGGAATTGTCCGCCAGCTGGATCACAATCCCTGTCTTCTCTAATGGCCCGACCTCTAAAGATTCATACAGTGAAAGAAGTAGAACATTGATAGAAGCACCCAAATCTAGCATAGCTTGTTCGAACATGGTGCCACCTATCTTACAGGGGATAGTGAACATCCCAGGATCACTGCACTTCTTTGGTAACCGCTTTTGCAGCATAGCGGATACATTCTCATTGACATAGACCTTATTTTCCCCTTTATCGCTTTGTTCCTCTTTATTGTGCACAGCTCCTTCAAGAATTTGGCATAGCGAGGAATACTGTTGACAAGTTTGAGCAAAGGAATATTTACCTCGCAGTTGCTAAAGGTCTCAAATAAATCTTTGTCGCTCTCCACCCTTCTGGTGTCCTTTAGTACCTCGGGAAAAGGAGCGGGAGGCTTTAATGTACTGAGCGGAGGGAAGTTGGGGCGTACATAGTCATCGTGATCAACTTCGACATCGACTGAGGCTCTAGGGAGTTTTCCGCGATCGTGGAGATCTGTCCGCGGTCGCAGATTTTCATCAGGCATGTCCTCTTCGGCAAAGACAGATTTCCGCGGTCGCGGAAAAGCGTCGATTTTTTCATCCTCTCCAGAAACATATCCGCGATCGCGGCCTTCTTCTCCGCGGTCGCGGAAAACCTTCTGTTGGTCTCGGCCTTTCTCCACATGTGTTCCGCTCCTCAGCGTCATGGCGCATACGTTCTCCCTCGGGTTTACTACCGTTTGAGATGGTAGTTTCCCCGAATCCCGGGCTTCCAGCTTGCTCATTGCGATGGAGATTTGTCCCACTTGCTTCTCCAAGTTCTGAATTCTTGACCGCATTTCTTGATTTTGTTGGACCATAGTATTTCCCAACGTTGAAACGCTCTGCGCGATTGACTGAATTTGTTGGGCAGTATTGCTTGTCAATGCTGATATGGTCTGGGTGAGGCTCCGGATTTGGTCATCAACGGACATGGGTGGATTGGAGCTCTGGCCTTGAGGTCTTTGGTCATATGGAGCTCTATATTGTTGTTGTTGACCCCCAGGATGCTGATATTGTTGTGGGCACAGTAGGAATTATGGAGGCCTCTGTTGATACTCTTGATTTTCCTGGCCCTGAGGAGTACTCTACTGATTCCCGTATCTCAGATTGGGGTGATCTCTACACCCTGGATTGTACGTGTTGGAGTACGGGTCATATCTTGGCCTTGAAGGGCCGTATCCTCCAATAGCATTCACCTCAGTAGTGGGTTCCTGCAGCGTGGGACATGCATCAGTCGAATGCATCATGTCATAGCATATCCCACATGATTTGACTTGCTGTTGGCCACCCTTCATCATGTATCTCCTCATCATCTCCTTCATCTCAGCCATGTTAGAAAGTAGTGAAGAATTTGGCTGAGAGTCTGCAGCCTTGACTGTTTGGGCGCTCGCCCTCCTATCGAACTGTCTTGAGCCCTCAGATAGCTCAAAGAAAACCTCATACGCTTCAGCTGGCGTCTTGTTCAAGATGTTTCCTCCACAGGCTGCATTCACCATTCGACGCTCCTCGTCAAGAAGTCCACCGTACAAATAAAGTACGAGGTCTTGGTCTGAATACCCATGGTAGGGGCAGCTAGAAGTCACCCTCTTGAACCTCTCGTAGTACTCGTACAATAACTCAGCAACTTGTTGTTCAATGTTGCTGATGCTCCTCTTCAGGCTGTTGAGCTTTGTCGCAGGGAAGTACTTCTCCAGGAAGGCTTTCGTCATCTTAGCCCATGTGTCTATGCTTCCTGGAGGCAAATAGTAGAACCAATCATTGGCCGCATCCTTTAGAGAGAAAGGAAATGCCCTCAACTTGATCTGGTCCTCAGTCACGCCTTTTGGCTTCATGCTGGTACAAACGGAATGGAACTCCGAAAGATGCTTATTGGGGTCTTCTCCACTCATCCCATGGAAGTGGGGGAGTAAGTGGATTAACCCGGACTTCAGCTCGAAATTTACGCCATCTGCCAGCTCAGGGAATTGCACAGCCAGCGGTTGCTGTTGCAGATTTGGGGCAGTCAACTGCCTCAACGTGGGTGCTTTGTTAGCCATCTCAAAGCACGGGTTATCAAAACACAAAACTCTGTTTATCTTGCGGTTCCTAGAAAGGGTTCTCTCAATTTTTGTATCACAAGCAAGAAGAGGAGAGTCAGTAGCACGGGTGTGGACCATAAGATAGGTCCACACAAAAATTGACACACAAACACACACAAAAATAAATCAAAACTTGCCTCCCCGACAACGGCGCCAATTTGACAGGTGCTAAAGTCGTGATACCCAATCAAAGTAAATCCTTAAAAACCTAAACTAGTAGAATAGGCAAGCGAGGGTCGAATCCCACAGGGAGGAGTTATCTTTCTTAATGCAGATTAGTGTGTCAAGGTAACAAAGGGGGGTTTTGTTGGTTGTTTGATTTGCAAGTAAACAAAGCAAAGTAAAAACTAAGGTTTTGTAATCAATTGGGGAAAAAGTACTTAGCCAATCAAATATCCATCATTCATTTGATTGATTGGTCTTAGATTATCTCTATTCCTTCCTATGATTATTCATGTCCCTATTCTGAATTAGCTACCAGTCCAACTAGTCTTGGCAACCCTTACTATCGAACGCACGAGAAACTATCAAGATTTAGAACAATAGTAGCATGGAGCATAGGAATTAACCAAGATACATGCAATACCACAACTCGCAGCATTTAACACATAATCAATTCTCTTTCATAATAAACTAGTCCAACTAGTCCTAGAATATCATGGTTGCTACATAAGATAAGGGATTTCAACTCGAAATATCCAAACCCTAGCAATAGACAATTACTAATATCAACCAGCTGATCAATCCAGTCAAATCAATAAGAATCAATAGGAATAAGCTCAAGAGAAAAGATATAATCCAAAGGAATAGGAATAGAATTATAACCTCACAATCATATATCAGATGAAGGCTTCAATTGTCGGACTAAGCAAAGGGTGCTTAGTTCTTCATAGTCTTGAAGGGAAAACAATACTGAATTCTAAAATAAAAACTGAATAAAAACTGACTGAATGTGGCTGCTGATAGAACTAGGTTAAATAACCCAACACAAAACCTAAAGCTAAAGATACCAAACATAATCTTAAAAGGAAATAAAATAATCCTACCAGAATAAAGAAATAAAAGAACGGGATGCGCAGACGAACGGGATTTCCGCGACCGCGGAGAAAGCTTTCGCGATCGCGAAAAATTAACTTCTGAACCGCTTTGCTCTCGACTTTTCCGCGACCGCGCCCTCTGGACTTCCGCGATCACGGATTCTCGATTTCTTGCTCCTTCGCCTCGCGTTGATTCCGTGACCGCGGCCCTCGGCCCCGCGACCGCAGTTTTGTATCTGTAGTACCTCTTATCTTCTGAATTTCGTCCTCTCTTCGGTCTTCTCAAGTGGTTTCTTCTCATCTTCTTAATGTCTTCATTTAAGCTTCTCCAAACCACCAAGATCACACTTCTTCTTCTCAACTCCAATCTCTACACTACGCTCTAAACATCTCCAAATGGTACCCAAAACACCAGTAACAACTCCTAGTTAAACCCTACAAAGTAGCGCTGATCATTTTACCTATGACCGGATTACTACGCAAGGTCCACAAGAAGTTTGTGTGGGATGAGAAGTGCGAGGCCAACTTTCAATAGTTGAAAGAGTGCCTGACGTCAGCACCAATGCTAGCACTACCGGAAGGAACTAAAAGTTATGTGGTTTATAGTGATGCTTTGAAGCAAGGTATGGGATATGTACTGATGCAGAAGGGGAATGTTATTGCATATGCATCTCGGTAGCTGAAATCTTATGAAGCTAACTACCCAACCCATGAATTGGAGTTAGCAGCGGTGGTGTTTGCGCTGAAGATTTAGAGGCATTACCCTTATGGTGTCAAGTGTCAAATCTTCACCGACCACAAGAGTCTGAAGTATGTTTTTACACAAAAGGAGTTAAACACGAGGCAACGACGCTGGTTAGAGTTGCTCAAGGATTATGGTATTAAGTTGATGTATCATCCGGGCAAGGCTAATGTGGTAGCAGACACATTGAGCCAAATGACGCCGCATGAGACTATGGTAGCTGTACTCACTGCTCAGTTAGAATTGCAACAAGGACTGTGTGAAATTGAGGTCTTACTGGATCATCAACAAGGAGCCTGAGTATGCTCGAAATTCAGGTTACGTTGCTTGATCAAGTCAAGGAAAGACAAGTTGACGACTTGGTTATGGTGAAACTGAGTAGTGAAGTTCTAGATGGGAAAGCTCTAGGATTTGTGATTCAGGAGGATGGATCACTTTGGTTTAAAGATCGGGTATGTGTACCAAATGTTGACGACATACGAGAGTTGGTAATGAGGGAGGCTCATTCATCTATGTATTATGTACATCCTGGATCTAGCAAGATGTACAATGATCTGATGAAAAAAATTCTAGTGGCCTAATATAAAGTGGGATGTAGCAGAGTTCGCGGCAAAATGCCTGACTTGCCAGAAAGTGAAGATTGAACATCGAAGGCCAAGAGGAGAATTACAACCACTTTCGATGCCGGAATGAAAGTGGGAAGATATAGCAATGGACTTTGTAACGGGTTTACCCAAGACCCAGGGCTAGAAGGATGCTATATGGGTGATTGTTGACAGGCTCACAAAAAGTGTTCATTTTGTGGCCATCAAGTCAACATGGGGAACCCAGAAGCTATTTGAAGTGTTCTTACACGAGATAGTTCATCTGCATGGTACACCCAAGACCATCGTGTCTGATCTTGATGGTCGTTTTATGTCAAGATTCTGGAATGAATTGCATAAAGCCATGGGGACTAAGTTGAGATCCAATACCGCATTTCACCCTCAGACGAATGGGCAGTAAGATAGGACAATCCAGACACTTGAGGACACGCTGAGAGCATATGTGTTGGATCGTGTGACTAGTTGGGAGAACAACTTGAGTCTAATAGAGTTCACATACAACAATAGCTGGCACTCAGGCATCAAGATGGCGTCGTTTGAAGCCTTGTATGGTCGAAAGTGCAGATATCCAATATGTTGGGATGAGAATGCCAACAAGATTTTGCTAGGACCTGATTTGGTTGAAAGAGAAAGGATGCTTACAGCGCAAAGTCGACAAAAGCCTTATGTTGATTTGAAGGGAAGGGATGTTGAGTTCGACGTTGGGGATAAGGTGTTTGTCAGGGTGTCGCCAACCAAGGGTGTGTTCAGGTTTGGAAAGCGTTGAAAGCTTTATCCTCGCTATGTTAGACCATTTGAGATCCTTGATAGAGTCATATCTTTGGCATATCGCTTAGCATTGCCACCCTCATCACATCCAGTGCATAATATGTTTCATCTCTCCCTATTGAGAAAGTATGTGTCGGATGAGTCACATGTTCTGAGTTATGATGACATCGAGATTCAGCCAAATGGTACATACGAGGAGACACTCGTGTGCATCCTAGAGCATCGAGAGAAGCACCTGCGTAATAAGGTGGTACCATTGGTAAGGATCCTTTGGTCAAAGAATGAAGCAAAGGAAGTTACGTGGGAAACCTACACTACTAAAGAACAGGGCAAATAACCCGGGCATTTAAGGGTATATAACTTGGATCAGGTCTGGGTTAAATAGCTACGCCGCATTTGCTCGAGGGAAAATAACCCGGACCTAAAATCGGCACGCTCGGGTTATTTGCCTCCCAAAATTTTCCCACATTCTTTCAAGCTCTGGGTTATTTGGACATCAAATAACCCGGATATTAGCACATCCGTGTTATATAAAAAACCCAATTAACCTGGATATTAGAACATCCGGGTTATATAAAAAACATATATATTCGGGTTATTTGAATGGTCAAATACACCGGTTAGGTACATATCCGGGTTATTTAACCTAACCAAAAATAAACCTGATTTTTCAAGTTCGGGTTATTTGGCTTCAAATATAACCCGTATCTGTGGATATCCCTTGAGTATATCAGTGACAAGATCCCAAACTATTCTTGGAGTCCTGGAATGTTCAACCAACTGGAAAAAATTGAGCATGTACAACATTTTACAAACGGGAGGCAAAAGTTACATCTACATGATCTGATTTCAGAAATTTCACCTTTTCATCTACATTACAATAATGTACAGAGAGACAAAACTTGTTATTCTCTATTATTGCTCCTTTAATGTCTTAGTAGCCTTAATCATTGATGTCAAAAACTTTCTCAACATCAATATAACAAACACTAAATTAAGCTGACTCTACGATACAATACAATCGTAAATTACATTGCTTCCATTGGAAAGGAATGTGCTAATAAGTCTTCAATCATAGGCAAAAAGTCACTTGTATGCTGGAATAAGATACCTTCCTTTCCCTACACAATCCAAAAAGGACATATCATATTATTTCAACTTCTAACTGTTTTCTCCTAGAAGAGATGTTTGTGGCAGTCAAAGATCAAGTCAATTTAATTAGCATGTATCCTTACTTGCTTGTTAGTGGATTTTATACAGTTAGAATGACCATCAGAGACACCATGTCTTGCAGGACTCATGATATCCATTCCATGACTTCCAGCGTATTAGAGTTCAGTTAGTCCTATAAACTCATAAACCTGCATAAATGGGAAGTCCAGACCAAGAATGATTATAAGTAACATACATAAGGTTGATTGAGTGCTTCATTGTTCTTGCAAACCAAAATATATCGAAATCAGAAATATAACTACACAATTCCAAGCACGTTGTTTACCTTGTCACGACTTCTTCCACTAATTATAGCAATAGGAAAGCATTTTGCAACATCTCTAACGGCCAGACGCATCTGGGAATAAGTCAACAAACTTAAATTAGCATATCAGAAACAAAGATGTCAAATAGTATATAATCAGAAGGTGTGTTGAGTAACACAATTTCAAACAGAAAATTCTTACATCATCAGACATGAAAGCATATTCTGGATTGTCAACAATAGGTGAGAGTGTTCCATCATAATCCTGAAAAAGAGCCAGTTTCTTTCCTTTTGCAAATTCAGTTATTTGTTCAAATGATGCATGAGCTGATGGATATTTGAGCTGCAGGATCAAACAAATAAAGTGAGAAGAGACACCAAATGACTCGAACTTAAAATATTTAAAAAAGGAATAAAAAACACCTACCAACCATGTGCGATAAACCAATTTAATGATAGTAAATTATGGTTCAGAGTTTGCATTATAAGCTAATTTCTTAGGTGAAGCATAAACTATTTGGAAGTTATACATAAATGGAAAAGAGTAATAGTTCGTCTATTTAACAAATGTCTCAAACCACATCTGTTGAAATTTAAGGTTTGATACAAAAAGAAAAAGAAGTACAAACCTTAGCTTTTTTAATATCTTCTAACCCACACATACAGTCATACACTAATTTTGCAAATGTATCAAACATCAACTTGCATATACATGAAAGTTGTCATTAGTACTATTTTATTATTTCTTAGTATTATTTTATTATTTTTAGGGGGGTAGGATGATATAACTGAAAAAGGAAATTAACATTGCTAGTGGGCCTTGAGACTGCAAAAACCACATTAGCAAAATGAACTTCAGAGTGTAAAATACCTGAAAATTTACAAGTGTAGACTTTGTTCTTGTTCCTTTGCATAGAGAGATCAATTACACAACAACAACAACCAAAAGTGTATACGTTTTCCATGAAATGGGTGTAGTAGCTAGAGAGATTTAAGTTTAAATGACATTTAACTTGCACATACGACAATAAATAGAGAATCATAATTACAAAGCTGACCAATGTTCGTTTGAAATTTTATGTAAACCCATGCTTCATCTGGAAAGGACACATCAAATCAAATAGGGAGTATGTAGGAGGAACATATCATACTGATAACTAACTCCACCCATGTGGAATCCAGGGAAAGTTAAAAAGCGACATCTAGAAAGCTTGAGATTAAATGATGGTTCGTATCTAGAGGTTCATAGCCTTTATAAGGAACACTTGATTGCATAATGAATGTTGACTGATATCACCACCCTAATAATGACTAAATTTTAGTCACTAAAATAAGCAGTTCATTTTATGGCCCTTGTGTTGGCATAAAGGTTGAGGAAAAGATGCAACTATTTTGAGGAAGAGAAATAAACATGGAAAGTTGAGAGGTTCTTTCAGAATCAAACCTTCGTCTGACTACTTCATCTCTAGAGGTTGCGTGGGTTGAAGCCGAGGCACCAAATCCTGCAATTTATACTTGTCCAGAAGGATTGCCCTCTCAAATGTCAAGAGACTGCTCCGCTCGACTGCATTCGGTAGTGAACTCATCCGCCATTGAATGTAACTCCAATAGCTACTGCTTACCAATTTTGAAAGATCATGATCTCACAAATAAGCACTTAAACCTGAGGGCTTCATAATGTACATTACATTAGTCGATGGTTTAGACCCTCTGCCCCTAGTGGGCTTAGTTCCTAATTTATAAGTTACTAGTAAATGTGGTTTTGGATATATCTACTCTTAGCTTCAGATATGGCCTATAGCCTACAATGATAGATAAGGTTTTTGCAGTCTCAAGCCCCACCAACCCCCTAAAAAATAATAAAATAGTACTAAAATACATGAAGTAGTACTCAATCTGGTTGACTATCGCCTCCCTCAAAGCTAGAATTTCTAGTGGTGGACTACAAGCCCAGGGATTTACCAGTTGTTGTGCAATCCAATGTGGAAAAGGTGCCCAAACATAAACAAGAGGTGGCCTAGGATGATAATGCATATGTCCAAGAGGACTTAAATCAAGAAAGATACTGACAACTTCAACACCATATTATTGCCAAGAGTGAAACTAAGGGAAAAAATCATGAACAAAGTACTGTCTTATGTTATCATGAAGCAAATGACTAATATCAGAGACAAATTTGACGCCATATAATGCCACAGCTGAAGCAATTAACAGTTTAACACATTACCAAAATTTCTGCGGCATCAGACAAATAAAAAATCAGGATTGAAAGCAAACACAACTTAGCAAAATTCTAATCCCTAATCATGCAATAACATAGCCAAGTAAATCAGATCCACCTTTAAACGAGTCACAAACTCAACATGGAAAACGAACACAACCAACACAAGAAATGTGAAATCAACAAATCAGGGAGAGATCAAGTACTTGAAGAAAAAGAGGTGACAACGAGGCCAATTGTGAGTATCAACACGGCTAGGGTTAGGTAAAGCGAATAAAGGTAAGAAATAAGGGGCTAGGGCAACAGAGCAGCGAAGACGACACCAGTTGAGAGGCGGAGAGGCCGGCGTAACTGAAGAACAAAGGACGATACCAGCAAACAGGCGGAGAGGGTGGTACTAGCACTCGGTGTGGTAGCTAGGGCAGCTTCCATCGAAGGAGAAGGATTGAAGATGGAGATGTCCTACCTGGCCACTCAATACGTAGAGGCTAATTGGGGATAGATTATAATCCGGGCGTGTCACAATTTTGTTTAGAGATTACAAATAACCCGGATGTAAACTTTATGGGATATATATACACGTAAGATATAACCCGGGCGTTTATAATTACGTAATATATAATTGTCTGATTTGTCTATGTAACCCGGATTATGAAAGGTCTGGGTTATAATATAAAACCTCTTTTTTCCGACACTTTTATAACCCGATAACTGAACGCCCGGGTTATTTTATACGAGTTATTAGGTGAATTTTGTAGTAGTGCTAGGAGACCGAGACTGATATGCAAAATCGTTTCCCTGAGTTGTTTTCGTCCTAGTTTCGGGGTCTAAACTATTTTTAAGGGGTTAGTATTGTAATAACCCTCACTTTTAGTTAAGGGCATAAATGTAATTTTACTTTTAATAAAGGGGATGAATTTTTGTTTTATAATTCCAAGTGAATAACGTGAAACATATATTTTTATTTCATAAAAGTATGTTACTTTTTATGTCATGGTGAAATTAAAAATTATCTTAACACTATGTTAATGATAATCTTGTTAGTCATATAAATTTTAACCTAGATTATTTATATTAAAATTAACAAAATGTATGAATTAATTCAAAATAAATTTTCTCTCTTCATAAATTTCCTTTAGAATGTATATATAAATTTTGGGTAAGATTATATATAAGTTTGGGCAAACTTTTTAATTTTTGAAAAGTGAAATAAGAGCATTTTTGCCACAGCTTGAAATGTTGGGCAAAAATGTGCAATTTTGGCCAAAATATGGGCTGACCGTGTGCTCTTCTTCCCCATGGACCAACCGTGAGCTTTAAACTCCCTCCAATGGAGTTTTGGCCCGGTTTTTCGTCCCATTTTCTTCAATTGGTCCATGGGCTTTGAAGATATACTTATCCTAAATCAAATCATATCAAAATCGGGATTTATAACCGCTTAGATTGATAGAATTGTATCTTCTAACATAAACAGCCCGGTAATATCAAATGTTCGGTAAAATCTAAAATTTGATCTCGTTTGAGATCGGATTTGGCCGAAAGTTGTGGGGTCGGAAAGCTATCTCTAAGGGCTTCGAAACACCTATGAATACTCTATCACCCATTGAAGGAATTTACCCAATTTCAAGCCTTAGGTTTTCGACAGTCCACAAAACGTTCGAGCACTTATAGAAGGAAATTCTCCTTCAATTGGGCATCTCTAGTTACGAGTTAGATACCAAAATCTTGAAGTCTAGTTTCCAGAGACACCAACCACGCCTCATTTGGAGTTCGGACGAGGGAGATACGAAGCAAACAACGAGAGGGTGTCTACAAGAACCATACGAACGAATTCAGTAATGGCCAATTCGTACCACTATTTGGTTTGTGTCCAATTCATCATGAATATGTTTGCTAATTTGGGTTAATTAGATACATCTTGGGTTAATTTAATTTTAGAAGTATTAAAATTAAATTAATTATATTTTATGATATTATCTTAAATTGTAATTTGTTAAGGGATAACATTACAATTGTATAATGTGTTGGGTTATATGAGGTGATAAATAAATTGAGTAATTCATTTATTTATGCTTAGATTATTAAGAATATACGACTAATTGATTATTAGTATCGTATAGATAATCGTTATGTTAAAAAGCCTTGAAATTGATTTATTTAGAGTTAAATAAATTCAATTAAAAATCGAGACTTGTATCCTTCAAATGTCGTTATTGAATAAATTATCTAATCATAATTTATTTATGTTGTGTGACTTTGGTACATCTCGGAATTGCTTATAGAATGGAAATAAAGCAAGGAGCCAATTTGCTTTTCGAAATCAACCATCTCTATTACGCCGTTCAAGCTCTTTGTAATCCAAGGCAAGTGGCGGTCGCTCTTGCAATTTATTCCATATTCATCTTTACTGACAATGAATCAATTGTGCTATTAAGTTGGAATAAATATCATTGATAATTTTCGTTTGGGAACTTGTGTTTTAAAATTGGGGTGTAAATGAACCTTATTATTAGGTTGTATATTTGCTAGCAATGACCCTCATATATATATATATATATATTATTTTAGGGTGCTAGATGAACTTTGGTGTGGATTTTGTATGCATTTAGTGTGGATTTATTTGCTAGTTAGCACGAGTATTCGTATGAACGCTATTTACCTTATGAGGTTTAACTGTTTCTTTATAACTTGGTATTATGAGGATTATTGCCCTAATACCTTTTGGACATGACCTACCCTTATTTGAATATAAGTGGTGGTGCATTTAGCTAGTGCCAATATTCGGGATTCGTCCCTTTCTATTTCTCGTATCGAGATCGATCGGTTGTGGAATTAAAAGCCTTAACATTAATGCACGTTTTGAAATGAAAGAAGATAAGTGTCGTTTTGCACATAATTAATATACCCTCAGGCGAGAAGTACAACATGGATCCCGCCCGGACTCTTGTTTAAAGTAAGTCCACTTTCCAATCTGGATTCGCATTATGCGGTGAGGTTGGGCGAGGACCCAAATATTCAAGTAGTCATTTTTCAAACTTGTGTGATAAATATAATGTTCCCAAACAAACATACATATTCCTATAAGACATGATTCCTTTGGAGTCTTCTCTTGGTGCACATCTTTTTCTATCGTTTCAGTGAGAGTATCCGAGTTATGTGTCGTCTACCGACTATTATTCGAGAGACAATGATAGTAACTGGATGCAATCACAAGAACCTCTCTATTTGAGCCATTCTTTAGTCTTTCATTAGACTAACCAACCTTTCATTTTCCTTGCATGGTTGGTTGGTGTCATCCGTCCTATATGACACATCAAGTAAGGCTTCCAAAGTTGAAGACACTGGAAGACGACGTTGAAGGCTGTTGTAATTTCTTTTTAGTATTTTGACATTTGTTTTGAATAAGGTTGAGATCCTATTTTGGAGTTTGTTATTTATTAGGTCTTCCGTTGATACTTTGATATATATATATTACTGAATTGACATCTTTAGCAACGTTGTTTGTGAGACAATTTTGGATTTAATATATCATTATTCGTAGTGTATTTGCGATCAATACTGTAAAGCCTTGGGTGATTTTGGATATGTGATCCGAGGTCACTGGCGGTAATATTCGTAAGGTAATTCAGGGGTGTTACACAAGAACTACACAATACTGGATTATAAAAAAAACAAGTGTTTTATGGCAATGGACAAATCTAAATAAGCTACAAGAAACCTTCAAAATTAAGCAAGACTACGCTAGCAAATCAGTGAAGGAAAAATAATTAAATTTTTGACAAATAATTGGGTCCTCCCAACAAAACGTGTTAACATAAGCAAGAACCAAGATAGTATAGATAAAAGTGCAAATGTTGCTGACTTTCTTAATCAGTATAATGCTCGAAAAATAAGAGAAATGGAAAACCACCTTGACAAAAAGACCATCAATATAACTATAAACACCAATATCCCACTGAACCAAATCCAAGACATACTTTACTGGGAACACAATAAGAATGGATGGTTAATAACTAAAACTGCAGTCAAAATGATGCATGTGAATTGAAACCTCGTAAAATCCAGTATTGCTTGGATGACGGATCTTGACCTACCACCAAAATATATAAAAATTTCATATGGAAAATATCAAAAAATGTACCTCCAACAAAAGGAAAATCATACGAAATAAACGTTGAAATGCCCCTTGAATGTATTGAATGTAACAATCCATATGAAGATCTAATCCACATTATGCTAAAATGTCTACACACAAACGACACAGTCAAAAATATAAACCCCGCACTAGGAAGTACCCTAAAACAAACTGATGAAAAAAATTAAAATTTAAAAGATATATTTAATGAAATTAAAGAAAATACGTCAAATAAGGAGTTCGAAAAACTGGCTTTTCCTAGTAGAGCCTTTGGTTTCAAAGGAACAATAAGATTTTCAAAGACTCTGATCAAATTTCAATTCCAGACATCCAAAACATCATAACAAAATAATTTAGCATTGGCATAAATCCAAAATTGAACTATTAAGGATATTATTTCTGAAAACAAGAAAAAAAACAAGAAGAAAGTGGAAAAACAAAAAATGGGAAAGACCAAAACAAGATTACTATAAACTAAATAGTGACGGATCTAAAAACAAATCTGAAAATGCTTCATATGGCTATACTTTTAGGGACCATTCCGCTAATCCGATCTCAATGATGAATGGAGATCTTGGGAATGTTACACTTATTGTTGTGGAACCTCTTGCGATGCGTCTTGGCTTTGGAAAGGCTCTCCATCTTGGTATCTCAAATATTTAGATCTAAAGTGATAACATCTACCTTATTATTGCCATCAATGGTATTTGGCACTGCCCATGGGAAATTGGAATCATTTTATCTGATATTTTATTAGACATGTGACAATTTACCAACTTTCACATTTCCCACATCTTTTGGGAGATTAATTCTGAGGCCGACTTCATTGCACACTTCTAACATAAGTCATTACCCCCCGACCCGTTAATCAATTTAGATCTTCAAGATCTCATCCTTAGGGGTGCTCTAGGGCGGTCTACTTATAGATAGCTAGACCCCCTAATTCATTTCCTAAAATAAAAAGAAATATTAACATCAAATATTATAGTTCATAGATCAATTTGCAAATCTTATAATTCAAAGAGTTGAATGGGATAAAAAATGTTCAAAGATGTGCTTGTAAGCCTTCCAAAGACGTGAAATTTTAATGAACAAAATAAAAGATTAGAAATTTGTTTATAGTTTTTACTAAAATTTAATTAATGTTGATGTAACTTATTGATTTTCTTATTTCTAAGCGCAAAATGCTATGGATTCTTTATTTTGCCTTTTTATTTCCATAAAAAAGGTAAAATAAAATCTAAAATGCAAAATAAAAAATGAAGGAAAACGATAGAAAATCTAAAAAAATTGGAAAATAACAAATCACATCCCCATTAGATATCCTTTTCCCTCCAAGTAATCCTACAAACTTTTGGACATCCCAAAAAAAACTTCCCTTATTATCAGAGAAATCATACTTGTTATCTTTCATGTTAATGTTAAGCCTAAACATCTCTATTTATGCCACAATTCATTCATATTCTTCCTCTGGTATTTGAGGGTTTAGAAATAAATAATCCCGCCACATATATGTTTCGTGCTTGAACGAATTTGAAGACAAAAAAAATCAAATTTATTAGTTTTAAAGAATCACTTCGAATCTGTAGAAGCAATTGGTAAGTTGTTGAAGTTCTATATTTTTCATGTGTAGATAGATAGTAACACTATTATCGCTCATGTATCATTACATTTTAACCATTTGGTTTTCCATTAGGACGATTAAGCTTTATGATGACTTAGATAGTGGCGGGGATTGGAAGATCTTTGGTGATACTTGGGCTTATGAAAGTTTTAACAAAGGAAAAAGGAATTAGGGTTTCGGGTTTCGGGTGCAACAAGGTATGAAGAGATAAGGAATAAAGTATTTGAAAAGCTGGTTGTTGATAATGAAATGTTCGAACTTAAGTTGAGGTACGCTTCCCCCACATAGTCCCAATTTATCACCTTTCGATCTTACCAACGATGATGACATTGATGCATACAAGTTTACTAACCTGGAATATGCTAAAGATGGGTCTAGCCAATAGAACTGTATGCAAACTTGGCAGTGAAGGGGGCAAGAGCTTTGTTGCGGATTATATTGAGAATAAACCTTGTGTGGAGAATGTATATTTGAATGAGGCACATGAAATAGAAGTACTGTTAAGTGCACCAGAGGTTAGAAAAAGTCAACCTTTTGTCCAGAATTCTAGGATAGGAGGTAACGAAACAAATGGTGACAAGATGCTAGATGATATAATGCATGATAATATTCTAAAGGATGAAAAAGGGAAAACCTTGCACTGGTGACATGATATCTAATGAGGCTGACCGGAAAAGGAAGAGAGATGTTGTAAGAGAATGGTTTTGCTAGAAATCAACCCCATCAGTTGTTGTGTCCCTAAGCAGCGACTTTGAAGAAGTTGTCGTGTCCGCAATGAAGCATGAGGGTGTGACCTAGTTGTACTCGTTGATGATGATGAAGCAAATCAAAATATAGGTGGTGTAGATGTAAACCTTGGAGATGGTCACACAAAGGATGCGGGATTTGAAGGTGATGCCCTTGTCAGGGAGGATATAGATTCCCAATTTCTGAATGTTATAGATAAGGCAGAAGACAAATATTATCGATCAATGGATGAGGAAGGTGAATGGGCTAATTTTCAGGATGTAGAAGTCAATAATGGGGCTGATAGGGTTAGAGAAAAAAAGGTTGGAGATTTTTTTGATACCGAGAAGAAGTTGGAGGGTGTGCTAACTGAATATCTTTGCAGGGTTGTTTCCAACTGAGTGTGAAAATGTTTGATAAAAAGACATATGTAGTAGGGTGCATCGACAAGACATGCACATTCGGTTGTTGTGGTTCAATATATCGTCAAACCGATATGTTTGCGGTCAAGAAGTTGGTTGGAGCCCATAATTGCGGATTGCAATATAGACATGACCACAACAAACATGCCACTGCATCCAATATTGCCGAAAATACACTTCCAAGGTAAAGAATTTAGTTAGTTAAGGTATGTGTAATGTATTATTGAAATGTTACTATGGAATATGACGAATTCGTTTGATCATATGACATGTTTGGAGGTCGCAAGGAAGCCCCAAGGGCTAGAGAAATACACACTGTCATGAAAGATATGAGAATTGATGTCAACTATCACAAGGAGAATCGAGCACACTTGATAGCCGAAGACATAATACGAGGTACTGTTGAGGAAAGTTACAGTTAAATGCACTCGTGGTTGTCCATGCTGGAAAAGTTAAACCCTGTCTCGTACACAACTATTACCACATACTCCAACAATCGTTTCAAGTACTGCTTCTGGTCATTGGGAGTGTGGATAAGGGCATTTCCCCAGTTGAGGAAGGTATGTGCCTTATATTAAACGTACATAGTATAGTTGTAATGGCAGGATATATATGCATATATGATAGAATATGAGACAAATTTTACATGAAAGTATGTATATGCATGGGTGATAGGATATGAGACATATTTCATGTGATGGGATATATCTTTAAGGGTTGTTTTCTCAATAACATTCGCATGTTATATTAGTGGATAGGGCGCATTTGAGTGGAAAATACTATGGACATCTCCTTCTAGCTACTGCTGCAGATGGAAACAAATGTTTTTACCCTCTAGCATTTACAGTGGTTGACAACGAGAATGATGCGTCTTGGTCATTTTTCTTCAGATAGTTGAACGTTGTTTTACCCAACAGCCAAGCAGTAGTGTTCATCTCTGATCGTCACGCGAGCAGTTCCAAGGGTTTACAAAGAAAATACAATCTTGTTGGTCATTGATTTTGCATCTATCATATATAACAAAATTTCAAGTCAAAATACCGTACGAGAGACTTGTTGTCGTCGTGGAATCAGGTTCCAAAGGCGTACACCATTAAAGAGTATAAGAAGCAGCTTTGAAAACATAACAAGGACTCACCCCATGTGGCGAAATATGTCACAACTGCAAGGTTATCCACATGGTCAAGGGTACATTTTTCGGCGAATAGGTTCAACATAATGACAACGAAAAATGCTGAATGTTTGAATTCATTTTGTTAAGGAAGAGCGTGCCTGGCCTATTGTTGCTTTGACATGATGTTACAAACTTTTGCAAGGTGGTTCTGTGAACAGAGGGAATGTGTGGGCAAATGTGTTGAGGTTGTTACGAAGGAAATCACAAAGATTTTTAAATCTAGATATCTAGGGTCTTTGACAATGAAGGTGCATAGGCTCAGTCAGTTTGAAGTGAAGGTAACTGATGGTAATAATAGGTTCAAAGTGAATCTTCACACTAGGACATGCGAATGAAAGTTATTCCATACTGATAGAATTACATGCCATATGAGTACTATGGAAATAAGGAAGTTTATAACAAAACATTAAACCTGGTGCCCTCATCCAATCGTTGGGATGTTCCTCTAACTGTGGTCGCTAATCCTTGCCTTCCACCGCAAGTGACAAGGCAAGTTAGAAGGCCAAGGGTTAATAGGTTCAAGGCTCAATAAGAGGGGAATTATGGAGCAATCAAGTGGTCTTTAAGGTACGGGATGAGATGACATACACATAGAACATGCAACAAGCGTATGCCAGACTCATCTCTTTAACACTCCATCGTCGAACCAATATTGTAGCTTATTTTTTTCTTAATATGTGGTCATTACACATGAATGCCGAAAGCATCGCCTTAATATACGTAGTCAGGGATCCATGCTCTGTATACATCTCTTACTACTCAAATTACATGTTGGCTTTTCTTTTGAAACATCTCAAGTTTGTGGTTCAAACCTAGTCAATGTTTGCATATGTATTTTAATTTCTTTCAACTACTGTAATATCCCTCATTTTGTAAGGGTGATTTTGAATTTTCTAATGCCCGTATTACAAGTCAGATTAAATTCAGAGAAGTTCGGACATTATGTAAGATGTTTGGTCTCTGTAATATTTTTCTGAGTAATATAAAATACAGTTAATGTATTTTGGGTTAAAAGGTCGTTCGTGTACGAATATATTTAACCCGGGGTTAAAAACATTTAACCACTTAGTAAAAAGGACGAAACGAAAAAAAGGGGGCAAAAATGGCCTTGACCGCACCCCGCATTCAAGTGGCTGCACCCGCGGCGAAGGCCAAATTTGGAGGCGGTAACAGAGTCGGCCACCGCACCCAGCGGCCAGGCCACCGCACCCCGTGGTGAGGCGTTGTCGCTTCGCAAGTTGCACTGCAACTCGACGGCAGCAGAACCTAGCATTGGTGACTCACCTAGGCTACGCCTGATTGTCGGGACACCTCTTGGTTGTTGTCTCCTGAGTGTTAGTTGCTTGGTTGGCCTATAAAAGGAGGGAGGGAGTTGAGGAAGAGGGCCATAACTCAGCTGCAACTTCATCCCCTTCCTCTAGAAATCTCTATTGTTGTGCCAAGTTTTGAGCTTTGTTTGAGAAGTGATCGAACCCCTTTGAGTGTTTACAAAGGTGCTCTTGAGTGTTATTCAAAGATCTAAGGTGTTGGGAGATCAAAACCACAACGAATCGAAGTCGAACGAATCGATTTGGGTGAGTTTCTCCCCGAAAATCTATCGAAGCTCTAGCCCCTGGCACTTGGCCGCACCTGCGGCAGAGGCTCCACCGCACCCCGCGGTGAGCTTGTCTGAGGTGTGTGTTCTTGGGCGTTTGGCTTTGGGCGAGGCTTGACTCCTTTGGTCCTTTCCCTATTCTTTTAGATTCATATATGTAGATATTGAATCTAACTTAGGGTCTCGTTATGGGTCATTCCAGAGGGAATTATTGTCCAGGATCTGTCCCAGTTTCGGACTCGGAAACCGTTATCTCTAAGCTTGTTAAATCTTCGTCTAATCTAAGGCAAGTGGCGGTTCGCTCTTGCTCATCATTCCATATTTCCATTAATTATCAATAGTTTGATTGTTAATTAATTTGGAATGATTTATTGTTTTGTTGGGATCAGTTTTGATAAATGATATGGATTAAAATATGATATTATAATAGGTTGTATATCTGTTAGAACAACGCTATTATAGATATATATTTTATGAGGATTGCCGGGAGGGCAACAATGTGAAAAGAATATGACATTATAATAGGTTGTATATCTGTTAGAACAACCCTATTATGAATATCTATATTATTATGATGATAGTCTAGAGGACTATGATATGATTATTACTGTGTTGAACTGTTTAGTTAGCACGAGTAGTCAGGAACGTTGGACTATTCGACGTCCAGTCGGTTCTTTATAATACTAAATGGTGTGTAGGGCGGCAAAACCCCTAACATCATTCTGTGGGTCATGACCGATCTCGATACGCTAAGTATAGAGATGGTGGCACTTAGCTGGTGCTACAAACCTTGGAATTCATTCCCTTCAGGAGTATGTTCCTCATGGCGAAACATATGTCCTATATGTCCCTCATGGCAAAACATATATTCAATATATGTCCCTCATGGCGATACATATATTTAAAAGCCTATAACGTGATGCGTGTTTTGGAATTAAATAAGATAAGTGCCGTCATAGCACATGACTAAATATACATCAAACGAGTAGTGCAGCTAGGGAATAGTGCAGCTAGGAAAACTCGTCTTGACTTTGATCAGAGTACCGTTCTCTTTCCAATCTGGATTCGCGTTAAGCGGTGAGGTTGGTTGTGAACCGAAACATCAAGTCGTTTTTGAACGCTTGTATGAGATTATTTATGTTCCCTAACATTGTCATACTTCCGATAAGACTCAATTCATTGGAGTCTTCTTTTGGGTTGATTGATGCGAGACTCGGTCTCCAGGATCTTCTCTTGTTCATGCCTTTTGATATCTTCCAGTAGAAGTATGGTGGTTGACTATCTTCGTCGGTTATTATTCGAGGAGCGATGAGTCTAACCTAATACGACTACTCGAACCATCTGCTGTGTACCCTTGCATAGTCTTTCATTAGACTAACCAACCTAAATTGTTCTCTGCATGGTTGGCTGGTGTCATCCGTTTGATTCGGCACATCAGATAAACATCCGAGAAATAAGGGCTAGAACGACTATAAAGGCAAACGGTGTTTTAATAAATTTACCAGGTTGCGATCCTTGGAGGGTGATCATTAAGATCAAGACCCTTGTATTTATGTTTTACAAAGACTTCCGTTGATTACTCTGTTTTGTCCTATGGGGATTGGGATGTAATCCCCAGACATATGTTTTAACCAAAGATTTTGGTGTTTAAATCATAATTGCTATTTATGATTTGTGTTTAAATGGTAAAGCCTGGGGTGGTTTCGGTGTGAAAACCGAGGTCACTGGTGGTAATACCTTTCCAAATGGGTTACGATTTGGGGGTGTTACAACTACTTTGTGGACTTAGTCACCGTGAATAAAAATAGTTTCCGAACACATTATTATGTGTATCATGTCAAGTACTAGTTGCTTGTATGGATGTTTCTCAACTTTATGCCACTGGAAGCATAAACAAAAGCATCCCTAATCGATCAAATCTACTTTTCAAAATGTTATACATCTCATGTTTGGCGATATAACTAATTTTAATATATGTGTTATTCAAACTTGTTGTAACATCTCAGTTTGGTGTTAAATCCCGTCATGGTTCAATGTAAATCATGTCGGGGTGCCAAAACATATTATGACTAGCTTTATATTAAAAGGAGATTTCAATACATGATTTATGGTGGGGTTGCATGCATGCAACCCCTCCATGAAAGTACAAGAAATATTAAAATACGAGTGATATTACATAGTTGAGACAAAAGCAAAGGAGGTGCTCACCCATCTTCTCCTATAGAGTCGACGAAGGAGGGTGGAAGAAATTGTGGTTCAAGCACGTCCACGACCTCTCCAATCACAACGTATATCTTGATAAAGGCCATGTCCTACCAAGCTCGACAAGGGCGGCGGCATCATCGTTGTTCAGTATTGGCCTCAAGGTACGGAGTCCGTCATTTGCGGGAATGACTACAAAAAAGTAACCCCTGTCACGTTCGCAGTTGTTGAAGTTGAATAGTGGGTCCCGCAGCCACCAGATATCAATCACCATGTCTATTTGGAGGCACCGGATTTTTGTTATTCCACCCTCGTACATGGGTGGTGATGTTGTCCATTCGTCCCCTCACTTGAACGATTATGCCCCATGTATGGACAGTGGTGTACACCCTGTGACCGCCTTGGAAATCCATGGTAAAATAGGAAAGTGGCTATCGAAGAGAAAGAAATATAGACCATATTATTGTTTTTAAGACGTTGTGGAGAAGTAGATGAGGAAATATAAAGTCTTCTACCTTGTATTTATAGTAAAAAAAGCCTCCTCCAAGAGGATTTATGTGGAGTTAGTTGGCAGTTTAAGGGTAATTTATGGCGGTTTTTTACCCTTTATCTTATCATATCAAGCATTTATTTTTTCATCCTGTCAGGTACGCTTATAATGAACTAAAATTTACTAAGTCCCTTTTGTTTATTTATGTTTCATGTTGTATGTATCGTGAAGTGTGAAAAAAAGGTTAACTGGTGATATAAGAAAGGGACATCAACTACTTCCATATTGTTATTGGATGAAGATCATGTCAAATCCAACACAAGATTTTCTTTGAATGATCTGTTCAGCCACCAGATATTTATCTCAAAATTATTTGGCAAATACTTTTCGGTTAATCATACAACAAATGGTTGACACAACAAGTGTTTGTTTGTTATATTGTTCTATTACATAATTTATATCTAACTATCAAAAAAGGGGGAGCATTAACTAGATCCATATTATTATAGTGACATGTTGCGTAGTCATGATATTGTAAAGCATCTTGGTATTTGCATCTTCATATGCATTATGTACCCACTGTATACTTGATCCCGAGACGAAATTATCTCTTTCACACCATTTAAACAAGCCACAATCGTATTTACCCTGAAACCAAATCATAAACTAAGTGACTGTTCATATTATATAACTGACTCTTGTCATTAACATACATACCTTCCACCTAGAACACTTATAAAACTATTTTTCATAGCTAGCTTTAGTCTAGTCAGTCACCGTCAACACCGCAACATGCAGTTGGTACGAGCAAATGACCATTTCATAATTTATGTTAGATGTTTTCCAACTTGTTGAGGATTGACCACTCATTCTTCACATATATAAACTAGATCAAAAGCCTAGAGTCACAACATTTCATAGACTTCAGGCCAGTAACCCAACTCATCTCGTGAACTCTAGGCAATTCTTCCTTAAAATACTGAATTACACGAGGACTTCTAACGGGTGTCTCCAGACTGGCCAAGTGGTCCCTCATTGTCGATTGATAATCGACACACTAGAATATGTCCATGACAATGGCCTTATTTTTTCCTTTTGACCAACATCCTCTGAAAGATTTTCAATATTTATTTCCATTTCCTCTTCTACTTTCTGCTAAAACATGACTAATTGGTTCTACGGTGAATGTTAATGGGATTCACCAACCTCTCCTAAAATATTCTCAACTTTTTCCTCAACTTAATTTCTCTTTTGAAATATGCTCAACTCTTGCTTCAATTTCTTTGGTAATAGATGATGGGATCCACCAACATTATCATCCAACTGGAAGTCCTCAACAACATTTTCCTGCGATAAAAAAATGTTCCTCATTATTCAAGTGGTTTCCACAATCATACTAACCAATTCTTACATACACAATAAAATATCTTGTCACCGTGTAGTAAAACTGTCTTATAGTAATTGTAAAGTCATATTATGACTAACATATGGAATATGTCTCTTTAAATGACTTTAGCCTCATCCTATAATATTAGTCACAAACTCACAATATCTATACTACAATAAAAGTCTAGGTTGCTAAAATGAACAGTGTTCAAGCATATGATTATCACATGATATCACATTAACATGCATTTGCTATCTGGCAAACCAAGTTCTCCATGTGTTTCTTATGCTCTCTTTCGTTCTTCTTGATGTGTCCCTTGTCAAGGATCTCCAAGCTTCAAGGAAAGTTCGACACCAAGACCCCAAGCCAATTCCTCATTGGCGCCGGCGGTGGACTCGCTTGACAAGCAAAGTTGGCCGAGCGTTTGGAAGTATTTGAAGGCAATTTTGTGATGGGATAAACAAATGGGAATCCATGGATAAACGCACCAAAAAATAACCAGAAGGATCGTAGATTGGATCGAGGATGAACACGGCTAAATCGCTCTAATAAGTTCGGATGAACACACCAAACAATAACATCAACACCTAATGGCTCTCAAAGGCTTTTTGCTCTTAAAAGCTCAAGATATTATTCATGTTTAAACGTGAAAAGAAATGAAGTTGCAAGCCAGCTTACAAACACAAAGAAACCTTAAAATTGTCTTAACACATTAATGGAAATCATAAAGTGGGACTCTTAATGGGCTGGTCAAAGTTTAACGCCATTTGCCTTCAATTTTGTAGATAAATACCAGCATCCAATGTGCCACGTCATTGCCAAAATTGAGAGCAAAGGCACGAGCCAATTGGGAGATGGCCTAGCTTCAGCGCCTTGACAATGCCGGCGTCGAGGACTCCTTGACATACAATGCCATATCCGAGAAAACCTTCAAACTCCTTGCCACTCCTAGGGTCCATTGGCTTATGGGGATGTCAAGAGGGGATGGTGGGAGTTTGGCCTCATTTGGAGCTTTGTGGCCTGGTGAACGTCGATGCTCCCCTTCTTGGCTAATGCCCGGTGTTGGGGTGCTTGCTTGGATGAGTGCAATCACCAAGTCATTTAGCACTTGGCTCAGCGCTCCATATATCATAAGGCCCCTTTGGATGCCTTCTTGGATTTGCTTGGCTTGGGCCCTCGTGATGACCCCTTTGGCTTGGGAAGTGCCGAGGTGGCCTTGATTAACCCTAGCCAGTGCCCGGGCGCCCGAACGTGTGAACCGCGCTGTAGGAGCTAGATCGCTTGGCGCTAGCACTACTGTGCCCTTTTGGACTTCCACCTCCACTTGATCAACATCCTCCAAGATGGCTTCCTTTGGCGAAAAGTTGTCATGGTCGTTATCATGCCCTAGCATTAGCGTCGGGGGAATCGGCATGGCGTCTCCCGCAGTCTTGTCTTTGGCTTTGGCTTCCAACTCTGGCTTATCCTTGGCGCTTGCTGGAGTGGTTGCTTCACCTCCAAAAGCCACCAATCCAGCTAGCACCAAGTACGTGCTAGAAGTGAAGGCCCAAGCCAAAGCCGAGAAGAATGTCTTGTCGATGTCGTCGACACCAAAGCTAGGGCAGAATGGCAACCGCGACCAACTGTCACCAAATGGGGACACCTTGGAGGAGGAGGATCAAGTGGAGGTGCAGGCCCAAATGAGCGCAAGAATGCTGGCGCAAAGCTATCCAACTCCCACAGTGCCGCTCACACGTTCGGGCGCCCAGGCATTGGCTAGGGTTAATCAAGGCCACCTCGACAATTCACAAGCCAAAGGTGTCATCATGAGAGCCCAAGCTAGGCAACTCAAAGAAAGCATCCAAAGAGGCCTTATGAGCCTTGGAGCACCGAGCCAAGTGCTTGCTCGGTGATGGCACTCGTCCAGGAAAGCTCCCCAACGTCGGGCATTGGCCAAGAATGGAAGCATCGGCATTCACCAGGCCACAGAGCTCCAATTGAGGCCCAACTTCTACCATCTCCTTTTGACATCCCTACAAGCTATTGGACCCCAAGAATGGCGGAGAGTTTGAAGGTTTTCCCGAAGATGGCATTGGATGTCAATGAGTCCCCGACGCCGGCGTTGTCAAGGAAGTGAAGCAAGGCCATCTCCCAATTGGCTAGTGCCTTTGCCCCCAAGTATGGTGATGACATGGCACATTGGATGCTTCCATTCATCTCCAAAATTGAAGGAAAATGGCATTGAGATTTGACCAGGCCATTTAAAGCACTACCTTATGTTTTTCCTTAAATGTGTTTAAGATAATTTAGGTAATTTTTGTGTTTATAAGATGGCTTGCAGCTACATTGTTTCTCACGTTAAACTTGAATATATCACAAAAAGCCTTTGAGAGCCTTTCAGTTTTGCGTCATTGTTTGGTGTGTTCATCCGAACCTAGTAGAGCGGTTCTAGGTGTGTTCATCCTCGATCCAATCTACAATCCTCCTGGTTATTTTTGGTGATTTATCGATAGATTTCCAGTAGTTTATCCCCTCACAAAATTTCCTTCACATACTTCAAAACGCTCGGCCAACTTTGCTTGTCAAGAGAGTCCACCGCCGGCGCTGAGGAGGAATTGGCTTGGAGTTTTGGTGTTGAACTTTCCTTGAAACTTGAGATCCTCACATGGGACATATCATTTGGTATCAGAGCTACCCTCAAGGTAAGTTTTAATTTAAAACTTGTTCTTGAAATTTCAAGAAACTTTTTCCATAGTTTTGCCGAGTACTTTCTAGCCACACTTGCGATTGTCCTTTTGTTTCTTGCTTGAAGTACTCCACGATTGCCTGCCATTTCTAAGGGAAAAGTGATTGTTGTATGCTCTTAAATACCCATAGATTTGCAAGCATCAAACCAAATCGATTCCATTGAATTGCATGCATTAAACTTGGCATTAAAATCCCCAAATTTGCAACTGCCACGTACCATATTTGGCCACACTTGTTTGGCTTCACTTTGTCTTTGTTTCTTGTGCTTTTTATGTGACCAATCTATATTATAAGTAGCATAAGTTATGTGAAAGGTGCTCAGTCCCAAGATAAGAGTGGTGTACGAAGTTGTTAAGTGTCTTGTTGTGTTTCTTGCATTTAGAATTTTTGTCAAAGTTGTAAGGGAACACTTTCCCACGTTAAAAAAAAGAAGCTCTAGAAAAAAAGGTTTGAACTAGAAATACCTGGCCTAAAACAAAAAAGGAAGGCCTTAGAAAGATTGGTCAAACCAAGAAAAAAGAGAGCAAGTGAAGAAGAGTTGTTTTTTTGTCCAAAACGAGCATTTGTAAGGGGATAAGTACTTAGTAGCTTTCATGTGTGACTTATCTAGATTTTGACTTGCGTAACGTGCACAAGTTGAGAATGAAAAAAGTGCAACCATTTTTTCCAAAACACCACTCCGAGCCCAAACCCTAGTGCTCGGTACGACGTGCAATTTTCTTCTTGTGGTTTCAAGCGCTTGTGTAGGAATTTCTAGTGGGCACTGAGATCAAGTTCATGTGAGCCTAAGAGGTCTTGGAAGCGGCTTGGAAACAAGTCACTAAGAGGCCAGCCTTTGAAGAAAGAAGATGGCCGTGCGAGGGATAAGACAATGGAGCCATTTTGGAAATATTTCGCCACCACCTTGTGAATTCATTTTTGGACTAACTTTTGTGTTGTTTGCCTTTTTGTTTGATATGTAAATGCATGGAGACAAATGGAAGAGTCTCATGGATAGCGATAGTGAATACAAGCCTCTCACGATTAGAGATATCTAAGCCTTGTTCGAAAGGACTTGGCTGGACCTCCTACAAGCAATGGATGAGAAGCTAGAGGAAAGGCTTGGCTGCCCTCGTAGGAGTCACACCTCAACCCAGCCAAGCTCACCAAAGCAAAGAGAGTTCCAAGAGAGCTTTCGAGAGGAAGTGATGTGAAACGCCCACGCGGGGAGGCGCTCCAGGTGCATTGGCTTGGACTATGGCTCAAGCAAGGCTTCCTTCGTCTTCTTATGGCTAGACTTCTTCCTTGGGATGCTCTGGATACGCAGTTGGAAATAACCTCAAAATGGGTTTCTACGAGCTAGGAGCGATGGGGGCGCGATGGCCAGATAACCTCAAAGTCAGGTTACTGGGGCGCGGCTACAGTGGAGCGCGGCGGCGACTGGGCTCAGACGCGGGGTGCAACTGAGCTAGGAGCGATGGGGGCGTGAGGCCCTTGGGGCGTAAAAGATAGATTGAGGGAGTGAGAGAGATTGATGGAAGCAAGAGATCCCAAACCACTAGGGTGAGGCCTAGGGTTTAGGGGTGGAGTAAAACCTCAACTCTACACAACTAAACCTTTGACTAAACCTAAAATTGCCAAGTATCACTCAAAGGTGCTTAAATAGTCTTACAAGAAAATGTCATGGGCCTAAAAGTTAATGGACTTGGTCCACTACAAGTGGCCAACACTCCTAAGCATAAAACAAGGAAATAACAAGTATAGGAAAGGGATAGGCGTGTGACACCCGTGGGTGCCACACGGGGGCGCGTTGCCAGAGGTCGCACCATGGGGCCGTATTACTGGGCCATGCCAGGGGGCGTCATGGGGGCGCTGTAATAACCCCTAAAAGTCCCAACTTTCATTTTGTAAGCAAGACTTGTTAGGCATGTTCTGTAACCCTGTAAGAACCATATGAATGTGTGGATACACATTTAATGAAATATATGGGTTCTAATTATTCGAGGGTTGCTAAAATCAAAATTAAGCAAGACCCGCGATCAAGGCCTGGGAGCCGCAGGCGTGGTATTTTGTAAAGCTTTTTAAGAATAAGGAGCGATGACTTGTGTAGATAGTCTCCAAAGTTTAGTAATCTGTTTGTTCGACATTTTGTCAATTGTTTTAATGTAATGTTTCGAATAATAAAGAAGTGTTTCCTTGTTCCTAAAATTACTAAATTCGTTACTATTGCAAGTTGTTCGTTCATACGAGAATCCTTGAGTGCCAAAAGTAGTACATGTCATGTGTTGATAAAGACTGTTTGGACTCATAAATGATAGTGTTGGGTTGGAACATGTGTGATTGTTCCCTACCTTGTTAGCGCTAGTTTCGGGGTTGAAACTATTCGTAAGAACCCCTCTATGTTCTCGAAATAATGTCAAGTTGGGCATTGACATTATTTGTTCCCTTTGCTCGAATTCATGAGCATTGTCTCGAGAGGTTAATGTTGTAAGGATTTCTTGCTATAAGGATTTGGTGTGTAGTAATGCTCTATGGAGTTTGAGGTTATTCCTGATGTGCATACTCTGAGCATTAGATGGGGTAAAAAAAATGTGTAGTGAGCTAATATAAAGCTCAAAGTACTTAAGTGTGAGTTGTATAAATTATATATTTAAGTGAATAAATGTATAAGAGAGATATTTCATAAGGAGTTCATTTTCTCTAAAATGATCGTACTCTAATGCGATCTTGAATAAACTTTAAAAACCAAGAGTTATGGTTATGGGCTTTATAAGTGAGTGTGCCCATTGTAGGACCAGTGGTTAAAGCTTTTGGAAAAGCTAAGTATGCGAAATCATAAGTATTATTTTGGAAGACCTATTTGAGGTTTAGTTATGAGGCTTTCTTAAGGAAATGATATAATGATATGAGGAGTATTAAGATAATTAAGTCTTGGGTAAATATTAAATTTCGGCAAAGCATAAGGTTTGCTTAATTTGGGATGATGAAATTGTGTGAGGACAATTAATTAAGTGTTTAAGGATTTATGGGTGAATAACAAACTCAGTCGGTAAAAGTTTGTTTTGATTTTTTTTGGATCAACAGTACGGGGATAATATAAGTGTGTGGATTTTTATTAACTAAACATGGTGAAAAAGTGACCTATGTCTATTAAGGTGATCATATGACACGTTTTGGGTGAACAAAGTGGTTGATTATGGTCGTGTAAAACGAATTATTAAGATCATGTTTGGGCAAAAACATGAATAAGATGTTGTTCGGTTAATTGTAAAACGATTAAGGAATCTTAAAGGTCTTATGTTAGAGCTTGATTAATGGAAAGATTTTGGGTTAAGAAATGGCATAAGGGCCAAATTTAATTAAGGTAAATAATGAAATAGATGAGATGCATATGTAAGGAGTAAGACGATATGACAATTGGGGGTACTAAGTTAGGTTATAAGGAGATAAGGTATGAACTTTGGGAGTCGTTTATAAAGAGAAAAGTTGAAAGAAAAGGTGTGTTCTCAAGCTTAAGGTGTATTAAGATCTTGTGATGATTTTCGATACTATGATTCTAAGGTAATCATGACCTTGTGAGTATATTAAGAGTTGGCACATGAGATAATATATGGAAACAAGACATATGAGGGATGTCATGGTTGAGGAAACATATCGACTTTCCTAGGATTAATTTTGAGTACGAAATAATTGAGGATACTAAACTCAAGTAGAGAGGTTAATGTGGAAATCGATCCCTCTAACTTGGTAGTGTTAGTTTCGGGGTCGAAATGTTTTTTTAAGGGGGTGGTATTGTAATAAGCCCTAAAAGTCTCAACTTTTGTTTTGTAAGCAAGACGTGTTAGGCATGTTCGGTAACCCTGTAAGAACCATATGAATGTGTGGATACACATTTAATGAAATATATGGGTTCTAATTATTGGAGGGTTGCTAAAATCGGAATTAAGCAAGACCCGCGATCAAGGCCCGGGAGCCGCAGGTGCGGCATTGCCCGCGACCGCGGTTATGAAACCGCGATCGCAGCACCATTGCTTCATCTTCTTCCTCGTCTTTACTAAGACGCCGACGATCTAGGTTCCGGCGTTTCTTCCTCGTCTTCTCCGAGCGGCCGGTTTAGGGAGGTCAAGCGGTTGTTCTTCCTCTCATTTAGTGGAAGAGCTCCACCCTTGCCCTATAAATAGGGGCGGATCCGAGGGTGTTCGTCACGTCTTTCATCTCTTCCTCTCGTGATAGCTCGTTTTTTGGTGTTGTCATCGGAGTTTTGTCGTCGTCGATCGTTGTCGGAGTCCGAGGTCCATCAAAACGAAGCCAGGAGTGGTGGTGGTGCGCGCTTGTCCAAGAAGCAAGATCTGAGCCTCGTCTTCCCTTGGTATGGCTCCGTTACGTTCGTTTAGCTTGTTGTTCGACAATGGATCCCGTGACCGCGGCATAAATACCGCGATCGCGGCTGAGCAGAGGCCTGCGATCTCGGCTAGGCATGGAATCGCGATCGCGGCCCATCTGCCACGGGCGCGGTTTTGCCTAGCAAAGCCGCGATCGCGGCTATGCAAACCGCGATCGTGGCACTGCCTTTTTCTTCGTCTTTTCGTTCCTTCGTACCCGTAACTAATTAGGGTTTTATTTTAAAACTCGTCTCGTATGCGTCGTCGGTGTTGGATTGTGCTCATCTCCATGACTGATTGTACGGATTGGAATCCGACCCTACTGAATGATGATAAATTCCAACGGGAATTTTAGTAGGCAGTCGTGCACAAGTTCAAGTTCCCGGATTTCGGACCCAATTTTTCGTTCGTCCAGACTAAGGCAAGTGGCGGTTCGCTCTTGTTGGTTTATTCCATATTTTCTTAATTATCAATTACTTAATTGTTTAATTAAGTTGGAATTAAGTTATTGATTTGTGTTTGGGAACTTAAACGATCAAATGTTGTGTTAAAAATATGAATTTATAATAGGTTGTATATATTGCTAGAAACAACGCTATTATATATAATTCTATATGATATTACCGTAAAGTGATAAATGGATTTTGGTGTGGATTTATATGTGGACTTACATGCTTAGTTAGCACAAGTATTCGTAGGAACGCTATGTACCTTGTGAGGTCTAGTCGTTTCTTTATAACAAGTATTAGGAGGTTTTTGCCCTAATACTCCTGGTCACGACTGTACCCTTATTCGGATATAAGTGGTAGGTGCACTTAGCTAGTGCCAATATTCGGGATTCATCCCAAAGATATCTCTCGTATTGAGATGATGTGAATTAAAAGCATTAACCTGAATGTATGTTGTTGAAAGTAAATAAGATAAGTGCTTTTACGCACATAATTAATATACCCTCGGGCGAGAAGTACAACGTGGAACCCGCCCAGACTCTTGTTAGAGTAGGTCCTCTTTCCCATCTAGATTCGCAGTACGCGGTGAGGTTGGTCGTGGACCCAAATAATCAAGATCGTTTTTATAAACTTGTGTGAAAACTTAACGTTCCCAAACAATTACATACGTTTCCTATAAGACTCAATTCCGTTGGAGTCTTCTTTTCGATGCATATCTTCTTCTATCATTTCGTGAAAGTTCCGGGTTATGTATCGTTTCCTTCGGTTATTATTCGAGGGACAATGATAGTAAACGGTTACGATCACTAGAACCATTCTGCTTGTACCCTTGCACAGTCTTTCATTAGACTAACCAACCGGATTTTATTCCTTGCATGGTTGGCTGGTGTCATCCGTACTATACGGCACATCAGAGGTTGGTCCCCGACGATCGAAGTAACCAATCGAAGAGAAGGCTTGCAATTGAAGTTTGCGTTTTAAGAAGTAATATTTCCAAGGCGTGTATGTTTAATTTGAAATAAATGTAATACATAGTCATGTAATTAGGACTACTTTAAAACAGTCTTCCGCTGTAATTTAAAAGTCTTCCGCTGTCACTATACTTTGTTGTAAAATCGTCCTTCTCATTTTACGAGAGGAATCTTAATAAAAGGTTGAGTTTTATTCATTTAAAATGTCTTCCGCTGATTATTCTTTCGTTATTTAATATTTATGTATTTATTTAAGCTTAATTGTTCCGATTAAAACCTAGGGTGACTTTGGACAGTAACGTCTGAGGTCACTAGCGTGCGGCACTACCGACATAAGTCAGGGGTGTTACAGGTGCATCAGTAGAGTGCCATGGGGGTGCGTCACGGGGGCGCGAGGGCTTGCCGGGGGCCATCAGAAAACCTCAACTCTACACAACTACAACTTTTACTAAACCTAAAATTGCCAAGTAGCACACAAAGGTGCTTAAATAGTCTTACAATCAAAGGCCATGGGCCTAAAAGTTAATGGGCTTGGTCCACTACAAGTGGCCAACACTGCTAAGCATAAAACAAGGAAATATCAAGTAAAGGAAAAGGATAGGCGTATGACACGCAGTGAAGTGAAACAAGGAGGTTTGAAGGCCTTGCTTCACAGGAAGGGCTCAATTGTGGCACAAGCAAGCTCTCCTCTTCTTCTCCTAGCAAGGATGACTCCTTTGGATTCCTTTTAAGCTCCTCTTGACAGAAAAAACAAGGATGGACGGTGGTGAGGCCGGCAGAGTTCCGACAAGGATGGAAACCGATGAATGAAGAGGATCCCAAGAGCCAACAGTGGGGGTTGTTGGTGTTGGTTGAGAACAAGGCCAAGGGAAGCCTCCAAAGAGGTTCCTTGGCAGATTTGGAGAGTTGTAAGCCAAAGAACAAGATGTAGTGAAATCCAAATGCAATACTTGTTGATTGAAAGAAGGAAATAGAGATAATCCAAGCTTGGTGGCATTGGATTGAAGGCTTGAACCGGGGAGGACCACCTCTACCCTTGAAGGATGACCACCTCAACTTCTATAAGCTCTAAGCCTTCAATCTTCAATCAAGTGAAAGAGGAAGCCAAGAGTTGGCTTAAATAGCTAGGATTTCTAATGGGCTAGGGGTCCACATGCAAGAGGCCCAACTCGCCCACTTTAGGAAATGTAAAGACTTACAATGAAGCTACTAAAAATAGTAAAACAAGGATAGAGGCCGCGTGTCTAGAAGCAGCACTTGACATGGTCAACGCCTTGAGTGTCTTGGCATTAGAGGCGTCGATGCCTTGGGTGTCATGGCCTTGGCGAGAGCCACGCCTTGGAACTTGGTGGCGAGGTAAAAGGATTGGTGTGGTCGGGCACAAGAGATGGAGAGACCATTGTCTGGCCACAAGTGAGTGGTGAGGCACAAGGATTGGTCTTGGTCGGGCACAAGTGATGGCAAGGCCAATGTCCGGGCACAAGTGAGTGGTGAGGCACAAGGATTGGTGCAGCCAGGCACAAGCGATGGCGAGGACATTGTCCGGGCACAAGTTGGTGAGCGGTGCCCGGTCTTCCATGGTGGTCATCTTATAGAGGCGAGGTGCCAATGGCTCGCCAATTTCGTTGATGGAGAACAAGGGAGGTTGGAATTCATCATTCTCCTCTTCTTGAGTTAGAATTGTCCTCAATTCGTCATTAGGAACCGGGGGCATATAAGGCCCGAAGTCCGCCAAGGGGGGGTGGAACATCCTAGGTCGCCAAGGGGGGTTTTGTGTGTTGGCTTGGAGGAAGGAGCCCTCATCCTCAAAATAACTCTCTCCCGGAGGTTGTACTAACATAGGCCACAAGGAGGGGGTTCTAGCCGTGACATTGTGTGTGGACATTCCAAGGGGCCACGGTCTACCTGAGTATCCTTAAGTAATGGCCGCTTAAGAAATGAGCTAGGGCTTTGTATCCTACCGGTATGGGTGCAAAAGCACTCAACCACAACAAAACTATCAAGCTCAATGTTGAGCTAGAATCCTCAAGAGGGGGCCTTGGAGGGTCGGGATCGAATGTTTCTGCTATCCTAGGCAAAGGGACCACAACACATGAAGAGATGTCGGCGGTAGGCACAAGTAATATAAGACACCATGTGGGCATCAACAAAACATATAAACTGACAAGAATATCAGAATAAAGAGGCACCCTTATTCCCCCAAGAAAAAAGGACAATGTAAGAACAAAAGGTCTAAATTCTATATGAAGTGCAAGGACGCATGCAAAAATAACGTCACTACCCTTCTTATGCCTAAGTAGATGCCTCGTGATACAACAATTTAGACTATTATCATACTTAGACATGGAGATAATGACATGCATTAAGTGAAACTTCTTGGACATGAATTAAGATATGGAACTATAATGCAAACAAGAGAACAAAGTCCTAGATGCAAAACAACTCGTCATTATGAAAATTGCTCTATCCAAGGTTGTAACATTAAACTCATGTAATTTGTCACTTAATGACACAAAAGAGGAAAGAGAGAAGGATTCTTCCATGAAATTAGGAGCCTTTAGGACGCCTTTTTCTTCTTGGCCAAGAGCTGATTTCTTAGAAGGCTCATCCCATGGTAGCCGAGGAAAGTATGGAGCTTCATGTAATGGTGGGGCGAAGCTTGCTTATTATAGAAGAAGGGGATGGTATCAAAACTTTCTCCTCTTTTTCCTTTGTTGCTCACTCCTCTTCAACAAATATTGACACAAGAGGCTCACATGACCCGGCCATAGGATCTTCATCGTGCTCGGTTGGCTCGGCCATTGACGAAGGCACTTGGGCTTGCCTCGTCTCAACCAATCTAGGTGGCTCGTCATATGTGGCTTGGACTCTTGGTAGGAACTCACATGAAGCGGCCACGACCACATCCTTCTCTAAGGATGGTACCACAACATCTACCTTATTCATTAGCCCTTTCTCCTCTTCAATGGCCATAGATACAAGAAGCTCACAAGATTCTTCTACGGACGCTTCTTCACCAATGAATGGTGTGGCTACTAGTGGAGGCTCTTTGGCTGGCCTTGATTCCACCATTTGAGAGGGCTCTTTGACGACTTCACACACATCAACCAAATCTCCACTCATCAAGGACCATTCATCCTTGGATGTGTAGTGTCGGTTTGGACAAATATCGGCCAAGTGGCCTTTCCCTTTTGATCAGTGCTATTTTATAGCACATTTCTAGGGATTATTACCAGGTTTGAGGCGCCATTTGGTGGGATTTTATGCACAATTGGAGATTATGGAGTTGGAGTAGAGAAGTGTGGTTTTGGTGGTCTGGAGGAGCTTATTGGAGACATCCAGAAGAAGAGAAAGTGACCACCTGAGGAGACAAGCAAGATCCATGAAGAAACCACGTGAGAAGGCGGTGAAGTGAAGAAACCGCGACCAAGCCGCAGGAAGCAGAAGGCCGCGGCAAGATTTCCGAAGGAGATGGGCGATAGAGAGGAGGCCGCGCCCGCGGCCGAATTATCAGAAATTAATTATGCACTTCGAGAGCAAACCGCGACCGCGGACAAAAGGCCGCGACCGCGGCCATCAGCGGGAGTCAGCCTGACGCGCTCCGAACTTTTGTTTTCTTTTTCTGTTTTTCCTTTTTGGTTGTTTTATTTAATTCTGAATATTAGTATTTTTCCTTTTTAGGGATGAGGTTTGTGATCTTGGGCTTTAGGTTAACTTATTTAACCTAACTCCCACAGCCTCCATTCGGGATCCCACATAGATGAACCCCAGATTATCATATGTTCAGTATTCAGAGTTTTTCCCTTTCAACAATTATGTCTTTCAGTACTATGAGTAGCTAAGCACCCATTGCTTAGTCCGGCATGTGAAGCTTTTTCTATGGTTTGATTGCGAGGTTAATTCTCTATTTCCTATTTCCTTTGGATTTATATATTTCTTCTTGCACTTATTCATATGGATTGTTATTGATTTGACTAGATTGATCACCTAGTTAGGTTTAGTAATTATCTATTGCTAGGGTTTGGAATTGATCGGTCGGTGATTCTTTATCTAGAGTAGCATCCATAATTATCTAGGACTGGTAGGACTAGATTCTTATGAAAGAAGATTGATTTCATGTTAAATTATTGCGGGTTGTGATTATTTGACATGTATCCTGGTTTAATCCTATGCCCAATGCTATTATTGTTCTAAATCTTGATTGTTTCTTATGCGTTCAATAATAAGAGTTGCTAGGACTGGTAGGACTAGTAACTATACAAGAATAGGGACAGGAATAAACAAAGGAAAGGAATAGAGAGAACCTAGGACCAATCTACCATAGGAAAAGTGGATCTTGTTTGGCTAAGTGTTTTTCCCACATTTGATTACACTCTTTGCTTATTTGCTTTGTTTACTTTCTTGATTACAAAACCAACCAAAAACTCCCCCTTCTTGTTACTATTGCATGCGAACAACACATAGATTAATCCCTTCCTCCCTGTGGATTCGATCCTTACTTGCCCTAACTACTTGTTTAGGTTTGTCTAGGTTTATTTTGATTTAGTGGTATACGACAATCGCTTGTCACCTTCACACATGACACATATGATGTCACGAGCTCTAACACGAGGCTGCAGAAGCACTCCTTCTCTGCCCTTGGACGTGCTATAAGATGATTTTGGTGAGTCATAGACTCCCTTGGTCTGCACAGAAGGGTTAGAAGAAGAAGAATATTAATGCTCAAAAGAGGGGTTGGTTTGATACCTCGTTGGTTGAACCCTCATTGGTGCACAACTTAGCTCTTGGCATCTAGGAGGCTATCTAGAAGTGTTGTTTGAGATCCTAGGCCAACTCATAGTAGAAGACCTCCTTGGACACCGGTGGTTGTACTCTTGAGTGATAAGGTGAAGGACATCTTCTATGGGCCGTCCACTAACTAAATGGTACTCATTAACAAAGGAAAAGAGGTCAGCGTTCAAACCATTAAGGAACTTAGAAAGGATGTATCTCGTGGAGTGGTGAAGGCCGGAAATGAGCGCAAGACGAGAGAGTTCGTTGTAGAACTCTAAGGGGTCTCGGTTCCCTTGCTTAATGCCCTCCAATCGGGCCTCAACAATGTAACCATAGTCTTGGGGAAAAAAAGAGTTGAGGTCCTCCCAAGTGGTGATAGAAGGATACCCCAAGTGGGCACATTCTGCGTCATACTCAGCCCACCAAGAGTAGGCATAGCCTTCAAAATGGTTAATGGCAATGGCCACTCGTTGCTAATCTGTGCAGCCATGATGGTTGAACAAGGATTCAGTGTTCCACTGCCAAACTAAGTTTTCAACAAACTCGAGAGTGCCATGAAAGGGACGGAGTTGGGGAGGCTCCTCCATGATCGCCTATATCAACCATAAACAAAGGCGCAAGTTACAAGTTCTAGGGCAATCAAAGCTACACCCAAGAAACAAAATGCAAACAAGACAACGGGAAGGGCAAAAGAAGAAGCAATAACAACAATGCAAGGGAAGAGACAATCCTTCAAGTGAGCAGCTAAGGTGAGCTAGCCAAGCATGTGATCAAGGAGCCATAAAGTCAAAGCAAGCAAGCAACTAAGACAATTGATCAAAGCAGGCATGGATAGATCATGAAAAGCAACTCCGAGAATACTTATAAGGATTTTAAACAAGGTGGAACAACACAATACAAGTCAAGAAGGAGATGGATGTAGTGAAATACCCCAATTGAGATATATATGTGTTAATTGGTAAATTGGAGCCACGTCTACTTAAGTCAACAAAAGCCGATTTTTCGGTTGAAAAAAAAATCAGAAAGGGACCAAACCCTTAACTGCGTACGAACACAACTAGAGAACTCGCATCTTTTCCTACCTCCCTTCCCGTGTTCAGTTCAGCCATTTCTCCCACCGGCGAGCTAGACCCGGCCGCCTCTTGCCATATCTTCCTTCCCCTGAGCGAGCCGCGACCAGATGCAGAAGAAGACCCATGAGTCGCTGCTGCTGAAGGCCGAGAGTTGTTGCGTCTATAGCTGCTGCTACGTCCTGTTTGCTGCTGATGTGCGATTCTGGAGCTGCTGCATTCCGTTGTTGTTGTTGTTGTCGTCTCCGGCGACGAGGAGCCACTTTACGGCAAAGACAGAGTGGTTAACGATGAGGTAAGGTGAGGTACTTCAATTGGGTTTGTTTGGGTTCGAAAATTGCTGCTGAATGTTCACCGATTTCAGTTGAAGTGCTGCGTGGACTAGACAGAGGTAGAAGATGACGAGGAGTGCGTGCAAGCTATGAAGTATTTTGGGTTGATTCTGTTGGAGCTTGTGCAGCAAAGCTTTGATTTGGAAGTGATAAAGTGGAATTGAGGGGGGGTTTGCTAGATTGGAAAATTTGAGGTATGATTTAGGGTTTGAATTGGGGGTTTATTAGTTGTGACTCGATATGAGTTAATTAATGCCAGGGATTTGTTCGGATTGTTGTCTCAGGTTCGTTCGAGTTGGTTGGAGATTATCTGAGGTCGTGGTTGTTGAGCTTGAGGCAAGATGATTCTTGCTCATACTTTTACTTATCTCTTTTAAAAATAATTAAGTGCGTATATGACTAATTTCAGTAATGATATATGCTCATGTCCGTTTAATTGATCTAGAATTGTATGCTTAGAATTAAATGGTTGAAAGTGTTGGTATTGGTCTCGTGTTGGATATCGATTGAGTGCTTGGATGTTGGTCTTGTGCTGAATATTGGTTGTGTGCGTGGTTATTGGTTTCATGTTGGATGGATTGTTTGTTGTGATAGGTTTGTTGTTGGATATTGGTCAGTTATTGACTACTGGTTCTGTTATTCGATATTATCGTTAATTGGATATTGTGATATCCTTTCTTTATCTAAATTGGATTGGGCAAGATGATTCTTGCTAACCTTTCGTATATTTTTTTATAAAATTACTTTCGCTTTCTATCTTTGTTCAGTAATTGATTTTACCTTGTCTGAGTGTGTTAATCTGGATTATTGGTTGTTGAATTACATGGTTATATATACGTGTGTGTGTGTGTGTTAGTTGGTTGCCTTGTGTTGTGTTTGCCTGGATGTTGGTGTGGTAGTTGATTGTAGCTAGTTGTGGATGGTTGGTGATGTTGGCAGATGGAGATGATGGGTTGTTGGTGGATTGGTGATGATTGGTTATGGAGTCGGGATGAGGGTGTGACCTCATCCGACCACGTGAGGGTGTGACCTTACGTTGGTTAATAGCCATGGTTGGATGGTTGAAAGTCCCATCTGAAAAGTGTGTGTTGAGCCGGGGTTGAGGGTGTGACCTCACCCGACCACGTGAGGGTGTGACCTCCGTTGGTTAAGGCTAGGCCGGGGTGATTGATAGCCTCACCCGACCACATGAGGGTGTGACCTTACGTTGGTTAATGGCCATGGTTGGATGGTTGAAAGTCCCATCCGGTGGTGGGTTGGATTGGAGGTTGTGTGTGTTGGCAATTGTGTGTTGGATTGTGTGTGTTGACATTTGTGTGTGTTGGCAATTGTGTGTGTTGGATTGTTTGTGTTGACATTTATGTGTGTTGGCAGTTGTGTGTGTTGGATTGTGTGTGTTGACATTTGTGTGTGTTGGCAGTTGTGTGTTGGATTGTGTGTGTTGACATTTGTGTGTGTTGGATTGTGTGTGTTGACAGTTGTATGTATTGGCAGTTGTATGTGTTGGCAGTTGTGTGTGTTGGATTGTGTGTGTTGACATTTGTGTGTGTTGACATTTGTGTGTGTTGACATTTGTGTGTGTTGGCAATTGTGTGTGTTGGATTATATGTGTTGACAGTTGTGTGTGTTGACATTTGTGTGTTGGATTGTGTGTGTTGACATTTGTGTGTGTTGGCAGTTGTGTGTTGGATTGTGCGTGTTAGTAATAATATATATATGTTCCGTAGTGTTGTTAATTGACTTGTAGTAATAGTATATGGGTATATGTTTCATAGGGTTGTTAGCATTGTGTTGGTAGTAGGAAAGAAAGATGGATTGGATGCGTTAGTAAGGTTGGATTGGTTCGTCTCACCCGTTTATATTCGTGTAAGGTTGAGATTGGTTGGAAGATGGTTAGCATATTGAAGATCTGGATAGGATTGGTTAAGTAATGATTCTATGATAGTATATGTTTATGTTTTGATGTGTTGTTGGCATTGGTTGTTTGTCATGAAAATTATTTCATGTGTTCTACTGTTTTTGCTTGATGATTCTTTCTAGTCTTTCATTAGACTAACCAACCTCGGTTTATGTTCCGTGGTTGGCTGGTGTATCGGGTCCACCAGTCAACTAGTCTTTGCAGGTTGGCAGCAACAAGCGGGTTCTGGATCACAGATTTGTCTTCACAGTTAAAGATTTAGTTTTGCATCGGATTTGAAATTATGGCATTAACTATTTGTTGTTTTGGATAAATTGATGCACTGAATTGGATGAAATGTTTAAGTGTTGTTTCAACTTGGAACAAGGATTTGATGTTGATAACCTTTGTGTATTTGGAAGTATTTCGGGTTTTCATTTTTCTAAAATCGCCTTATAGACCTTCTGGTCTATGGCACTGTGACACCTCTGGCCCGGGGTGTTACATGTAGAGCAAGTTGATACGTGGCAAAGGGGAAGAACATGAAGGGTGGGTACAATGGACCTTGGTGCCAAGTGAATGGTGCTTCTCCAAGCCTTGCACACAAACTTTGCTTTCTCTTTTCTTTTCTTTTCTTTTTTTGACTTTTCTTTTGTTTTGTTTTTACTTGGGAAGCAACCGGAAAGAAAACATTTACAAGAGGGGGCGGCAACCAAGGTGAAATTGAAGACTTAGAGACTTACTCTAGATGTTAGCAAGCTCTTTGTTTGACTAGAAAAAGAGAGGGAAGACTTTGTCACAAAAAGACTTACCCTTCCATCCAAATCACCACAAGACAAACACAAAACCCCACACAAGCTCAGGAAAGTACAGTAATCTAGGAGTTATCCAAAATGGCTCTAGACATATTTACTTTTGACCAAGTGAGATGTTGGCTTTGCCACTTTGGTAGAGGATCACATGCAAGGGCTAAGGGAATGGGCAAATGAGTTGTCTTCAACCTTTGGCAAGGCAGTTGGTATGGCAGGGTGGTGATGGAGGTGAGATGGGCGACGGCAAGGTGGTAGGCGGCGGTGGGAGGGTGGTGGACGGTGGTGACAAGGCGGCAGAAATTTTGTTTTTTGGCTTTTTGCAATGAAACTTTATGGAAAGCAAGATCAAAGCATGAATAACACGAAAGTGAAAAAAATTGAGAAGAAAACACTTAGCTTGGCCGATGAGCTCTGATACCAATTTGATGTGAAACAAGGAGGTTTGAAGGCCTTGCTTCACTAGAAGGGCTCGATCGTGGCACAAGCAAGCTCTCCTCTTCTTCTTCTAGCAATGATGACTCTTCTGGACTCCTTTTAGACTCCTTTTGAAGGCATAAACAAGGATGGGCGGTGGTGAGGCCGACAGAGCTCTGGCAAGGATGGAAAACGATGAATGAAGAGGATCCCAAAAGCCAACGGTGGGGGTTGTTGGTGTTGTATGAGAATAAGGCCAAGGGAAGACTCCAAAGAGGTTCATTGGAAGATTTGGAGAGTTGTAAGCCAAAGAACAAGATGTAGTGAAATCCAAATGCAATACGTGTTGATTGAAAGAAGGAAACAAAGAGAATCCAAGCTTGGTGGCGTTGGATTGAAGGCTTGAACCGGGGAGGACAACCTCTACCCTTGAAAGAGGACCACCTCAACTTCTATAAGCTCTAAGCCTTTAATCTTCAACCAAGTGAAAGAGGAAGCCAAGAGTTGGCTTAAATAGCTAGGGTTTCTAATTGGCTAAGGGTACATATGCAAGAGTCCCAACTCACCCACTTTAGGAAATGTAAAGACTTAAAATGAAGCTACTAAAAGTGGTAAAACAAGGTTAGAGGTCGCGTGTCTAGAAGCGGCACTTGACATGGACGACGCCTTGAGTGTCTTGGCATTGGAGGCATCGATGCCTTGGATTTCATGGCCTTGGCGAGAGCCACGCCTTGGCACTTGGTGGTGAAGCACAAGGATTGGTGCGGCCGGGCACAAGCGATGGCGAGACCATTGTCCGAGCACAAGTGAGTGGCAAGGCACAATGATTGGTCTTGGTCGGGCACAAGCGATGGAAAGGCCATTGTCCGGGCACAAGTGAGTGGTGAGGCACAAGGATTGGCACAGCCGTGCACAAGTGAGTGGTGAGGCACAAGGATTGGCGCAGCCGGGCACAAGCGATGGTGAGGCCATTGTCCGGGCACAAGTTGGTGAGCGGTGCCCGATCTTCCATGGTGGTCATCTTGTAGAGGCGAGGTGTCAATGGCTCGCCGGTGCCATTGATGGAGAACAAGGGAGGTTGGAATCCATCACCCGGGGATGCCACACGGGGGCGCGCTGCCAGGGGCCGCGCCATGAGGGCGCATTATTGGGCCGCGTTGGGGGGCGCCATTGGGGAGCGTCAAGAGAGTGCCTTGGGGGCGCCAGGGGGTTCCATGGGGCCCGGCAAGCCCTCGCGTCCCCCTGGCATGCCCCTATGGAACCCCCATAACACTCCCCTGATGCGCCCCCATGGCGCCCCATAGTGCACCCCATGGCGCCCCCCTGACGCGCCCCTTGGCGCGGCCCAGTAATGAGCCCTCATGGCACGGCACCTGGCCACGTGCCCCCGTGTGGCACCCCCGGTGTCACATGCCTATCCCTTTTCTTTACTTGTTATTTCCTTTTTTTTCGCTTGGGAGTGTTGGCCACTTGTAGTGGACCAAGCCCATTAACTTTTAGGCCCATGGCCTTTGCTTGTAAGAGTATTTAAGCACGTTTCTGTGCTACTTGGCAATTTTAGGTTTAGTCAAAGGTTTAGTTGTGTAGAGTTGAGGTTTTCCTCCTCCCCTAAACCCTAGGCCTCACCCTAGTGGTTTGGGATCTATTGCTTCCATCAATCTTTCTCACTCCCTCAATCTCTCTCTCACGCCCCAAGGGCCTCACGCCCCCATCGCTCCCAGCTCAGTCGCGCCCCGCGTTTGAGCCAAGTCGTCGCCGCGATCCACTATAGTCGTGCCCCAGTAACCTCACTTTGAGGTTATCTTGCCGTCGCGCTCCCCTGGTGGCGCGCTCCCGCATAAACCCATTGTGAGGTTATTTCCAGCAGCGCATCCAGAGCATCCCAAGGAAGAAGTCCAGCCAGGAGAAGAAAAAGGAAGCCTTGCTTGAGCCACGGTCCAAGCCAACGCACCCAGATCACCTCCCCGTGGGGGCATTTCGCATCAATTGGTATCAGAGCTCAGCGGCCAAGCTAAGTTACTTCTTTTTCACTTTTATTTCTTAGTTTCACTCATTTTCCCATTCCCCCTTGCTTCCCCTTGCATTTCCCCCATTTCTTTTATTTTTGTGCTTCCGCCACCGCACCACCACCACCGACCACCGCAGCCCCGACCACTTTGCCTCCATAGTCTGCCGCCACATTTCCCTACATTTTCCCATGTTAACCTAGCTATCTAGGGTATTCCAAGATCCAAGACAAAAGGGGGACCACTACCCTCCCAAACTAGCAAAAAGCCAAATTTACTTTCCAAAACCCACCTTCCTTGTTTGTCCAAAAGAGGAAAGAATACAAGACCATTTTTCCCTTGTCTTGCCATGTGATCCTTCTAGGAAGCTTCCTAGTTAGTGGGATAGTACTTGATTCCCACTAGTGGCCTTCTTTTTCCCTCCCTTTTCCAAGTCATCTTTTGCCACCCAAAAATTCAAAATTAATTGTCCAAGCTAGAGTGGAATTTAGATTTGTTATGAAAGGTTGTAGCTTTCTTGATCTTTGATCTCTTGTACCTTGGTGCCTTGATGGTTTGATTGGGATCATTCTTACATAGGTGATCATGGCGCCCCTAGCCAGTGATGGGTTCCAACTCCCCTTGTCCTCCATTAAAGACACCGACGAGCCATGGGCACCTCGCCTACAAATTAAGGGATGCCAACCTCCATCAACACCTTGGCCAGAGCACTCATCAAGGCCATCACTTGGCCACGGCCAAGCCCCATGACGTTTGTCGCGCCCTTGCTACCAATACACCCGTAGGTGCGCATGGCCCATGCCCGGCCTAGTGGCCACATCTATGCAAGCCTTGCCAAGGCTTTTATCCATTTCCTTTTAGTCATTTACTTTCATGAGTTTAGTCTTGCCTTAGGGGGTGTGAAGAGCCACTTGCATATGGGCTTCAACCCACTAAGGCCCATTAGAGGCTTCTTATTTGTTGGCTGAAATGCCATGGTATTTAAACCCTTTTGTTAGCTCCTTGTAACTTGGTTGAAGAATTAAGAAGTGGAATATTTCCCTTAGGTTGAGGAATACCTCCCTAAGGCCTCCATTTATCTATCAGCCCCAAGCTTTATAATCAGTCTCTCTCTCTCTTTCTCTCAAATCTCACGTAACTCTCATTCAATCAATCTCTTGTTTGTGTTCCAAGAAGAAGCCAACCAAGGAACCTCCTCTAGAGGTTCTCTTGGCCCCTTGCTCCACCTCGGCTAGCCAAAGCACCCCTCGGCTGACCCCTTGCTCTTCTCGGCTGTCTAAGCTCTTCCTTCTTTGCTCCTGCCTTCAATCCATTCTCAAGGAGCTTCCCAAGCCAACCGGAGCCCCAAGGAGAAGTTCAAGCCTTCTTGTGCCACGATCCGGAGCTTGAGCTTGTGATACAAGGGCATTCAACCCCTTGTTTCACATCGGTCGGCGCCCGCACCATGGCTCGCGGTTGCGCCTACACAACTTTGACAGCTACGAAGACGAGGAGGAATTTTTAGATTGGGCGCACCACACGGCGTATGTGTTTCGCCATTCCGACTATGATTATTATGAGCAAGTGCACATTGCCACCGGGTGCTTCACCAACTATACTTGGGATTGGTGGGTTTGGCTCAAAGGCAATCGTCGAAGGCGCGGTTTGCACCCAGTGGAAACAAGGATTCATCTCGTTTATGTCATGGCTAAGCGCTATGCCCCCGAGTACATGCTTGCGTGCAGAAGTACCTATGTCGATGGTGCACCTCGCGCGTTCCTGTCGCGCGCTCCTAGTGCACCCCCAGCACGCTCCCATCGTGCTCCAAGTGCGCGCTCCCGTTGCACCTGCAGCGCGCTCCTAGAGTGCACTCCCATCGCGCCCCACTTCGCGCTCCCTGAGCGCACTCCCATTGCGCTCACAGTGCTCCCTGAGCGCACTCCCATGGTGCCCACAGTGCTCCCGGAGCGCACTGCCATTGTGCCAACATCACTCCCAGAGTGCACTCCAATCGCACACAGTGTGCTCCCAAAGCGCGCTGCCATCGCTCCCACAATGCTCCCAAAGCGCGCTCTCATCATGCACGCACCACTCTCATCACGCCCACAGCGTGCCCCAGCGTGCTCCCAGTGTCGTGCCCGCACCAGCTCCAGCGCCCTGCACTGTGATTGCAGCGATCCTCAGCCCGGTGCTCGCGCCCACACTCATCTTGGCATCCTACACGGCGTGCGCCCCAGTTCCCCATGTGTTGCCTCCAGCAGCGCCCGCAATCACACGTGTGCCTTCACTGCCGTGCCCATTGGAGTTGTCTTTTTTCTTGAACTTTTAGGTTGTGGTGCCTAAGAAGCCGCCTGACCTTGGCTCTCCACCAATACGCTCCCTGCCAACGGAATGCCGCCGCGCCCATGAAGGAGAGCATGCTGTGCCTCTTCAGTTTGTCATGGTTCGAGACCCGCAATTTTCTCCCACTGACCAAGGTGGCCTGACTCGAGGTCTCCTGCCCCAGGCTAGGGTCTCGTCTTGGCGAAGGCGCAAGAGTGAAGCACTTGAGGACGACACCCTTATGCTTGCAGCCTCTTGTGTTTATTGCGCGCTCCCCCACTCCACCTTTACCTTTAAGAAGGGGAGACGCGCCATGGTGACTCACACGTGCTCCCTCCATCCGCCATGCGCGAAGTGAGGAGGCATCGCAGCTAAGAAGGGGAGAATGATGGCCCCCGACAAGCCCTTGCACCCCCTAGCGCGCCCCCATGGCACCCCCTGGCGCGCCCCCAGCGCGGCCCAGTAATGCGCCCTCATGGCGCGGCCCCTGGCAGCGCGCCCCCGTGTGGCATCCCCGTGTGTTACACGCCTATCCCTTTCCTTTACTTGTTATTTCCATGTTTTATGCTTGGGAGTGTTGGCCACTTGTAGTGGACCAAGCCAATTAACTTCTAGGCCCATGACCTTTGCTTGAAAGACTATTTAAACACCTTTGTGAGCTACTTGGCAATTTTAGGTTTAGTCAAACGTTTAGTTTCGTAGAGTTAAGGTTTTCCTCCTCTCCTAAACCCTAGGACTCACCCTAGTGGTTTGGGATCTCTTGCTTCCATCAATCTCTCTCATTCCCTCAATCTCTATCTCACGCCCCAATCGCTCCCAACTCAGTCGCGCCCTGCATCTGAGCCCAGTCGCCGCCGCGCTCCAATGTAGTCGCGCCCCAGTAACCTCACTTTGAGGTTATCTGGCCGTCGTGCTCCCCTGGTGGAGCGCTCCTGTAGAAACCCATTTTGAGGTTATTTCTAGCTATGCATCCAGAGCATCCCAATGAAGAAGTCTAGTCAAGAAAAGAAGAAGGAAGCCTTGCTTGAGCCACAGTCCGAGCCAACGCACCTAAGCGCCTCCCCGTCGGGGCGTTTCACACCATTTTCCTCCTCCCTTAAACCCTAGGCCTCACCCTAGTGGTTTGGGATATGTTGCTTCCATCAATCTCTCTCATTCCCTCAATCTCTCTCTCACGCCCCCATCGCTCCCAGCTCAGTCGTGCCTCATGTCTGAGCCCAGTCGCTGTCGCGCTCCACTGTAGCCATGCCCCAGTAACCTCACTTTGAGGTTATCTGGCTGTCGCACTCTTCTGGTGGCGTGCTCCCGCAAAAACCCGTTTGAGGTTATTTCCAGCTGCGCATCCAGAGCATCCCAAGGAAGAAGTCTAGCCAAGAGAAGAAGAAGGAAGCCTTGCTTGAGCCACGGTCCGAGCCAACACACTCGGAGCGCCTCCCAGTAACCAATAGAAGGTAAATCAGATATATAAAACATTGATGTGATGGTCATTCATAACACACCATTTTTAAATCCATCATAAACCATGTTTTGGTCATTTGAATACAATTTATAAGAATAAAACTCTACAGTGGTTAGGACACTAAAATGATAGTTTAAATCTCGAGTATAAAACAGTTCAACAAGGATGACATTTATCGCAACGGAAATTATATAATCAGAAAGTTCTAAAATGTTTTAAATACTGTTGACCCCAGATCACCCACACAGTTAGCCCTATTATCGTGTCCACCCTGCTTGACGTCCTCACTGATCCCAAGTGGAAGAGTACCTGACCATGTATAAGACATAGCCAGCCCCCATAAAATGAGGGTTAGTCTCCAACCAGACTAGCAAATTATATAAGCAACTTAATATGTGCAATAGTACAAGCAAGGGATCACAGATACACACGCAAAGGAACAGATGAACATGTTACAACAAGAATGCACAATATATACACACATACAAATATGCAAGAAATATTACAGCTAGACATGATACATTGATAAAGTATTCTCTACAGATTTGTGGATATGCGAGGTTGATGACAGTAAACACATGACAAGAAAGTTACAAACAGTCATGACATACTAGAGAGTGTTACTTCACATACATACAGATATGCAGGAAAAGTTACAACTATAATAGTCCTAATACCAGATCTTCCAAGCATTCATATCATACTCACAGAGAATCCAACACTAGGTCACATGAGCTTCACTCAATTTATAATCAAACCACAAGTTCCAAACTTTTAAGAAATCATTCAAAATCTATATACTCGACTATATTTTTCGTTAAAAAAACTCATTTACAAATCTAAGTACGAAAACATTTCAAAAACATGTTCAAGCTTGTCTTGGACACCAAGGTATCTTTTGAACCCATATAACGGGTATTATCACCTCTACCAATGGATCAGAAACGGCGTCATTAGCTAGGTGACCCGACCTCCCCTAAAATGGTAGAGCACTCTCTCGAGCCGCTCCACCCTGATGGAGCCCTCTGTCGAGGAGCATGTTAGTATGAAGCAGTTGTAAACCATATGGGATCAGAACCATCCTTACCCACATGTATATCATATCACATTTTAGTCAACATATCATTTTACTTCAAATCAACCGTACAACAATGTTCATCCATATGATCATCATATCCTCATCAACATCTCATGTTAACACAATCAACATCATTATCAACACATCACACCATATAAAGACAATGTAGTATTTAATACGCATATGTATGTACATGTTAAAAACACGACCAACTATCTCATCATTCATCCATAATTCGAAGCTCAATACTCAAGCATGATCTAAGATTCGATAAATGTGCACAATCCAAGGTTATATATTCATACATAATTTTCATATTTAATACTCGTGCATCAACTAAGATATAATACCCATGCATAGTCCATGACTCTAAACTTAAACTACAACATGTAAGTCTCAAACATCCAACAAGATTCATATATATCGTCACTCCTTTATAACAAACTATCATAATCACAATCATTCATAATTCAATTATTAACACATCATGACTATATAATAAATATGAGTAATTCAGTATAAATAAACCCATGCTTCAATACACGATCAAACAATTTAATATTCATATGACATCAAGACTCCTAAACTTATACTATAACATGTAAACGCTCACAAATAACTTGCCTTAAACAACTTCAATGCCACATATAGGTTATCTCCTAAAATTGTGGATTGTCCAGCAAATATGCATGAGTAACGGATCTGGCCCATAATTTTCAGAAATCGCAGATTGGTCACAAACATTGTAAACCTTCACAAAATTGCACAAACGCACATAACTTTTCACATATGCATCCAAATCGAAATCCGTAAAATTCCCCATAATCGTGAGAGGATTCCTCACCTTATAATCTCAGCCACAAATTTCCAGTAATTACGAAAAGTGCCCAGAATTTTCAGCAAGCACATGAAATGCCCCAAATCTCAATCTAACCACTTCAATCTCTAAATTCAATCAACCTAATGCATCCAAAGCATCAATTAACATCTAATTAAGAACCAATTGCACCTAAAATTTCTCAATTTAACATAAACACCTAAATCTACCAAGCTAGGGTTTAAGACAGCCTGAGACGACGGACGATGACCGGCGTGGCAGATGAAGAGGCGGCTTGCAGCTAGACGTGGTGGAGATGGCTCACCGTTTGCGGTCTGCGTCTAGATGCCAACCAAGGGGAACTGCGAGGAGGTGAGCTCGAACTCCGACGCACAATGGTCCGACGATGGCGTGGTTAAGAACTGAGGAGGGGTTGTAATGGTGTGCATGAAGGAGGTGAAATGTTGATGAAGAAATGGTATCGGGTGGGGGCTGAGAGTTTGAGGGAGGAGAGAGAAGAAAGTGGGGAAAAGGTAGAGAGAGAGTGTAACTTGAATGGGGATTATTTTTGGGTAGAAAATTAGAATTATAGATGGGTAAAATTGTAATTTAAAAAGGGATTAAATTTTGAGATATATATATCTCGGGTATTACATACTATCCCCCTTAAAAAGAATTTCATCCTCGAAACTAGATCTCAAGCGATTCAGAATAGTAAACCAATATGATCCTCAACTCCAAAATTTCCCCGTACGAGAAATCATAACTGGAATCACAATGTCATTTTATACCTAATTCATATATGAACACCTCATACAACCATTATTAAGATAGTCGTGATTACAAATCAAATGCGTAGTCCACTATTAAATACACTCTTTTTCCCAAATACATCACTTATCGTCAACACTTTTCAAATGATCCCAAAGAATAGCTTCGGCCTAAAAGGTTCTTCGGAATGTCAATCACATTACTACCCAAATGAGAATGCAAACCAATAGAGTCACTCCACCCCGCAAGAATAAAAGAATTGAAATAGCGAACTATAAGTGGCAATGTGCACTTGCTCATAATAATCACAGTCGGAATGGAAAAACACATACGCCGTGTGGCACGCCCAAGAAGGGCCTTCACACTAAGTCGGGGAAAGCACCAATTTGTTGCAGCCTTCAAGGGGCCACGACCACCTCTTTGATGACATGGAGAACCCCTTCTCCCCTGATGCCATCAACCAAGCGTCGTCGCGGCGATTTGCGCCGGCCAACCCCCATTTGCTCGAGAGGATGATGAGAAGGGCATACCAACCACCAACTTGTCCCCTCTTTCATCAATGGAGAGTGCCTCTTAAACAACAAGAACATCAATAAGGGGCTATAGAAAGAAGAATGCCGCCACGGGCGCAAGGGCCTAGGCACTTTTCCTTTGGCCAAGGAGATGGAGCTAGGGCTCAAGAGAGGGAGCCACATCATGGCATCAAGCTCTCCATCCAGCCCTATGCAAGCACGTCGGATCCAGAGGCCTACCTTGATTGGGAGGCCAAAAGTGAATCCATTTTTTACTACTACGGCTACACCGATGTGCAAAGGTTGGCCATAGCGACTATCCACTTTTCCGACATTGTCTACTCTTGGTGGCTTGAAGACAAAGAGGAGAGAGCCTACCACAACTACCTACCCATCACCACGTGGGAGGAGCTCAAAGAGGTAATGAGGTTCTGGTTTGTGCCTCAAGACTTCCAATACCGAAGCCAAGTCAAATTGGAGTGAGTGAAGCAAGGGAATCGGACGCCGGAAGAATTTTACAAGGAGCTAAAGCACTTGGTGTTTCGCTCTAATGTTCATTTCCCTGAGGGATATCTAGTGTCCAAGTTCACCACGGGCTTGAATCCTGACGTTGGCCAAGTGGTAGAGATGCAAAGGTTTAGAGCTCATGTGCAAATTCATGAGGTACTCCACTATGCCACCCAGGTTTACCAAAATTTACAACGGAGGAAGAGTTCCATAAGTTCTCGGCCATGGGGCTCCACTTCAAGCTCCAACACCTTGCCAACTGCCTCTAGGCGCCAAGAGAACAAGTCAGACCTAGCCAAGGCCCCACCTAAGAGAGAAGGCCAGCCGCCTAGCCAAGGCCCCAAAAAAGAAGACAACTCTCGCACTAGAGATGTCAAGTGCTACAAATGCTTGGGACGCGGCCATTATGCTAGGGACTGCCCTACAAGGAAGCAAGTTCTCTTAAATGAGCATGGTGACTATGTGTCGGAGGATGAAGAGGAAGTCCTAGAAGATGAGGATGACACGCAAAATTAAGAAGAAGAGGTCCATGTCACGGCGGCCATAGGAGATTGCTTTGTGGTCAAGAGGACCTTGGTGTCTAGTGACGCACCGCCCTTGTCTTCTCAACATGAAACCATTTTTCACACAAGGTGTCACATCCAAGGGAAAGTTTATAGTGTGATTGTTGATGAGGGCTCGTGCTGCAACATCATAGACCAAGAGGTGGTTAAGAGATTCAACATCAAGACTACACCTTACCAAAAACCCTACACGCTCAATTGGCTTAATTCCTCCACTCCTCGCAAGGTACACTCAAGCTTTAATTCGATTTTCCATTGGAGCTTACGAGGATAAGGTGCTTTGTGATGTGATGTGATGCCCATGACGGCGTGCCACTTACTACTTGGGTGGCCGTGGCAATATGACCGAGGGGTGATCCACCAAGGGGTCACCAATGAGTATTCCTTCCACATGGCTGGAAAGAAGATTACTCTTCACCCAATAGCGCCTCATGAAATCATGGCCGACTACGTGGCCAATGAGCAAAGAAGAAACCAAAGAAGCCACGGAAAAGGAGGCAACAAGAAGTTTGCCATAGGCACCAACTCTGGGGTTAGCAATCACATGTTGTTGGCCAAGGCTAAGAAAGTTGACAAGGCCATTCAAGGAAGAAAAGTTTGTTTCTTTTTTGTGCCCATGACTAACTTGTTTTCTTCAAAAGAATTGAGTGATCTACCTTTGCCTACTGCATCTCTTTTGCATGATTATGAAGACCTATTTCAAGAGGAAATTCCTATTGGCTTGCCGCCCATTCGTGGGATAGAACACCGAATTGACTTTGTGGCTGGCGCCTCATTGGACCAATCCGGAGGAAACCAAGGAGCTACAAAAGCAAGTCCAAGAGCTACTTGACAAGGGCTATGTGAGGGAAATCTTGAGCCCTTGTGTCATGCTAGTCATTCTTATGCCTATAAAGGATGGAAGTTGGATAATGTGTGTGGATTGCCGAGCCATCAACAACATCACCATCAAGTATAGACATCCCATCCCTCGGTTGGATGACATCCTTGATGAGTTACATGGCTCCCAAGTCTTCTCTAAGATAGATCTCAAAAGTGGGTACCACCAAATCTGGATGAAAGAAAGAGATGAGTGGAAAACTGCTTTCAAGACCAAGTATGGCTTGTATGAATGGTTAGTAGTGTCTTTTGGACTCACTAATGCTCCTAGCACTTTTATGAGGTTGATGAATCATGTGCTTAGGCCTTACGTAGGGAAATTCATAGTTGTTTATTTTGATGACATATTGATTTATAGCAAGAACTTACAAGAGCATGCTCATCAAATAAAACAAGTACTAGATGTCCTTAGGTAGGAAAAGTTATATGCCAACTTCAAGAAAAGCCATTTTTGCTAGGATCGTGTTGTCTATCTTGGATTTGTTGTGACTTGTGAGTAAGACAGGATTGAAGGTTGATGAGGAGAAGGTGAAAGCCATAAGAGAATGACCAACACCTACCACCATGACACAAGTGAGGAGCTTCTTAGGCTTGGCATGATTCTATAGGAGGTTTGTGAAGGTTTTTAGCACAATAGCCATGCCAATGACCAAGCTCACCAAGAAAAATGTGGTGTTCCATTGGGGTGAGGCGCAAGAGGCTGCATTTCAAATGCTCAAAGACAAGCTAACCCATGTGCCACTACTTGCACTATCGGACTTCACAAGAACCTTTGAGATAGAGTGTGATGCCTCGGGAATTGGCCTTGGAGGGGTGTTGACGCAAGGAGGCCGGTCAATAGCCTATTTTAATAAGAAAATGATTGGCGCCGAGCTCAACTATCCCACCTATGATAAATAGTTATTTGCTCTTGTCCGAGTGCTCAAGACTTGGCAACACTGCCTTATGCTCAAGGAGTTTGTCATCCCAAACCATGAGGCATTGAAGTATCTTAAGGGCCAAAGCAAGCTCAATAGAAGGCATGCCAAGTTGGTGGAGTATATAGAGGCCTTTCCTTATGTGATCAAGCACAAGAAGGGAAAATACAACATAGTGGTTGATGCCCTATCAAGGAGGTACACTCTTCTCACTTCTTTGGATGCTAGAGTTCTAGGGTTTGCTTGCATGAAATCTTTGTATTTTGATGACCCTGATTTTTGTGAAATAGTTCGAGCATGTGAGAGTAGAGGTAGCCAATGCATATTCTATTTATGTGATGGTTACTTGTTTAGAGGAGATAGGCTATGTGTTCCTAATGGTTCCCTTCGTAGGCTTTTCATTCATGAAGCACATGGGGGCGGACTAATGGGGCACTTTGGGGTAGCTAAGACCTTAGTCACATTGAGGGAGAATTTCTAATAGCTGAGGATGGCTAAGGATGTTGAGCAATTTTGTGCTTCATGTACCACATGTGTTAGGGCAAAGTCCAAGCTAAACCCCCACGGCATATACACTCTCCTTCATATTCCTAGTGCCCCATGGGAAGACATTTCTATGGATTTTGTTGTGGGTTTACCTAGGACTAAGAGAGGGAGGGACTCAATTTTTGTGGTGGTTGATCGATTTTCGAAAAAGGCACATTTCATAGCATGCAATAAAACTGACAATGCATCACATGTGGTTGACTTGTTCTTTTGTGAAGTAGTAAGATTACATGGAGTTCCAAGGACAATAGTATCGGATAGAGATTCTAAGTTCCTTAGCTATTTCTGGAAAACACTATGGTCTAGGCTAGGAACTAAGCTACTCTTTTCTACTTCGAGTCATCCACAAACTGATGGCCAAACTTAGGTTGTCAATAGGTGATACACACAATTATGTTGTATGTATAGACAGAGTTTTAGCATATGTTTAGTGGTGTTTAGGAGAGCATTGGAGCATTTCTGGAGCATTGGAGTGGAGACACTGAAGACGTCACTTGGAGGCATTTTAGGAGATTTCTGGAGCTGAAGCGAAGAACCCCCAAGACGTGTTCTGGGGGCGACCGCCTCAACCTTACGGCGACCGCCGCCACCGTCGGAAGTGAATCCGAACTCTTTTTGCCTTATTTCCTTATTTCGTTATTTCGGATTATTTTTTTAGTATTTTTATTATTTTGTCTTATTTTATTATTAGACACATGTTTATCTTTAGTATTTAAGGGGAGAGGGGAGGCTTGTTTCCCATCTAACCCTACTTTCATCGTTTCTACTTTCTACGTATTTTGCTATGAAGAACTAAGTCACTCTTGCTTAGTCAGACGCTGAAGCTTTCGTCTTGATTTAGCTGTGAGATTTTTGTTCCTTATCTATTGCATGGATTTTATCTATTCTCCTGCTTGAATTGCTTATGATTAATATGGATAATCTCTAGCCTACGCAACTAGGGTTTGTCTCTATTGATTGATTGCTAGATCTAGATTGTTACTGATTGAGCATATCTTCATCGTATTAGCAACTGCATCGTACTAGTATATGGTTGTGCTAGTCTTATGTAGAAGAGAATTGATTTACATTCTAGTATAAAAGCTGGTTGTTTTATGCTAGATTGTATCCTAATTATATTCCTAGCCTTCATGCTGCTGTTAAACTGAATCTTGATGGTTTCATGGTTGTTTAACTAGTTAGTGCTATAAGTATCTGGTTGTGCTTGTAGTTACTTTAGAAAAGGAATAGGAATTTCCATTGCATGAGATATCGAATGATTATCTAGGATCAACTTGTCATACGAATAGTGGATGTTTGTTTGACTGAGCTATTTCCCCAATTACTGAATTCATCATCTTTAGTTTGTTTGCCTTTGCATGCTTAGATCTTCTAAAACATACAAAAACCCCCCTCTGGTTACTTAAGATTGACATAGAAATTGCATACAAAGATAGACTCTGTCTCCCTGAGGACTCGACCCTTACTTGCCTAGGACTACGTATTAGGTTTGTTTGGATTACTTGCATAGCAGTAATTAGCACGACAAATTGATGTTATCAAATTGGCGTCGTTGCCGGGGAGGCAATAATCTATTTTGTGTGTGTGATTTGTGTGCCAATCTTGGTGTGAACCTATCTTATGGTTCACACCCGTATTACTAATAATTTACCTCTTGCTTTTGATCCAGAAATCGAGAGAACTTTTCTTCAAGCTCGCAGGGCTGCGCATATACTACTTCAGGAAGCTGAAAGAATGGCAGCTCAACGTGTTACTCTTGAGTCCTTGACAGCTCCTAACTTGTAGCAAGCAACTCGGGCTGTGACTTTTCCTACTCTGGCTGACGGAGTGAAATTTGAGCTTAAGACAGGAGTAATCCATTTACTTCCGAAATTCAATTGGACGCCACTGGAAGACCCCATCAAGCACCTGAATGAATTTCATGAAGTCTGCACCAGCATGTGCCCATCTGAGATCACTGAAGAGCAGATGAAGTTGAGAGCTTTTTCCTTCTCTCTGAAGGAAACGGCTAAGGACTGGTTCCACTCTCTATCGTCAGGCAGCATTACTACTTGGGTGAACTTGAAGAAGGTGTTTCTTGATAAATACTTTCCGGCAATCAAATCCAACCATCTCAAGAAGAAAATCAATAACATAGAGCAATGTGCTAATGAATCTCTCTATGACTATTTTGAGCGATTCAAGAGTCTGGTGACTAGTTGCCCTTATCATGGTTATGCTGCTCATGATTTGATTCTCTATATTCATGGAGGGCTCTGCGAAGAGGATCGTAGGATGGTAAATTCTGCTTGTGGTGGGAACATCATGAAAAAGACATCTGAAGAGGCAATGGAGATTTTTGCTACACTAGCTGATGATTCTAGGCAATTCAGCGGAAAAGGTTCTCAAGGCCTGCTGGCAGTTGGTTCTAAACCTTCTATTGATCAAGCTGATTTTGATGTGCTGAAAGAAGAAGTGAGGCATCTGATGCTGAAAGGAACACCTCAGCAGGCTAAAGCCTGTGAGATTTGTCAAGATGACTTGCATCCTACTGATTCATGCCCCACACTCCAAGAGGAAGTGAATGCAGTAGGAGGATATCTATAGAGGCCTAGGCATGATCCCTACTCCAATACATACAACCCAGGTTGGAGGGATCATCCCAACTTCAGATGGAGAGACCCAGAACAGAATCAAGATCAAGTGCAACAACAGGGTAATCCTCAACAATCTAGGCAACCATTTGTGCTAAGACCTCCAGGGCAGAGCTCAGACCCTTCACCCTCTCTGGCTGACATGATGAAGATGCTGGTGCAGAGCAACGTCGATCTCACTGCGAATGTTTCTAAGCTGACTAAGAGCTCATTGCAATTCCAAGAAACTACACAAGCTAGCATTCAGAACTTGGAAAGGCAGGTGGGTCAGATCTCTCAAGCGGTGAGTAAACTTGAAGCAAAGGATTCTGGTAAACTTCCATCTCAAACGGAGGCAAACCCGAACATTCGTAATGTCAGTGTTGTAACTCTGAGAAGTGGGAAGAGGCTCGAAGAGGATAATTCTGAGGTCAACAAGGAGGAAAATCCGGATTTGGAGCAGAGCATCAGCGGCGACCGCCGCCAACCTTACGGCGACCGCCGCCCAGAAAACGGCGACCGCCATGACGCTGATCCAATTCCCGAACTTTCTGACGATGTCAGCGGCGACCGCCGCCAACCTTACGGTGACCGCCGCCCCCTTATAGCTGACATTGATGCTGAGAAGGAGTCCGAAACTCCGATTCTTCCTGATTGGAAGCATGTTCCACCATTCCCATCTGCATTGAAGCGTACCAAGCCACTTGTGCAGGACAAGGACATGTTTGAGATGTTCAGAAACGTTGAGGTAAACATTCATCTCCTTAATTTGATCAAATTTGTTCCTCGTTATGCTAAGTTCTTGAAGCAGATGTGCACAACAAAGAGAAATAAGGATAGGAACAGCAAGAAGAAAGTAAAGGTAAGCGAACATGTTTCTGCTGTGTTTCAGAAGCGCTTACCTAAGAAGTGTGGAGACCCAGGTATGTTCACCATTCCAATTACTATTGGAGGTACCAAGTTCAATAAAGCTATGTTAGATTTGGGTGCTTCCATTACTGTTCTACCTTCATCTCTTTGTGAATCCTTACAATTAGGACCCATGCATGCAACTAATATTTCCATTCAGTTAGTTGATCGATCTAGTGTGCGTCCTATAGGGATAGTGGAGGATGTTTTGGTTATGGTTGGTGATCTTACGTTTCCTGCTGACTTCTTTGTGCTTAATATGGAATATGATAAGCATGCAGCCCCTATTCTGTTAGGGAGACCCTTCGTGAAAACCGCTAACACTAAGATCAATGTGATTACTAGAGCTTTAACCATGGAATTTGATGGCCAAACTATTAATTACAATATCTATGAAGCCATGAAACACCCTTCTGATGATCATTCTCTGTGTGCAATTGATGTACTTGAGCCTGTGGTGCAAGATATTTTTTGATGAGAACTACCTAGATGACACGCAATCTATTATTGTTGATTCTAGTTTGGATTTTACTTTATTTGCTGACATGCAGGAAGTTGTCAATGAGTTGGATGCTTACTATAAGCTTCCTCTTGAGCTACCAGGTAAATCACCTTTACCACTGACCCTGCCTAGCGAGAAGATTTTGCCCTCTATTGTGCAAGCACCAGTGATTGAGTTGAAGCAACTTCCTGACCACCTCAAGTATGTGTTTCTTGGAGACAAAGAGACATTACCAGTGATCATCTCAAACAAGCTCACTAAGGATCAAGACGACAAATTGGTGGTGGTTCTTAAAGAGCATAAGACAGCAATAGGTTGGACCATTGCTGACATCAAGGGAATCAGCCCTACCACATGCATGCATCGTATTCTGCTGGAAGGAGAAGAGAAGCCGTCCAGGCAGCCCCAGAGGCGTCTGAACCCACCTATGATGGACGTTGTCAAGAAAGAAGTCCTGAAACTCTTACAAGCAGGTATGATATTCCCTATTTCTGACAGTAAATGGGTTAGTCCTACACAGGTTGTCCCGAAGAAAGGCGGGATTACAGTTGTGGAAAACCAACAGGGAGAGCTCGTCCCTACAAGGCTACAGACAGGATACAGAGTTTGTATTGACTACAGTAAGTTGAATGCGGTAACTAGAAAGGATCACTTCCCTCTTCCATTTATTGATCAAATGCTTGAAAGACTTTTGGGTCGTGCTTTCTATTGCTTTTTGGATGGGTATTCAGGTTATTTTCAGATAGCCATTGCACCTGAGGATCAAGCAAAGACGACATTCACTTGTCCGTTTGGCACTTTTGCCTATCGCAGGATGCCATTTGGGTTGTGCAATGCCCTTGGAACTTTTCAGCGGTGTATGGTAAGCATCTTTTCTGAGTACATTGAGAATTTCATAGAGGTCTTCATAGATGACTTTACTGTATATGGAGATAATTTTGATGCATGCCTAAATCACCTATCACTTGTGCTTGCAAGATGTGTTGACACTAATTTAGTGCTTAATTCAGAGAAGTGTCACTTCATGGTAGAGCAGGGCATTGTACTTGATCATATTGTGTCGTCTAGAGGTATTGAGGTCGATAAGGTGAAGATTGAAGTAATTCAGTCTTTGCCCTATCCTACTAATGTTCGCGAAGTTCGTTCTTTTCTAGGCCATATAGGTTTTTATCGCAGGTTTATTAAAGACTTCTCCAAGATCTCATCACCTCTGTGCGAACTGCTGAAGAAAGAGATTGGTTTTGAGTTCACAACTGAGTGTCGGGCAGCCTTTGATGACCTGAAGGCTCGCCTAACAAGTTCCCCAATTATTCAGGCTCCTGATTGGTCTCAGCCCTTTGAGATCATGTGCGACGCCAGTGACTATGCTGTGGGGGCTGTGCTGGGCCAAAAGGAAGGAAGAGCATCACATGTGATTCAGTATGAATCTATGACCCTGAATGGTGCACAGAGGAACTACTCCATTACAGAGAAGGAGATGCTTGCTGTGGTGTTTGCTCTTGAAAAATTCAGGCAATACCTCCTTGGTACAAAGGTGATAAGCACTACTTTGTAGGGCTTAACTAAGAGTTATTAGAGGTTTTATTGGTGCCATTCGGGTAGATTTAGACACATTCTTGTGTATGGCGTTTGGAGGAGAAGTTGGTGTTTTTGGAGGTGTTTGTGCTACTTTGGATATCATGAAGACACTGAGGAAGGAAGTCATCAAGAGAAGACGCCAAGGAGTGAAGAGGAGACGGGTTGGTGCAAGGCAAAGGACAAGAATGCCGAGCATTAACCGCGATCGCGGGCATGCGTGCCGCGATCGCGGGCCTCGGAGCATGTCGAGAGTTTTCTGCGGGCGCGGAGAGATTAAAGGGCGTGGAGCCACATGGGCCGCGATCAAGGTCCACCACCCGCGATCGCGGGTCTGACACGGCAGAGGCTCGGACTTATTCCAAATTATCTTTTTAGTTTTCTTTTCCCTTTTTCTTATTTATATTTCAATTATTTGCTTAATGGGCTTAGGTTATTTGTTAGGGCCCTATAAATACTGTCCTTATGCATTAGGGTTACGGTACCACTCTTTAGAGACTAGTTCTAGTTTTTGCAATTTCAATTCATCGTTATTTATTTCTTTTGAAGTTTCTACCATGACTATGAGGAGATAAGCCTCTTTGGCTTAGTCCGGTAATGGAAGCATGAGTTCGTTCATCTGGTTGTGAGGTTTTGTTCCTATCTATCTATCCTATTGAGTTATATCTTTTCTCTGAGCAAATTCATATTTGAATGTTTGTTGGTTTATCTAGACTGATCACCTAGGTTTATTACTTTCATTCATATTGCTAATACTAGGGAACTGTTGGGCTAACGCTCTGGTATAAGTAACAAGCATTGATTGTTATCTGCATCTGTGGATTATATCTATATGGGAATTGATTACATGGTAAATGCATCTGAGCGAGCATTCTGTATATCCTGGTTAATTGTTATATGCATTGCTGCCTTTGGGTTGAACCTTTAGTGGTACTAGGGTTATTCATTGGTAAGGGTTCTTTGTGGAAGGTTTCCCTCTGAATTTACATAAGATCGGGATAGGAATAACCGAATAGGAAGATAGGACTTAATCTATGAACAACCTTTGAATGACTTATGTGGACATTACTTGGCTAAGTGTTTTTCTTTCTTGATATTTCATCCATTCTACTTTGTTTTGTTTGTTTTGTTTTCAACCAACCAACCATAAAACCCCCCCTTTTGTGACATTGCATGCTACCACCATTGGTTCCTTCCTTCTCTGTGGGATCGACCCTGACTTACTTACTATACTTTGTTTAGTGAGGGTTTTAGGATTTACTTTTGATTGGGGATACGATGACTACCCTCCGTCAAATTTTGGCGCCGTTGCCGGGGAAGGCAATTGCGATTTTTTGGTGTTTTGCATGCTTTGTGTGTTTTCGAATTTTTTCTGTGTGATTTTCGTGTGTTTGCTTGTGTGTGTGGACCTATCTTATGGTTCACACCCGTACTGCTGACTCTCCACCTTTAGATCCTGATCCAGAGATTGAGAGAACTTTCTCCCAAGGACGCAGAGTGAATCGAGCTTTGGTCTTTGAGAATCCCACTTTTGAGATGGCGGACGAGGTACCACCACCTACGTTGAGGCAGCTGACTGCGCCTAACTTGACGCAGCAGCCACTGGCCATACAATTCCCTGAGCTAGGCACGGGAGTGAACTTTGAGCTCAAGTCTGGTCTTATCCATCTTTTGCCTCAGTTCCATGGGCTAGTTGGAGAGGACCCAAACAAGCACCTCTCAGAGTTCCACACCGTGTGCAGTTCCATGAAGCCACGGAATGTCACTGAGGATCAAATCACGTTGAGGGCTTTTCCTTTTTCACTTAAGGATTCAGCCAACGACTGGTTTTACTACCTCACCCCAGGAAGCATCAACACCTGGGAGAAAATGAAGAAGGCATTTCTGGAAAAGTACTTTCCAGCAACGAAGCTGAACAGTCTCAAGCGCAACTTGAGCAACATAGAGCAGCATGGGACGGAGACGCTCTACGAGTACTATGAGCGTTTCAAGAGGTTGTGCTCTTGCTGTCCCTATCACGGGTATTCAGACCAGGATTTGGTCTTATATCTGTACGGGGGATTGCTGGATGAAGAGCGACGAATGGTGAACGTGGCGTGTGGGGGAAACATACTGAACAAAACCCCTACCGCTGCATTTGAGATATTCAGCGAGTTGTCGGAAGGCTCAAGGCAATTCAGCAAGAGGGCGAGCGCCCAGGCTGTGAAAGCCACTTCAAGTGAGAATGTTCCCCCATCTATGGCGAGGGAAGTGAGCGAAATGAAGGAGATGATCAAGGTTTTGATGAGGAAGGAAGGACCCTAGAGGGTCAAGGAGTGCGAATTTTTCTATGTCACCACGCATGCAACTGACGCATGCCCTACACTCCATGAGGAGCTCACTGAGCAAGTCAACGCTGTTGGGGGGTACCAACAAAGACAACGGTACGACCCCTACTCCAATACCTACAATCCGGGGTGGAGAGACCAGCCTAACTTGAGGGTACGGGAACACGCACAATGTGGAGAACCCCCCTGAGTTCCGACCAAGACCCCCTCAGCAATACCACCAGCAGCAGCAGTACCCCCAGCGACCATTCCAAGGAGGCCAGCAGTTCAGAGGCCCAGCAGAGCAGAGACCGCAAGGACAAGGAGCTCCCCGTGCTATGAATCTAGAGGACCAGGTCAATACACTGGCGCAACACATGACCACGCTGACGCAGACAGTAGGAACCATGCAGCAAAACATGGTTCAGTTCCAACATGAGACCAAGTCCAGTATCCAGAACCTGGAGAAGCAGGTAGGGCAGATCTCCCAGGCGGTCAGCAAGCTCGAAGCTAGAGAGTCACGAGCACTCCCATCTCAAACTGAGATTAATCCAAGGCAAAACGTCAACTGCATGACGTCAAGGCCAAGATGGGAGAATGAAGAAGAGAAGCTGGAATTAAAAGAGAAGTACGAGGCAAAACCGCGATCGCGGGGCGACAGTCGCGATCGCAGGTTTACGGAGCCAAAAGCCGAGAAAAACTTGAGCATAAATTCGAGAATTAACCGCAACCGTAGGCATGACAGACGCTATCGCGGGTCACCAGTGCTAGAACCGCGATCGCGGGTTGACACCCGCGATCAACTCTCGGAAAGTGCTCCGCCTCACAAGACTTTCATGAACAAGTATGACTATCCGAAGGGATACTTTGACATCCCGGTGCCATTCCCTGCAGCATTAGAAGATGAAGGGAATACGGGAATATATTGCGAGATATACCAGGGCTACCCGGAGAGCCCCTTCTTGAGAGAGCTACGCAAGACCATAGCGGAGCAAAAGGAGCGATCTAAGAAGAAGCCAAAGGTCAAGAAGGATGTATCGGCTGTGGTTGATAGCTTTATTTTCAGTCGTTCACACTATCAAAGTAATCCTAATATGCAACTAGAGTATAGCATGCAAGTAGGGAATCGTACCCAAGGGAGTTAAAATGTCAATTTCAATGTAACTACTAATTTATCAACTTTAAAGAACAAATGGGGGGGGGGGATTTGGTTTTCTACTAAAACTACTCAATTGCAATAGCACAAAAATCAGATTAAACAATGGGAGAAAGAGTTTCACCTAGCAAGTTTCCACACATCAATTAACCAAGTTGCAATTCGGTTCATTTCATGTTCATCATAATCCTATGGATTTGTCCCAATTCTGATTTTTTGTATATTAACAATCCAACCGGTCTTGCTAATACTTACTAATTGAAAACCTAGAAGACCTCCTAAGTTGATTCAATCAATAGCATAGGGCATAAGAAATAATGGATTGCAAGCAAAGACTCAACACCGCAAGTATGACATGCAAATCAATTTCCTTTTCACAATTGAATTCAATATACCAATTTCATGCAATTGTGGTTGCTACAAGTGATTAGGGATTCCACCGTCTATCCCTATTCTAGCAATTAGAAAACTATAAAATCGAACTAGGATGTCAATCTAGCCAACAATATAGAAATCCGAATTATGCTCAAGGAAATCAATACAAAAATCCAAAGGGACGAACAAGAGATAAAACCTTACAACTGAATTAATCGAGTGCTTCCACGCTAGGCAAAACAAGGGTCTTAGTTCCGGTTCATGTTCTTCACACAATTCAAATCCAAAAGAGAGACAAAAGAAAACTAGAAATTGTTCTTGAGAGAGAAATAAAAGGAGAGAGAGAGAATGGAATGTCATGGATCCATCTCTGCACAAAAACGTGCCTTCTAAACCGAAAACAATAAAGTCTCCATTAATTCAGAAAAACGAAACGTCAAGCAAATAAGGAAAAACGGGAAAAGTTCAGTCGCGCCGAAACCGCGACCAACCGCGATCGCTTCCGCTCGCGGTTTTGCCTCGCCAACGTTCTGGAGCCCCTGGAGAAATAACGGCGACCGCCGGCGATCGCCGCCGCCCGCGTCAGCCCGCGTCCGTGTGCCCAGCCCGCGGTTGCTCGCGTCGGCCCGCGTCCACAGCTTATGTATCTTCGAGCTTCGAGCTTTGTCTTCTACGTGTAAGTGCATCCAAAACGTCCCTAATGTAGCTCCGCACCACAACCATCAACTTAGCTCCAAAACCGAGCCAAAGTCTCCACAATAATATGCTAATAACTACTAGTTGCGCTATGTAAAATACCGCTTATCAAACTCCCCCATACTTAAACCTTGCTCGTCCTCGAGTAAGCTAAAAGAAAACTCACTCCTCCAATCAGCACACAGGTTTCAGAAAGTATAAGAGAACATGATACTAGTAATTACAAGACTAAACACTTCGCCTCCAAACAACCAAAAATGAGCAATGCATATAATCTAATCCTAGCTCCAATCTAGCTCCTTATCGCTCCATGAGTGATCCTACCCGAACTCCTTATAACACCACTTCTTATGACGCTAACGCCAGAATGATCCTAAAAATTCACTCTTTTTTCTTTGCACTCATTCTGCCTAGGCGCCCTTTCGGGTTTTCACCTAGCCACTCATTTCATTTTGCTAGATATCTCACATATTGCTCACATCACTCAAGTCCATTTTTTGCACCAACCTAGAGTCGGTCGGACTACCTGCTTTTTACCTGAACTTTTCAGCTCATCCCAGGATTTTGATTGCCTTTTTTTTTCTCATATTTTTGGCTTTTTCTATTTCAATTTTTTTTTTTTTTTCCAAAAATTCATACATATGCCAAACACAAATAAACAACACCCTAAAACATGTGAATACATTCTCTCCCCCATACTTAAACATGGCATTGTCCTCAATGTAATGAAAGACAAAGTAGAAGCACGGGGAAAGAAAAAACAGAAGACTCACATACAAGACCGGATGGTCTCCCTCCAATGAAGCACAAGGTGTGGTAGAAGTGGGATGAGCTCAATGATGATCCAATAATGCACAGCTCATCCATGACAAGGGGTAACATAGAAGAACCCCAAAATTGCCAACTCCCTAAAAGGTTCTGAGCACAAACCTGTGATCGCAGTTTGCAACCTACAATCACAAGCTCTTCTTCGGGGAACGCCAATCTCGCATCACTCCAAAACTCATTTTTGCCTCAACCTGGTGTTGAGCGAGTCACCTTCTTTTTGCCTATGCGACCCTTTCGGGTTTTCCGCACATCCAAGGATTTTTATTTTTTTTTTTATTTTTTTTATTTTTTTTTTTTTTAATAGGAAGACTTACAGCGGGGGAAAAACCGCGAGTGACCGCGATCGCGGGGGGTCGCGGTTTTGGCTGCAGAATGCAGCTGCACCTGCGCTTCGGGCGTCCTTCCCTAACCTCAAAAATGCTAAAAATGACAGTTAAAAAGAAACAAAAAGAAAAAATAAAATAAAGCATCTCAAACCTCGGGTTGCCTCCCGAGAAGCGCCTTAGTTAACGTCGTGGCTCGACTCAATGGTGCTCAAACCTCAATCTATGTCATCAGGTCCCTTAGGAACCCTCTCATTTAGCACCTCCTTTTTGAACCATTCATGGAAAGGTTTAAACCTTAGACCATGCTTCTTGATATTTGAATCCTTCGGCGGCTCCTCCATCTTAACCTTCTTGGTTGCCTTCCCCCCATACTTGGATTGATCAGGGGGGTGTTTAAACTCAACTTATGGGGCCTGCACAAAAGAAGAAAGGAGCTTCTCGCTCGGCACTATTAGTTCCATGGGGCCAATGCCCAAAAGAGAATCCTCTATCATAGGTTGCAATTCATCCAAAGGGTTAGGACTCATTACATCAACAAAGTTCAAAGAGGCATCAACGACGGGCTTCATATCATATATGTTATATTCAACTTCATCCCCATCAAATTCCATAGTTAATTTCCCGCTATTAACATCAATTTTTGTTTGTGCCGTTTTCATGAAAGGCCTTCCTAACAGTATAGGTGCCGCATCTTTGTCATGTTCCATATCCAACACAAAAAAATCAGCAGGAAATATCAAATCACCTACCATGACAAGAACATCTTCAACTACTCCCTTCGGATACACAGTGGACCTATCAGCAAGTTGAACAACAATTTCGGTCTCATGCAAGGGTCCTAATCCTAGGGATTCATACAAGGAGAAAGACAAAACATTGATAGATGCACCAAGATCAAGCATACATCTTTCAATTTTTGTATCACCTATCACACATGTAATGCTAAACATGCCTGGATCACCACACTTTTTAGGCATTCGCCTTTGAAACACCGCAGACACATGCTCACTAACTTTGACCTTTTGTTTCCCTTTCAATTTTTGATTCCTTTTAATAGTGCAGATTTCTTTCAAGAACTTAGCAAACCGAGGAATACTCTTAACCAATTTAAGCAAAGGAATATTTACCTGACACTTACTGAAGGTCTCGAATATCTCATTGTCACTCTCCGGTCTTCTAGTATCCTTCAACGCCTCAGGGAAAGACGGGACCGGCTTCTGAGAGCAAAGCGGTGGAAAGCTCGGACGAACATAGTCATCAATGGGAGCTGGGTCCAAACCGCGAGTGAGGGCGGGCTCCGGCGATCGCGTCTCCTGAGTGGTGGTTCCTGGCGCTGAACCGCGGGTGGCCGCGGGTCCACGCGATCACGTCTCCTCCATGGCTCCATCTTGGCTGCCCTCTGGTGAATAACGGCGAGTGGCCGCGGGTGACCGCGATCGCCGCCGTTCCAGTGGTTCATCATCTTCAAAACCGCGATCGCGGTAGGTCGCCTCGGATCGCCGTTTCCTATTTTCAGTTGGTTCAGAACCGTCTTGCACTTCACCCTGTTCAGCATAAGGGTTCAATAGCTTCCCACTCCTCAAGGTAATGGCACTCACATTCTCCCTCGGGTTGACTACCGTTTGTGACGGAAATTTTCCCGACACATGAGCCTCTAGATTACTCACAGATTGAGCAATTTGTGCCACTTGTCTCTCAAGATTCTGAATGGAAGACTTTGTTTCAGCATCCTTCTGCATAACCGACTGGGCCAATGACTTGATCATGTCTTCAGCTGACATGGTTTGTCTCGGGTTGTATTGTGGCCTCGGTTGTTGTTGTTGTGGTTGCAAGAGATAAGGATTTTGAACATTTTGCTGGTTACTCCACCTCAGATTTGGATGATCTCTATACCCCGGGTTGTAGGTGTTAGAGAATGGATCATACTTTGGTCTTGGTTGCCATCCTCCTACAGCGTTCACCTCGGCATTTGACTCCTGAAGCGTTGGGCATAGATCATTCGGATGTCCCACTTCATTACAAATTCCACATGGTCGGGCTTGAGACGGAGTGCCATTCAGCATGAAGCACTTCATCATTTCCTTCAGCTCATTCACATCAGACTCAATCTTGGATGGAGAACTCACAGCCTTGAGACTCTCTCTCTTGCTAAATTGCCTTGAGCCCTCGGATAACTCCTGAAACATCATGAAAGCTTGGGGAGGAGTTTTGTTCAGAATATTACCTCCACAAGCGGCATTCACCATTCTACGCTCCTCATCCGAGAGACCATTGAACAAGTAGAGGATGAGGTCCTGATCACTGTACCCATGATATGGGCAACTTGCACACAACCGCTTGAATCTCTCGTAGTACTCATATAAGCTTTCACCTCCTTGTTGTTCAATAGTAGCAATGGCTCTCTTTAAACTATTCAGCTTTGTGGCCGGGAAGTATTTCTCAAGAAAAGCTTTCTTCATTTCGGCCCATGTCGTGATACTTCCCGGAGCAAGGTAATAGAGCCAATCATTTGCAGCATCCTTCAAAGTGAATCCAAATGCTCTCAACATGATGGTGTCAGCAGTGACACCTCTTGGCTTCATGCTAGAACATACCGCATGAAATTGCGCCAAGTGCTTGTTCGGGTCTTCTCCAGCAAGACCATGAAAGTGAGGCAGCTCATGAATCAATCCTGCCTTCAACTCAAAATTCACTCCTTCGGCTAACTCAGGAATAGTTATAGCCAAAGGCTGTTGCTCCAAGTTAGGAGCGGTAAGTTGTCTCAACGTTCTATCAGCCATCTCAATATGGTTCAGACGTTGACGGGCTGCTCTTTGGTTCCTCAAAAATGTCCGCTCAATTTCTGGATCACAATCAACAATGGAAGAATCAGTAGCACGGGTGTGAACCATACAAATGGTTCACACCAAAAGTTGATAAACAAACAATTACAAAGAAAAGAACAATTATTAACTCCCCGACAACGGCGCCAAATTTGATAGCTTTATTTTCAGTCGTTCACACTATCAAAGTAATCCTAATATGCAACTAGAGTATAGCATGCAAGTAGGGAATCGTACCCAAGGGAGTTAAAATGTCAATTTCAATGTAACTACTAATTTATCAACTTTAAAGAACAAATGGGGGGGGGGATTTGGTTTTCTACTAAAACTACTCAATTGCAATAGCACAAAAATCAGATTAAACAATGGGAGAAAGAGTTTCACCTAGCAAGTTTCCACACATCAATTAACCAAGTTGCAATTCGGTTCATTTCATGTTCATCATAATCCTATGGATTTGTCCCAATTCTGATTTTTTGTATATTAACAATCCAACCGGTCTTGCTAATACTTACTAATTGAAAACCTAGAAGACCTCCTAAGTTGATTCAATCAATAGCATAGGGCATAAGAAATAATGGATTGCAAGCAAAGACTCAACACCGCAAGTATGACATGCAAATCAATTTCCTTTTCACAATTGAATTCAATATACCAATTTCATGCAATTGTGGTTGCTACAAGTGATTAGGGATTCCACCGTCTATCCCTATTCTAGCAATTAGAAAACTATAAAATCGAACTAGGATGTCAATCTAGCCAACAATATAGAAATCCGAATTATGCTCAAGGAAATCAATACAAAAATCCAAAGGGACGAACAAGAGATAAAACCTTACAACTGAATTAATCGAGTGCTTCCATGCTAGGCAAAACAAGGGTCTTAGTTCCGGTTCATGTTCTTCACACAATTCAAATCCAAAAGAGAGACAAAAGAAAACTAGAAATTGTTCTTGAGAGAAAAATAAAAGGAGAGAGAGAGAATGGAATGGCATGGATCCATCTCTGCACAAAAACGTGCCTTCTAAACCGAAAACAATAAAGTCTCCATTAATTCAGAAAAACGAAACGTCAAGCAAATAAGGAAAAACGGGAAAAGTTCAGTCGCGCCGAAACCGCGACCAACCGCGATCGCTTCCGCTCGCGGTTTTGCCTCGCCAACGTTCTGGAGCCCCTGGAGAAATAACGGCGATCGCCGCCGCCCGCGTCAGCCCGCGTCCGTGTGCCCAGCCCGCGGTTGCTCGCGTCGGCCCGCGTCCACAGCTTATGTATCTTCGAGCTTCGAGCTTTGTCTTCTACGTGTAAGTGCATCCAAAACGTCCCCAATGTAGCTCCGCACCACAACCATCAACTTAGCTCCAAAACCGAGCCAAAGTCTCCACAATAATATGCTAATAACTACTACTTGCGCTATGTAAAATACCTTTGATCAGTGGTGCAGAAGAGGATTCCCAAGAAGTGTGAGGATCCCGGAATGTTCAGCGTGCCCTGCAAGATTGGGGAGACTGAATTCAGCGAGACATTGCTGGATTTGGGAGCTTCAATCAATGTCCTGCCACTGTCCGTCTACAACAACCTCGACGTCGGGCCATTAGAGAGCATGGAAATCGTCATCCAACTGGCTGACAACTCCGTCATCACTCCTGAGGGCGTTGTGAAGGACGTACTGGTAAGCGTCGATACCCTTGTTTTTCCTGCAGACTTCTTTGTCATGAACACAGAGGAACGAAGAGGACGAGTAATGCTAGGGAGGCCTTTCATGAAGACCTCCAACACAAAGATCGACGTGGGTAGAGGCACAATCAGCATGGAGTTCGACAAGAGGAAGACAGAGTATAGGCTGGAGAACATTCTGGAGCATCCTCCAGATACAAGAGCAAGGAGTACGGTTGCAGGAGGCAACCCCGGATGAGAAGTACAGCAGGACGTCGTGCCGCGACGATAACTATGGTGTTGCTCGGGAGGCAACCCGAGGTATGAGTCGTTGAACTCATTTATGTTCTTACCTTTCTTAGGACTTAGATTTTATTTTTCTTTCTTCTTATTTGCACTTGTTTTTCTTTTTCTGTGGGCACTAGAACTAACTATGCAGCGGAGGCCAGAATCCAGCACCCGCGATCGCGGTTTCACACCCGCTATCGCGGTTTCCCCTCGGCGATCCATGACGAGTTCTCGCCAAAAAAAAAAAAAAAAAAATTCTCCCACGGTTTAATAAAACCGGCGCGTTTTCGAGGCAGTCAGTGCCTCGTAACTCGCGCCGACTATTACGGATGCAGGGGCATTAACCCCACGATCGCGGGTCCTCATCGCGGCGCCTATAAAGCACGAGAGGCGATGGAGGCATTTTACAACACCTCTCACTCTCACACGATCGGATCTCCGACTCCGACCACCGCGACATCCCCTGCAGCCCCGCGTTATCGTTCCTCCGACCACGACGTCGTTTGGGTGAGATCTCCAATTTTCAACTCTTGGATTCCTCATTGCCTCATGAGCCGCGATCGTCGGACCCACGCCAACCCCGCGACCACCGCAGCGCCACCGCAAAGCACCGGAGCCACTTTTTTTTTGAAGTTTGCTGCAAACCCAGAAACCGCGATCGCCGGCATCAACCCCGCGATCGCGGCCCATCTTCTCCAGCGAGCTTCGAGTCGAGCATAAACCGCGACCGCGCCCCACACCCCGCGATCGCGGGTCCCTCCGATACTCTTTCTATTGTGCTTTCTCGCTTTTTTTTTCCACCATGGCAGCCTTCGTAGGCAACATGCGGAGCCAGAGGCACAGGCGCTACTATGAGACGTTCAGCGCACGGAAGTTCATCCAAACGAAGTTCTTCGATCGGCCGACGCTGCAACGACTCGGTTTGGAGGACTGCACACAACAATTGCTGAGCCACGGAGGGCTTGGCAACTTCATTGACCTTGCCGCCCCGTCCTCGCACGAGCTGACCCTGGAGTTTCTGGCCACGCTGGAGCGCCACGACGACAGGATCACGTTCAACCTGCTGGGGCGGCAGAGAATGATGTCCTACCAAGGTCTGCGAGACCTGTTTGGCGTTACTGAGGCTCCCGCCGAGGATTGGGAGGCCACAGGCACCTTGCCAGAGCTCTTCTGGCAGGATGCGACCCGGGAGGTACTCAACCCCAACACCGGCGAGTATAACTACAAGCTGACGTACCCCTGTTTGAGGCCGGCACACAAGATGCTCGCCGTTTCCTTCCTGGGACAGGGGGTGGTGAACAAGGTTCCGACGCTGGACCTTACAGTGCTCTGGTGTTTGACACCGGAGAGCCACAACACCCCCGACTGGGTCGATTTGTTCCTCTCCAGCTGTCTCGGGCTGAGGGAGAAGACGGGCGGCAAGATCTCCATAGGGGGCATGGTGACGCTTATCGCTCAGCAGTACGAGAACATCGCGAACCATTGGGATTTCCCCGCCGACATCTACACCTACAACATCACACTGCTGCGGAGATCCCATCTGCTGGAGGTCCGTGATGGAGAGTACACCTGGCTCTCCAAGAAGGAAAGGACCCACCGAATGAGGCTGCCTCGTCCGATGCCTTATGGGCCCCGGGCGAGGGATTTTTACCTCTATGCCGATGGAGAGCAGGGGTCGTCGTCCGAAGACGAAGGGGACGACGACGACAACAAGGAGGAGGAGGAAGCGACTGCAATGGTGGACATGGAGAGCGATGTGCCATCCCCGCTGTGTTCCAGGGGCCCACATGTTCACCCTGACTATACCTACCAGGCATCTGGGTCTGGTAGTGGATCTAGAGGGGCGCCCTGGGACCAGCTCCTGGACAGAATGGCCAACCTGCAGCTGAGGCAGGCCGAGCATATATGAAGGAGTGTCGAGTGGGAATGCGGCATCTCCCAGAGGCTAGAGGAGCATGAGAGGAGAAGCGTTCAGTGGGAACGCCAAGTCTCCACCCGCCTGGATGAGCAGGAGCGGCGGAGCGCTGAGTGGCAGCGCAACATGGAGGTCAACCTTGCATACCACGCCAACCGCCTGGATAGTCACCTCACCACTGTTGAGGACCAGGTGGTTCAGATGCAGAGGAGAGTTGAGGCTTTCTTCAACGCTTATGGGTATTGGCCTCCACCCCAGTGAGTATTTCTATTTTCCCCTTCTTTTTCTTGTCTTCCATACATTGAGGACAATGCATGATTTAAGCATGGGGGAGTAGAGTATTCACTATCTATCTTGTACATATTTCTTTTCCAGCATTGTACTTTGATTTTTAGCATTTCGAAATTCAGCATTTCTTTTCAAAAAAAAATAATAATAAATAAATAAATTGAAAATCCTGGGACAAGCTAAAAACCTGAAAGGGCGGCTTGGGTAAAAAGCAGGTGACCCGGACCAGCGCTAGGCTGGGGTAAGAAGGTGTCGGAGTGACGTGAGCTTATGTGAGCACATCTATGAGAAAAATATGAGTGGCTAGGATGAAAACCCGAAAGGGCTCCTAGGCAAAATGAGTGAAAAGAAAAGGAGTGTTTCTAGGATCTCATTTTACCGACGGGGCGACATAAGTAGAGGAGTTGAAGAAGGATTGTCGGGTAGGTCACTCTGGGAGGCATAAGGAGTCATAGATGGAGGCTAGGATTAGAGGTCACTTTACACTATTGGATGTCCGGGTTGAGCTTGGGGGAAGTACTCTGCTTGCCCTCAAGTTTATTGAGTTGTGGATGTGTTGTAGATGAGATTGGTGCCAGGAGCTTTGGCATGGGTTAGGTAACTCTTAGTTGGAGGCTATGCTTCCTGAGACCTTGGGTGCTACATTGGAGGAGTAGACTTTCTTTTAGTTTACTCGAGGACGAGCAAAGGTCTAAGTATGGGGGAATTTGATAAGCACTACTTTGTAGGGCTTAACTAAGAGTTATTAGAGGTTTTATTGGTGCCATTCGGGTAGATTTAGACACATTCTTGTGTATGGCGTTTGGAGGCGAAGTTGGTATTTTTGGAGGTGTTTGAGCTACTTTGGATATCATGAAGACACTGAGGAAGGAAGCCATCAAGAGAAGACGTCAAGGAGTGAAGAGGAGACGGGTTGGTGCAAGGCAAAGGACAAGAATGCCGAGCATTAACCGCGATCGCGGGCATGGGTGCCGCGATCACGGGCCTCGGAGCATGTCGAGAGTTTTCTGCGGGCGCGGAGAGATTAAAGGGCGCGGAGCCACATGGGCCGCGATCAAGGTCCACCACCCGCGATCGCGGGTCTGACACGGCAGAGGCTCGGACTTATTCCGAATTATCTTTTTAGTTTTCTTTTCCCTTTTTCTTATTTCTATTTCAGTTATTTGCTTAATGGGCTTAGGTCATTTGTTAGGGCCCTATAAATACTCTTCTTATGCATTAGGGTTAGGGTACCACTCTTTAGAGACTAGTTCTAGTTTTTGCAATTTCAATTCATCGTTGTTTATTTCTTTTGAAGTTTCTACCATGACTATGAGGCGCTAAGCCTCTTTGGCTTAGTCCGGTAATGGAAGCATGAGTTCGTTCATCTGGTTGTGAGGTTTTGTTCCTATCTATCGACCCTGACTTACTTACTATACTTTGTTTAGTGAGGATTTTAGGATTTACTTTTGATTGGGGATACGACGACTACCCTCCGTCAAAAGGTCATTGTCTATTCAGACCATGCTGCTCTTCGCTATTTGATGACGAAGAAAGAAGCTAAGCCGAGGCTGATTCGGTGGATCTTACTACTCAGCCAGTTTGATGTAGAGATCAAGGATAAGAAGGGTGCTGAGAATCTTGTTGCTGATAATCTCAGCAGAATTGTTCAGGAAGATGGCACCCCATAGCCTCAGATTCAGACAAGTTTTCCTGATGAGTCTCTTCTCAGGCTAACTACTGTAGAGCCATGGTATGCTGATTTGGTGAATTTTCTCACCACGGGTGAATTCCCTCCACCTTTCAACAAGGCTCAGAGGGACAGGCTACGCAGTTCAGCCAGATTCTTTGTCTGGGACAACCCTTACCTATGGAAGCATTGCTCTGATCAGGTAATTCATCGATGTATCCCAGAAAATGAGGTAAATTCTCTCATTGCTTTTTGTCATTCAGAAGCATGTGGTGTGCATTTTGGGGTTCAAAGAACCGCAAGGAAGGTACTTGACGCAGGATTTTGGTGGCCTTCCATCTTCAAGGATGCGAATAACCACTGTAAATCCTGTGATAAGTGTCAAAGAGTTGGAAATATATCTAGTAGGGATGAGATGCCACAAACTGGTTTGATTTTCTGTGAAATCTTTGATGTTTGGGGCATTGACTTCATGGGACCATTTCCAACCTCTTGTGGTAACATATATATTTTGCTTGCGGTGGACTACGTTTCCAAATGGGTGGAAGCGAAGGCCACCAGAACTGATGACTCTAAGGTTGTTGCAGATTTCTTGAAGTCAAATATATTTACTAGGTTTGGGATCCCGAAAGCTCTCATAAGTGATAGAGGAACTCACTTTTGTAATAGGACAATCACTGCGCTGTTGAAGAAATACCATGTCACGCAGAGAGTTTCTACTGCCTATCACCCCCAAACAAATGGGCAAGCTGAAGTGTTAAATAGGGAGATAAAATCCATCTTGGAAAAGACAGTGTCTCCCAATAGAAAAGACTAGAGTTTAAGGCTTGATGATGCACTATGGGCATATAGGACAGCTTATAAAACACCGATTGGAATGTCACCCTTTAGGTTGGTGTTTGATAAGGCTTGTCACCTTCCAGTTGAGCTAGAGCACAAGGCGTATTGGGCTGTAAAGAATTGCAGCTTCAGACTTGATGAGGCTGGAGAGCTTCGTAAGCTGCAATTGCAAGAGCTGGATGAAACAAGGATCGAGGCATATGACAATGTCATTCACTATAAGGAAAGGACTAAGGCATGGCATGACAAAATCATACTGAGGAAGGACTTCAAAATTGGTGACAAAGTCCTCTTATTTCAGTCACGCCTTAGACTTTTCCCAAGCAAGCTGAGATCGCGTTGGACAGGTCCCTACATAGTTGCCCAAGTTTTCCCACATGGAGCCATAGAGCTATATGATGACGCAACACATACAGTGTTCAAGGTGAATAGGCAAAGAGTGAAGAAGTACCATGAGGGATTCACCAAGGACAACATTGAAGAGGCGTTCCTGAAGGAACCCGATGCTGAGAAATGATGAGCTAGCATGAGATCGAGCCACGACGTTAACTAAGGCGCTTCTCGGGAGGCAACCCGATGTTAGGTAGTTTTTTCCTCTTCCCTTAGTTAATTTCAATTGATTTTATTTTAGTTTTGCATTCTGTGTCGAACTAACCTGCAGAAAGCGTGAAAAAGTGAAGAAGGAGAGGCGGCGAACGCCGCCAAACCTTACGGAGACCGCCGCCAAAGCCTCACCAGCCACCTTGGCTACAACAAATGGCGGCGACCGCCGTTTAGTTACGGCGGTCGCCGCAATTACGGCGACCGCCGCCAATCCCCCCTTCGACACTTTGGCTACGGCAAATGGCAGCGACCGCCGTTTAATTACGGCGATCGCCGCCATTCTCAGGTATGGTTTCTTTCCCTTATCAAAAAAAAAATATTGGGCCCCGAAAAAACCTTAAACGGGGAGCAAAAGACGAAAAAGAGACTCCGAAAAAACCTTAAACGGGGTACAAAAGTATTTTAAAAAAAAAAAAAATTGAATCAGTAGAAACCCTTTACCCCATTCTTTTTAACCCTTACCCATCATTACACCCCTTTCCCAACTCTCCCCTTTACCCTCTCTATCTCTCAACCCTAACCCTCCCAAAAACCCGGCGACCGTCGCCCCCCCTTTTTCTTCCTCGCCGCCGCTGCTGCAAGACGCTGTAAATTTTATGTGAAATCTTCGACGTGTTCTAAGCGGCGACCGCCGCCTTGCTTACGGCGCCCGTCGTTCTTCTTACAGCGCCCGCCGCCTTCATTTCGGGTGATCTCTGTGCTTTTTCTTCAGTTTTTTATTATTGTTGCTGCATTCTTTGTTGGTATTAAGCATGTTTAAACGCGGATCTTCATCCCGATCTCGCCCGAGGTTGTCTGAAATTGAGGAAACGCGTAGGAAAATTATTAAGAAAAATCCAATGCTGACTACTATGTTCTTTGATTCTGAGACGATGCGGGCGCTTCGTCTATCTGAGTGTACTGAGAGATTATTTGCTCAGTGTGGGTTGGGTGGTTTTTTCCATCTTGGGGCACCGACTTTCCCCACTTGGACGGAAGAATTTTTGATCAATTTTGAGAATGTGGAGGCTGAGGGTAGAATTACTTTTCGGTTGGCTGGCAGCAACCATTCCTTGTCCTATGAGGAGCTCGACGCAGCGCTTGGGATAACCAAGCCACCCTCTTCTTAGGAGGATTGGGATGCGGCACAGGGATTTGTTCATTTTTGGTGTCATTCTACGGGAACCACAGTTTTTGATCCATAACATGGCGAGTACAACTACAAGTGGTCTCACCCGTGTCTGAGGTTGGCACATAAGGTGGTTCGGATGGCTTTCCTTGGTCAGTCCGAGATGAACAAGGTGACGTATCTTGATTTGGAGGCTGTCTGGAGCATGACACCCGGGTGCACAGTGGTGAAGGACTGGCGATCCTTGTTTATTGTGTGTTGTAGGAAGTTCCAGGGCGACAAGAAGCACAAGATCGTTATCGGTGGACTGATTTCCCTGATCGGTCTGCATCTGGGTATTGATCTACCTGACCCGTCTCAGCAGCTTACTTCGGGTTATACATATGATTTCCGCCAGCTGAGGACGGTGGGTGTCTTGTTTGGGAGTCCGCCACGTCAGTATTGGCTGTATGGTTCGAGGGGTTGCTACAAGCTCCCTATTCCTCTACCTATTGAGGTGCCATATGGGCCTCGTTATGTGGACTTTGATCTGAGCCGATACAGGATTGGTGCTGGAGGCAGCAATGTTGTGGGCTCCTCCGATGTTGGTGTTTCTGCTGCACCTGTGGAGCAGCCTGAGGAGTCCGATGAGGATGAGGATACTGCAATGCCTGAGATGCAGGCAGCTGCTGAGGAGCATCCCGATTTACAGATGAGGATGTAGGAGACGCTTCAGCAGATGGATACTCGTCAGAGATCCATGGAGTCGGAGTTTGTCGACTTCCGTAGTGAGAAGCGAGAGTACCATGCTGAGCAGTCTGCTATGATGCAGCAGCACAACGACAGCATTCGAGATATGGAGGAACAGATGCGCCAGTGGAACGCGTTCATGGGCCCGTAATTTCGCCCACCACCTTCGCAGTAGTGGTACATTTCTTACTTCCCCTATTCTTTTTGTCCAGTTTCATTGAGGACAATGTTTATCACAAGTGTGGGGGAGTGGATTCTGTATTTACTATTGTTATTCTGGAAAAAAAAAAGCCAAAAAGAGAATAAAAAGGAAATAAAAATCCTGAGATGGACTGAAAACCCGAAAGGGCGGTTCATGCAAAAAGCAGGTAATCTGGCTGACATTAGGCCATGGAAAAAATAGATTCAGAGTGAAGTGAGGTGGTGAGTCCAATTTGAAAAATGAAACGAGAGTGTTAGGTGAAAACCTGAAAATGCGCCTAAGCAAAATGAGTGAAAACAAATTGAGTGTTTTAGGACTATCAATTTACCGGCGCATGAGACATAAGAAGTGGGGTATAGGAGTGTTTTGGGTAGGTTTTCACTTGGAGGAATAAGCTGTAGTAATTTTGGTATTGTTTCACTCTCTTTGATGATCTTTGATGATGTTGGACTTGGATGGCGTGTTTGCTTGGAGTTGAGGATTAGTTTGTTGTTGTTGTTTGTTGCATTGTGTTGGTGTTGTGTGTTGGTTGATGTGTGCTGATTGATGAGTAGTTTTTATATGGATGGTTAGGAGGACATTGAGCTTTCATGTTAGGTGCTATTTCTCTTATTGTTGTGAGCTCTTGTGCATGTTGATGATCTAGGAACTTTAGTGATGATGGGTGGTAGTTTTCTATCCACTCGAGAGGAGTAGAGATTCAAGTGTGGGGGAGTTTGATACACACAATTATGTTGTGTGTATAGAGAGAGTTTTAGCATATGTTTAGTGGTGCTTAGGAGAGCATTGGAGCATTTCTGGAGCATTGGAGTGGAGACACTGAAGACGTCACTTGGAGGCATTTTAGGAGATTTCTGGAGCTGAAGCGAAGAACCCCCAAGAAGTGTTCTGGCGGCGACCGCCGCCAGGCTTGCGGCGACCGCCGCAACCTTACGGCGACCGCCGCCACCGTCGGAAGTGAATCCGAACTCTTTTTGCCTTATTTCCTTATTTTGTTATTTCGGATTATTTTTTTAGTATTTTTATTATTTCGTCTTATTTTATTATTAGAGACATGTTTATCTTTAGTATTTAAGGGGAGGCTTGTTTCCCATCTAACCCTACTTTCATCTTTTCTACTTTCTACGTATTTTGCTATGAAGAACTAAGTCACTCTTGCTTAGTCAGGCGCTGAAGCTTTCGTCTTGATTTAGTTGTGAGATTTTCGTTCCTTATCTATTGCATGGATTTTATCTATTCTCCTGCTTGAATTACTTATGATTAATATTGATAATCTCTAGTCTGCGCAACTAGGGTTTGTCTCTATTGATTGATTGCCAGATCTAGATTGTTACTGGTTGAGCATATCTTCATCGTATTAGCAACTGCATCATAATAGTATCTGGTTGTGCTAGTCTTATGTAGAAGAGAATTGATTTACATTCTAGTATAAAAGCTGGTTGTTTTATGCTAGATTGTATCCTAATTATATTCCTAGCCTTCACGCTGCTGTTAAACTGAATCTTGATGGTTTCATGGTTGTTTAACTAGTTAGTGCTATAAGTATCTGGTTGTGCTTGTAGTTACTTTAGAAAAGGAATAGGAATTTCCATTGCATGAGATATCGAATGATTATCTAGGATCAACTTGTCATACGAATAGTGGATGTTTGTTTGACTGAGCTATTTCCCCAATTACTGAATTCATCATCTTTAGTTTGTTTGCCTTTTCATGCTTAGATCTTCTAAAACATACAAAAACCCCCTCTGGTTACTTAAGATTGACATAGAAATTGCATACAAAGATAGACTCTGTCTCCCTGAGGACTCGACCCTTACTTGCCTAGGACTACGTATTAGGTTTGTTTGGATTACTTGCATAGCAGTAATTAGCACGACAAATTGTTGTTATCAATAGGACTTTAGGAGCTTTATTACGTGCATTGTTGAGTACTAACCTCGTAGGTGGGAAGAGTGCTTAGCTTTCATTGAATTTGCCTACAACCGCTTAGTTCATTCGGCCACTAAGAAGACTCCTTTTGAGGTTGTGTATGGACGCAATCCAATACTCCTCTTGACATGGTTCGTTACGCGCTTAAGGACAAGGAAGATGAAGATGGCAAGGACCATGCCAAATTTGTGCAAGATCTGCATAAGGCCACCAAGGAGAAGCTTGAGAAGCGCAGGGCGCAATATGTGAAGCAAGCTAATAAAGGAAGAAAGGAAGTCATCTTTGAGCCTGACGGCTTGGTGTAGATTCATCTAAGAAAAGAGAGATTTCCTATGTTTAGGAACTCTAAGCTCAAGCCAAGAGGCGACGGACCTTTCCAAGTGGTCAAAAGGATCAACAAAAATGCATACCAACTTGATTTGCCTAATGATTATGGTGTGCATGATGTCTTCAATGTTGCAGATTTGAAGCCTTTTGTGGTGGACCATGAAGAAGACGAGAAGGATCAAGGAGATTCGGGGTCGAATCCTTTTCAAGAGAGGGAAGATGATGTGAATCAAGCTGCTTCACCTCAAGAAACCACCACTCCAGCAAGTGCCAAGGATGCGCCAGAAGTGAAGGCCCAAGACAAAGTTGCGGAGAATGTCTTGTTGATGCCGCCGACACCAAAGCTAGGGCAGAATGGCAACCACGTCCAACTGTCACCAAAGGGGGCCACCTTTGAGGAGGATGATCAAGTGGAGGTGCAAGCCCAAATGAGCACAAGAATGTTGGCGCAAAGCTATCCAACTCCCATAGCGCCGCTCACACGTTTGGGCACTCGGGCATTGGCTAGGGTTAATCAAGGCCACCTCGGCAATTCACAAGCCAAAGGTGTCATCACGAGAGCCCAAGCTAGGCAACTCCATGAAGGCATCCAAAGGGGCCTTATGAGCCTTGGAGCGCCACGCCAAGTGCCAAATGGCTCAATGATGGCACTCTTCCAGGAAAGCTCCCCGACGTCGGGCATTGGCCAAGAAGGGAAGCAGCGGCATTCACCAGGCCACGGAGCTACAATTGAAGCCCAACTTCTACCATCTCCTTTTGGCATGCCTACAAGCTATTGGACCCCAAGAGTGGCAGAGAGTTGGAAGGTTTGCCCGGAGATGGGATTGGATGTCAAGGAGTCCCCGACGCCGGCGTTGTCAAGGCACTGAAGCAAGGCCATCTCCCAATTGGCTCGTGTCATTGCCCCCAAGTTTGGTGATGATGTGCCAAATTGGATGCTTCCATTCATCTCCAAAATTGAAGGCAAATGGATTTGATATTTGACTAGGCCATTTAAAGAACTACTTTATGTTTTTCCCTTAAATGTGTTTAAGACAGTTTAGGTAATTTTTGTGTTTATAAGCTGGCTTTCAGCTACATTGTTTCTCACATTAAACTTGAATATATCTTGAGCTTTTGAGCACAAAAAGCCTTTGAGAGCCTTTCAATTTTGCGTCATTGTTTGGTGTATTCATCCGAACCTAGTAGAGCGGTTCTAGGTGTGTTCATCCTCGATCCAATCTACGATCCTCCTGGTTATTTTTGGTAAGTTTATCCAAGGATTTCCAGTAGTTTATCCCCTCACAAAATTGCCTTCATATACTTCCAAACACTCGGCCAACTTTGCTTGTCAAGTGAGTCCACCGCCGGCGCCGAGGAGGAATTGGGTTGGAGTTTTGGTGTCGAACTTTCCTTGAAGCTTGAGATCCTCACAAGGGACGCATCACACATCATCTTCCCTCTCTTGAAAAGGATTTAACCCTGAATCTCCTTGCTCCTCCTCATCTTCTTCATGGTCCACCACAAAAGGCCTCAAATCTACAACATTGAAAACATCATACACACCATAATCATTAGGCAAATCAAGTTGGTATGCATTTTTGTTGATCCTTTTGACCACTTGGAATGGTACATCACCTCTTGGCTTAAGCTTAGAGTTCCTAAGTGTAGGAAATCTCTCTTTCCTCAAGCTTTTCCTTGGTGGCCTTATGCATCTCTTGGACAAACATGGCACGGTCCTTGTCATTCTCATCTTCCTTGTCCTTAAGCGTGTAAGGAACCATGTCAAGAGGAGTGATTGGATTACGTCCATACACAACCTCAAAAGGAGTCTTCCTAGTGGCCAAATGCATTGAACGGTTATAGGCAAATTCAATGAAAGATAAGCACCCTTCCCACCTGCGCAGGTTAGTACTAAACAATGCATGTAATAAAGCTCCTAAAGTCCAATTGACAACCTCAGTTTGGCCATCAGTTTGTGGATGACTTGAAGTAGAGAAGAGAAGCTTAGTTCCTAGCCTAGACCATTGTGTTTTCAAGAAATAGCTAAGGAATTTAGCATTTATATCCGACACTATTGTCCTTGGAACTCCATGTAGTCTCCCTACTTCACAAAAGAACAAATCAGCCACATGTGATGCATTGTCGGTTTTATTTTATTTTTATTTTTTTTTATTTTTTTTATTTTTTTTTTATTTGCGTGGGTGTCGGGCCTTACTGTCACATTGTCGATTTTATTGCATGCTATGAAATGTGCCAATTTTGAAAACCGATCAACCACCACAAAAATTGAGTCTCTCCCTCTTTTAGTCCTAGGTAGACCCACAACAAAATTCATTGAAATGTCTTCACATAGGGCACTAGGAATAATAAAGGGAGTGTATAGGTCATGGGGGTTTAGCTTAGACTTGGCCCTAACACATGTAGTACATGAAGCACAAAATTTCTCAACATCCTTAGCCATCCTCAGCCAAAAGAAATGTTCCCTCAATGTGCCTAAGGTCTTAGCTACCCCAAAGTGCCCCATTAGTCCGCCTACATGTGCCTCATGAATGAAAAGCCTACGAAGGGAACCACTAGGAACACATAAGGTATTGTTGCTTTGGCCAGTAAGATACTTCAATGCCTCATCGTCTGAATGTATGACATACTCATTAGGCATAAGGTAGTGTTGCCAAGTCTTGAGCACTCGGACAGGAGCAAACAACTTTTTGTCATAGGTGGGATAGTTGAGCTCGGCGCCACTTATTTTCTCACTAAAATAGGCTATTGGCCAGCCTCCTTGCATCAACACCCCTTCAAAGCCAATTCCCGAGGCATCACACTTGATCTCAAAGGTTCTTGTGAAGTCCGGGAGTGTAAGCAATGGTGCATGGGTGAGCTTGTCCTTTAGCATTTGAAATGTAACCTCTTGGTGAGCTCGGTCAATGGCGTGGCTATTGTGCTAATGTCCTTCACAAACCTCCTATAGAACCCCTCCAAGCCTTAAAAGCTCCTCACATGTGTCATGGTGGTAGGAGTCAGCCATTCCTTTATGGCTTTCACCTTCTCCTCATCAACCTTCAATCATGTCTTACTCACAACAAAGCCAAGAAAGATAACATGATCCGAGCAACAATGGCATTTCTTGAAGTTTGCATAGAGCTTTTCCTTCCTAAGAACATCTAGTACTTGTTTTATATGATGAGTATGCTCTTGTAAGTTCTTGCTATAAATCAATATGTCATCAAAATAAACAACTACAAATTTCCCTAAGAATGGCCTAAGCACATGGTTCATCAACCTCATAAAAGTGCTAGGAGCATTAGTGAGTCCGAAAGGCATTACCAACCATTCATACAAGCCATACTTTGTCTTAAAAGCAGTTTTCCACTCATCTCCTTCTTTCATCCGAATTTGGTGGTACCCACTTTTGAGATCTATCTTGGAGAAGATTTGGGAGCCATGTAACTCATCAAGCATGTCATCCAACCTAGGGATGGGATGCCTATACTTGATGGTGATGTTGGTGATGGCTCGGCAGTCCACACACATTCTCCAACTTCCATCCTTCTTAGGCACAAGTATGAACGGCACGGCATAAGGGCTCAATCTTTCCCTAACATAGCCCTTGTCAAGTAGCTCTTGGACTTGCTTTTGTAAGTCCTTAGTTTCCTCTGGATTGGTCCTATAAGCGGCTCTATTTGGCAATATGGCACCAGCCACAAAGTCAATTTGATGTTCTATCCCACAGATGGGCGGCAAGCCACTAGGAACCTCCTATTGAAACAAATCCTCATAATCCTGCAAAAGAAATGCAATAAGCAAAGGTAGATCACTCAATCTTTTTGAAGAAAACAGATTAGTCATAGGAACAAAAAGGAAACAAACTTTTCTTCCCTGAATGGCCTTGTCAACTTCTTTAGCCTTGGCCAACAACATGTGATTGCGAGCCCCGAAGTTGGTGCCTATGGCGAGCTTCTTGTTGCCTCCTTTATCATGGCTCTTTTGGTTCCTTCTTTCTTCATTGTCCACGTAGTCGGCCATGATCTCATGAGTTGCCATATGGTGAAGAGTGATCTTCTTTCCAGCCATGTGAAATTAATACTCATTGGTGACCCCTTGGTAGATCACCCCTCGGTCATATTGCCAAGGCCTCCCAAGTAGCAAGTGGCATGCCGTCATGGGAAGCACATCTCATAGCACCTCATCCTCGTAAGCTCCAATGGAAATCGATTTAAAGCTTGAGTTTGTACCTTGAGAGGAGTGGAGGAATTGAGCCAATTGAGCGTGTAGGGTTGATGTTGTGGTGTGGTCTTGAGGTTGAATCTCTTAACCATCTCTTGGTCAATGATTTTGTAGCATGAGCTTCCATCAACAATCACACTACAAACTTTCCCTTGGATGTGACACATCGTGTGGAAGATGGTGTCACGTTGAGAAGACAAGGGTGGCGCGTCACTAGAAACTAAGGTCCTCTTGACCACAAAACAACCTCTTATGGTTGTTGTGACATGGACCTCTTCTTCTTCTTCATTTTGAGTATCATCCTCCTCTAGGGCTTCCTCTTCATCCTTCGACACATAGTCCCCATGCTCATCTAAGAGCACTTGCTTCCTTGTAGGGCAATCCCTTGCATAATGGTCTTGCCCTAAGCACGTGTGGCACTTGACATCTCTAGTGCAAGAGTTGACTTCCTTTTTGGGACCTTGGCTAGGCGACTGGCCTTCTCTTTTAGGTAGGGCCTTGGCTAGGTCCGGCTTCTTCTCTTGGCGCCTAGGGGCAGTTGGAAAAGTGTTGGAGCTTGAAGTGGAGCTCCATGGCCGAGAACTTGTGAAACTCTTCCTTCGTTGCAAAACTTGGTAGACTTGGGTAGCATAGTGTAGCACCTCCTCAATTTGCACATGAGCTCCAAACCTTTGCATCTCTACCACTTGGCCAACATCAGAATTCAAGCCCGTGGTGAATTTGGACACTAGATAGCCCTATGGAAAATGAACATTGGAGCGAAACGCCAAATGTTTTAGCTCCTTATAGAATTCTTCTAGCGTCCAATTCCCTTGCTTCACTCTCTTCAACTTGACTTGGATTCGGTATTGGAAGTCTTGAGGCACAAACCAGAACCTCATAGCCTCTTTTAGCTCCTCCCACGTGGTGATTGGTGGGTAGTTATGGTAGGCTCTCTCCTTTTTGTCTTCAAGCCATCAAGAATAAGCAAAATCGGAAAAATGGATAATGGCAATGGCCACCCTTTGCACGTCGGTGTAGCCTTGGTAGTAAAAAACGGCCTCAGTTTTGGCCTCCCAATCAAGGTAGGCATCCGTATCACATGTGCATGCATAGGCCAAGATAGAGAGCTTGATGTCGTGGTGTGGCTCCCAATCTTGAGCCCTAGCTCCATCTCCTTGGCCAAAGGCAAAGTGCCTAGGCCCTTGCGCCTATGGTGGCATCCTTCGGCCTCTAGCCCCTTCTTGATGTTCTTGTTGTTTAAAAGGCACTCGCCTAGGATGCAAGAGGGGAGGCATCAGATGGTTGATAATAAGGCCGCCTCATCATCCTCTCAAGCAATGGAGGGTTGGCCGGCGCAAGTGGCCGAGTTGGCGCTTGGTTGATGGCATCAGAGGAGAAGGGGTTCTCCATGTCATCTAAGAGGTGATTATGTCCCCTTAAAGATCTCAACAAATTAGTGCTCTCTTCGGCTTGGTGTGAGGGTCGTTCCTCTCGAGGTGAGCTTGGCTGGCTAATAGCCTATTTGGGTGAGCTAGGCTAAGCTTAGTTGGCTTGTGGCCCCTTAAAGGGGTTCTCCATTTGCTTGGGTGAGCTTGGCTGGCTTGTGGTGTAACTCCCCCTAGGGCTGCCAAGCCTTTGCTCTAGTTTCTCATCCATCGCTTGTAGGAGGTCTAGCCGAGTTCTTTCAAACAAGGCTTGGATATCCTTAAGCGTGACAGGCTTGTCCTCACTATCGCCGTCCATGAGACCCTTCCCTTTGTCTCCCTGAATAGACATACCAAACAAAAGGTAAACAACACAAAAGTTAGTCCAAAAAACGAATTCACAAAGTCATGGAGAAATACCTCCAAGTGGCGTCCTTGTCTTGCCCTTCACACGGCCTTCTTCTTCCCTCTAAGGATGGCCTCTTAGTGACTTGTTTTCAAGCCACTTCCAAGACCTCTTAGGCTCACACACACTTGATCGCGACCCCCACTAGGAAGTCCTACACAAGTGCTTGAAACCACAAGAAGAAAATTGCAAGGCTTTACCGAGCACTAGGGTTTGGGCTCGGGGTGGTGTTTGGACAAACTAGTTGCACTTTTTCAATCTCAACATAAGCACATTATGCAAGTCAAAATATAAATAAGACACACAAGAAAGCTACTAAGTACTTAGCCCCTTACAAATCTCTTTTTGGACGCAACAACAACTTTTTTTGGATTGCTCTTTTCAATCTGGTTTGACCAATCTTTCTAAGGCCTTCCCTTTTGTACTTAGGCCGAGTATTTCTGGTTCAAACCTTTCTTTCTAGAGCCTTAATTTTCAATCTCACGTTGGAAATTTTCCCTTACCACTTGACAAAACAAATTAAAGCGATTGAAACACAACGAGACACTTAACAATTTTCGTTCACCACTTCTATCTTGGGACTAATAACCTTTCCCGTAGCTTATGCTACTTATATTATAGATTGGTTCACATAAAATGCACAAGTAACAACAAAAAAGTGCAGCCAAACGAAGTGTAGAAAAATATGGTAAGTGGTGGTTGCAACTTTTGGGTTTTAAATGCCAAGTTAATGCATTCAATTCAATGGGGTCAATTAGAGTTGATGCTAGCAAATTAATGGGCTGTCTAGGAGCATGCAACGGTCACTTAATTGGCAAAACTATGGAAAAAGTTTCTTCAAATTTCAAGAACGAGGGTTGGATTGACACTTACCTTGAGAGTGGCTCAAATACCAAATGATGTGTCCCTTGTCAAGGATCTCCAAGCTTCAAGGAAAGTTCGACACCAAGATCCCAAGCCAATTCCTACTCGGCGTCGGCGGTGGACTCGCTTGACAATCAAAGTTGGCCGCGCGTTTGGAAGTATTTGAAGGCAATTTTGTGATGGGGTAAACTAATGGGAATCCTTGGATAAACGCGCCAAAAATTAACCAAAAGGATCGTAGACTGGATCGAGGATGAACACACCTAAATCACTCTACTAAGTTCGGATGAACACACCAAACAATGACGTCAAAACCTAAAAGCTCTTGAGGGCCTTTTGCTCTCAAAAGATCAAGATATTATTCAATTTTAAATGTGAAAAGAAATGAAGCTGCAAGCCAGCTTAAAAACATAAAGAAACCCTAAAATTGTCTTAACACATTCATGGAAATCAAAAAGTGGGACTCTTAATGGGCTGGTCAAATCTCAACGACATTTGCCTTCAATTTTGGAGATAAATGTCAGCATCTAATGTGCCACGTCACCGCCAAAATTGAGAGCAGAGGCATGAGCCAATTGGGATATGGCCTTGCTTCAGCGCATTGACAATGCCGGCGTCGGGGACTCCTTGACATCCAATGCCATCTCCAACCAATCCTTCAAACTCCCCGCCATTCCTAGGGTCCATTGGCTTATGGGGATGTCAAGTAGGAGTTTGGCCTCATTTGGAGCTCCGTGTCCTGGTAAACGCCGTTGCTCCCCTTATTGGCCAATGCCCGGCGTCGGGGTGTTTGCTTGGATGAGTGCCATCACCGAGTCATTTAGCACTTGACTCGGTGCTCCATAGCTCATAAGGCCCCTTTGGATGCCTTGGGCCCTCATGATGACCCCTTTGGCTTAGGAAGTGCCGAGGTGGCCTTGATTAATCCTAGCCAGTGCCCGTGCGCTCGAACGTGTGAGCGGCATTGTAGGAGCTGGATAGCTTGGCGCCGACACTCTTGCGCCCTTTTGGACTTGCACCTCCACTTGATCATCATCCTTCAAGATGGCCTCCTTTGGCGACAAGTTGACGTGGTCGCCATCCTACCCTAGCATTGGCGTCGGCGGCATCGGCATGGCATCTCCTGCGGTCTTGTCTTTGCCCTCAAACTCTAGCTCATCCTTGGCGCTTGCTAGAGTGGTGGCTTCTTGAGGTGAAGTAGCTTCATTCACATCACTTCTTCACCGCCTTGTCTCTCTCCTCTCGCACGATATTCGTACTTTTCATCTCCTCTCTCTTTTGCCTCCTTCAATTTGTTCTGCTTTTTGTATCGGCCTTCAGGGAATTCATCTATGCAGATCTATCGCATGCTATTTGTATTTCTCATCTTCTCTCTCTCTTTCACTTCCTTCAATTTCTTTTGTCTTGTTATGCCATGTGTTGGCGCCATCTGAACCGTCAATACGGGTCAAATTTCTTCTCGCTCATTTCTTCCAGAATCAACCTCATCCTCCGACCATCTTCAACCCTAAATCCCAAATTGCATCTTTCACATTAGATTCAAGAATTGATCTCGACCCTCAATTTCCTTTTTACCCTCTCGAAATTATGAAGACGATCTTGTCGTATCTGGAAGATGCGATAGAGAGGAGAATCGAATTCCAACCTGGCTAAAGCTCTCTACCTTTTCGAATCTATTGATCGAATTTTGCGCACGAGTTCGCTGAAATCCTTCATCGGTGGAGACACCCCTTTTCAGCGAATTCTTATTCCGGAAACAGATTCTTGGTGACATAATACATCCCCTTTTATTTCTTGTATTTTCAGTATGTGATTTCATTATCTTCCAATGCCATTACAAATTTTAATGATTCTGATATTAATGTGGAAATTCCCAGTGTTGAGCTGTTTTTCATGTTCAAGTGGTTGTGTTCTTTGCTTCTTATTGTTGGGAGTGGGTGGCAAGGATTCTGTGTATATATACATTCATGAGGAGAAAAATTGGACCATCCCCACGAGTACTCTGGTTTGTAAATTGTAATATATACCCCTTACGTTGAAAATTCTATCGAGGTTTTAAGGAATGTTCACTCTATTTGTTATAATCCATTAGAACTTCTAATGAATGATGGTGTATTTCTTGTATGCATCTGTCTTTTGTTGTTCTGGGTATAATATTAACTTTGTTTAGTGCGTTGTTGGTTGTTATAGATATATAATCACTAAGCATGTGTTGGTGGATGCTTATTTACTTTGGTGATAATTATCCTATGTATTGTAGCAGATTGCGGGATTATGTGTGCTACAAGTGGAGGAGTTCATTTAAATTGGATTGTTAACTATAGTATTTTGGTTCAACATGGGCCATACAACCAATGTATGTATTGCTACAGTTACACATTGAATGTTTTGATTATCTTATATGTTCCAAGGATTTTCCCCAAGTCTTCTTAACTTCTGATTTTGTTTTCTCAACATGGCAGAACATTGATGGCTATAATCAGCAAGCTGATGTTGGTAAGCTCTCATATCATATAATACTAAAATCAGTTATAGTGGCAGGGACATTTTTGCTAATGTGACTACGAATTAACATTTCTTAGTATAAATATAAAAAAGAGTTGTCACTATTTGGAAGTGATTTTAGATTGATGTGAGAAGATTGATTTTATTATTATTAAGTCACGTATGAAATGAGCATATAGTCTAGAACTCAGGCTGAGTACTTACTATGATAAACTGTGGATTGTCCTATTTGTTGTCCATTTCCTTAAACAACTGTTACTTAGAGAACTGCTTAATTAAATTTCTAAGAGAGAAAACCCAAGTGATAATGGAGTAAAGCATAACATTGCATATTCATTTCATACACATGTCAACACTTAATTTTGTGGATTAATATTATGTACTTTACCACAACCAAAGTCTTTTCTCTATTCTACGTACTTTGTTATGAAGAACTAAGCCTTCCTTGCTTAGTCAGACGACTGAAGCTTTCGTTTTGATTAAGTTGTGAGATTTTCGTTCCTTATCTATCGCATGGATTTTATCTATTCTCTTTCTTGAATTGCTTATGATTAATATTGACAGTTTCTAGCCTGCGCAACTAGGTATTGTCTCTATTGATTGATTGCTAGATTTAGATTGTTACTGGTTGAGCATATCTTTATCGGAGTAGCAACTGCATCGTACTAGTAACTGGTTGTGCTAGTCTTATGTAGAAGAGAACTGATTTACATTCTAGTATAAAAGCTGGTTGTTTTATGCTAGATTGTATCCTATCTATATTCCTATCCTTAATGTTGCTGTTAAACTGAATCTTGATGGTTTCATGGTTGTTTAATTAGTTAGTGTTATAAGTATCTGGTTGTGCTTGTAGTTACTTTAGAAAAGGAATAGGAATTTCTATTGCATGAGATATTGAATGATTATCTATGATCAACTTATCATACGAATAGTGGATGTTTGTTTGGCTGAGCTATTTCCCCAATTATTGAATTCATCATCTTTCGTTTGTTTGCTTTTGCATGCTTAGTGATTCCAAAACATACAAAAACCCCCTCTGGTTACTTTAAGATTGACATAGAAATTATACATAAAGATAGAATCTGTCTCCCTAAGGACTCAACCCTTACTTACTTAGGACTACGGTTTAAGGTTTGTTTGGATTACTTGCATAACAGTAATTAGCACGACAAATTGCTGTTATCAAGTATCGATAGCCTCCTCTAGCTTATGTGCTCATTGGTCCACAGACATCAGTATGTATTAGGGCCAGTAACTCAGTAGCCCTTTCACTTGTCCCAGTGAAAGGTGACATTGTCATCTTGCCCATTAGGCATGACTCACATGTCTCAAATGATTCATAATCTATTGATTTGAGAATTCCATCTTTATGGAGTTTCTTCATGCGGTTCAAGCTAATGTGACCCAAGCGACAATGCCATAGATAGGCTTCACTCAAATCATTCGACTTTTGCCTCTTAGTATTAATGTTATCAATTTCAGACTTAAGGTCCAACACATAGAGTCCATTACTCATTGAAGCATTGGCATAGAAAATATCATTCTTGAAAATAGAAAAGTATCCATTCTTAATAACAGATTCAAAACCCTCAAGATCCAAAACTGAAGTCGAAATAAGGTTCTTAGTAATTGAAGGAACAAAATAACAATTATTTAATTCTAAAACTAAGCCAGAAGGTAAAGATAGACTATAATCTCCTACGGCAAGCGCATCAACTTTTGCTCCATTTCCAACGCGCATGTCTATCTCTCCCTTCTCCAGGTGCCTCCTACTTCTTAGTCGTCGCACATTCGAAATAATGTGAGAACCACATCCGGTATCCAATACCCAAGTAGTAGCCTTGGTTGTTAAGACTTCAATAACAAAAATACCTGAAGTGGAGCTCACATTCCTGTTCTTCTTGTCTTCCAGGTATTTGGGGCAGTTTCTCTTCCAGTGCCCCTTGGCCTTGCAGTAGAAGCAGTCATGCTCAGCAGCCACCTTTGGCTTCTCAGCTGCCTTGGGTTTGGCAACTTTCTTGCCTTTCCCTTGGTTTTGTTGCTTCTGCTTCCCATTAGGCCCCTTCTTGAACCCTTTCCCTCTATTGACCATAAGAACTTCTTTCTTATTGTCAACTTGGATATTTTGCTCAACTGTTTTGAGCATGCCATGGAGTTCATTTAGAGTTTTGCAAATTCCATGCATATGGTAGTTCATCCTGAATTGGGCGAATCCATCATGCAAAGAGTACAGTATGATGTCAGTAGCCCAACTCTTGGCTATATGGGGAACCCAGTCTTGCCATTTGGTCAAAGAGACCAATCATGTCAAATACATGGGTACTTACTGGTTTACCCCTCTCAAGTTTGCACTCTAATATGGCCTTGTGAATCTCATACATTTCAATCCTTGCATGTTCCTGAAACAGTACTTTCATGTTTTCAATGATTGTATGAGCATCCTGACGTTCAAACCTCTTTTGAAGGCCAAGTTCCATAGCAGCGAGCATAAGACAGGTGACAGGCACCGAGTTAGCTCTTATCTCATTTTCTTTCGCCTTCTCCTCGGCAGTAGAAGCATCAGTCAAGGAAGGGATAGGGGTCTCTAGGACGTCCTCACGTCCTTCGGATCTGAGAACAATTCTCAAGTTTCGTTCCCAATCGAGAAAATTTGTTCCATTGAGTTTGTTCTTCTCAACAATTGAGCGTAGGGTGAATTTCAAGTTATCGTTGTTAGACATGATATCTACAAAGGAAGTAACATGCAGATAAGTTTATGCTTGATATGCAAAAGCTCAAAATTAAACATGCTTTAAAATTTAAGCTAATGCGCATTTTATTCAGATTAAGTTTGTCCCTAGTGAATAAAATGATTCCAAGACCCTATTTCAGATAAAACTCAAGCGTACTTTGGCACTTCCTCAAGTCTTATGTGATCAAGGTAAGTAACATTTACTAATTATAACTCCTTATAATTCTTGGTTGATGGCCCACATCCTATGTTAGGCTCATCTCTATGCCTCAAGATCCAAAACTTTGTCTTTTGGTCTCTTGTTGAGTATAACCATATCAAGGTTTATGAATCCCTTATATAGATTCACCTTCACTATCCCAAGATCAAAAAAGGACACCTCGCTTTGGCGAAACCTATCCAACGAATTCCAATGGCCTCATGGGTTATGACATGGAAAGGCAATACCTCAATATTCTTTTAGGGACTTAAGCATGCAATGGTGACTTAAGCATGCAATGGTTGTCTATCTACTAGTGAACAAAATAGCATAAACAAACAATCATGCAAGGCTTAAAATAATAAAGCATTCAAAAAGAAATAATTAAATGTGATCCTAGTATGGTCCCTAAAAACTGAAATTAAAGATCTAATCTTCAAGGGTCTTGTTCTTCATGGATCTTCATCCTTGGTACCCTTCATGGATCTTCATCCTTGGTCTTCTTAGGATCTTCTATTCTTATATTACATAATTTTTGAAATAATCTAATTACTGAAAATTAAATTACAAAAATACATAACGATACGCAGATCATGTATAAGAAAACACAACGATACGCAGATCATATTTTCTATCCTAAAATGGGCCATACTAGTCACCTCATGCAAGCAATAATATCATAATATTAAATCATGCATGCAATAATAATATCAAATATTATAAATAATATTAATCTAATTAATAACAATAAGCAATTTAAATAATTTTAAATAAAATACTATTAAATTAAATAAATCATCTCATGAGATAAATAGTTTAATATCATTATCTTAATTCAAATAAGATCAATATGTAGAATTAATCATAATTAATCATTAAATTGTATTATTGGATAAGATATGCATAAACAAGATAAGATATCAAATATCCTTATCTTAATCTACTGGAATTCTTTCCTAACAACTTTTAGAAAATTATATTGTAAATAATATCAAATATTATCCAATTGGACAAATAAGATCTTATCTTAGTCTTTTAGGAAAATATCCTAAAACGCAAAACCCTTGACCCGACCCGGACCAGCCAGCCCAGCCCGTGCCCGAGCCGGACCGAGCTGCGCATAGACCCACGAGGCAGTCGCAATCCATGCCTGTTTTGCAGTCGCCCGAGCCGGACTGAGCCACGCGCAGACCCGCGAGCCGAGCCGCGGTCTGCTAGGCCCACCCGCGCGCGCACCGGGCTGCTCGAGCCGCGGTTGCCTTGGACCCGCGCGTGCCACTACGCAACTGGGTCTGGCCTTCGGGTCGAGCCTGGTTTGTGGTGCATGCCGGGTCCGGATCCAATCCAGTTCGGTCCTACGTTTTTCTCCATGATTCGAATAAATTTGTGTACGAAACAATTTCATACAAAATTAATCAAATTTGTGGAAAAACAAATTTAGGGGATTGATCCATCTTTTGAAAATCAAAATTTTCATCTAATGATTTAAAACATGCCAAAAATCATATCTCTTGCATAATTAAATCACATGAATCAAGTATGGATAAATCAAGGTATAAAATTATGAACTTTTCAAATAAAATTCACAACTTTTATGTAAAATAATTTTACATGCATATATGTTTATAAAGTTCTCAATTTTATTAATCCAATCAATTAAAATCACGATTTTAATCATGCAAGTTAACCTATATATCAATTTATCACTTAATTTGAATCAAGACATGCATCAAAATTAACTCTTTTAATTGTTGATCCCATCAATTTATGCAAGAGGCTCTGATACCACTGAAGGGATTTAGATGCGTATAAGCGGAATTTCAGAAAACTATTTTCTAGAATCTAATTAGAATCTCATGCATGAATCAATACGGATCAAGTAGAAGTAGAACTACATACATTTTGATGCGAATCAAAACGTTTCGGCAGAGCTTCAGCGGAGATCGAAAGCCCCAAGTGTGACTTCTCTACTTGGTCCACACGAGTCTGGATTTTGGATCGCCTTTGGTCTTGTCTGCTAGAACGAAGAACGAAAGACACGAGCTTGGCTTTCAGGGGGAGAGGTCGGCCGTGTATTAGGGTTAGTGAGTGATTGCTTTTGCTTTTGGAAGCCATCACTTATATTGCCATAAGATCATATCTTATCTTTGGTAATAGATATAATATATTTATATTGTATCTATATCTTCTAATAAGATTCTCTTTTATCTAGTTATTATTAATAATAACTCTTATCTATTAATAATAAAAGCCAATCTCCCAACTTAAGCCATAGGGCCGAAATTCCATGTCCAACATGAGCTTCTGGTTCAGTTTGATCCAGCCCGATAACTCTATGTGTGTGACCTCATAGGACCCGGTTATTATAGCCATGGGCCTAACCCGATTAAACCCATTAATCGTAGTTGGCTTCTAGCAAAGCACTACGATCCCTAGAATACCCGGATTGTAAATCTCCATTAATAGTCATATTTCATGTTCGGTAATTGCACATTTAATTAAAGGACACAATTCCTTCAACACAAACATGATTGGTGGATGAATTTAGATAGAAAGCTTCCCGACATTGCAAAATCTGGGTTTATATCTGCGTGGCTGCCACCAGCATCTCAATCCTTATGTGTCTTAGCTATACTACTCTTTCCTTTCATATGCACTTACTGAACTATATTACTCTAGACATGGATATGGTTCTTTCTAGGTTACCTTCCACAAAGCCTATATTCACTAAATAGTGCATATGGTTCTGAGCACCTTCTGAATGGTCTACTTCAGAAAATGAAGCAGCTTAAAGTTAGAGTAATGGCAGATATTGTAATAATTCATCCTGTTGGCACAAACAAGGGTCATGGTGGAATATACAATCGTTATGATGGAATTCCATTATCATGGAGTGAGCATGCTGTTACATCTTGCACCGGTGGATTGGTGTGGCTCTAATATTAAATCATTAAACTTACCTTCCATACTCGTCATAAATAGCTTTCACTCTTTCCTTGTCAATATCATATTTTGCTTAAAAATAGCATTCTTACTCTTACCCTTAGTTTAGCTATTCGCTGCATGTTCTTACCCATGTTAGTACTTCCATAATTTGAAGAGAAGTCAAACTCACATATGTTTATCCGTCTTTCATTTTCTTTCAGGGTAAACGAAGTACAGGTTCCTGATATAGATCATACCCAGCACTTCGTTAGAAAAGATCTTATCGGTTGGATGAGGTGGATGCGTAGTGTTGGTTTTCAAGATTTTCGTTTTGATTTTGGTAGCGGTAATCATTGTCTTGGACTCTGTAAAATACTATTTTTTTCTTCTTGGTAGACTTACATTCGGTTGTTGACATAGACAAAGATTGTTGATTTGAGATTTTGGAAAAACCCTAGAATTTGTCCTTATTCTGCTATGTTTTAAACAGACTTTAATTAACCATGCTTCTTGAATGTGTGTATAAATATAGTACTGGAGCTCATGTCATATGGTTTCATTATGTAAGGGTTTGTGGAATACACATGCAGTTATGTAATGGCCATGTGAAAAATTTATGTCTAGCTATGTTTTCTTGGTGGAAAAATCCATGTCTAGCTATTTAGTTTATTAAAGAATAGGTTTGAAGACTGCAAGCAGCATTGGGGGAGCAGGCTGAAATCACAAAATTTAGTTAGCAAGACTACGAAAGTAGATATTTTACAGTTCAAGCTTTGGCCAATCTACTGTGAATTTCGAAATTCCTTGGGGCCTAAATTTGATTTGCTTTTTTTTCTGCATCAGTTGCTCAATTTTTTTGCGTATCGGAGAGAGAAGGAAATCTCAGATTTGAAGCTTAGAGTAGTAATCTTTTGTAATGTATGATTTTAGTTGCATTATTGTTGTACCAAATTTTGTTATCAAGACTAAGAAAGTAGATATTTTACAGTTCAAGCTTTAACCATTCTACCGTGCATTTTGAAATTTGATTTGCTTTTTTTCTGCCTCAGTTGCTCAATTTTTTTACAATCAGAGAGAGAAGGAAATCTCATATTTGAAGCTTAGACTGGTAATCTTTTGCAATGTTGTTAACGTTGATGAGCAAAGAGAATGAAAGAATGTAATTTGATTGAATGAATTGTAACAGAGATTACAAGCCTCTTTATAGAGGAGGATAACTCATAACAGAATTACAACAAACTCTCAGATGATAGAATACACGTGGCTAACTCCAACCTAACAACCTAACTAACTTGACTGTGATTCTATCAGCCCCCCTCAAATTGGAGGGTAGACTTGACTACACCCAATTTGCCAAGAACATCTCGATGCTGAACACCAGTCAAAGGCTTCGTGAGGATGTCTGCGAGCTGGAGATGAGTTGTTACATGGGACAGTGAGATGAGTCCCTCAAGAAGCTTTTCACGAACAAAATGACAATCGAGGTCGATATGTTTCGTACGTTCATGGTACACCGGATTACGGGCAATGTAAATCGCAGCCATGGTGTCACATTTCAAGTTGATGGGGGTGATGTTAGGCACACCAAGTTTGTGTAGAAGACGAGTGAGCCAAGCAAGCTCGGCACAAACACGACGCATGGAACGGTACTCGGCCTCAGCAGATGATAAAGCAACAGTCTGCTGCTTCTTGGATTTGCAAGAGATTTGAGAGCCCCCGAAGAGAACAAGGAATCCATTGACGGAGCGGCGAGAGTGGGGACAAGATGCCCAATCTGCGTCACAGAAGGCTTGCAGACGAAAGTTTGAGTTATTGGTGAGGAGAATGCCAATGTCAACAATCCCTTTGAGGTATCGGAGAGTATGGATGGCAGCGGCAAAATGAGGTTGCCGAGGAGAATGGAGAAATTGACTGAGGTGTTGTACAGAGAAAGCAACATCAGGGCGAGTGTGAACTATGAAATTCAATTTCCCAATAAGACGACGGTAAACGGAAGGGTCTGGAAGAAGATCGCCATGATCAGGGGAGAGCTTGCAATGGAGATCAAGTGGAGCAAGTAGAGAGCTCACAGTGTTACAACCAAATTCAGTGAGTAATTCAGAGATGAATTTGCGCTGAGTGAGAACCAGACCTTGTTGGTGAGGAACAAACTCGATGCCCAAGAAGAAACGAAGTGTACCCAAATCCTTGATGCGAAACTCATAGTCGAGGAAGGACTTGATGTTGTTGATCTCAGAAAGGTCGTTCCGAGTGATGAGAATGTCGTCAACATATACAACCAAGTAGACTTCAGAGGAGGCAGCTTTCTTGGAGAACAGAGAATAATCGTTTAAAGACTGAGAAAACCCTCTGGATTGAAGAGCAGATGACAAGCGAGCATACCACTGTCGAGACGCTTGCTTGAGCCCGTACAAAGACTTGCGAAGCTTGCAAACAAGAGAAGAATCTGAAATGGACAATCCTAGAGGAGCTTTCATGTAGACTTCCTCGTGTAACTCGCCATGGAGGAAGGCGTTATTGACATCCATTTGGAAGATAGACCACTGACGTTTGAGGGCAAGGCTAACAAGGCTTCTTACAGTAGTAAGCTTAACAACCGGGGAGAAGGTCTCAGTGTAATCGATGCCTTCTTTTTGAGTGAAACCTTTCACTACAAGACGTGCTTTCAGTCTCTCAATCGTGCCATCAGCCTTGCGCTTGATTTTATAGACCCATTTACAACCTATAGGCTTCTTCCCATAAGGTAAAGGAACCAAGTCCCATGTGTGGTTCAATTCCAAGGCAGCAAATTCCTGATTCATAGCATGAATCCAGCGAGGGTCCAGAGCTGCAGCGTGGTAGGATGTGGGCTCAGTCTCAATAGGTGTGTCATCAGAGGTGAGGACTTGGAAGCTAAAGGCAGTGGGTAAAAGAGAAGTAAGGGTATGATGGCAATGAAAAGTAGAATCAGTGGTAACAGAATTGCAAATATAATCTTGCAAATAGGCAGGTGGGTGATGAGATCGAGACGATCTCGTGGGTAAGACAGGAGGTGGAGGTGGAGAGTGTGTATGAACAGGACTGGGAGAGGATGTGGATTGTAAAGTAGAAGATGAAGTAGGTGATGATGGAGAAGAAGTAGCAAGGAAGATGGTGTCGATGTGGTCAGTGGAAGGTGAGGGAAAGCAGTAGATGTAATGGATAAAGTAGAGTAAGGAAAAATGGATTCATGGAAGACAACATCTCTGGAGATGAAGGTGGTATTGGTGTCCAGATTCAAGAGCTTATATCCTTTCTTCCCAAAGGGATATCCCAAAAAAATACATTTAAAAGCTCTGGGAGCAAGCTTATCACGACCTTGCTTGAGAGTGGAAGCATAACATAAGCATCCAAAGGTACGAAGAGTTGAATAATCTGGTTTGAGACCAAAGAGAACTTCATAAGGAGAGGACTGATGTAGAAGTTTAGAAGGAAACCTGTTAATGAGATGAGTTGCTGTCAAGACACAATCACCCCAAAATTCCAGGGGAAGGCCAGATTGAAACAATAAAGCTCTAGATGTCTCTAATAGGTGTCGATGCTTGCGTTCGACCACTCCATTCTGTTGAGGGGTAGCAACGCAGGAGGTCTGATGAAGGATACCCTTGGTAGCCAAAAACTGCTTGGTTGCGAAGCTAGAACCCAGCTCGAGGGCATTGTCTGAACGAAGGATCTTGACCTTCTTGGAGAATTGATTCTCTGCCATGGCGACAAATGACTGAATATGGCCAAAAGCATTTCCCTTGCTACTAAGGAGAAATGTCCAGGTAGCTCTGCTGAAATCATCAACAATGGTTAGGAAATATTTGTAGCCTTCTCGAGTAAGGACCCCAGACGTCCACATGGATCAACTCAAATACATGTTGAGTAGTAATATGACTGAGAGCAAATGGTAATCTCTGATGCCTGGCCTTTGGACATACATCACAAGCATCCACAACAAAATCCTTATTTATTGTAGGTAATACAGAAAGTGTTTTCAATTTGTAATAAGGCAAATGCCCAAGCCGAGCATGCCACAAATGATATGATGTTTTAGGATCAGTAGAAACAGACAAGCTAGGCAGTGTAGGAGATAGGATTGGTGACTGGTGAAGCAAGTAAATGCCATTCTTGGAGCTACCAATTTCCAGTGGCTTGCTCTTGGAAAGGCCCTGCATAACACAGTGGTTCTTTGTGAACAAAACTTCACAATCAAATTGTTCAGACAATCGAGCTACTGAGATGAGGTTGAACTGGAAACAAGGGACATATAAGACACCAGTCAAGGTAAGTGAAGGTGAAAGGTGAACATCACCTTCCATGTTCACTGAGAAACGAACTTCATTGGGCAAGATTATGGAGAAAGAGTTCTTAAGTTGTCTTACAGATGTTAACAACTTAATGTCATAACACATATGTGTGCTAGCCCCACTGTCGATTACCCAATTCCCGATGGAAAAGAGAGGTTGAGAAGCCATACCAGCAAGGTTGAGAGTAGATTGTGCTTCGGATTTTCCAATGCCGACAGCACCACACACACCTTGCATTGAGTTAGCCTGAAGCATCTGAATGAGTTGTTGACATTGAAGACTTGACAAGCTAGGAATAGATGGAACAGAAGGCTGATGAACGGTATCCTGTGTTGACACTTCACTTTCAACACACGCAGCGACTTTCTTGCTTTTGGTGAATTTGAAGTCTGGAGGGAAACCAATGAGCCTGTAGCACTTCTCTATCGAGTGTCCTTGCTTCTTGCAATTACTGCAAGTTACATTTTCCTTTGGTTTCTTGGCATCTGATTTTCCTTTGGAAGAGCCGCCATTGTTGTTCCCTGCATACAAAGATGCAGCTTCGCTCAAGATCTTGTTACTGGTACCAATCTCACGTTGTTTTTCCTCTTGCAACAGCATAGAGTATGTTGAAGAGACACTAGGAGTAGGTTGCATCATGAGGATTTGTCCTTTGATCGCTGCATAGTCATCGGCTAATCCCATCAGAAACTGAATAAGGTATTGTTCATCGTCTTCTTGTGAACAACAATTAAGAGCACCACACTTCAAGCACTTCGGAACCTTGCGCAAACTACGCAGCTCGTCCCAGAGAACTTTGATCTTTGTGAATTAGGATGTAATCGACTGGTTGCCTTGAGAAATTGCGTTCAATTCCTTTTGAATTGCAAATTTTTTAGCGCTGCTGGTTTGACCGAATCTTGCTTCCAATTCGTTCCAAATTTCCTGTGCAGTTTCATAGTAGATCACGCTACTACGAATTTCTGGACTGAGGCCGTTGATTATCCAAGCCACAACCATGTCGTTGCATCGTTCCCACTGTTCGATCTTTGTTGCATCATCTTCTGGCTTCTGGATCGATCCTGTAACAAATCGCCACTTATTCTTTGCTGAAAGAGCAACTTTTATAGATCTATGCCATTCACCAAAGCCTTTGCCATTGAAGACCTGAGAGACGATCGGTGATCCCGGTTGATCGGAAGGATGAATGTGATAGGGATCGGAAGTATTCATCTCGAAAGAAGAATCGATCGATCGAAAGAAGAATCGAAAGACAAGAAGGAAAGAGCGAAAAACAGAGTAGCTAAATCTCAGAAAATTTAGCTTTCAGCGGAAGAACAATCCATGGAAGAGAACTGGATCGTGAGGTAGCTCTGATACCATGTTAACGTTGATGAGCAAAGAGAATGAGAGAATGTAATTTGATTGAATGAATTGTAACAGAGATTACAAGCCTCTTTATAGAGGAGGAGAACTCATAACATAATTACAACAAACTCTAAATGACAACAAACTCTCAGATGATAGAATACACGTGGCTAACTCCAACCTAACAACCTAACTAACTTGACTGTGATTTTATCAAATGTATGATTTCAGTTGCATTATTGATGTACCAAATTTATATTACTTTACCTATAAAGGATGCTTCTCACAGGAGGATCTAGAGAGAAGACGAGGACGATGATAGAAAAGAATTTGAAATATCACACAAGCATGGATTTTCTTGCATTACTTGTGGTGATTGCTGATATGTTGTTTCCTTGGCTACTCACCAAGAAATACATGTACTTGGATTTCTAAATAGTATGGTATTACTTTGTTGCCATAGTAATAGTATATCATGATATAAGCATACAAATATAAGACTAACATGAAGTACTATGCAAATGCAACCTTAGGTATGAGATTGCTTGAACTCTTTTTGTAGCAGCAGGTGTTCAGTGTCTCTGTATAGGGATATGTACGTTGTAGCATTTTTATAGATTTTTTTAACCCAATCTTGGTTACGTGCAGGAACTCAAGTGGAAAGAAGATGTTGTTGCACGATGTACATGTCTTGTTAACTCATTTTTCGATCTTATTTCATACTCAAGACATATTGATTCTCTTATGATGAATAATGGTTCACTATAATACTTTTCAGCTAGAATTGTAATAGAGGAGAAGAATTGGGCTCCGTTCTTTCCACTTATTCGTCATTATATTGCAGATGAAATACCAATTCATCTGCAACGGTTGCAATATGTAGGATTTATGTCATATATAGGTATGTGTTTAGTTTTAGATGTATCTTAGACATTAGAAACTACATCTCTCTATGTATCTTCTCTTATACTATGTCATGTTTTCTTGTATTGTAGAGTTTATACTAACCTTTCTATTCTACCATTTAGGAGATGGAATCTTATATTTTGTTTATGTGTGTGTGCGTTGTCTTGTTAGCTTGTTGTTTTGATGTCGTCTCCCCCTCACTCTTCTTGATGTCTTGTTAGTTGGTGCTCTATCTATAGGCATTGTTATAATGTTATTGCTTTTGGAGAGATTTATAATTTTGTGTCTATGCTCATAAATAGATTGCACTAATTTACATTATATGATTCTGGATAACCTTCCATTGCCCACCGAATTCCACCACAGTGGAGGTCAACATGAACCCTATCGTCCACCGAATCCCACCACAGTGGAGGCCTTAATGCCTGGTAGACCTTATGTGGGATTTTATTAGCTTTGTTTGAGGCTTGGTCTGAATCCTATTTGTTAGCCTTATTTGATAATATATTTGGATGACATTATATAACATATGGTATAATCTTTCACAACACATGGTATTATATCTTTGACATTTAGGATGCTTATTTTCTTCTTGTTTGCATATTGAGATAATCTGAGCTTAGTGTATATGCCTTAAGTGTGACTCTATTTATGACAGACAATTGATTACCTAATGAGTGATGTCTATCCTTTGTCTATTTCTAGAGCCATAGTGAAGCATTGCCCAAACCCATTTGAACATAATAGCTTATTCATACTTGGCTTTATGGATTTCAGTTCCTAGACTTACATGTAGATGAAGTCAAGGCTTATGACTTATGTACTCAATACTGTGTTTAAATGAATTTCATATATAGAAACAATGGTATATGGAATGAGGTATCCACAAGGATCAAAAAGAGCACGAAAGTGATACAAATATAAGAAGGCAACGTTTTTAGACATGACTCTTACTTATGGTCATATCATAATGACACAATATAGATCAGAACATCAGACTGACACTCAATATTTGATCATTGTGTTAGATTTGTGCAAGAAAGAGCCTTTATGTATATTAACTAGGTTAGACAAATAAATCTGAGGATGAGGAATAGATACAAGTGTTGTTTTGTAATCTAAGATTAGTACAGCGGGATAGCAAAGTTGTGATTTGTGTTAGGTTACGGGGATATATGAGAATTTCACAATTTGAAAGGCTTAGGTTTTGGATAACACAGTTTGTGATGGTTATATTTAATTCACTATAACCAATATCTGAGCAGGGCAACACATGGTCAAACGAGCTGAGCTCAAGATTCAAAATAGACTAAGTTAATGTCCTTGCTCGTGTTCTTCCCTTAAAATGGGGTTTGAAGGATATTATATCAGAAATGTGCAGTTTGAATATGCTTATTTGGACAATACAAGGGGGCATTTTTCTCCCTTGACAAATGAATTGTTCTTGTCTGCATGAGAAAGTAAGAAACAAGAAAATAAGATTGGCTAATGATAGTATTTCTGATTATTGAGGCAGGAAAAAATGTGGAATACCTCTTCATATTCTTGTATAATATTATCATGTCATGTAAATAGTGAGCTTGGCTAATGATAGTATTTGTGATTATTGAGGCATGAAAAAATGCAAAATACTTTTTTATATTCTTGTATAATATTATTTTGTCATGTAAATAGTAACTGTGATTTTTCATATCAGACGTCAATGGGTGAATGAAGTAGATTTTGCAAAGGATTTGGGGATTCACATAAAGCAACTTTGTCGGACCTTGCGGTTTTTTGAAGAAGAAAAGCTTATTATGCGAGATCACATAAAAGAGGTCACCTATCAACTTTTGAGATAATTATCTTGTTGTTTATTATGTTCAAGTAAAAGTTTCCTTGATTTATTTCTCACTCTCTTTCCCTCCTTGTCTTCTCGTATCCATTTGTTTTGCTATAACTTAAAACAAGAAATTTGCAATTTTGTCACAAGCAACCTAGTTTGCAATGCCTTTCTACTACTTTTGTGACTACAAGCCATTTGTATTTGTTGGAATTGGTATCTCTATATTGTTCTTGTATCACTATGATCATTTTCCTAAACTAGAAGATCAGACTCATCTACTTAAATGAGGCCCATTAAGCTTAAAGAGGGTAGGTATTTAATAACTTATATCTATCCTAAACCCTAGAATAAAAGGAGCTCAGTTGGCAGCCTCCATAAAAAATGAGTTAAGTCAGTTTGTAGCCTTCATTGAAAGAGAGAGTTTTGAGTATGAGTGATTGTTGTAAACAAAATAAAGAATCAATAAGAGAAGTATACCGTTCAAATCCTTCTAGCAGAAAGATAGGAGGTAGTGGTTTTTTCCTTGTCTGCTATTTGATACTAGAGTTTTCCACTCTAAATCATTCGCTTTATGTTCGTTCTCCGGATTCATAAAATATCGATCGTCGTCGCAATCAATGTTTATTATGGTACAAATTCATGCTACCACAATTGACGCCATTTGTGGGAAACGAAGACGATGACGCGTAGATCCGGAAACCTTCATTAAGGAAGCTTCGAAAAAATTGGAGCGACCGATGGCAACAACCGATCCACTTCGTCGCCATTTAAGCCGTCGTCGAACTCAACCTTGTTCGTGCGGCCATGTCAACTTCGCTCTAGCCCCCGAAGTTGGCCGCCGCCTTCCGACGCCATCGGACGCCCCCTGAACTTGCCATGGAGCTGCTCTGTCATCCTGAACCGAAGCCGCACCGAGGCGAGCCACACGAGCCATTGTTGCACTCGGCTCTGTTTTTGAGGAAAAAGGAAGATGCACTGGCGGCAGTGCCCAGCAGCCATCGTGTACTGCCTGGCGCCGCCCCGTCTTCCGTCCGCCACCACGCCGAGAGCTGGCCACCAGACGAAGCCATAGCAAGGGCCATCGTAAAGCGCATGGTCAGGCGGCGTTCTCTCATGATGAAGATGACTCGGTGGGTCCCATTTGGAACCAAAATCAAAAGTATCGAAGCCCTTCTTCCAATTGGGTCACTAATGGGCCTTGGTGTTTGAAATTCGGAGCAGCCCAAGGAGCAGTCAAAGATTCCAATTTCAAATCAAGTCCGAATTTAATTCAAATCGGTATATCAATTTAATTATTTTATGTTTGTGAAATCGTTTATTTTTTGCAAAATATTTAGAATAATTTGATTAATCATCCAATGATTATTATATGTTATACCATGTCGGTACGAACTCGGAGGAAACCGCTAATGAAAGCGGACATAAGATCCCAGCATTGGCTATCAAGGGCCGACAATTACGACGTTGAAATTGGGATTCGGGGCATCTAGAGAAATGAAGAGATCGTTGCATCGAGACTCTGAACAGTCTCGGGGCATTTAGAGAAGTAGAGGGATGACGCCTCGAGACTCTAAACAGTCTTCGGGCTCCCAGAGAAATAGAGGGATGATGCCTCGAGACTCCAACAGTCTCCGGGCTCCCAGAGAAATAGAGGGATGACACCTCGAGACTCTGAACAGTCTTCGGGCTCCTAGAAAAATAGAGGGATGACGCCTCAAGACTCTGAACAGTCTCCGGACTCCCAGAGAAATAAAGGGATGACACTTCAATACTCTGAATAGTATCGGAGCTCCCAGAGAAACGAGTGGGATGGAAATTCGAGACTTTGAACAGTCTCAACGCTCCTAGAGAGCTGGAAACCAAGAAACTAAGGCCCTGGATGCTCGAGCGAGTGAGGAGATGAATACATGAAGCCAGAAGCGCGGAATACGGTCCATTCATACGTTGCCAGACGACGTCTAGTTGGAAGCCTATCTACTCGGTCGGATCCTTCAAACCCGATTCGGCTCAGGAAGGACCCGAGGAGCAAAATGAAGGGGAAAATTGTCCCACTTTCCTAAACTAGAAGATCAGGCCCATCTACTTAAATGAGGCCCATTAGGCTTAAAGAGGGGAGGTATTTAATAACTTATACATATACTAAACCCTAGAAGAAAAGGAGCTCAGTTGGCAGCCTCCATAAAAAACGAGTTAAGTCAGTTTGTAGCCTCCATTGAAAGAGAGAGCTTTGAGTATGAGTGATTGTTGTAAACAAAATAGAGAATCAATAAGAGAAGTAGACCGTTAAAATCCTTTTAGCAGAAAGCTAGGAGGTAGTGGTTTTTTCCCTGTGTGCTATTTGGCACTAGGGTTTTCCACTCTAAATCATCGCTTTATGTTCGTTCTCCGGATTCATAGAAGATCGATCGTCATCGCAATCAATGTTTATTATGGTACAAATTCATGCTACCACAATTTTCCTTCTAAATATCCAAAATAGAAAAAATTCATTGCAGCAACAGCCTATCCCTTGTTGTCCATATCAAGATGATAAATTTGCCTTCTTGAGCATGTCTTGAGGGAAAAGAGAGTTGAGTGAATCTGTTGGAGATTTGCTACCATTTTTAGTATGTATCTGAATTTTGTGTTAAGCTATGTGAAAGGATCACATTCATCAACTTATGCTTACTGATTTTCAGGCCTTGGAGAATGCTAGCAAGAAATTCATGGTGAACATGATTTCATAAATTTATGTAAGATGGATGCAATAAATGTTCACAATTATAAACGACGTGTGACATTGTTTGAAATTTCTCTAGCGGAAAGGTGAGCTCATTAACACTTTCCAAGGCTTCTACTCGTCATTTTTATTGACAAAGAGCATTAATAAGTATCAGTGCATGCATATATTGAATCTTCCATATCAATGTCAATAAATCTATATCGATCTTATTGCTTCATATAGTCAGAGTTGTTTCAATACTCATGGAAACTTGTTCTCTTTTCAAGAATGAAGAATGAAATATAACTCAAATTGTCAGCGGCCTGATGGTTGCTTATCTCTTATGCCACATGATAAAGGATACAGAAAGATTTTGATTTGAAGTGGCCATAGAGGACATGCGATTCGCTAAAGATGCAGAGTCCATACCTATTGAAGATACATATGAGTTGAGGATTGCTAGAATTGTCGAGTCCAATGAAATTTAAAAGTTTAGACCAACTGGAGATACAGATGAGTAGTGAACTTCCAACAGTTAGATGAGCAAAGGATATCAAATGCTGATGTAGATCTACGTTGCTTTCAGAGGCACTTTGTTTCTTAATCACTAGGGGAGGCCCGCGTGCTACGCATGCGGGGCTGCATGTTTGAAATGTTTTATATTTCAGAGTAATTATTCGTTTTAGGTACTAAATGAATAATTAATTATTACATATAATACCGTGTTTCTTAATTTAGTGTGAGTATTGGTTATAGGTAGTAAAGGTTATTTATTAAATTGAATACTACTAATATGTGTAGTGATTTTCATGTTGTATTTTACAGAAAATGTAGATTTATTGTTTATATTACAAGACCCATAATTTACAATATCAAGAGTTTACTACATGTAGTAACATATGCGTATATCTGAGTGATTGACATCGAGTACATCTTTTGTGAAGTCGGAGAAGACTCGGTACACATTGAGGTCATAGCGTCAATTTATAATTTTCCAGACGTCGACTATTTGTCCTCCATAGTTTACTACATGTAGTAATATAGGCGTATGTCTGAGTGATTGACATCGAGTGCATCTTTTGTGAAGTCGAAGAAGACTCGGTACACGTTGAGGTCGTAGCATCGATTTATAATTTTCCAAACGTCGGCTATTTGTCCTCCATAATATACATCGATATGTGATATAGGTGGTGGCGGCCAAAGTCTGCTAATACGGACCACTTCTTGTAGAGGTGCTCTACCATAACTCATAGAGGAGACCAAGCTAGTCCTTTCTAAAGAGCTCAATCGACATGTAATTTGTTAACGTCGACTGAAATCCAACCAATTTGTTCATGGAAGTAGAATGTGGCCCTAGAGACTGACAATTCAGATAAGAAGAAAACCATAAACAAACTGCAATAGAAAGAACTCACACTACTACAAAAATGACCTAATATATCGTAGAAAATAACCCGGGCGTTCAATTGGCGAGATATACACGCATGAAGAAAAAAAATGTTGTCGAATATAACCCGGGTCTCTACTAATCCGGGTTATATATAAGAATTATACAAGTAAATAACTCGTATCCCACACGCCCGGGTTATAGAAGCATACATATACATCATAAATTTGCCATCCGGATTATTTTAACCTAGTTTCTATTCAACAGAATTACACACCCGGATTATTTCTTTCTATACGCCATCTCTGTTATCGTCCTCTTCGAGCACCCACACTGCCCTAATCCATAGACCGATCGACAACACTCTCACCCCCACCTCCAAGATCGATCGCCCGAGAAAGCAGCCCAAGCTCTCGATTCCTCCGACTTCGATCCAGAAGAACAAGCGATCTTGTCTCCCGGCGGCGACCATGAAGAACGACGAGAACCAAGCTCCTCCACCGCAGCTAAATCCTGAGACCACGATCGAGTTCGAGTACATTGCTTCCGAGGATATCAAACCCCTTTCTGATCCAGAAGCTAAAATTCAGGCTTACCTCTCACACCAATTTTGATTTCCCCCCTTTTTTAGGGTTTCTTATTTTGAAATTTGTTTGGAGAGTTGTGTGATTGATTAAATATGGAAATGTGGAACTGCATACGCTAGTTGAGGGTTTGGAATGGAAGGATTGGACAGTGATCTGTGATTCATTGAACGATGTCAGGCTATTTGCAATATTCCTCTCCGATCTACTGCTTCTTGTCTTGTAAGCTAGTTGACTTTGTAAGGACCGTCAGAAATCTGGCCTTGATCCCACCTCTTATTGCATTGGCCTTAGCATATATGTTTGATGGAAGGTGAACTATTGATTTGTTTCCCCAATATGACGTTTTATCTTAACTGAATTTGAAATGCCAAGTTTTTCTGGACTTTATGCTTATGTCATGATAAATGGTACTTTTCTGATTCTGGCCTTAGCATATAAGTATTAAGGTACAAATCTTGACTTCTTGTATATTTCTGAAAGTCTCCTGATATGCCAAGTTAAAAATGGCACGCTTTATGGCTGCATTGGCCTTAGCATAAATGGTACTTTTTCTGATTCTGACCAGAGTCGAGAGGTATGCTGACTGGTTGGATCAAAGGAGCTTTCAAAGGTGCAGAGAAAGAGATGCAGGAGTCCATACAACAATAGCTTAATTTCATTCTTGGCACAGCTCTGATGTGGGATAGGTTCATGCCATCAATTGCCTATTCTTAAGTATATGTTATGTGCAATTGTCGCGTGTACATCACTTGGGCTTATCTTTTCATAGTTACTTAGCAATCGTACATTAGTAGCTCGTGTATAGTATCAACTCAACTAATAATTGCTTTAGACTTCCTGCTACTGAGATCCCAGCCTTAGGAGGGCAGAATGTGAGAAACATCCATCTGTAATTGAATTAGCGTAGATTATTCCGAGTAATCTCCAATTGCATGGCATTTAATAGATGCTTAGTCATCTTATTACAACTATATTTTCTCACCTTTTATCTTAAAATGTGTGCATGCACATTATAGTAGCAATAGTGAGATTTTCCTTTGCTGGTTCTTATTATCCCAGGTGAGCTAGTAGTTGGGCAATCGGAACTCTCCATGGCGCCAACAAGAAAATCGAGGAGTGTAAATAAGCGCTTTGCTCACCCAAGTGAGGACTCTCCTGCTAAATACGGGGATGCTTCTAACAAGAGTAGGCAACGGGTATGTGCTGGCTCTGTTAGCATAAATGATGTCTTTAATCCGTCACATTTATGACTGCTGCAGTCCGTGTTAAAGTTTCCTATACAAATGTGGTGGTGGTGATTCTGTTGATGTTGTCTATGACTGTATTGTTTTTTGTATAAAAAACTGACACATATATTGAAATATTGTCTTGTCAAAAGTACTTGACTATGTCACAGTGCAAATTGAGTATTTGCATCTAAGGGCACTAATGCATGTATCTTGGGTGAACACTCCGAGAAACTTGCAACCTGGGATCTATTTCCCAACTGATTTTTGTTTGAACTATATCTAGTGTACATAATAGATACGTTATTCCACAGTTTCTATGTCAAGATATGTTTGTCTTGAATTGATATTTTGTTCTTAATTTTTTACAATTCTTGATGTTTTCATACAATAAGTTATTATTTCACTCTGAGAGAAGGTTACGCTTGCATTGGTAAACTCAAAATCTTGTATATTATCACATTGTTGTTTGAATTTGACTCCTAAGTGGTAGTTTTCCAATCTATACTTTTCAATTCTTGTACTTTATTTTGTTTTTTTAATTGTGTTGTTCCTTTTTTAAAATGTCTTCTCAGGCTTACTTGTCACTTCCAGAGGGTACTGCTTCTGTGGTTGGATTAATAGCAAAGATGACTGATCATTACTCAAACCTGGTGAGATATTTATTTTGTTCTGTTGTATATTTGTGATTTCATATACAGGGGAATTAAAGTGGATTGTGTTTATGGCAGTTTTGTCATTTCGAGAGAAGTATTCCATGATAATCTTATAATTCATCTTTGCGCAAAATGTATTGGAGTTCTTTTCATGTCTAATGCTATCTGACCTAAAGTTGTTATAATCTAAAAAAGTGGTTGTAATGGTATTACTGGAACCTTTCTTTCCCTTTCAAGTCAGCCCTTTTCAGAATCCTACTAGAGTGATATAACCTACAACCTTAAAAAGGTATTGATACTTTGGTTCTGTTTGTATCATGAAATAACAATATTCTCGTTAAAGGAAAATGATCAAACTTGAACTTGCTTGCATCTAGCTTCTACAACCTTTCCAATTTTCTTTGTCATATTATCTGAAAGAGTTGATGTCACCTGACAGGAGGGAAGTGATAGTGAACAAGAAAGCAATGATGGAGTTGGAGTAATACAAAAGCCTCATAAACGTAACCATGGAAAATTATCTTCTGATGCAACCAAAGGAACTGATGGATCTGCAGATGTCTCACAATCACTTGCATCTCGTTATGGTTGCTTATCTTTACTGAAAAAGAAGCGTTCTGGAGGTAAGTCTTATTCTTGACTCATATTTATGTGAATGTTCTTGGAAAGTCATTCTTTTGTATCTGAATTTGCTTTCTTCTTCCAATTCCAACTCAAAAAACATGATAATATTATGTTTCAGGAAGCCAACCTCGTGCGATAGGGAAAAGAACTCCTCGTGTCCCTGTAAAGTATACTTATGATATCACGGGAAAATACATTTCTCCATCAAGGTATGGGAAAAAAGTGAAGGTAGATGCTGATGATGATGATATTGCTCATGAGGTAGCATTAGTATTGGCAAAGGCTTCCCACAGGGGTGGTTCACCTCAAGTCTCTTATACACCAAGCAAAAGGAAGGAGGTGAAGTATAGGACTGACTTTGTTCTTTATTTAAATATGGTATTTGATATCTCTCTTTATTATGTCAATAATCTCTTAGCTTGTTTTTTTGCATATAGTGTTCTGAATCAGAGATGACTAGCGGGAAAGATTTTGGGAATCGAATGGGTGATGATGGAGGTGAAGGGAGCTTGGGAAGCACAGAAGCAGATAATAGAGATTATCCAGGTAGATCTTACTTCAGTAATAGAAAAAGTGTCAGTGCAGAAGTAGTTCAGCAGAAAGGAAAGAAGTGGTCTGGAAGGAAGCATGAAGCTATTGACATGAAAAGTTATCATGCTGATGATGTTAAGGAAGCTTGCAGTGGGACTGAGGAGGGACAAAGGGTTGCAGTGGGACTGATGATGTTAAGGAAGTTTGCATGTTTAGCTACATAACAACTATGTTTAGAATGGGTGCTGCTGGCAGTCTCTACTTTTGCAGATGGTTAAGTTTCTTGATGTTTTTGTGTTTTTAGAGTACTTTTTATTATTGTTGTTCTTCTGTTGGATCAGATATACTTGCTATATCTAATTAGCCTTTAGATATTGAAAGAGTTTGTGTTGTTTTTGCTTGTGTCGAGGTGTCTTCGTGGTTCTACATTGGTGTAGTGCCACTTCATGGTTTCGTCTCATTCATTTTTTGCTTCTGCACTTGCTTCTATTTTTGTCCTCGCTTCCTTCCATGTACCTTCAATTTTGCAAGAAGTGACTACTAAAGTAGACTCGTGAAATATGTTCTATTGGGGGAGGGTTCAACATCTTCAATGTAATAACTGGTTTATTTAATAATATATAAATAAATCGGACTTATAAATTCGGGTTATATTTCAAGCCAAATAACCCGGATCTGTAAAATCTGGTGTATTTTTGGATAGGTCTAATAACCCGGATATATACCTAACCGGTGTATTTGTCATTAAAATAACCCGGATATATTGGTTTAGCAAATACCCGGATGTGCAAATATCCGGGTTATTAGGGTATCTCAAATAACCCGGATATGCTAATATCCGGGTTAATTGATGCCCAAATAACCCGGATCTTAAAAGATGATGGAAAAATTTTGGGAGGCAAATAACTCGGGCGTGTCGATTTTAGGTCCGGGTTATTTGACCCCTATCAAATGCGGCGTAGCTCTTTAACCCGGATCGGATCCGGGTTATATATCCTTACACGCCCGGGTTATTTGCCCTATTCTGTAGTAGTGTCATTTATGATGGGTGAAATTTTTGATGCATACCTTGTGGATGTAATCAATTACTTCTTCATTAGTAATTTGTTCCCTTCTTGCTTAGTAAGGTTGAATACTGGTGTTGGGAAAATGGGGAAAGAATGTTTAGCAACAAATCAGATCAAGAGTGAGAATGCCAAATATTAATACATGAATTTAAGAATACCCATGATGAGGCTAAAGTCGTGATGCCTATCAAAGTAAACCTCAAAAACCTAACTAATGTAGTAGGGTAAATAAGGATCGATCCCACATGGAGGTAAGCAATCTTCCTAAGTGCAACAGTTGTATGCCAATAGTAACAAAGGGGGGTTTTGGTTTGTATTACGTAACAAAGTAAATTAAAACAAAAGATGTAATCAATGGGTGAGAAGTAACTTAGCCAGACAAATATCCACACTTCAGTTTGATTGGTTGATCCTAGATTATCTCAATTCCTACCAATGAATATTCTTGTCCCGATCTTATGTATATAAACAGGTCAACCAACCCTGAAAATACTTACCCTTAAACAATCAAGAAACTATCAAGATTCAATCTAAAGGCAGCAGTATGCATAGGAATTAACCAGGATACATGCAATACTTAACAACCCGTCAGTACTCGGTGTGTAATCAATTCTCTTCACAATAAACATTCACAATCAGGAAGTGTAAATTGCGTTTGCTACACAAGATAAGGGATTTCAACCAGAAATATCCAAACCCTAGCAATAGACAATCACCAATATCAACTAGATGATCAGACTAGTCAAATCAGTAAGAATCATGGGATGAAGCACAAAGAGAAAATATATAATCAAAGGAAAGGAAATAGAGTTATAATCTCACAACCAAATACAAACGAAGGCTTCAATCGTCGGACTAAGCAAAGGTTGCTTAGTTCTTCATAGTCTTCAAAGCATAAAACTCTAAGGGAAAAACTGAACAATAATGTGTAAACTTGAATTCTCAAAAGGCTGCTAATGAAAAGAAAGATATAAACCTAGCAAAACCTAGTTTCCAAAAGATAAGAAATATAATATTCCTAAAAGGAATTAAACGGAATAAACGAAATAAAATAAAAAGGAATTAAAATAAAACAAAGTCTCGGACGAAATAAAATCCCGGATCCCGCGTGTGAACAGTATCCACGACCGCGGAAAAGTCTCTGGAGTCTTCGCGTCTTCCGTGTATTTCCACGACCACGGCATGGCTTCCGCGACCGCGGAAAAGTTCATGTTGCGTCCTTCACCTTCTCACTTTGGTCTTCTCTTGTGGCTTCGCCTCCATCTTCAATATGTCTTTGTTTAAGCATTCAAAACCACCAAATCAACACTTCTTCTCCACAACTCCATTCTCCTATATTGTGTCCTAAACACACACAAATGGTACCTAAAACTCCGGTAACAACTCCTAGTTATGCACTATAAAATAGAGCGGATCAAATTCCCTCATGCTTAAACCTTGCTCATCCTCGAGTAAGCTAATAGAAACCTACTCCTCCAATGAAATACCCAAGGTCTAAGGAAGCATAGCAAAATTATCTTCACTAAGAACTGCACCTAAACATGAATCTACCAGGCACCAACACAATAAACACAATATACAAGCTTAAAGGAAAGCAGAGTACTTCCCCCAAGCTTAACCCGAACACCATATAGAGTAATGTGATCATCTAATCTCAGCCTCCATCTATCTTCTTATACCTCCTAAAGTGACCTACCCGAATCCTCCTTATATCACCTCTTCTTATGTCACCACGCCAGGAAAAATGAGGAATCCTAATAATCACTCTTCTTCTTTTCACTCATTTTGCCAAGGCACTCTTTCGGGTTTTCACCAAGCCACTCATTTCATTTTTCAATAGATGGGCTCACAAAAACTCACATCACTCTTGACCTCTTATTACCCCAGCCTAATGCTGGTCCAAGCCACCTGCTTATTGCCTAAGCCGCCCTTTCTGGTTTTTTACTTAGCCCAGGATTTTCTTCTTTTGTGTTTTTCATATTTTTGACTTTTTCAATTTTTTTTTCTTTCTCAGACAACTAGCAAGTATAGATCACTCCCCCCATGCTTAAATATTGCATTGTCCTCAATGTAATGAAAGACAAAAGATGAAGCACAGGGAAAGGCAGAAAAGTACCCATATCGTCACCGAGTTGGCCTGGACTTGGATGTTGGTGTTGGCGGTAAATCAATGAAAACACATGTCACTGGTGTTGCGGTGGTCCTTCTCAAATTAAATCCACGTGCAACCAAATAGATCCACTGCAAGGTGAAGTGGCATATCAAAGAAACGGGGTTGCACGAGCCTTCAACGAACACATAATGGGAGCCCTAATGTAATCATGTAGCGGGCTCTGTCGCTCCTCCTCATCAGCTGTCGAATGTCGGGCCATCATCTGTGCCAAATAAAAATGTCGAGCAATGTCTCCTCCTTGGCAGCATGATGCGCACCATCTCGCGTAGAAAAGCTCGGACAGCTGGACCGCGATCGCGGTTTTAAGGCCGCGGTCGCGGAAAATCGCTGATTTTTTTTTCCAGGTTAGGGGACTTACAGTAACAAAACCGCGGTCGTAGAAAATTTTCCGCGCACGTGGATTCGCGTCTGGTGCGAGTTGAACACCGTCTTTGAATTTTGGCTTCGAGTCTCCTACCTGTAGGTTAGTCTAAACACGAAACAACAAAAATAAAAACTTGAAACAAAAAAAAACATGAAAAGAATTACATACCTCGGGTTGCCTCCCGAGCAGCGCCTTGGTTAATGTTGTGGCTCGACATGGTGCCCTTCGTTTCAGCTTGGGTTGCTCACATCAACCGAACACTTGGGGTCACAATCAGGAGGGTGCCTCTTTGATTCATCTATGTTGAATCCGACCCTCACCCCATCAAACTCCATGGTGAGCAAACCACTACTCACATCAATCTTCGTATTCGCTGTTTTCATAAACGGCCTACCCAACATCACAGGGGATGCATGCTTGTCTTGCCCCGTATCCAACACAAAGAAATCCGCAGGGAAAATCAGCTTATCGACCTTTACCAGAACATCCTGCATGACTCCTTTGGGATACACATAGGACATATCCGCCAGTTAAATCACTGTCCATGTCTTCTGTAATGGTCCAAGCTCTAAAGACTCATACAGTGAGAAAGGCAGTACATTTATAGATGCACCCAAATCCAGCATGGCTTTATCGAACGTGGTGCCACCTATCTTGCAAGGGATACTGAACATGCATGGATCACTGCACTTCTTGGGTAACCGCTTTTGCAGCATAGCGGAGAAATTCTCACTCACCAGGACCTTCTTTTTGTCTTTCACGGCTTTCTTTCTCTTAATCTTGCACAATTCCTTCAAAAATTTTGCATAGCGAGGAATGCTCTTAACCAGCTTAATCAAAGGAATGTTTATCTCGCAATTACTGAAGGTCTCGAATATTTCCTTGTCGTTGTCCAGCCTTCTAGTATCCTTCAGTGCCTCGGGGAAGGGCACGGGTGGCTTCAGCAAACTGAGCGGAGGGAAAGACGGACAAACATAATCATCTTCGACGTCTGAAGCACAACCGCGGTCGCGGATTGGGACCCGCGGTCGCGGATCAACAACTGGGCAATCTGGGGCTTCAGGAAGAACTCTGCGGTCGCGGATTTGCTTCAAAATTTTCTTCATCTCCAGAACTTTTTTCGCGGTCGCGGAAATCAGTCTGCGGTCGCGGAAATTCGCCGATTTTTGCTTCGCCTTCAGTGATGATTCCGCGGTCGCGGAAATCAGGCCGCGGTCGCGGTTCTTCTTTTGTTGCATCCGTCACTTCCTTCCTTTGTGTTCCACTCCTCAATGTCATCGCACATACGTTCTCCCTCGGGTTTGCTACCGTTTGAGATGGTAGTTTCCCCGAATCTCGGGCCTCTAATTTGCTCAATGCGAGAGAAATTTGTCCCACTTGCTTCTCCAAGTTCTGAATACTAGACTTCATCTCTTGATTTTGTTGGACCATGGTGGTTGCCAACGTTGACACACTCTGAGCGAGAGACTTAATCATGTCATCACTGGACATAGATGAACTTGCGTTTTGGCCTTGATGTCTAGGGTCATATGGAGCTCTAAATTGTTATTGTTGTTGACCTCCAGGCTGCTGAAATTGGTGTTGCTACTGTAAGAACTGTGGCGGCCTCTAGTGAAACACCTGCTCATCACGACCCTGAGGAGGATTCTGTTGGTTCCCGTTTCTCAAATTGGGGTGATCTCTCCACCCTGGATTGTAAGTGTTGGAGTACGGGTCATATCTTGGCCTTGGAGGGCCGAAACCTCTAATAGCATTTACTTCAGCAGTGGGCTCCTACAGCGTGGGACACGCATCAGTAGGGTGCATCGTGTCATAGCATATTCCACAAGACTTGACTTGCTGCTGGTTGCCCTTCATCATAAACCTCCTCATCATCTCCTTCATCTCAGCCATCTCAGAAAGTATTGAGGACGATGGCTGAGAGTCTGCAGCCTTGACTGTGTGAGCGCTCGCTCTCTTGCTAAACTGTCTTGAGCCCTCAGATAGCTCAAAGAATATATCAAAAGCTGCAGCTGGCGTCTTGTTTAGGATGTTACCGCCACAAGCTGCATTCACCATTCTTCGCTCATCATCAAGAAGTCCACCATACAAATAAAGTACGAGGTCTTGGTCAGAATAACCATGGTATGGGCAGCTCGATATAAATCGCTTGAACCTCTCGTAGTACTCATACAACGTCTCGATAGCATGCTGCTCGATATTACTGATGTTCCTCTTCAGGCTATTGAGCTTCGTTGCAGGGAAGTACTTCTCCAGGAAGGCTTTCTTCATCTTTGCCCATGTGTCTATGCTTCTTGGGGCCAAATAGTAGAACCAATTATTGGTCGAATCCTTCAGAGAGAAAGGAAAGGCCCTCATCTTGATCTGATCCTCATAATATTCATGGGCTTCATACTGCTGTAGACCGCGTGGAATTCAGAAAGAAGCTTGTTGGGGTCTTCTCCACTCATCCCATGGAAGTGGGGTAATAAGTGAATCAACCCAGATTTAAGCTCAAAATTCACCCCATCAGCAAGCTCTGGAAACTGCACAGCAAGCGGTTGCTGCTCTAGATTCGGTGCAATCAACTGCCTCAAAGTCTGTTCTTCCGCCATCTCGAGTTGTGTGCGGGCTGCTATACGGTTCTTGGAAATTGTTCGTTCGATTTTTGGATCAAGATCTAAAGTAGGAGAGTTAGTAACACGGGTGTGGACCATCAGATAGGTCCACACAATAGTAGGCAAACAAACAAACACAAAGAAAAATTAAAACTTGCTTCCCCGGCAACGACGCCAAATTTGATGAGGCTAAAGTCGTGATGCCTATCAAAGTAAACCTCAAAAATCTAACTAATATAGTAGGATAAATAAGGATCGATCCCACAGGGAGGTAAGCAATCTTCCTAAGTGCAACAGTTGTATGCCAATAGTAACAAAGGGGGGTTTTGGTTTGTGTTACGTAACAAAGTAAATTAAAGCAAAAGATGTAATTAATGGGTGAGAAGTAACTTAGCCAGACAAATATTCACACTTCAGTTTGATTGGTTGATCCTAGATTATCTCAATTCCTACCAAAGAATATTCATGTCCCGATCTTATGTAAATAAACACGTCAACCAGCCCTGAAAATACTTACCCTTAAACAATCAAGAAACTATCAAGATTCAATCTAAAGGCAGTAGTAAGCATAGGAATTAACCAGGATACATGCAATACTTAACAACCCGTCAGTACTCGACGTGTAATCAATTCTCTTCACAATAAACATTCACAACCAGGAAGTGTAAATTGTGTTTGCTACACAAGATAAGGGATTTTAACCAGAAATATCCAAACCCTAGCAATAGACAATCACCAATATCAACTAGATGATCAGACTAGTCAAATCAGTAAGAATCATGGGATGAAGCACAAAGAGAAAAGATATAATCAAAGGAAAGGAAATAGAGTTATAATCTCACAACCAAATACAAACAAAGGCTTCAATCATCGGACTAAGCAAAGGTTGCTTAGTTCTTCATAGTCTTCAAAGCATAAAACTCTAAGGGAAAAACTGAACAATAATGTGTAAACTTGAATTCTCAAAAGGCTGCTAATGAAAAGAAAGATATAAACCTAGCAAAATCTAGTTTCCAAAAGATAGGAAATATAATATTCCTAAAAGGAATTAAACGGAATAAACGAAATAAAATAAAAAGGAATTAAAAAAAAAACAAAGTCTCGGACGAAATAAAATCCTGGATCCCGTGTGTGAACAGTATCCGCGACCGCAGAAAGAATTCCGCGACCGCGGAAAAGTCTCTGGAGTCTTCGCGTCTTCCGTGTGTTTCCGCGACCGCGGAAAAGTTCCTGTTGCGTCCTTCACCTTCTCGCTTTGGTCTTCTCTTGTGGCTTCACCTCCATCTTCAATATGTCTTTGTTTAAGCATTCAAAACCACTAAATCAACACTTCTTCTCCACAACTCCATTCTCCTATATTGTGTCCTAAACACACACAAATGGTACCTTAAACTCCGATAACAACTCCTAGTTACGCACTACAAAATAGAGCGGATCAACCCACCACCCATAAAACACCCACCATTTGAGGTTATATATGCTTTTCTTATGGTGAGTTCAAGATCAATAAAAAATTTAAGAGCATGAAGTACCATATTTTAACATTCTAAAAATTGCCTAATAGCATCACATAAATTGTCCTAGATTAACATTCTAAAAATTCCTAAAAACCAGGGGCAATTTTAGCTAAAGAGGACCTGCCTAGTATATCACTATATATCTAAAAAGATCATATCTTTCTTAGAATTACAAAATTAATGTAGATTTGGTGTTAACATATTGAAAATGGCATTACCATTTGATTTTCGAGAGTGGAGAGCAATCCCATTTGCTCTGGGAACATTGATACAAGCAAATCTGTAGTAGCTTTACACTTGTCCACATTAGTGATTTTACTTTGATTTTTATAAGTTTTTGATTTTACTTTGATTTTACTTTGATTTTTATAAGTTATCACATTACCCTCTTCAACATAATTTCGTCATAATGAATGTCATTCGATATTGCAATACATGCAGGATAATTAGAGCTGGAAGAGTAAAAGAGTGATGCAATACTTCGTACCATGCCCTAATATCCAGGATTGTAGATTCCAACTCCACCTGCTGGACAAACGGTTTCGCTATAATCATCACAAAGCACCTCTATTTAGAGTGCAACCTTGTCACACTCAAAACACGATGAAAGCTCGGTCCAGACCTCTATAGTGGATTCATCCCCAATCACAGACCAGGGATCAATATTGGAGGGAGTGTGAAGCCCCCTTGCTTCAAATCTTGTTACCACATTCAACATTTAAACAAACACATACAATTGAGAGGTTTGTGAGAAAATTTGTTCATTAGTAACTCGAATTAGCTAGCTTCATAATTTTAATCCTTCATTTCATATTTTTAATACTCCAAGTAGGGTTTGCATTAAAAGGAAAAGTTAAATCAATTGTCCTCAAGCACAAAAAAAATCTTTGAGAAGTTTGCTTTGTGCACCTTTCAAGCACAAAAAAACTCAATCACCATTAAAGATAAAGTTAGTTTATACCACTCATACTCACAAATTTATTAAACTCACCAGCTTAGGGGATTCTGACTACTCGTACTTAAAACAAGAAGCAGCCAACTCGTCTAAACTCATTTTGATGCTAACTCCACCCTAAGCAAAGCTTGTATAACTTAGAAAGATGCACGAGAATATGAATAAGAGTGACATCATTTTCCAGAGAAAAACATGCAATAAAACTAGAAAGGAGAAAAAAATCAGATAAACATTGCCTTTTACCTGAAAAGCCAGTCCAGGAGGTTTGTTAATTGCAATAACTGATGAATCCTGATGCACATTATTACCAATATGTCATAATATTGCCAGAAGCACAAGGTAGTAGTTATAGTCACAAACTTGAGTACCAAACCTTATACGGCACAAGGCTATTGATAAAGTCTAGCTCTTCTTGATTAAAATGATATTGAATCTTTTTGGTGGGTGGCGCCACCACTGTTATAGGGAGAAAGATTTTATCTCATTCGTTCATCGAATCCTTTACAAGCAAGATTACAAACAATATCAGTCCAAAATATTCTTTTGTGATAAAACATAGCAGCCAAGTGCAAGCAAATCCTTTACAATACCATTCTAAACAGTAGCAATTGTTACCCTTTTCAGTCCAGGCTTTGGACCTTCAACTTTGAGACTCTCTCTCTTATATCACAAAATTCACTTCTGACCTATTAGAGTACCAAATTTGAGCAATTAGTCATAAAGACAAGACAACACATTAATAGCACAATGAGCTAGAATAAGCTTTCACAGTCTCATAGGGAACAATAAACATTCTAGGGTTCTAAGTGAGTTATTCTAGCATCTCTTGGCAAAACTAATTCTACTGTGCAAATACAAGAACTAAAAGCCTTTACATAAATGGAAAATATGATACAGGGAATTAAATCTTGTTATCCAGATCACTTGAAACCCTAGATTGTCATTTCACCGCTTTTTCAACAGATTCAGCTTCTCTAAATGCCTAATTCACGATACAACCGAAAGTGAATCCAGAGCAAGAAAACATGTTCAGCATTGCGTTCGCATCAAGCGACAGTGCGACACTGATAACGCAACTGAGAAAGAAGATAGATTCTTCCACCAGACGAAAATAGATGAATCTTTGATCCGAAATGAGGAACACAAACCGATTAAAAGGGATAGGTACGGAAGAAAGTCGCTAAAGGTGACCTTTGCGGACGATCTCAATCTCGGCGCCGGCGCGACGAGCGACTTTGACAGCCTTCTCATCCGTCTTGGCGGCGGCGGTGGGAGCCTTTTGTGCATAAAGTAAAAGAATAAGGCCCTGTGGAAATTTTATTTATATATATATATAGATCAACTGCATAGTATAATTCTCATTTTATTATCTAGATTAAAGTGCTGCGGATTTTTATATATATATATATTGATCAATGGCAAGTAGTTCTATATCAAAACTGGAGAGGGCACTTGGTATTGATGTAGAACTACTTGCCTTCATTTGCAAATAACACCTATACGAGCTTCCATTGTCTATCAAATCAACCAACAGCTTCATATCCAATAAGATGGTCTTCTTAAAACCAAGGTATCTGAATTACATCAAACAAGGCAAAATATTCACATCAGGTGGAAATTTTTGATGCATTGTGGACTATATAAGACACAAGGGTATTAAGACGCTTAAAGAACGAATTATCCAAGAATTGGATGTGATCTTTACAGTTTGATCTAAGCACCCTAATACACTATTTGAAAGGAACTGATAGGAGTGTTCTTTACAGTAAAATGCGTACCTTTGATGACCCTCAACCACTTTATCCATGTTTCCATCATATGTAGGAACAAATATGTCATTCTCGAGTGAAACAAGATAGTCTAATGCAGCCATTTAGGATGAGTGATTTTCAAAGAACCTCAGATCAGAGGGGTCCAAAAGTGTTTCCTTCCTCACCTGATTCATCTGAATACAGTACCACCTTATTAGCCCAAAAGACAGATTAAATCCAAACAATTTCTAGCAACCAATTCATGATGCTTTACTCACCAGTCTGGGATAATTGGTTGCTAAAGTGTCCATTCTTCTATCACCGTCATATATCTCACCAGCTGCAATATATATTTGTATGTTTTGATCATATCCAGTGCCTTTAGGGTGAGAGCCGTTTCTTCTGGTGTCAAAGGGCGAAGCCCGTCTCTTCTCTCAAATCAGAATTTATGCTCTCTTCTTTCCACCAGGGATAAGCGTATCTGTACAAATACAAAAAATTACTGACAGAAGGAGATGAAGAGGTAATTGGAAATAGCAACACTCTTTCTGGGTGATATAAGAAAATGCAGAGATTCATTAAGCACCTCATTCTTGTTTGTTCTTCCACCTCCTCACTATTGCAGCCTTGTGTACAACCGGAGAATGCCAACATATCCCCGAAATCTCTTCTCATCAAGAAAAAAAATGATATATCATAATAAAATCACTTTAATAAAAGGTCAATAGAATGCCAGGCTTCCATGATCATCCAAGGTCTCTGAAAGTTCTTTTTCATAGCCGCAGAATAATTTCTACATGAAATATAGGGAACTCCTAAAATAAGAGAACACTATCGGTGCTAGTAAGCTAGGGAATCAAGTATCAATACTAAAACACAAATTAAACACTATGCAACTAATAAGAATTAAGGCTAGAGAGCACCTGTTCCTCCTCCCACCAAGATTCCCAGCTATTTTCTCCTTTCACACCAACTCCACCCTTGTACATAAGCCAATTGGTCCAATCATCAAAGCCTTCTACACTCTTGTAGTTAGTGTAGGAAAATCTATTAGAATGCAGAAATACACCCCAGCTTAACTGAATAATGAACAACATTAGGCTAATAGTGGATGTCAATACCACTGGCATCACTATGCTAGACACAATATAATGAATTCAAGAAAAGAAAAAACATAATGAAATCGAAATAGTAAGAGTAATTTTGGGGAAGTAAGGAGAAACGGCGTAAGAGAAAGCAAGTTAACTACTGCCAATGTGCCAGAAAGAATATATTGCACGAAAGAGTGGAAAATATAGGAAATACTTAACGCAAAGAACTCACTTTTACCAATCAAAACCGGATGGGTTAAAGATGTAAGGATCAAAAAGCCATGAGATAACAAGGAACCAACTGCTGATAGTTAACAGCATAAACGAGACAGCACCTCCCCTTGTGTACCCATAAGCAATATAAACAATGAGCAACAGTTCTACTTCAAGCCTGTAAAGGAAATTGAAGATATTATTCTTCACATGATAAACAACTCGAGTGGGAGCAAAATATAAGTATCATAGGCTTGTAGTAATTAGCAGCAAAATCACAATGTTTAGCCATCCTATAATTCTTTACGAACCGGGAATAAACACTCATGCCTTAATAAAAGGACTTCTTAAATAAAGCATGTACTGCAAATTTGATATGCTGGACAACAAAGCTTCTCCATGTGGCCCTATACGTTGATGATCATCAACAATGTAATATCATTACAAAATGGGCTAGAAATATATAAAAGCAATGGATAGTGTAGAGAGCAAAGAAGAACTATGTGATACCCCATACTTTTATAAGGGTATTTTGGGATTTTTCCAAACGCCCGTTTTGTACGTTGAATTAATTTCAGAGACAGAAAGACATTTTGTAATGTTCTCGATCTCTGTAATAATTTTTCTAAGTGAAATAAAATACATTCGACGTATTTCGGGACTTAATACTCGTTCGTATACGATTATTTTTATCTCGGGCTAAGGCCAAGTAGTTCCAAGCTAAAACGGATGAAAAATGGCCTTGGCGGCGACCGCCGTAAGGCAAGCGGCGACCGCCGCCAACTAGTCGACGTCATCGTCATCATCAATGCAAGTGGGCTAGAAAGCGACGACTGCTGCCAGAAAGCGGCGACCGCCGCCAGGCACAAAATGGGCGGCGACCCCCTTGCCGACAGCGGCGACCGCCGCCACTGTTGCAGGCCTAGCTTCTGTGGCTGCCGGCGAACTGACAACATCGCGATCTTGGCCTTCCACATGCCCTTGCTTGTCCCCTGGTATTTGGCTATTTAAAGGGAGTGATTGGGAGCTGAATTGAGCACAAATCCAAGCTCAAATCCCTCATAATTTAATCTCGTCGGAAAATCAAGCTCTTCGCCGGAGAACTCGCAATCAGTCGTCGGAGCTCCTTCTGGTGTTCATTCCAGCTGCAAAGTGAAGCTTTGGAGGCCCTTAGAAGCTTAGAATCCAAAGCAAGCCAAGGGAGAAGCAAAACGATCGTCGTCGGTGAGATTTCTCTTCTCGCATTTTCTGTGCAGTTCGCAGCGGCGCCCGTCGTAAGGTAGGCGGCGACCGCCGCCACGAACAGCGGCGACCGCCGCCCAGAGACCCTTGGTCTGTTTCGGCCTTGGCTCCTGTGGCCTTCGATCGGGCTTCGTTCCTTTCGATTTCTTTCGTTATTCTTTAGATTCATACTCGTTATTGTCGAATCTAACTTAGGGTTTCTTTATGGGTCGATCCGAAGGAATCTGTGTTGCCAGATCTGTCCCTGTTTCGAGCCCGGAAACTCATCGTCTTAAGCTTCGATTAAGTTCTGCAAATCTAAGGCAAGTGGCGGTTCGCTCTTGCTCATCATTCCATATTTCAATTAATTATCAATTGTTTAATTGTTAATTAGTTTGGGATGATTTACTGTTTTCGTTGGGAACAGTTTTGATAACTGTTTGTGATTTTAAAAGATATTATAATAGGTTGTATATCTGCTAGAACAACGCTATTATATCTGTTATTGGCCTTAATGGCTTTGATGTGATTATTACTGTGCTTTAACTGTTTAGTTAGCACGAGTATCCTTAACATTAAAATGGATTATTACTGTGTGTTAACTGTTTAGTTAGCACAAGTATTCTTAACGTTGATGTGAATTATTACTGCGTTCGTAACTGTTTAGTTAGAACGAGTATTCGTAGGAACGCTATGTACCTTGTGGGGGTTTAGCTGTTTCTTTATAACTAGTACTTGGTGGATTTTTCCCCAGTACTCTCTCTGGTCATGACCATGCCCTTACTCAGGGTGGGTGCACTTCGCTAGTGCCAAATCTTTTGGGATTTATTCCCTCTGGTATCTCTTGTGAGGAGATCTGATATCTCTTGTGAGGAGATCCGATATCTCTTGTGAGGAGATTTAAAAGCTTATAACGTGATGATCATTTTGGAATTAAATGAGATAAGTGCCGTTGTCGCACATAATTAAATATACCCTCAGGCGAGTAGTGCAGCTAGGAAATAGTACAGCTAGGAAATCTCGTCTTGACTATGATCAGAGTAACGTTCTCTTTCCAATCTGGATTCGCCGTGAGCGGTGAGGTTGGTCGTGAACCGAAACATCAAGTCATTTTTGAACGCTTGTATGATTATTTATGTTCCCCAACATTTCTCATATTTCCGATAAGACTCGTTTCGTTGGAGTCTTCTTTTGGGTTTGATTGCTGTGAGACTCGGTCTCCAGAATCTTCTCTTGATCATGTCTTTTCTTGTATTCCAGTAGAAGTATGGTGGTTGACTATCGTCATCGGTTTTAATTCGAGAAGCGATGAGTCTAACCTAATACGACTACTTCGGACCACTCTGCTTTGTACCCTTGCATAGTCTTTCATTAGACTAACCAACCGTAATTATTCTCTGCATGGTTGGTGATCGGCACTATTTTGTAGTGCATTTCTAGGGGTTGTTACCAGGTTTGAGGTGCTATTTGGATGGATTTAGTACATAACTGTGGATGATGGAGTTAGAGAGGAGAAGTGTGGATTTGGTGGTCTGGTGGTCTGGTGAAGCAAATTGAAGATATCTAGAGGAAGAAGAGTTGACCACTGAGGAGACGAAGAAGAACCAAGGAGAGAGTCCACACGAGAGTAGAAGAATAATGTGCTGAATTCAATTGATTCTTTCTCTTTACTCAGACGTCCAAATGGATTGATTCCAATTCGAGGAGTTATCTCTTGAAGTCTACTGCAAGTCTTCAAAATATGAGCACAATCACACTTGGGAATCAAAAGTTAAGGCGTTTTTACGGAAGTGTCGCAGGAGCTGAATCGAAAAAATCTCAACAAGTGTTCTGGCGGCGACCGCCACCGCGTCGGATGCAGAACCGAACCACTTTTCCTTATTTTGTTATTTTGGATTATTATTAGTGTTTTTATTATTTCGTTTTTGATTTACTTTTGAAGACTTTTTATTATTTTCTAGTATTTAGGGTTAGAAGGGAGCTTGGCCTCCCTTATCATCGTTTTTCATCTTTTCTCTATTCTACGTACTTTGTTATGAAGAACTAAGCCTTCCTTGTTTAGTCAGACGACTGAAGCTTTCGTTTTGATAAAGTTGTGAGATTTTCGTTCTTTATCTATCGCATGGATTTTATCTATTCTCTTGCTTGAATTGCTTATGATTAATATTGACAGTTTCTAGCCTGCGCAACTAGGTATTGTATCTATTGATTGATTGCTAGATTTAGATTGTTACTGGTTGAGCATATCTTTATCGGAGTAGCAACTGCATCGTACTAGTAACTGGTTGTGCTAGTCTTATGTAGAAGAGAATTGATTTACATTCTAGGATAAAAGCTGGTTGTTTTATGCTAGATTGTATCCTAATTATATTCCTAGGCTTAATGCTGTTGTTAAATTGAATCTTGATGGTTTCATGGTTGTTTAACTAGTTAGTGCTATAAGTATCTGGTTGTGCTTGTAGTTACTTTAGAAAAGGAATAGGAATTTCCATTGCATGTGATATTGAATGATTATCTATGATCAACTTGTCATATGAATAGTGGATGTTTGTTTGGCTGAGCTCTTTCCCCAATTATTGAATTCATAATCTTTAGTTTGTTTGCCTTCGCATGCTTAGATCTTCTAAAACATACAAAAAAACTCTCTGGTTACTTAAGATTGACATAGAAATTGCATATAAAGATAGAATATGTCTCCCTGTGGACTCGACCCTTACTTGCCTAGGACTACGATTTAAGGTTTGTTTGGATACTTTGCATAGCAGTAATTAGCACGACAAATTGCTGTTATCAAAATTGGCGCAGTTGTCGGGGAGGCAATAATCTATTTTGTGTGTGTGATTTGTGTGCCAATCTTGGTGTGAACCTATCTTATGGTTCACACCCGTATTACTAATAATCTACCTCTTGCTTTTGATCCAGAAATCGAGAGAACTCTTTCCCAAACTCGCAGGGCTGCGCGTTTACTACTCCAGGAAGCTGAAGCAATGGCATTAGAACGTGTTACTCTTGAATCCTTGACAGCCCCAAACCTGGAGCAACCAGTTAGGGCTGTACGATTCTCTGCCTTTGCTGATGGGGTAAAATTTGAGCTTAAGAGAGGAGTAATCCATTTACTTCCGAAATACAATGGGATGCCACCGGAAGACCCTATCAAGCACCTGAATGAATTTCATGAAGTCTGCACCAGCATGTGCCCATCTGATATCACTGAAGAGCAGATGAAATTGAGAGCTTTTTCCTTCTCTCTGAAGGAAACGGCTAAGGACTAGTACCACTCTCTACCGTCAGGCGGCATTACTACTTGGGTGAACTTGAAGAAGGTGTTTCTTGATAAATACTTTCCAGTAATCAAATCAAACCATCTCAAGAAGAAAATCAGCAACATAGAGCAATGTGCTAATGAATCTCTCTATGACTATTTTGAGCGATTCAAGAGTCTGGTGACTAGTTGTCCTTATCATGGTTATGCTGCTCATGATCTGATTCTCTATATTCACGGAGGGCTCCGCGAAGAGGATCGTAGGATGGTAAATTCTGCTTGTGGTGGGAACATCATGAAAAAGACATCTGAAGAGGCAATGGAGATTTTTGCTAGACTAGCTGATGATTCTAGGCAATTCAGCGGAAGAGGTTCTCAAGGTCTGCTGGCAGTTGGTTCTAAACCTCCTATTGATCAAGCTGATTTTGATGTGCTGAAAGAAGAAGTGAGGCGTCTGAAGCTGAAAGGAACACCTCAGCAGGCTAAAGCCTGTGAGATTTGTCAAGATGACTTGCATCCTACTGATTCATGACCTACACTCCAAGAGGAAGTGAATGCAGTAGAAGGATATCAGCAGAGGCCTAGGCATGATCCCTACTCCAATACATACAATCCAGGTTAGAGGGATCATCCCAACTTCAGATGGAGAGACCCAGAACAAAATCAAGGTCAAGTGTAACAACAGGGTAATCCTCAACAATCTAGGCAGCCATTTGTGCTAAGACCTCAAGGGCAGAGCTCAAACCCGTCACCTTCCATGGAAGATATGATGAAGATGCTAATGCAGAGCAATGTCAGTCTCACTGAGAATGTTGCTAAGATGAGTAAGAGCTCATTGCAATTCCAAGAAACTACACAAGCTAGCATTCAGAACTTGGAAAGGCAGGTGGGTCAGATCTCTCAAGCAATGAGTAAACTTGAAGCGAAGGATTCTGGTAAACTTCCATCTCAAACGGAAGCGAACCCAAACATTCGTAATGTCAGTGTTGTAACTCTGAGGAGTGGGAAGAGGATCGAAGAGGACAATTCTGAGGTTAACAAGGAAGAAGATCCGAACTTGGAGCAGAGCGTCAGCGGCGACCGCTGCCCTCCTTACGGCGATCGCCGCCCAGAAAGCAGCGATCGCCGTGACGGTGAAATTTCCGAGAATACTGACGATGTCAGCGGCGACCGCCGCCAGCCTTACGGCGACCGCCGCCTCCCTGTAGCCGATGCAGAAGCTGAGAAGGAGTCCACGACTCTGATTTTTCCTGAGTGGAAGCCCGTTCCACCATTCTCATCTGCATTGAAGCGTACCAAGCCACTTGCGCAGGACAAGGACATGTTTGAGATGTTCATAAACGTTGAGGTAAACATTCCTCTCCTTAATTTGATCAAATTTGTTCCTCGTTATGCTAAGTTCTTGAAGCAGATGTGCACAACAAAGAGAAATCAGGATAGGAACAGCAAGAAGAAGGTGAAGGTAAGCGAACATTTTTCAGCTGTGTTTCACAAGCGCTTACCCAAGAAGTGTGGAGACCCAGGTATGTTCACCATTCCAATTACTATTGGAGGTACCAAGTTCAATAAAGCTATGTTAGATTTGGGTGCCTCCATTAATGTTCTACCTTCATCCCTTTGTGAATCCTTACGATTAGGACCCATACATGCGACTAATATTTCCATTCAGTTAGCTGATCGATCTAGTGTGCGTCCTATAAGGATAGTGGAGGATGTATTGGTTATGGTTGGTGATCTTACTTTTTCTGCTGACTTCTTTGTGCTTAATATGGAACATGATAAGCATGCAGCCCCTATTCTGTTAGGGAGACCATTCCTGAAAACCGCCAATACCCCCTTCGAACACTTAGCTACGGCAAATGGCAGCGACCGCCATTTAATTACGGCGATCGCCGCCATTCTCATGTATGATTTCATATCTAAAAAAAAATTGACCAAGGCCAGCTGTCCAGAGTTCCCCACGGAGATGGTGTGCATCATGTTGTCATGGAGGAGACATTAGACCTACACTTTTAATTGACAACGATGATGGCCCTACAATTGGCGGCTGCGGAGGAGGAACACTAGGGCCCATACCACGATTACATCTGGGCCCCATTTTTGTGTTCGTTGAAGGCCATGCAACCCCGCCATACTTGTTATACCACTATTCACCAGAGTGGTTCCTTTTGGTCGCATGGTAGGAGCTGATGGAGTTGAAGGTCGTGCAACCCTGATTTCCTTAATGACCACCACACCTTACAGTGGTTCCCTATGGTTGCACGGTAGAGTTGAGATGAAGACACACGCCCAACACTAGAGACCTGGGCATTTCTTGTGAAGACCACCAGCGACACCTTCAGTGTCCAAGCAGCTTGGCGACATTTGTGAGTCCATTCTTTGTCTTCTCTATGCTTTATTATTTTTGTCTTTCATTACATTGAGGACAATGCAATGTTTAAGCATGGGGGAGGATTATGTACTTGTTGCATCGTTGAGGAAAAGAAAAAATTAAAAAGAGCCAAAAATTTGAAAAAAGGCTAAAATTGAAATCCTGGGATAGGTCGAAAACCTGAAAAGGCGGCCTAGGTAATAAGCAGGTGGCTTGGACCAGCATTAGGCTGGGGTAATAATTGGTAAAGAGTGATGTGAGTATATTGTGAGCCCATCTATTGAAAAATGAAATGAGTGGCTTGGTGAAAACCCGAAAGGACGCCTTGGCAAAATGAGTGAAAAGAAGAAGAGTGATTTATAGGAATCATCATTTTTGCTGGCGTGGCGACATAAGAAGAGGTGATATAAGGAGGATTCGGGTAGGTCACTCTGGAGGTATAAGAAGATAGATGGGAGATAGGATTAGATTTTTATTCACTCTATGGTGTTTGGGATAAGCTTGGGGGAAGTACTCTGCTTTCATTTTAGCTTGGATGTGTGTGGTGTTGTGAGTTATTATATGTTGTGTTGTGCTTATTGTATGGGTGTCTGGAGTTTATTGTTAGGTGTGATTCTTGGAGGGGTTGAGTTTTCTATGCTTCTTGAAACCTTGGGGATTGATTGGAGGAGTAGGTTTACTTTAGCTTACTCGAGGACGAGCAAGGTGTAAGCATGGGGGATTTGATCGGCACTATTTTGTAGTGCATTTCTAGGGGTTGTTATCGGGTTTGAGGTGCTATTTGGATGGATTTAGTACATAACTGTGGATGATGGAGTTAGAGAGGAGAAGTGTGGATTTGGTGGTCTGGAGAAGCAAAATGAAGATATCCAGAGGAAGAGGAGTTGACCACTGAGGAGACGAAGAAGAACCAAGGAGAGAGTCCACACGAGAGTAGAAGAACAATGTGCTGAATTCAATTGATTCTTTCTCTTTACTCAGACGTCCAAATGGAGTGATTCCAATTCAAGGAGTTAGCTCTTGAAGTCTACTACAAGTCCTCAAAATATGAGCGCAATCCGAATTGGGAATCAAAAGTTAAGGCATTTTTACGGAAGTGTCGCAGGAGCTAAACCGAAAAAATCTCAACAAGTGTTCTGGCGGCGACCGCCGCCAGGATTACGGCGACCGCCGCTAGGCTTATGGCGACCGCCGCCAGGCTTACGGCGACCGCCACCGCGTCGGATGCGGAACCGAACCACTTTTCCTTATTTTGTTATTTTGGATTATTATTAGTGTTTTTATTATTTCATTTTTTATTTACTTTTGAAGACTTTTTATTATTTTCTAGTATTTAGGGTTAGAAGGGAGCTTGGCCTTCCTTGTCATCGTTTTTCATCTTTTCTCTATTCTACGTACTTTGTTATGAAGAACTAAGTCTTCCTTGCTTAGTCAGACGACTGAAGCTTTCGTTTTGATAAAGTTGTGAGATTTTCGTTCCTTATCTATCGCATGGATTTTATCTATTCTCTTGCTTGAATTGCTTATGATTAATATTGATAGTTTCTAGCCTGCGCAACTAGGTATTGTCTCTATTGATTGATTGCTAGATTTAGATTGTTACTGGTTGAGCATATCTTTATCGGAGTAGCAACTGCATCGTACTAGTAACTGGTTGTGCTAGTCTTATGTAGAAGAGAATTGATTTACATTCTAGGATAAAAGATGGTTGTTTTATGCTAGATTGTATCCTAATTATATTCCTAGGCTTAATGCTGCTGTTAAACTGAATCTTGATGGTTTCATGGTTGTTTAACTAGTTAGTGCTATAAGTATCTGGTTGTGCTTGTAGTTACTTTAGAAAAGGAATAGGAATTTCCATTGCATGAGATATTGAATGATTATCTATGATCAACTTGTCATATGAATAGTGGATGTTTGTTTGGCTGAGCTCTTTCCCCAATTACTGAATTCATAATCTTTAGTTTGTTTGCCTTCGCATGCTTAGATCTTCTAAAACATACAAAAAAAACCCTCTGGTTACTTAAGATTGACATAGAAATTGCATATAAAGATAGAATCTGTCTCCTTGTGGACTCGACCCTTACTTGCCTAGGACTACGGTTTAAGGTTTGTTTGGATACTTTGCATAGCAGTAATTAGCATGACAAATTGCTGTTATCAGTTGGCTGGTGTCATCCGTTCGATTCGGCACATCAGATAAGTTGTCGTCCTGTGAAGGCTAGAACGACTATGAAGGCAAACGGTGTTTTTGATAAGTTTATTCAGGTTGAAATCCTTGGCGGGTGATCATTGCGATCAAGACCCTTTGATGGTTATTTAAAAGACTTTCGCTGTGTTAAGAAAATGTTTTGTGTAAAGACTTCCGCTGTATTTCTGATGTATTTTGTCGTACTTGGAATTGTGTTGTAATTCCGCGACTATGGTTTAAATGAAAGTTATGATATTTTGTATCATAGTTGTTGTTTGATGATTTATATCAACTGGTAAAGCATTGGGTGACATCGGACAGAACGTCTGAGGTCACTGGCGGTAATGCCTTCAAGGTTATATATTTAGGGGTGTTACAAACTATACCTTAGCACCACCATGGAGGATGGTACGTCCAAAGTAATGTGTTCTAGTTCCTAGTGAGAAAGTGAAGAAGACATAGCAAAGTTGTAGTTACATGATAATAAAACTGAAAATAGCCTACAAAAAACACATGAATAAATTTTCAAATATATCATGCAAGGTACAAGACAAAAAAATAACGGACGAAGAAAAGGATTTTGTAGTTTCACCTTGTTATGGCACGTCGCTGCTTGTGTAGCATGTAGCAGAGCATCATGGACCCATAGTATCAATTAAGTAAACTGTAAATGCCAAAAAAAATATCAGCATCATGTACAATGTTACATGATGATTATCCTACTAAGCTCGCCAAAATAAAGAATCGCAACAAAGAAAATCAATCATTCAAAATCAGAAACCTGATGAAATTCAACGAAAGCGAATTAGAATAATAGAAATCCAGACGAGCAAAAGATCAAAACGAATAAGAAAATCAAACATTTCTACACTTTTACCGCCTCCCTCCCCAAATGTAAATTTCTAAGAAAAGCAGTAAAAAGAAAGGATTAGGAGTTGAAGATCAAAGCTCCAACACAAAACCAGCTGATCGGATAAGAATTTCGAATCCCGACGAACGGAGATTCATTCCTTCAAACTCGCGCAATTTCCCGCTGCTGCAAGATGATTCCAAGAAACTATGAAATTCGTTGTAAATGAAACTGATAACAGCATTATATACAGAAATTCTGGAAATCAAAGTACTCGGTTTGATTTGAATCTGAACATATATTGCCAAAAAGAGGAGCGAGCAAATTGATTGATTTTGTACCTTGAAATCTTTGCTAGGAGTTTATATTTGAAAACTTTTGTTTATCGAAGATGAAAGAAGTGGCTGAAAAACACAACTTGCAAGTTTTTTATCATAAGCAACTTCATGAATTTGAATAGAAATTTCCTTATCCTATATTCAGGTTGAAGTTGTAGGTCATAACATTCTAGCCATTAGAACCACTAATATTGCAAAGAACATTTCTAATTAGGCTAGCGTGAAAGAAGTAGCAACTTTGATGTGTAATCACTAATCTCATCAATTTACCGAATTGTATGACATACCAACAAAGTATTGAGAATCTCAAACATTGTTAATTGGTTATGGTGTTCCTCACTCATGTCATCCCACTGTCAAGTGGTAAATTACAGATATCAAATTAGTGAAAATAAAATTGGTTCAACTTGCACAGGGATTACTAATAGTGTCTACCCGCTCAACCCAAGCTCCCAATATTAGTTATCATATTGTCTATGTCAGTCTTATTCCATATCTAAGAATTTCTATAACCTCAAGACTTGTCATCAAATGGTTTTATATTTCAATATACACATGAAAACCCAACCTATGCAACTCAACTAAGCAATGTTCATCATGATTCCTCCTTCTACCTCGCAGTCACAATGTTAACCCAAACTTAACATTGCATCCAGAAATCACTCATATAACAACAAAGCCCGTGGCTTCAAGAAAGCATGATTCTGATATAATTGTCAGGAAGATATTAGAAGTTGTAGTTACCAACAGGAATAAGGATTTCTCACATCATATAAATATTAGCAAGAAAAAATAAAGGACATGATGTTATAAAGTACAAAGCAAAATCTGCCTAATCTCCATCATCAGAGAAAGAGAATGTATGGGTATATGATGCCAAAATCTCTTTATATATCAAAGTTTGAACAAAAGAGAAGTTGTTCACAGTTTTGAGAATTATATAACTTCTTCGGCATACACAATAAAACATAAAGAGGTAAAGCTTAAGAAGTAACCGGCAAGACAAATTGGATAACAGCCATACAACTTGGTACTGACCTTACTGATGTAATTCTCCTCCTATAGAGATCCTTAAAGATAATGAAATTTGTAAAAGGTAAAAAACACAAATCAGTAACCGGAATAAACACATAGTAATCTTCTCTATGGCAAGAATAGATTTGGAACATTGTTAGAGAAAATTACAGGAGTATAACAGGAAATGAAAACAGAGAGAGTCTCACTGATGAGAAGCAAAAATATTTATTACAGTTTTGGAGTTTTATATAACTGAGTTACAGGTGATGATAAGGTAGAAAATAAAGTGAAGGAGATAAGCCTAATATTCTGTTGCAGACATAAGCCAAGGTAAAGGCCAGTGCACGGATAAGCTTAGGTAAAAGCAAGTGCACAGATGGCTAACACGTGTTCTAGCTACTGGAAATACGACTTGAAGCTATAGGAAAAAATAACGGAACGGAGAAAGAAAATAACATGAACGAAACATGTAAATCCAAAAAAAAGGCAACATGTTGAATCGTTAGTGTGTTTAATCAGGGAACTATGTGACTGTTCCCTGGGCAGCGGAAATAAGTAAAGATTCAAAGTAACAACACAGTTCCCAAAACGTATACTTGTATCATTAAGAGTTGTGCAATCTTACAAGTCTTCTCTCCACCTATACCCTAGGTTAAAGACTTTAAGTGCAATCACCTCTAAACAACACAAGAACAAAACAAAGACTAAAGCAAGAACTCCCCGTACCTCGCCTTAGCTTTCGATCTCAGTTCTCAAGAGCTCTGGATGACAATAGCTGAGATATATTTTCCCAAGACAATTTTCATCTATATATAGGGTCTAACAAAGATCCTATTACCAAAAATCTAACTACACACACGTATGGTAACTATGACAAATTATGTTTCCAAATAAACTCTAAATCTGATAAACACATAGTTTCCATATATAAAGTTTCCTTAGACTCGATATCTTCTTCTTCTTCTCCAAGTAAATCACGAAATCTTGTTTCCTTGTATAATTGAGTCTGTCTGGGAACAGTTGGCGTATTTCCGTGTTCTCGCATTATTCCTCAGACGCGGCGTTTCCATAAATAGAACTTTCCTTGTATAAGCGCCACGCGCTTTCCAGCTTTATCAATTGTTTGCGCGGGTACTGTTCCTTGTTGTCACAGCTTTCCAATGCGCTCCTTTGTTTTCTCTTCTTCATTGTTTTGCCATTGTTCCTTTATCTCTTCATGAAACTTGAAATTCATAGGAACAACACAAAACCATAAAACCTAATGGTGTTTATCATCATCAAAACCAGAGGGAACTGTCAAGGTTCCAACAATTTCCCCTTTTTTGGTGATGACAAACCCATTCAAAAATTGTTCAATCAAAACCAAAAATTGTTCGATCAAAACCAAAAATTATTCGATCAAAACAGAGTACCAAGCAAAGTAATATTTATCAACATGTATCTCAGTTTAAATGTATAAACACAAATTTTATGTCAAAAGAAAAATTGCAATTCATACCTCTAAGTTGCATCATCATTCCCCCTCAGCACTAGCACCGTCTAGAATTTCTTAAAGAATTAGGAATAGTTTAAACTGTTACCTCTCCTAACTGAGTTATCGCAAACAATTTCCACACTTCCCCCTTTTGGCATCATCAAAAGACCAATAATAACCAGTGGAACAACATAGCGAAGTAACAGTTACCAGCAAAGACAAGTACATTCATAATGCAGGGAATTGATTACAAGAATCAAAAGACAAGCAAGCAGACAACCACAAAATAATCACAGTGCAAACATCTAAACAAGATAACATATAGAAATTCAATAGAAGATGGTCAGACGGGCTAGATAAAAGAGGTGTCCACTCAAGACTCAGAATCCACCTTCTGGGCCTTGTCCTTATTGAGGAAATACTCAAGAAGTAGAGACAGAATATTTTTGATCTCACGCAACTCAGTGAGCATCTGACTTTGCACTAAAGCGCCTTTGGATGTTCCTTCTCGAGCCTCTCGCTTAAGAATATCAGACACAGGCAGAGTTCCCTTGGTGTCTCCTCGGAACTGCATCTTATTCACATTCACCATGTCAAGCTCAGTGACCATGGGAATTTCACCTTCTGCTTTGTAGACCCCTTCTGCTTGCAGAATCAGTTTGATGACATTGGGGTAAGCAAGGGAGTGGGTTTTGGCACTATACTTAGCCATGTGCTGTAGAATGACCTATGGAAGGTCAATCTTCTCCATGTTCCAGAACATATCCAGCAATAGCAGATCAGTGGTGGTGATGGTGTTCCTCTTTTCTTGCCTGGGAACAATTGCCTTTATGATGATGTGGTGGGCGATTCTCTGGGGCAGGGTGAGAGCTGACACATGAGTGGCTGGTATCTTAGACTTGAATAGCCTCTCAGAGCTTGCCTCATTGGCCGCTTTCATGGCGTCGGCGCTCTTCTCAGAAATTTCGCCAAACCCCTCAGTAGAGACGACCAACAGACGACCCACCTTGGAAGTAGTAAAGGACAGCATTTCCCCTTGAACTGATGTTGTTCCCACCATTGTAGCACTGGTGTTGACCTGGAAGGAATGGTAGAACTCATTTATCTGAACGGGATTGGCCATGACGTTGTTGGAGAGAAACTGTTCCCATCCTTGGAACTTGATGCGCTCCAAGACAACAGAGAAGTCGTTGGTGATGAGGAAGTTCTCTGGGATGAGGAGATGGGGAATTATTTTCTTCCCATCAACAGCCTTGTCCTCCAGCTTGGCCTTCTTCCTGGGCTCAGACTTGGCTTCAGTTTTCTTTGCAGATCGGAGCCTTGTTTGAGGGTGCCTGGAGTGGTCTCTCCAGCGTCAGATTTGGTTGGAGTAGACACACCGGTGGACGATCTCAGTTCCCTTGTGATCACAACATCAGGGTTCACCTCGTCTTCCTCGTCGTCGGCCCCAACTGTGTGCTTTCTCTTTCGATTGGGAGCCATTGTTTCCAGAGGTTGGTGACCCAACTCAGCCTCTACCTCAGCCATGGCCTCCTCCTCTTCAGCTTCTTTGGATTTGGGAAGAGAGTCCACTTCTTCTTCATGCTCAGAAACGGTCACCATCTCTTTGGAGGCCTTAGTTTATGGGACCGGCTCCACTGATGGTTGTTCCCCCTGAGACTGTTCCTTATGGAGCTCAGCGATTGAGGATGTAGCTTCTTTGGCGATGTCAACCACAGCAGCCATGGAGGTGGTGTCCTTGGATTGTGGAGTTCTAGCCGCCTGGAGAGCTTCGATAGAGTGCTTGAGAGCTGTGATCACAACATCAGGGTTCACCTCGTCTTCCTCGTCGTCGGCCCCAACTGTGTGCTTTCTCTTTCGATTCGGAGCCATTGTTTCCAGAGGTTGGTGACCCAACTCAGCCTCTACCTCAGCCATGGCCTCCTCCTCTTCAGCTTCTTTGGATTTGGGAGGAGAGTCCACTTCTTCTTCATGCTCAGAAACGGTCACCATCTCTTTGGAGGCCTTAGTTTATGGGACCGGCTCCACTGATGGTTGTTCCCCCTGAGACTGTTCCTTATGGAGCTCAGCGATTGAGGATGTAGCTTCTTTGGCGATGTCAACCACAGCAGCCATGGAGGTGGTGTCCTTGGATTGTGGAGTTCTAGCCGCCTGGAGAGCTTCGATAGAGTGCTTGAGAGCGGCTAGTTGCTCTTCAGTGAAGCTAGTGACATCAATGGCGGGGGTAGAAGAAGATGAAGGTGTAGACATGGTATTGGGTTGTGTGTGAGAGAGGGAAGTTGAGAGTGGTTAGGGTTTGAAACGGCAGAGAACAGAGAGCAAGGAGATAATGGATTCAGAAATTCAGAGAAAGAGGGAGTGAAACAGTGGTGAGGTAGATAAGGTAAGGGTTGTGTTTTATAGAAGGTAAGAGATTTGGGAACGAAATAGAAAAGGAAATAGGGGATAGGGTTACCAAAAATCTCGCCATTGATATCTTCAAAAATTGGCAACCAGATCGTTTCTCTCTCCTCTGATAACGGCTACTTTTCTTCGTATTTCTCACAATCACACTGTTCCTTGCTGCAGAGCCATCAAGTCACCATTGAATGCCAGTGACTTAGCGAGCAACGGATACCTGCAACTCTCAACGTTCAGCAGACTGTTCCCAGACACTGTTCCTTTCGTAGTTCCCCCTTAGGCAAATCCCATACAGAAGACTCTGAGTTCCTTGAGTGGATAGAAAGGCTGGTTTGGATATTTTATGGGGTTCACACAAAATAACAAAGATATATCCAAACAAAAAATACAGGTAGGGAACAATGACGATCCAGATAATGATTCCCAGTAAAAGTTGGTAAACAAAGAGAAGTTCATAGGGAACGTTTACCTGGATCCAAGCTAGGGACGACTGTGCAACCAATTATCATGTTGGCTTGTAATGAGGGTTCAGATAATCAAATCGGTTGCTTTGGGCTTGAAAGAAGATGTTATCATGTAAAAATATAGCATATATGATCAAGAATGGAAGTTGTAAGAAGTTTTAGATATAATGTAACACAAAGCACATAGCAAGATGAATAAACAAATCAATTGCAAGAAAACATGTCACAAAGCAGATGTTCCCTAGGTTATAATTGATCGAACTAGCCAATCACTGAGGGAATAGTGGAAGTGGAGTTCCTTAGTTTAGAGAGATCATCCCAAGGAGCATTACTCAAAGGGTTTTCTATCCAGTGCTTTGGTGAAGATATCTACAACTTGTTCCTCTGTCCTGCAATGATCCATTCTAATGAAATTTTTCTCAACATTGTCACGAAGAAAATGATGACGAATATCAATATGCTTAGTACGTGAGTGATGAACAGGATTTTTGGAGATGTTGATAGCACTAGTATTATCACACATAATGGGAACAGTGCCAAGAGACGTACCAAAATCCTCCAATTGTTGTTTGAGCAACGTACTCAGCTTCGGCAGTTGAAAGGGCAACAAAATTTTGTTTCTTTGAAGTCCAAGAAACAAGGTATGGGCCAAGGAACTGTGTCGTCCCGGATGTGCTTTTGCAATCCACAAGGTGACCAGCAAAGTCAGCGTCAGTGAAGCCCACAAGTTCGAACCCACTATTCCTTGGATACCAAAGACATAGGTTGTCGTTCCCTTTCAGGTATCGTAGGATCCTCTTGACCTCAGTTAGGTGTGACTCCTTAGGATTTGCTTGAAATCTAGCACAAAGACACACACTAAACATAATATTTGGCCTAATTGCTGTTAGATAAAGTAAGGAACCGATCATGCCTCTATACATTGTAGCATCTACATCTTGCCCATTCAAGTCTGCATCAAGTCGAGTGTTAGGAGAAATAGGGGTATCAATAGGTTTAGCTTTATCCATACCATACTTCTTCAACAGTTCATTGATGTATTTTTGTTGATGTATTCTTGTTCCCTCAGAGGATTGAGAAACTTGTAATCCGAGGAAGAGAGAGAGTTCCCCGATCATACTCATCTCAAATTCACTACTCATGAGATCTTTGAATTTTTCTACAAGGGCAGGGTTAGTGGAACCAAAAATAATATCATCAACATAGACTTGGACTACGAGAATCTCACCTTTGTATTCCAAGAGAAATAGTGTCTTGTCAATTGTTCCACGTCTGTATCCATTGGATAGAAGGAACTGTGCCAGCCGATCGTACCAAGCTCTGGGAGCCTATTTGAGCCCATATAGTGCCTTACCCAGTGCATACACATATTCTGGATGTTCCGTGTCTTCAAAGCTTGGGGGTTGTTTCACATAAACTTCCTCTTGAAGATAGCCATTGAGAAAGGCTGTTTTGACATCCATTTGATATAACTTGAATCCTTTGAAGGCAGCATATGCGATAAGGAGTCGAATGGCTTCGATGCGGGCTATTGGAGCATATGTATCATCATAATCGATCCCTTCTTGTTGGTTGTAACCTTGAGCAACCAATCTGGCCTTGTTCCTTGTCACAGTTCCAGAGTCATCAAGCTTGTTTCTGAATACCCATCGAGTACCAATGGCATGCTTGTGCTTTGGAAGGGGAACAAGTCTCCAAACTTTGTTTCTTTCGAATTGATATAGCTCTTCTTGCATAGCAACTATCCAATCTGGTTCCTTGAGTGCTTCTTTGATGTTCTTTGGTTCTACAAAAGAAATAAAGGCATAGAAAGCACAAAAGTTGTAGAGTTGAGAGCGAGTACCTCATTCTTCATATGGTGTGAGAAGGTTGTCGACTGGATGGCTCTTTGCAATTCTGGAGCTTATAGATGCTGGAAGTGGAGATATAGGAGAAGGATATGTAGCTGTTGTAGTTGGGGGAACAGTGACAGCTTCTGAAGAGGTTGTAGTTGTTCCCCGAATTATTGGTGCAGTAGCGTTATCCTGAGTGTCTTCCTCCGAGTCCTCCACAATTGCATTTAGCAATTCTTCTTCGATTTCAGATGTATCACCACCAGAAGTTCATGTAGGAACAGTGGTGACACCAGTGTCAGCATCTTGGGTTGTTGCTGAGGGAACTACAGGTGCATGTGGAGCGATGTTGATCATAGTTCCGCTATTTGTGGTAGTTCCCTGAGAGCCTGGTGTGCTTCCACTAGGAGTGGGTGCACGGTTCCCAGTGCATGGGTTGTCACGATGATTGTTGTTGTCATCATCATCATCTGAGTCTTCTCGTTGCATCCTTGGAAAATCATGATCCATTGTTGTTGGATTGATGGAATCACTCACAGCTTTGGAGTGTTCATCGAAGACTACATGAATACTCTCTTCAATCTTCTGGGTTCGCTTGTTGTAGACTCTATAAGCTTTGCTTGAGTTAACATACCCCAGAAAGATTCCTTCATCGCTCCTTGGATCGAATTTTCCCAAGTTGTATTTTCCATTATTGTGAATGAAACACCTGCAACCAAAGGCTCGCAAGTGGGAAACATTGGGCTTGCGTTCCCTGATTAGTTCATATGCAGTTTTATTTAACAATGGTCTAAGCATTGCACGATTAAGGATATAGCATGAAGTGTTGATCGCCTCAGCCCAAAATATTCGAGGAAGGTTGTTTGCAATGAGCATTGTTCTTGCCATGTCCTCCAATGTTCTGTTTTTCCTCTCGACTACTCCATTTTGTTGTGGTGTCCTAGGAGCAGAGAAGTTATGAGAAATCCCATGTTCCCTGCAGTAATCAAGGAACATGGAATTTTCAAACTCTGTTCCATGGTCGGATCGAATGAAGATTAGCTTGAGACCCAGATTGGTTTCCACACCCTTGATGAAAGATTCAAATGTCTTGAATACCTGTTCCTTGGAAGAGAGAAAGATTGTCCATGTGAATCTAGAGTAATCATCAACAATAACAAACACATACATGTTCTCTGCATGACTTCTTATCCTCATGGGACCACAGAGATCCATATGGATCAGTTCTAGAGGGCGAGAGGTGGTAACATCCGGTTTGCTTTTGAAAGAGGAACATGTTTGCTTCCCCCTTACACAGGCTTCACAGACTCCATTGATGTCGGGCTTGACATTTGGAAGTCCTCTAATCAGTTCCTTCTTGTGTAGTTTGTGAATAAGTTGTAAATTTGCATGTCCAAGCCTTATGTGCCATAGTTTCGTCTCTTCAGCTAGAGACGCAAAGCACAGTTCCCTTGAGGGCTTGAAGGTTGTGTCCACAGTGTACACATCATTGAATCTGACACCCTTTAGCACAATCTCCTTGGTTCTTCTATTCCTCACGAAGCAATCTTTTGTTGTGAACACAGTCTCGTTGTCTCCTTGATCACACAGTTGTGCCACACTTAGCAAATTGAAACCAAGTTGATGAACCAGACTAACCTCTTTGATTTTGATGTTTGAATTCAATGTAGCTTCTCATGTTCCCACTATCTCTCTGTAGCGTTTATCTCCAAGGGACACGGTTCCCTTATAGTGTTGTTGAAGTGAGGTAAGGTGATCTTTATTTCATGTCATATGGCATGAGCATGCACTATCAATGAACCACATGTTGTTTCCCCTCACTTCATCCTGCATAAAGAGAGTTAGTGTTTAGTGACCCAGGCAAGCTTGGCTTTACCTGGTCATTTAGAGACAAAATAATATTCTCTAGGCTTATCATTGCATAGTTCAGGAGAAACATCGTAATCATTTAAATCGACATTATTACTCCTACTGTTCCTTTGCTAAGTGTGCTCTTCAGTGAACCTTTGTTTCTTAGCACAGTTTTTGACAATATGGCCGTTGTTCCCACAATGCCAACAGATCTTGTAGTAGTCTCCCATGGCATACTTACGATTTGGGACAGGCATTCTACGTTGCTTGGCTCTAACTGGGTCAGGTGTGTTAGGCAAGTTTCCCTGAGATTGGATGAGATACATCTTATGGGCAGGTTGACCTTGGTACCACGCTTGGTCTTCACTCAACCCAATCTCTAAGGTCTTCACACGCTCTTCTAGGTAAGAGTTCCTCTCCTTAACATTTTGAAGTACCCTATCCTTCATCTCTCTAATCTCATGTATGGTTAACTCATGTTCCTCACTCTCTTGCCCATTTCCTTTGTACCCCAGACCATACTTTGGCTCAACAAAGGTAACCTTTTCTTCTCTAAGCTTTTGCTCAACCAGGATAGAGTGGATTTTATTTATTTGAGCTTTCATCTGAGATAGGTCCCTAACAGTGCTAAGAGAAGTATGATCACTGTAAGTAGCAGCACTTTCAACACGAGGAACAGCGGAGGAACTAGCAATTTTAGACAAAGATTCATTCAATTCATTTCATTTATCCTCAGCATTACTTAGGTCGTTTTGAGTTTTGAGGTTCTCATTATACATGCTCTTGATAAGAGAAATCAACGACTTTTTATCAAAATTAACAAGAGATTCAAAGAAGGTTCCAGGATCTACCTCTTGTTCTTCACTTGATGACTTCAAAGTCATTGCACACATTCTGTTGTTCCCCCATGACTATGGTTCGTCATCGTCAGATTTGGCACAATCATCTCCCCAGACAGCAACGAACGCCTTCTTTTTGTCGTTCCCATAATTGTCACCATTGTTGTCTGAGTTGTTCCCTTTAGGGCACTTATTAGCATAGGGACCATTTTCCTTACAATTGAAGCAAGTAACGTCCTTGATGTCCCGTTTCTCACCATTGTTCCCTTTATTCCTGAATGATCAACCCTTGCGATAGAGAGTTCGCATGGCCTTGGTGAGGAGAGCAGTTTCTGGATCTACACCATCCAAGTTGTCATCTTTATTGTTTTCAATCATCTCAAAAGCCTTTTCAACCATCAAAGCAATGCCTTTAGGTTTGACATATTTGTCTTCTTCATCATACTTCTTAATTTTTCCAAAGACTTCATGAAGTGTGAGGTTGAGAGTGTTTGGATTCTCCTTGAGTATAGCCTTAGTCATCTTATGCCTTGGAGGAAGTCCATCAATGATGATGAAAATTTTTTCTTTAGGAAGAATTTCCTTTTCATCCACATCATAAGCAGCAAGTCTTGTGGTGATTTCCTCAAATCTGGATTGATAAGAGGAAACAGTTTCACCATCCACCATGGCAAAGTTATAGAAGTCTTTCTTTGCTTGAAAGCGATCAAGTTCTCTAAGATCAGAACTTCCCATGTGTACCTGTTCCAGATCTGCCCACATATCCTTTGCAGTGGCACAAGAATGAAGCTTGGATGCATCTTCAATGCTAATTGCATTGTTTATGAACATTCGAGCCTTAGAATTTTTCTCTATGATTCTGAAGTCATCTGGGCTCCAAGGTTTGATTCCTTTGATCATGTCTTTAGCAACTTTTTCTTCACCCACTTCAATGACTCTCCAGCATTGATAGTGTAACACCCCCAAAACTTAACCATTTTGGAAAGGTATTACCGCCAGTGACCTCAGTGTTCCTTACCGAGATCACCCAAGGCTTTACCATTTAAATACAATTTATGAAATACAAATGATACATAATGATCAAAGAATTTGATTCCAAAACATAACATTGTCAAGGAAACATGAGTTACGGGATTACAACCCAATCCCGAATAGGCTAACACAGAGTTTAAACCAAATACAGCGGAAGTCTTATAAAGTAGGGTACAGCGGAAGTCTTATAAAACACATTACAACCAAAGTCATTGCCCAAAAGATCTCAACCTGATTAACGAAATAACTCAAACATTCGAAAACCACCATTGACTCCATAGTCCTTCTATTCTTCTGAGCTACTTCCTATCTGATGTGTCGAATCGAACGGATGACACCAGCCCACATGCGGAGAACAAAGTTCGTGGGTTAGTCTACTTGAATAGACTAGCAAGGGTACAAAGCAGAAGGTTCGATGTAGTTGTATTAGGTTAGCCTTATCGTTTCTCGAATGATAACCGATAACGATAATCAACCTTCATACTTCTACGGAATAATAACAAGAGGTATGCACAAGAGAAGACTCTGGAAGACTGAATCATTACAGAAATCAACTCAAAGGAAGACTCCAACGGAAGTGAGTCTTTAAGGAATTATGACAAATCTGGAAAGTTTAAAGAATCATACAACAATGATTTAAAAGCTGACTGAGATGCTTCGGTTCACGACCAACCTCACCGCATACAGCGGATCCAGATTGGAAAGAGAACGTACTATGATCAAAGTCGAGACGAGTTTTCCTAGCTGCACTATAACTTAGCTGCACTACTCGCCGAAGGTTTATTGGTTATGTGCGTCGAGTAGCACTTATCTGATTTATATTTCAAACACACATCACGTTATTAGACTTTTACATGTGTACCCCACCATTGGGATGACACATCTTAGTATACGTTTCGTCGAGAGTGACGCACACCGAAAGGTTTGTGACACCAGCTAAGTGTCCTGCCTCTACACACTTGTGAAAGAGACCGATCATGATCTTAGAATAGTACCAGGTGGAGACGAGCCACCCCGATACCAGATTATAAAGAAACGACCGGACGAAGTCCGAGTACATTCCTAACTAACAGTGCTAACCACACAGATACAGCACAATCACAGTTACAGAATAAATCCACATAAAGGCCCAAAAGGCGATCACAGATAATAGCGTTGTTCTAACAGATATACAACCTATTATATGATTTTCAAAACAGTTTATAAATCACTTCCAGAAGAACACAGTAATAATCGTTCCAAATTAATTAATCAATTGAAATAACTGATAATCAATGTAAATATGGAAACGATGAGCAAGAGCGAACCACCACTTGCCTTAATCCGTAGAATAGAAACAAGCCTAACGACAACGACGGGATTCCGGGCTCGACACGGGTATAGCTCCGACAGCACAACGACCTTCGAGTCGACCCATAAAAGGAACCCTAAGTTAGATCCGACATAACCATAGTACGAATCTAAAAACGACGAAAGAAAACGAAAGGAACGATGCCACAACGACGACCACCAAAGCCAAAAGCCCAAAAAGGCATTCTGGACACTGGCGGCGGTCACCGCAATTCATCACGGCGGGCGCCGTGAAGAACGCGGCGGTGGCCGTGAAGAACTCAGACGACAGAAGTGGCGAGAAAACTCACCCAAAACACGAGCGACTCGGCCTCCTTTGACTTGCTTTGGTTTCTAACCTCCAAGGCTACCAAAAGCTTCACAAAGGCACTCTGGAAACACCACCAAACGACCTCCGGCGAAAGCTTCAGAAATCCGGCGAGGCACAACTCCGGTGAGGCAAGAATTTGGGAGAGCTTGGGCTGTGGATTGAGCTCAAAAACCCCTCCCAGACACCTCCTTTTATAGCAAAAGCACCGGGAACACAATGATGGCCCTACGAAGAGCTACTCCGGCGCTGCCAGAGCCACGCCGGCGACCTTCGGGCAAGGACCTCCGGACAACGACGACGGTGGGCGCCACCATAAATGCGGCGGGCGCCGCCATAGGCCTGGCGTCCCCAGCTAGGAGAAGACCCAGCCTGCTCCTCGAGCCTGGCGACGGCGGGCGCCGCCATAAATGCGGCGGTCGCCGCCCCTATGGCTTTGCCGCCTCCTCAGCTCTTAGACGAAAACGATATTAACCTGGGATAAAATTATCGTACGTGAACGAGTATTAAAATCCAAAGCACGTCGTCTGTATTTTATTTCACAGAGAACAATATTACAGATACAGAGCACATTACAGAATATCTCCAACTTTCTGAATTAAATCCAACGTACATAACGGGTACTCGGGAAAAATCCCGGAACTCCAGAAATAGCTTACAAAAATACGGGGTATCACATCTCCTCCCCCTTAAAAGAAGTTTCGACCCCAAAACTTAGGTCGAGAATAACTCGGGAAAACGCCTGAGCATATCTGATTCGGTTTCCCACGTCTCCCAAGTAACTTCTTCTGATCCGGACTTGGACCACAGAATCCGCACCAACGGTACGATCTGGCTATGCAGCTGCTTCTCACGATGCTCCAAAATACGCACGGGCATCTCCTCATAAGTACCATTAGCTTGAATCTCGATGTCCTCATAACTAGCACATGAGACTCATCTGGCATATACTTTCTGAGCAAAGAGACATGGAACACATTATGCACTGGATGAGCCGATGGTGGCAACGCCAAGCGGTACGCTAGAGATCCCACTCTATTCAGAATCTCGAATGGTCCCACGTAGCAAGGGTTAAGCTTCCCACGCTTACCAAACCTGAAAACTCTCTTCGAGGGCGACACCTTGACAAACACCTTGTCACCGACCTCGAACTCGACATTCCTACGCTTCTTGTCTGCATATGAATTATGTCGACTCTGAGCGGTCAACATCCTTTGTCGAATCAAGGCAATGTCAGAAGCTGTCCTCTCGACTAACTCTGGCCCAAACAGAATCTTGTCGGCGTTATCGTCCCAACAAATCGGAGATCTGCATCGGCGACCATACAAAGCTTCGAACGGAGTCATCTTGATTGTAGCATGCCAGTTGTTGTTGTAGGTGAACTCAATCAGACTCAAGTTGTCCTCCCAGCTAGTCGGACGATCGAGTACACAAGCTCTGAGCATATCCTCTAGAGTCTGGATGGTCCTTTCAGACTGGCCATCTGTCTGAGGATGAAATGCTGTGCTGAACCTTAACTCGGTCCCCATAGCCTTTTGAAGTTCTTGCCAGAACCTTGACATGAAACGGCCATCTCGATCCGATACGATGGTTTTATGGATACCATGTAAACGGACAATCTCTTTCTGGTAGACCTCAGCTAACTTCTCGGCTTCCCAAGTGGTCTTAATGGCTAGGAAGTGAGCACTTTTCGTAAGCCTATCCACAATTACCCAGATAGCATCTTTCTGACTTCGAGTCTTCGGTAGCCCAGTGACGAAGTCCATGGCAATATCTTCCCATTTCCATTCTGGCACAGGGAGAGGTAGCAACTCATCACCTGGCATGCGGTGTTCAATCTTGACCTTCTGGCAAGTTAAGCACTTTTCCACGAAGTCTGCCACGTCCCACTTCATGTTTGGCCACCAAAACTTCTTCCTGAGATCCTTGTACATCTTGCTAGAGCCTGGATGCATAGAATATGCAGATGAATGAGCTTCTCTCATCACCAACTGACGAAGGCCTTCTGCGTCTGGCACACAGATTCGGTCTTGAAACCAAAGTGATTCGTCATCCTGAATCACAAAACTGGGAGCTTTCCCATCCATCACTTCACTGCTTAGCTTCACCAAGACGACGTCATCAACTTGCTTTTCCTTGATCTGATCCAGCAGTGTAGCCTGAATTTCCAGCATACTCAGGAAACATCTACGCTGATCATACAGAACTTCAATGTCACATGACTCTCGGTTCAGCTTGGTCTGAGCAGTAAGTAAAGCAACTACCCTCTCGTGCGTTGTCTTCCGGCTCAATGCATCAGCTACCACATTAGCCTTGCCCGGATGGTACAACAACTCGATGTCGTAGTCCTTGAGCAACTCTAGCCAGCGGCGTTGTCTCATATTCAGCTCCTTTTGAGTAAATATATACTTGAGACTTTTGTGGTCAGTGAAGACTTGGCATCTTATACCGTAGAGGTAATGCCTCCAAATCTTCAGCGCAAAGACAACCACTGCTAGCTCAAGATCATGTGTCGGATAGTTTTCTTCGTACGTCTTGAGTTGCCTGGATGCATAAGCAATGACTCTGCCCCTCTGCATCAAAACACAACCAAGACCACACTTTGAAGCATCACTATAGACCATATAATCGTCATTTCCTTCTGGAAGTGCTAACACGGGTGCCGAGGTCAGCCGTCGCTTCAACTCCTGGAAACTGGCCTCGCACTTGTCATTCCAGACAAACTTCTTGTGAACCTTGCGGAGTAGATTGGTCATAGGTAGAGCGGTCTTCGAAAACCCCTCCACGAACCGTCTGTAATACCCGGCAAGCCCAAGAAAGTTGCGCACCTCCTTCACGTTCTGGGGTTGTGTCCAATTTGCCACAGCTTCGATCTTCTAGGGATCAACCATAACCCCATTCTTATTGATCATGTGGCCTAAGAAAGCCACCTTCTTCAACCAGAATTCACACTTGGACAGTTTAGCATAAAGCTGTTGTTGTCTAAGGACTGACAAAGCAATCCGCAGATGTTCCTCGTGGACTTCTTCACTCGGAGAGTAGATCAGAATGTCGTTATGAAGACCACTACGAACTTGTCCAAGTACTGGTGAAAATATCGATTCATCAAATCCATAAAGACAGTTGGAGCATTTGTAAGCCCAAAAGGCATCACTACAAACTCGTAATTACCATATCTAGTCTTGAACGCAGTTCTAGGAATGTCCTGCTCACGAATTCTGAGTTGATGATATCCAGATCTCAGATCGATCTTGGAGAAAACCTTTGCTCCTTGCAACTGGTCCAACAGGTCGTCAATCCTCGGCAATGGGTATTTGTTCTTGATCGTCACTTTGTTCAACTCTCGATAGTCGATGCAAAGTCGAAACGATCCATCCTTCTTTTTGACAAACAAAACCGGAGCACCCCACGGCGATGCACTCGGCCTGATATAACCCTTGTCGAGAAGATCTTCAAGTTGACTCTTCAACTCTTGCATCTCTGCAAGAGCCATCCGATACGGTGCCTTAGAGATTGGCGCAGTACCAGGCTCAAGATCAATGGAAAACTACACATCACGGTTCGGAGGTAATCCAGGAACCTCCTCTAGAAAGACATCCGAGAACTCTTTGACCACTGGAATATCAAGAATCGCAGGTCCATCTTTCGCGGGCGAATCCAAGTAGCAGAGGTACCCGACACAACCTTGTCGTAGTAACTTAAACGCAGCCATCGCATTGATCAGCTTGCCGTTATCAGCGTCATTCCGGCCCTTGAACTTGCACACGAACTGGCCCTTATATGTCACCGCCACTGTTCTTGAACTGAAGTCGATCACCGCCTTGTGACGCGTCAGCCAATCCATACCAAGAATGATGTCGTATGGTGCCATGGTTATACAGATCAGATCTGCCTCAAACTCCTTACCCTGAATGATAATCGGAAAGTCGGACAGATGCTTGGTTCCTACCAAACGTTCTCCATTAGGAAGACTAACGACGAAAGGGTCGTACGAATCGTTGCACACTAAGTCTAACTTGCTAACGCAGCTATTCGAAATAAAGGAATGCGTAGCACCAGAATCAAACAGAATGCATATGGAAGTATACTGAAGGTATAAAGTACCTTGAGCAGTCGGAGCGTTGGGTCCATCTGCTTCATGCATCTCGTACAAGCATTGACCCTTACTTCCAGAAACAGCTGGGGCCTTTCCCCTGTTCTGAGCAGTCGTCTGAACTGACGGGCTAGGAGTCTCGACAGGCTTGAACCTAGGTCGGTTGCTCTGATGAACTGACCCTTATTGCGACTCTACTCCCTTCTGCTTCCCCTGCTTGCAGAACTTCTGCAGATGACCATCATGTCCACACCCAAAGCACGATCTCTTCTCCTTCCGACACTCATTGCTCTTGTGCCCAGCAACACCACAGTTATAACACTGAACTGAACTTCTGCTCTGACTGGACTGCTGCGTTGACCCTCCGTGAGTCATGTCCGTCTTTGCTCGGTCAGACTTGGCAAAGCTAGACGGTGGCGCAGGTCGCTTGAATCCCCCACCCTGATTCTGATTCTGATTCTGCATCGACCTCTGTCGGATGCGTCTCTTCGTTGACTCCTCCAGAGTCACTTCCAGCTTGTAGGCAACATCCACATACTGCTCCAGAGTAGAGCATGTGTGGTGCACCATTAACGGCTTGATATATTGACTCATCCACTCGTGGAAGTACCAGATCTTTTGTGCCTCGCTGGTTATCTCAGATGGGGCGTACTGCAGAAGATGATTGAACTGGGTTGCCAGCTCAGCTACCTTCAATCCATCGGTCTTGGGGTACAGAAACTCCTTGTGTTTCTCCTCTCTCATAGCACGAGAGAAGAAACGGTCAATCATTTTGGTCTTAAACATCGACCAGGTCAATACAGGGCTATCAGTTAAGCCTGTACCCTCCCACCATTCACTAGCATCCTCTTTCAGCTGTAGAGAAGCTATGTGGACATTTTCAGCCTCAGTACAGTCCACATTACGGAACAGTCGTTCCATATGAGAGAACCAATGGGTCACCTTGACTAGCTCCCCTTTTCCATTGTAGCTGTCATGCCTCATAGAACTGATGGTCTTCAGAGCACGACCATAGTTGTCCCTAGTCCTGACTGCATTCTCCTGGACATCATGGTTTCTTGGCTCCTCAAATCTAGGAATCGGTGGGGGAATCGGCACGCCTTGTGCCTGTGGCACATTTGGTCGCATAGCATCAGCGATAGCTTGCATGACAATTCCTTGAATTGTCTCCACTGCTACAGCATCAAACACCACTGGTGCATTACTCTGATCCTGATCATTTCCCCTGGATTGATTATGGGATTCAGATACATGCTCACCTTGGCCAACATCTCTTATGATTGGTCTGGGACCTTGACTAGTCCCAACACCAGCTCGAACCGTGTTCCTTGTGTTCACCATCTGTTTACCGATCAAATTCCAAGTTATTTATACATTAATATCATTCAAACATGCTTAATGTAGTAAAATTACTCAGAATAGATCAACTAGGTATTTTATAGATGAACTGGAACTGTTACACAAGCTATACATAAGTCTATCATCCGAGCATTAGGACAAAAATTGCTCAAAGATAAAAGTGTTTCACAGAGTACTTGCCGTAATACAGAAATATTACACAAAGTACATACTGAAATACTAAGAAAGGAAACTACTATGATAGGCAACGCCAATCCTTATCAAGGCGTTCCAAAACGTCTCCTATAAGACTGGCTACTCGTGCAAGGTCTCTTCGGACTAGGCTCATCATCGAGCTCTGGCGATGGGTTTCGCACCCTGCTCGGTCCTGGGTCACATGGCTCTGGTGACTCAGACCTAACCTCAGTCGTGGAAAAAAAAAGGATCGTCCATAAGAGGTCCTCCTATCTCAGCCCTCCTTTGAGCGCTAGTGATCGCCTGATCCATCTGTTGTTGCTGCTTCATATGAAAGCTCATTTCGCTCTGGCGAATGATCTCTCTCAACTCAGCCTCTGATCTCCTCCTCCTCTGAGGCGGAGTAGGCGGATAGTCCTCGTAGATCATGGTTGGGCCACTCCTCCCAATACCATGCTCAGTGTATAGTGCCTCCCAACCAGCATCAGTCATGAGTGCATAAGCCGGCATTGGTGATAGTTCTGGACTGGGGGGAATAAACTGCACCCCCGGCTCCTGACTGTCCACTAGCAAGTGCCTCAAGTTGTCTGGCTCCTGGCTCTGCTCTTCCAGGTCCATCTCGGGGTCCTCCTCAGGATCATCTTCGATGGGATCCTCATCCTCGGGATCAATCTCGATCTGGTAATCCTCATCGTAATGCCCTAAGGCGTATCTAGATGACTCACCCACTTCTTGCACTGCTTCCTCCCTGAGTGGCTCTACAGGTGCAGCTATAGTGACCACTGCATCCCTAGGCGTAAGGACAACAGACTCGGGAATCACATACTTGATGTCTTCGGGCGGGCTACTCGGGCCTCCAACCTCGAAACATCGCTGAGGGATCGGAAAATCTAGCCTGTCTGGAGACGGCGGGTCCGTCTTGGCGTCCTCCGACCCCCTATCAAGAGAAAAGAACGCACCCATCCTACCGGATAACGAGGAAAGAGTTAGTCTTTCTAGACATAGAAGTAAGCTTACTACATCAGACTATATAGAAGACACGACTATGAACGGTGTTTTGAAATTCTTTTTACTTTGAAAATTTCTAGCCCTTTTAAAGTATTTTCAAAAACGGATAAATGATATAAAAATCCCAAACCCGTTTTAAAACCTTTGGCTCTGATACCATAACTGTAAAACCCCCAAAACTTAACCCTTTTGGAAAGGTATTACCGCCAGTGACCCCAGTGTTCCTTAGCGAGATCACCCAAGGCTTTACCATTTAAATACAATTTATGAAATACAAATGATACATAATGATCAAAGCATTCGATTCCAAAATATAACATTGTCAAGGAAACATGAGTTACGGGATTACAACCCAATCCCAAATAGGCTAACACAGAGTTTAAACCAAATACAGCAGAAGTCTTATAAAGTAGGGTACAGCGGAAGTCTTATAAAACACATTATAACCAAAGTCATTGCCCAAAAGATCTCAACCTGATTAACGAAATAACTCAAACATTCGAAAACCACCGTGGACTCCATAGTCCTTCTATTCTTCTGAGCTACTTCTTATATGATGTGCCGAATCAAACGGATGACACCAGCCCACATGCGGAGAACAAAGTTCGTGGGTTAGTCTACTTGAATAGACTAGCAAGGGTACAAAGCAGAAGGTTCGATGTAGTTGTATTAGGTTAGCCTTATCGTTTCTCGAATGATAACCGATAACGATAATCAACTTTCATACTTCTACGGAATAATAACAAGAGGTATGCACAAGAGAAGACTCTGGAAGACTGAATCATTACAGAAATCAACTCAAAGGAAGACTCCAACGGAAGTGAGTCTTTAAGGAATTATGACAAATCTGGAAAGTTTAAAGAATCATACAACAATGATTTAAAAGCTGGCTGAGATGCTTCGGTTCACGACCAACCTCACCGCATACTGCGGATCCAGATTGGAAAGAGAACGTACTATGATCAAAGTCGAGACGAGTTTTCCTAGCTGCACTATAACTTAGCTGCACTACCCGCCGAAGGTTTATTGATTATGTGCGTCGAGTAGCACTTATCTGATTTATATTTCAAACACACATCACGTTATTAGACTTTTACATGTGTACCCCACCATTGGGACGACACATCTTAGTATACGTTTCGTCGAGAGTGACGTACACCGGAAGGTTTGTGACATCAGCTAAGTGTCCTGCCTCTACACACTTGTGAAAGAGACCGATCATGATCTTAGAATAGTACCAGGTGGAGACGAACCACCCCGAGACCAGATTATAAAGAAACGATCGGACGAAGTCCGAGTACATTCCTAACTAACAGTGCTAACCACACAAATACAGCACAATCACAGTTACAGAATAAATCCACATAAAGGCCCGAAAGGTGATCACAGATAATAGCGTTGTTCTAACAGATATACAACCTATTATATGATTTTCAAAACAGTTTATAAATCACTTCCCGAAGAACACAGTAATAATCGCTCCAAATTAATTAATCAATTGAAATAACTGATAATCAATGTAAATATGGAAACGATGAGCAAGAGCGAACCGCCACTTTCCTTAATCCGCAGAATAGAAACAAGCCTAACGACAACGACGGGATTCCGGGCTCGACACGGGTATAGCTCCGACAGCACAACGACCTTCGAGTCGACCCATAAAAGGAACCCTAAGTTAGATCCGACATAACCAGAGTACGAATCTAAAAACGACGAAAGAAAATGAAAGGAACGATGCCACAACGACGACCACCAAAGCCAAAAGCCCAAAAAGGCATTCTGGACACTAGCGGCGGTCGCCGCAGTTCATCACGGCGGGCGCCGTGAAGAACTCAGACGACAGAAGCGGCGAGAAAACTCACCCAAAACACGAGCGACTCGGCCTCCTTCGACTTGCTTTGGTTTCTAACCTCCAAGGCTACCAAAAGCTTCACAAAGGCACTCTGGAAACACCACCAAACGACCTCCGGCGAAAGCTTCAGAAATCCGGCGAGGCACAACTCCGGTGAGGCAAGAATTTGGGAGAGCTTGGGTTGTGGATTGAGCTCAAAAACACCTCCCAGACACCTCCTTTTATAGACAAAGCACCGGGAACACAATGATGGCCCTACGAAGAGCTACTCCGGCGCTGCCAGAGCCACGCCGGCGACCTTCGGGCAAGGACCTCCGGACAACGACGACGGCGGGCGCCGCCATAAATGCGGCGGGTACCGCCATAGGCCTGGCGTCCCCGGCTAGGAGAAGACCCAGCCTGCTCCTCGAGCCTGGCGATGGCGGGCGCCGCCATAAATGCGGCGGTCGCCGCCCCTGTGGCGTTGCCGCCTCCTCCGCTCTTAGACGAAAATGATATTAACCCGGGATAAAATTATCGTACGCGAACGAGTATTAAAATCCAAAGCACGTCGTCTGTATTTTATTTCACAGAGAACAATATTACAGATACAGAGCACATTACAGAATGTCTCCAACTTTCTGAATTAAATCCGACGTACATAACGGGTACTCGGGAAAAATCCCGGAACTCCAGAAATAGCTTACAAAAATACGGGGTATCACATCTCCTCCCCCTTAAAAGAAGTTTCGACCCCGAAACTTAGGTCGAGAATAACTCGGGAAAATGCCTGAGCATATCTGACTCGGTTTCCCACGTCTCCCAAGTAACTTCTTCTGATCCGGACTTGGACCACAGAATCCGCACCAATGGTACGATCTTGCTACACAGCTGCTTCTCACGACGCTCCAAAATGCACACGGGCATCTCCTCATAAGTACCATTAGCTTGAATCTCGATGTCCTCATAACTCAGCACATGAGACTCATCTGGAACATACTTTCTGATCAAAGAGACGTGGAACACATTATGCACTGGATGAGCCGATGGTGGTAACGCCAAGCGGTACGCTAGAGATCTCACTCTATCCAGAATCTCGAATGGTCCCACATAGCGAGGGTTAAGCTTCCCACGCTTACCAAACCTGAAAACTCTCTTCGAGGGCGACACCTTGACAAACACCTTGTCACCGACCTCGAACTCGACATTCCTATGCTTCTTGTCTGCATACGAATTCTGTCGACTCTGAGCGGTCAACATCCTTTGTCGAATCAAGGCAATGTCAGAAGCTATCCTCTCGACTAACTCTGGCCCAAGCAGAATCTTGTCGGCGTTATCGTCCCAATAAATCGGAGATCTGCATCGGCGACCATACAAAGCTTCGAACGGAGCTATCTTGATCGTAGCATGCCAGCTGTTGTTGTAGGTGAACTCAATCAGACTCAAGTTGTCCTCCCAGCTAGTCGGACGATCGAGTACACAAGCTCTGAGCATATCCTCTAGAGTCTGGATGGTCCTTTCAGACTGGCCATCTGTCTGAGGATGAAATGTTGTGCTGAACCTTAACTCGATCCCCATAGCCTTATGAAGTTCTTGCCAGAACCTTGACATGAAACGGCCATCTCGATCCGATACGATGGTTTTATGGATACCATGTAAACGGACAATATCTTTCTGGTAGACCTCAGCTAACTTCTAGGCTTCCCAAGTGGTCTTAATGGCTAGGAAGTGAGCACTCTTCGTAAGCCTATCCATAATTACCCAGATAGCATCTTTCTGACTTCGAGTCTTCGGTAGCCCAGTGATGAAGTACATGGCAATATCTTCCCATTTCCATTCTGGCACAGGGAGAGGTAGCAACTCACCACCTGGCCTGCGTTGTTCAATCTTGACCTTCTGGCAAGTTAAGCACTTTGTCACGAAGTCTGCCACGTCCCACTTCATGTTTGGCCACCAAAACTTCTTCCTGAGATCCTTGTACATCTTGCTAGAGCCTGGATGCGTAGAATATGCAGATGAATGAGCTTCTCTCATCACCAACTAACGAAGGCCTTCTGCGTCTGGCACACAGATTCGGTCTTGAAACCAAAGTGATCTGTCATCCTGAATCACAAAACTGGGAGCTTTCCCATCCATCACTTCACTGCTTAGCTTCACCAAGACGACATCATCAACTTGCTTTTCCTTGATCTGATCCAGCAGTGTAGCCTGAATTTCCAGCATACTCAGGAAACATCTACGCTGATCATACAGAACTTCAATGTCGCATGACTCTCGGTTCAGCTTGGTCTGAGCAGTAAGTAAAGCAACTACCCTCTCGTGCGTTGTCTTCCGGCTCAATGCATCAGCTACCACATTAGCCTTGCCCGGATGGTACAACAACTCGATGTCGTAGTCCTTGAGCAACTCTAGCCAGCGGCGTTGTCTCATATTCAGCTCCTTTTGAGTAAATATATACTTGAGACTTTTGTGGTCAGTGAAGACTTGGCATCTTATACCGTAGAGGTAATGCCTCCAAATCTTCAGCGCAAAGACAACCGCTGCTAGCTCAAGATCATGTGTCGGATAGTTTTCTTCGTACGTCCTGAGTTGCCTGGATGCATAAGCAATGACTCTGCCCCTCTGCATCAAAACACAACCAAGACCACACTTTGAAGCATCACTATAGACCACATAATCGTCGTTCCCTTCTGGAAGTGCTAACACGGGTGATGAGGTCAGCCGTCGCTTCAACTCCTAGAAACTGGCCTCGCACTTGTCATTCCAGACAAACTTCTTGTGAACCTTGCGGAGTAGATTGGTCATAGGTAGAGCGGTCTTCGAAAACCCCTCCACAAACCGTCTGTAATACCCGGCAAGCCCAAGAAAGTTGCGCACCTCCTTCACGTTCTGGGGCTGTGTCCAATTTGCCACAGCTTCGATCTTCTGGGGATCAACCATAACCCCATTCTTATTGATCACGTGGCCTAAGAAAGCCACCTCCTTCAACCAGAATTCACACTTGGACAGTTTAGCATAAAGTTGTTGTTGTCTAAGGACTGACAAAGCAATCCGCAGATGTTCCTCGTGGACTTCTTCACTCGGAGAGTAGAACAGAATGTCGTCTATGAAGACCACTATGAACTTGTCCAAGTACTGGTGAAAACATCGATTCATCAGATCCATAAAGACAGCTGGAGCATTTGTAAGCCCAAAAGGCATCACTACGAACTCGTAATGACCATATCTGGTCCTGAACGCAGTTCTAGGAATGTCCTGCTCACGAATTCTGAGTTGATGATATCCAGATCTCAGGCCGATCTTGGAGAAAACCTTTGCTCCCTGCAACTGGTCCAACAGGTCATCAATCCTCGGCAATGGGTATTTGTTCTTGATCGTCACTTTGTTCAACTCTCGATAGTCGATGCAAAGTCAAAACGATCCATCCTTCTTTTTGACAAACAAAACCGGAGCACCCCACGGCGATGCACTCGGCCTGATATAACCCTTGTCGAGAAGATCTTCAAGTTGACTCTTCAACTCTTGCATCTCTGCAGGAGCCATCCGATACGGTGCCTTAGAGATTGGAGCAGTACCGGGCTCAAGATCAATGGAAAACTACACATCACGGTTCAGAGGTAATCCAGGAACCTCCTCTGGAAAGACATCTGAGAACTCTCTGACCACTGGAATATCAAGAATCACATGTCCATCTTTCGCGGGCGAATCCAAGTAGCAGAGGTACCTGACACAACCTTGTCGTAGTACCTTAAACGCAGCCATCGCATTGATCAGCTTGCCATGATCAGCGTCATTCCGGCCCTTGAACTTGCACACGAACTGGCCCTTAGATGTCACTGCCACTGTTCTTGAACTGAAGTCGATCACCGCCTTGTGACGCGTCAGCCAATCCATACCAAGAATGATGTCGTATGGTGCCATGGCTATACAGATCAGATCTGCCTCAAACTCCTTACCCTGAATGATAATCGGAAAGTCGGACAGATGCTTGGTTCCCACCAAACGTTCTCCATTAGGAAGACTAACGACGAAAGGGTCGCACGAATCGTTGCACACTAATTCTAACTTGCTAACGCAGCTTGATAAGCACTACTTTGTAGGGCTTAAGTAAGAGTCATTAGAGGATTTATTGGTGTCATTCGGGTAGATTTAGACACATTCATGTGTATGGCGTTTGGAGGCGAAGTTTGGTGTTTTTGGAGGTGTTTGAGCTATTGTGGATATCTAGGAGACACTGAGGAAGGAAGCCACCAAGGGAAGACGCCAAAGGAGTGAAGAGACGAGTTGAGGAGCGGTGCGAGAGATTGCAAGGAAGAGCTTTGAAGAGGAGAGGTTACTGGAGCCTTACCGCACCCGCGCCGAAGACCACCGCCCCTGCGGTGGAAGAAGCAGAAACCAGACAAGATTCTGGAGTCTCACCGCACGCAGCGGTGGGCACTGCCGCACCCGCGGCGAGATCGTCAGAGAAGTGGACAGAAGCCACTGGAGAGTCACCGCACCCAGCGGTGGAACCCCACCGCACCCGCGGTGGCGACGCGCTGAAGACTTTTCCGAGTTTTTTATTTCCCGTTTTATTTTATTTCCGAGACTTTGTGTCCAAGTTTGTTTATTTCTTTTGTTTATTTCTGAATTATTTCCTTAGTATTTAAGTTAAGTTTAAGACTCTTTTAGAGGGGATCTATTCTCAAACCCTAGTTGCGACCGTTTTACGTAGTTTGCTCACAAACCCTATGGAGAACTAAACCTCCATTGTTGCACTTGACAGTTTGAAGCCAGCAATTGATTGGTTGTGAGTTTTCTACTCTTGTTCATTTTCCTATCTAGTTGGATTGATTCTCTTGTGCTTTATTGATTATTGGTTTATGTTGATTTATCTAGATTGATCACCTAGGTTTATTGATATCTTCCTAAGTGCTAGGACTTGTGATTCCGGGTTCGGGTTGCATATCTAGTAGCAAGCACGATTGTTGCGTATAGGGGATCCGAGCGCTTCATCGTGAGAGAGAGTTAATTGCATGCGTATAGTAACGGGTTGTTTCTATTGCATGTCTCTTGTTGAATCCTTGGTTGATTGCTATTGCTTTATTAAGTCTTGAAGGTTTTCGGATTTGATTTGGTAATAAGTACTATTAGGGCTGGTAGAACTAATAGTTATCTATGATCGGGATAAGAACAACTATAGGAATATTAAGAACTTGAGATTGATAGAATTCCGTGATCGACCTTTCTATTGTTGTGTGGATCTCTGTTGAGTGTGGCGTTTTTCCCCATAATATTTACAACCTTCACTTGCGAATCTGTTTTTCTTGCTTTGTTTACTTTGGTTACGAAAAACACTACAAACCCCCCCCCCCTAGTTCCTAGTTGGTGACTGTGAATTACAAGAATAGATAACCTGACTCTCTGTGGGATCGACCCTGACCTGCTTGCTATACTCTTTAGTAGGTACTTTAGGATTTCTTTGATTAGGCATACGACTTTAAGCCCTGTCAAATTTGGCGCCGTTGCCGGGGAGTCAAATTTTCTGTTTTTGTGATTTGTTTGTTGCCTACCTTGGTGTGAACCTATCTTATGGTTCACACTCGTGCTACTAACTCACCTCTTCTTGATTTTGATCCAGAGATTGAGAGAACTTTGTCTCAGGAACGCAGAGTGAACCGTACTTTGGTTTTTGACAACCCTGCGTTCGAGATGGGTGACGCTGATAGAACGCTGAGACAGTTAACTGTGCCAGACCTATAGCAGAAACCTTTGGTTGTAGTAATCCCTGCTATGGGAGAAAACGTGAACTTTGAGTTGAAGCCGGGGCTGATTCATTTGCTCCCATCTTTCCATGGACTGGCTGGAGAGGACCCAATCAAGCATCTGGGCAAATTCCACACGTTCTGCATGAGCATGAAACCGGCGAATGTTACTGAGGAGCAAATAAAGATGAGAGCTTTTGGATTCACCCTGAAGGACACTGTCGATGACTGGTATTACCATCTTTCTACTGGAAGCATTGACACGTGGACCAAGCTTCATAAGGCGTTTCTCGAGAAATATTTCCCTGCAAAGAAGGCAAACAGTTTAAAGAAAGCTATTAGCAACATTGAGCAGGAAGCTGACGAGAGTCTGTATGATTACTATGAGCGGTTCAAGAGACTTTGCTCAAGTTGTCCATTCCACGGGTATTCCAACCAAGATCTGGTACTTCATCTCTATAATGGGCTGCTGGACAACGAAAGGAGAATTATCGACGCTGCATGTGGTGGCAATATTCTCAACACAACACCGGCAGCTGCTATGGAAAAGATTCAGGAGATGGCAGAGGGCACTAGAAATTTTGGTAGAGCCTCTACCAAGAGAGGAGTCAATGCTGCTGACTCTGGTCGCTCTGCATATGCTAACGATATGGCTGAATTGAAGGACATGGTAAGGAGACTTACGCTGCAAGGGACTCATCAACAACTGAAAGCGTGTGGGGTCTGTGTCGATCAATTCCACCCCACCGACGCTTGTCCTCAACTACAAGATGATGTGCCCGCTGAGGTAAACGCTGTAGGAGGTTATGGCAATCCAAGACCTCGGAATGATCCCTACTCCAACACGTATAATCCGGGATGGAGAGACCACCCAAATTTCAGATGGAGGGATCAACCGAATCAACAACAACAACCTCAGTATCAACAGCAACAACAGCCAAGACCGCTCTATGTACCAAGGCCACAAGTTCCACAACCTGATGTGTCTCCTTCGACTGAAGATATGCTCAAAGCATTGACAAAGCATTTCAGCACTCACGTCCAAGCTACGACGTCGAGTATTAAGAATCTAGAGACACGGATGGGACAGATGGCTGAGGCGATTACAAGGATTGATCAGCGGACTTCGAGAAATCTACCATCTCAAACGGTAGTGAACCCGAGGGAAAACGTTAGCGTGGTAACCCTTAGAAGTGGAAAGCAATTGCATGTCAATCCTAGTGCTGAAGAGGACGACTCAGGAAAAGAGGGTATTCTGGAGAACCACCGCACCCAGTGGCAAGGTGACCGCACCCGCGGCGAGCATGATTTGGAAAAACAGAATGTCCTGTCAAGTTCACCGCACCCAGCGGTGGCAACCACCGCACCCGCGGCAAGCGGTACTGTTTCTCGAGAAAAATCTGGGGATCCACCGCACCCGGCGGTGACGTCTCACCGCACCCGCGGTGAGATTTCTGGAGCTGTTGATGAGCCTTATGTGGACACCTACGTTCGTCCATACTTTCCTCCTCTCGGTTCCGAGAAGCCACCCGCCCCTTTTCCAGAGGCGCTCAAGGAGAGAAGGGTAGTTGATGACAAAGACCTCTTTGAGACGTTCAGCAAGTGTGAGGTCAACATTCCTTTGCTCAAGATTGTGAAGAGCATTCCCAAGAATGATAAATTCTTGAAGGAGTTTTGCACGATAAAGAGGAACCAAAAGCTGAAGGGAAAGCAAAAGGTCAAGGTGAGCGAACGTGTCTCAGCGATATTTCAACGGCGTATGCCCAAGAAGTGCACTGACCCAGGTATGGTGAGCATTCCCTGTGTTATAGGTGATACTAAATTTGATAGAGCTATGCTTGATCTAGGAGCTTCTATTAATGTCTTACCTTACTCTCTCTATAAATCTCTTGGATTGGGACCTTTGCATGAAACAGGAATTGTTGTGCAACTTGCTGATAGGTCTAGTGCTTACCCTAAGGGGGTAGTTGAGGATGTTTTAGTTATGGTTGACAATTTGATATTCCCTGCTGATTTCTTTGTCCTAGATATGGAACATGATGAGCATGCGGCCCCTATTCTATTAAGAAGGTCTTTCTTAAAAACTGCGAGGACTAAGATTGATTATGTAAGTGGGACACTTACTATGGAATTCGATGGGGAGGTGGTTCAATTTAACATTTATGATGCTATGAAACACCCTATTGATGACCATTCTTTGTGCTCTATTGATGTGATTGAACTCATTGTGCAAGATGTATTTGATATTTCTGGTATTGATGAGTTGCAATCTATTATTGAGAATGACATAGATGAGTTCCACACAGAATATGCTTTGTCAACTAACATGCAGGTGGTCTTATCTCAGATGGATGCGAACGGTAGGCTTCCTATTGAACCTTTGGGAATTGGCCCCAATTTGCTAACACCAAGCGAGAAGCTTGTCCCTTCTATTGTGCAGGCTCCCGATAGTGAACTCAAACAACTCCCTGATCACCTCAAGTATGCTTTCCTTGGAGTCAACGACACTTTGCCAGTCATTGTATCTAGTAAGCTTTCAAAGGAGCAAGAGGAAAAGCTCGTGGAGATTTTGAAGGAGCACAAGACTGCGCTGGGATGGACCATTGCCGATATCAAAGGGATTAGTCCCTCAACATGTATGCATCGAATCTTACTAGAGGAGGATTCCAAGCTGTCCAGACAGCCACAGAGGAGGCTTAACCCACCTATGATGGAGGTGGTGAAGAAGGAGGTGCTGAAACTCCTTCAGGCCGATATGATCTTCCCCATCTCCGACAGTCGTTGGGTCAGCCCCACTCAGGTTGTCCCCAAGAAGGGAGGGATCACAGTGGTTGAGAACCAACAAGGAGAGTTAGTCCCTACAAGGATGGTGACGGGCTAGAGAGTTTGCATTGATTACCGCAAGCTGAATGCGGTAACTAGAAAGGATCACTTTCCACTGCCATTCATTGATCAAATGCTCGAACGCCTTTCTGGGCGCCCCTACTACTGCTTTCTAGATGGATATTCAGGATACTTCCAGGTGGCAATAGCGCCAGAAGACCAGGAGAAGACTACCTTTACATGTCCTTTTGGCACTTTTGCATACCGCAGAATGCCTTTTGGACTATGTAACGCACCCGGTACTTTTCAACGATGTATGGTTAGTATCTTCTCTGAGTATATTGAGAATTTCATTGAGGTATTCATGGATGATTTTACGGTACATGGGGATAGCTTTGATAAATGTTTGGACCATTTGACACTTGTGCTTAAAAGATGTGTTGAAACTAACTTAGTTTTGAATTCTGAAAAGTGTCATTTTATGGTAGAACAAGGGATTGTCCTAGGTCATATTATCTCTGCTAAGGGTATTGAGGTCGATAAGGCGAAGATTGATGTAATTCAGTCTTTGCCTTATCCTACTAATGTGCGTGAAGTTCGTTCCTTCCTAGGCCATGCAGGTTTTTATCGTAGGTTTATCAAGGACTTCTCCAAGATCTCATCACCCTTGTGCGAGCTGCTGAAGAAAGAGGTGACCTTTGATTTGAATGAGGAGTGCAAAAAGGCGTTTGATTGCTTGAAAGAACGCTTGACAAGTGCACCGATTATCCAAGCACCGGATTGGTCTCGACCATTCGAGATTATGTGTGATGCCAGCGATTATACAGTTGGAGCAGTTTTGGGGCAGAAAGAGGGAAGAGCCTCTCATGTGATCCACTACGCATCCATGACTCTGAATGGCGCGCAACGAAACTACTCCACTACTGAGAAGGAGATGCTGGCAGTGGTGTTTGCCCTGGAGAAATTCAGGCAATATCTTTTGGGAGTGAAGGTGATCATATACACGGATCACGCCGCTCTTCGTTACCTAATGACGAAGAAGGAGGCGAAGCCGAGATTAATTCGATGGGTTCTTCTGCTGAGTGAGTTCGATGTGGAAATACGGGACAAGAAAGGAGTAGAGAACTTAGTGGCGGATCATTTGAGTAGATTGGTGAACGAGGAGGACAAGCCCGGGAAGCAAACCCCCATCCATGGAACCTTCCCGGACGACACCCTTTTCGTGTGGAGATTCTGGAGCCACGCCGCACCAGGCGGCTAGACCACCGCACCCGCGGTGGGAAGACAGATTCAAAAGCCCAGAGTTCTGGAGAACCACCGCACCCAGCGGTGACGGTGATTTTTTCCGAGAAAACTGCCCAGAACCACCGCACCCGGCGGTGGAGTCTTACCGCACCCGCGGCGAGAGAACTTTTTCTGCTGAGATCACTGGAGTGTCACCGCACCCAGCGATGACACCTGCCGTACCTGCGACGAGAGGGACAGACAAGGATTTTTGTGCTGTGAGCGTCTCTTCACTCGAGGCATACTTTCACCGGTCCGTTCTCGGAATCCGTTCCTTCCGACCATGGTACGCCGACATTGTGAACTACTTGGTTCATGGGGAATTCCCTCCGGATCATACCAAGGCTCAACGGGAGAAGGTGCGGAGAGAAGCTCGGTACTACATTTGGGACGATCCTTATCTCTGGAGACACTGTGTCGACCAGGTAATCCGTCGATGTCTTCCGGATAACGAGGTATAATATGTCCTTGGCTTTTGTCATTCTGAAGCATGTGGGGGTCATTTTGGTGCGAATAAGACTGCTAGAAAAGTGTTAGATGCAGGTTTCTATTGGCCCCACATTTTTAGGGATGCATTTGCGTTTTGCAAAGTCTGTGATAGATGTCAGAGGATGGGGAATATTTCTAGGAGGAATGAGATGCCTCAGTCTTCTTTGATTTTGTGTGAGGTTTTTGATGTGTGGGGTATTGATTTTATGGGACCCTTTCCTAGTTCTTATAGGAACCTATATATTTTGCTTGCGGTGGACTATGTTTCCAAATGGGTGGAAGCGAAGGCCACCAGGACTGATGATTCTAAAGTAGTGGCAGATTTCTTGAAAGAGAACATATTTTCCAGGTTTGGGATCCCCAAAGCTTTGATTAGTGATCGGGGCACCCACTTCTGCAACAAGACTGTGACCGCCCTGCTGAAGAAGTATCATGTCACACAGAAGGTTTCCACTGCCTATCATCCACAGACCAATGGGCAGGCTGAGGTGTCCAATAGAGAGATCAAGACAATTCTTGAGAAGATAGTGGCACCCAATAGGAAGGACTGGAGTTTGAGGCTAAATGATGCATTGTGGGCCTACCGCACCGCCTACAAGACTCCAATTGGGATGTCTCTGTTCCGACTCGTTTTTGGCAAAGCTTGCCATCTACCTGTGGAGCTGGAACACAAGGCATGGTGGGCGGTGAAGAAGTGCAACATGCAGATTGATGAGGTAGGAGAGTTTCGCAAGCTTCAGCTACAAGAGTTAGAGGAGTTACGCCTTGACGCATACGACAACGATGTCATCTATAAGGCGAAAACCAAGGCATGGCATGACAAGAACATCTTGCGAAAGGACTTCCACCCCGGTGATAAAGTCCTTTTGTTTCAATCTCGCCTGAAACTCTTTGCGGGAAAGCTGAGGTCGAAGTGGATAGGTCCATATGTGATTGCCGAGGTCTACCCACATGGTGTCGTTGATCTAATCGAGCCAACAACTCAGAAGACATTCAAGGTCAATGGTCAAAGGTTAAAACCTTACCATGAGGGTTTCCACACTGAGGCGATTGATGAGATGGCTCTGGAGGAGCCAAGTGCTGAGAATGAATAGACAAGAGTTTACATCGAGCCAACGACGTGAACCAAGGCGTTGCTCGGGAGGCAACCCGAGGTATTGTTTTCTTTCTTTTTCTTTTGTCTTTTCATCTTTCATAGCTTAGCTAGGTAGTTGCTTTCTTGTTTTTCTTTTGATTTCGCCTGCGAACTAACTTGCAGGTTCGAAGAATAAGACGAACGGAGTTTCTGGAGGCTCACCGCACCCGCGGTGAGCACACCTGCCCTGTTCGGAAAAAAAAATGTGGACCCCGGCCCTACCTTTCTTTTCCTCCTCAGCCATCACCTCTCTTCCTCACAAACTCTCTCACGCCCCTCTTGCCTCCATTACCCCCACAAACCTCCATCTCACAAAACCTAACCAAATCCACACCTTTCTCGTCCAAATCTCATCATTCCCTCCACCAACCCACATTCCGGAACCCAATCTAACCCATTCTCACCCAAAAAACCCCATCTCCAACCCCAAACCTTCAACCTCCATAACCACCACCACCGCACCCACCAAGATCCACCGCACCCGCGCCGGATCTACCCAACCCAAACCCACTCGACTCCCACCGAACCATTTCCCAAACCTTTGACCCAACCCCGGCTCGTGGAAGTTAAAGAAGGCTGCATTTGCTGTACTCGCAGAGGCGCCCAGATTCTCTCACCGCACCCAGCGGCATACTCATCCACCGCACCCGTGGCGAGCATTCCAGTGCCCAACAGAAGCTTCACCGCACCCGGCGGTAACCCCATCGCACCCGCGACGACCCTCCAGAAGCAATATTCAGTGCTTCGTTTTGTGAGTCCTTCCTTCTCCTTTGATTTAAACATCGTCATTACATACCATGTCGAGATCAAGGAAAGTCGGGATGACCGGGGCGGAGAAGGATAAATATGAGATTGTCAAAAAGCGGGTTGTGCTCCCGACCAAATTTCTGGATAGGGGGACTCTGGGGCTGTATGAGTGTACGCAGATGTGTCTGGAGAAGGCGGGGCTGGGGGGATTTGTTGCTGTTTCTGCCCCCTCGTTCGAGAATCTGAGCAAGCAATTTATTTCGACGTTCAGACTCACCCTGGATGGTGAGAGTCTTGTCTCTATTTCTTTCAAATACAAGGGGAAGGAGTACTCGGTTGCGGCTGAGCAGGCGAGAGCAGCTATTGGGGTGACTAGGCTCCCCACTGATGGGTGGTTAAAGGGCGCTAGTGAGGACGCTTTGTTGGACTTCTGGGTAGGAGCCACTGGGCAGGCCTACCACGTGGGTGATGAGTACATTAACAAATTTACTCATCCATGTCTGAGGTTGCTCCACAAGTTGATTCAGGGGACGTTTCTGGGACACAAAGAAGACAACAAGGTCCCCTTGAAGGACCTACACTGGCTCTACTGTGCCCTACCCCAGGCTACGTTTGTCCCAGACTGGTTGAGGCTCATCCTCGAAGCCCTCAGAAGAATCCGCCGAGGCGAGAGGCAGGATATCGTTCAGGGTGGTCTGATCACCCTTATAGCTGAGACGGTCCTCCAAGTTGGGGAGGATGAGGAGCCCGTCATCTCCCACGTGTTCGACGTCATCCGGCTGAAAGCGAACCACATGCTCAAGATGACGAAGAAGCAGGCCTTTTGGTGTTCCTATTCTGACAGGAGCCACCTCATGCACCTACCGAGAGAGATGCCCTACGGTCCCACTTACCGCGACTGGTACCTGTATCCCGACCCCACCCCAACTCCATTGGGGTCGGCTGCTGCAGATTTTTTGGACGAGGAGCCCAGACCTCGGAGGAGGAGGACAGCTGCTGGTAGTTCGAGCCAGGCCCCTGCTGCGGATGAGGATGAGGAGATGGCCGCTGCTGGCCAGGGTCCACCACCTATGGATCCCTGGCAGGATATGATGTACCGCTAGATGGAGGCGATGAGTCTGCAGCAACAGACATGGCAGCAGGGTTTTGACGGCCGTTTTGACGGGTTTCAGAACCAGTTGGGGCAGTTTCAGAGCCAGGCCTTTCAGCGGATGGACCGCCAGGATGAGAGGCTAAACCAGATGGATGAAAGGCTCCAGCAGCTCGGGGAGCAGCAGACGCAGTACTTTGGCCAGTACCCTTGGCCACCCGGTCCACCACAGCAGTGAGTTTTACTTTCCTTTTCCCCATTTTTTATGATTGTCTTCTATTTCACACATTGAGGACAATGCGTATTTCAAGCATGGGGGAGGGAGTAGACTCATATCTATCTTTATGTACAGTTTTCAATTTCTGTTTTTGTACAGTTTTTACATTCTGCATTGCATGAGTTTCTAAAAAAAAAGCCAAAAAAATCAGAAAAAGGCAGAGAAAACCCTAGGATGAGTTGAAAACCCAAAAGGGCAACTCAGGTAAAAAGCAGGTGACCCGGACCAGCGCTAGGCTGGGGTAAGAAAGTGTCTGAGTGACGTGAGCATATGTGAGCACATCTATTGTAAAATGATATGAGTGGCTTGGTGAAAACCCGAAAGGGCGCCTTGGCAAAATGAGCGGAAAAAAAAAGTGATTTTAGGATTTCTCTTTATTCTTGGCGAGACGACATAAGAAGGGAGACAAAAAAGGATTGTCGGGTAGGCCACTTTGGGAGTTATAAGGAGTCATAGATGGAGGCTAGGATTAGAGGTTACTCACGCTATTGGATGTCCGGGTTAAGCTTGGGGGAAGTACTCTGCTTGCCCCTTAAGCTTGTTGAGTATGGATGTGTTGTAGATAAGATTGGCGCCAGGAGCTTTGGCATGGGTTAGGTGACTCCTAGTTGGAGGATATGCTTCCTGAGACCTTGTGTGCTACATGGGAGGAGTGGACTTTCGTTTAGTTTACTCGAGGACGAGCAAAGGTCTAAGCATGGGGGAGTTTGATAAGCACTACTTTGTAGGGCTTAAGTAAGAGTCATTAGAGGGTTTATTGGTGTCATTCGGGTAGATTTAGACACATTCATGTGTATGGCGTTTGGAGGCGAAGTTTGGTGTTTTTGGAGGTGTTTGAGCTATTGTGGATATCTAGGAGACACTGAGGAAGGAAGCCACCAAGGGAAGACGCCAAAGGAGTGAAGAGACGAGTTGAGGAGCGGTGCAAGAGATTGCAAGGAAGAGCTTTGAAGAGGAGAGGTTACTGGAGCCTTACCGCACCCGCGCCGAAGACCACCGCCCCTGCGGTGGAAGAAGCAGAAACCAGACAAGATTCTGGAGTCTCACCGCACGCAGCGGTGGGTACTGCCGCACCCGCGGCGAGATCGTCAGAGAAGTGGACAGAAGCCACTGGAGAGTCACCGCACCCAGCGGTGGAACCCCACCGCACCCGCGGTGGCGACGCGCTGAAGACTTTTCCGAGTTTTTTATTTCCCGTTTTATTTTATTTCCGAGACTTTGTTTCCAAGTTTGTTTATTTCTTTTGTTTATTTCTGAATTATTTCCTTAGTATTTAAGTTAAGTTTAAGACTCTTTTAGAGGGGATCTATTCTCAAACCCTAGTTGCGACCGTTTTACGTAGTTTGCTCACAAACCCTATGGAGAACTAAACCTCCATTATTGCACTTGACAGTTTGAAGCCAGCAATTGATTGGTTGTGAGTTTTCTACTCTTGTTCGTTTTCCTATCTAGTTGGATTGATTCTCTTGTGCTTTATTGATTATTGGTTTATGTTGATTTATCTAGATTGATCACCTAGGTTTATTGATATCTTCCTAAGTGCTAGGACTTGTGATTCCGGGTTCGGGTTGCATATCTAGTAGCAAGCACGATTGTTGTGTATAAGGGATCCGAGCGCTTCATCGTGAGAGAGAGTTAATTGCATGCGTATAGTAACGGGTTGTTTCTATTGCATGTATCTTGTTGAATCTTTGGTTGATTTCTATTGCTTTATTGAGTCTTGAAGGTTTTCGGATTTGATTTGGTAATAAGTACTATTAGGGCTGGTAGAACTAATAGTTATCTATGATCGGGATAAGAACAACTATAGGAATATTAAGAACTTGAGATTGATAGAATTCTGTGATCGACATTTCTATTGTTGTGTGGATCTCTGTTGAGTGTGGCGCTTTTCCCCATAATATTTACAACCTTCACTTGCGAATCTGTTTTTCTTGCTTTGTTTACTTTGGTTACGAAAAACACTACAACCCCCCCCCCCAGTTCCTAGTTGGTGACTGTGAATTACAAGAATAGATAACCTGACTCTCTGTGGGATCGACCCTGACCTGCTTGCTATACTCTTTAGTAGGTACTTTAGGATTTCTTTGATTAGGCATACGACTTTAAGCCCTGTCACAGCTATTCTAAATAAAGGAATGCGTAGCACCAGAATCAAACAGAATGCATACGGAAGTAGAGTGAAGGTATAAAGTACCTTGAGCAGTCGGAGCGTTGGGTCCATCTGCTTCACGCATCTCGTACAAGCGTTGACCCTGACTTCCAGAAACAGCTGGGGCCTTTCCCCTGTTCTGAGCAGTCGTCTGAACTGACGGGCTAGGAGTCTCGACAGGATCGAACCTAGGTCGGTTGCTCCGATGAACTGACCCTTGTTGTGACTCTACTCCCTTTTGCTTCCCCTGCTTGCAGAACTTCTGCAGATGACCATCACGTCCACACCCAAAGCACGATCTCTTCTCCTTCTGACACTCATTGCTCTTGTGCCCAGCAATACCACAGTTATAACACTGAATTGAACTTCTACTCTGACTGGACTGCTGCATTGACCCTCCATGAGTCATGTCCGTCTTTGCTCGGCCAGACTTGGCAAAGCTAGACGGTGGCGCAGGTCGCTTGAATCCACTACCCTGATTCTGATTCTGCATCGACCTCTGTCGGATGTGTCTCTTCGTTGACTCCTCCAGAGTCACTTCCAGCTTGTAGGCAACATCCACATACTGCTCCAGAGTAGAGCATGTGTGGTGCACCATTAACGGCTTGATATCTGGACTCATCCACTCGTGGAAGTACCAGATCTTTTGTGCCTCGCTGGTTATCTCAGATGGGGCGTACTGCAGAAGATGATTGAACTGGGTTGCCAGCTTAGCTACCTTCAATCCATCGGTCTTGGGGTATAGAAACTCCTTGTGTTTCTCCTCTCTCATAGCACGAGAGAAGAAACGGTCAATCATTTTGGTCTTAAACATCGACCAGGTCAATACAGGGCTATCAGTTAAGCCTGTACTCTCCCACCATTCACTAGCATCCTCTTTCAGCTGCAAAGAAGCTATGTGGACCTTTTCAGCATCAGTACAGTCCACATTACGGAACAGCCGTTCCATGTGAGAGAACCAATGGGTCACCTTGATTGGCTCCCCTTTTCCGTTGTAGCTGTCAGGCCTCATAGAACTGATGGTCTTCAGAGCACGACCATAGTTGTCCCTAGTCCTGACTGCATTCTCCTAGACATCATGGTTTCTTGGCTCCTTAAATCTAGGAACCGATGGGGGAATCGGCACGCCTTGTGCATGTGGCACATTTGGTCGCATAGCATCAGCGATAGCTTGCATGACAATTCCTCGAATTGTCTCCACTACTGCAGCATCAAACACCACTGGTGCATTACTCTGATCCTCATCATTGCCCCTGGATTGATTATGGGATTCAGATACATGCTCACCTTGGCCAACATCTCTTATGATTGGTCTGGGACCCTGACTAGTCCCAACACCAGCTCGAACCGTGTTCCTTGTGTTCACCATCTGTTTACCGATCAAATTCCAAGTTATTTATACATTAATATCATTCAAACATGCTTAATGTAGTAAAATTACTCAGAATAGATCAACTAGGTATTTTATAGATGAACTGGAACTGTTACACAAGCTACACATAAGTCTATCATCCGAGCGTTAGGACAAAAATTGCTCGAAGATAAAAGTGTTTCACAGAGTACTTGCCGCAATACTGAAATATTACACAAAGTACATACTGAAATACTAAGAAAGGAAACTACTACGATAGGCAATGCCAATCCTCATCAAGGCGTTCCAAAACGTCTCCTATAAGACTGGCTACTCGTGCAAGGTCTCTTCGGACTAGGCTCATCATCGAGCTTTGGCGATGGGTTTCGCACCCTGCTCGGTCCTGGGTCACATGGCTCTGGTGACTCAGACCTAACCTCAGTCGTGGAAAGGAAAGGATTGTCCATAAGAGGTCCTCCTATCCCAGCCCTCCTCTGAGCGCTAGCGATCGCCTGATCCATCTGCTGCTGCTGCTCCATATGAGAGCTCATTTCGCTCTGGAGAAGGATCTCTCTCAACTCAGCCTCTGATCTCCTCCTCCTCCGAGGCGGAGTAGGCGGATAGTCCTCGTAGATCATGGTCGGGCCACTCCTCCCAATACCGTGCTCAGTGTACAGTGCCTCCCAACCAGCATCAGTCATGAGTGCATAAGCCGGCACTGGTGATAGTTCTGGATTGGGGGGAATAAACTGCACCCCCGGCTCCTGACTGTCCACTAGCAAGTGCCTCAAGTTGTCTAGCTCTTGGCTCTGCTCTTCCAGGTCCATCTCGGGGTCCTCCTCAAGATCATCTTCGATGGGATCCTCATCCTCGGGATCAATCTCGATCTGGTAATCATCATCGTAATGTCCTAAGGTGTACCTAGACGACTCACCCACTTCCTGCACTGCTTCCTCCCTGAGTGGCTCTACAGGTGCAGCTATAGTGACCACTGCATCCCTAGGCGTAAGGACAACAGACTCGGGAATCACATACTTGATGTCTTCGGGCGGGCTACTCGGGCCTCCAACCTCGAAACATCGCTGAGGGATCGGAAAATCTAGCCTGCTTGGAGACGGCGGGTCCGTCTTGGCGTCCTCCGACCCCCTATCAAGAGAAAAGCACGCACCCATCCTACCGGATAACGAGGAAAGAGTTAGTCTTTCTAGACATAGAAGCAAGCTTACTACATCAGACTATATAGAAGACACGACTATGAACGGTATTTTGAAATTCTTTTTACTTTGAAAATTTCTAGCCCTTTTAAAGTATTTTCAAAAACGGATAAATGATATAAAAATCTCAAACCCGTTTTAAAACCTTTGGCTATGATACCACAACTGTAACACCCCCAAAACTTAACCCTTTTGGAAAGGTATTACCGCCAGTGACCCCAGTGTTCCTTACCGAGATCACCCAAGGTTGTACCATTTAAATACAATTTATGAAATACAAATGATACATAATGATCCAAGCATTCGATTCCAAAACATAACATTGTCAAGGAAACATGAGTTACGGGATTACAACCCAATCCCGAATAGGCTAACACAGAGTTTAAACCAAATACAGCGGAAGTCTTATAAAGTAGGGTACAGCGGAAGTCTTATAAAACACATTACAACCAAAGTCATTGCCCAAAAGATCTCAACCTGATTAACGAAATAATTCAAACATTCGAAAACCACCGTTGACTCCATAGTCCTTCTATTCTTCTGAGCTACTTCTTATCTGATGTGTCGAATCGAACGGATGACACCAGCCCACATGCGGAGAACAAAGTTCGTGGGTTAGTCTACTTGAATAGACTAGCAAGGGTACAAAGCAAAAGGTTTGATGTAGTTGTATTAGGTTAGCCTTATCGTTTCTCGAATGATAACCGATAACGATAATCAACCTTCATACTTCTACGGAATAATAACAAGAGGTATGCACAAGAGAAGACTCTGGAAGACTGAATCATTACAGAAATCAACTCAAAGGAAGACTCCAACGGAAGTGAGTCTTTAAGGAATTATGACAAATCTGGAAAGTTTAAAGAATCATACAACAATGATTTAAAAGCTGACTGAGATGCTTCGGTTCACGACCAACCTCACCGCATACAGCGGATCCAGATTGGAAAGAGAACGTACTATGATCAAAGTCGAGACGAGTTTTCCTAGCTGTACTATAACTTAGCTACACTACTCGCCGAAGGTTTATTGATTATGTGCGTCGAGTAGCACTTATCTGATTTATATTTCAAACACACATCACGTTATTAGACTTTTACATGTGTACCCCACCATTGGGACGACACATCTTAGTATACGTTTCGTCGAGAGTGACGCATACCGGAAGGTTTGTGACACCAGCTAAGTGTCCTGCCTCTACACACTTGTGAAAGAGACCGATCATGATCTTAGAATAGTACCAGGTGGAGACGAGCCACCCCAAGACCAGATTATAAAGAAACGATCGGACGAAGTCCGAGTACATTCCTAACTAACAGTGCTAACCACACAGATACAGCACAATCATAGTTACAGAATAAATCCACATAAAGGCCCGAAAGGCGATCACAGATAATAGCGTTGTTCTAACAGATATACAACCTATTATATGATTTTCAAAACAGTTTATAAATCACTTCCAGAAGAACACAGTAATAATCGCTCCAAATTAATTAATCAATTGAAATAACTGATAATCAATGTAAATATGGAAACGATGAGCAAGAGCAAACCGCCACTTGCCTTAATCCGCATAATAGAAACAAGCCTAACGACAACGAAGGGATTCCGGGCTCGACACGGGTATAACTCCGACAGCACAACGACCTTCGAGTCGACCCATAAAAGGAACCCTAAGTTAGATCTGACATAACCACAGTATGAATCTAAAAACGACGAAAGAAAATGAAAGGAACGATGCCACAACGACGACCACCAAAGCCAAAAGGCATTCTGGACAATGGCGGCGGTCGCCGTTCTTGGCAGCGGTCGCCGCAGTTCATCACGGCGGGCGCCGTGAAGAACGCGGCGGTCGCCGTGAAGAACTCAGACGACAGAAGCGGTGAGAAAACTCACCCAAAACACGAGCGACTCGGCCTCCTTCGACTTGCTTTGGTTTCTAACCTCCAAGGCTACCAAAAGCTTCACAAAGGCACTCTGGAAACACCACCAAACGACCTCCGGCGAAAGCTTCAGAAATTCGGCGAGGCACAACTCCGGTGATGCAAGAATTTGGGAGAGCTTGGGCTGTGGATTGAGCTCAAAAACCCCTCCCAGACACCTCTTTTTATAGCCAAAGCACCGGGAACACAATGATGGCCCTACGAAGAGCTACTCCGGCGCTGCCAGAGCCACGCCGGCGACCTTCGGGCAAGGACCTCCGGACAACGACGACGGCGGGCGCCGCCATAGGCCTGGCGTCCCCAGCTAGGAGAAGACCCAGCCTGCTCCTCGAGCCTGGCGACGGCGGGCGCCGCCATAAATGTGGCGGTCGCCGCCCCTGTGGCTTTGTCGCCTCCTCAGCTCATAGACGAAAACGATATTAACCCGGGATAAAATTATCGTACGCGAACAAGTATTAAAATCCAAAGCACGTCGTCTGTATTTTATTTCACAGAGAACAATATTACAAATACAGAGCACATTACAGAATGTCTCCAACTTTCTGAATTAAATCTGACGTACATAACGGATACTCGGGAAAAATCCCGAAACTCTAGAAATAGCTTACAAAAATACGGGGTATCACAGATAGTCATTACTCTTCAACCAGTCTGTGAAGAGGTCCTTCCAGTGTTGAAACTTTCCACCAACAGACAGGAACGGTGGTTTGTTGTTCCCAAGCCCAACTTCATGAGTGGAAGTCATTGTTACCTGTGAATCTGAAAAGAACACACAATCTAGAGTTAACCTGCTCTGATACCAATTTTTGAACCGTTAGTGTGTTTAATCAGGAAACTATGTGACTGTTCCCTGGACAGCGAAAATAAGTAAAGATTCAAAGTAACAACACAGTTCCCAAAACGTATAGTTGTATCATTAAGAGTTGTGCAATCTTACAAGTCTTCTATCCACCTATACCCTAGGTTAAAGACTTTAAGTGCAATCATCTCTAAACAACACAAGAACAAAACAAAGACTAAAGCAAGAACTCCCCGTACCTCGCCTTAGCTTTCAATCTCAGTTCTCAAGAGCTCTGGATGACAATAGCTGAGATATCTTTTCCCAAGACAATTCCCATCTATATATAGGGTCTAACAAAGATCCTATTACCAAAATTCTAACTACACACGTATGGTAACTATGACAAATTATGTTTCCAAATAAACTCTAAATCTGATAAACACATAGTTTCCATGTATAAAGTTTCTTTAGACTCAATATCTTCTTCTTCTTCTCCAAGTAAATCACGAAATCTTGTTTCCTTGTATAATTGAGTCTGTCTAGGAACAGCTGGCGTATTTCTGTGTTCTCGCATTGTTCCTCAGACTCGGCGTTTCCATAAATAGAATTTTCCTTGTATAAGCGCCACGCGCTTTCCAGCTTTATCAATTGTTTGCGCGGGCACTCTTCCTTGTTATCACAGCTTTCCAATACGCTCCTCTGTTTTCTCTTCTTCACTGTTTTGCCATTGTTCATTTATCTCTTCATGAAACCTGAAATTCATAGAAACAACACAAAATTATAAAACCTAATAGTGTTTATCATCATCAAAATCAGAGGAAACTGTCAAGGTTCCAACACAACATATAACAGAAGCGGTGCTATTGTAGAGGTAAGGCACAGATTGAAGCTGTTGGTGGCCTAACACGTGCAATAGCTATGTCTTAGAACAACTTTGTGCTATTTAAAAGATATAAAATAAGAAGAAAATAATAGTACAATGGGAAAATGGGTAAATGTAATTTCTGTTTGAAGCTGGATAACTGCGAATGAAAAAGAGGGATGACACAAATGACAATTTGAATTAAATAGTTTCAGGATTTATTAAAGCAACAAAGCATCATCCAAATTAGCAAAAATTCGTAGCACGTGGAGTAGTTGTGTGACGAGGCAACTACATGCTTTGTAGAAGACATAAATCTAGGAGGAAATAAAAGTGTAATGGAAAAAAGGTAAGCCTAAATTTTCTTTGAAGCAGGAGAACTAAGCAGCTTACAGAAAATAGGGACGCAAAATGAAGACAACGGGCATTTCCAAGTGAACATCGTAAGGATTAATTGAATGAACAAACCGTAAGCAAAATTGAAACAGAACTCAATTCAAAATAAAAGTAGAAACATAACCTGGAGAATGGTTCCTTCCGTTCAAATGAAACGGGGACTAAGATGGGAATTTGCCCATGGAACATTGACGACGCGTCGAATCTGCCATTCCTAATCGCTGCCTCCATCTCTCTCGTTCCCTCTCCGAATCGATTTTGCCCCGTGCGTACCTCTTCGGTTGTTCCAGGTGGTCGACGGGAGTCCAGATTTTCACAACCTAGCGGCGACGGCAGCCTTCACCGCCCCCGGCATCCGGGCCTCATCGTGCGACGTACCTCCGCCTCGTCGTCTCCGGCAACCCGCATGTGAAGGAGATTCCAACCATGAAAGCGTTGGGCGGAAGAGCAAAATGAATGGAGGGGCAAGAAGAGTTGATGGTGAGGAGCTCGACAGCGTCGGTGCAATGAAGCTGTTGAATCAGCATGATTGAAGGATGAACGATTATGAAGTTGGTCCATTAGATGGGCTTAGGCAATTTGGGCCCCTCACGAAGCCTAATATATAAAGCCCAACAAGAAATGTACTGTTCATAAGCCAACTGCATTTTTTATAGATAGATAGATGAGATGGACTCAGCATTCATCTTTATGTTGCTTGAAATGGAACCACTTGAAGCTTCGGTGTTCAATTAGAGCTACAGTGTTGAACAAAACCGAACTATTAAAAATCATTAATGATGCAGTTGTTGAAATTATCACCAACATACAATTATCCCAAAATGACATTCCTGATCGCCTTTACTGGGCTTCCAATAAAAACGGTTGGTTTTCTACTAAAACCGTCTTCAAACTCATAACCAAACAGACTAGCCCAACCAATAACAAATTCTCTTGGCTTTGGGATCTAGACACATACCCCAAAGTAAAAAATTTCTTATGGAAAATTTGTCATGACGGCATACCCACGAAGGCTAGATTAGCCCAAAAACATGTGGCAGTGCCACTCGCATATGACTCATGCAATAACCCATATGAAGATTTAAATCATTTCTTGTTTGAATGTCCCAACACCCTAAAACAAATTAGAAACCAAAATAATTACATCGAAAGCCAAATTAAAAGCCTTAACACCGACAGAAAAAAACCAATTGATACTCTGTGTGATCTTCAATCGGTGCTAACCAAGCAAGAATGGGTCTGTCTTGCAAAAACCTGGTGAGGCATCTGGATCCACAGAAACTAAAAAATCTTCCAAACTACAGGGCCAAACAACATAAAAGATCTAACCCTGTACATAAAAACTCTTATACTCAACTGGAACAAAACAAAGAAACTTGAAACAGACGAATCAAAGCACCAAAAGCCTAACCCGGCTCAATGACGAAAAACCAGAAACATTAAATGGGAAAACCCCCGACATGGATTCTACAAAATAAACTTTGATGGCTCTAAACTACCAAACGGACAAATAGGAACTGGGCACATTATCAGGAATGATCATGCTGAAATTATCCATATGTCCAACCAAAAATATGATTGTCAATCAGCACTCATGGCTGAAACCATAGCACTAAGAAACAACATTAAAAAAGTTATCTCACTCAATCTTAACAAGATCGAAATTGAAGGAGACAATTTGTGCCTAATTAACTCTATTCTAGGCATCTGGACTTGCCCGTGGGAAATTGAAATGGTAATCGATGATATCCTCATCGATCTCCGTTCTTTCCAGGAAGTCCTGATAAGGCATGTTTTCCGAGAAGTTAATAGATCCGCTGGCTTCATTGCCAAACTCAGCTTCTCAACCCCGAGAACTGCCTTAGAATCCAACCAAGAACTGAAAGTTCTCATCCTTCTGGATGCTCTAGGCCGAACCTCGCACCGTACTTAGGTTCCGCCTAATTCTTACCTCATCAAAAAAAAAAAAATAGAGCTACAGTGTTCGCGTGTGCACGCGCACCTCAACTAGTAAGAGCAAAAGAAGAAAACTTGAACAATACTGTTTACACATGTTATTTTAAAAATCTAGCAATTAAAAAAAATGATATGTTAAAGTGCTATATTTAAAATATACACCATCAATATATAAATATTCATATATATATAAATATACAACATAAAAGTAAATTATTTAATAAAAAATATGGGTAAGCTTTTTTGTATAAAATGATTTTCTTAATAAAACTTGCATTTCATTCAATTTAGTGTAAATAACATAACAATTTAATATCACAAAATATTTTTTATTAATGTAAATAATCTATAAAGTTATCAAATTCATCACTTAATTTCAATGATTATATAAGTTTTGAGTTATCTTTGTTGAGCAATATGAGCTATGTGAAGGCTGAAGTTGGCTAAATTACTCATTGCTTACAAGATTGTTGTTCAAGAAAATGTAAGCACCTTTAGAACACCATCAAAGCAATTGTATAATAAATAATAAAAAATTCTTTTGTATCAAGTAAATAATACTTAGGTTGAAAACTTTGGTTTGATCTTTATAACAAAAATAATACATCAAACACTATAAAAATCTTGTTCAAATTTATTTATTCAATATTAGACAAAAAAATGGCTAACGTATAAAGAAAGAAGAAAAAACTACAATGTTACATGTCATATAAACGTAGAATGATTATTTTGGATTGATAAACTATATATAATGTATAATTTTGTGATTAATCAAAACATTAGGAGGCTAAACTACTCGAAAATTAACGGTATGAGAAATAATAAATTTGATTGATGATCATCTAAAAAATAAATATTGAATGATAATAAATTTATACATATATATGTTTTATAAAATATAAATTATTAACTTAAAATTTAAAATTATAAAAAAAAAAATTAAAGTTCAGAAAAATAGATACAAAAGAAGAAAAATTATCGATTGTAAATTTCTTATGATCGAAAGGTTTGAAAGTATATAGAGGAAATTGAAAGGGAGATTTTCAAAATACAAAATTTTAATATGTTGATTTTGGATTGCTAACATCATATAATCTTAAAGGATATATGAAGTAATCTATTAGAATATAGACTTTATCTATGAAATAGCTTCCAAAAGACACATTTGAAGTACATTGTAATTTGTACGTAAATAAAAATAAATTTGTTATGATTGTATTGTATAAAAATTAGATTGTTGTTATAATAAATTTGTTATGATCGTATTGTCCAAATTAGATTCTAACCAACTAAAATTTTATTTTATTTCATGATTAAAAATTTGATTATTGTTATAATAAAAAAAATTACTTTTAAATTTGTAAATCAATTTAATAAACTGCTTATATTTTCTAAAAACTAACCTTAGTTTTAAAATGATTTTACATTTGTTTTACTTCCTTATCTTTCTATCTTTAAAACAGACTTGTTCATATATTACATTTGGTTTAAAATAATTTAATTATATTTTTTATAATTTCGTATAGTATTTCACTCGTTTCTATGTTAGCTCTTATTTTCTCATTCATTTAAAAAAGTAATGTATAAGTTAACAATATTTATTTGGTCGAGAAATAAGTTAACAATTTAACAATTAATTGAGATATATGAAATTTAATTGTGTATCATAACAACCTGATAGATTTGTTAGCAAAAGACTCCATAGAAATAACATTAATAAGATGTTCTTATAAAGATCTTATAGGATTTAATAAAGTTAAATAATTATGAAATTAACTTTTCTTAATTAATTGAAGCCAAACAACAAAACTTTTATGTAGAATTTAGTTAGTTGTAACAAAACACTATACATACGATTTGTTCTAAAAAATGAAAGTAAGTTAAATTGTAAAAGTTTGTTAAGAGTATCGAGAGAAATCATATTAATAACTTATGATTTAAATAAAAAAATTGTAAATACAAATTGTTAAACAATAAATATGGTTTGAATGTCATCGTTCTTGTATTCAAAAAAAGGCATCAATTTCTGCACAAAATTATACTTCGGTAAGAAGCACAGATTCTCCTAGTGAGAGTTTAGAGCTTCTCAATCTACTTTATTTGCAATTCTCCTTTCATGCTTTCAATCTGCTCTGTATATTCTTCTTCTTCCTTTTGTTTTATTTATTTCTGTTTCTCTCATATCTATTAAACATGATCCTTATTATCATCTGATTTATGATCCCATTTATGAAACTAACTATGACCCTTTAAATGAATTAAGCCATGTTCTGAACGGTGACTATTTCATGCTTTATATGAATTATTTCCCCAATCTCTATATCTATGCGCTGGACTATACGCTGGTATGTGTCCCAATCACTCAATCTTTCGATATGCAACCTCTCTTAAATTGTATCTTCTATGTTAATTTATTTGCATACACCGGAAGATATAAATTCATCCTTTCCTTATGCTTATATTTAACCACCTCTCTTAAATTGTATTTTTTTTGCTACGAACTTCGCCCAGTGGTTCCGACAAAACGTGGGCTCTCAGGGGCAGAAGAATGAGGATGTGCATTGGCCCAGCATATTTGCTACGGCCTTGTGGAATATTTGGAAATGGCGAAATAATTAGGTGTTTAGGAAGGAAGAATTCCAGGGGGACAAAGCAGACTTCATTGCTGATGTAGCCAGGAACTACAAGGAGGCTAAAGGCAAGGAACTTATGCGCAGGGATTGTATTAGGAGGGAGAGACAGGTTAAATGGACAGCTCCACCTGACGGGTGGATTAAACTTAATACGGATGGAGCGGTCAAGGAGGGTCACGCTACTGCTGCAGGTGTTTGCAGAGACGCGCAGGGGGAATGGCTCGGGGGATTCTTGCACAATATTGGCAGTTGTTCAGTCCCGATGGCGGAACTTTGGGGCATTGTCTCAGGGCTCAGGTTCGCGTGGGACAGGGGTTACATGAGAGTTTGTCTTGAAACAGATTCGCAAGTGACGAGTCTGTTACTTCACAAACCTATGGATCGTGTTCACCCCTTAACTAACCTCGTCTTCATGGCGTAAGGCTTTTTCAGTAGGAGTTGAAAAGTTCAATTCCGTCATATTTTTAGGAAAGCTAACTCGGTCGCCGATCGGTTGGCTTCACTTGCTTTTGATTTCCCCTTTGATTGTCATGTTATTGTTGTTCCACCCGATAGGGTGTCTTGTTGTTGTATTTTAGACGATGTTAGGGGTTTACTACACCTTCCCCTGTATCTCTTGTTCCACACGAAATATGAATTGAAAACTGCACACCATCTATCAATATTCATCGCCAACACTGCAACTTCTCTATACCTTTCCCCATACACGTCATCATCCCTCTCCACTGATTCTCTTTCCAACCTTTCCATTGATCTGCAGATATCCTCTTTATAGTAGAAAAGGGTTACACCGATTGAAGAAGCAGGGAGGTGATAGGGGGGAGATCAGGAAGATTTTGCAGTGTAGAGTAATTGTGACAGGTGTCATAAGTATAAACATAGAGAATGATGAGAGGGATAGTGAAAGGAAGACACGTATTTAAAATAAAAGATTTATTGTATATTATATATTTTATTTATTTTTTTTTTTGATAGAAGGAGAGACGATACTCTCATGAAACTAAATTGTAAGGCTACTCAGCCGTCAGGCGGGTGTAGTTAGGGTTGAGCACCGGTCCAAACTCGGTCTGGACCAGATCGGAACCCGGAACACCTAAAATGGTGGACCGGAACCCGGACCGGAAATATCTGGTCTGGTCCTATTTGGACCGGATTTGGACCGGTTTAGGATTTTGTTAAATTTAAATATATTTTATTTACATTTAAACATGAAAAAAACCTTTAAATTTAAATATAATTTATCCTAAATCCTAAACCCTAAACCCTAAATCTCAAATGTAAAAAAACCTTAAATCCTAAAATATTAAGATTTTTTAAAATACCGAGTCGGACCGGACCGGACCCGAAAATATAAAAATCCCTGGACCAATTAGGACCAGTCTGATCCGATCCAGACCGATTCGATCCGATCCGATCCAAATTTTCGGGCCGGACCGGATTTTGCTCAACCCTACTTTATACTCTTCCACTATCAATATTTTCCTATTTCCACCTATAGTTACAGAATCTTTATGTCAGAACAAAATCTCAAAAGCATCCTGCTGCCATTTGACAAATGTAGGTTTACACAGTGTAAAGAGAATATCTTACACATTGACTAAAGTAAAAAAAATATATTAGTAAATTACATATCCATCACTTATTGGAAATAGTAATAACAATAATTCTAATACACTAAAAAGTTTTTTTATTCTTTATTTAATTTTAGCTTCATCTTCCTATCATTTTCCCTTCTTTTCAAATCTAGATTTTTTTCTTCGGTTTTTTCGCATGATAACACTGAGGTATTGTAAAATTCGCGGGGTACCCCACTTTTTGGTATATTTCGCGAGGTAACCCCGAGGTTTTTTTTTTTCGCCAAATGCCCTACCGTCATTTCCTTAACAGTTCCGTCTATTTTTTTTTTAAAAAAAAAAAATTAAACAAAAAAGCAGACAAAATTCACGATAGGAATCTGTCTTCGTTCCCAAACCATTTCACCCTCAAGGTCTCGACTTGGTTCCAGCCGTGCCATCCTAGTCCTGGTTCGAGCGTCGGCGGCGAGCAAGACGGGTGTAGGCAAAGAGCAAGGCGGCGAGCAAAATTCGCGAGAGGGCGTCGTCCTGGTTCTTCGAAGCAAGGCGGTGGGACTCGTCGGCGACGAACAAATTGAAAAGGTTAGTTTCAAGATTAAGGTGTGTAATCCGACCCATTTAAGTGTTTTAAGATTCTAGGATTTAGAGATTTAGGGTCATTTGGGAATTTGGGGATTTAGGGTTTTAGGGATATGATGACTGTAATTAGATGTCTCATTACAACAGTTAGATATGATGACTGTAATTAGTATATAGTACTTCTATGGAGAATTCATAAATCTGTTAAACATCCACGAATACAACTTTCTGACTAATTATATGTTGATCTTACAGTTCAGCTTTCTGACTAATTATAAGATGAATGCTTTGTTATCTCTAGGGCCTCAAGTTTTGTAAAGTGAAACAAGAGCCAATTTGAGAGCATGAAGATGATTGTTTACGGTGCAGACATATTTCCATGAACACGCAATAATGTGAAATATGTTTCATGTTATTGAAACAGGAACACCACAAGCCTCCTGCAGAGCTGTCTAACCATTGGTGTCATCGAAGGCCTGAACAAGAAACAACAGCCAACACTGGCACTCTCTTATATATCCTCAACGAGAGAGGCCTCATAGAGATCTAATTCCTTCATTGGCCTTCTCCCTTCCTGCTGAGTTCATGGTGCATTTCTCCTCCTTTTGCTTGTCCTTGAGAAACCCGGGGAAGGTTAGGTCGAAGAATTGAATGCATCCTTCTTGTTCTTGGTAAATTTGGGGATTTTTATTGATTTTGGGATTTTGGGATGTTCTTGTTCCCATGCTATTAAATGGAAGAGTATGGTTTTTTGTTCTTCAAATTCTTTTGGCAATTTTCTTTATGGATCAGTTGAATTGGTTAGTCCTTTCATCTTCTTTTTTTTTACTATAAAAATCTACCTTATATAAGCTGGCAAACTCACATACACCCAACACTAACTCAAATGAGGAACCAGTTATTTGCTATGATATTACTTCTCTCACTAAAGACTGAAACATATGAGCTTTTCTGAAAAATCAGAATGAAGTTGTTGAAGTTCTTATAGCAGCCATGTTTTAACACTCAAGCCTATTAGCTTAATGGTAGAGCAACGTGCTTTAAGTACGTGAATGTGGGTTCGAGTCCCACATAGGCTAATTTATATCTCAATACAATTATGACCCTAGTTGTATCACAATCTTATACTAGTTGATCTCTTCATTATCATACTTTCATGCGTATTAATCCATTTATCTTTAGCATTCATCAGTTGAAGGACCACGACAATTCAAGCATACTTCTATTAACAAACAAAACGTTGTATTAGCCTATGTGGGAGTCGAACCCACATCTTGTGCATAAGCACATGCTCTACCATTTGAGCTAATAGGCTTATTGTTTTCCTATCACATCAACTACTTCTAAATCAAGCCATTAAAAAAACTTCAAAAGTTAATGGTGGAAAATCTAGTAGCATGTCTCAGATATCTACACCTGCAGATAAGAAGAAACCATGTCCAAACAAGATATTCCTCCTGAATCTCCCTTTGAAATTATCATTGCATAGGATATTCATATCCTAGTATTGTTGTTGATTCCAAAGACATAAAAGAATTGCATGTCACTTCTTAAATAGATAAATATGAAGAGACACTCACATCAGAAACAAATACGGCCAATGAAACAAACAGTAGACTTTTGCTCAGATATAGCAGCTCTGTAGCAATACAAAAGCAGCAATCATTGGTTCATTCAATGGAATTTGTATACTAATGAACGAACAGTAGGGATAGGAACTAGCAGTCCTTACAACTTGGCAATTTTCTTCTTCTGCTCTTCTGAGGGTGGAGGTGGGACATAAGCTGCATCATCAATAATTGTCTATATTTGCATGTAATATTAAGAAAGCAATAACCCGCATATTAAACGAAGAAGCATATCTGCTAAACATATAAATAAAGGAACTTTTGTAATGGAAAAGAAATGGAGCATTAAAAAAATTAGTTTGTTTAGACCAGCTAAAGACAAATGTAGGAACTAACTTCACTAGCTAATGCTTTAGATATGGAGAAGTGTACAAAATGTGCACAATACCTGCAGCTTTGACAAAGCATCTTCAATGTTACCCCTGAAGAAGAAGTGTAGAATTACAAGAGAGCATTGTGCAATATATGAAAGCATACATTATAACACGATGAAAGTTCACATGAGTTGGAATATGTACTGTTGTGTTCTAGTCTTTGTAGAAGAAATCACAATTTCCCCATCTTTGTTGATTCTATTCTTCTCCTGCCATACAGAAGCAGTTTGATGTGTCAATTGCATATGAAAACAAGGCTTGAGACTCTCTATCCTTCTGTATTTTCACTGCTTTGAATAGTATGCCTTTCATTTATGGTGCTAAATATAAAATTTGTGTAGCTTCTCTATCAAGATTAGAATGAAGAGCATCTTTACTTATGGGAAAAATATAACAATAACTTGTCATACACATGTGCTTTATTACTATATGCTATTAAGCTTCTCAAATAACGTTGTTTCTTTTCTTCAGTTGCGAAGGGAAAGAATAACAGAAAGAGTGAAGGCACTGCAAGAACTTGTTCCTAGCTGTAACAAAGTAAGTGATTCATTTCGTACCACGAAACACATTTTTTCAATCGGCTGTTAGTCCTAATATCTAGATATCCAACATAAGTTGCAATGAAGAAATACATGGTAATATTTGTTAGCCCAAGTACTGCTTAGCAATTATGAAGCCTCCTATTTAAATTTGAATGGACTTATTGGCGTGATAAATTTACTGGCCTAATAGGCCCAAATATTACATAGGAATTACACAACCTTCTATTATAAATGTACATATCAATTATTTATTTGTATTAGTAAAAAGAAATAAATATTTACATATAAATGGACTTATAGGCCAATTTAAATTTGTCTTGCAACATAAAGCCATATTCGTAATGGGCTTCAGGGCCCATTTTTGGGCTTTGAATTTGATTCATTAATTCGGACCCAGATTAAAGCATTCTTATCTGTTTTATTCAATTGGACGGGGCTTGACAGATGATTGGCCCAAATCCAATAAAAACAAACAGAACGAACATAAAATGGAAACCCTACCTATTTAGAAAGCTTTCCTTCTCTGTTCACTCTCTCTCTCTCTGCTTTCCATTTCCACCGTCTCTGTTCACTCTCCCTCTTTGCTTTCTCCATTTTAGGGTTTCACTCTTCTTTTCACTCAAACTAAACAACAATGGCAGATTCTTTGAACAAATCAAAGAAACGTCTTCCTCTTTCGCTACATCACCAAAAACCTTCATCTCCAATTTCCCTTTCCTAAGCCAAAACAATGAACTCCAGATCTGGATCTGTAATTTTCCAAAATAAACAGATCTAGATCTTCGACTTTCACTTCCGCTGATAATCCACCACCGCACTTCAAATCTGTATACCAAAACGGAAAAAAGGAGATTTGGAGGTTAAACATCGTCGTCTTCATGAGATTTGGAGGAAAAAGGAGATTTGGAGGTGGTTCTGAGATCCAGAACCTTGAAAGGTAAGATCTATGTCTCTCTCTATGGCTCTCGCTCTCAATCTCTCTCTCGCTCTCTTTAACTCCATCTATGGCGATAGATTTCTGTTTAAATGCTCGACTGGCTTGTATACAATAAAAATGGAGGAAAATTTTTCTGGATGATTTTGGAATTAATTGAGTGTTTAAGCTTTTTTGCATAAAAATATACTATCTGATGTACTAACATAAATATTTTGATATGAGGACATGAGGAGATCTGGATATTGGTTACGATTCTACCTTGAAGGAGGTACTGGCCCTCACTCTAGCGTCGTCAACATAGAAGAAATGTAAGCTCTCTGTATACATCCATTTTTTCAAAATTTTGGTGGAAATTTAGGATTTCAATCGGTGTTTTTTATAATTCAGTTTCATTATTCTCTGTATACATCAATTTTTTCTCTTTCTCGATGAAGATTGTACTTCATTCAATATAATATATATCTATATTTTAATGGGTTAAAATGTAAATAATATATTGATATTAGATGAAATCGGCTCGACTTATGATAAATGTTTAATATTATAGTTCAGATTAAAAATAGGTTTTTTTTTATCAACTAATTTAAATGGGCTTAAACATTATAAATATGGGCTTCGGCCCATTAAATATGTAATACAATAAATAATATAATCATCAACTTCATAATGGGCTTGACTTCGGCTGAAGTAAAAATGTAATGGGCTTATTGGCCCAAATAAATACCCATCGACAACTTCTTATTTGACTTAGGTTTAAGGCGCTTATTTACATTAATGGGCTTAATGAGTAATAATATATTTGTTTTCAAACAAACTGAAGATTTTTCCCGTTTTTTAAAAATATATTTGTTCTCTCTCTCGTGCCAACAACAATAATCTCTCTCTCTCTCTCTCTCTCTCTCTCTCTCTCTCTCTCTCTCTCCCCCTCTCCCCTCCCCCTCTCTCCCCAACAGCAATACTCTCTCTCTCTCTCTCTCTGACAGTCCCTTTTCGAAATGCTATAATCATAAACGGAAAAAAATCATATACATTTAATCATATGTTATATTGTATGTTTTTTTCCTTCAAAGTAAATTAAAATTAATCTACTATATACAGAATAATAGAATATCAACATATAATCTCTCCCTCTTCCCCCCCCCCCCCCCCCCCCCCCTTGGTCTTCATCAGATCCATATCCATTCTGTTGTAGTTCTTAACTTTCTATTTATTTAGTCTCTCTCTCTCTCTCTCTCTCTCTCTCTCTCTCTCTCTCTCTCTCTCTCTCTCTCTCTCTCTCTCTCTCTCTCTCTCTCTCTCTCTCTCTCTCTCTCTCTCTCTCTCTCTCTCTCTCTCTCTCTCTCTCTCTCTGTGTGTGTGTGTGTGTGTGTGTGTGTGTGTGTGTGTGTGTGTGACAGATTCCTTTCTTTTCTCTCTGTAATACAGAGAGAAAAGAATATTATAATGAAAGTAAAACATGCTCTAGCTTTAATATACGTAGATAACATGCTCAAGCTTTATTAACTACTGCATTATTCGAAAAAATGGTTATGAATCAGTATATATATCAACATAGACATTCAATATCAGTAGATAACATGCTCTAGATTTATTAACTACTGCATTATTTAAAAAAATGGTTCTGAATTATTACCTTGTAACCGAGTCTTGAATTTCCTGAATAAAACTGAAAAAAGAAAATTGGTTATTCATTTGTCTTCTTTCGGTATTGATGAGAATTACCTAGGCTTTAATATAAACATTTATAGCCACTGACTTGCATATACTTTACAGCACTGCTACAAATGTTGAGATTGAGCTTCCTGTGCCTTCAAATGCTACCAACCCCAATATTAGGACATCGATGGGATCTGCTTCATATGCACCTGAAAAGGATGCACTTGTCTGGAAGATAAAATCTTTTCCTGGTGGCAAGGTATTTTTGGCTTTAATAATCTATGCCTTTTATAACTATGAAATTCAGTTGCCATAGATAACATTAGCTAGCAATAGCTACCATATTGATCGAACATATATCTCTTATCTTTGGAGCTTTCATTTTCTTCTCACCTGCATAGGAATACATGCTAAGAGCAGAGTTCAAACTTCCTAGCATCACTTCTGAAGAAGAACTGCCTGAAAGAAAAGCACCAATACATGTCAAGTTTGAAATACCCTATTTTACTGTTTCAGGAATCCAGGTAATCACTCTGAAAATATGGTTAAACTTTTTGTTTAAGGTCTTGCTTATATTTTGACTTATTGAAAGCTCAAGTTTTCTTTCCTGATCGATAATATCATCTCTCTCTCTCTCTCTCTCTCTCTCTCTCTCTCTCTCTCTCTCTCTCTCTCTCTCTCTCTCTCTCTCACTCTCTCTCATGACGATTAGTCTTAAACTGCATGATTGGTGTAAATCTGTTTATTTGTTTGATTCTTTTTTGTTGTAAGTATGATATATGTTTTGGGCATGATTATTTTGCAAGTGTTCTTGACATAAAAGGATAGATTGAAGACAAACTAAATACTTAACCTAATACTAAACCCTTAACTTTTAAAACAAAACCCTAAAATGAACTAATGTGCACATGTTAGGTTATATTGAAATAAAACTGCATGTTTGGTGTAAATCTATTTATTTGTTTGATTCTTTTTTGTTGTACGTAAGTATGATATCGGTTTTTGGCATGATTTTTTTATAAGTGTTCTTGACATAAAATGATAGATTCAAGACGAACTAAACACTAAACCTAATACTAAACCCTTAGCTATTAAACAAAATTATCAAAATTGAACTATATCAGTATATATATCAACATAGACATTCAATATCAGTAGATAACATGCTCTACTGATATTGAATGCTGCATTATTCGAAAAAATGGTTATGAATCAGTATATATATCAACATAGACATTCAATATCAGTAGATAACATGCTCTAGCTTTATTAACTACTGCATTATTTGAAAAATGGTTCTGAATTATTACCTTGTAACCGAGTCTTGGATTTCCTGAATAAACTTGAAAAAAGAAAATAAATCAATATCAGTTTTGTTTGAAGTGTCGATATCTGGATTTTGGTGAGGATTGTTTTTACTTGTGTATGAATTCTGGATCGGCTTATTATTCAACCTCATATTTGTCTACCTATATTTCTTTCATATAAATGCATCCTCTCTCTCTCTCTCTCTCTCTCTCTCTCTCTCTCTCTCTCTCTCTCTCTCTCTCTCTCACACACACACACACACACACACACACACACACACACACACACACAGAATTCACTGTGAACGTAATGCATCCAGAACAAATGCTTTAATTTCTACATCTTTCTCTTATTCTTTGTCAGAATATACATCTTTCACATTTACATATCTATATCCAAAACATAGATTACCAACATTATACAGCAAACTGAATTCACTGTGAACGTACCTGCTAAATGTCAAAAACTGCTTTGCTATTACTCCTGTGCAAGACCAGTTTTTTGTACTATAATGTGGGAGGCGCTCTAGTTTTATATCAATGCTACATGATCATGCTAAATATAAGGCAATTATAATAATATTGATTTGATTTGATTATGCAGATATTACATTGTCATAATACTGCCATATCATGCTTAATATTTGATTTAACTGTGCATATATTACATTGAATTTATACTGCCATATTATACTGAATATTTCATTTCATTCTGCAGATATTACATTGCATTTATGGATTGTAGATTCAAAAAAATCGTCATTGCATAATATTGAAGATGCTGAAAGTGGATAAAAATCGTTATTGCAGAATGTTTTATTTTATTTGATTCTGCAGGTTTTTATTGCAGGAAATTTTTGCGATTGCATGATATTTTCTTTGATTCCGCATATATTACATGTCCCGTTATTTTTATGTATGTCTTGTATCATTTCTTTTAGCTTTGAGGCGTTTATTTTAATTTTTGTGTTGTCAATGCAGTTTTTTTGTTATTTGTTAGCCAATTGTGCATCAGCAATTATTTGTTTTGCGTTAATTTAATTGTTTTTGGAATTTTCTTTGTATTTTTGTAAGCACACCAGGTTGCTTTTTTTTTCCTTAGTTGTCATAGATGATCATATTTAGGGTTGCTTTTATGTTTTAATGTTGTGCAGGATGTCATTTTTTTTCCGATTTGTTCTATTAACTAGGAATTAAATATTTATCGTAAAATAGGTTTGAAAAAACATTTACATCATTTTTTTAAATTATCAAATATTGGATTTTATTCGATTGAAACTTAGCTCGTAATTTTATTTGCTTCGTTTTTTTTTTGGAAAGATTAAACATACCCAAATAAAGTACATAGATATTCTCTACGACAATTATATCAGAATGAAAGATTTAAAAAAAATAACCGCATTAACCGGACTGTTGACACTTGTCATAATTAATTCAGCGGTGACACGTGTCAATGAGAATTACGGATGCAATGTAGGGGCGCGTACTGTTCAATTGCGATTTTGTTTTAGTTATTATATAGTAGATTATGAATTTCTTTATACCCCTATGTTAACGACACATAATTACCATGTACAACCTCCTTGTCTTGATTATTAGAGATTTAAATGATATTTTAATTCCCTCTGATAAGCTCGGTGGTACAATCACGACTCATTCCGGTTCAGTAGACTCAATAATTTATTATTAGACTTTGGTCTCCTATCCACAAATTTCTCCGAATTCCCCTTTACCTGGCTCTAACTAATGATACAATCTATGAAAGATTGGATCGTGTTCTTATTCACCGTGTTCTTATTCACCCAACTATTACAAATACCTTTTCATCCTTCATTGTTCAACACCACTCATTTACTTTTTTGGATCAGTGTCTTATTACATTTTCTTTGGGTCATTCGCAACCCTTTTGAAAATATCCGCTTCGTTTTGAACCGTCTTGGATAACTGACCCTACTTATAAAATTTTAGTTCAAAAGGTTTGGAAATACAACCACCATGGATCATACATATTCAAACTTTAGAGGAAACAGAAAATTCTTAAACAATACTCTAAATCGTGGTATAAATAAAAAAACCAAAACAATTATGAACAACTCAAAACATCTAAATCTAAACTTCAACAACTTCAGCACGCTCTGTTACGATCTAATCATTCTCCTTAGCTCTATTCATTATACAGAAGACACCTTCTAAAATATCATAAACTTTTGGAATTCCAGCACTTTTTTCTGAAAACAAAGGGCTAAGTCTACACATTTAACTAACATGGACACAAATACTAAATACTTTCAAACAGTTGCCAAAATTAGAATGTTTAGGCAGAAAATCTCCACTTTCCAAGGTATCTATGGGTGTACATATCATGACCACCACCTTATCCAACAAATGATCTCCTCTGAACTACAATTATGTTTTACTCCGAATACAGGTCACTCTCTAACAAACGCTGACCTTCACATTATTCCTACTCTTATAACGCAACATGATAATTCTTTCCTTCTTACACCACCAACCTCTGCTGAAATTAAAAAAAATTGTCTTCGAGTTACCCTACAATAAAACACCAGGTCTTGACGGTTATCCCGCTGAATTCTATCAATCATACTGGCCTTTTATTGGTAAGTCATTGACATCCGCCATTCAAGCCTTTTTCCATTCAGGAATTCTCCTCAAAGAGTGCGCATTCTTTCATATCCCTTATCCCTAAACAAGATAACCCAATTTTTATCAACCATTTCTGACCAATTAGTCTCTGCAATCAATGTTCTAAAAGTCGCTAGGCGGGAGTTGGGCGGTGAGGGGGGGCTAGTGCCTAGGCGGCTAGGCGGGGGCCTGGGCGGACTAAAAGTTAATGCATGATCTATGTGATTATTTGATTATGTTCTTCCAAATCCATTAATCTTTATAAAATTATGTTGGAATGAGATTTGATATTATATTATGGGTCTTATTGTACAAAGCCTAACTCAAAATCATGTTAATGCATCCGTCATCTTCTAAGATGTTGCAGCTTTCACAACATTTGAGGATTCTTCTTGCCTAGGCGGATCTAAGCGGGTCCTAGGCGGAGGGTGATCGCCTAGCGCCTAGCCGGGGCCTAGGCGGCCCTAGGCGGGGATTTTTAGAACATTGTCTGCAGTACAACATATAAAATTATCACGAAACTAATGACTAATAGATTAATGAACACTCCTCCCCAAAATTATCTCTGCCTATCAAGGTGCATTCGTTGAAGGCCGTTCTATTCAAGACAACATTCTAATTGCCCACGAAATTTTTCACTCCTTTCATAAAAAAACTAAAGGGAAACGTGGCTGGATGGCATTTAAACTGAATATGGAAAAAGCATATGACAAATTAAATGGGCATTTTATTCAAAGCATCTTGCTTAAATTTGGCTTTTTCTGATAAATGGGTGAGTCTTCTTATGACATGCATTACATCAACTTCTTTCTTTGTTCTTGTCAACAATGAACCCGAACCAGTATTTTCACCTAAATGTGGCTTACGACAAGGTGACCCAATAGCCCTATTTATATTTATTATAGCAATGGAATTCCTCTCTAGATCGCTCACCTTGGAATCCCAACATCGAAATCGAAAGGTAGGCACCCACTTAACTAGAAATGACACTTGTATTCCTTTTTTAACCTTCACCGACGACACTATTATATTTGCCAATGCCAATCAAACTAATATGTTTTATATTAAACACTTACTCCACCAATTCAGTGTTCTCTTCATACTTGTTGTTAACTTTCATAAGAGTTCATTCCAAACATCCTCCAATATAAACACAAGTCAGACAACATCTCTTGCATCCATTCTTAACTTGCAGGTAACTAAGTCTATGGAAAAAAGGCATTCCAATAGTTAGAAGCCGTGTTAAAAATGAAGTATTTTCTTCATACATCCAGAGCCTTAATAAACAACTTTCAAAGTGGAAAGCTAATACATTATCTCAGGCCGGTAGGTTGACCCTTATCCAATCTAATAAACTCTCTAAAGTTAACTACTTAAAGCAAAGCTTGTAACACCCCCAATTTATACCGGAGATATTACATGCCAGTGACCTCAGACTTTATCGTCCAAAGTCACCCTAGGCTTTTCCAGAACAGTTAAGCTTAAATACATAACATAAATACATATTAATTGAAAGATTAAACAGCGGAAGACTTTAAAGAGCCAACTTATAACATGGCTAAATTATGAAGATACATTGAAGTAACACTTTAACAATCTTAAAACACTTAACATCCTAAAACACTGACTTTTAAATCTTCGTCTGCAAGCTTCTTATCCTTCAATAGGTTACTTAAACTCCGGGAATCAACTCCTGATGTGCCGAAACGGACGGACGACACCAACCATGACGATGCAGATAACAAAAATACAACGGGTTAGTCTACTGAATAGACTAGCAAGGGCACAAAGCAGAGTGGTTCGAGTGATCGTGACCGTTTACTATCATTATCCCTCGAATAATAACTGAAGGAACGATATATAACCCGACACTTTCACGGAATGATTTAACAATTAAGATATGCATTGAAGAGAAGACTCCAACCTGAATTGAGCCTTATAGGAAATTATGACAACCGAGGGAACATTAAAGTTACACACCAATGATTTAAAAGTTGACTGAGATGCTTCGGTTCACAACCAACCTCATCGCATACAGCGAATCCAGATTGGAAAGAGAACATACTACATTCAAGTCGAGACGAGCTTTCCTAGCTGCACTATTACTTAGCTGCACTACTCGCCATGGGTTTATTAATCATGTGCACTCGGGCACATATCTTATTTAATTACAAAACACACATTACTGAAACACGTTATTGTTATTAAGAGCGACAACAAGGCTTAAATCTTAAGGCGACCATTACGTCAACCCAAATTAAAACACACACGCGGGACTTAACATTATTATGCCGAGTAACAACGCGTTATTATTACACCGGGTGACCTTACGTTCACCCTGATTGCACTGTCACAGTGCTTATACTTTAATTTACAGGATGACATTTACGTCCACCCCAATTGCACTAGCTAAGTGCTTAATACACAGGACTGCAATTATGCTCATCCAATGGCGCTTGCAAGGCGCTTAAACACTTCAAATCCTTAACGGTGGATAAGAAGCATAGGTCATGACCCTTAAATTATTCGGAATTAATCCGAGGAATATTATGATTTAAAGAAACGACAAATCCTTACTTGGATTAGCGTTCCTACGAACATTAAGTTATTAAGAAACGACTAATCCTTATTTGGACTAGCGTTCCCACAACACACACGAGATTAAGCATTAAAGATTAACATTAAACCACCCGATACCATCACGGTAATTATCACATATAATAGCGTCGTACTAACAGATATACAACCTATTATAACATTATTTTAATCACGTTTACTTATGAAATTAATTCCCAAACCGAACAACAGTTCACATTAACTCAATTAACAATTAAACGATTAATGATTAACGAAACAAGGACTGATTAAGCAAGAGCGAACCGCCACTTGCCTTAGTCCGCAGATCTGGAACAGAGCAGAGACAACGGGATTCCGGGCTCGACACAAGTATAGCTCCGACAGCACAACGACCTTCGAGTCGACCCATAAGGAAACCCTAAGTTAGATCCGACATAAACTAGTACGAATCTAAGGAAAGACGAAAGAAATCGAAAGGAACGACTACACAACGACGACCACCAAGACCAAGCCAACAAAGGGGCTTCTGGCCACTGGCGGCGGTCGTCGTGTTCATCACGGCGGGCGCCGTGAAGAACCTCCGACAACAGAATGGCGAGAAGACTCACCAAAACGATGCGCGTTTCGACCCCTTTTTTCCTTGCTTGGGTTCTGACCTCCAAGGGCAACCAAAAGGCTTAAAAAGGGTTTCTAGAAACACCACCAAATGACACCGGCGAGAACCTCAGAACTCCGGCGAGGCACAAAAATTCCGGCGAGGCAAAGTTTGGGAGAGTTTGGCTGTGGAATCCCTCAAATCCGACCTCCAAACCCCTCCTTAAATAGCCAAAACCCTGGAAGACACAATGATGGTCTAACTGGAGGCGTGGTGGGGCTAGTTCGGCGTCGTCAGACGTTCGCCGACGACCTTCGGGCAAGGACCTCCGGACAACATCGACGGCGGGCGCCGTCATAACTGCGGCGGGCGCCGCCATAGGTCTGGCGTCCCCAGCTAGGAGAAGACCAGCCGACCACCTTGAGCCTTGCGACGGCGGGCGCCGCCAATCTCACGGCGGGCGCCACCCCTGGCTCGGCCGCTTCCTTTGCTTCTCGGACGAAATAACGTTAACCCGGGATAAAATTTATCGTACGCGAACGAGTAATTAACATCCCAAGTACGTCGTCTGTATTTTATTTCACTGAGAAAAATATTACAGATACAGAGCACATTACAGAATGTCTCCAACTTTCTGAATTAAATCTGACGTACTAAACGGGTGTTCGGGAAAATTCCAAAAATCCCGAAATAATCCTTACAGAATTACGGGGTATCACAAAGCTTCCTCCTACCTCTTGGTATCTGTCAGCAAATTGATAGAATTGATAAAGATTTCTTTTGGAATAAAATAGACAATAAATACTGCCCTCTCATAAATTGGGACTCTATATGCAAACCTAAATCCTCGGGAGGATTAGGCCTTCACAAAGCCTCTGAAATGAATAAGTCACTACAAATGAAACTCTTATGGAAAATTCTAGTGGAACCAGATAACCTTTGGACAAAAATTATCATGGAAAAATATTTGCGTTCCTCTGACATGTTCTCCTACAAAAAGAAACCGCAACAATCATGGCAATTCACTAGACTCTTACATCTCCGTACCGAGTTTCAAAAAGGATTAGGATGGGAAATTGGTAACGGTACATCAGTTAAATTATGGACTGATTCTTGGATCCCTGACTGTGACATATTTCCTTATTATAATATTAATATAGACCCATCAATTATTGTTTCTGCATTCATTGCTCCAAATAAAGAGTGGGATATACCACGTCTTCATACTCTCTTACCATCACATGTTATTAAGAAAATTGTGAACGGCCTTATTCCTTTAGTCCCTTCTGAGGACCGTATCATTTGGAAACTTAACTCTGACGGCAACTTCACATTTCGATCTACTCACACCCTTACACATAATAATGTGTTGCACCCTCAAACAAATTCTCTATCATGGCTTTGGAAACTTAAAATACCGCAGCAAATTCAGAACTTTATTTGGAAATGCTTGGTGGACGCCCTTCCAACGACTGAACGTTTAAATCGCCATTTTTCTCGGGTTCCATCTACATGTTCTCTTTGCAACTCCAGCAATGAAGACCGCACTCACTTGCTCTTTACCTGTCCTTTCACTCATTCTATGATTTCACAGTTGGAATCGAAGATGAAATGTTCCTTTTTATTTCAAGCTACATATGATTTTGACTACAATTTGGAATTTCTTAGGAACACAAATCCTAACCCTGCACCAATGTTATTTCTCCGGTGGTCTATTTGGAATCATCGTAACACTGTTATCTTTAGACATCAGAATGACACACATACCCCAAGTCCATGAAATCAGGCATTCTATCATTACCAAGAGTAGAGGACATTAACCTCTACATCTACTACAGCGCCTGTAAGGCGTAGTCGTCTACGGCCTACGAATCGTACGTGGAAGAAACCACCGACTCAGTGGACCAAATTGAATTTTGATGGTTCGAGAAAAAACGACTCAACTACTCATATTGGTTTTCTAATTCGTAATCATAGAGCAGATGTTCTTTCTTTTCACCGTTAAATTATACCATCCACTTTTGTCCTCAGAAGTGAGGCCCTTGCAGCACTTTCTGGTATTCAGCAAGCGGCCCGAATGCATTTAACTCACCTAATTATTGAGGGTGACAATCTCGTTTAATCAACACCATCAGAGGAATCTGGAAAATTCCTTGGGAAATTCACTCCATTATTCAAGATATTATTTTGCTTCTTTCGTCCTTTACTACCTTTCAGGTACATCACTGCTTTCGTGACGCCAACCGTGCAACAGATTTTCTGGCTGGTCATGACATTCCTCCTCCGGCACTATAGAGATTTCAGCGTATCGTTTGTTCCTCCAGTTCTACCACTGCTACTTCTTACACTCATACCACTAGATATGAGTTTATAACTCTGAATTCTAGCTTTGATTTCTTTGGTACTAAGTTTGTAAAGATCATCTATTGGGATGATTTAGGGCTATCATACTCTTTGGATGGATCCTAGTGTTTGTCTGTAATAAAAAAAACCTTTATTTTTTTTATTGATCATGAATAATAAATTAAACTCTTATATCAAGTTTAAAATATTTATGTAATAATTTCTATGGTAGAAAAATGAATGTGAAAATTAATATAAATAAGTTATAGGTTTGAATGTGTTCAAAGGTATTGTTAAATTAATTAATTTTCTTAAATGAATAAAGTTAATTTGATGAGAATTTAATTAAGATTTGATAGAATTAGAGTTTAAATTTGATCAATTTTAAAGATAAATAAATTTATAAAAGAAGATTAATCACAAAACAACATCTCATAAGTTTGAATTTTGAATTGGAAATAATAATTCAAATACACAATATCTATATGCTGAGATTTGGTTAAAAATTATAATGTATATTCTGTTAAATTAGTAAAATAATAACAAATAAAAAATAAAAAATACGTCAACAACATGACTGAAAAACACTCTAAAGTCTAAAAAATCATATTTTATTGTCCACTGAAAGAATCTTATTCTGAAGTCTCAATTTATTTCACTAGTTAATAGAATTTTCGGAAATTTCGCGAGGTAACCTTCAAGTTTTGCAAATTTCGCAAGGTGCTCACAGGTTTCGACTATTCCGTGTAGTAATCTGAGTTTTCCTAAAAGTCCGCCAAATTACCTTCCGTTATCTCCACTGTTAAAATGCGGTTAAATTAATGTTTTTGAAAAAAAAAATTTTTTTTTTTTTTTTTAAACAATTTACAACCATTAATTATTAATTAAAGAAATAAGAAAACAAAACAAAAAAATGAAACTCTTTTCTTTGCGGGACACTTCTTATTTTCACCTTTTCGATGTCCCAACAAAGGAAAGGGTTATTTTTATTTTTTTTTATTATTATTTTTTTAATTTATAATTAATGGTTGTCATGTGTTTTTTTCTTTTCTTTAGAAATTAAATAACAACAATTTTTTTATTTTTTTAAAGTATTAATTTAACCGCATTTTAACAATAGACATAACGAAATATCATTTGGTAGACTTTTTAAAAAATTTAGAGTTACTGTACGGAATAGTTAAAACTGGTTAGATACTTCGCTAGATTTGCAAGGTTAGCTGGCGGAATTCCGTAGATTTTTAATCGTTCAAAATTCTCCATTTTTGTTTGTTAATTTTCGGATATCTTCGCCTATCGGATCTGAGGCTTCCTCCACATGTCCTGTATCTCGGGTCTTCTAATCACTTCATCGTTGGATGCACTTCATCCCCCCTTCTCGAAAGGTTTCGACTTTCTCTTCCTCCTTTTGCAGCGTCGATGCATTTGATTTGGCATGTTAGGGTTTGTAAATCCCTGAAAATTTCTCCGTTTTTGATCATTTAGCAGCTTGATTCTTGGCTTTTCACTTGAATGCTATGTCTGCTATCATAATTTCCATCGTTCCCTATCATTTGATATCCATACGAGTCTCTTTGCTTCCGAATATGGTGCTTTATCATGCGTGTATGAGCTGAGATTTTGTCACCCTGGATTGGAGATTGAAATTGGATTCGATCATCTTTAGATTACTCTTTGTAAAGGTAATTAAGGGTTAAGTCGATATGTGAAACTTGGATTGAAGTACAAGTATGTTTGAACTGCTTAGTGTATTGGATGAGTTGCGTTTGTGGGGTCATATGAGTATATGTAGCAGGTTTCCACCCAAAAAAATGAGTATATGTAGCAGGTTGATTACAATGGTTGATGGAGAAATTCAATGAAGATTAAGATCCGTCTCGGGGTTGATTGACACTTGTGATAGAGGATTTTTTATATATATTTTAGTTACAAAAGTTCACAGTGAAATTCATCCCTTGAACTTGTTCGCAGTGTTCAAGTCTAAACTCTGTGCCGTAGTTTTCCAGGGTTACGTTATACTGGATGCTTCCTGATTTAGGCTTTGTACTCCCTTTTTCCCCACTTTACAGGTTCAATTTGAGGGTGTCGGAACCCTGGCCTCTTCTTTTGAGCAGATGCAGGCATCTTACCTATGTGAAGTCTTAGAGTTACATTTGTAGGACGACGAGGCGTAACTTGATGGAGAAATCTCAGCCTTTGCTGTCTTCTGAGCATTATGAATCTACCTCTTCTCGTGATACTTCGACAAGAAGTAGAATAGGTGCTCAAGACAATGGTTATTCTCTTCCTGTTCCTGGCCTTAAGAAGCGAGGTCATGGGAGTCGTTCCTGGATAAAGATTGACGCTTATGGCAGCGCTAAAGTTCTGGAGCTTGACAAGGGAACCATAATGCGGCAGTGCTCTCTACCATCCCGTGATCTTCGGCTTTTGGACCCATTGTTTATATATCCTTCTACAATATTAGGACGAGAAAGGGCAATTGTGGTTAATCTTGAACAGATTCGATGCGTCATCACTGCTGATGAGGTTGTCTTGCTGAATTCTTTGGATGGTGCTGTTCTACAGTACAAATCAGAATTGTGCAATCGCCTTCAAGCAAAGAGAGAACAAGCTGGTAATTCTCCTCTATATGACCTCTATTTTATGGAGGCTATTTACTCTATTGTTATGTTCATACCCTCTTATTATGGTGGTTTTTTGGAGGATTTTAGGATTTGGTAGAAAAGCATAAAGTTGCCTCATTACAATGGGAGCACATAATGTTGCTGCGTTATTTGTAATTTGAACTTTTTGTTTCTGTGGAATACCATAAGAGGAAAACAAGTTTATAGCTTCATTGTTCCAATTCCAACAATAGGAAACCGAAGAGTTTTAAGGGGGATTTGGTAAAAATTAGGTATTGGGTTGGAATGAGGCATTGGGTTGAGAATGTATGGATTTGAAAAGTGATAGATAATCTTTTTGTGTTTGGTTAGTATTTTGGAATGAAGTTAAATTAGTGCGTTGAAGCCTATTTTTTCACCATTCCCCATTCCTCCCTTCAAACCCAAATATTTTGGGGGGTTTCAAAACCTGCTTTTGATTGGGATTGGGGTATGAATTTGATTCCATGTTTGTGCTAACCAAATGTTGGGTTTTAGGTTGGGATTCCACAGCCCCTCCCAACCCCAAAGTTGAGCACCCAACCCCTCAAAACAAACAGCCCCTAAATCTTTTGCATTGATATGGATTCTATACCACTAATTTCTATGAGTTGGTACTTCACCATATTCTTATAATGTCATCTGTTTCTACAGATAACCTACCTTTTGAATTTAAGGCTCTTGAATTGGCTTTGGAGCTAACATGCATATCATTGGATGCCCAGGTATGTTATTTCTATGCCAACAAAATTATGGAAAATGCATCTTTCTCATTGGCATTATTTCTGACCAAAATCTATGACCTTTCACCTTAGTTAACTTGAAATCCATTGTTTGAAAATAAACTCGTCTATGGAAGTGCAATGTAAGACTTCTTTAATGGCTGACCTTTATCCCACTGTGGATCAAAGATGGCATAGCACTAGAAACTGCTTGACTTTACCTTCTTATTTGTATAGCACCAAGGATTTAATGTGACTGGATGTTTCTAATTTCATCTCTTGCGAACCTTTTGTGTGACCATTCTTCCATTGCATGCATTTCTTTTATAAAGATTTTTTTTATCTGTTTTCTTTAGGCTAAAGAGTTGGCTATGGAAATACATCCTGTGCTAGATGAACTTGCTACCTCTATTAGCACTCTCAACCTTGAACGTGTACGTAGATTCAAAGGTCATCTCCTTGGCCTGACTCAGCGAGTTCAGAAGGTTAGATGCACATGTGGTAATTTACTTGTCTGTTATGTCTTGACATTGTTTTCGCACACTTAAACTCAGGTTTGATTCTTAGGTCCATGATGAAATAGAGCATCTTATGGATGATGATGGTGATATGGCGGAGATGTACCTGACTGAGAAGAAAGAGAGAGCAGAAGCTTATAGTTCGGGAGATTCATGTGGGGAAGAATCTGCTCCTCGTATGAAAGGGTCGTCAAAGTCTGCACCAGTTTCACCTGTGGCATCAACCACCGTATCTCAGAGGTTGACAAGGACTTTTAGCAGTATGAGTTCAAGCAGACGTGGAAGTTTTATGAGTACATCAAGTGACAAGGAGGACATAGTAGAACTTGAAATGTTGCTAGAGGCATATTTTGTTTTCATTGACCATACTCTTAGCAAGTTATCATCGGTAAGGGCCCTAAGCCTTGGCATTCTAATAAATTAGCAAAAAAAGCAGCAATATAGCCTGTTTATTGGTGTATTTAGAGGTTGATTTTAAGTATTTTCTGGACCACTTGCCGAATTGGTATTTCTAACTAGGTAAATAATAACTGGTACTTTTCCCCCTTGCAATGGCAGCTTAAAGAATACATTGATGATACGGAGGACTTGATAAACATTAAACTGGTATTGCATTTACATCCTTTGTTATTTGTCTGTTCGTTATGGTAGTTAACTACTTGCACTATACTAAAGTTCAATACAAATGTTGGGCTAATGCAGGGCAATGTTCAGAACCAACTGATACAATTCGAGTTGCTTCTTACGGCTGCAACCTTTGTAGCCACGATTTTCGCTGCCATCACAGCTGTGTTTGGGATGAACTTTGAATCTGCAATCTTTGATGACCCATCTGGTTTTAATTGGGTTTTACTTATAACTGGAATCTGCTGCGGACTCTTGTATTTCTCCTTTGTGATTTATTTCAGGAGGAAGAAAGTTTTCCCTGTTTAGAGCAAATTGTGCTTATATAGTCAAATCACTGCTTCCAATTTCAGGTTGATATCAAAGGTTTCTCTGATGGATCCATTGCTTCCTCTTCTTCTAGCATGTCTTACCATTCAGGCAGTTGAGGGCTTTTGTGTTTGATTGGTGAAAACAAGTAGATGAAGCTTAGCAACGGACGAAAGCATGAGTTATTGGGATACAAGTGCAGCAGTAGAGGTAACAAGAAAGTGTATTTTGCAGTGTCATCTTTTGAGCATTTAACCACACAAGGTTGTAAGCTTATGAAGCAAGTGTCAAACCGGGGCAGAGCTTTTGTTCTGAGCAGGGACATAGAACATGCTCTGTGCGGGAACACCACATTCCCCTCCTGAATCCAAGTTTTTCGCTAAAGGAAAATCACCCTTTTGTGTTTCGATCAGAATCTAGCAAGGTAGTATTATTAGGTAAGTCCAGGTCAGTAATAGTTTCAGATGAGGGCGGAAATTGGCTCAATTTGTGATATGTGGTTCTGCAAGTCCACGCTGGAAGTTGTTATACTCGTTCGAGCATTCAAATGTGAATAAATCAGAATTCGGGTAATGATGTTCTGTACTGGTTTTTCCAGTCGCCGATTTATCGGCCTCTCGAGTTGTCCGACATTTTATGTCGGTAACTCGAATTCTTACCTTATAAAAAAAAAAAAACTAAAACTAAAAAAGCTTCAAATTTGTGACCCAACCTGCTGCATTCTCTCCTCCTTGAGCTCCACATCTGAGTATGCTTGCTGCTATACAACTATGGACCAAACATACTAATTACAATTGTGGACATGTCTCGAAAAGGAGAAAGACCAGGGATGAAGAGAGATGATCAAATTAAAATTTATAATTTATCTGCTTTTATTTCCATAATTTGAAGAAATTAGTAATTGCATGCACAAAACATTCGGAACAGAAATTATATAACGTACTAGGTCAGGGGGTATTAAAAAAAGCTGGAATAGCTCAGTTGGTTAGAGCGTGTGGCTGTTAAGCACAAGGTCGGAGGTTCAACCCCTCCTTCTAGCGTTATTTCGCCTCTTTTTCGTTGACAGAGTTCATGTCTCAACTTTTGACACTTTAAAGTTCTAGAGGTCAACAATAAAATTGTATATTTAAGCCAAACTAGTGTGCGTGTCCCCGTGCCTTTTTTACTTTAATTTTATTTTGTAATAACGATAATATTACATTTAAATTTCATATGTATATATATATTTTTTTAAATATTTATAAAAAATAATAATTTTATACAAATTATGACACTTTGATATACGTGTTTACACCTATCAAAACATGATTTAAAATTTCACGAAAAATAAGTATTTAACATAATTTATGTTATCGGTGCTTGTATTGATATGCCGTAGAAATTGCTATCAAGTTAAGTTTCTTAACACAGATGCAGAATGTGCTGTCAAATTGCTATTTTTAGTAAAGTTATGATACAGATGTATGCATTTATACACCACTAAAGTATGATGTACAATTTATTACAAAATTGTCTTTGTTATGAGTTATATATAGTACCGATATATGCATTTATAAAACAGCTAGAAAATGGTCTACAAAATGCTAGATAATAGTAGATTAACACGTTTTATTATACACGTTTATTTCTGTATTATGTTGAATAAGTTACGAAATAATAAGGTAAAAAACTATTTTTAAACGTCTTTTACAAATACTTTTACGGGCATACAAATTTGAACATAAGCGTATGTCATAAATATGTTCATTTTATATTATCTTATCACCACAAACAATACCATATAAATCATAAGTTATTATAAAATGAGGGAATTAACCTCATTTATTCAGCACTATATAGCTAGTGTGTATACTCGCGCTAAAGCACCGATTGAGACTGAATAATCTTTCTAACTTTTTTATTATATATTCAACTTTCTATTAATTATAGATTAATTGAAAGGAATTGTTTTATTGTACATATGGTGGATCACAAGTATACAACCTTAAATTTCATAAGAGAAGATTAAATTTATTAAGAACATGATAGAAAAAATTGAATCTACCCTAATCAAATGAGATGAATTCCTTTGCAGATTTAAGTTTTCAATTTTAATTTGACTTTAATTGATATATTAATTAATTTATTTATTTATTTATTATAAGACTACACTAACACATGGATTTCTCACAAGGTCACCCATCCTGATATTGATATTGCCCTAGCACGCCTCAGAGTTCTTTGTCTCCACTTGAACAGAGAAAAGAAAGAGCACTTGTTGACACGGATTGATCATATGTGCTGATGAGTCCCGATGATGGATGCCAAGGGAGCGTATCAAGGCCATCGACGCCCGGCTGGCCGCCCTTGACGAGACCATCGCCGAAGCCGAGCAGCGCCGAGAGGAGAAGGTCGTGGCCGCCGAGGAGCAACTAGCGGCGGAGGTCATTGATCACCGGATGGCCGCCACGGGGCCCCCCCTTGGCCATCATCCCTACCACTTCCCCACCGCCTACTCTGGCCTTGGCGCCACTTCCCACGGTGCCCCTCCTTCTCGGCGCCTCCTTGCGTGCCCCAGCTGCCCGCCACCTTGAGGCCTCAGCACGTGAGGAGCCCAGCGAGCATCTCGACGCTCGGCCGCCACCGGGCCGGCTCCCCATGGCTGCCCCACCGAAGGAGACTTGCGCCTTGATACCGCCTTGGCCGGCACCCTCCCGCCATCAACTCTTGGCCAAGAAGAGGAAGGCGTCCTAAAGGCTCCGAATTTCAGGAAAGTACCCTTCTCTCTTTCCTCTTGTATGTCATTGTGTGGCACATTGCATGAGTTTCATGTCACATCCTTGGATAGAGCACTTTGCATGTTGACAAGCTATTTTGCATCTAGGACTATGTTCTCTTGTTTGCATTATAGTTTCATGTCTCAATTCATGTCCAAGAGGTCTCACTTAATGCATGTCATTCTCTCCATGTCTAAGTATGCTCATTGTCTGAATTGTTACATCATGGGGCATATACTTAGGCTTACGAAGGGTAGTGGCATACCTTGTGCATGCATCCTTGCCTTTCATTTAGAATTTGAACATTGTGTGCTTACATTCCCCAGTTGTCTTGATGGCGCAAGGGTGCAATATCCTTATTATGATTTTCTTGTCGGTTTATATGTTTTGTTGATGCCCACACGATGTCCTATATTACTTGTGCCTACCGCCGACACTCTTTCATGTGTTGTGGTCCCTTTGCCTAGGATAGCACCGACATTCGATCTCGGCCCTCTAAGGCCCCCTCTTGAGGATTCTAGCCCTAACATTGAGCTTGATAGTTTTGTTGTGGCTGAGAGCTTTTGCACCCATACCGGTAGGATACCAAGCCCTAGCCCATTTCTTAAGCAGCCGTTACTTAAGGATACTCAGGTAGACCGTGGCCCCTTGGGAATTCCCACTCACCATGTCACGGCTAGAACCCCTTCTTTGTGGCCTATGATAGGACAACCTCCGGGTGAGAATTATTTTGAGGTTGAGGGATACTTCCTTCAAGCCAACACACTAGATCCCCCTTGGCCTAGGATGTTCCACCATCTTTACTTGGGGTCCAAAGTTTATGAGGTGTTCCTTTTGGTGGTTTCTAGGTCTATTCACCCCGATCTTAATGTACCATTTCCCACACCTACCACTCTTGGGAGGGCTGTCTCCATGTCTCTTGTACGGGGGAGGCTCAACTCTAAGAAGGGGAGGGACTCCACTATAGTTGTAGCATCCCATCCCCCCCTCATAACCCATGCCCTAGCATGTACAATGACATTCAATGCCCCGAGCATGCCTATTTCTTTGGTTTTTCATGAGTGACCACCTAACGGCATCCCATACACCCTCGGCCCCGCTCGGGTTTACTATTTGGTGCCTCACCCTTGCTTTGACTCCTTGCCTAGGTTAAGCCGTAGGCCAACCATGAGCCATTGGATGGACTCACGTTTTCTTGTTGAGTTGCATTGTTGTAGGTATATTTCTCCGGATCGCTCCAAGCCCCACCCACACATGTGGCTCGCCCATGAGGCCTTCCATCTTGTTGTGCCCAAGGAGCCGCCCGTTGGCTCTCGTATGCTCGTGCTTCTTTGTGTTAGAGGCGATCTCCCTCACTCCAACTTCACCTTTAAGAAGGGGAGACACGCCACCACAGTTTCTCCACATCCCAAACTTCCAACACACTCGAAGCGAGGATGCTTCGAAGCTAAGAAGGGAGAGTGATGAGTCCCGGTGATGGATGCCAAAGGCCGTGCCTACTCTTATGCCTCACCATGGAGGAGCCAAGGCCTTGACTACCCAGGCGCCGACGCATCAATGCCACGACACTCAAGCATCGACCATGTTTCGATTCCAAGGCACTCATGTACACGCCTATATCCAAGCCTCTAAGGCTTTTATCTCCTTTCTATTTTTGGTTATTTAGTTTCATGATTTTAGTCTTGCCTTAGTGAGTGTGAAGAGCCATTTGCATATGGACTTCAACTCACTAAGGCCCATTAGAAGCTTTTCATTGTTGGCTGAAATGCCATGACTATTTAAACCCCTTTTGTAGTTCATTTGCAACTTGGTTGAAGATTATATAAGTGGAATATTTCTCTTGGGTTAGAGGAACACCTCCCCATGGCTCCCACTTACTTCTATCAACCCCAAGCATTCAAATATCTCCTTCTTCCTCTCAATCTCGTTTGAATCTCACAAAGCAAGCACTCACCATTCGAAACCAGTCAATTCCAGCCAAGGAACCTCCAAGAGAGGTTCCCTTGGCCCTCCTCCGCCGCGCGCCTCCAGCCGGGCCTCACTTCGGCCGGTCTTTCTCCTCCCGCGGCTAACCATCTTCTCCCTCGGCACTTCCCTCGGTGTTTCCCCCTTGCTGCCGTCTTGAGCCTCTCCAAGAGCCCTAAGGAGACGTTCCACCCCAAGAGAGAAGGAAGAATCCCTTGCTTGGTCACGATCTAGCTTCTTGGGAAGAAAAACCTTGTCTAGGAGGTTTGATTCTCATCATGTGTTGAGACAAACGAAATTGTCTTGGTGTCCAAACCCCCGACCAAGAGAATGGGGAAGGCATAGAGGCAATCGGGAATGTGTTCCGAGTGGTGGCCAAAGTCGACGATGGGTGGAGCGACGCGATCCACGACTGCTTGAAAGAGGAGGAGGCACGTCAACCACAAGCGGCGAGAAGACAAAGCTGGAAGATGGCGAGACGATCAGAATGTGTGACGACAGTGCGGTGATGGCAGTGACAAGGTGGAGACAATAGTGGTGGCTGCATTGCGAGTACGAAGTTAGGGGTTTTGAATTTTAGGGTCGAACATATATGATGCTCATTATTCTAACCAATTTAACATTTGATGGTTAACTTATTGCAGATCGTAAAAATGAAATCTTCAATTATATACCTTGGTTTCAATCAAGCCAATTTCTTCAACATGCTTCTTGCTACAAGAATCACCAGGTTTAATGTATTTGGAACATAAATAAGATCACCGAAAACTTCACATATTGAGGTGATAAGAAAATTTCATTCTCACACCAATGATACTATTTCAGCATGAATCTACGCCTAAGACATTCTATTTCTCTCTTCTCAATTTCAATTGAACTAACGATCTCCTAGCAAGTCCAATTTCGAGCATTTGCGAAGAATGCAAAAATTGAAAATCTAGGTTTGAAATGGGGAAAATGTTACACTTCAATCAGAATTCAATGTAATTTACATAACCTAGATGTGAAAGCAGAGATTGTGCTTGTGAATCTTACCGTATTTCGCCGCCGTCGACTTCCCTCTCAACGGTGTTAGTAGTTCAGATGTTGGTTGCTAGGGGCGGCGTCAAATAATTGTAGGGAGATTGCGAGCAGAGTAGAAAGTTGTGGTTTTAGGTTTTACTAAAGGTAAAATGGGAGTTCAAATGTTTTTTTAGATTTTATGTTTAACAAAATAAAGTAATTTAAAATTCTTAATATTAAAAGATTTGGTTGTTTGTCATTAAACTATTTGAGTTTTGGATCAATCAATTTAGTTACTCTCTTCGAAACCTTGATAAAACAAACATTAAGATTATATTTATATTATAAAATATAGTCATATTATAATAAATTAAATTGATACACCCGTATATCTAACTGTAAAAACGTTTATTATCTGCATTCCTACTATAAGAAAACATATGCCCCGTATATCTTACTGTAAAAACGTTTATTATGTGCATTCCTGATGGAAGAAAAAATACTCCTCGTATATCTTACTGTAAAAACGTTAACTATGTGCATTCCTGATATAAGAAAAAATACACCCCGTATATCTTACTATAAAAACATTAACTATGTGCATTCCTAATGTAAGAAAAAATGACCCGTATATCTTACTGGTAAAAACATTAACTATGTGCATTCCTGATGTAAGAAAAAATACGCATCGTATATCTTACTGTAAAAACGTTAACTACGTGTATTCCTGATATAAGAAAAAATACGCCCATATATATTATTGTAAAAACATTAACTATATACATTCCTGATATAAGAAAAAATATGGCCCATATATCTTACTGTAAAAACTTTAACTATGTACATTCTTATAAAGATTTGCAGACACATACAGATTTGCACCAAGTTCAACACTTTCCACATTAAACCTATGCAAGCATACACCAACAATTTTTATCAAACCTCGTCAGAAGACAATAAGAGCCATCGGGAAATTATGGTGCTAACGTACATAAAAAAGACTTGCTTTTAAAACAAAAACCAAATCATTGCAAAGATGAACACCCTTAACTATGGATAGAATTCAATTCTATCCCCCATAACGTGTAGCAAATTTATGTACATTACCAAATTGGTTTATTTTTTTAGCAGAACAACATGAAATATCACTGTATCAAATCTGAAGCCAGAATACAAGCAAGCTGTGTAGCCAGTTCAACGGGAAAAACACCAACAGAAAGGGATAAAAAATCATGAACAACAAAATCATAAATTGGGCGAGCATACGACAACTTGTTGGCAGCCTAATTAGCAAGGCGAAAGGGAAAAATGGCAGGAAGAGAACCCCCTAGCCATTCCAGAAATGCTATTTAGCAGCACCCAAGAGCCTCACGCTTTAACACCACCTTTGCAGCTTGTGAATCAATAGGAGACAGTTAGACTCTATGATGATTCTCGACCATCCAAGTGGGTCAGAGCAAATTTGAAGCCACAAAGAGCCTCGGTTAGAGATAGCGTGTGTTCGTAAAAGAGGTCATCGCCCTTTCTCTTAAACTTGGAATGGTGTTTCTGTTGCAATACAAATACAATGTCTCATGTGATTGTGTCAGGCTGAAATTATCAAGAAGAGTATATGTAAGCATATGAAGAAAACGAAGTGATCAAGAAAAAAAACAAATGAAGAGAACCGCTAAGCAATCAATTAACTCACTGCTTCATCTGCCTCTCCAAGGAAAGTAATCTTCTATCCATGTTGCATGCCCTTTTTCCACAATCACTTCAAGAACCTTCTTCTGTTGAACCACCTTCTCACCCTTGCAGTTTGTGCAGCGATCTTTGTCATTGATCGTCTCACCGGTACCCCTACATTCATTGCAATGATGTTGCATCTGTTGTATCATAGACGACCCGAGTTGTCTGATCGAGACTTTCATACCACTACCTTGACATCCAACACACATCATTAAAGCACCGGATTTTGATCCTTTACAGTGAACCCGTTGAAAAGGCAAATTATTTTCGATAATGTTTCCATTCTTAAAAAATCCCAAATTAAGAATCTTAATTAACTGATCAATACAAGAAAAGTGAAGTGCGCTAAGTACTCACCCATCGCACTTTGAGCATAAAACGTTCCTTGTTAAAGAAAGCTTTTTGGATGTCCCGCTGTAAAGATCTTCCAGAGAGACCTTGAGAGGATGGATGACATCTTTTCCCCTCTTTGCCATCTCCACCACCCATTCCTTCCTTGAGTGCAAATGGATTATGCATTCCACCTCCACCACCCATTCCTTCCTTGAGTGCATCCTCACCATATTGGTCATAGATCTCACCCTTCTCTAGATCACTAAGAACTTCACAAGCTTGAGCCAACTCTTTGAACTGCAATCATATAATAACCGTCATAAAATGTAATGCAAAATCAAAGCAAGAGCTAATAACCATGGCGAGAATCTCCATTTTGCACACGCCCGTTACCGTTGATCTCAGTATTCTCAGTCTCTGCCTTGGCTTGTTCAACTTGCTCCTTTTCTCTGTTCCATTGCTCAATTCTAACACATCTTTCTTCACTACCATTCCTAACAGGACTTTTGTCTCTTCTCCCACCAAGACTTCTGCTTCGTCTCCTCATGTGGCTAAGAGTTGTGCTCCTGTGTCTCTTGCAAATTTTGAATAATCGGCATTGAAATGTCAGATTGTCAGTATGTTGGTGATTTAACTATCCAGGCTCCACACAGTGAAAATTTAAAGAATATTCAACAAAGCTAATTGGTGATTTAACTATCAATAAATTTTGCGATAGATAAGAGTACTTACTCCACAAACTCAGATAGGGCCAAATCGAGAACCTGAGATGGCATAGGTCAGTCGGACCTGCAAAATCAAATGATTCCTTAACTGCAATGAGTATGACATGAAAAGAAAATAATATATTAAACATTCGACTGCCTAAGATTAATGACTCTAAAATCAGTCACGTAATATATTTAAGTTACAAATCTAAATTTCAAGCAATTGCCTAATATTGATGAATCTAAAAGTTGTAAACTGAAAATGAAAATCCGAATTAAGGACGAACATAGAAAAATACATGAAACTGATGAATTGGTTCAAAGGTCACCAGGTTGCAGTGCATGACCAACACTGATGAACAACAATGGTGGAGTCTAGATTTTATCATGCCAATTTTGTTTGAGCTTTTATAAGTTGTCGAGATTTTAAAAATCAACAAAAGATGACCTCCAACTTGGTAATGAAAGAGTTCTGTAGCTAAATAAAACCTTCAATATGAGTATACCCTGTTTGTTTAATCCACAAGAGGGGAACTTCATTTACACCCAAAAGCTAGAATCATAAAAAATTTGCAGAGCAGAAGAAGAGAAGCTTACCGCTGAAGTCTTGGATGAAGTTCACTATGGCCATTTCCCTCTCCTCTTGACGAATGGAAAGGGAGTTTTCTTGATGAAATTTACATCACATGCTACAAAATAATATTAATCATTAATATCAGCTGACGCATACAAAATGAATGCTAAGTTTTGAATAAGATCATATAGCTTTGGAGAAAGTACTACTGAAAGGTCTACCTTCACATAGGAAAGATTAAGCTATTTTCATAGAAACCAAACCCACCCCTTCAAGATAGAAGAAAACAAAATGGACTTATCCAGCTCAACAGAAGTCATAGTATACCATGTTTCTATGAATATCATTCTTCATGACTGCATGTATTGTTGCTGAATCAACACTTCTCTTTAAATCATCCACTTTCTGCGAGATCTAATTTTGGTGAACCTACGAATATAGTTGGATACTTTGAAATTGACAAATATCTCAAGGTATAGTTTGGAGGTCCATGTGATCTCACCCTCATAAATGGGCTTGTGTCAAAATCACAACCCTTTAAAATGGACAAAACAAAGACTACGATTTAATTATTGAAGATAAAATACATTTGCATTGTATAATTTGTATTTCATTTACAATATTGAAACTCACCTTTTAATTGAAGTAGTAGAAGAGTCCTGGAGGAGGGACAATTGTAATAGGTGGAATAGATCGTAGAGTCCAAGACACTTGAAACAATCCTGTAAAAACAAAAAAGCAACATATGAACACAATCTTGCAAATAAATTGACACTTAAAAATTATCTTCGTTTATGCCATGTTTCTGGGCAAGATTATACAACAGAATTTCAATACCTAAAATCATATACTCTTCAAATCCAGCATGTAAAATCCTTTCTTTCAACCTATAGTGTAAATCCAGCAAACAATCCATTATCAACTTTTCATTTTTGCAATTAAAATTTTCTACCATTCTCTCTTCATCTTCAGTTCTCTCAAAATCTAGGGTTGTAAACATGTAAATTGAAAGAAACAAAGAAGATAAAACCAAAATTAAAGACACTTACAATCAAATCTCACTCTCCTCCGCCTACTCTCCGTCCCCAAAATCTTCAAATGGAACCAACAACACCGCAATTCGCTCTACCAAAACCCTAATTTCCAAGTCTCTGTCAATGGCGAGCCCCAAATCTTACACATAAACTGACTCCTCTCCAAATCCATGTGACAACCCGTTCGGCAATCATCAAGACGACTCTTGTGAAACTGAGAGCCGCCACTGATCCACTTGGACAACGAAAGTTTGAGCCGCCGTCACCGAGCATAAACATAGAATGAAACCACCGAGCACAAACACAGAGTTGAATGGCTATTTTAGGGTTTAACCTTCAAAAAAGAGAATCATCACAAGGTTCAGAGGGGAGCAAAGTGATCAGAGGAGGCAAAAAGAGGAAGAGAAAGAGAAACAAAAGAGATCACCGATCAAGCATTGGATTCAACTATAATTAGGGCTCGTTTGGTGAAGAAGAGAGATCGATAGAAAGATAGATTAAGGAAGACGAGCAGCAGTTTCGGGAGTAAAGTGGGAATGAGAGAGAAAACGGGGAGGAGTAAAGTGGTAGCGGTTCAAGAACGGTTGAGCAGTGATGCTAAATTAAAAGGAAAATAATTAAAAGGAAAATAAAAAGGGAAAACATGGCTGAAAGAGGTGACACGCGGCGGAAGAAGGAGAAGGATAAGGGAGTTTGATTTAACTAGTTTAATTCTCGTGCCTTGCACGAATTGGTTTATCATAGAATTTAACTAGTTCAACTATGACTGAAATATGATTCCATCCCTCACAATCTTTATTGTAAATCTCATCTCAAACCTCACCCTCTCGTGAAATTGGCCCCGACGAGTAACCGCCATACCCCAACAAATGCCAGATGCTCGATTCCCATCCGATCCAGATCCACCGCAGATGAATTCCTTTACGAGTCCTTGTGTGGCTTGATCTTTGTGACTCCACCATCGCCTTCGTCATCTTCACTTATCCCTTCACAATTATTTTGTCTCTGCGATATATTATTGTTAACTATTTCATTATTTTTATCACTTATGTCTGCTCTTACCCTCTGTTTGATCCTAATCTTAGTTACCGATGCTTCTGTTATGGCCACCTCCTCCTAAGCTCCCAAAGCTTCATTGCTCTGTCTCATTGCAGATCTTGTTGTGTGCCACCTTCCTCTGCGCTCTATTCGTGCCTCTACTGTCTCAATCTCCCAAGTCCGACGACACCGCTCTATTCGAGGTGGCTTGTTGTTTTCCCCTCCTCTCATTTGCTCTGTTTTGCTCCAACCTTCATGACCAGATTCTCAATGCCTTATTTGAATCCACATATGCTTTGGTTTCTCCATTGGTGATACTTCTCAAAGTCCGACGACACCTTTCTATGAATTGTTTGCCTTGTCTTGTAATTCGGTGGCAACATCAATTCCTTGACATACAACCTCTTGAACGCAAGATAAGGTTCTACATTCTATCTCTCTTACAATCCTTTGATTTATCTGCTCTATTTCTATGTGAAGTTATCTTCAATATCAACCCTTATCTATTTAAATTTAATCTTACTTTGATTCATGACGTACTCTATTGCTCTTGGTTTTTGTATCTTGAGGTTGTAGGGATTTAGATGCTTTAAGCGGAATTTCAGAAAATAGTATTCTAACATCTAACTTAGGATCTCATGTATAAACCTGATACGAATCACATATTAAAGACTAACATACCTTTTGATGCAAAACTTGTTTTCGGGATCACCCTAGAGAATAGAGTCTCAAGTGTGACTCCTCTACTTGGTCCACACGAGCACGGTACTAGATCATCTTGCCTTTTTCTGCTAGAACGAACGAACGAGAAACAAGCAAAGCTTTTTCTTTCCAACAATTTGGAGGTATGGCCATGAGATATCAAAAGTGTGGCTTCGGGTGTTGATCTATATAAGCCACCAAATTGCCTCTCTCTTTATCTCTTACGTTAAGAGATCATTCACATGGTATATTTTGAAGATTTATTAATATATATATATATTATCTTATCTTATATCATATATCTCATAAGATAAATCTCCTTTTAACTAGAAAGAAATATTTATGGTTGATATAATATCTTATCTTTACTAAAGATATAATTCCTTATATCATTATATCATCAAGTAAATATATAACTCTTTATTATTACTTGATGAATAATCCACTCTTGCAAATAACACACATGGCCGAAAATCCCTAGTCCCACTATGGACCTCGGGTTGCTTTGATCTAGCCCAATTATTCTATTGTGTGTGACCTTATAGGACCCGAATATAATAACAATGGGCTAAATCTAATTTATCACATAAGTCATAGTTGGCTTCTAGCAATGTAATACCCCTCATTTTTATTAAGGGTATTTGGGTAAATTTCCAACTCTCGTTGGGAAAGCAAGACGCGTTTGGCAAAATTCGGAATTTCTGTAACGTGTATGATCTCTATAAAAATTCTCTGAGCCTTGGAAAATACATTCGACGTATTGTCGAGGCTTAGAATATTTGTTTGGGTACAAATATTTATTTTCCGGGATTGAAACTCGTGTTATATCCTTTCCTGAGCAAACGGATGCGAAAAGGACATTTTCGCGACCGCGGAAAAATAGTGCTCAGCAGCACTAGGAAAGGGAATTTTCTGCGACCGCGGAAAAGTGCATGCGTGCCACGTGTTCTTCATCGCCGTTGATTTGGTCGGGGGCTGCTCTCCTTCTTTGGCTATAAAAGGAGGCCGGGATGGAGGGTTTTGAGCACCCAAACATCACATCTCCTCTCTCTCTCGTTTTCCTTACTCGCCGGAGTTTCGAGCTCACCGGAATTCTTGTGGAGTCGCCGAAGCTCTCGTCGGAGGTGGTGGTGGCCGAGGAGTGGTGCTTTGGAGGCGCAAGGTGGACCGGAGTGGAAGCCCCCTCGTCTCGAGCCCCGTCGTGTCGTCGCCGGTGAGTTTTCTCCGTTTTAGGGTCGCCGGAGTTCATGGCCGCGACCGCGGCAGTGACAAGGTCGGCCGCGTCCGCAGCCGCTGTCTTTGATACTCGCGGACGAAGTCCTCGATGGTCGCGACCGCGGAATCCCTGCCGCGACCGCGGATTGCCTTGGCAATCGCGATCGTGGCCTTGGACAATCCGGTCTCAGGCGGGACTTTCGTTCTTTCGATTTCGTTCGTTCTTTCTTAGATTCGTATCATTTTATTGTCGAATCTAACCTAGGGTTTCATTGTGGGTCATCGTCGTAGGAATCTGTAATCCGATTTCCGTTCCCGTTCCGGACCCAGAAACCCGTCGTCGCTCAATAGTTCGTCTAGATTAAGGCAAGTGGCGGTTCGCTCTTGCTTTTCATTCCATGTTTCCGTTAGTTAATAATTTTGAATTGTTAATTAAATTAGGATGAATTGTTGTTTTTATTTGGGAACATATTTTTTTATAAATAATATGATTTAAAATGTGATATTATAATAGGTTGTATATATTGCTAGAATCAACGCTATTATATCTGGTATTACCATATTGGTATTGGTGTGGATTTTATGTGTGAACTTATACATTGTAGTTATAACGAGTATTCGTAGGAACGCTATGTACCTTGCGAGGTCTAGCCGTTTCTTTATAACCATGGTGGATAGGATGTCCAAGCCCTAACACCCTTCCCTGGTCATGATTGTCCCCTATCCGAGTATAGGGGAGGTGCACACAGCTGGTGCCAAACATTCGGGAATTGCTCCCAAGATATCTCTCGTATCGAGATGATATATGATAAAAGTTTTAACGTGAATATACGTTTTGAAATTAAACAAGATAAGTGCGATTATGCACATAATTAATATACCCTCGGGCGAGGAGTACAACGTGGAAACCGCCCGGACTTCGATTAAAGTAAGTCCCCCTTCCAAATCTGAATTCGCATTACGCGGTGAGGTTGGTCGTGGACCCAAATGGTCAAGTCTTTTTAAACGCTTGTGTGAAATTATAACGTTCCCAAACATTTGTCATACTTTCCCATAAGACCCAATCTTTTGGAGTCTTCTCTTCGTACGTTTCCCATAAGACTCAATTCCTTTGGAGTCTTCTTTTTTAGTGCATGCCTAAACTCTAAATCATTCCGTGGAAGTTCCGGGTTATGTATCGTTCCTTCGGCTATTATTCGAGGGACAATGATAGTAAACGGTTACGATCACTAAAACTATTCTATTTTCATCCTTGCATAGTCTTTCATTAGACTAACCAACCGGGTTTTATTCCTTGCATGGTTGGCTGGTGTCATCCGTCCTATACGGCACATCAGTGGTTGGTCCCCGAAGACTCGAAGTAACCAATTGAAGAAGAGGCTTGCAGTTGCAGATTTAAGTGTCGGTATTTCAAGGTCGTTAAGTATTACTCTAAAAATGTATTTTGATAACCTAGTCATGTAATAGGTTTATTCTTAAAGTCTTCCGCTGTGTAATTTAAAGTCTTCCGCTGTAATTTCACTCTGTTGTAAATAGTTATTGAATAATCTTTTAATAAAAATGTTTGAGTTTCATTTAAAAATATCTTCCGCTGTTTGACCTTTCGTTATTTAATATGTTTAATTAAGATTAATTATTCCGATTAAAGCCTTGGATGACATCGGACAACAACGTCTGAGGTCACTGACGTGTGGCATTTTCGACAATAAGTCGGGGGTGTTACAATTATGGTATCAGAGCCAGGTTTTAAAATTCTTGGCCTATTGTGAGGTTTGAGAATTTTCGAAAATTCATTTCGAAACTATTTTCAACCTTTTTTTATTTGAAATAAATTTCGAGAATTCAAATGTTAAATTTAAAAGTTTTAATTATTTCTTGGAATTTAAAATAATGATTTAACTATTGAACTTCAAAAACTATTTATAATTGGTTTATAAAACGTTGTGTTATAAGCGATTAAATTAAGTTTATGATTGTAACTTTAAAAGTGCAAATTTTTGTCTTAGTAAGAGTTTTGTGATGATCATATCACTAGTTTGAGGAACTAACTTTATAAATAACTATTTTTATATAAGATTTAAGAGGTTTTTTTTTCAAACTTCTGCAAGATTCAAGCTGTTACTTATTCCTTAGATCCATTCTTAGGAATATCATTTCTCCTTAGATTGAGCGTCATTTAAAAGTTGACATCTCTCCTAGAGTTTCCACTTTCAAGAAAAGAGATGAAGGTCTTTCTGCGGTTAGTGGTGATGGGCCAGTCAGACTAATATAGAGTTATTAGTTTGGACCCTTATAAATCGTATCATAACGTAATTGACTCAGTGTCAAGTACCAGTTGGAGAAGTTCTAAACTAACGTTATGGTTCATCAACAAGTGATGGACACCCGATCCACCAACCAAGCAGCTAGCGAGAGTCTTAGCAGCGATTCTCGAATTCAGCTGAGGAATGCTACTCCACCAGGGGAAGACGCGGGATCTGGATCACGTAGCAATGACCCGACCCTGCGACAGGATGTTCTTCATGGACAAGCGGACCCCCAAGCCACAAGGGGAGTTCCACCTCCTGCCCCAATTGTGCTAAATGCGAAAATCATTGGGCAGATAGTGGGGCTAGTGGTCAAAATATTAACGGCCCAGGTAATACCACAAGAACAAGCGGCCCACATACCTCAAGTCGCAACTAGTGTGGAGGCACAAAATAAGGCAAAGAATGGGCAACAGAATCACAGGGCTGGCTCGCTCAAGCGGCCGGCGTCGCCCACCAAGTTCGAGAAGTCTGGTCGTACTAAGACCAAGGCGACTCAGTCCGGCCCCGCCAAAGGCTCAAATTGGAGTAACGGCGTGATTCAATGCCACAACTGTGATAAGGCCGGGCACAAGAGCCCTAGTTGCCAAAAGATGAAGCGGGTATGTTACAAATGTGGGAGGGAAGGCCACATGAAGGCATACTGTAGGAAGAAGGGCCTAAGGCCAACTCAAGCAAATCATGCCTAAAAAATTGGCGGTGGACAGAACCCAAGGGCGGAAGTATCTGTCCCAGGGCAGTCTGCTACTCGTGATAAAGGCAAGGCGCCTATGGAATTTTTGGGTCAAGAGCAACAACTCTTTGTGATACGTCACCCCGATGGGAGGGGAGCTTTGTACAAGTGGTAGTATTTTGTAAGGTTTTTAGAATAAGGAGCGATGACTTGTGTCGATAGTTTCCATAGTTTAGTAATCTGTCTATTCGACTTTCTATCAGTTGGTTTATGTAATGTTTCGAATAAAAAGAGAAGTGTTTCCTTGTTCCAGAAATTACTAAATTAATTACTTTTGCAAATTGTTTGTTCATACGGGACTCCGTGAGTGCCAAAAACAGTTATGTCACGTGTGGATAAGGGCTGTCAGGACTCACAAAGGAGGGGTAACGTATGGAACCGAGGTGTTCGTTCCCTACATGGTTAACACCAAGGTCGACTCCATTACTGAATTCCTAGATCCATTCTTAGGAATCTATCTTTGTTCTTGGAGTAATGTCACAACGGTATGACATTAATTAATCCCTTCATTGAGCGGACGAGCATTATCTCGTAAGCTGAGTTTTCCAAAATTTCTTAGGGTGTAGGAACAAATGTGTGTGGTTAATGCTCTATGAGATTTAAGAACTAAATCTCATACGTGTACCCTGAACATTTGCTCTGATAAAAGTATATATGGATGGACTAAGGCGAAGTCCAGAATGCCTAGTTATGAGGTCATGTTGTAGGCATTGATGTGGATAGATTGTTGAGAAGGGAATGAATGTATAAGAGGGATAGTTCATAGGGAACTTGTTTCCTCTATTACGACCTTGGGTAAGACTTTAGAGTCCAGAGTTATGGTTATGAGATTTATAAGTGGGTACGACCAGTGTAGGACCAATGGTTAAAGCTTTTTGAAAAGCCAAATGTATAAAGTCATAGGTATTATTTTGGAAGATCTATTTGAAGTTTCGTTTTGAGGCCCATCAGGAAATGATGTGATTAAGTCTTGGAGAGATAGTAAGTATCGTAATGCAAAAGGGGTTGCTTTAATTGGGATAGTAGATTGTGTGAGGAGTATAAGGATCTTAAGTTAGAGATAAGTTATTTGAGTCAGTTAAACAAACCTTTGGGATGTGAGTCAGGAAAAGGGCGGCTGAGCCAAATCTAAGTGGACCAAATGATTGAAATGGGTAGGTTGTATGATCAGGGAATAAGGAGTTATGATACTTGTAAGGTTGTAAGGTTTGATATTTGGATTTTATGTGAGTTTGTCAGTTAGAAGGCTTATGGTGCAATTCTTTGGAGAAGACTAAGTTGTGAAGTTACTGTGTTAGAAGGAGGCCACTTAAATGGAAAGATTACAGTTTAAGGATAGGTTATGTTGATGATTCCGATAAATTAAAATGATTTAGTGGAGAGAATTGTCTATGTGCGCCTAAGGAGTAAGGTAGCAAGCGTTAATCGTATAAAGCTATTAAAGGATTCTGATAGAAGTGACTGATACGGTTGGTAATGAATCATTTATCACGATGATACCTTAAGAAAATAGGAGTAATATCTCAAGGGATTTTGGTTATGGAAGTTGTAAGTGAGTATGTTCATTGTGGACAAGAGGATTAGACTTTCGGAAAGGCTAAGGGTGTGAAGTCATATGTATCGTCTTGGAAGATTTATCTGAGGTTCGTTATGAGGCTTCCTTAAGAGAAACGACATAAGGATTGCCGTAGAGTGATCAATGTCTGTTAATGCGATTTGATGTCACGTTTTGGGGGAAAATCAAGTGATTGGTCACAATTGTGCTAATGGATTTTTCACGGTATTGTTTTGAGGAAACTAAAGGTTTTGAGTTGGAAGTGAGCTGTAGGGCCAAACTTATTTGGGCCAAGGAACTGAATCAGTGAATTGTACCTTCAAGGGATATAGAGATATGATATCTGGAGATTTATAAGGTCTGATATGTGGATTGTTAGTGAGTGTGTCGTCTATAAAGCTTATGGTATAACACTTTTTGGAAGAATTAAGTTGTGAACGATTGTATTGGGAGAAAGCCCACTTGAAATTGAAAGATTTTGGTGTAGGGCCTAGATATTCGGAGGATATCGATAAACCAAAAGGATGTAGCATGGAAAATGGTCGTATGCACATTTAAGGAGTGAAGTGACAATGTTACTTGTATGTACCCATTGAAGGACTTAGGAAGTGAAGTGATTGATTTTGAAGGCAAGGTATCGTTCATCAGTATGATATTTATGAGTAAATAGAATTGAGGAACCTTAAAGGCTTAAGTTAGAGATTGAATAATGGAATACGTTAGGTTAAGCTTGGATAAACGGTAAATATCCGTAAAGCAAAAGGGTGCTCGATTTGGGATAATAAATCGCATGAGGACAACTGATTGCCTAAGGATTTTTGGGTGAATAGCAAACTCGACCGGTAAAAGTTGTTACGGTTTTGAAGGTCAATAGTGTGGCATAAAGTAAGTATGTGGATGATATCAAGTGGACTTGAGGAAAAGGTGACCCACGTTTATTAAGGTGATCGTATGACACGTTTGGGTAAGATGAGAGTATAATCCTATGGAGAGGATTAGTAAATCATGTTGAGGTAATCGGACATAGGCTGTGGTGTGAGTAATTGTGGGATCACAAGAGTGAAGATTTTGAGTTAAAGATATGGCACAAGGGCCAAATGTGAGTAAGGTAACCAATGTAATAGGTGAGTCGTGTATGTAAGGAGTAAGGTCTATATGACAAGAGAGGTACTAAGTTGAGGTATAGTGGAATTCTATGTATGTACTTTGAGGATCTGATCATCGGAGGAAAGTTAGCAGAAAAATGTTGTATTCTTCTATTTGAGGACATCAAGGTCTTTTTGAGGAATAGGGCAACATAGTGATGTTATACTAGAGATTATAATGGACACTCTGAGCGAGACAATGGTAATCTTGTGAATGATCACATCTGTTCTAGCAAGAGTAAGGAATGTAGGCAGTATGTTGTAAGTGGAATCATGATCGAGTAAATAGTTCGATTTTTGGTGGTACAGGTTTCGGAAACCAAATTTATTCAAGGATATCGACTTAAGAAGGATAAGGTACATACTTTAGGAGAAGTTTAGAGAAAAGTGAAAGAGAAATTTGTGTATTCTTATGCTTAAGGTTTAGCGAGTCTATTGCGATGATTTTAGGAGACAATTATCGTAAGATAATTATGACCTTGAGGATGGTCACGAGTTAGTACAAGAATAGTACGTGGAAGTAGGCTATGTGAGATAGTGGTATGGTTGAGGAAACAGATCGTTTTTCAGGAGCAAGTAATTGATGCAATGATTAAGGAAGTTAAGATCGGGTAGTGAGATTATGGTGAAACAGGTCCCATTAGTTTAGCAATGCTAGTTTTGGGGTCGAAAATTCTTTTAAGGGGGTAGTGATGTAATACCCCTCATTTTTAGTAAGGGTATTTGGGTAAATTTCCAACTCTCGTTGGGAAAGCAAGACGCGTTTGGCAAAATTTGGAATTTCTGTAACGTGTATGATCTCTATAAAAAATCCCTGAACCTTGGAAAATACATTCGACGTACTGTCGAGGCTTAGAATATTTGTTTGGGTACAAATATTTATTTTCCGGGGTTGAAACCTGTGTTATATCCTTTCCTGAGCAAGCAGATGCGAAAAGGACATTTCTGCGACCGCGGCAGAACTTCCGCGACCGCGGAAAAATAGTGCTCAGCAGCACTGGGAAAGGTAATTTTCCGCGACCGCGGAAAAGTGCATGCGTGCCACGTGTTCTTCATCGCCGTCGATCTTCTGAGCCGCCTTTGATTTGGTCGGGGGATGCTCTCCTTCTTTGGCTATAAAAGGATGCCGGGATGGAGGGTTTTGAGCACCCAAACATCAGATCTCCTCTCTCTCTCGTTTTCCTTAGTCACCGGAGTTTCGAGCTCGCCGAAATTCTTGTGGAGTCACCGGAGCTCTCGCTGGAGGTGGTGGTGGCCGAGGAGTGGTGCTTTGGAGGCACAAGGTGGACCAGAGTGGAAGCCCCCTCGTCTCGATCCCCGTCGTGTCGTCGCCGATGAGTTTTCTCCGTTTTAGGGTCGCCGGAGTTCATGGCCGCGACCGCGGACATGAACTGCCGCGACCGCGGCCGCTGTCTTTGACACTGGCGGACGAAGTCCTCGACGACCGCGACCGCGGAATCCCTGCCGCGACCGCGGATTGCCTTGGCAATCGCGATCGTGGCCTTGGACAATCCGGTCTCGGGCGGGACTTTCGTTCTTTCGATTTCGTTCGTTCTTTCTTAGATTCGTATCATTTTATTGTCGAGACTAACCTAGGGTTTAGTTGTGGGTCGTCGTCGTAGGAATCTGTAATCCGATTTCCGTTCCCGTTCCGGACCCAGAAACCTGTCGTCGCTCAATCGTTCGTCTAGATTAAGGCAAGTGGCGGTTCACTCTTGCTTATCATTCCATGTTTCCGTTAGTTATCAATTATTTCGATATGTTAACTAAATTGGGATGAATTGTTGTTTTTATTTGGGAACAGATTTTTTATAAATAATATGATTTAAAATGTGATATTATAATAAGTTGTATATATTGCTAGAATCAATGCTATTATATCTGTTATTACCATGATGGTATTGGTGTGGATTTTATGTGTGAACTTATACATTGTAGTTAGAACGAGTATTCGTAGGAATGCTATGTACCTTGCGAGGTCTAGCCGTTTCTTTATAACCATGGTGGATAGGATGTCCAAGCCCTAACACCCTTCACTGGTCATGACTGTCCCCTATCCGAGTATAGGGGAGGTGCACACAACTGGTGCCAAACATTCGGGAATTGCTCCCAAGATATCTCTCGTATCGAGATGATATATGATAAAAGCTTTAACGTGAATATACGTTTTGAAATTAAACAAGATACGTGCGATTATGCACATAATTAATATACCCTCGGGCGAGGAGTACAACGTGAAAACCGTTCGGACTTCGATTAGACTAAGTCCTCCTTCCAAATCTGAATTCGCATTACGCGGTGAGGTTGGTCGTGGACCCAAATGGTCAAGTCTTTTTAAACGCTTGTGTGAAATTATAACGTTCTCAAACATTTGTCATACTTTCCCGTAAGACCCAATCTTTTGGAGTCTTCTCTTCGTACGTTTCCCATAAGACTCAATTCATTTGGAGTCTTCTTTTTCAGTGCATGCCTAAACTCTAAATCATTCCGTGGAAGTTCCGGGTTATGTATCGTTCCTTCGGCTATTATTCGAGGGACAATGATAGTAAACGGTTACGATCACTAGAACTATTCTGTTTTCACCCTTGCATAGTCTTTCATTAGACTAACCAACCGGGTTTTATTCCTTGCATGGTTGGATGGTGTCATCCGTCCTATACGGCACATCAGTGGTTGGTCCCCGAAGACTCGAAGTAACCAATTGAAGAAGAGGCTTGCAGTTGCAGATTTAAGTGTCGGTATTTCAAGGTCGTTAAGTATTACTCTAAAAATGCATTTTGATAACCTAGTCATGTAATAGGTTTATTCTTAAAGTCTTCCGCTGTGTAATTTAAAGTCTTCCGCTATAATTTCACTCTATTGTAAATCGTTATTGAATAATCTTTTAATAAAAATGTTTGAGTTTCATTTAAAACTGTCTTCCGCTGTTTGACCTTTCGTTATTTAATATGTTTAATTAAGATTAATTGTTCCGATTAAAGCCTTGGGTGACATCGGACATCAACGTCTGAGGTCACTGGCGTGTGGCATTTCCGACAATTAGTCGGGGATGTTACAAGCAAAGCACTAAGACTACCTAAAATATCCGGATTATAAATCTTCATTATAATCCTATTATATTATTAGTAATTGTCATCTTGATTAATGGACATATTCATTCAATCTCCCACTTGTCCTTAAACAAGTGTGCAATATCAATTCCTTTGTCACTTAGTGTCTAATTTGATGATATGATGACATCTTATGTAATCCATATTAATATTTAAATTGTTTCTTGAACTCCGAGTTTGAACTATCAAAACAAATGATTACTTTTAATCCATTTGAGCACGGCCATACATTTTCAGTTCTTACTCTTCAAGTGGCCAAGACATCGTTCCTATCCATATATATATATATACAAATATATAAACAGGAGGACTTCTCCAATCTTGTGTGACTATAGCTCTCACTCAATTTTCAGCAATCCCGATCACTGCCTTTATAGCTGCCTTTTACGCAATGGTATTTGACAATGTCAAAGACTACCAATCACCAAGGAAGAGTTATATCGCACTCATGTCTGAGGAATCTACTAATCATAGTTTAAATTAAAATTCTACAACTCATTTGAAGAATCTTAAGGTAGGTATGCCCAATATGTATACACCATACATATCTATGTAATTGATTAGACATCTCCATGTCTTTATAGCCCATGAAACTTGGCACTATCAATCAAGTTACATAATAGCATGTATTGAGTCATTTATGTCTAATTTAATGACTTAGACTACGGACAACTCATATTCATAATATCAGTTCATTTAATAGGGTTTCATCCACCATAACTTTTATGATGATCCTATTTGATGATTATAAATTATTAGGACATTTTATTTAATTCTAAACCACAATTAAATAATAATGAAACTTTATTTTAAAGACAAACGTGATACAATGTTGTAACAATCATGAAATTAACATCCATAACCTCAAAACAATACAATCTCAAATCCATTCTCCAATGTGCTTGAGTCCCTTAGCCCTAGTGTGTCTGTCATGCTTGGGCTTGGGTAAAGGTTTAGTCAACGGATCTGCAATGTTGTCATCCATGTGTATTTTGCATAACCTCACATCACCTCTCTCGACATAGTCTCGAATGACGTGATATTTCTTGAGCACGTGTTTGGATTTGGAGTTAGAACTTGGTTCCTTGGATAGAAGTCAATTGCCTTAGCACAACTGGGAACCACACAAAGTTCGCCAATGAACTTTCTTATCCAGACAACTTCCTTAGCTGCATCCACTGTGGCGATGTACTCAGCTTTTGTCGTAGAATCAGCTATCGTGTCTTGCTTTGAGCTCTTCCAGCTCATAGTCCCTCCATTAAGAATGAAGACGTATTCGGATTGGGATCGAAAGTCGTTTTTATCTGTCTGGAAGCTTGCATCAGTATACCCTTCAACGATCAGCTCATAATCTCCTCCATACACTGAGAATCATCCTTAGTCCTTCTCAAGTACTTAAGAATGTTCTTAGCTGCATTCTAGTGTGCTTCACCTGGAGTCGATTGGTATCTGTTGCACATGCTCAAAGCGAATGCAACATTCGGGCGAGTACAAACCATGGCATACATGATGGATCCTACTGCTGATGCATAAGGAGCCCTACTCATTCTCTCTAGCTCAACAGGTGTCACTGGGCACTGTTCCTGCTAAGATGTAAGCCATGCTGTGTAGGAAAGAATCCCTTCTTGGAATTCTTCATATTGAACCTATCAAGAACCTCATTCACATGAGTTCCTTGACTTAGTCCAATAAGTCCCTTAGATCTATCTCTATGGATCTTGATGCCTAATATGTACTCGGCCTCTCCTAAGTCTTTCATTGAGAAATACTTCTTAAGTCAATCCTTAATGGACTCCAGCATAGGAATGTCATTTCCAATGAGTAGTATGTCATCCACATAATTGCTCCCACTAAACTTCTTGTAAACACAAGGTTCTTCTTCACATCTGATAAAGTCAAACTGTTTGATTACTTCATCAAATCGAAGGTTCCAACTCCTTGATGCATGCTTAAGTCCATAAATGGACTTCTTAAACTTGCATACTTTTCTAGGATTCTGTGGATTCTCAAAACCCTCAGGCTGTGTCATATATACATCCTCTTTTAGATACCCATTTAGAAAAGCGGTCTTGACATCCATTTGTCAGATCTCATAATCATAACGAGTTGCAATTGCTAGGATTATTCGAATGGATCTGATCATGACAACTGTTACGTTTTCATCCTTGTCTGTTTTGATTTTGTAAACCTACTTGCACCCTATAGGTACTATCTCATTTGGCAAATCTATCAAGTCCCATACTTGATTCTCAAACATGGAATCCATTTCAGACTTCATGGCTATGCACCATTTCTCAGAGTCTGGACTCGCCACAGCTTGCTTGTATGGAGTAGGCTCCTCGCTTTCTAAAAGCAAGATATCCAAATTCACAGTCAATATGAAATCAACATATCTATTTGGATGCGTTCTGGGCCTACCTGATCTATGTGTATGCTGAACAACATGTGATTTTCCATAACATTTTGTGGAATCTCATTAGAATCAGATTCTGGAGGAACGATAGGAATGGGGTCTTGCGACTCCACTACCTTCGGTGTATGGGTTGCCTCCCCTTGTGGGATAAGGTCCCCAAACATCGTCGTCTCTGACATGGTGTAATCCATGTCATCTTGTTGCTCTTCTCGAACTTCTTTGATATCAACATTTCTCCCACTTGACTTTCTGGAAATAAATTCTTTTTCCATAAAGACACTATCCCTAGCAATAAACATTTTGTGCTCACAAGGATTGTAGAAAGTAGTATCCTTTTGTTTCCTTAGGATAGCCTACAAAGAAACACTTATCTTATTTAAGTGCAAGCTTATCTGCTAGTAAACGTTTTACATAAGCTTCACATCCCCAAATCTTTAGAAAAGACAAGATTGGAACTTTTTCAGTCCATAACTCATATGGTGTCTTATCTATAGCTTTGGACGGAGTCTTGTTTAGTGTGAACACTACGGTTGTGAAATCATATCCACAGAAAAATATTAGAAGATCCGCAAAACTCATCATAGACCGAACCATGTCCAACATGGTCCTATTCCTCCTCTCATACACACCATTCAATTGTGGCACTCCTGGTGGAGTTAGTTGTGAGAAGATCCCATAACTTCTTAAATGATGATGGAATTCTTGACTCAAATATTCACCACCACGATCAGATCGTAGTGCTTTAATTTTCTTGCCAAGTTGATTTTCAACTTCATTTTGAAACTCTTTGAACTTTTCAAAAGATACAGACTTATGCTTCATTAAGTATATGTATCCATATCTACTTAAATCATCAGTAAAGGTTATGGAGTATCTGTAACCACCTCTAGCTTCTATGCTCATTGATCCATATACATTTGTATGTATTAGGGTCAAAAGCTCAGTTTCCCTTTCACCTACCCTAGTAAAAGGTGACCTTGTCATCTTTCCCATTAGGCAAGATTCACATGTTTCAAATTATTCACAATCAAATGAGGTTAGAAGTCCATCCTTTTGGAGCTTCTTCATGCGATTTAAGCTAATGTGACCTAATCGACAATGTCATAGATAGGTGGTGCCAAAGTCATTTGATTTTTGCTTTTTGGTGTTTATGTTATAGATTTTGAATCCTTGTTCCACCACATAGAGTCCATTACTCAATAGTGCATCGGCATAAAAGACGTTGTCCTTGTAAATAGAAAACATCCATTCTTGAGTCTAAAATCATAGCCTTCAATATCCAAAATACAAGTCGCAATAAGGTTTCTAATAATAGAAGGGACAAAATAACAATTATTAAGTTCTAATACTAAACCAGAAGGTAAAGGTAGACTATAATCTCTAATGGCAATTGCAACAACTCTTGCTCCATTTCCTATGCGTAGGTCTACCTCTCCCTTAGTTAAGCTTCTACTTCTTCTTAGTCCCTGCATATTTGAAATAATGTGAGAATCACAACCAATATCTAATACTCAAGTCAAAGCTTTAGCTGTTAGGACTTCTATAACATCTGTACCTAAATCGAAACTCACAGTTCCATTCTTCTTATCTTCCAGGTAATTCGGGCAGTTCCTCTTCCAATGCCCATTGGCATGGCAGTAGAAACAATCATGGTCAGCATCTACTTTAGCTTTTTTCATAAGTCTGTTTGGGTTGTGCAACTTGCTTGCCCTTTCCTTGCACGTTCTTCTTCTGCTATCCAAGTGCCATTTTCTTGAATCCTTTTTCCCTTGTTGACCATCAGAATCTCTTTTTTGGTATTAACATAGAGATTCTGCTCAACTATTTTAAGCATCCCATGTAACTCTTCAAGTGTTTTTCCAACTTCATTCATATTGAAGTTCAACTTGAATTGAGTAAATCCATCATGTAGAGAATAGAGTATGATGTATGTTGCCAACTCTTGACCATAGGGGAAGCCAAGCCATTCCATGTTCTCAAAATGTCCAATCATATTGAACACATGAACACTAATTGGCTTGCTCTCAAGCTTGCAATCAAGAATTGCCTTATGAGTTTCATATCTCTCCATCATTGCTTGCTCCTGAAACATAACTTTTAGGTTGTGAATGATGGTGTAGGCATCCATCCTCTCAAACCTCTTTTGTAGGTTCGATTCCATGGAATCCAGCATAAAACAAGTGACAATCACTGGCTTATCTTTGATTTGCTTTTCCTCTTCTATCTCCTCTGGAGTAGACATAGCAGTCAGTTTTGGGATAGGGGTATCAAGGACATTCTCTCTTCCTTCAGACATGAGAATAATTCTCAGATTTCTTTCCCAATCGTGGAAGTTGTTTCCGTTCCGCTTATTCTTCTAAAAAAATCGAACGTATGTAGATGATTGTTGGGTTATCGTTTCTAGACATGATATCTACAACAGAAATAACATGGAAAAAAAAAATCATGCTTGTCATGCAAGAGCTTAAAAAGTTTAAACATGCTTTAAACATAAATAAGCTAATGCACATTTTATTCATTAATATTTTCCTTTTTAATAAAAATGATTCCAAGATCCTATTTCAGATAAGACTTTAGGCGTACTTTGGTACTTTTCTAAATCCTATGTGATCAAGGTAAGTAACTTTTACTAGTTTTAACATTTATAACTCTTGGTTGATAGATTACATCTTATGTCAAATCTATCCCATGCCTAAAAATCCAAAACTTTATCTTTTGGTCTTTTGTTGAGTATAACTAAATCAAGGTTGTAAACCCCTTCTATAAATTTACCTGTACTATCCCAAGGTCAAAGAAGGACACCTTGCTTTGGTGAAACATATCCATCAAATTCCAAGGGCCTCATAGGTTATGATTTGGAAAGGCAAAATCTCAATTTTCTTTTAAGGAAACTAGGTTTATCATGCAAGTCTATTTACTAGTGAACTAAATATCATAAATAAACAATCAAGCATAAACTTAGAGATATTTAAAGCAAAAGAAAAGCAATAAATAAATGTGATCCTAGTATGGCCCCTAAAAACCCATAATAGCTAATCTTCATAGATTCTCCTTGTCTCTTGAATCTCCATCCTTGATTCTCCTTTGGATCTCCATCCTGGAATCTTCATATGATCTTCTTCTCTTGTATTACATAATGTAAATCTGTAACACCCCGGGCCAGAGGTGCTATAGTGCCATAGTCCCGAAGGACTATAAGGCGGGTGAAATAAAAATTTGCGAAACATAACCCATATAAATTATAAATATCAAAAGCAGCACAACGAAAAAACCTGTACAACCTGTAAAACCTGTCCAGAGTTTGAAACCACAATCAAACTTAACATACCGAAAATACAACACTTTATAAACCAAAAACCAATACAACAAGTTCGACCCATACAAGGTCCAAAACCAAAACGACACGTTCAATCAAGTCAAAGTCTCCAACCAAAAGTAGAGTTTTCGACTCCAAAACCGACGGTGATCAGGATCCTCCTTGCTGGCGCTAAATCTGCAAAGCCTGATTGACTGGGGGACCCGATACCCCAGCCAACCACGACACGTAAACCGCAGTTGGTCAGTCTCTCGAAAGACTGGCAAAACTCCTCAAGCCAAAACAGTTTCAAAACCATATAATTATCACGACAATCAACAATACCAAACAACAACAGATCATACAATATATATATACTTATATAACATAACTACACTTGACTATCATCACACCAACCAATTAACCAACCATACGTCAAAACGCAAACATAAACACACACTAACACAATCGATCAATTACCCATTCTTATCCAATTCTACACGATACTAACCTCTTCCATCCAACCTCAAACTCATCACAAGCATAAATGAAAGAACGACCCAATCCAACTTCCTCTCTATTAATAATACCTCGATCAACAACTCTAAGCGCATACCTATCTTACTACTGACTTACAACCAAAGTTAACCAATAATACAGAACTCACTACTGCACTTAACACAACAAACTCAGTTAACCTTCACATCAACAAACACATAAGCATTAATGAGATAAACATCACATAATACAATCATTACCAGAATAACGATCCAGGCCAGCCACCCTTCTGGTGCCGCCTTCAAACCCAACTTGCATTGGCCCACACCCTCAAGATGGGAAACCAATCTATACACTCAACCAACACAACCAACCTTCATAATCCACCGGTTACCAACAACAACTATACCAACAGAAATTCACCACCTTGATCAGTTACAATCAACCACTACAACACACGAAGTTTAACAACCAATGGCCAACAATGGCCCACAACCATAACTAATAACAATCAACATCCAACATAACCCAATTATCAACATACAACCAAATTACCAACACAACCACTTAGTCAAGTACATAATCAACATTCATCACAAATCCACGTATTCAGGTACACAACCAATATCATTAACACAACCACTTAATCAAGTACACAACCAACATTCAACACATAACCAACACACACAACCACCAACACCTCCAATCCAACCTCCGTCTCCACCACCACATCACCGGGTGAGACAATTCACAACATCTTCGTCTCCACCCCCACATCACCAAGGTGAGACAATTCACAACATCTCCGTCTCCACCCCCACATCACCAAGGTGAGACAATTCACAACCTCCACAACCCACTATCCATCACCATACCAACCAATCAAACAACACGACGACAGTCAAAATCACATAACCACACCTCATCACACATTATCACATATCATCACACACACATCATCACACAATATCACACATATATATATATTCACCCAAGTAACTTTAAAATCAATAATCCAATCAAACCACATCAGTCCATCTACAACACGGGACAATTACTAATGTACCCACACATTCACACACACACAATCCAACACACGCATACACACATTCAATCCAACACACACATACGATCCACACACACACACACACATTCAATCCAACACACACATACGATCCACACACACACACACACACACACATTCAATCCAACACACCCACACGATCCAACACACACACGTGTCAACAGACACTATCAACAACAATCAATTACATTTAGTCACAATTGACTACCACGTCAACATTTAATCAAATACGATACAAGACAAATCATATCACACGCACATACCCATATTCAACCAAGCAACGGTAAACTTAATTATGAAATAAACTGGGCATAAAACAATTTATAAAAATATAAAGTTAGCAAGAATCCTTTTGCCTCAAGTCGAACCACAACGACCTCAGAGATCTCCAGTCAATCCGAACGAACCTGCGAAATCAATCCGAGCAAAACCCTGACGTTAATTAACCCATCAAATCCACAACCAATAAAACTACAATTCAGACCTTAAAATCATCCCTTAATTAATTAGGTCAAACGCACCCAATCAACCCAATCTCAATCGATTATGCATATGCAATTCAAATGAACCCAGTAATCAAACCCAATTTCAAACCCCCAAATCAAACCCTAACATTAATACCTTCAAAATTCAGCACCCACACACACAAAAATCAGCCCAAGGCTCTCGAAATTGGCTCTTCAACTGCCCACGAAGAATAAATCAACATCAATTCGGACCACTATACAACATCAATTCGAACATATACCCAATATCAATTCAAACCTAAAAAAATCAGCAAAGCTTCGAATTAGCCCTTAACCCATAAACTCACCTTGTCGACAACCAAGCGGTAGTCACTGAGGAGAGCTCCTCGTTGTCGGAACTACAACAATAACAACGGACCGCAGCTGCACACAAACACCACAATTTCGCTGCACAAATTCAGCAAAGAAGGGAGTCCGAAATACACACAGACCAAACACCCATTTCTTACCTTGTTGGTGGCCACAACCCAGCCCGGAAACACCACCTCTCGCCGGAACCACCTCGGAGCACCGGACAGCTCCACACAACAGCACGACCGCAACCGCAGCGAGCAACCACGGACAGCGGCCAGCGGCGCGACGGCTCCACAGCAGCAGCTCCGAGCAGGGGGACGATGCCGGACGGACAGGGCTCGCCGGAGAAGGAGGGACTCGTCTGGGCACGAAGAGAACCGAATCCGTTCGGGAAGGAAGAGCTGGGCTGCTCGTGAAGAAGACACACGGGAGAGAGAGAACCGAACATGTTAGGGATTTAATCCCCAATTTCCCATTTTTTCCCTTTTTTAGTAAATCCCATAATTAAATTACCAAAATACCATTATCGACTTATTTGGGGTATTTCAAAATCTAATCTAATTACTTGAAAATTAAATTACAAAAATACATAACGATATGCAGATCGTGTACAAGAAAACAATAATGATACGCATATCGTATTTTCTATCCTATTTGGGTCATACCAGTCACCGCATGCAATAATATTAAATCATACATGCATAATATAATATCAAATATTAAAAGACAATAATAGACTATTAATCACATTAATAGACTTTTAAGATCAAATTAATTAAATTATCTCATGAAATAATTAATCTAATCTTATTATTATGTTAATTCAATAAAATCATATATGGAATTAATACTAATATTAATCATTACCATGTATAATTGGATAAAATATACTCTAGAGATAAGATATCTTATATCCTTATCTATTTTAGGTAATTAGATCTTAGGTAAAATACCTTAGTAAACCCTAGTCACCTAACCACAACAACCCCAGCCGAACCACTAGCCCACACAGCCAGTCACCAACCACGCACCCCACCCCTGTCGTCGAGCCACCGTCGGACCACCTCCGACCACCACTGAACCGTTGTGAGCCATTATGGCCATCCAGTCATAGCTTTACCCCTTCTCCCACTCAAAATTTGCAACAATTACAAATACTTGATGGTTTTAAGAAAAATATGGTGTGATTTTCAAAAAATTAATGTTTTTGAAAATTTAACGTGTGAACCAATTTCACACAAAATTAATCAACTTTAGGCATTCAAGGCATGGAATTCTAAATTCTAGGGTTTGAATCAATTTTCACCAACATAAAAAATCTAGTATTTTTAATGTGTGATAATAATTTTTACAAGAAATCATATCTCTTGCACAAATTAAACATACAAAATCGATTTAGGGGTAAAAATTAAGCAAAAATCGGAATTTTTAACACTTAAATACACGGTTTTAAGGGGATGATTTCCGAGTATATTATGTTCATAAAAGTCACTACTTTATACATCCAATCAATTAAAATCACAATTTTAATCATACAAGTTAATCCATATATCAATTTGACCACTAAATTGAACCAAAATAATTAAGAACATGCAGCAAAATTAACTACTTATCATGATCATATCAGTTTATGCAAGAGGCTCTGATACCACCGTAGAGATTTAGATCCTTTAAGCGAAATTTCATAAAACAGTTTTCTAACATCTAACTTAGGATCTCATGCATAAACCTGATAAGAATCACATATGAAAGAGTAACATACCTTTTGATGCAAAACTTGTTTCCGGGATCACTATGGAAAATAGAGTCTCAAATGTGACTCCTCTACTTGGTCCACATGAGCACAGTACTAGATCTTCTTGCCTTCGTCTGCTAGAACGAACGAACGAGAAACGAGCAAAGCTTTTTCTTTCCAACAATTTGGAGGTATGGCTGTGAGATATCAAAATTGTGGCTTCGGGTGTTGATCTATATAAGCCACCAAATTGCCTCTCTCTTTATCTACTACGTTAAGAGATCATTCACATGGTATATTTGGAAGATTTATTAATATATATATATTATCTTATCTTATCTTATATCATATATCTCATAAGATAAATCTCTTTTAACTAGAAAGAGATATTTATGGTTGATATAATATCTTATCTTTTCTAAAGATATATTTTCTTATATCATCAAGTAAATAGATAACTCTTTATTATTACTTGATGAATAATCCACTCTTCCAAATAACACACATGGCCAAAATTCCCTAATCGCACTATGGACCTCGAGTTGCTTTGATCTAGCCCAATTACTATATTGTGTGTGACCTTATAAGACCCGAATATAATAACAATGGGCTAAATCTAATTTATCTCATAAGTCATAGTTGGCTTCTAACAAAGCACTAAGACTACCTAAAATATCCGGATTATCTCCATTATAATCATATTCTATTATTAGTAATTGTCATCTTGATTAAAGGACATGTTTCTTCAAAGGTTTCTCCTTCTACTGTTCCATAAATCTATCTCATTATACTTATCTTTGGGAACAAATGGATGCAATTCAAGATTCCTAATGCCCAAGCTGACCCTCAAGGCATGAAAATCTAATTTCACGCAATCTCTCACCAAATCACCAAATTTCATTCCATCAAATTCAAGAAATTCGAGTTTAGGAAATTTGTTGTTACGTACTCCAAATTCTGAAGAAGGCGGAACCTCACGAATCTTCCCCTCCGAGTGGGCTCCGAGCTTTGAAACATATTCGATATCTGATTTGAGTGATCACCATGAAGTCTAATTGGTGGAATTGGCCTCAAGATTATCGTTTCTGCCATCGTCGGAGTGCTCTAGAGGTTGATCATGCAAATAATTTCTCACAATGTTGGCAAGAGTTCCTAGTATTTGCTCGGTATTTTTAGGTACATTCTCGGGTTCTTGTTCAATTTGTTGTTATGTGCTTTCTTGAAGAGACACCGCACAATTTTGATGTTCCTTCTCAATTTGACCAAAATCAGTCTTCACCGGTTCATCGAAAAAATCTTGGACAAGAAACAAGTCTAATTTGCAACAATCATCATAAATGTTCCTACCATTGAACAATTTGAAGGCCTTTATCATTGACTCCTTGTTGTTAAATCAAATCTTTGAATGGAACTCATGCTCTGTAACACCCCCAAATAACCTCTTGAAAGTATTACCGCCAGTGACCTCAGACGTACTGTCCGATGTCACCCAAGGCTTTTTCAATTGATATAAATCATTAAACCACAGTTATAATACAACATATCATAACTTTCATTAAAACCAAGTCTCGGAATTTCAGCAATATTCCAAATACATCAAAATACATAATCAGAATCATTGTAACGGAAGTCTTTGAAATAACAACAAAAGGGGTCTTGATCGCTATGATCACCCACCAAGGATCTTAACCTGAATAAACTTGTCAAAACACCATTCGCCTCTATAGTCGTTCTAGCCTTCACTGGATGGCAACTTATTTGATGTGCCGAATCGAACGGATGACACCAGCCAACCATGCAGAGAATAATTACGGTTGGTTAGTTTAATGAAAGACTAAGCAAGGGTACAAAGCAGAGTGGTTCGAAGTAGTCGTATTAGGTTAGACTCATCGTCTATCGAATAAAAGTCGATCACGATAGTCAACCACCATACTCCTACTGAATACATAAAAAGACATGATCAAGAGAAGATTCTGGAGACCAAGTCTCACAGTAATCAATCCCAAAAGAAGACTCCAACAAAATGAGTCTTATTGGAAGCATGACAAATGTTGGGAAACATAAATAATCATACAAGCGTTCAAAAATGACTTGATGTTTCGGCTCACGATCAACCTCACCGCCCAAGGCGAATCCAGATTGGAAAGAGAACTTTACTCTAATCAAAGTCAAGACGAGATTTCCTAACTGCACTATTTCCTAGTTGCACTACTCGCCTGAGGGTATATTTAATTATGTGCGACAACGGCACTTATCTCATTTAATTCCAAAATGATCATCACGTTATAAGCTTTTAAATCTCCTCACAAGAGATATCGGATCTCCTCACAAGATATATCAGATCTCCTCACAAGAGATACCAGAGGGAATAAATCCCGAAAGATTTGGCACTAGCGAAGTGCACCCACCCTGAGTAAGGGCATGGTCATGACCAGAGAGAGTACTGGGGGAAAATCCACCAAGCACCAGTTATAAAGAAACAGCTAAACCCCCACAAGATACATAGCGTTCCTACGAATACTCGTTCTAACTAAACAGTTACGAACGCAGTAATAATCCACATCAATGCCATCGCGGCCAATAATAGATATAATAGCGTTGTTCTAACGATATACAACCTATCATAATATCTGTATTTAATCACATATATTTATATATAATAGCGTTATTCTAACATATATACAACCTATTATAATATTTTTTTTAAAATCACAAACAGTTATCAAAACTGTTCCAAACGAAAACAGTAAATCATTCCAAACTAATTAACAATTAAACAATTGATAATTAATTGAAATATGGAATGATGAGCAAGAGCGAACCGCCACTTGCCTTAGATCCGACGAAAGCTTTAGCAAAGCTTAGAGACGACGAGTTCCTGGGTCCGAAACAGGGACAGATCTGAGACCACAGACTCCTTCGGGTCGACCCATAAAGAAATCCTAAGTTAGATTCGACAAACACGAGTACAAATCTAAAGAATAACGAAAGCAATCGAAAGGAACGAAGCCCGATCGAAAGCCACAGAAGCCAAGGCCGGAACAGGCCAAAAGCCCCTGGGCGGCGGTCGTCGCCTGCCTTACGGCGGGCGCCGCTGTTCGTGGCGGCGGTCGCCGCTACGAACACCAGAAAATTTACGAGAGCAAAAACTCACCGACGTCAATTGTTTTGCTTCTCCTTTGCCTTGCTTTGGATTCTAAGCTTCTAAAGGCTTCCAAAGCTTCACTTTGCAACTGGAATAAACACCAAAGGAGCTCCGACGATCGATATCCAATTCTATAAGTAATAACCGTGTTCAGGTTCGTTGTAGTCCGATCCGATGTGAATAATTGGTCAAAATAATATCATATAGATCGCACAAAGTAGGCAAGTCATTATCATAATTAATATACAAATTTCAGATCAAAATCAAGGTCACAGTAGAAATTGTCACATTTAGTTATGGTTAAATGAGTATAATGATGGTTTGTAGTGAGCAGAAGAAGACAGTCAATGATCATCATCGGATAAGGATGTCAACTCTTATGAGAATTGTAGTCCACCTAGTTAAAATATCCAGACAGGTGAAAACAAAGGTTAAAATAAGGCCAAACAAAAATCACGAAGTGTGTAAAGGGGAACGTATCATGGTCAAAATTGGACAAGAAAATCACATAATAGTCGATGTTAAATGAGTGCCAGATATGTGAATATAAGAGTGAGGATGAAGTCCAGGGAACAACCTGACCTTCCAAAAGCATATGAAAATATTTCAAGACAGAAAGCGCAACACCCCTTTCAAGTGCCCAGTAGTCTTCAGAATCAAAATGTTAAAGAAAGGCTCAAGTACACGCCTGACAGTTGTAGCTTCCTTTGCCAGCCCGACCATGTTATGCAAGCAAACTCTAGACCAATAACAAGGATTACTTGAAAAGGGAATATTTCACTGAGGCATTTCATCAAATAGGTTGAGAGCGGCAAAGTAGTATACACCTACTGAAAATCAGCTTACCAAAATCATAGTTGAAAAATCAGCTGCACAAAATCAGACAATTGAAAATCAAACGGAGAAATTGGACTAAATTTAAAGCCACACCTCAGAAAATTTGACTAGAATCAACCCCCAAAGCATAAAGCTCCATTGCAATATATGCATAAAAACTCCTTCAACAGATGAAAGCGAGGTGGCATGAGCAAGGTGGGCGGTGGTTGTCGACGAAGATGCGGTGGCCATCGGGGGAGTTTCGGATGTGGCAGGAGCAATAGTAGGTGTGGCGGTGGTTGTGGGAGGAGAACTGAAGGTGGCAGGAGCAAGGGATGGTGGTTGCGGGGGGGAATGGGGCGAAGAACTGGTTGCGGGCCGGGATTTGTGGATGTGGTGGTGAGATCTGTGGGAGGAGAGCTGGCTGTGGGTTTGAAGAGGGAGATGCGGTGGCCATCAAAGCTCTCTCGCTTCCGAAGGAGCTCGATCAACCTCCCCTTGCACTCCCTTATTTGAAGATGGAAGATTTTGGGTAAAGGAGTTTTTGGGTAAAGGATTTTCTGGTAAAGGGTTTTAGGGTATAGGCTATTTTGCAAGGATATATCACATTGTGAATGGAATTTGCAAAGTTGTACTTATATTTTTGGATATAACTGTAATAACATAAAGTGACTTTATTTGATTTTATTTTGCTTTTATATTTTGGGTAGAAAATGCATTATCAGAATTTATAAATCGAAATTTAAAAGGAAAAGAAAAGAAGTTGAAAAGTTGAAAAGATGACAACAGGCTTGATTGTACTGTGTGTCAGAATTTAAAATTATATATGGAGAGAAGCTGTGATTAAGCCGGATGGAGATTAAGCTTAAGCTTAATGTTAAACCAAGTGAATTTCAGCCACAAAAAACGCTAATGTGTAGCTGTCAAATCACTGCATATTTCCCGCCAAAACTAAGCTAGCTTAGTTAATCGTCTCTTTCCCACCAAAAATTACGTTAGGCTTCTTCATCTTACCAGGTTATTGCCACGGTTAAACCAAGCTTCCTTTATTTATGTCCTCTGCTTCATACCTGCCATCCGAGTTATTGCCACTGTTAAACCAAGCTTCATTTATTGCCACTGTTAATATTCTCATTTTCTATGGGTAAGTTTTCATATTAGATTCACACGTGCTCTGTTTTATTTGTGTTTATTTTTGTTTGTTTCTTTAATTAACTTTTCTTATTTTTTGCTTCTTCAGGAAGATCAACTCTAACGTATATGGTTTCTCTAATCAGTGGAGGAAAGTGGAGGTGCGAGAATGAGATTTGGATTTATGAAGGAACAAAAAAGGCGAAGGGGGTGATGGTTAGTGAGAAAATCGATTATGAATCACTGAAGATCAAGATTGCAGAAAAACTGGAAATTGATCTTACAAGGTTCGACTTGAAGATGAGTTACATGTCTTTACAAAATCCGCACTTTCCTCCCTTTGATATTTGCGATAAGGATGATGTAGAAGCATACATCTTTTTGAACATGACAAATTGTAAAGACAGAGTTTGGCCAATTGCTTTGCATTCCATTGTGCAACCAAAATCTGGAGTTTCAAAAGAAAAACCTAAATTAGTTCCAAAAGAAGAAGAAGAGATGATCGATGTTCCATTAAGTGCACCTCAACCTGTATCCCAGCCTGGAAATGATGGTGCATCTTTTACTCCTATACTAAGCCAAAAAAGAAAGTCGGACCAGATGTTGAGCGATATATTAGATGCTGATCTTTTAGAAGATGAAATAGGAGTGGAGGGGATGCATGTCCGGATGTCTGTGAAGGGTGGAGAGAAACAGAATGTTGACACTGTTACAAGGTGGTTTTATAAGAAAGCCAAGACAGTTGAGGTTGTGTCACTAAGCAGTGACGATGAAGAGGAGGATGTTGTTATTTCTGCAACCAAGCATAAAGGTTGTGACCTTGTCAACCTTTCCGAGGAAGAAGAGGAATACATTGAAAATGTTGACAACGTTGAGGAGGTTGATATTGGGAAGCCTGAATATCTGGATGCTATTGATGAAGCCGAAGAGAGATATTACCGTTCTAAAGTCCCTACTGACTTTCAAAATTTGGTGGATGTAGAAGAAGTGGAGGACAAGTCGAAGTCCAAGACAATCAAGTGTGGAGATATGTTTCAAACCAAGAAGGAGCTTCAGCATTCGTTAGCCGCATATGCTATGGACAATTGTGTAGAAATGCTTGTGAAGAGGTCTGATAAGACTTGTTATGTGGTGGAGTGCAAAAACAGAGGATGTTCATTTGGTTTTCGTGCTTCAGTGAAGATAGGTACTAGTGTGTTTATTGTCCGGAGGTTTGCTACAAACCATACATGTGGGATGCTGTTCAGGCACGATCACAACAGGCTTGCCACTGCCTCCGTAATTTCACAGAGTATTCTTGATAGGTATATATTGTTTTTGTTGAAGATTTTAATTTCAATTCAGACAGTTTTATGCAAAATGTCTAAAGACTATCTATTGGTGTTGGTGTAACAGGTTTAGAGGTCGCAAAGATGCACCAAGGGCAAGAGAGATACAAGCTGTCATGAAAGGCCTGGGAGTCGATGCCAGTTATCACAAAGCCAATAGAGCAAGAGTGCTAGCAGAGGACATTATTCGAGGGACTGCCGAGGAAGGTTACAGTCAACTTCACTCATGGCTACATATGTTGAAAGAGGTCAATCCTGGCACGCATACAGCTATAATAACAGATTCTGAAAACCGTTTTAAGTACTGCTTATGGGCCTTGGGTGCTTCCATCAGGGTTGTTCCCCGTTTGAGAAAGGTAACTTTATGTTTCTCCAACTTTATTGTTTGTCTTGATTATATAATATTACCTGGAGGGTAAACTGTAATTGGGTGACCGGTTTTATATGAAAATCAGGTGATTTGTGTTGATGGAGCACACTTAGGAGGGAGATTCAACGGACAACTTCTTCTAGCTACTACCCAAGATGGAAACAGACAAATCTATCCCCTGGCCTTTGCTGTAGTAGACAGTGAGAATAAGGATTCTTGGTCCTTCTTCTTTAAGGAGTTGAAGAAAGTTGTTGTACCCGATAGCGTGGATGTGGTTTTTGTCTATGATCGTCATTTGAGTATAAAAGCTGCTCTGAAAACACAATACACTCTTGCTAGCCATGGATATTGCATTTATCATATGCTACAAAACTTCAAGCTGAAGTGTCGTTGGGGAGGCTTGCAAGACCAGTGGTTCAAGGTTGCAAAGGCGTACACGGTAGAAGAATATAGGACCGAGCTTGAGATCCTAAGAAACAGGGCTCCGGCTGTGGTAAAAGATGCTCTGAAAGTGCCCCTTAATCAGTGGTCAAGGGCATATTTCTCAACTGACAGGTTCAACATCATGACTACAAACAATGCAGAATGTCTGAACAATGTGTTTAAAGAGGAGCGTATGTGGCCTATTGTACCATTGTTTGATGTTATCTTGCATACCTTTGCCACCTGGTTTTGTGAAAGGAGGGAGTCGGCTGCTACGTGGGCTGAGGTAAGTACCAGGTCTGTGACCAAAACCATGGATCAAAGGTATACGGCTTCTGTGACAATGAGTGTCCATAGGCTAAGTGATATTGAAGCAGAGGTGACAGATGGAAGGAATAAGTACGAAGTGAATATTCGCCGACTAACTTGTCAATGCAATGTCTTTCAGAAAGATCGAATTCCATGCACACATGCTATGGCAGTAGCAAAGGATAGGGGTGTTGATGTTACTACTCTGGTTACTCACTTCTATAGCAACAACAGTTTGAAAGAAATTTACAAGGAAACCATCCATCTGGTCCCCCCACGCAAGCAATGGGATGTTCCATTGTCCGTATCGCAAATCGCATGTTTGCCACCACCATGGAAAAGGGGCGCTGGTAGACCAAGGCAGAATAGATACAAGGCTAGGTGGGAGAGACCCTACAAACGTGTGTCCAATAGATGTGCAAGATGTGGGCTGACTGGTCATACTTACCAGAGGTGCTATCGGGCTGCAAGAGGAGGATCAAGGGTAAGACCATAGTGTGCTATCTTTCATAGTGTGCTATCTTTTATATTCCAGTTATGAACAATGCTATTTTTTTTGGTATGGTTTTGGTAAGCTTAATATGACCAATAAGAGATCTCAAACTCTTAAATGATCTCTTATAAGTCATATTACTTTACTTTTGTGTCTGTTACTTATTCCAGTGATGAACCATGGGATGCTTTATGCTTCTTAGTTAATGTAATACTATCTCGCCACCTTTGAATGTAAAACCTGTCACTTATCTACCTTTCCCATAAAATTGCCACAATTTCCAAAACCCGGTTTTGGTAAGCTTACACTTTCCCATAAAATCCTACAACTTAAATAGTTCTAGACATAGATAGCTTACAAGACTCTTAACAACCGAGAGCTTACAACATGCTAAGTGAAATAGACTTTAATTACACAAGCCATTACCACAAAAAAACAAGTAACCTTCAGCACACGTTCAACATAGTTTGACGCCTTAACTCGACACTCTTCTTCATGACCGATAACACTCTTTGCACCACCTTTAAGCCTTATCACTTCCTGTTGTAGCATTCCAAGCTCTGCCTCATATGCTGAAATTATACTCTCTTTCACATCCAATGCATCTTTCACCTGGATTATCTCATCTCTTAGCATAGGAATAAGTTCTGTTGCAATAGGACAAAGTGGAGGGTCATACCATTCCCAAAATCCACAACCTCCAACCTGCATTCAATCCAAAATACATGAAAACTGGATTCGTATCATAAAGTATTCAAAACACTTTTAAAACAAAATATTATGAATATTAGCAAACAAGCTAGATACGCACCCGATTTACACATCTTATAAATCTCCTTCCCGGATTCTCGTTTGTCATAGAAGTGAAATATCGGCAGGCAACACCACATGCACATCTTATCAATTTGGACTCCATTGCTGCTGTATTCCATCTCCTCATGAATAAACATGAGTTTAGGCTACGTCTTGTCTTCATCAGTAGTAATCAAAACATCTTTTTCAGAAGAGTTTCAAGCTACTTTGTCAAACCACATATTAGAGTTCACAAAATTTCAAGCAGAAACAAAACAGTAGCAAATACGGAATTCTGTAGCAAATCCACAATTCAATTCGTATTTTAGAACATACATTGAAACAAAACAGTAGCAAATACTTCCCCAAATTGAAACCCTAAATCATACCAAACTTACCTTTACATTCCCACCACTGCTGGATCCTTCCGAGTATGCCATGGGTTACGCCCTCGAGCTCTCTCAATCTCCACTCCCTGCGAAATACACCCTTCAATCGATTCTCGGAGTTGTATAGAGTTTTTGAAATGCCTCAATGAGCCATGGGAGAAGGATGAAGAAAATACGGTAGCTGTAGGATGAGGGTAAGAATTTGGGTGAGTTTAAAATTCATCTAAACCGGGTTTTGGAAATTGTTTTGACTAATCGGTTAATTTTAATCAAAATCGGGTTTTGGAAATATTGCTCTCCACCATTGAATTTAAAACCAGTCACTTAAGGTATAAACTTTCACTTATATTGTTTTCCACTGCTTGTCGAAACACAACACATTGTTCATGCATCAAAGTTGAAACACAACACATTGGATGAGAGAGATGGCTTATACAACAATAGAATCAGAAGAGTTGAAACACAATACATTGTTCGTACATCAAATTTGCCCTAAAAACACAACGCAAACAAAACATTTTTCATGCATCAAAGTTGCAATCCAAACAAAACATTGTTCACACAATCTAGTGTTATGATGACACACTATTGTCCATAGTTCAACATTGTCTTCCACTGCTTGTCGAACACAGTATTAGCAATGTCGAATCTGTGATAGTCGATCGTATCATCTGAAATGAGGGAGAGATCATCACTTCCAAAACTCAACCACTCAATGTACTTCAAGGTGTATACTCCACAGTCACCACTGCAACCAAAAATAAGAAAGGTCAATTCTATGTTAATATTTTAGATGGCGGGTAAAAAACAAACTGGAAGCAAGATATCTTACGCTCTTATGTTCTGTTCCAGATTGCCAACTCTTCCATTGTAAGTAAGAACTGAGACACCCCGGTGTGCATATTTCTTGGACAAAGGTTCGTGCTTGCTCACAAACTTAGGAAGATACTTGATAATGGGGGCGACTGCTTCTTCTATGACATGATCACGCTTCAGATTCGCATTGCAATCAAACACACTTAAGCTCCAATTAACCAGGTCAATTTGAATGGCAACCCAGTGGTTTGTGCCCACAAAAATCGGTGCATAGATGAAGTCCACCTCTTCCTAATTCTTCCCATGAAAAATTGGAAGTTCACCTCTAAAGTATCGAGCGACGCGATCTGGAAATTCTGGTACTGTAACACCACCCATTTCACACTTGTGTTGGTCTTTGTAGTCTTCACACCATGTAGTGTCCATAATAGCCGCCTTATGATTCTCACTTGGGTTCTTCAGGAGCGCATCGCGAAGTAAAATTAGGACCTCATCTAAGTGCTGGCAACAAAAATTTACAAAATCAATATATTGATAGAGTATGTGGACAAAATTTACAATTTTTTTAAAAACCGATCACCCTTACCAAATTACCCCACCACTTAGTTGGTTCAATTAAGCTCTCCATGAAATCATTGTCAATGTATATTTTGCTAACTCCACGGAATTCTATAGGTCTGCAACATAAAGGACAATATAAGTACATAAACTTCATTGGATGAGAGAGATATAAGTTGGATATACATACCTTTTATCCTTGTACCACTCTATTACAGGAGTCATTTCCTTCACAGCTGGATTTTTTGTGATCCTTTTCCAAAAACTCTTACCCCTCACTTCCTTCTTCTTGTCCTTGTCCTTCTCATTGTCCTTGGCCTTTTGGTTGTTTTGTTTCTTAGATCTATAAGGGGAGAGGACTGAAGCAGATGGCTTTACACTACGCTTGGGGAGGTACCTTGACTTCTTTGGGGACTTCTTTGGAGATAGACCCACAGCCTTCTTCCTATTGCCGAAAACAATTTGGCCTTTGGCAAACTCTTGTTTCACATTCACAACCTCCTCAATACCCTCCTTCTCAACCTCTTCCTTACCAGCCTCTTCCTTCTCATCCTTGTCAATGTCAATCTTACCAACCTCTTCCTTCTCATCTCCTTCCTTCCCAACCTCTTCTTTCCCAACCTCTTCCTTCTTTCCCGACCTCCTTCTCTCTAACTTCCTTCTCAATAAATGAACGGCTACTGCCCTAGAAACCTGGACTTCTGCTTCCTGGCTTTCCTGCTCTTCCCTTGGGGCATCTTCTACATCATCTGTGATAGTACTATCAACATTTGGTATCAACTCATCTTGCTCCCTAGGGGCATCAACATCATCATCAGGCATTCCATCCTTATCAGTTAGCTTTTCACTAATGTCAGCTACAACATCCATTACTATATCTCCAGTTCTTCTACCAACACCAACTAATACATAATTTTCCTCCAATTCCTGAAGTTACATTTACCACAAAAATATATATTACTTCAAAATAATGTGCATATTCCAATTTTTAAAACCTACAACACATTTCTCAAAATTTATAACCTGTCATGCTTCATTAATACACTCGACATGTACTTATGGCATACCTTATATACTTGTATGGCCAAACCAGAATTGTCTTGTATGGCCACATTTTCATCACTGTCTCTAGGATTGTCATCTAGGTTCACATCATTATCCTTTGAATTTTGTTCAAATGCCTCACTAACAAATTCTTGATTATTCTCAATAATGGGCTCACTGCTTCCTTCTTCTGTTTCATTTCCCTGTAATGATAGAGAATTTTTAGTGTTATCTATCTAATTTAAGTTTCTTCAACTCCATATCCTGTCATACTTCTTTAAAATATCTATGAAAGTAGAAATCTTAAAATAATTGGAATGTCATACCTTAGTATCAACATCCATCAAATTATGATCTCCACTAACAGCCTTGTCACTACCAGCCTTTTCATCATCCTCATCCACACTAACAGCCTTGTCACTACCAGCCTTTTCATCCTCACTAACAGCCTTTTCATCATTCTCATCCTCACTAACAGCCTTTTCACTACCAGCCTTTTCATCCTCACTAACAGCTTTTTCATCATCCTCACTTTTTTCATTGTCACTACCTTCACTATCACTTGCTTCAGTCTCAGAACCTTCTGAATCATCTATATAATCATCAACTCCATCAAACTCTTCACTATCACTATCACTTGCTTGAGCCTCAGACTTCTTAACCATTCTTTTCTTCCTCTTAGGAACCTTTTCAAAAACTTGGACATTGTTCCTCTCCAACCTGTCAATACTCTCACATAGACCGTGTTCCATCTTAGCAATCTTGTTATACAATTGATTAATGATATCCATCATCTGCCTTGCATTTGCATCACCACTAACTTCTCCTTTGAAAGCCTCTTTCCCCTTGTTAGGCTCTTTCAGTTTGGCATTTGCCTTTCCCATAGCCATAGCCTCAGATACTATTTTGTCAAAGAAAGGGTCCTTGACTTCATCATGGAATCTGCAGGCACTTAACAAACTCTTCTCAGATTCATCAGGTATGAGAATAGGCAGGACCTTCAGCTTTGGATCAGCAAAACACAACTGAAGCAGTCCATGTTCAGGACATTGCTCTGAGTACCAACGAAGACCTCGGGGTATAGCTGTCTCATTTATCTTGGAAGCATACTGGACTCCAAAGCTTTGGACACATTCCCATATCCAAACCTACATAGACACAACTTTTTCATTATTCAAACTTGTATGAACTTTAACATTTCAAATCCAGACACCCTTCACTAGGTAACTAGTCAAGCATATTAAAACTTGTATGAACTTTAACAATTCAAACAAATGTTTGCATGATTTCAGGACAAATTCCATATAACAATTCAATTCTTTGATTTAAAAGTGATCCAACAGTTTCTCAAACTTCAAATATTTACTTTATAGGTATCACTTCAAGTTTAAACACTTAAATCCCACCACCCAACACTATCAAACTTTTCAGGGATATATAGGCAAATGCAATTACTAATTTAATATACCTGAAATACAACTGGCATTCCTTGAATGGTATAGGGAATCCTTGCATCTTCAGAGAGTAGCAAAGCTTTTTCAACAGTAAGCATTCTTCTGGCCAGAGATTTTGTCAAAGACCTGTGCAACTCTTCATATGCAACTCTTCCCCAAGGATAATCCCAAAACTTGTCCATGTTATCCAGCAGCTTCACATGTTTAGCTTTAACTAGTCTCTTCTTATCTCCTCCAAGAAAAATACCTTCAACTATCAAAAGCAATGCCATCTTCAACTTGTAATTATCTAGCAGTCTATAATCCCTGAACCTCTCGTACAAGTCTTGCACTGAGGTTTTAGGACCAGCAGGACCACCAAAGAACTTCTCCATCACTTGTACATCTTTCTTTTTCTTCTTCCCAACTGATTCTGGTGGCATTTGACCACAATTTAAACCAGTTATCAATGCAAACTCCTTCATTGAAAACCTTAACACTTTACCACCTATCTCGTACCAGGTCTCCCACTTCTTTTTTGATTTTATTTGCTTAAAAAGAACAGTGTGTACAGTTTGGGAAGAAAATGTAACCTGACGCAGCATTTTCATTACATTTCCAAAAGGGCTTGCAATTATCCTTCTCCAATCTGCACCAGTCAATTTGTTTTCAATATCACGCACGTATGAAAACCTACAGTTGATATTGATTCTTCCATATAAAGGGTCGCCTTTGTAGAACGCGTACTTAATCTACAATTGAATAACAGAACTTGCATAAGTTACGGACACAACGGTGTCGGGATATCAATAAACCCTAGATTGACAAATTGAAAAGGTCAACATTTCTGAGAGTTTTTTTTTACTTACATCTTCCTTGAAAGCTAAAGGCTTCGTGCTTTTCCACCTTTTCAGAAGAGCGACAACTTCCTTTTTCTTCACAGAATAACCGCTCTCTGATTTAGCCTTCTTCTTCTTTGTAGCTTTGGGTTTTGCAGATGGAGGGGTTTTCTTCGCCGCATATTTTCCCTTCCTCTTACCACCTTGTTCTTCTTCATCCACCTCTCTTTTTCTTTTCTTCTGCGGTGTCGCATCATTCGAAGCTCTGGTAACAGCCATTCTCTTTTCTTTCTTTGTTTGGGCTTCAGGGAGGTTAGCAGAGGTTGACGGCAATTACAGAGCTCGCCGGAATTCGATTTCGGTGTCCGGTGAAGTAGAGGAATTTTGGGGGGGTTGAAAATGGGTTGATGTTCTGATGTTAAATGGGTGAAAAATTAATGAGGATCTGATGTTAAATGGCTTCAAATTAATGGGTTGAAAATGGGTTTACAATATTGAAATTTTGGTTTACCTGTTAGTACTAAATACGGTTGAAATTTTGGTTAATTTAGTTAAGCATCAGATTTGGCAATTAATTTGGTTAATTTTACAATTAATGGGTTCAAGTTGAAATTGGTTGAAACAATTTCCAATGGTAACCTGTTAACGGTCACATCATGACAAATCACACCCATTTTTCTTTTTTTCTTTCATTCCGAAATACAATAAAATAAACATTACAATTTTGCAAAGAAAAGGTAATTGTAAATCCGAATTTATCTTTTCATTTTTGTACCCAAAATATGTGTTTTACCACTTTTGCCCTTATTTGGGTAGAAAATAGGGTATTCTTGCCATATCCTATAAAACAATACCCACTTTGCAAAATATGCCACCAAAGTGGTATATTCGGTTACAATTTTTCTAATATTTATTATCATTAAAGTAGCTTTAACTGATGGACTTTTAATTAAGCAAGACTCATAGAATTGGTGGAAGAGAATTTCCTTAATGAGCAAGGTACTTATTTTCCTAAAAACCCTACTTCTCTCTATTCTCTATTCATGACTCTTCTTCAATTTTCAGCCACCACAACTTTCTCTCTTTTTCTCCATCGTTTTTTACTAACTTGAGCGTCGGAGGTGAAACAGGGATAAGCCCCGCCTTTGGCCTTTTTTCTATGTTCGTAGGGCATTGGAAAAGGATGTAAAGAATCGACGTTCGTCAGAGTTGCAGGTTATCATCGTCGGCATTAACGATTTATGTGGTACAAATTCATGCTATCACAATTGGCGCCGTTTGTGAGAAACGAAGTCGATGACAAAACTTCGACATCGGCAAACTACAAGATTGGAAAGCACCGATTGATGGAGGTTAAATAAAATTGGGAGCCCCACCTTGAGCACTCGCATCAAATCTGGCTATTGTGAACCATAAAGCAGGAGGTTCAACTACGACGAGAGAAGCAGTATGATCACTTTCGGTTGGGCCTACGCCAGTGAAGAGGGCCTTAGACATCGATAGTTGAAGAGCGATGTGAAGTCGTCGAATGTTAGTGTGGCGTTTCATGGCTTCAACAACGAGTTAGCGCCGATTCTGATGGATCTCTTTCCTCCTGAGACAAGCGAGCCTTTCGTGATCTCGACGACCTTCGTTTTCGAGCCCCTGCATCACAACCAGTCGAGAACAGACGTCCACCTTCGCCATCGCTCCGCTGATGTGGGTCGGTAGCCCCGAGTCAAAGCTTGTCCGTGTGGGCCATGGATCAGACATGCAGGTGGGTGGATGCTTGTTTCGGCGGAACGGAGACCCTATTCTCATGGTTGGGTTTCGGAGGAACTTTTTATTCTTCTCTCAAAATAGAGGCTAACCGCAGTTTTCTTCTCTCGGCTGTTCGAGCTCGTTCTCCCAACGAGTATCCAATCCAATCTAGAAGGAAATATAGAGGATTAATGTGTTGTGTGTGGTGAACCTCTTGAATGGGTGGCTTGTGGGCCGTGTGCTCACCGCGATGTTTGCTTTACATGTGTCGTCTGTCTCCGCATTGCCTACAGTGATCGTCATTGCTGTATCTACAAAACTGATTGTAGTTTCGTCTTCGTCACCAAGGAGTTGGGGATTACATTATAAGTGTTGAATATTCATCGCTGCCAACTGATGCAAGAGAAGGTCAAATTAGTGTATGTGACAAAGAGGGACAGTAGAATCATGGTGCTAAGAAAAAGGCTAATCTTCGGATTCTTGAACAACTAAAGAGTCACTTATTACAGACACCGACTTCTGATGTGAAGGCTTTGTTTGACAGGCAGGAAAGTTTTTATATGTGAGCAAAAGCTTTACAATAAATCACAACTGAATCGGCATATAAGCATTGATGGAACTAAAAGTGAGAGAGGCGGGTTCATGGGCCATCGCATGTGTGAATTTTGTAGAACCTCGTTCGACGGGAACACTACACCTGTCATATGTGTGAAAGGCAGAATCCTGGTCAGTTTCAACACTACAGAAATTATGATGGCCAAGAGATACAACCCGTCAAGATCATTATGCGTTGTTGGGTTTCGACATTTGAGATGCCTTGCTACATGGAGTAGATAAAGAAGAACTACCGTGACACTGCTCTGACATATCACCCAAACAAGCAAGCTCCACTATTACTTGCTTGAGAAACCGAAGTTGCTAAACAAAGAAAGAAGAAATTGAAAGCCATGTCAAGGGAGCTTGGTACGTTTACACAAGGTGTAAACAACAATTCCTATACTTCTTGCCAAGTGGCAGAAGATTCCTGTACAATTAAAAGCATTATTATTACTCCTCTCTTTCACTTTCTTTTTACTATTCTTCATCTTTTTCTCCATCAAACTACAAATTAAAGTTTTCACATACCCTTTTACCAGACTCCTCCTTCCCTACCTCACCACTGGAACACATGGCCCACCTCTTTCCTACCACCGCACTTACTCGACCCCTCCGTCTTTGGTGATATTCCATTGTTATAGGGTGGTTCGGCAACAAGGTTTGTCATGAGCGGCTCGGCGGTCGACCGACAACAAGTTTGTCACCAGCCCATGGCCCCATCTCTCTCTACCTCACCACTGGAATCCATGGCCTCCCCCTCCTTCCAAACACCGCAATTTATCTCCCCCTCCGTCTCCTCTCTAGTAATTTCCATGGATCGACAGTGGTCCGACAACGAGGTCTGTCACGAACGGATTGGTGGTCGTCTGACAATAACGTTTGTCAAGAATGGCTCTACGGTGGTACTGGAACAAGGTTGGTCGTCGGCGTATAGAGCCCATGTTCTGGTAAAGCCATCAGTCCACATCCCTCGGGCATGGAACCCTAGCTTTTGTAACGATTCAATGGACTCAAAAACTTGAAGATTTGGGTGAAATTGGCACTTGATTCATGTAGTGTTTTGCTTGAATTTGGATTCTTCAAAAAAAAAATTGATGAAATTCTGAAAGTTGGATTTTGAGTGTTGGAATACTCAAATTGTGTTCTAGGGATGTTTGTGGCGGTGACAACAAATCTTGTTGAATATTGTGAAACTTGACAATCATAAATCCTGACTTCTAAAATATTTTGTGTGGGTTGTGTTTTGTCTTAAATCACTTGTTAATTTCCATCTCTAATGTAATTGGGTTTAGTTCTCTCTTGTTTTAATATCTAAATTTGTAATTCGGATTATATTTCATTTCAATTGCTGATTCTAGTCTTTGGTTATTAAACTCTACACAATTATCTCTTGCAACTTTGTTAAATTGACTTGTTTCTTTGATTTTTTTATTATAAAGATAAGCTATTTACTTTATTTTAAATAATGATAGTAAAAATTAAATTGAAAACGATAAGAAGTTGAAGAGGCATAATTACATATACAATTACTCCTTTTCTGACAGTTTTATACGTTTCCAATGCATTAAAAAAAGTAAAATGCCACAAATATAAATTTATTAAGATTCTTCTTTTTGGATAGATGGCAACTTTATGTGAATGTGTAAACTACTTTAGTTTACTCACTGTGTAAACCTACATTTGTCCAATTTCAAGTCTATTAATTCAAAAAGCTTAGAGCATCTACAATGGTGAGATTGAAATTGGGTATCAAAGTCATTTAAAAAAATCAAAAGTCAGAAAAAAAATCAGAATTTATGAGTAAATCAATAAAGCAGTATCATCTGCTTGATACTCTCCTCTGAAATTTGTTTTGATTTACTAAAAAAATCTGACATTACCTTTTAATTTCCTTTTTTTAAATACCCTAAGATACTCTAAGTATCACCATTAAAGGTGCTCTTATGAGATTGTGCCCAGAGTGTTTGGTCCAGCTTTTGAAGAGAGATGACACATGGTCAGTTAGCCGAGTAATCTCATTATTGGGAAAGGAAAAATCTCCACTCAAAGACATGTGCTCGCTTTTCCTTCACATGTCCCAAGAGGTTGAAATGCAAGAATGTGACATTGGGTTATGTCATATCATCGAGCCCAATTTCAGTCCAAGCACGAATTCAACTGATCGGTAAATCATTTTAGTTACTTTGTTTTGGTTAAAGTCAATTTTATAAAAAGTACGTTTTGATTAATCTGATTTAATTATTTTGTGATTATTATATGTTTATACTATATCAGTACAAACGCTGGAGCAAACCGTAAATTAAAGCGAGCATGGGATCTATCGACAAAGATGGTCAATTTCTCATAAAGATGGTCAAAGCGTTAGGTAATAAAAGCCGACTATCATGACGTTGAGATTAAAGTCCGGGGCATGGGACGATTGAACAACAACAATGATGATGGACAGTGACCTGGGCCAAGACCTTGGTCTAGCGTAGCTCTGACTTGCGCGTCCCTGGCGTCCCCCATGGCGCCGAGTGAAGGGCTTCTTCTCCGACGCAGGCTACCAAGTTGTTCTATTTCCGGGCCGCACCTCTCGGGCATGCATGCTCTCAGTGACATTGTTTCATGAGCCATGTCTCGTTGGCTTGCTCACTTTGGTTGTGGGCCCGCTTTCTATTTATAGCTTTACTTGTTATGTTTTGCATTTCCTGTATAGAATGATGTAATGGATTGCGTCTTATGTCTTAGGCCCAAGCCCATTAGGGTTTCCTTCTCAACCCTAGTTTTCCCTTTGTTTTTCTATAAATAGGATAGAACTCTCATTATATTTGTCAAGTTAAGTATAAGACAATCTAGTGGAGAGTCATTCCTAGTTGTCCCTTGGCTTCAATCTCTCTATCTCTCTCTCTTTGAAGGCTTTCTAGCCTTTTCTCAAAGTTCTCTAAGGAGCCATAACGTTGGCCTCCTTCCACCACCTCGGGTGTTCATCACGTTGAACCCCTCCACCCATCCGCCGCCAGGGTTTGATCCGCCAAACCCAAGAAAGGAGAACATAACGTTGTTTCCCTTGAAGGAATTCTTGAAGAAAGCCAAGAACACAAAGAACGCGAAGAACGAGTGCTTTCTTGGGAAGAACAAACGATCCAGATCTAGATCGGTCTTGCATCCACGGGGATCGATCGTATCAATTGGTATCAGAGCCATTCCTCAAGCTAAGTTTCTTATTCCTTTCGATCTTTAAAATTTGGCACTCAATTCCGTTTCTAAGTTTGTTCATATATCTACATTGCTTCCGCCATTGTTCTCTTCGTAAGGTCGGTGCATGTGTGATTCTTCACTTTGTGCCCGTCCGTTACCGTTCACCTTCACTTGTGCGGTTCAAGCGTGATTCTTCATTGCTTGACCGTCCATTTCCGAGGTCGAGAAGTAATTTCAAAAATAAAAAAAAAAACTTTTCCCAAGATTCCCGTTTTTCCAAGTAGTATTTAATTGTCGACGCTTGTGTGAATCATTGCTTGCTACTTCATTTGCTTCTAGCCTTACGTCAAGCCTAATCCGCCTCACGCTTGCCCAAATTTATCGGCCCTTGAGTGCCAAATTTTGGGTCGTTTGTGACAAGGACTTGGTTTTTCATTAGGTTCTCGTACCTTTGATTGCTTTGACTTCCGCTTAGTCATGTTTCGCATAGGTACAATCGAGATGGCACCACGACCCTTGAATGTGGCTGACAACTACTCTAGGTGCACCCTATCTCACCGCATGGAGCACGACCTATGTGCAATGCGCCCTGGTATAGATCGCAACCTTGTACGCCGCGTTTATGACACGGGTCGCTATGATGACTATAGCCAGAGAGCTCCAGCCGGAAGTCCCCGCCGTGTGCCTCGTTTGTACATCGAGCCCTTTGATGGTGTTAGTGACTACGCCACGTGTCACGATTGGCTCCGCAACACGGCCTTTGCCTTGTGCCACTTTCCCTACACGGGCTACGAGAAGGTTCAGGTGGAAACATCCTACTTCACGCACGACGCTCGTGCTTGGTGGTCTCGGCTCAAACAGGGGCGTGCAGAGCATCCTTTACTTCCCATTACTATGTGGGACCAGCTGGTTTATGTGATGACATGGCGATTTGCAGACGACCACCAAAGACCTGAACATGCTCATACCCCCTCTGAGGACACCGCATCGCTTCTTGCTTGTATTGCTGAGTTGCGCACCGAGAAGGCTGCTCTCCAAGCTGCTCAAGACTCAGAGTGTACTATAGCGCCCATTTCCGCACCCGTTAGCGCCACATATGTGCCCAAGACAGACGTTGTGCCTCAGACCGATGAGACCAACGTGCTTCCAGCTGACGACGACAATGTAGCCATGGTCGACACGACGACCACAGATGAGCCCAAGACGGACGTTGTGCCTTGGACCGACAAGACCGACGTGCTTCCTGCTGACAATGACAATGTAGCTACACCGACCATCACCCGCTACACGCCTGTCGTGCCGCCAGACCTTTTGCTTATGACGGTTGCTACACCAAAGCCATCCGATTCCACAGACGAGTTGAAGTCCGTCCGATGCACTGAGTTTGTCACGGAGCTCCCTGAGTGCGGCCATACCGATATGGAGTGTTTCGTAGCCAACATCGTTGGCCAAGATATCCCAGGCCATCTCTGCTGCCCTTTCGACCCTAGAGAGGTATTCTCGTTCCAAGAAGGGGAGTAAGGCTCCTACATCTTGTTCGTCCAACCGCACCAGCAGCTCACTCGCATGATTGGCGCCTGATGTGCGATATATTGTATGGCGTATCTAGGGATTATTAGCATGATTTAGAGGATGTTTGGATATGATTTGATGGTAATTTTGTAATCCGGAAGAGAAGACGAGAAGTGAAGAAATCATGGGATTTGCAGAGGTTTGAAGTGCATTGAAGAGTAGAAGGATAGTGTGCTGAATTCAATTGGTTCGTTCTATTTAATCAGATGTCCAAATGGAGTGATTCCAATTCGAGGAGTTAGATCTTGAAGTCTACTGCAAGTCCTCAAAATATGAGCGCAATCCGAGTTGGGAATCAAAAGTTATTGCATTTTTACGGAAGTGTCGTAGAAGCTGTTGGAGCCTCTAGAGACCCACTGCACCCCGCGGTGGGTGTTGCCGCACCCGCGGTGATAACGCGCTGAAGACTTTTCTCGGCTTATTTCCGAGATATTTTATCTCTTTTTATTTTATTTCTGAAACTTTGTTTCCAAGTTTGTTCTTTTCTTTTCTTTATTTCTGAATTATTCGCCCTAGTATTTAAGGTTATTTCTAAGACTTTGTTTAGATAACCCTAGTTGCCACCTATCTTAGTTTTCTCTCACAAACCCTATGGATAACTAAACTTCCATTGTTGCACTTGACAATTTTGAAGCCTTCAATTGATTGGTTGTGAGTTTTCTACTCTTGTTCGATTTCCTATCTAGTTGGATTAATTCTCTTGTGCTTGAATGTTTATTGGTTTATGTTGATTTATCTAGAGTAGCTACCTAGGTCTATTGATATCTTCCTAATTGTTAGGATTTGTGATTCCGGGTTCGGGTTGCATATCTAGTAGCAAACACGATTTACATAAGCGGGTTGCGAGTGTTTTTCGTGAGAGAGAGTTAATTGCATGCTATAGTAACGGGTTATTTCTATTGCATGTATCTTGTTGAATCCTTGGTTGAATGCTATTGCTTTATTGAGTCTTGAAGGTTTTCGGATTTGATTTGGTAATAAGTACTATTAGGGCTGGTAGAACTAATAGTTACATAAGATCGGGATAAGGACAACTATAGGAAAGATAAGAACTTGAGACTAATAGAATTCAGTGATCAACCATATCTCTTGTTGTGTGGATCTTTGTCAGGTGTAGCGCTTTTCCCCACCATATTCACAACATTTACTTGCGAACTTGTTACTTGGTCACTAAGAAACCGATACAAAACCCCTCCTAGTTTCTAGTTGGTGACTTGAGAAACACAAGAATAGATAACCTGATTCCCTTGGGTTCGACCCTGACTTGCTTGCTATACTCTTTAGTAGGTACTTTAGGATTTTTTTGATTAGGCATACGACTTTAGCCCTGTCAAATTTGGCGCCGTTGCCGGGGAATCAAAATTTCTGTTTTTGTGGTTTTGTTTGTTACCAACTTTCGTGTGGACCTATCTTACGGTCCACACTCGTGCTACTGATTTCTTTTTCTTTGTTACAGATATGGAGTTCTGGGGAGAGTCGCGATGTGTCCCATACTCCTACGCATACACTCCAGGGTGGAGCGATTACCCCAATTCGAGTTATGGGTACCAGCAATACCCTCCATATGGTCATGACTACCAGGAGTTCTACTCGGAGCCACAATCGTTCTACCAGCAGGGTACTCCACGGCAGTACAATCCGGCCTATGAGCATAGCCCACCAGTGTCCAATCCAAGTTCCTCCATGTCAACTGAAGATATGCTCCAAGCTTTGACTAAACATTTCAGCACTAGTGTTCAAACTAGGGAGTCTAGCATCAAGAATTTAGAAAAGCAGATGGAGCAAATGGTTGAAGCTATCAATAGGATTGATGCAAGAACTTTGGGAAATCTACCGTCTCAAACGGTAGTAAACCCGAGGGAAAATGTTAGTGTCGTGACGCTTAGAAGTGGTAAGCAGCTGAACGTCGCTCCTAGTGCTGAAAAGGATGACACAGGAAACGAGAGTTCTCAGTTGGGAAAACCGCACCCGCGGCAAGAAGACCGCACCCGCGGTGGGACTACAGAAGAGCAACTGAGCTCTCAGTCGAGATCACCATACCCCGTGCCACTCTCGCCGCACCCAGCGGCCACACCACCGCACCCCGCGGTGAGTCACCGCACTCGCGGTGACGGAGCCCCAGAATTCCGAGACTTTTCTGTCGGGACGACCGCACCCACGGTGGATTCTGACCGCACCCGCGGTGGACCTTCAGGAGTTGTGAAAGAGCCCTACGTCGACACCTATGTTCGTCCGTACTTTCCCCCTCTCGGTTCTGAGAAGCTTCCCGAACCCTTCCCTGAGGCTCTGAAGGACACCCAAAAGGTGGAGAACGACAAAGGTTTATTTGACACCTTTAGTAGCTGCAAGGCGAACGTTCCTTTGGTCACACTGGCAAACAGCGTCCCTCGCTGCACAGAAGTTTTAAGGGCGCTGGGCAATATCAAAAAGAAACCAAAGGGGAAGTACAAGAAGGAGGCCTTGATTCAAGTGGCGGATTTTTACATGCTGGATACGAGGCAGGATAAGCATGCAGCCCCTGAGATGTTGGGTAGACCGTTCCTAAAGATGGCAAGTGCATTCATTGATATGAACAGCAGTCCACCCATCATGAAGTGCAGGAGGACGGGGGTCAAGCTCGACATGGAATATACAAAGAGGCATCCCCCTGATATAGATCCCAAGAGTTCAGTTGATGTGTGCAACCCGAGTTGAGGTTGTCTGAGTAGGATGTCGAGCCACGACAATAACTAAGGCGCTATCCGGGAGGCAACCCGAGGTATGTTTTTCTTTCTTTGCTTTTCCTTCTTTGTTTTTGTATTTGTTTTTAGTGTGTTCTTGCTTTGTTTTTGTTTTTCTTTGTTTCCGACTAACCTGCAGGGAGGAGACCCTATGCGAATTGAAGAAGGTGTTTCCCACACCATTGTAAGTCTTCTTTTGCCCTGCACTGAAAATAAAATCCCCGAAAAAAACTTAAACGGGGATCAACAAAAAAAAAATTCCAAAAAAACCTTAAACGGATTTAAAAAAAAAATCGAAAAAATAACAAAAAAGAGTTCTACCGTAGGCCAGCTGTCCGGAGTTCCCCATGGAGAAAGTGCGCATCATGTTGTCAAGGAGGAGACATTCATCCCATACATTATTTGGCAACGATGATGGCCCTACAGTCGACAGTTGAAGAGGAGGAACACCAGGGCTCACACCACGAACACATCTAGGCCCATTTTTTGTGTTCATTGAAGGTCGTGCAACCCCGAATTCTTTGATATACCATTATTCACCAAAGTGGTTTCCTTTTGGTTGCACGGTAGGAGAAGATTATTGATTAAGAAGATCCCGCGCAACACCAGAGACTTGAGCGTTCATTGTTTTACCGCCAGCAACAACGTACATCTCCAAGCCAACTCAGCGGCGTCTGTGAGATTTTTTGCTCTTCCCTGTGCTTCTATTCTTTTGTCTTTCATTACATTGAGGACAATGCAATTTTTAAGCATGGGGGAGTGTTCTATACTTGTTATGCCGTTGAGGAGAAAGAAAAAGAAAAAAGCCAAAAATTTGAAAAAAGGCTAAAATAGAAATCCTGGGATAGGTCGAAAACCTGAAAGGGCGGCCTAGGTAATAAGCAGGTGGCTTGGACCAGCATTAGGCTGGGGTAATAATTGGTCAAGAGTGATGTGAGCCCATCTATTGAAAAATGAAATGAGTGGCTTGGTGAAAACCCGAAAGGGCGCCTTGGCAAAATGAGTGAAAAGAATAAGAGTGATTTTTAGGATTCCTCATTTTTTCTGGCGTGGTGACATAAGAAGAGGTGTTATAAGGAGGTTTCAGGTAGGCCACCATGGAGGAATAAGGTGATTAGATGGAGTTCGGTTTGGATTAGTCTTGCATTGCTTGTTTTGGTTGTATTGTAGCTTATTGTTGATGTGTTATAGCTACTAGTGTCATATTTTCTTGTACTTCCTGAGGCCTTGGAGCATGATTGATGGAGTGAGTTCAGTTTTTAGATTACTCGGGACGAGTAAAGGTCTAAGTATGGGGGAATTTGATATGCGATATATTGTATGGCGTATCTAGGGATTATTAGTATGATTTAGAGGATGTTTGGATATGATTTGATGGTAATTCTGTAATCCGGAAGAGAAGACGAGAAGTGAAGAAATCATGGGATTTACAGAGGTTTGAAGTGCATTGAAGAGTAGAAGGACAGTGTGCTGAATTCAATTGGTTCGTTATATTTACTCAGATGTCCAAATGGAGTGATTCCAGTTCGAGGAGTTATATATTGAAGTCTACTGCAAGTCCTCAACATATGAGCGCAATCCGAGTTGGGAATCAAAAGTTATGGCATTTTTACGAAAGTGTCGCAGAAGCTGCTGGAGCCTCTAGAGACCCACCGCACCCCGCGGTGGGTGTTGCCGCACCCGCGGTGACGACGCGCTGAAGACTTTTCTCGGCTTATTTCCGAGATCTTTTATCTGTTTTTATTTTATTTCTGAAACTTTGTTTCCAAGTTTGTTATTTTCTTTTCTTTATTTCTGAATTATTTGCCCTAGTATTTAAGGTTATTTCTAAGACTTTGTTTAGATAACCCTAGTTGTCACCTATCTTAGTTTTCTCTCACAAACCCTATGGAGAACTAAACCTCCATTGTTACACTTGACGATTTTGAAGCCTTCAATTGATTGGTTGTGAGTTTTCTACTCTTGTTCGATTTCCTATCTAGTTGGATTAACTCTCTTGTGCTTGAATGTTTATTGGTTTATGTTGATTTATCTAGAGTAGCTACCTAGGTTTATTGATATCTTCCTAATTGCTAGGATTTGTGATTCCGGGTTCGGGTTGCATATCTAGTAGCAAATACGATTTACATAAGCGGGTTGCGAGTGTTTATCGTGAGAGAGAGTTAATTGCATGCTACAGTAACGGGTTGTTTCTATTGCATGTATCTTGTTGAATCCTTGGTTGAATGCTATTGCTTTATTGAGTCTTGAAGGTTTTCGGATTTGATTTGGTAATAAGTACTATTAGGGCTGGTAGAACTAATAGTTACCTAAAATCGGGATAAGGACAACTATAGGAAAGATAAGAACTTGAGACTAATAGAATTCAGTGATCAACCATATCTCTTGTTGTGTGGATCTTTGTCAGGTGTAGCGCTTTTCCTCACCATATTGACAACATTTACTTGCGAACTTGTTTACTTGTTACTTGGTTACTAAGAAACCGATACAAAACCCCCCCTAGTTCCTAGTTGGTGACTTGAGAAACACAAGAATAGATAACTTGATTCTCTTGGGTTCGACCCTGACTTGCTTGTTATACTCTTTAGTAGGTACTTTAGGATTTCTTTGATTAGGCATACGACTTTAGCCCTGTCAGCGCCCTCCCACACTCCAACTTTGTCTTTAAGAAGGGGAGAATCGCCAATGTGTTTTCTGTGTTCCCCTTCAGCTCTACGTGCATGAATCGAGGACGATTCATATTTAAGAAGGGGAGAATGATGGACAGTGACTTGGGCCAAGACCTTGGTCTAGCGTAGCTCTGGCTTGCGCGTCCCTGGCGTCCCCCATGGCGTCGAGTGAAGGGCGTCTTCTCCGACGCAGGCTACCAAGTTGTTCTATTTCCGGGCCGCGCCTCTCGGGCGTGCGTGCTCTCGGTGACATCGTTTCATGAGCCATGTCCCGTTGGCTTGCTCACTTTGGTTGTGGGCCCGCTTTCTATTTATCGCTTTGCTTGTTATGTTTTGCATTCCCTTTATAAAATGATGTAATGGATTGGGTCTTATGTCTTGGGCCCAAGCCCATTAGGACTTCCTCTTCAACCCTAGTTTTCTCTTTGTTTTTCTATAAATAGGGTAGAACTCTCATTGTATTTCTCAAGTTAAGTTTAAGACAATCTAGTGGAGAGTCACTCCTAGTTGTCCCTTGGCTTCAATCTCTCTCTCTCTCTCTCTCTCTCTCTCTCTCTCTCTCTCTCTCTCTCTCTCTCTTTGAAGGCTTTCTAGCCTTTTCTCAAAGTTCTCTAAGGAGCCATAACGTTGGCCTCCTTCCACCACCTCGGGTGTTCATCAGTTGAACCCCTTCTCCCATCCGCCGCCAGGGTTTGATCCGTCAAACCCAAGAAAGGGGAACATAACGTTGTTTCCCTTGAAGGAATTCTTGAAGAAAGCCAAGAACACGAAGAACGCGAAGAACGAGTGCTTGCTTGAGAAGAACAAATGATCCGGATCTAGATCGGTCTTGCATCCACGGGGATCGATCGTATCAAATGATTAACACTAGGGACGTGCAACAAGGCCTACGGAGTTTTTTCAAGGAATTTGTGTATCGAGTCTTATTCTATTAGGCTTCGGGCCAGAGGGGAACGAACTACCATCAATCTTCTTTATAGCCTTAGGGCCACAAAGGCACGAGTTGTCATCAGTTTTTATTTTATTAGCCTCTAGAGCATAGGGGCACGAGTTGCCATAAGTATTTATTTTATTAGCCTTTGGGGCACAAGGGCACGAGCTGCCATCAGTCTTCTATATATTACGCAGGGGCACGAGCTGTCATCAGTCTTCTTTTTATTCGCCTTGGGGTTTTACTTGAGTTTTTGGCTATATTGTTCCTAAGAAATTCACCAATCACCAAAAACAGCAACATTTGACAATACTAGACGGTTTTACTTGAGTTTTTGGCTATGTTGTTCCTAAAGAGTTTCATGAAGGTGATCTTGTCCTGCTATTTAACTCTAGATTGAGGCTTTTTCTAGACAATCTGAGATCCAGATGGAGTGGTCCTTTCCAAGTGAGAAAAGTATACCCACATGGTGCAATCGATGTATGGATTCAAGATAAATGGACAACGCTTAAAGAAATATATAGCAGAAAGTCCGATTGAAAAAATGCTTCTATCCACCTTAATTCAAGATAATCTTGTCCTGCTTAAAGAAATATATAGCAGAAAGTCCGATTGAAAAAGCTGAGATCTAGATGGAATATCAAGCTAACGACCTTATGTAGGGATTTAGATGATTTAAGCGGAATTTCATAAAACAGTTTTCTAACATCTAACTTAAGATTTCATGCATAAACCTGATACGAATCACATCTGAAAGAGTAATATACCTTTTGATGCAAAACTTATTTTCGGGATCACTCTGGAGAATAAAGCCTCAAGTGTGACTCCTCTACTTGGTCCACACAAATACGGTACTAGATCGCCTTGTCTTCGTTTGCTAGAACGAATGAACGAGAACCAAAACCAACTTCACCAAGTTGGAGTACGGCCGTGAGTATATGTGTTGTGGTATTGATTGTCATACTAAATCACATGTACGCACATTTCATATATAAGGATTATATTATCCTTTTAATATTATCTTGGAAAAGGTTCATGTGAGAATGCCGGATATGCATGGATTTATGATTGTATGTGCATGACTTTGATATGTGAAAACTCATGCACATACAGACAAAAATTCATGCACATCTTAAGATGTGCATGAATTTTTGCATGTATGCGCATAAGTTTGTGACTATATGGTGACTATGTGTAAGTGAAAACTCATGCACATACAAACAAAAATTTATGCACATCATAATATGTACATGGATTTTTGCATGTATGTGCATATATTTTATTATTATGTATATGACTATGTGTAAGTTAAAACTCATGCACATACAGACAAAAAATCATGCAATCTTGAGCTATGCATGGATTTTTGTCTGTATGTCCATATATTTTTGACTATATATGTGAATATGTGTAAGTGAAAACTCATGCACATACTACAGACAAAATTTCATGCACATCACTCGATGTGCATGAAACTTTGTCTGTATGTGCGTATTCTCACCTAAGCGCCCTTTCTCACCGGGTTGATACAATATCTTATCTTTCCAAAAGATATATTTATTTATATCATCAAGTAAATAGATAACTTTTTATTATTACTTGATAAATAATCCACTCTTCTAATATTACCATATAGCCGAAATTCCCTTATCCCACTATGGGCCTCGAGTTGCTTTGATTTTATAAGACCCGGATATAATAGTAATGTGTCAAATCTAATTTATCTCATAAGTTATAGTTGACTTCTAGCAAAGAACTAAAACTACCTAAAATATACGGATTATAAATTTCCATTATTAATCCTATTTCATCATAAATAATTGCCATAATACATACCATGTTCATGTTAAATGACCCTTTAAGTCTAGTGATATTAGACAAATGCTCCCAATAAATTTATTATAAAACTATGACCCATGGTGATGTCATCATTACATAATGATGACATCACCATAAGTCAATCAAACTAACCCATTTGACCATGGGTGATCGGTGAATTTTTTTCCCGCAAAAAAAATATTTTTGCTGACGTCATCATCTTGATGACAGTAACTGTCATCAAAACACAAACTGTCATCAAAATACAAACTGTCATCATCTTGATGACAATCACTGTCATCAAAACACAAACTGTCATCAAAACACAAACTGTCATCAAAATACAAATTGTCATCAAAACACAATCTGTCATCAAAAACACAAACTGTCATCAAAACATAAATTGTCATAAAAAACACAAACTGTCATCAAAACACAAACTGTCATCAAATACAAACTGCATCGCAACTAGTTGATGACACATACTGTCATCAAAACACAAATTGTCATCAAATACAAACGATATCGCAACTAGTTAATGTCACAAACTGTCATCACAACTAGTTGATGACAATACAAATCTCGTTTTGATGACAATTATCATTGAAATGTCACCACCACTAGTTGGTGGCATTTACGAAGTGTCATCTCCACTAGTTAGTGCACGTTCAAAGTGTTATCAAGACTAGTAATTAGTGACGCTTTCAAAGTGTCATCAAGACTAGTAATTAATGGCGCTTTCAAAGTGTCATCAAGGCTAGTAAGTGGTGACACTTTCAAAGCGTCACCGAGACTAGTTGGTGGCACTTTCAAAGTGTCACCGAGGCTAGTCGGTGGCGCTTTCAAAGTGTCATCAAGGCTAGTAAGTAGTGACACTTTCAAAGTGTCACCGAGGCTAGTCGGAGGCGTGTTCGAAGCGTCACCGAAGCTAGTCGGAGGCGCGTTCGAAGTGTCATCGAGGCTAGTCGGAGGCGCGTTCGAAGTGTCACCGAGGCTAGTCGGTGGCGCGTTCGAAGTGTCACCGAGGCTAGTCGGTGGCGCGTTCGAAGTGTCACCGAGTTTAGTCGGTGACGCGTTCTTAGTGTCACCGAGACTAGTCGGTGACGCGTTCGAAGTGTCGTCGAGGCTAGTCGATGACGCGTTCGAAGTGTCGTCGAGGCTAGTCGATGACGCGTTCGAAGTGTCGTCGAGGCTAGTCGATGACACGTTCGAAGTGTCATCGAGGCTAGTTGGTGACACGAGCTTGTGATAAATATATGTTGACAGTGTTAATCAGTCAGTCCTCTTTAATTGAACAACTAGCACTTGTAGTTGTACGAGATTTGATGCTTCTAAGTTCTATCTATGTGTGTTCTCTTTACCTATTCTCTTAGGCGAGCATTTTCGATCCTCAAATGTTGCTCGTCGAACGACATCTCACCGATTGCAGCAGGGCTTCCACAGTTGGGGCACGACGCGATGCTCAGAGCTTTTTTGAACCTCATGTTGTCTGCTCGGAGCTTCTCATTCATGGCTCTCAGTTGTTGGTTGTCTGATCGCTCATGATGGGACTGTACATAAGTTGATTAAAATAAATATATATTACTAATGTTAGTAGGAAAATTTTGCTTACGGTAATTAAGCACATATTATGTATTAGATGTTTACCTTATGTTGGTTAATTCATAAAGTCAAAGAAATGCTTTAAAGAATACTAATCATACAGGAGCATCATATAGACCATTTTCATATAAGATGAAAGTCAATGTAGCTGTATCTGACAATCTGTTGCCTATGACAGTCTAGATTAACAGCATGATGTTGATAAAGGAGCTCAATTATAATCATATAAGAACTTGCAAAAATGAGATTACATGATATAATTCCCCTAAATAAAGTTATCAGTATCACTAACACAATTGCAAATTTCATCTTCTTATGAATCAAATAAGTCCTCCTGTACACGATCTCTAAAAGTAATCAAATAGGTGCTGGAGGTCGCAGTCAGAAGAAGAGAGATGAATCCAAGCAGCATCAGCTCTGCACGTACACCCAACCTCAGATTTTTATACAGAAAACATTAGCATTTGAGTTGTATTACTAATTAAACATACCTTCTTTCATTTTCTCGACAACTTGAAGCAGGGGCCTACGATTTGTTCTTCGCAACCACACGCCCATGCTACATAAAAAAACACATTCAAGCTGATCAATCATATCTCTTGGAAGCTCACTTTTCAATAACACACAGATAAGAGGAATATCCCATCATTCAAGTTCATACCAATGAACCTTGTTCTTAAAGATCCTTCTGGCGCCTTCTCTAATTTGATCCAAGCATTACTCATCTGCCAATGCAAAATTGATCCTCAGAATTCAGTTAATAAAAATCCAGAAATCAGTCTCAAAAGTCATCATAATTTATTTATTTTGCTGAGCAATTGCAAGACCAGTTTTACAACATGAGTATCACACTATACAGCTTAAGCCGACACTGTCTATTAATCAACCTTTATTTGATAAGAAAATCTAAAGCTCCTCACATACTGAGTAGTTAAGGATAAATAATGATGTACAAAGAAGTTCCCAGCACAATGAGCAAATTACAAATAGTAATGGAAGATAAAAGAAATGGTGATATCAATATCTAACTACAATATTCCAATCCGATAAACAAGCATGTATTAAGCGCCAGGTTTCTGTACAAGGCAAGTAATAAAACAAAATTTGAAAGAGAATAAAATACATGTAGGTGATCAAAGTAGGCAAAACGCTTTGCTTAATTAGAGTTTCAAGGCCGCGATTGGGACTGAAATTCCCGCCATTGTTGGAGCTCGTCGTAGCTTATAGTGAAGAGAGAACTACCTCGTCGTAGCTTACAAATTTGACCAAGCTGAAGACCTTCTTGGACGAGGAGGAGGCCGAGGAGCTGCTTGGTCGGCGATCGAGGATCCCGGTGCAGGTGAGGACCTAATTGGCCGCCGACGGAGAGGAAATAACGACCATGGGGAGCTGGCCGATTTGGAGACCGAAGACTTCAAAACGAAATCCGAAGAGAAAGAGGGAGGTGTTAGCTGCTGCTTGGGCCCAAGCCCACAAGCCCGAGCTGGACCGGATCGGAACGGACGGACGGCGCGCGTGTGTGGTCAAGCTTTTCTCTCCATACTCACCAAGTTCTTACCTTGGCTTGGATGATAGTGGTTTATAAACCACTCAATTCTACTCCCACATTTCCGATGTGGGATGTAGAATTGCACCCCCAAAGCTCAAATTGGGTGTTGCGAGCAACCACCTTTGAGCCCTCATTTCTCATTCAAACGGAACCCGAATTTATCGTATGAGCACACTACGGTGTTGAGCTCGCGGAGACGAAGCCAACGCTCCCATAATCCGGCACAACCGGTGGTCGGAGCCCACTGGAAAAGTGCCCGGAAGTTTCGCATAAATTCAGTTCCAACAATCCCCCACATGAATAGAAATGACTCTATAACACATGTATAGTCTAGACAGAAGGACTTTTGAGAGTACGAGCGAAGAATCACTGCATCTGGGCTGGTGGCGTTTTTCAGTCTTGAACCACCCATAGTGAGTAGCTATCGGATTTACTCGACCAGACAGTGAACATGATGTTTTGAACCACCCGGGCTTTGATGTAAACCTAGACAACAACTGTCACACAGTTTCATCTTCTCGCAGAACTAGGTTCTCTTATTGTGTTCATTTTGGCCGTGAACATCCCTGGTTAATCATGAGTGAACTTGGAGAATGCAACCTCTCTTCATTCTCCTAGAAACGGCCACATTTCACACTCACAAGGTGATTGACCATAAAAGGTATCCTGTCATACCCCACCTTTATTTCAAGGCTATGAAATCATTAAAAGCCAAGCTTAACCTAAAAACATGGACAGACAGCACTGCTTATCATCCTAGGAACTGGGATGAGACCTATAGTCTCCCAGTGCTTTCCATGAGTCAACTTGATTTAGTTGTCCCTTTGAACCTACTTCTTGGGATCTCCAGTCATGTAGGTAGGGTATCCATCAAGCATCCTCTGTAGTCATAGGCTTTAAACCCATTCCTCTAGATGACTTTACAACTTGTTCTCGTGACAGACCTTTAATAAAAGGATCTGCTATGTTGTCAGCTGACTTGATATAATCTAACGTGATTACACCACTTGAGAGTAGTTGTCTAATGGTTTTATGTCAACGTCTAATGTGACATGACTTTCCATTATATAGACGACTCAGTGCTCGAGCGATAGCTGATTGGCTATCACAGTGTACACGTAATGCCAGCACTGGCTTGTCTCACATAGGAATATCTTCCAGAAAATTCTGAAGGTATTCAGCTTCCTCTGCTGCTTTATCTAAAGCAATGAACTCAGATTCCATAGTGGATCTGGCCAACAGTGTTTGTTTGGAATATTTCCATGATACTGCTGCACCACCAAGTGTGAATACGTATCCACTTGTTGATTTTGAGTTTCTGGAGTCAGATATCCAGTTTGTATCATTGTATCCTTCCAGAACTGCTGGGTATCTCCCATAGTACAGCCCATAACTCTTAGCATATCTCAAATAGTTCAATACTCTAGTTATGCCTTTCCAGTGTTTATGACATGGGTTACTGGTGTAGCGACTTAGTACATTTACTGAGTGCGCTATATCTGGTCGTGTGCAGTTTGTCAAGTACATTAGACTTCCTATGACACGTGCATACTCTAGGTGTGATATTGCATCACCATAGTTTTTAGTCAAATGGAGATGAGGGTCCACAGGACTCTTTGCTATCCCACTTGAGTAGTTCTTGAATCGTTCAAGGACTTTTTCAGCATAATGAGCTTGAGACATGATGATCCCTTCAGAATGTCTAGTGATTTTAATCCCTAGTATGACATCTGCAAGTCTCATGTCTTTCATGTCAAACTTTCCACAAAGCATTTGCTTGGTTCGTTTGATCATGTCTTTATTGCTTCCAATGATGAGCATGTCATCTACATACATACACAACAGAATGTATCCATTGGGAGTGTTTTTGATGTAGATGCATTTGTCACTTTCATTTATGCTGAACCCATTTGACATCATTACACTGTCAAACTTTTCATGCCACTGTTTTGGAGCTTGTTTGAGTCCATATAGAGACTTTACAAGTCTGCACACTTTGTTTTCCTGTCCATGCACGACATACCCCTCAGGTTGTTTCATGTAAATTTCCTCTTCTAAATCTCCATTTAGAAAGGCGGTTTTTACATTCATTTGATGGATTTCGAGGTTTCGTAATGCTGCTATAACAATTAGCGTTCTTATTGAAGTTATTCTCGTAACTGGAGAATAAGTGTCAAAGAAATCCTGGCCCTCTTTTTGCCGGAATCCTTGCACCACAAGTCTCATCTTGTGCTTATCTACTGAGCCATCGGTTTTCAGTTTTGTTTTGAAAATCCATTTGCACCCAAGTGCTTTACACCCTGGTGGCAAAGCAACTAACTCCCATGTATGGTTCTGCATAATGGAGTCGATTTCGCTTTTAACTGCTTCCTTCCATGAAGGTGCATCAGGTGTAGACATGGCTTCTTTGAAAGTTCTAGGCTCATTCTCTAAGAGGAAAGCCGTTATGAGAAAGGCCGTTGTGAACTCAGTCCTAAAGCTTTTCTCTTTTCGAGCTCTTTTGCTCCGTCTAGGTTCATCTTCTGTTTCCTGAACAGAAGTGCTAGCTTCTCCTTGTTCACGAGTCCGTTTAGGATTTTCTTTAACCTTACATGGAAACACGTTTTCGAAGAAGGATGCATTCCTAGATCTCATAACTGAATTAGCATGTATTTCTGGTATATCTGACTTATATACCAAGAAACGATAAGCACTACTGTTGTGTGCGTATCCTATAAAAATACAGTCTACCATTTTAGGTCCAATGATGACCTTTTTGGGAGGTGGTACTGCCACTTTTGCAAGGCACTCCCACACTTTGAGGTATTTGTACGATGGTACATTTCCTTTCCACAACTCATAAGGTGTCTTTCCAGTGACCTTGTGTGGTATTTTGTTGAGAATGTAGGTTGAGGTTAGCAAAGCTTCCCCCCACATGTTCTGGGCTAACCCAGATTCTTGCAGCATTGCATTCATCATCTCTTTAAGAGTTCGGTTCTTTCGTTCCGCAACTCCATTAGATTCAGGTGAATAGGGAGCAGTAGTTTGATGAACTATTCCATGTTCTCTATAGAACGCATTGAATGGTTCATTATACTCGCCTCCTCTATCACTTCGTATGATTTTAATTGTCTTACTAAGTTGATTCTCAACTTCCAACTTGTATTCCTTGAATTTGTCCAAGGCTTCATCTTTGCTGCGTAGTAAATACACATAGCAATATCGTGTGCTATCATCGATGAAGGTGACAAAGTACTTTTTACCTCCTCTAGTTTGCACAAACTTTAAATCACATAAGTCTGTGTGAATCAAACCCAGAGGTTCGGTTGTCCTCTCTACTTGGGGTGATGGCGTTTTTGTGAGTTTCGCTTGAACGCATACTTCACATTTATCTTTAATTAATTTGCATTTTGGAATCATATTCATGTTTATTAATCTACTAATAGATTTATAATTAACATGTTCCAATCTTTCATGCCAAATATTAAAAGACTCAACAACATAAGCAATAGGACCATTCTTATTCATTGAATCATCGGTTATAACATTTTTTGGAAGGACTGTCATTACATTCATTTTGATCAGTCCTTATTTGACATAACCCTTTCCCAAGTACACCACATGCTTAGAGAGAACTAGCTTGTCAGACACGAAGTTGATTCCAAAGCCATTCTTGCTCAGCAGAGTGTCGGATATCAGATTCTTCCTTATGTCTGGCATACGCATGACATTTGTGAGAGTCATCTCTTTCCCAGAAGTCAGCCTCAGCACCACTTTGCCAATACCTTCCACCTTGGACGTGGTTGAGTTCCCCATGAACAGTTTCTCGTCACTCTTGCTCACTTGATAGGTAGTAAACATTCCTTTGTCTGAGCAGATGTGTCTTGTGGCACCAGTGTCGTACCACCATTCCTTTGGGTTTCCCCCAACCAAGTTGGCTTCAGAACAGACAGCAATGAGATTAGCATATGTGAGCGGCCCTTCAGCAAGGTTAGCTTGGTACTTTCCCTTGTCTTTGCGTGGGTCGATCTTGCTTCTGCATTCATCAGCCTTGTGACCTATCTTTCCACATTTGTGGCACTTCCCACTAAACTTCTTAGCAGGAACTTTCTTGTTTGCATTCTGAGGTTGAAACTTTCTTTTCTTCCCCTTGTCTTGATGCTTAGCCAGGTTGACTTTCTGATCAGAACTCTGAACTCCATCAGCCTAACGGTTGCTTGACTCAACACGCAGCCGCACAACCAAGTCCTCGACAGTTATCGATTTCCTCTTGTGCATCAAGTAGTTCTTGAAGTTGTCCCACTTTTAAGCTTCTCGATGAAGGCAGCTACTTGAAAGGTTTCACGGATTTTCATGCCTTCAGCTAGGATCTCATGAACAATCAACTGAAGTTGTTCGACTTGAGCCATGATTGGCTTGGAGTCTACCATTATGAAGTTCATGAATTTTGCCACAGCGTACTTCTTATAGCCTGCATCTTCAGACTTGTACTTCTTTATCAAAGCATCCCAGAGCTCTTTAGCAGTTTTGTAGCTGCAGTACATGTTGTACAGTGAGTCAACCAGTCTGGCTAGGATGTACCCTCTGCACATATAGTCTCCATGTGCCCATGCTTCAACACTGGCTAGGAGGTAAGCATCTGTATTCTGATAAGAAATCACTGGTCGTGTCTCTTTTAGAAACTTGTCCATATATAGCGTGGTCAAAAAGAAATACATCTTCTGGTGCCACGTCTTGAAGCCGGTGCCATCAAACTTGTCAGGCAGAATTCCTGAGTGTTGTGCACTTGGCATGACAGCTGTGAAGTTCCTATTCTGCGGAGCCTCTCTCACCCTCACATGGGGCAGATTGATGTCAGACAAGTCCATAGGACTCTGAGCCAGCGGAGCCTGGATCTGAACCAGCGGGACCTTGGTCTGAACCAACGGAGCTTGGGTCTAAACCAGCGGAACCTGAGTCTGAACCAGCGGAACCTAGGTCTGAACCAACGGAACCTGGGTCGAACTAGCAGGCAAAGTGACCGGTGGCAGACCACTCCCAAAACTGATTTGGGGCGTCGACTCACTCGGCAATTCAGCGTTCCATTCGTTTGCGGAACTAGCAGCAGCGTTGATGTTCTCGTTAGTCATATTTCAGAAACTGTTCACAAGAGCAAACCAGATTAGTATGACTTCAGAAAACAATCACGCAATTCAAACAATACAGAATTCGAATCTGATTTAAAAAAAAATAGATTTCCGTATCCTCGGATCTGTTCGTACAGAAGCAGAACAACACAATTTTTTTTCGTAACAGTTCGTTAATACGAACAGAAGAACAAGATCAAAATAATATTTGAAACCCGAGCACCTGTTATAATAAACTCAAACAGATCGTTAGTAAGCAGATATTAGGAATTTTTTTCTTTCAGAATTAAGTATGTAGGAACCCTAATACAGAAACACATAAACAATCTGATAAACCGTTAGAACAGAATTAAAGAATCGAAATTATACCGAAACCGGAATTGAACGCAGAGTCGAGATTAGATTTCTGTGTAGAATGAGTTTCAGTTCTCTTCTTATTGAAGACGTCTGAATCTGGCCGTTGTGGCCTGATTCTCGGAAGCCCAACAGCCACCAGAACTGGCCCAGCTCTGCTCCAAAAAGAAGCTTAGCTGCTGCTTGGGCCCAAGCCCACAAGCCCGAGCCCGAGTCGGACCGGATCGGAACGGACGGCGCGCGTGTGTGGTCAAGCTCTTCTCTCCATACTCACCAAGTTCTTACCTAGGCTTGGATGATAGTGGTTTATAAACCACTCAATTCTACTTCCACATTTCCGATGTGGGATGTAGAATTGCACCCCCAAAGCTCAAATTGGGTGTTGCGAGCAACCACTTTTGAGCCCTCATTTCTCATTCAAACGGAACCCGAATTTATCGTATGAGCACACTACGGTGTTGAGCTCGCGGAGGCGAAGCCAACGCTCCCATAATCCGGCACAACCGGTGGCCGGAGCCCACCGGAAAAGTGCCCAGAAGTTTCGCATAAATTCAGTTCCAACAGTTCCATCCCTCCTGGCAGCGACAACGACAATGAAAACTCCGGCGTCGGAGTTGGAATCTCAAAGGCAGGGAAGCCGAAGACAGATCTGGATGTGGCTAGGATAAGGAGAGAGAGAGATCTGGATGACGTAAAAAGGTAAAGGAAAGAAGAAAGGGGAAATGGGTTAAAATCCTAAAGATAGATTTTTATGGCTGATACTATATGCGCGACGAATTTTTGCTGTGCGCGGGACATTCTGTATGCTAGGAAATTGCGTACGCCATTTCCTAGCGTACAGATTAAAATATGCATAAATAATAAGGTTATATGTATTTTGATATTTTTTTAAAAAAATAAGTATAAATTTGTACGCCATAATCTGGCGTACAGATTTATACTTAAATATATATATATATATATAATCTGTACGCCAGAATCTGGCGTACAGATTATTACAAAAAAAATTAAATTAAATTAAATTTTAAAAAAAATTAAACACTTTTTTTTTAAAAAAGTTTTTAAACATTTTTGTAATAAAAAAAAATTTAAAACATTTTTTAAATAAAAAAAAGTTTTAAATCATGTAGAGAATTTCAATACGAGTCCGTACATATAAAATTCGCCCAAAACGGACATCGTTTGCCCCTCCAAAAGCCCAAAACACGAAGCTTTCCTACCCATTTATTTTTATTTGGTGCCCGACATATAGCGCATTGTAGTGAATTTTTTTGAATTTTTCTACTATAATTTTGTATAAAATTTTAATACGCGTCCGTACATATAAAATTCATTCAAAACGGATATCGTTTTCCCCTCCAAAAAGCCCCTCCATTAAACTCCTCTTTTGAGTTAGGGCTTGAAGATGGGGCTTAAATGAAGGCTTTTTGAGTTTAAGCCTCCATTTAAGCCACAACTCAAAAGAGGGTTTAATGGATAGGCTTTTGATCCCAAATTATATTTATATTAAATTATAATTATGTCATTATATTAAGTTATCAAAATATCATTTATATTAAATTACTAAATATACTCTTTATATTAAATTGTAAAAAATTTGATTTTATATTAAATTTCAATTATATGTTGCATTTTAGGTGAATTGAAAGAAAGGAAAAAAAACCGCGGGCGCGGCCTTGGAAGAACTCAACTAAGATGCCAAGAAGCAAAGCCGCGATCGTATATAAGTGTAACTATATGAAATATAATAAAATACTATAGTATATATAAGTGTAACTATGTGAAATATAATGAAATGATATAGTATATAAGTCTAAGTATACTATATTTAATGAAATACTGTAGTATATAAGTGTTACTATATGAAATATAATGAAATACTATAGTATATAAGTCTAAGTATACTAGATCTAATGAAATACTATAATACATAAGTGTAACTATAGAAAATATAATGAAATACTATGGTACATCAGTGTAACTATATGAAATATAATGAAATATTATAGTATATATAAGTGTAACTATATGAAATTTAATGAAATACTATAATACATAAGTGTAACTATATGAAATATAATGAAATACTATGGTACATAAGTGTAACTATATGAAATATAATGAAATACTATGATATATAAGTGTAACTATATGAAATTTAATGAAATACTATAGTATATAAGTCTAAGTATACTAGATCTAATGAAATACTATAATACATAAGTGTAACTATATGAAATATAATGAAATACTATGGTACATAAGTGTAACTATATGAAATATAATGAAATACTATATTATATAAGTGTAATTATATGAAATTTAATGAAATACTATAGTATATAAGTCTAAGTATACTAGATCTAATGAAATACTATAATACATAAGTGTAACTATATGAAATATAATGAAATACTATGGTACATAAGTGTAACAATATGAAATATAATGAAATACTATAGTATACAAGTGTAACTATATGAAATTTAATAAAATACTATAGTATATAAGTGTAACTATATGAAATTTAATGAAATACTATAGTATATAAGTCTATTACTAAATATACTCTTTATATTAAATTGTAAAAAATTTGATTTTATATTAAATTTCAATTATATGTTGCATTTTAGGTGAATTGAAAGAAAGGAAAAAAACCGCGGGCGCGGCCTTGGAAGAACTCAACTAAGATGCCAAGAAGCAAAGCCGCGATCGTATATAAGTGTAACTATATGAAATATAATAAAATACTATAGTATATATAAGTGTAACTATGTGAAATATAATGAAATGATATAGTATATAAGTCTAAGTATACTATATTTAATGAAATACTATAGTATATAAGTGTTACTATATGAAATATAATGAAATACTATAGTATATAAGTCTAAGTATACTAGATCTAATGAAATACTATAATACATAAGTGTAACTATAGAAAATATAATGAAATACTATGGTACATCAGTGTAACTATATGAAATATAATGAAATACTATAGTATATAAGTGTAACTATATGAAATTTAATGAAATACTATAATACATAAGTGTAACTATATAAAATATAATGAAATACTATGGTACATAAGTGTAACTATATGAAATATAATGAAATACTATGATATATAAGTATAACTATATGAAATTTAATGAAATACTATAGTATATAAGTCTAAGTATACTAGATCTAATGAAATACTATAATACATAAGTGTAACTATATGAAATATAATGAAATACTATGGTACATAAGTGTAACTATATGAAATATAATGAAATACTATAGTATATAAGTGTAACTATATGAAATTTAATGAAATACTATAGTATATAAGTCTAAGTATACTAGATCTAATGAAATACTATAATACATAAGTGTAACTATATGAAATATAATGAAATACTATGGTACATAAGTGTAACGATATGAAATATAATGAAATACTATAGTATATAAGTGTAACTATATGACATTTAATGAAATACTATAGTATATAAGTGTAACTATATGAAATTTAATGAAATACTATAGTATATAAGTCTATTACACTTATATACTATAGTATTTCATTAAATTTCATATAGTTATACTTATATACTATAGTATTTCATTATATTTCATATAGTTACACTTATGTACCATAGTATTTCATTAGATCTAGTATACTTAGACTTATATACTATAGTATTTCATTATATTTCATATAGTTACACTTATGTATCATAATATTTCATTATATTTCATATAGTTACACTTATATACCATAGTATTTCATTAGATCTAGTATACATAGACTTATATACTATAGTATTTCATTAAATTTCATATAGTTACACTTATATATCATAGTATTTCATTATATTTCATATAGTTACACTTATATACCATAGTATTTCATTAGATCTAGTATACATAGACTTATATACTATAGTATTTCATTAAATTTCATATAGTTACACTTATATATCATAGTATTTCATTATATTTCATATAGTTACACTTATGTACCATAGTATTTCATTAGATCTAGTATACATAGACTTATATACTATAGTATTTCATTAAATTTCATATAGTTACACTTATATACTATAGTATTTCATTATATTTCATATAGTTACACTTATGTACCATAGTATTTCATTAGATCTAGTATACTTAGACTTATATACTATAGTATTTTATTATATTTCATATAGTTACACTTATGTACCATAGTATTTCATTAGATCTAGTATACATAGACTTATATACTATAGTATTTCATTAAATTTCATATAGTTACACTTATATACTATAGTATTTTATTATATTTCATATAGTTACACTTATGTACCATAGTATTTCATTAGATCTAGTATACTTAGACTTATATACTATAGTATTTCATTATATTTCATATAGTTACACTTATGTATCATAGTATTTCATTATATTTCATATAGTTACACTTATGTACCATAGTATTTCATTATATTTCATATAGTTACACTTATGTATCATAGTATTTTATTAAATTTCATATAGTAACACTTATATACTATAGTATTTCATTAAATTTCATATAGTTACACTTATATACTATAGTATTTCATTATATTTCATATCGTTACACTTATGTACCATAGTATTTCATTATATTTCATATAGTTACACTTATGTATTATAGTATTTCATTATATTTCATATAGTAACACTTATATACTATAATATTTCATTAAATCTAGTATACTTAGACTTATATACTATATCATTTCATTATATTTCACATAGTTACACTTATATATACTAAAGTATTTTATTATATTTCATATAGTTACACTTATATACGATCGCGGCTTTGCTTCTTGGCATCTTAGCTGAGTTCTTCCAAGGCCGCGCCCACGATTTTTTTCCTTTCTTTCAATTCACCTAAAATACAACATGTAATTGAAATTTAATATAAAATCAATTTTTTTATAATTTAATATAAATGGTATATTTATTAATTTAATATAAATGATATTTTGATAACTTAATATAATGACATAATTGTAATTTAATATAAATATAATTTGGGATTAAAAGCCTCTCCATTAAACCCTCTTTTGAGTTGTGGCTTAAATGGAGGCTTAAACTCAAAAAGTCTCCATTTAAGCCCTAACTCAAAAGAGGAGTTTAATTGAGGAGCTTTTTAGAGGGGAAAACGATATCCGTTTTGAATGAATTTTATATGTACGGACACGTATTAAAATTATAGTAGAAAAATTCAAAAAATTTCACTACAATGCGCTATATGCCGGGCACCAAATAAAAATAAATAGGTAGAAATGCTTCGTGTTTTGGAGGGGCAAACGATGTCCGTTTTGGGCGAATTTTATATGTACAGACTCGTATTGAAATTCTCTACATGATTAAAAACTTTTTTTTTATTTAAAAAATGTTTTAATTTTTTTTTATTACAAAAATGTTTTAAAACTTTTTTTTATTAAAAAAATATTTAATATTTTTTTTAATAAATTTTAAAATTTTTTTTAAGTATAAATCTGTACGCTAGATTATGGCGTACAAATTTATATTTATTTTTTTAAAAAAAAATTCAAAATACATATAACCTTATTATTTATACATATTTTAATCTGTACGCTAGGAAATGACGTACGCCATTTCCTAACATACAGAATATCGCACGCACAGTAAAAATTCGTCGCGCTATAGTGGCCTCGATTTTTATGGGTAGTAATTAGATTTGGATGGAAAAAGAGGTCAATGACCTCATTATTTCTAATACATATTCGTTCACCAATAAACGCTACTTGGGAGGCAAAGATAAATACTCCGTATCTTTCTATAAGAAATACAGATAAAAACAGCCCTTTTCTTTTCACCTTCTGATCTCTACCAGCCGCCCCCCACCCCGATAAACCCTCTCTCCCTCGCCTGTCATCTCACCCCATTCTCTCTCCATCTCCATCCACCAGACCCATACCACCGGCGACCCACACCAGCCCCGCGAACCTCCACCGACCCGGCGCGCCTCACCACAGCTCTACCGACCGCGCTCAGCCACGCCCCACGACCACCAATTCCCACGAACCACTCCGACCCCACCACCGATCCACCGAGCCGGCCACGAACCACCGCACACCCGCCTCGGTTCGACCCACTCCTCCATTCCGGTTCCAAGGTAAAATTTTCCTTTCTCTTGTTCTAGTTTAGTTGATTTTGAGGTTTACTAGTTTGGTTGAATTTAGGGTTTACTTGTTTGGTTGATTTTGGGCATGAGTTTGGGTAATTTGATTTTGCGCGGGAAAATTGATCAGATTTGCTTGTGAGTTTGGTTGATTTTGACGTTTTACTTGCTCCTGCGTCACTTCCCCCTCTCCTCTGCGTTCCGCAGCAAAATAGAAATTAAACAGCCATGAAGTTGGATGTAAACATGCTTAGACACCTCTCGAAGGATGATTTTAGGGTTCTCACGGCCGTTGAGTTGGGCATGCGTAATGTTCGTACTCTCCCTTTCTCTATCTCTTGATTTTGTTTTTTTTTCTTCTGAATTTTCTTCACTGATGACATAATTTCAGCATGAGATCGTCCCGGCCGAACTCGTTGGTCGAATTGCTTCTCTCAAGTAACCATCTCACTCTTCTTGGGTTGCAGTTTTGCTTTCTTATTTTCTTTTTGAACTTGTTCTATATCTGCCTTCCGGTTTGATGTGTTATTGCTTATATGGCTGTAAATGTAGACATGGAGGAGCATACAAGGTGCTGAAGAACCTGCTGAAGTACAAGCTCTTGCACCATGACTCCTCTCGTTGTTAGTAACTGCCTTTTTTGTTTGAATTTTTTCCTTTTTTTCCCCTTCATGTGATATATCTGTCTTACAGGATACTTTACATGATTCTGGCCTTTTTCTTTTCAGATGATGGATACCGGTTAACGTACCTTGGTTATGATTTCCTTGCAATTAAAACCCTCGTGAATCGTGGGGTATTCACTTCTGTGGGGCGTCAACTTGGAGTAGGGAAAGAATCTGGTAAGTTTTTCAATGTACAAGTTTTGTTTCTAAAAGTATTTTTCTTCAATAGACATGGAAGCAATCTAATTTTGTCTGCCTTTTTCTGTAAGATATATTTGAGGTTGCTAATGAAGATGGGACAGTAATGGCAATGAAGCTGCACAGATTGGGTAGAGTTTCCTTCAGGGCAGTCAAGTCTAAGCGTGACTACTTGAAACACAGGAGCAGCTTTAACTGGTTATATTTATCAAGACTTGCTGCCCTGAAAGAATTTGCTTTTATGAAGGTGGGTTTTTTATTGCCTATTTCAAATTTGGAGCTCATTAGTTTGTCTGCGAAAACAATTTGGCGTTCTTGAGACTGACAGGAATTTATATCGACTCCCTTGGTAGGCATTGGAAGAACATGAGTTTCCTGTACCCAATGCGATTGACTGCAACCGGCATTGTGTGATTATGTCGCTTGTCCCAGGCTATCCCCTTGTGCAGGTGAAGCAGTTACAGAATCCAGATGTGGTTTTTGAGACTATAGTTGGTTTAGTTGTCCGTCTAGCTGAGCACGGGCTTATTCATTGCGACTTTAATGAGTTCAACATCATGGTTGATGATGATGAGAAGGTCACCATGATTGATTTCCCCCAAATGGTGTCAGTGTCTCACCACAATGCACAAATGTATGCAACATGAATTTTTTATTCTCTAATATGTGGATCTGTATCTCGTTGATTTAATTGGTATACACTATGTGATAATGAATGCTGTAACTTAACTCATTCCAGATACATTCTGATTTGACTGATCTGCTTCAGGTATTTTGACCGTGATGTTGAATGTGTCTTCAAGTTCTTCAGAAAGAGGTAAATTGTTACTTGGAAACGTTGTTTCTTATATTTTATTTTGTTGAAAAGATCTCATGTAAACTTGATTTTTAGTGATAATGATTGATTTATTACTCTACATGGATTTTTTTCATTACAACAAATTAACTAACAAATGTTTCATGGTCCATCACCTAGAAAGAATTGATCCATCATACTTATAAATTTGTAAAGATAGTAAGAGATTAAAATTGAAAAAAAAACTTAATCTACTTTTGGAGGAGAAACTTTTGATGAATATTTCCAATTTTGAATTGCTTGTTAGTGTGCCTTTGTTTCTGTGGGTCATGCAGTTTGGAATTTGTATCTAGGCTTTTAAAATAAATTTGGAAATCTCCAGGACTTTGTTGTTCTTTTCACATTCTTTTGGAAGAAAATGCCTTTTTATCAACAATCCAGAAGAGGACAAATAACCTTGTGAAGTTTAGGTAGGGCGTCACACATGAGGCACAGCAAAACTTGTCCACACTATACTGCATTGCAATGCTATATTGGTAGTGGTACATCATGAGGATATAGTTTTTTAACTCTCTTTAACATGAACCTTGGCTTTTCCCTCCTTTGCTTACTATCCTTCGTGGCTTACATTTTCCTTATTCTTATATTGCATACTATATTTTGAAAGTGGGGACACAAGTTAGGTTTTCTTTATTAGGGAAGGCATTAGGACAGAGGCACAGCAAAAGGCTTTTCAGAATTCAGACTGCTCTTTGACACTGAAGAGATGGCATAAGGCTAGTCAAGAAAGGCATGAGAAAAGAGAGGGAAATGAATATTCATAAACATACTTGATGATGTGAAAACAAGATATAGATATAGATATAGACATAGATTTCTTAACAAAAAAACAGAGATAGACATTTTGGCAATTGACTGGCAAATGTCATATAGTTCCAGCCTTTCAGGCAAATCACATAATTTACACCAGGCATAAGGCCAAACCATCAATATAGCAAATTGGCAACCAAAATTGTTTCCTTTTTACCATCTTCCATCATTGTGTCAATTTAACCGTGGACCAAACCATCATTATAAATATCATTCTGTGTTTACTTCTGTTGAAATGGGGCTTATATCTACAATAGGTTGTGTTTTATCAAATATCAACTAGAAATTGTGAGTTTCTTATTTCAGCATCAGTCTCTGTCCTTCAATTGAGACTTAACCTATTAATCTCCAGATTCAACCTCACTTTTCAAGAGCAGCTGGATGGATCAGAGATTGATGCAGACGATGATGGCAGGCCATGCTTTTCCTCCATCTCCAAAGATGCAGGTTCCCTAGATAAGGAACTTGCTGCGAGTGGGTTTACTAAGAAAGAAAAGGATGACATGGATAAGGTAAGCTAGTTTATGGTTCAGTTTTATTTGTTTAAAGATGCCTTGATATTTTGACATTAACATTTTAGTATACCTTTATGTGACAGTTAAAGATTAACTGGTTTTTCTGTACTTCACATAAATATAAGACTAGCTATCAGTCGTATCAATATCTATTCATCTCTCACGTGCTATTAATTTATTTTGTATCATTGACTCTTGATAATAGAGCAATATTTGTATTCTTTATTGTAATGGCTTGTACACTGGAGTAAAAAAAAGAATTTTATAAATCTTCAAAAGCATTTTATAGAATTATTTGAGAAGCAGCTGGCCAGTCAATGATACAAAAAAAATTATAAACTTGGAATATCTGATTTTGGTTTTGCCAATGTTTTGAAATTACTTTCCACTTGTGCAAAGCTATACTTGTGCAGTCAGATCTTCTATGTGAAGTCTTATGTTTGTTCTTTTATGGCTAAATGGATTTCTTGAAGAGTAAAAAGTGCCTTGGAAATATCTGATTAGTGATTACTTTGTTTAATTTCAAATTGAAGAACTGGCTGATCACTTTGACGGCTTTCAGACTGAAAAAGAAAATTTGGACAACTAATTGTATGTGCATAGAGGTTGATACAGATCTTACAATAGAGGCTAATCTGAATGGATCCTACAACCATTCATGTGCTGTAACCCAAAAGCTTCCCATGATTTTGAAGTGATTCTTCTAATGCTTCACTTGAATCATTGTTATTAACATGCTAATGTAAAACAGGGATTGGGTAAAAACTAAAAATCGATTTTTTTTGTCAAAGACTCTTGTAACATTGCACATGTATTAAGGTCCATAGCAAATAGATATGATATAGTTTCTTTTTTATAGTTTTTTTTTCCTTTTTATTTTTTAACCTTGATGTGTACCCATGGTAAAATTCTAGTTGTCGTTGATTTCTGCTATATCTTTTTACTATTGTAACTATACTGATGGCTAATTCTTGGATTTTTTTTACATTGGAAAATTCTTGATTGTAGTGACATCACTTTCTTTCAAACACATTGAAACTGGAGAAAAGTTTAACATCTAGTGAGTACTACTAATGCATGCCTCTGGGAATCAAGATAAAACTAAAGTCATAAAAGAACATCTAATTGAGTTCCATTGCAAACTCCTTATTTAGGAAGGAATAAAATAAGGCAATCATAGAAGAGCATCTATGAAGAAATGGAATTCTTTCAATAGACAGGAAGCTAGTATTTGTTGATTCTTTGAATATTGTTTTGGTTCTGTGTGTATAGATGCTGTTTAAATCTTTTAATGTATGCCTCTTGATTAATATATCAGAAGAGAATGTAAGATCTAATCTATATGTATATGCTAAACACAGTATAATTTTCTGCTCTCTATCAGCATCTAAAAAAATCCTAGTTATATATAAAACTTCAGTGCTTAATCTGTGTACTTGATGAACTTGTCAGACATTTTTATGTAAATTGATTTTATCATCTCTTGTTATCCTTGTGGCTTGTACTATGATGCCTCGATATTTGTCCATTGTAAGTGATACTTTTGGCTCTAGGGCCGGATGTATGTTACCTGTGGTTCTAGGTCCGCTTGTGCTCTTTGTACATCCTCTCCTAATCCAGTCTTATTACTTTATATTATTTGTTGATAATTCAAAGTCTTGGTTTAGAAGATATGCAAGTGCATTATAATTTTAAATCAGTAGAGATTACCGTTTTCTCTCTAAAATATGTTGGAACAATTTTTTTGTTCCCACATTCTTGTGGATGATGTGTTTTTCATCTCATGACTATACCTGATGCTGATAGAAATTTGTTATTGTCTGCAGATCATTGAAGTTGAGAATGATGACAATTTGGGTTCTTCTGATGAAGAAAACACGGATGAAGATTCAATCTCTGATGAAAAGCCTTGTGAGCTTACCATGGAGCAAGAATCAAACACTGAAACATTGAGTTTGTCTGATCAGGTTTCCTCTAGTGCTTTTCCTCCAAGAAAGCTTTTGTTATTTATGTTGTATGTATGTTTGCTCTACACTTCACTAGATTTGCAGTAAATTTTCCGAGCTTGTTACATTTACTAAAATTGTTGTGATCAAACATGCCATATGGGCTTATTCATTTTTTTCAGAATTTGGTAAAATTAATTGCATTCACCCAAAGCAAAATAATTCGTAGTACCCCATTTTTAGCTGAGAGGATGTGAGTTTTATGAGTATACGGAATAAAGAGGTCAATTTTTTCATTATGGAAAACTTTTCTGTCATCAACGTTTTCCCTTTGTCCATCCTGGTAAATTCCTTGCTTTTCATTTAGAGGATAGCTTTAGATAAGAAACTTAAATATTTGGTTATGTTACAAGCTTATAATAACTTGATAGAGGTTGCAGTGAAGATGTGTTCTACATTTTGCAAGGTGGAAGAATTATCATCAATTATTCATGACATAGAATCAAGATAAGTGTCATTAAAGAAATAAATATAATTTTATAATTCTACATTTTGCAGTGAAGATGTGTTCTACATGGCACGGTTCCGGAACCTCAACTGTCCGGTTCCGGTTTTATCCGGTTCCGGGACAAGGAAAAAACATTAAAGTATTTAAAAAAAAAAGAATAAACGATTTTTCTTATAATAAAAAAACTGTTTTAAAAAGAAACATTACTTTTTTAAATAACAATGAAGTGAACTTTTTTAAAAGTTCAAAATTCAAAACTTTAAACTTTAAAACTTAAACATAAAATTTAACTGACTTACAAAATAAATTGATAAAATTTGAAAAATTAACATAATTTATTTGACTTATATAATAAATTATTTTGACTTAATTAATTAAACATGAAATTTTATTTAATGACTTAAAATATAACTTATTAATTTGACTTGTATAATAAATTGACAAAATTAAAAAGTTTAAAGTTTAAACTTAATAAATTATTGTGTTGAACGGGTAAATCTCCGGTTCCGGTTTTGCCAAACTGGAACCGAAACCGGATATAAGAGGTTTATCCGGTTTCTGTTCGAGCCGGTTTCTGTTCCGGTTTTGGAACCGGAGGTTCTCCGGTTCCACCGAACCGCGCGAGCCATTCTACTTTAGTTACAAACAGAGGTATCAGCTTCTTTTATTTTTGTGAATGATAAAGATTAGGTTTTATTTGGATGTGCTATGTACTTTTTCTGCTCTTTTTAAGCACTTGATCCTTGGTTCAATAAACTTCACAGTAGAAATGGTCCAAGTAGCTTATGCCTGAGGTTCTATAACTTCTATAAATAACTCTGAAAAGATATACACTTCATAATTTTGAAAATAGAAAATTCACTGTGTTGCCTTAGTGCTCATTCACTTGTACATATGTAGCACTCTCTTTATTTCTATTTCTTTTTTGATTCACTTTGACAGGATAAGAAAAGCAATATAGTAGAGGATCAACTACTTTCTACATCTGATCAATATGGTGGTGAGTCTGGTGACCATGAGACAGAAGATGCAACTGACGAGGTATGATAAGATTTATCTGTTCTTGTTCTCTATATGACTTCTATTGATCACATTTTTCAAACAAGGCTCTCTGTCTCCTACTTGTGATGTTAATATTCTGATCTATATGACTTCTATTCTGCTCTATATCTCCACTGAAGAATGTTTGTTCCATACTAGTATCTCCACTGAAGAATGTTTGTTCCATGAATTGTAGAAATTACAAGTTTATTCGCAGTGTCTGTTTAATTGTTTTTGTATCCGTCTTGTTCAAATTTCATTTAAGATCATATATCAGAAATACCTATTATACCTATATTGATTTAGATATAACCAGGGAGTGAGGGCCTGATTTGATTTATACTTGTAATTTAGAAGAGCAATGCGATATCTGATTTACCAAATTGCCTAGTATATGGGAATCATAAGAGCATCGGTTGTTGCAGGAGGAAGGTAGTGATGAAGATGCGGAGCTGATGAAACGGCTGAGCAAGCAAAGACGGCGGGCAATTGCAGCAGCTCATGGCAAGAGCAGGACGACCACATCCAGGAATTCGTACAAAGACAAGGGTGGCAAGTCCTCCAATAGCTCAAAGATTCAGAAGCAGCTATCCAGCTGGTAAAAGAACCGACATTGAGGTAGAGATTGCTTTACAGTGGAGACTAACAATCCTCAAAATCCCATGCTAGTAACTATTTTCTCTCGCTTCCATGATTCATCTTCGGTGGTTTTTGTAGCATCCAGTGAAAACTGAAAAGATAATACAAATATATAAATTATATAGGGCCTTGGTCTTCCAAGATTGTAAGCGTCGTGTTTCACCGTTTATGTTTTGAACAACAAAATTAGTAGTGAGTTGCTGCCTTGTTTTGGCAGTGATTTCTGGCTCCTTTTTGTGTCTCTATTGAGTGACTTTCTGCTTCAAAATCAATATTGGTTTTTAGGATGATTGCATTGCATACATGCATGTTCTCCAAGGCGTGTCCCCTTGCAGTTTGAGGATTATGGTCACATTGAGGTCTTTATTGATGCTTTCCCATAAACATTGCAAGGGGACAAGGGCTGGAAGGTATATTTGAAAGTCAAATTCCAAATTGATTGCGTTATTTTTATAATACTTTAATACGATCGATATCATGCAAACTTCTCTAATTTGCGGATGATCTTGTATATAAGTATTCTAAGATATAAAGAGAGAACTTCTTATCGGATGTGAAAAAAGAAGGGAAGGGATCCTAATTGCATACCTAGAGTAGTAGAGAAGTTATATGCATCATAAGGATGACCAAAATAAAAATGTAATGATGAGATCTCCTCGATGGATTAACTTTGTTTGCTCCAATACCCGTTCTCCTTCTAACCCTAACCCTGAGACTCAAATATGCCAAATCCTTAATCTTCTTGTGGCTTCTTTGTTGGATTTGGAGTTGCATGGCTTGGTCTTGGTTAAGCCCCAAATCAATTTGATATTTGGCTATACTTTGGATCTGAAAATCAACCGGACTCAGACTCTAGACTGTAGATCTCTGCGAGATCCTTCGATCCTTAGGCTTTGGATTTTGAGCGATTTTTGTGCATGTCACAATCATCACTGCAAAACTAGAGGTATGACTGTCAACTTCTCTACTCTAAAGTCAATTGGTGGTGTGTATTGGGGGGGGGGGGGGGGGGGGGGGGGGGGAGCTCTCCACTTTTTCGATGTATTTTATCTCTGATGTTGTTTTTGACGGTCATGTGGTGGATTGTGGACACCCCCCCCCCCCCCCCCCCCCCCCCCCCCCCCCGTAAGGGTTGTATTAATTTTTAACTTTGTATCACATAAGCATGCACTGTTTGTTAAACTTTGATGCTTCATCTCTACTAATAATTTAAAGGCCCTCTGTGTGCCTCTTAAATCAATCATTAGTATAAAGCTGGCTAATCTTATGATTACTTTTCAAATAGGGCTTCCGTGTATATCTTGCTTAAATCATTGCATGCATTTTCATTGGATTTTGTTAGTGGCATGCAATGATTAGACTAATCCTAATCTTCTATTTAATCAGGGCTTTTGCTCTAAACCCATCGTTGCCCTTGCCAACCCTGCTCTACTACATCTCGAAATCCACTCCTAGTTTCCACCTTGCTGATCAATTATGCCTTCTTCCACGAACCCCTTTTCAGAGTTACAACATGCCTTGTTTCATACTAAGGCTGACCCATCCAATGTTGACCATACCCCTCCACCCCCTAACATGTTGCCAATGCCCACCATAACAATTGTGCCATTGCATTCCGTTGGCCATGTTCCTCAAAATGGTGATAATGCTCCCTTGTCCCCTAACTCTGTTTCCCCCCATTCTGGATATCATAACACCCCCACAATGATGGCCCTCATGCTGCTCCAGCCTCCATGGAAATCTTCCTCATGTTAGAAAGGAGAGTTTGGGCATTTTTGCAAAAATGGTTGAAGAGCCTATTGACCCTAAGATCCTCATTGGGAAGATGAAATTAGATTGAAAAGACACTAAAGGTGTGATTCAGTACCAAGAGTTGGCTAATAATTGAATCCTCTTCAAATTTGCAAACTAAGAGGACAAGGACCTTGTGTGGCCTAACACACCTTACCATGTTCAAGGTAAGCTTTTGGCTATCTTTCCTTGGGTTGATACTTTCCAGCCTTTTAAGGAGGAGGGTACTCGTGCTGATCTCTAGATTCGAATCCCTTTCTTCCCCACCACATTTACAACCACATTGCTATTGATTTTATCGTGAGAGACAACAATGTGGCCCTTTTTATTAGGCTTGACATGTCTCTAATGTTAGAAACAAAATGAAATTTGCAAGAATTTGTGTCAATGTTAACCTTACCACACCCCTTATCTCAGTTGTCAAGATGAATGCTTCGATGGTACTACTATGGCCCTTAGGGTGTGGTATGAGGACTTCTCCATATGTTGTGGCTGTTGTGGAGAGCGTGACCATCACTCCTATGATGTATGTCCTTTGAACATTGCTCAACCTAGAAGGCTCGCTATTACTATTGCTCCAGTTCCTGAGTTTGATATCTTGGAGAAATAGACTAGTAGGAAAATTCTTGGTGATCATGCCTTAGTCCTTGGGAAGCCCACTACCACTAGAGGCCCTACCTTTGTCAGAGTTGCCTTTGGCTCTGATGAGGACTCTAGTTCTAATAAGGGTAAGGCTATTGTTATTGATGAGGATCTCCCCCAAGCCACCTATGGTTTCCCAACTTCTATTGCTCTTAAATCCAATATGATTTTCCCTCAACTTAAATCCTTGCTCAATACTAAATTGCTAGCTCAGCTTGACCCTAACCTTCCTATGGAGCTCACTAAACTTCTGAATTCTGATGATGACCAATAACCCTACCTATGTCACTAGTCCCATCCCCTTTGCTCCCATTGAGACTATGACTCCTCCTCCTCTTGTCTGTGCCCCCCCTGAGCCTCCTAGGTTGGATGGTACCATAACTGATGTGGTGACCCCAGCTGTGGTGCAATCCCTAGGGGATTCTGGGGGCTTGGTTGCTGAGAGAGGATATGAGTCCTCCAATTCAACCATCCTTTGACAAATTGAGGGCATTGCCATTCAAAAAACGGGAGAAACTACTTCTTTAATTTCTGAGGGTACCAAGCGCAAGAAAGACCACCCCACTAATTCAACTACTCCCAAGAGACATAAAAGAAAAAGATCAACTATTATTATGATTAGTCCATCACTGTTGCATGTGTGCTTCTGTGTTTTTAACTTTAAGTGTTGCTTTTCTCAATGTTTTTATCTATCAAGGGACTCTACCCTCAATTATGTTGTTTATTTGCATTTCCGTCATGTAACTTCTGTGACAAGCTTTTGTGACCAGTTGCTTGCAATATGGTACGTGTTGCCATTGTCACCCTTTGCACTCCTACTATGGCTTTCATGCCGTTAAGCCGAATATATCATATGTATGTATCTACTTCTATGGTGTCCTTGTGGGTGCCCTACGTCTGCATTATGTTATGCAATTCTATATATGGTGTATCAAGTATATTACCTGCCAAACTGTGCTCTCTTACTTACTTTGAGCCTAGTTTCATTGTTTAAAAAATTGAACATCCCAGCAAATAAGTGTCTTTGCTTCCTTTGTTTTCAGTTTAATTTATAGTAAGATCTACCAATTGCTTTGTCTTTCACTCATTAAATCATGCCTTTATGTGCAGGGTGTGCTCTCCTTGTTCTCTTGTCTAAACTCTTTGATGTGTTTTGGCACCGAGGATCCACTATCAAACCTTCTCCAAAGCTCCTTATATGTGTGCTTGCCCTTGTTCATGAGAAGCCTGTGCTACCTCTGGTTGCATATATTATGCTTTAGCTTAACTCAACATCTTCACTATAATTATCTAGTTATTTCTTGTCAACCCGATTATGTTAGGGTGTTTAATCTTTGGTGGCTTGTATGTATATCTGTACTACCTTTTCCATTCTTTTCTTTTTTGTCCCACAATTCATAGTCTTATACCTCATCTCCTTAGGGGGGGGGGGGGGGTTGTACAAACTTACAATTACAAACTTTCACAAACATTTCATTACAAACATCTCGAAATCCATAGCTTATATTTGAAACAAATTAACGTAAAACAGGGCAAATACATTCTAATGTATTACATCTCCATACTCAAATACAATATCCAATTTTTCTACTTCAAATATGTTATCTTATGAATATAGGCTATTGGAATGTTAGGGACATTAGACATCCAAGATTTTGGGAAGAACTAACAAACGTCAAAAAATCAAATAGCTTAAACATTCTAGCTCTTGCAGAAACCAAACAGATAAGAAACCACATCTTAGTATTATTAAAAAATCAGGTTTCAATGAAATTATGCACATCCCTTGTATGAATACTAGAGGTGGGATGTGGATTTTCTGGAACCATAATGATGAAACAAGACAACTAAAACTGGTGAAAAGTACAACAAATATGGTAATATATAAACGGAACCATGATTCAAATCCATATATTTTGATCTTTGTATATGCTCCATCAAGGAACAACACAAAATCAACTTTTGGCAGCATCTTGAATGAGAAATAGTATCACATGGACATCCAACCATTTTAGTTGGCGATTTAAATGAGCTAGAAAATGACACGGAAAAACTAGGTGTTGTGACCACGTCTATAAACCATTTTAGAAGGTTGATAGACTTCCGTAGCAATTTAGATTAATCAACACACGTACTATTGGCTTTCCTTTCACCCGGCGACATGAAATGACTGGTTCAGATAATCTCTACGAAAAGCTAGACAGAGTTATCATACACACGGATATCCTGGAAATCGTACCATCATTAACCATTCGACACCAACCATTCACACCATTGGATCACTACCTCATCACTTTTAATGTAGGGATGAACCTTAAACGGAATAACCCACCCTTTCGATTTGAAAAAACTTGGGTAGGTTTTAAAGATTATGACAATTTGGTAACAAAGATTTGGAAATATTCACTCAGAGAATCTTACATGTACAAATTACATTGCAAATTGACCTTACTACAAAAATACTCCAAATCATGGGCAAAGACAAAATTTAAATATAATATCCATAATCTACAACATTCGGAGGCAAAATTACAACAAACACAAACTAGTTACTCGTTACACCTGATTGAGCTAAAACAATAGACCATCAAAGAAATCCATAGCTTACAATTACAAACAAATTAACGTAATCCATAGCTTATATTTGAAACAAATTAACGTAAAACAGGGCAAATACATTCTAATGTATTACATCTCCATACTCAAATACAATATCCAATTTTTCAACTTCAAATATGTTATCTTATGAATATAGGCTATTGGAATGTTAGGGACATTAGACATCCAAGATTTTGGGAAGAACTAACAAACGTCAAAAAATCAAATAGCTTAAACATTCTAGCTCTTGCAGAAATCAAGCAGATAAGAAACCACATCTTAGTATTATTAAAAAATCAGGTTTCAATGAAATTATGCACATCCCTTGTATGAATACTAGAGGTGGGATGTGGATTCTCTGGAACCATAATGATGAAACAAGACAACTAAAACTGGTGAAAAGTACAACAAATATGGTAATATATAAACGGAACCATGATTCAAATCCATATATTTTGATCTTTGTATATGCTTCATCAAGGAACAACACAAAACCAACTTTTGGCAGCATCTTGAATGAGAAATAGTATCACATGGACATCCAGCCATTTTAGTTGGTGATTTAAATGAGCTAGAAAATGACACGGAAAACTAGGTGTTGTGACCACGTCTATAAACCGTTTTAGAAGGTTGATAGACTTCCGTAGCAATTTAGATTAATCAACACACATACTATTGGCTTTCCTTTCACCCGGCGACATAAAATGACTGGTTCAGATAATCAACACACGTACATAAAATCAAATAGCTTAAACATTCTAGCTCTTGCAGAAACCAAGCAGATAAGAAACCACATCTTAGTATTATTAAAAAATCAGGTTTCAATTGTAACACCCCCAAATAACCTCTTGAAAGTATTACCGCCAGTGACCTCAGACGTACTGTCCGATGTCACCCAAGGCTTTACCAGTTGATATAAATCATTAAACCACAGTTATAATACAACATATCATAACTTTTATTAAAACCAAGTCTCGGAATTTCAGCATAATTCCAAATACATCAAAATACATAATCAGAATCATTACAGCGGAAGTCTTTGAAATAACAACAAAAGGGGGTCTTGATCGCTATGATCACCCATCAAGGATCTTAACCTGAATAAACTTGTCAAAACACCGTTCGCCTCTATAGTCGTTCTAGCCTTCACGGGATGACAACTTATATGATGTGCCGAATCGAACGGATGACACCAGCCAACCATGCAGAAAACAATTACGGTTGGTTAGTCTAATGAAAGACTAAGCAAGGGTACAAAGCAGAGTGGTTCGAAGTAGCTGTATTAGGTTAGACTCATCGCTTCTCGAATCAAAACCGATGACGATAGTCAACCACCATACTCCTACTAGAATACATGAAAAGACATGATCAAGAGAAGATTCTGGAGACCGAGTCTCACAGCAATCAATCCCAAAAGAAGACTCCAACGAAATGAGCCCTATCGGAAACATGACAAATGTTGGGGAACATAAATAAAACACACAAGCGTTCAAAACGACTTGATGTTTCGGTTCACGACCAACCTCACCGCTCAAAGTGAATCCAGATTGGAAAGAGAACGTTACTCTGATCAAAGTTAAGACGAGATTTCCTAGCTGCACTATTGCCTAGCCGCACTACTCGCCCAAGGGTATATTAATCATGTGAACTAAAGCACTTATCTCATTTAATTCCAAAACGATCATCACGTTATAAGCTTTTAAAATCTCATCCACACGGGATAAAGAGATATCGTCGGGAACTAAATCCCTAAGGTGGAGTTGACTCAGGAACTAAATCCCTAAAGTCGAATCGGAAACTAAATCCCTCGGGAACTAAATCCCAAACAACGGAATCAGGAACTAAATCCCTAGGGAACTAAATCCCTAGGGAACTAAATCCCTAAAAGCGGCACCAGCTGTGTGCACAAACCCTGAGTAAGGGTATGGTCAAGACCAGAGAAGGATGGTAGGAACTAAATCCTAACCACCGGATTATCAAGAAACGACTAGCACTCGCAATGAGATACACAGTAGCGTTCCTACGAATACTCGTGCTAACTAAACAGTTCAACACAGTAATCAATCACAACAAAGCCATCGCGGCCAGTAACAGATAAAATAGCGTTGTTCTAACGATATACAACCTATCATAATATCTGTAATTAATCATATATATATATATATAATAGCGTTGTTCTAGCAAATATACAACCTATTATAATATCTTTTAAAATCATAAACAGTTATCAAAACTGTTCCCAACGAAAACAGTAAATCATCCCAAACTAATTAACAATTAAACAATTGATAATTAATGGAAACATGGAATGATTAAGCAAGAGCGAACCGCCACTTGCCTTAGATCCGACGAAAGCTTTAGCAAAGCTTAGAGACGACGAGATCCTGGGTCCGAAACAAGGACAAATCTGAGACCACAGATTCCTTCGGATCGACCCAAAATGAAACCCTAAGTTAGATTCAATATCCATAAATATGAATCTAAAAGAATACGGAAAGAATCGAAGGAGCCAAGCCTTGCTCAAGACCACACACCCACGAGCCACAACACGAACCCGACTCACCGCGGGTGCGGCGAGCTAACAGAGGCAGAGGGGCTTCATCGAAAATTCAGAAAACTCACCCAAATCGAGTTGTTTGCTTTCAATTCGATTAAGGTTCACTCTCCAAACACCTTAAACCTTCCAACACCACTTGGGAGTACTCTCTCCACTCAAGGGAAACTCCAGCGAAGCCCCGGCGAAAGCTTGGAAGCTCAGGCGGCAATGGAGAAAACAGAGGAGGAAGAAGACAGAGGAGGAAGAAGACGTTCAGCTGGGCTAATCCTTCTCTCCAACTCCTGCCTTTTATATCCCCAACCCACCTCTACTTGCAAGGGAACAGATGGGACGGATAGGGGCGAATTCAGGCGGCCTAGGCCTGACAACCGGCGCCACTTGAAGAGGAAGAGGATAACGCTGCCGAAGAAAAATATCCCACCGCGGGGTGCGGCAGGGTGCGGTGGCGCCCAGTGACCGCCTCACCTGTTTGCTTCAGAACTGGTCCTCTCCGCGGGTGCGGCCACTTGACCGCGGGGTGCGGTCAAGGCCATTTTCACCCTTTTTGTCCGTTTTAAACTTGGGTTAATTATATTTAACCCCGGGTTAAATATATTCGTACACGAACGACTATTTAACCTTGAACACAAGTCAACTGTATTTTATATTACTCGGAAAAAATATTACAGAGATCAAACATGATACCGAATGTCCGAACTTCTCTGAATTTAATCCGACTTGTAATACGGGAGTTGGAAAAATTCCAAAATATCCTTATAAAATGAGGGATATTACATCAATGAAATTATGCACATCCCTTGTATGAATACTAGAGGTGGGATGTGGATTCTCTGGAACCATAATGATGAAACAAGACAACTAAAACTGGTGAAAAGTACAACAAATATGGTAATATATAAACGGAACCATGATTCAAATCCATATATTTTGATATTTGTATATGCTCCATCAAGGAACAACACAAAACCAACTTTTGGCAGCATCTTGAATGAGAAATAGTATCACATGGACATCCAGCCATTTTAGTTGGCGATTTAAATGAGCTAGAAAATGACACGGAAAAACTAGGTGTTATGACCACGTCTATAAACCGTTTTAGAAGGTTGATAGACTTTCGTAGCAATTTAGATTAATCAACACACGTACTATTGGCTTTCCTTTCACCCGACGACATGAAATGACTGATTCAGATAATCTCTACGAAAAGCTAGACAGAGTTATCATACACACGGATATCCTGGAAATCGTACCATCATTAACCATTCGACACCAACCATTCACACCATTGGATCACTGCCTCATCACTTTTAATGTAGGGATGAACCTTAAACGGAATAACCCACCCTTTCGATTTGAAAAAACTTGGGTAGGTTTTAAAGATTATGACAATTTGGTAACAAAGATTTGGAAATATTCACTCAGAGAATCTTACATGTATAAATTACATTGCAAATTGACCTTACTAAAAAAATACTCCAAATCATGGGCAAAGACAGAATTTAAATATAATATCCATAATCTACAACATTCGGAGGCAAAATTATAACAAACACAAACTAGTTACTCGTTACACCTGATTGAGCTAAAACAATAGACCATCAAAGAAATCCATAGCTTACAATTACAAACAAATTAACGTAATCCATAGCTTATATTTGAAACAAATTAACGTAAAACAAGGCAAATACATTCTAATGTATTACATCTCCATACTCAAATACAATATCCAATTTTCTACTTCAAATATGTTATCTTATGAATATAGGCTATTGGAATGTTAGGGACATTAGACATCCAAGATTTTGGGAAGAACTAACAAACGTCAAAAAATCAAATAGCTTAAACATTCTAGCTCTTGCAGAAACCAAACAGATAAGAAACCACATCTTAGTATTATTAAAAAATTAGGTTTCAATGAAATTATGCACATCCCTTGTATGAATACTAGAGGTGGGATGTGGATTCTCTGGAACCATAATGATGAAACAAGACAACTAAAACTGGTGAAAAGTACAACAAATATGGTAATATATAAACGGAACCATGATTCAAATACATATATTTTGATCTTTGTATATGCTTGACATGGCTAAAGTCGTATGCCTAATCAAAGAAATCCTAAAGTACCTACTAAAGAGTATAGCAAGCAAGTCAGGGTCGAACCCAAGGGAATCAGGTTATCAATTCTTATGTCTTTCAAGTCACCAACTAGGAACTAGGGGGGTTGTTGTATGAGTTTCTTAGTAACCAAGTAAATAAAGCAAGCAAATAAAGGTTGTGAATATAATGGGGAAAAACGCCACACTTAACAAAGATCCACACAACAATAGATATGGTCGATCACTGAATTCTATTAATCTCAATTTCTTATCATTCCTATAGTTGTTCTTATCCCGATCATAGGTAACTATTAGTTCTACCAGCCCTAATAGTACTTATTACCAAATTAAATCCGAAAACCTTCAAGACTCAATAAAGCAATAGCATTCAACCAAGGATTTAACAAGATACATGCAATAGAAACAACCCGTTACTATAAGCATGCAATTAACTCTCTCTCACGATGAACACTCGCAACCCGCTTATGTAAATCGTGCTCGCTACTAGATATGCAACCCGAACCCGGAATCACAAGTCCTAGTTATATGGATAATATCAATAAACCTAGGTGATCAGTCTAGATAAATCAACATAGACCAATAAACATTCAAGCACAAGAGAATTAATCCAACTAGATAGGAAAACGAACAAGAGTAGAAAACTCACAACCAATCAATTGCTGGCTTCAAACTGTCAAGTGCAACAATGGAGGTTTAGTTCTCCATAGGGTTTGTGAGAGCAAAAACGTAGAAAGGTGGCAACTAGGGTTAAAGAATAGATTCTCTAAAAGAGCCTTAAACTTAACTTAAATACTAAGGAAATAATTCAGAAATAAAGAAAAGAAATAAAAAAACTTGGAAATAAAGTCTCGGAAATAAAATAAATCGGGAAATAAAAACTCGAAAATATCTTCAGCGCGTCGCCACCGCGGGGTGCGGTGACACCCCCACCGCGGGGTGCGGTGGGTCTCCAGAGGCTCCAGCAACTTCTGTGACACTTTCGTAGAAACGCCATAACTTTTGATTCCCAACTCGGATTGCGCTCATATTTTGAGGACTTGCAGTAGACTTCAAGATCTAACTCCTAGAATTGGAATCACTCCATTTGGACATCTGAGTAAAGAGAAAGAACAATTTGAATTCAACCCACTGTTCTTCTACTCTTCAATGCACTTCAAACCTCTGTAAATCCCATGATTTCTTCACTTCTAGTCTCTAACTCTCAACTCCACAATTGTGCTCTAAATCCATCCAAATTGCACCTCAAACCTGGTAACAACCCCTAGAAATGCACTACAAAATAGTGCCGATCAATGCTCCATCAAGGAACAACACAAAACCAACTTTTGGCAGCATCTTGAATGAGAAATAGTATCACATGGACATCCAACCATTTTAGTTGGTGATTTAAATGAGCTAGAAAATGACACGGAAAAACTAGGTGTTGTGACCACGTCTATAAACCGTTTTAGAAGGTTGATAGACTTTCGTAGCAATTTAGATTAATCAACACACGTACTATTGACTTTCCTTTCACCCGGCGACATAAAATGACTGGTTCAGATAATCTCTATGAAAAGCTAGACAGAGTTATCATACACACGGATATCCTGGAAATCGTACCATCATTAACCATTCGACACCAACCATTCACACCATTGGATCACTGCCTCATCACTTTTAATGTAGGGATAAACCTTAAACGGAATAACCCACCCTTTCGATTTGAAAAACTTGGGTAGGTTTTAAAGATTATGACAATTTGGTAACAAAGATTTGGAAATATTCACTCAGAGAATCTTACATGTACAAATTACATTGCAAATTGACCTTACTAAAAAAATACTCCAAATCATGGGCAAAGACAAAATTTAAATATAATATCCATAATCTACAATATTCGGAGGCAAAATTACAACAAACACAAACTAGTTACTCGTTACATCTGATTGAGCTAAAACAATAGAGCATCAAAGAAAACTAACGATACAACATAATTGCATCCTCCACTTCCAACATACGTATTGGAAGCAACGATCGAAAATCAATCATTGTGTGCTAACAGACCGAAATACCAAATACTACCAAACAATTGCTAAAATTTGAAGTGTTAAACAAGCCATTACTAAATTTCAAACTAATGACGGATTAATAATCTATGACTCGCATCAAAATAATATTGCAATAACAAAAGACCTAGGGTCCAGATTTATAGCTAACATATCGAGAAATTGTTGTAATACAAATTTGTCCATAATCCAGAGAGAAATAAATAACGATGACAATCAAAAGTTGATTAAGATTTCAACTCTAGGGGAAATTAATATGGCCGCCATGGAACTACCAAATGACAAAACACCTAGAGCGGACGATTATCCAGTAGACTTTTTTAAGCATTACTAGAGCTGGTAGGGGCCACTGTGCTTAATGCATCGTCTTCTTTCTTCCATTATGGTAAACCGTTAAAGGAGACTAGTCATGATTTCATTGCACTTATACCAAAAGTGGGCATACCTCTAACTATTAATCATTATATATCCATTGGTCTATGTAATACTACCTACAAAATTATCACGGAGATAATAGAAAATAAGTTAAAACCACTACTTCCGAGACTAATACATCCACTCCAAGGGGCTTTTGTTGAGGGAAGACTGATACAAGATAATATTATTCCATAAAAAGAAAACATGCAAGGTTGGTTAGATGGCGATTAAAGTTGATAAGGAAAAGCCTACGATAAGATCAGATGTGATTTCATTGAGCTCATTCTAAACCATTTCGATTTCCATGAAAAATTTATTTGTCTTATCATGGCGTGTATTTCCACTTTAACGTACTCAATATTAGTAAATAAAGAACCCGAAGAAATTATCACCCCTACATGTGGTATAAGGCATGGGGGCATGGGGACCCTATGGCCCTCTATATATTTGTACTTGCTATGGAATATCTTGTCAGAACACTGGCAAATGAATATGAAAAACCTAACCCAACAACTAGCATTTAGTTAATTAGGAACGAAACTCCAATCCCCTTTCTAAATTTTGCCGATGATACTCTCTTACTAGCTGAAGCTACGGTAGAATCAACGACCTTTATCAACATATTTTTGTTTGAATTCTCTGACTTGACTGACTGGCTATTAACTATCATAAAAGCTCTATACAGTTCTCAAGCAATGTGTCTAGCTAGGTGTCAACCAGAACAACAATCATTCTTCAAGTACTATTGACCACGAGCTTGGAAAAATATCTTGGTATCCCGATTATTAGAGGAATGGTTAATAATGCAACTTTTCACGAAGCCTTAGAATCATTAAACAAACAATTATCTTAATGGAAACCTTATTCCAACAAATTTGCTCTCAAAAGTTAATTTTTTAATACAAAGTTTCCTAATACCCAAAGTGTTATAGGAGTAGGTAGATAAAATTAATAAGTCTTTAATTTTGAATAAAATGGACACGTCTGGTTTCCATCCCTTAATCAGTTGGGAACATATAGGCACACCCAAAAATGAAGGTGGCTTGGGGTTCAGAACTGCAGAGGTTTACAACCAATCACTCAAATAGAAACTACAATGGAAACTCCAAATTGAGCCTGTAAATTTTTGGGTATGCATAATTCAAGAAAGATATGTAAAGCAGGAAAATCTATTTACTCTATAGAAACGAAAATATTCTTGGCAGTTCGCAAGACTTTTAAGCCTATGAAATGATTTCAAAAAAGGCCTTAGACTGAAGATTGGTAATTGGTCGAGCATTGACTTTTGGAATGACATATGGTTAGGAACCCACTCCATAAATGAAACTTTAGGATTAAATCTACACGACCAAAAGGTCTTCGATTTTCTTATAGAAGATAAAGAATGGAATGTTAATGTACTAAATACTTGCCTACCTGCACATGTTGTGGATGAAATCACAAAAATAAGTATACCCTTACATGACATTGAGGATAGACTTATTTGGCAACATGCCATCAACAAACACTTTTTAGTAAGTTCTGCGGCAAAATCTCTATGTGGTATGAATAATGGGAATACATCAACAAAACCTAGGGTGGATATGGAATATGGATATTTCCCCCAAAACCAAGTTTTTCTTGTGGAGGGCCTGTACAAACTCTCTGCCAACTATCGAACGTCTAAATAGACATTATAATAGAGTCCCCAAATAATGCAGCCTTTGTAATGAGGCAGATGAGGACCTAAATCATTTATTTTTTATATACAAGGTTACTAAAATAGTACTCTATGAGACTGGGTGCAATTTGGGTGAAAACATCGAGCCGACTATGCTCACAAATAGTTTTAGGGACAATGTGAATTATAATAGAATGTCAATGACCAATTTTGAACTTGCTTGCTTTACTTGGTGGCATATATGGTCACATAGAAATAGAGTAATATTTAGGAATTCCTTTATAGATAACCTACAAAGTTCGGATGTTTGTGTTGCATTTAGATTTCTTAGTATGTCTGAATTGGAACTCAAGTCCATAATTAAAGAACGACATCACCAGATGGTCTCATAGAAGAAGCCAAGAAACATGTATTTTAAACTAAATTTTGACGCCTTGACGGTTGGTAATGGGGAGTGTCACATAGGCTACATACTTAGGGATGGTAATCATAATGTTATTAGCATAAATAGTCAACATATTCTATAGACAGAGGCCACTTCTATGTGGATTAGGGTGGCTCAGGCATGTAGGTTGGGGCTGAAGAAGCTGACTATTGAAGGGGACAATTTGACTGTGATAGATGCACTTCAAGGCAAATGGGATACGCCATGGGAAATAGAAATGATGATTGCAGATGTTTGAAATTCTTACCTTATTTCGATGATATCAAGATTCAACATTGTTTCAGAGAGGCAAACCAAGTGGTAGATTTCTTAGCTTCAAGAAACTGTAACATTAATCCTATTAGACCATATTCAGGAGGAGTGTTAGACCAACAGGGAACCTTCACCATATTTTGAAAGAAATCCTTTAGATCGTCCACATGGATGATTTAGGTTGGACATTCCTTAGGAAGAAAACCTAGTTCTTAACTATGTAAAAAAACTGACCTAGTGGCCATGTTTTATTTTTTATTTGTTCTTGAATGATTTTGAGAACAGATGCCCCACTACTAAGATCCCCATCTTATCTTGTCCAACAAGATCAATAAATTCCACCACCATTAGCTTTACCCTTTACTAGAAAGAGTAGCTCTTACTTCTTAGCTCCACAATACTAGTAAGCCCAGAAAATAGGGCTACTATGCAGCAAGAGGCAAAGAGATGCCGTAGAGACTAGAACCGCCACAGTTTTTGGTTGTATCTATTCCGCTATTAGTGGGGGCCCAACCCGTAGGTGGTTGAGCCGGTGGTTGTAGTGGGTGTGCCGGTTGTTGTTGTTGAGGTGTTGGTTGTTATAGAGCCAATCACTTGGTTGAATATCAAAGGAAGATGTTAGTTAGGCGTGAGATGTGACATGACATGACTAGTATATTACCTTTAGTTTGTTTGAGGGTGGATTTCATGTATTAACCTAAAAGTCTTCCAAAGAACACACCTTTTATGCCATAATTGTCAGGAAGGCAATTTAGAACACTTATGACCAATTGACCATGGTCCATGGACATACTGAAAAGAAAAGGGATGTGTAAAATACTAAAATGATAGAATATCTCAATATCATATTGGGGGATAAAAGAACAAAAGGCAACATCAACATCTCCACATCACAGAGTTTTACTAACAGAAACATGAAGTAATTCCCTTAAGGGCATTAATTAATGGTTTGCTACTACACCCGTAATTATTTCCCCATTGCACATGACTTTTTACTACATGAAAGATATCAAGAGATAAAAAGGAGCTCAAAGTAACTAAACTAAAAACCGAAAACATGAAAACACTCTCTACTGTTCAAACCCTAAAGCGCCTCCGCCGCTGCATGCTCCAAGTAACAAGAGGGATATAGGGAGAACCAGAGATGACAATGGAGAAACCCTTGATCCACTTTGAAGAGACCAAAGAACCAAACCAAATGCACAACCAACCCAACCTTCTACAATCTCACACAACGATGGACGGATCCAAAGAGCACGAGAAGAAGGCTAGTGAAGCCTACGAGCACCAACAACTCGAAAGAGATTGACACAACGCAAGACAACCAAGCTAAACCGAATCAACCTTGAGAAGCCTCTCTTTGAGAGCTCTCGTTTCCATTGTGCAAAAGCAACAACTAAATTATGAATTGTCTACCATAAAAGGACAACACACTCGGCCTTAAATACTCCCTAGAGGCCGGCCCAAAACATGCTAAAAAAATGAGCCCACATAAGGTGTCCAAAACATACTTAAAACAAGATGTCCAAAACATACTCAAAATGAAGTAAATAAAACAAGTCTTGGCTGGTACACACGGCCTTCACTCAAGCAATGATGGCTTGGCTTGAAAGGTCACCAAGGTCCTTAGCATAGGCTCGGTGAAGTCCTCAACTAGGGCGGGTTCCCTTGAGACATGAAGGCTTGCCAAGTTTTCTAGCTCCTCTTGCATGCGCTTGGCTTGAGCTCTTGTGGGTGGACCCTCTCCCATTGTAGGCACCATAGGTGAAGGCTCGGATGATCCCTCATCATTCTCCCCTTCTTGGAAAGGATTCGACCTCGAATCTAGCACGTCTATGTCTTCATCTTCCTTCATCAAGGAATGAATCAATTCAGCCACATGTGGGACGTCTTGATCTCCTGGCTCAAAGGGCACTTCTCCGGATTTCAGCTTTGAGTGGCTCACAAACTTCACTTCTTGACCTGAAATCAAAGCACTAGAAACTCCATGCAACTCCACAACTTGGTCAATAAAAGGGTTAGTCACATAAGATGCATTATGAAGTTTAGGGCATGCAATGAATTCAGCTTTCTTAGAGGACTTAGTCATAACAACAATGACAAAATAAGGCCCTCTAGCACGTCCACACAATTGTAAGAATGTAAGCACAAATCTTCCAATAACTACATGATATCCAAACAAGCATGCAAATAGTATTCCACTCTTCCTAGTCCTACGTTCAAGCTTAGGAGTGCAACTAACAACATAACACACATGATTGTGAAGAATAATAGTATGAAATAGATGCATCCCACATGACATGTATTGAGGAAAAGAACTTTGATGCACACAAGAATATCTAATTTTACATGCAAGGACTGATTTCTCCATGTGTAGTGTCCTATATGGAATTATATGCCAATTTTCAAACTCAAGAGATGGAATTGAAAAGGTGGAGAAAAGTGATACTTCCCTTGCATTAGTCTCCATTGGCACATCCTTTTTCTCTTGGTTGAAAACTGATTTCTTAGGCTGCTCAACATCTTTAGCTTCAACCTCTTCTTGGAGTAGGAAAGGCAAGCTCGAAGGAACCATGTAGGTCAGGTCCGTCCATGGAGTAGCCAAGGATTTGAATGAGCTATGCACAATGATGGGCAAACGATTGCCTCTTATAGTAGGAAGAGATGATGCTTCAATCTCCTCCTCCTTTCTTCTTGAATTGAACTCCTCTTCCATTAGAATGGAAGGCTGATTTGGTTTGTCCCTGAGCTCTTCATCACCTAGGGAGGGCCTTTCCTCTAGTAAGGAATCATTGTAAGAACTCAGCGGAACCATAGGAGTAGGCCGCTCCTCTTCCTCATAAGAAGCAACCAACACTTCACTCACAAGTGGCTGGACGTCCTTGTAGTTGTAGTATTGGTTGGGACAGATTTCAGACAAGTGCCCTCTCCCTTCACACATGACACACACGATGTCACGTGTCCTAACCCGAGGTGGTTGAGGGCTCACTCTTTCTCTGCTCTTGGACGTGCTTGTTGGGGAGTGCCATCTTTCTTCATAGGCACGCCTTGGCTCCTCATGATAGGCACGCCTTGGCTCCTCATGATAGGCACGCCTTGGCTCCCTTAGAGATCCTTGAAATCCATTTAAAGGGTTAGGAGCATAATATCTATCTCTACGCCGGGGGAAGTTGGTGGCTATGGGAACTCGACTCGCATAGTGGGGCACGGCGTTGGAGGGGCCTCCCTGCTCAGTTTGGGTGCCAAGAGGCGCAGCTGCAGGCTCGGGCACTCTTGTATCCAATGCCACCATCCGGTTGGTCAAGAGAGCAATGTTGTCCAACATTGTCTTAAGCATGTTGAACAACTCGGGTGGCACGTTGTCGGACCCTCCTTCATGTGATGGACTTCCTGTACGAGACATGATCAACAAACTTCAAGAAACAAGTTAGAGTTAGTGAAATCAAACATCCTCACAAGTTTTTACTCTCGTGTGTTTGATCGCTCACTCTCTTGTTGATGTCGATGCAAGCTTATGGATGCTGTTGCCTTGAGTGGATCAAAAACTTCACATGAGCCTTGGTGAACTTAGACAACACTTAACCAATGTGGATTAGCTCTTGGACTTAAGATGATGGTGCAATGCAGCCTTGGTTGAGCTAAAATGTGTGTATGGAAGCTTGGAAATGGACTCAAAAGAAGACACACAATTGGGCTCAACCTTGACAGAACACGAGTGGTTTAAACAACAAACCAAAACACAACAAGGAAACACACGGATGGACTCAAAACAACAAGAAAAAAGACACAACAAAGACACAAGGAAAAGTGTTTAGGAGACTCAACAAAGCAATGTCACAACTAGCTTGATTTACCAATACTCATGAACTTGTGGACAATGACCGACGATATGAATGAGGTGGTGAGTTGAGTATGGAATCAAGCTTGGGGTGGGGCTTGTAGAGATCAAACACTTGGGGATAACAACACATGATAAACAACAACACTTAGGAGTTTCGAACACCATAACCACATGCACTTGTCTTCCTTGCCTTTTTTTTTTGGCTTTTGTTTTCTTTCTTCTTTGCTGATTTTTTTTTTAAATAAACGTGCAGCAATAACAAAATAAAATACAAGTAGCCTGCTCCTTTTCTTCCTTTGACTTTTGAAGTAAACAAGGTGATTTGACTTGAGGGAACAAATGACGGTTTGGTAGGATTTTGGGGGCTGGAGTTGGTGAGGGTTGTTGGGGAGTTGGTGAGGGTTTTAGGGGAGTGGGTAGCTGGCTTTTGTGCAGCCTTGTAGGCGGCTGTAGCTGGGTTCCTTTGGTAAGAGTTGGTGTGGGTTTTTGGGGAGTTGGTGAGGGTTTTAGGGGAGTGGCCAGATTGTAGGTGGTTGTGGGTTTGTAGCTGGGTTTTGTGGGAGTTTTGTGAAGCGGCGGTCTGGGTGGTGGTGGGAAAGGGTTTGGCGGCAACAAGTCCACAAGACACAAGCACAAGCAATAACAAACTAGACACAATAATGCAAGAAAAACAAACACGAAAGACACAAGAGATGGCAAGAAGAAGAGATGGTAAATAATACTCAAAGGACTAACCGAGAAGGTGGCTCGACAGAGGTGGTGGCTTGGCGTCGAACCGGAGCTCTGATACCACTTTGATGTGGGGTCAGCCGCGGGTGCCCAATCTTGACGCCAAGTGACTCGATTGAAGATGGAGAGTGAAGACACACGAAATGCAACAATGGTTAGCAAGCGGAAACAACACACAAAACAAAGAGAAAGATAGAGCTAGAACCGAATAGGGGCAATGATAGAACCCTTGGGGTTGAGCACACCAAGAACCGAACCAAATGCTCCAAGTAACAAGAGGGATATAGGGAGAACCGGAGATGACAATGGAGAAACCCTTGATCCACTTTGAAGAGACCAAGAACCAAACCAAATGCACAACCAACCCAACCTTCTACAATCTCACACAACGATGGACGGATCCAAAGAGCACGAGAAGGAGGCTAGTGAAGCCTACGAGCACCAACAACTCGAAAGAGATTGACACAATGCAAGACAACCAAGCTAAACCGAATCAACCTTGAGAAGCCTCTCCTTGAGAGCTCTCGTTTCCATTGTGCAAAAGCAACAACTAAATTCTGAATTGTCTACCACAAAAGGACAACACACTCGGCCTTAAATACTCCCTATAGGCCGGCCCAAAACATGCTCAAAAAATGAGCCCACATAAGGTGTCCAAAACATACTTAAAACAAGATGTCCAAAACATACTCAAAATGAAGAAAATAAAACAAGTCTTGGCTGGTACACACGACCTTCACTCAAGCAATGATGGCTTGGCTTGAAAGGTCACCAAGGTCCTTAGCATAGGCTCAGTGAAGTCCTCAACTAGGGTGGGTTCCCTTGAGACATGAAGGCTTGCCAAGTTTTCTAGCTCCTCTTGCATGCGCTTGGCTTGAGCTCTTGTGGGTAGACCATCTCCCATTGTACACACCATAGGTGAAGGCTCGGATGATCCCTCATCAAAGGTATTTCCTATAACTCTTACGTTAATGATAGGACATCCTAAATATTTATCAACACCTGTAGTGGGGGTGACATTAAGAGTTAGTTGAATTTGTTGTTTTGTTGCATTCGTGGTGTTTTTTGGAACTTTGAATGCAGATTTATGGTAGTTAACTAGTTGTCTTGATACTTCACAATAGTCCTCTATAATTTTCTTTATTTTGGAGCAAGTACTATGTTTGATAGATGAAAATATTATAATATCTTCCACAAAGGCAAGAAAAGGGATTTTGGTGCCTTGTCTGTTGATTTTTATTCAGATTGGGTTAGTTATATCATTTGTTGCGGCTTGCAATTTTCGTTCTAATATTTATGCCCCAAGAATGAATAGAAATGGATATAGGGGGTCCCCCTATCTTAGTCCTATTTCTGGGAAGAATTGATCTGTTGGTCCATTATTCATAAGTACTGAGAAGGAAATTGTTTGGGTACACTCTTTGATCCAACTGATAAATTTGTTACACAATCCAAAATTTTCAAGTGTTTGTATCATGAATTCCCAATCCACACGATTGTAAGCTTTTTCCATATCTAGTTTTAGTGTCACCCATCCTTCCTTGCATTTTTTGGATCTGAATGAGTGAAAATTTCCGTGGGTTATCAATACATTATCTTGAATACTTCATTTTTCTACAAATGCTCCTTGCATTGGGTGGATTAATTTTGGTATGATAGCTTTTTGTAGTTCTGTTATTATTTTGGATATGATCTTTTAATTAAATTGTGTTGTATAAGCTGATAGGTCTATAATAATTGGTTGAGTTAGGGTTGTCACATTTAAGGATCAAGGTTATAAAAGTATGGTTAATATGTTTGAGTAGCTTCCCTGAGTGGAAAAAACTTTTGACAGCTCTAATGACATGCTGACTTATAATGTCCTAATATTTCTTGTAGAAACCAGATGGCTTCCATCTGGTCCCGCGCGATTTGTCTTCCTTGATCCCTTCTAGTAGTTTTTTTTATTTCCTCATTAGTTACTGGCTTGGCTGATAATTGGTTAGAGCTATCAAAATTTGACATGACCCGCAAACTCGACCCGACCCGTGTTTTCTGGGTTGAGACCCGACCCGAAAAGTATTGGGTCAAAAGTGACCCGACCCGTTCGACCTGAAAATTTCTGGGTTGGGTCAATACAAATGTATTTATATTTTATATATTAAATATTATAATATATATTGTATTATTAAAATATTATATAATAATAATTTTTTGTTTTTTTCTTTATTATTAAAATATTATTTTAATATTCATTTTATAAAATTTTGACAAGGCGCTCTAGACCCGCTGGGTCGACCCGAACCCGTACCTGACCCGCAACGACCTGACCCACAATCGAACCACAAATTTTGACCCGCAATCGACCCGACCCGTAAATGACTCGATCCGATACGCTGTATTGTTATGAAATATGAATCATTACATGATTGTGCTTGACTTATTCATTATATGAATGACTTGTGTTTAGAATATATGTATTGTCATTCCTACATACAAGTGGTCGAAAGAAAAAGTGAGGACATCCCTCCATATGGAGGTTTGTATGTGATTAAGACCTGATGCTCATCCCCTCAGATATATGGGACAAGGTCGATTTCGGAGATGGGAGTACATTAGTGGGTGCATGTCTCAAGGAGTAGAGGAGGTATGCATGTTCATACCATAGGCTTAAGTTTGTGACGTTTGTATAGACGTTGACTTCCAAAAGTAGATTGGAATTAGCCAATGTCCATAGAGAGAATGTGCGTTTATGTGTGTGCGCGCGTGTGAACGCGCATTCAATGTCATTTATTGATGGATACACTCATACACATGTTTGCATTTATTGTTTTTTATAAGGTGATATATGTCTTGATACCTAAAGTGATCTTACTTGTACTATTGTTAGGCGAAAGTGCGGAAAACCACCCGTTAAATACACGATTTTACGTGTAATCACCTGTTATATACAAAATTATTTTTAACCACCCATAACTCATCTCCCAATTAACAGATCACCACCCAACGCCTCTTTCCGTCCAAATTGTCATTAAAATGTGTAAAATGACAAAAATACCCTTTGGTCTTTCTTCTTCCTCAATTGGATTAATTATCTAAGCAAACCGAGGATGAACTCAAATTGAGGTTGGTCAGTGATCTGCGGATAACATGGGAAGGAGAGAACAAACTCAATGTATGGCGGTAATGGTGGCTCAAGCAAATTCAAATCATGGATAAAACAATGAATATCCAGGTCTGACTGTGGTTGGGACATCATGAACATGAATTGAATTTGTGGGCGGGATGAATGTTGAGTATTTTTCTCCATTGAATCTGGCGCAAGCAAGCCCTATCTAGCTAGATTTGAGCCGCGGGGTGGGAATCTCGCCACATCCAAGAGATGAGCCTATGGCTGGGACCATGACAGCTCCGATGGCGCCACCTAGAGGTCCAATTTTGGAATAAAGATTCCAGCAGTAGTATAAGGTACTTCACAAAATCCAGATATACGATAAATCAGAGTCAATAACTACCTTCCTCCATGCAATTTTTCCAACTGCTTCACTGATCTGGAAGAGGCTACCAACCTCGATGGCAACAATTATCTCCATCTAGCAATTTCCATGGCATATTCAAGGTAATTTTTAGGTAAACCAATAGAATTTTAAGCCCCGTCTACCTTTTCTGAGCAGTTGAGCTCCATCTTCACCCATGCCTTGTAAGATTTAACTTCGAAGAGCTTCATTAATTTTCAATCGCTCCAAGATTGGTCCTCTTTTTGCGAAGATCCTAATATGATCTTTCGTTGATGGTGGCCTCTTTAGGTTTCACTTTTTCAATTTCTTTTGGATTTGGTAAAGTACATAGAGAAAAGGAATAGGGGCTTTACAGAGTTTGCATAAAAAAATTATTGGATACTTCCAAAACTTTGGAGGTAAACTTCTGAAAATTTGTGGGATCATCAATGGAAATATCACACTATAAATGGAATGAGTGAAAATTTCTATGCGAAAAACAAAGCTACAATATCGGGTATTCAAATACGGACAAATCTGGTAATTTTGGGGGAAATCAAGGGTATTTCAGTCATTTTACACATTTTAACGCCAATTTGGACGGTAAAGGGCCTTGGGTGATGGTTTGTTAACAGTATTCGAGTTACAGGTGGTTATAAATAATTTCATATATAACGGGTAGTTACCCGCATAATCGGGTATGTAGCAAATACTTAATTTTCTTCTACACTTTGTTTGGTTGTCATAGTATCTTTTATGTAGAAGTTGTGACTACTATGTGATGTTGTGCTTACTAATGTAAATAAGAAATGAGGACCGAGGTGTTTACTATGGATTTAGATTGGAAATTGTAAAGTGATGATTATTATTCGGCAAAATTATAGGAAACCACCCGTTATATGGGGAACTTTACCTACAACCACCCGTTATAGAAGTAATTATTTTAAACCACCCAAAAGTTCACTTCCGTTAACAATCAACCACCCCCGAGCAAGTTTCGTCTAATCTTTTGTTAAAAAGTGTGAAATGACATATTTGCCCTTGATTTTTTTTTTAATTTTACGTGTTCAATGGCTGTTTTGGTTAATGAACCGGTTTAGTAAAAATAGTTAGTGGGGATCTTCATCAGTAAAACACAAGCTCTCGTTAATGGCAATGTGTCATTACATATTTTAAAATTTATGTTGAGTAAATCCATTTACCACTTTTTTGGTGTGAAATTGGGTTGTGATTTTCCAGATTTGAAAGCTGGGGTTTTGAGTAGGTTGGAATTGGGATGAAATTTATGGGCAATTTTTACTTTGTATTTGAATGTTGAAATTGGGGGAATTTTCTCGTGTGTTTGGAGATCACTCCCACTCACAGGCCTCCTTCAACCACCACATTCACCGGTGCTTCGTCTCGACGATGTTCCCGATGGCCCAATTCTTGACTGCCCTGATCGCCTCCTAACTTTCCTTCAAGTCCTTCGTCTCCACCAACATCCGCTACCTCTCTTATTACCACCACAACCATCCCAATTCAATCATTGCCTCCTTCTATCCTCCTCCTGCCCCCGCTGCGCCGGTGGCCTCACCATCCTCTTTACCGGAGCCACTAGATTTTTCAGCTTCCTCGTCCTCAAGAAGCATGACGGTGTCACAGTGTCCTATTCGTCAACACTGACTTGTTTGGTTTAACTAGTCTAATTAAACGCTCAAATTTGCGATTAAATTTGAAATTGGGGTGAGTTTTAGGATCATTCATCTGCGAAATTGGAAGTGAAGGACAAATTTGGGAAAAACTTGGGGGCGGATTTGGGGTCTTACTTGGGAGTGTATTTGAGGTAAAATTGAAATATAGAAACCAATAAACATAAGATTTGATAATGGTAGCCGCACATCTGCTAATATATCAACTTTAGGTGTAATACCATGATGATCTCCTTCTCCTCTTGTAGATAACTTGGCCTTTTGGTAAATAAGAATAAGTACTTAAACTTGTTCACCCCAATTGTATAAGTAGTACCCTAAACTGGAACAGAAATTAATTACTTTAAAAATTAGAGGCAATTTGGTAATTTCACACAATATAAAGATTAGACGGAAATTGCTCGGGGGTAGTTAATTGTTAACGGAAGTGAACTTTTGATGGTTTAAGATAATTACTTCTATAACAGGTGGTTGTGCTTAAAGTGTTCCATTTAACAGGTTGTTTCCTGCAATTTTGCCTTATTATTCAATGAAGTATGAATAGTTTTGATGTTTGTGGGGGAAGTTAGAGTCTATAACTTGATGCTATTGAGTATATCTTATACTAGAGGGATATAGATTAAGTTGTTATGTTTCTTTGAAAGTTTGAGTTTTTAACCAGATAATATTGGTGATATTTTATATTTTGGGATAGATTTATGAAGTAAAAGCTCTAAGTTGAGGCTATTTTGGATGATCTTAGACGTGAGAGTAAGATTGCAAGATCAAGGAAATGTACGAAATTAGAATTGATGGTTATGGGACTTTACTTTAAGGGGATAATTGAGTAATCATGTGGTACTTATACAATACTTGTGAATTGTATGACCAATAATTAAACGTTGTGGTTTAGGATACAACTTACTTTATTATTCTTTGGATAATTATCTAGATGTGTAGCATTGATTGATTGAAAGGATATGTGATAATTAAAGAGACCTAGTACGATGATTTTGATGTTAAATCATGAATTGGTCGTATTCTATTTTGGTATTAAGTGATATTGAAATCGATATGATTGAAGTAGATACTCTTTTATGAGATGTTCTGACTATTGCTATTTATTGTGTGTTTATCTGTTTAAACTCATGATTAATTATTGCCTATGATTATGCATAATGCTTATTTAAGATATGTTTTCTATGTGAGTACATGTTACCATATTCATTTATTGTAAGTCGATCAACTAATCACAATGAGGGGTGCTTACTTGTTGTAACATGTAATTGTTTCCAAATATCGTGAATACGAGAGTACTCAAGGTGGTGATGGATGAATTCTATGATACTATACATGAAGGGTTTAAATGAACTTTTGGTATTTACTATTAAAAGCGTTAATTGTATGCATTAAGGTTTTAATCAAGTCTTTTTCTATACTTTATTTTATGTTTTCTTAAGACTAAATCTCCTTTTTTTATAAGGAGAGATTATATAAGTTGTTTTTATTTGAAAAGGATTCTGCTACTGCTTTGTTTTTGTGATTTTATTACATGTTTTACAAAATTTTATTCGATGTTAAGCCTTGGGTGATATCGGACGTTAAATTTTGAGGTCACTAACGTGTAATATTCCTAGTATAAATCGGGGGTGTTACAATAACCTCTTCGTCTGAGTTTAAAACTTGTTATCAAAATCATCCAATTTTAGCATTTAATCTGTATCAAAATAGACATTATAGTTTTGATCACGAGAAAACTAGTTGTTTCTGTTTGTGCAATATTCAGATGGACTATTAGTTTCTACCCTTAGATGTAAAGCTCTAGTTCTCAAAACTCAAGGATAAGATGTTTTTATATCTTTTAGTTGTATGAATATTAACAAAACACTACATTTTAAAAATGCGGGACTTGTGCCTCGTCTAATGTCAGGCGTCCCACTCCTATCAAACCTAGTTACTATCCTACCAATTAAACCAAACTTACAATGGGTGCTTGGTTGTGGTACGTGTTGGTGGTCTTGTGCACCTGCACATGATCATCTACATCATAACATGAGTTTACCAAGCCATTATAGAAACAAATATAACCCTATTTGACAATTGATAATCACAATTACATATCATAATAAATTTGCTAAAAACATTGATTGCTTTATCAATTTGACACTTAAAATGTTGGAATTTAGCACTTATAGAAAATATAATATTAAAACATGTGAAACCTCTAAGATTAAATTGCAGGAACAATATATTTATACATCCTTGTTGCTAGTTTATTTTGAAGATTAGTCTTTTGAATTGTCGAGATATCGGACGGATTAATTTCTGGACTGATATTGAAACTTTCTACAAAATTGAAAAGATTCAAATTATGGCCATTGTGAAACAAAATTCAACAAAGAGTTGAATGATGAAATGCAAGATTTGAAAATTGTATTTCCTCACCCTCGAATGGCTTTGCGGATGTATCCGCGTTAGGTGGAAACCTTATCAACTTGTTAATGAAATTCTAGAACTTATCTTTCAAACCAAACGCATTATTGGTTTCAAACATAAAATCTTGGATAAGTTTACAATGTTATACTCATTTATTCATATGCTCATCCAAAAGAATGTGATAAGAACGATGTTTGTTACAACTAATTTAGTTTGTTATACTTATTCAATTACCTTGGTTGCTTATGAGTGATCTCAATCAAATCCAACATTCAGATGAGAAAAAAGGGTGGAACATAAACAGATTCCAAAGATTAATCTCTTTAAAAAATGGTTGTAATCTACTCGATATCTCAACTCAGGGCAATGAATTTGTTGGAAGGAAAAGTAGAACAGAGGAAATTAGTATTAATGAGAAGTTGGATAGAACTCAAATAAATGACCAACTGAATCAATGGTACTTGTGTATTTTTACTAATAAACATATTTTTTCCTCTTTTGATGATTCATATATCTTAGTTGATCTAGATAACCAACAACCATCAAAAGGAAAACCGTTTAATTTAAAAAAAAATATGGTGGAAAATAAAAGATTTCAAAATTATGTTACGCAGGCTTGGAGACTTCCACTTAGTGGGTCTAACACGTACCAGTTAGTTAAGAAAACTCATGAATTAATAATTAGTGCATAAAAATGGAACAAAATTACCTTTGTAAATATTTTCAAACAACTATTTAAGAGGAAATAACCAATCTTCAAAGAGATGTATCACAATCACCTCATAATACATTAATATAAAAATAGTTTAGACTCTTAAACAAAAAAGAAAAATGCTTAATTTTCATAAATCTTGCGGGGGCAAAGAGACAAATAAATCATTTAATCCTTGGACATGAGAACTAATTATTCCATAGAATTGCAAGTAGGAAAACCTATAAAATAAATTCGAATAGAAAATGGAATCGCTATTGTCAATAAAGAAAATTTCAACCGAAAATAAAAAATGACTTCCATGAAAATATATAAGGAAGATAATATTGATCTTAGTGTCTTGAACATGCATTTAGATTAGTTTAATAGAGAAGTTTATGATGAGAACAAGGCCTTTCTCACTAGACCAGTTACCAATAAAGAAGTTAAATCAACAATCTTCAATATTGATAGCGATAAATCTTCGGACTTTGATGATATGTCTGCAAAGCCTTACTAAAAGTACTGGAATGTAATATGCCCATCCATTATAAAAGTTGTTAAAAGGTGTTTCTCCTCTGGGAAAATCCTAAAACACAACACCTTCATAACACTTACACCAAAATGTGATAACTCTAAGTCAGCAAGTAATTATAGATTTATTAGTCTATGCTCTATAATATATAAAACAATTTCTAAAATTATAACAAATAGACTAAAAACAATCCTTGACAAGCTAATTCATCCTTTACAAGCTGCCTTTGTTGCTAACAGAGTCATATATGACAACATTTTCTTATTACCTATGAAATCTTCCACTCCTTTCGAAATTAAAAAAAAAAGATAGGTGGATTGCAATTTGCAACTAAACTTGATGTGAAAAAATGCTTATGACCGACTCAACTGGAATTTTATTCTTATTACCCTCCAAAAATGTGGCTTCTGCAACCGATTATTAGCTGGATTAAGGTGTGTATTAGAACAATCTCTTTCTCACATCTGGTTAACATTTGACCAACTGATATTTTCACCTCTAGAAGAGGTCTCTGTCAAGGTGACCCAATCTCCCTATATCTTTTTATTCTTTGCGTAGAGATCTTGTAGTGAAAACTCCAACGGAATAGTGATGACAAATTGAATCAGATTGGGTTTAAATTGGCTAGAGGGGGAATAAACATCCCCTTCATGGCATTTGCAAATGATTCTATGATCTCTGCAAAAGCTAATCAACATCATGCCTTACACTCAAAACAATCATTGAAGAATTCTGCCCTTTCTCAAGTAACTAAACATCTAACAAATGTACGTAAAACACAACTACAACATATATTAAATATAACTAAGGGGTTTTTACAGGAAATCACCCGTTATATGTCACTATTTACACGAAACCACCTGTTATATCGATATTTATTTTAAACCACCCAATTATCTATCTCCGTTAACGCAAAACCATCCAGAGCCATCTGCCGTCCACTTTGCCGTTAAATGTGTAAAATGTCCCTTTTACCCTCGCTTTTTTTAAAATCTCTTATTCCTTACATCCAAAATTTGGCTAAGCTATGTAAATAACTTAAATTTTATTTATATAAACTAATGGGAATTTTAGATATTAATTTTAATTTTTTTTTAAGATTTTAGGGGCAAATTTTACACTTTTGGAAAAACAAGGATATTTTTGTAATTAGGACCAAAAGAGATCTAAATCATGTTCAGGCCAAGAACACGAAGAGCATCTCGTGAACAACATCTCGTGTGAGGTAATCGGCGGTCTTGAACAGCATCTCGTGAACGTCCACCGTCCCCTTGGGCGCGAGTCCCAGCGCCGACAACACCACCACCACGACGTGGTTGCGCCAGTAGGCGATCCTCCCCATCTTGAGCCTCGTCCACCACGGCTGCGAAGGCAGCGCCGCCAGATCCCTCTCCTGGACCACCTTGAACCCCACCTTCCTCGCCGTCTCCGCGATGTCGGAGTAGCTCCTGAGCCCCAAAAGCGCGTCACCCCTCTCGATCCCCTGAATCACCTCGACGTGCTCGGCATCCTCCCCCTTGTACTTGTCCGTCGTCACCCACTCGTACGAGACATACAGCGCGCCGGGCTTCAAAACCCTAAGGTACCCAATTTCGCCAAAAAACTCTCTCGGTCTCGCTCAAACCTTTCCCTCTGAAAATTGACAAATCCGACCACCTTCTGCCACCGTTCGCCGTCGATGGCCGGAGGTAGGGTATGAGGGTAGTTTTGTAATTTAAAAAAAAGCGAGGGCAAAAGGGACAATTTACACATTTAACGGCAAAGTGGACGGCAGATGGCTCTGAGTGGTTTTGCGTTAACGGAGATAGATAATTGGGTGGTTTAAAATAAATATCGATATAACGGGTGGTTTCGTGCAAATAGTGACATATAACGGGTGGTTTGCTGCAAAACCCCTATAACTAATACCAACTCTCTTAAAAATATATTGTTTTCCATATTAATGAATTGTAAATTTAACAAAGAAACTTTCCAAAATATTATTCTTAGCTCTAAAAAAACAAGTGAAAAAAATGACTGCAAATACCCTAACCCAAGCTAGACGTTTGGTCCTTATTCAATCCAATCTATTTGCCAAACCAAACTATACAATGCATAGCTTCATGATGCATGCATCAATCCATAAAAAAAAACTAGATAAATTATAGAGATTTCTTTTGGAATAAGGAGAATAGATATGTAATACCCACACCACATTGGGCCGGCCATCACAGGGCTGCAGCCCATACACCCCAACCCATCCTTGGTAGCTCCTCCTAATTAATTAGGAAGCTATTTCCAAGAGGTTGTTGGGAGCGCTTGAACTCGAGACCTCTCCCCTTTATCCACTCCCCACAAGGAGTGAATACCAATTGTGTTGCAGCGCAATTGGTATCCACTCCTTATGGGGAGTGGATAAAGGGGAGAGGTCTCGAGTTCGAGCGCTCCCAACAACCTCTTGGAAATAGCTTCCTAATTAATTAGGAGGAGCTACCAAGGATGGGTTGGGGTGTATGGGCTGCAGCCCTCTGATGGGCCGGCCCAATGTGGTGTGGGTATTACAAAAAAGTACACTTTTTATGTGAGTGCTCAAGCCACGGGCCTAGCCCAACATGAGACACTCCATGAGCCGCATCCCATGTACCCCAACCCATCTCTGGTGGCCTACACCAAATTAATGGTGGCCAGTTCCATCAGGTTGTTGGGAGCACTCGAACACGAGACCTCTCCCCTTTATCCACTCCCCACAAGGAGTGAATACCAATTGCGCTGTAACACCCCTAAAACTTAACCCTTTTGGAAAGGTATTACCACCAGTGACCCCAGTGTTCCTTACCGAGATCACCCAATGCTTTACCAAATAAATACAATTTATGAAATGCAATTGATACACAAAGATTAAGCATTAAATTCCAAACATAACATTGTCGAGGAAATAAGAGTTACAGGATTACAACCCAATCCCGAATAGGTCAAAACATAGTTTAAACCCAACACAGCGGAAGACTAAGAAAGTAAGTTACAATCGGAGTTATTGTCCAAAGGATCATAACCTGATTAAAGAAATAATTAAAACATTCAAAAACCACCGCCGACTTCATAGTCCTTCTAATCTTCTGAGCTACTTCTTAACTGATGTGCCGAATCAAACGGATGACACCAGCCAACCATGCAAGGGAAAATATTGGTTGGTTAGTCTAAATGAATAGACTAGCAAGGGAACAAAGCAGAATGGTTCGAAGCAGTGGTATTAGGTTAGACTCTTCGTCCCTCGAATAATAATCGAGTACGCTTGTCAACCACCATACTCCTACTGGAATACACAAGAGGTATGCACAAGAGAAGATTCTGGAAGACTGAATCTTCACAGAAATCGACTCGAAAGAAGACTCCAACTGAAATGAGTCTTTAAGGAAGCAATGACAAATCTGGAAAGTTACAGAATCATTCAACCAAGATTTAAAACTGACTGAGATGCTTCGGTTCACGACCAAACTCATCGCCTACAGCGAATCCAGATTGGAAAGAGAACGTACTACATTCAAGTCAAGACGAGTTTTCCTAGCTGCACTGAACTTAGCTGCACTACTCGCCCAAGGTGTATTAATTATGTGCGTCAAGGTAGCACTTATCTGATTTATGTTTCAAAAACACACATCACGTTATAGACTTTTACATGTGTACCCCACCAATGGGATGACACATCTTAGTATACGTTTCGTCGAGAGTGACGTATACCGAAAGGTTTGTGACACCAGCTAAGTGTCCTGTCTCTACACACATGTGTAAGAGACCGATCATGATCTTAGAATAGTACCAGATGGGGACGAGCCATCCCGATACCAGATTATAAAGAAACGACTGGACAGAGTCCGAGTAACGTTCCTATCTAACAGTGCTAACTAAACAGTTACAGCACCACAACATTTACAGGATAAATCCACATAAAGGCCCGAAAGGCGATCACAGATAATAGCGTTGTTCTAGCAGATATACAACCTATTATATGATTTTCAAAACAGTTTATCAAAACCGTTTCCAGACAAACAGAATATTCATTCCAAATTAATTACTCAGATAAACTACTGATAATTAATGTAAATATGGAACGAAAGAGCAAGAGCGAACCACCACTTGCCTTACTCCGCAGAATAGTCTAAAGACGTCACTGGATTCCGGGCTCGACACGGTACATCTCTGACAGCACAACGACCTTCGAGTCGACCCATAAAAGGAACCCTAAGTTAGACCCGACATAAACAGTACGAATCTAAACACGGCGAAAGAACACGAAAGGAAAGACGCCACGACGACAACCGACCAAGCCAAAGCCACGAAGGCGTTCTGGGCACTGGCGGCTGTCGCCGTTCTTGGCGGCAGTCGCCGTGAAGAACACGGCGGTCGCCGTTAAGAACACGGCCGACTGAAACGAGAGAAAACTCACCCAAAAATACGAGAGGTTTGGCCTCCTTCGACTTGCTTTGGCTTCTAACCTCCAAGGCTAACCAAAAGCTTCACAAAGGCACTCTGGAAACACACCAAAACAACACCGGCGAGACCTCCGGCGAGCACAAGAAAACCGGCGAAAACAAAACTCCGGCGAGAGGCGAATTTGGCAGAGGTTTGGTGCTGGGATGGCTCAAAACCTCACCCCCAACACCTCCTTTTATAGCCAAAGTGTCTGAAGCGATCAACCAAACCCTGAGACGTGGCCGAAAGCAAGATCGGCGCCCTTGATTTCCGCCGGCGACCAATAGGCAATGCCCACTGGACAATCACGACGGTCGCCGTTTTTGCCTGCGGCGGGCACGCGGCGGTCGCCGTTGCCAGGTCTGTCGCGGCCAGCTAGAAGCTGACAAGCTGACTCCTCGGGCCCAACCACGGCGGTCGCCGTTTCTGAACGGCGGTCGCCGTTTTCCCTTTTTCCCGCCCATTCGGCTTTGAACGAGCATGACGATAAACCGGGATAAAAATTATCGTACGCGAACGACAATTTAAAATTCAAGGCACCTTGTCTGTATATTATTTCACTGAGAAAAATATTACAGATATAGAGCACATTACAGAATGTCTCAAGCTACCTGAATTAAATCCGACGTACACAACGGGTACTCGGGAAAGCCACTTCCTTCATCCAGAATTCGCATTTAGACAATTTAGCATAAAGCTGATGTTGTCTAAGTATCGACAAGGAAATCCGTAGATGTTCCTCGTGGACTTCTTCATTCGGAGAGTAGATCAAAATGTCGTCGATGAAGACCACCACGAACTTATCCAAGTACTGGTGAAAATATCGGTTCATCAAATCCATAAAGACAGCTGGAGCATTTGTAAGCCCAAAAGGCATTACTACGAACTCGTAATGACCATATCTAGGAATGTCCTGCTCACGAATCCTGAGTTGATGATATCCAGATCTTAAGTCGATCTTGGAGAACACCTTTGCTCCCTGCAATTGGTCCAACAAGTCATCAATCCTAGGCAAAGGATACTTGTTCTTGATCGTCACCTTGTTCCACTCTCGATAGTCGATACAAAGTCGGAACGATCCGTCCTTCTTTTTGACGAATAAAACCGGAGCACCCCACGGCGATGCACTCGGCCTGACATAACCTTTGTCAAGAAGATCTTCAAGTTGATTCTTCAATTCTTGCATCTCAGCTGGAGCCATCCGATACGGGGATTTGGAAATCGGCGCCGTACCAGGCTCGAGATCAATTGAAAACTCTACGTCACGATTTAGGGGTAATCCTGGAATTTCTTCCGGAAAGACATCCAAAAATTCCCTAACTACAGGAATATCAAGAACCTCAGGTCCATCCTTCTCAGGCGAATCCAAGTAGCAAAGGTACCCGACACATCCTTGTCGTAGTAGCTTAAACGCAGCCATTGCATTGATCAGCTTGCCGTTATCAGCGTCATTTCGACCTTTGAACTTGCACACGAATTGGCCCCCGGATGACACCATCACCGTTCTTGAACTGAAGTCGATCACCGCCTTGTGACGCGTCAGCCAATCCATATCGAGAATAATGTTGTATGGAGCCATGGCTATGCAGATTAAATCTGCCTCGAATTCCTTACCCTGAATGGTAATCGGAAAGTCGGACAAATGCTTGGTTCCCACCAAACGTTCTCCATTAGGAAGATTAACGACGAAAGGGTCGCACGAATCATTGCACACTAAGTCTAACTTGCTAACACAGCTATCCGAAATAAAGGAATGCGTAGCACCAGAATCAAACAGAATGCACACTGAAGTAGAGTGAAGGTATAGAGTATCTTGAGCAATCGGAGCGTTGGGTCCATCTGCCTCACGCATCTCGTACAAGCGTTGGCCCTGACTTCCAGAAGCAGCTGGGGCCTTTCCCCTGTTCTGAGCAGTCGTCTGCACTGAAGGGCTAGGAGTCTCAGCAGGCTTAAACCTAGGTCGGTTGCTCTGATGAACTGACCCTTGCTGCGACTCTACTCCCTTCTGCTTTCCCTGCTTGCAGAACTTTTGCAGATGACCATCACGTCCACACCCAAAGCATGGCCTCCTCTCCTTCCGACACTCAGTGCTCTTGTGCCCAGCAGTACCGCATTTATAACACTGAACGGAACTCCTGGTATGCCCTGACTGCTGAGTCGATCCTCCTTGCGTCATCTCCGTCTTAGCTCGGCCGGACTTGGCGAAGTTAGACGGTGGCGCAGGGCGCTTAAAACCACCTCCCTGGTTCTGATGCTGCATCGACTTTTGTCGGTTGTGCCTCTTGGTCGACTCCTCGAGAGTCACCTCCAGCTTATAGGCACAATCCACATACTGCTCCAAGGTAGAGCATGTGTGGTGCACCATTAATGGCTTGATATCCAGGTTCATCCACTCGTGGAAGTACCAGATCTTTTGAGCATCGCTGGTGATCTCGGCAGTGGCGTACTGTAGAAGATGGTTGAACTTAGATGCCAACTCGGTCACTCTCAGACCATCAGTCTGAGGGTACAAGAACTCTTTATGCTTTTCCTCTCTCATAGCACGAGAGAAAAAGCGATCAACCATCTTGGTCTTGAACATCGACCAAGTTAACACTGGGCTCTCAGCCAAACCAGTGCTCTCCCACCACTCGCTAGCCTCCTCCTTCAGCTGAAGAGACATGATATGGACCTTCTCGGCCTCCGTACACTCCACGTTCCTGAACAGCCTCTCCATATGGGAGAACCAATGAGTCACTGTCACTGGCTCCCCTTTCCCGTTATAGCAGTCGGGTCTCATGGAAGTAATGGTCTTAAGAGCGCGACCATAGCTGTCCCTCGCCCTAACGACAGTCTCCTGAGTCATAGGGTTTCTGGGTTCCACAACATCAAGAACCGCTGCATGAATAGGCACTTCTTGTGCTTGAGGCACACTTGGTCTCAAGACATCAGTAATAGCCTGCATCACGATCCCACGGATCGCCTCAACAGCTGCAGCGTCAAACAGCATCGGCGCCTGGGTCTGATCCTGACCTTCACGCCTCTGCTGGACGCGAGACTCAGACTCGTGTTCATCCTGAACACCTCTTCCTGCTGGTCTGGGGTTTTGGCTGGTCCCAGCACCGGCTCGAGTCGAGTTTCTCGTGCTTCTTGGGTTCACCATCTGTTTACCGATCCAATTCCAAGCATTCAATACATTAATATTATGCAACATACTTATGCAATATATCAATGTAAATAAATCACTCAGAATAGATCAACTTGGCATTTTATAGATGAACCTTCGAATTCTTACACAAGTTACACATAAGTTTATCATTCGAGCGTTAGGACAACATTGCTCGAAGATATAAGTGTTTCTCAAAGTACTTGCCGCAATACTGAAATATTACACAAAGTACAACTTGGAATACTAAGAAACGAACTACTACGATAGGCAACGCCACTCCTCCTCAAGGCGTTCCAAAACGTCTCCCATACGACTGGCTACCCGTGCATGGTCTCTTCGGGCTAGGCTCACCATCGACCTCTGGCGATGGGTTTCGCACCCTGCTTGACCCTGAAGCACATAGTCCTAGCTCAGCCATAGAAAAGTATGGGTCGTCCATGACTGGTCCTTCTATTCCAGCCCTCCTCTGAGTACTGGCGATCAGCTCCTCCCTCTGACGCTGCTGTTCTGCGGAGATTTCCTCGCTCTGGCGGAGAATCTCCTGCAGCTCGGATTACGACCTCCATCTCCTTGGAGTAGGGATAGGCTGAGATTCCCTGTCACTTCTCCCAATACCGTACTCGGTATACAGTGCCTCCCAATCAACTTCTGACATGGGTGCGTACTCTGGCACTTGTGACAATCCTGTACCGGGCTCCTGAATCTGCCCTCCAAGGTCCAACTCTGGATCCTCTTCTGGATCATCCTCTATGGGATCCTCTTCCTCGGGATCATCCTCGATGGGATCCTCTTCCTCGGGATCATCCTCGCTGGGATCCTCATCCTCGGAATCATCCTCGATCATCTCCTCGTCCTCGACAGGATCTTGCTCAAGCATCTCCTCTTCCTCCTCGTACTCGATCTCCTCGGGAATTGGTCCCAGCAGAAAGTCATCTTGGTAAACCCCTTGTTCATACCTTGACAACTCGTCTTCTTGCTCCCATTCCTGTACTCCCTCCACCCTTGGTGGTGGCACAGGTGCAGGTCTAGGGACCATAGCATTCCTGGCTATAAGGACAACCGACTCGGGGAGAACGTGCTTGACGTCTTCGGGTGGGCTACTCGGGCCTCCAACCTCGAAACATCGCTGAGGTAACGGAAAGTCTAGCCTCGGCTGATCCGCCTTGGCGTCTTCCGACCCCCTACCAATAGAAAAGCAGACACCCATCCTATCGAACAATAAGAAAGGAATTAGTCTTTCTAGACATAGAAGCAAGCTTACTATATCAGACTATAAAGAAGACATGACTATGAACGGTGTTTTTAAATTCTTTTCAGAATGAAAATTCAGAGCCCTTTTTAAAGCATTTTGAAAATGAATAAGTGGTTTATAAAAATTCCAAACCCGTTTTAAAAACTTTTGGCTCTGATACCACAACTGTAACACCCCCAAAACTTAACCCTTTTGGAAAGGTATTACCGCCAGTGACCCCAGTGTTCCTTACCGAGATCACCCAAGGCTTTACCAAATAAATACAATTTATGAAATGCAATTGATACACAAAGATTAAGCATTAAATTCCAAACATAACATTGTCGAGGAAATAAGAGTTATAGGATTACAACCCAATCCCGAATAGGTCAAAACATAGTTTAAACCCAACACAACGGAAGACTAAGAAAGTAAGTTACAATCGGAGTTATTGTCCAAAGGATCATAACCTGATTAAAGAAATAATTAAAACATTCAAAAACCACCGCCGACTTCATAGTCCTTCTAATCTTCTGAGCTACTTCTTAACTGATGTGCCGAATCAAACGAATGACACTAGCCAACCATGCAAGGGAAAATATTGGTTGGTTAGTCTAAATGAATAGACTAGTAAGGGAACACAGCAGAATGGTTCGAAGAAGTGGTATTAGGTTAGACTCTTCGTCCCTCGAATAATAATCGAGTACACTTGTCAACCACCATACTCCTACTGGAATACACAAGCGGTATGCACAAGAGAAGATTCTGGAAGACTGAATCTTCACAGAAATCGACTCGAAAGAAGACTCCAATTGAAATGAGTCTTTAAGGAAGCAATGACAAATCTGGAAAGTTACAGAATCATTCAACCAAGATTTAAAACTGACTGAGATGCTTCGGTTCACGACCAACCTCATTGCTTACAGCGAATCCAGATTGGAAAGAGAACGTACTACATTCAAGTCAAGACGAGTTTTCCTAGCTGCACTGAACTTAGCTGCACTACTCGCCCAAGGTGTATTAATTATGTGCGTTAAGGTAGCACTTATCTGATTTATGTTTCAAAAACACACATCACGTTATAGACTTTTACATGTGTACCCCACCAATGGGACGACACATCTTAGTATACGTTTCGTCGAGAGTGACGTATACCGAAAGATTTGTGACACCAGCTAAGTGTCCTGTCTCTACACACATGTGTAAGAGACCGATCATGATCTTAGAATAGTACCAGATGGGGACGAGCCATCCCGATACCAGATTATAAAGAAACGACTGGACAGAGTCCGAGTAACGTTCCTATCTAACAGTGCTAACTAAACAGTTACAGTACCACAACATTTACAGGATAAATCCACATAAAGGCCCGAAAGGCGATCACAGATAATAGCGTTGTTCTAGCAGATATACAACCTATTATATAATTTTCAAAACAGTTTATCAAAACCGTTTCCAGACAAACATAATATTCATTCCAAATTAATTACTCAGATAAACTACTGATAATTAATGTAAATATGGAACGAAAGAGCAAGAGCGAACCGCCACTTGCCTTACTCCGCAGAATAGTCTAAAGACGTCACTGGATTCCGGGCTCGACACGGTACAGCTCTGACAGCACAACGACCTTCGAGTCGACCCATAAAAGGAACCCTAAGTTAGACCCGACATAAACAGTACGAATCTAAACACGGCAAAAGAACACGAAAGGAAAGATGACACGACGACAACCGACCAAGCCAAAGCCACGAAGGCGTTCTGGGCACTGGCGGCGGTCGCCGTTCTTGGCGGCGGTCGCCGTTCTTGGCGGCGGTCGCCGTTCTTGGCGGCGGTCGCCGTATTCATCACGGCGGTCGCCGTGAAGAACACGGCGGTCGCCATGAAGAACACGGCGGTCGCCGTTAAGAACACGGCCGACTGAAATGAGAGAAAACTCACCCAAAAACACGAGCGGTTTGGCCTCCTTCGACTTGCTTTGGCTTCTAACCTCCAAGGCTAACCAAAAGCTTCACAAAGGCACTCTGGAAACACACCAAAACAACACCGGCGAGACCTCCGGCGAGCACAAGAAAACCGGCGAAAACAAAACTCCGGCGAGAGGCGAATTTGGCAGAGGTTTGGTGCTGGGATGGCTCAAAACCTCACCCCCAACACCTCCTTTTATAGCCAAAGTGTCTGAAGCGATCAACCAAACCCTGAGACGCGGCCGAAAGCAAGATCGGCGCCCTTGATTTCCGCCGACGACCAACGGGCAATGCCCACTGGACAATCACGGCGGTCGCCGTTTTTGCCTGCGGCGGGCACGCGGCGGTCGCCGTAAACGCGGCGGTCGCCGTTGCCAGGTCTGTCGTGGCCAGCTAGAAGCTGACAAGCTGACTCCTCGGGCCCAACCACGGCGGTCGCCGTTTTCCCCTTTTCCCGCCCATTCGGCTTTGAACGAGCATGACGATAAACCGGGATAAAAATTATCGTACGCGAACGACAATTTAAAATTCAAGGCACCTTGTCTGTATATTATTTCACTGAGAAAAATATTACAGATATAGAGCACATTACAGAATGTCTCAAGCTACCTGAATTAAATCCGACGTACACAACGGGTACTCGGAAAAATTCCATAATTCCCAAAATAACCTTACAAAAATACGGGGTATCACAAGATAAAGATGTGACCATGCCTATGGTCTATCACGAGGATTCACCCTTGTCCACGCCAATGCCCTTGGTCATGGCCTCGGCACCCAACAAGCTCGTTACTTGGCCGCGCACCAATTAGGGTTTTGCGCAACCCTCTCGGCAACACCTCACCAATTGGATCAATCACACAAGACCGAGCTAGGCACCTTGAATCTGACCTCCAAAAAGGTCTATTGGCATCAGGTGCGCCCATGGAAAGTCAACTTGGCGTGGTGGTTTGCCTTCACTCCATCGCGGGGTCGAGCCCGGTGAGCGTGAATGACTTTGGCTCCGGCACTTATTCCACAACTTGAGTGAGATTTATTTCATGGAACTACCATGCATGTTATGTATAAAATAATGTGTTCCTCGGCCTTAGAGGTGTCCATAACTTCTTCCAAGTGAAAGGTCTCCAAAATTGTTGGTCATTTAGTGCAAGATCACAAAGAAGCTTTTGTGTTTTGCTTCTTCTTTTTAATCTCTTCTTTTTGCCATTGTTAAGGAAAGTTTTTTCATCAATAAAGCAAGTCAAACTGAGTGTTAGCTCAAGAGAATTTCCAGAATTCTTGTTGATTGCTCGTGAGTAATATCGAGCATTGGTTAAGTCACTTTGAGTGCGTCGTATCTCTAAGTTGCTTGATCTTGTTCAAACCTTGAGTGGTGAGTCATATCCACAAGATATTTGATCACTCATCCTTTACAATTTCCAGAAAATATCAACAATAAAACGGATCCAATATCCAACCAAACACAGCCCCAAAAACAAGTCTTGTAAATTCCCTGAAAACCCTAATTCGTGCACGATCGAGCCATCACTTTGGTGAATGATTCAAAGGCAGAACCTACCTTGATACTAAGCATATTTGAGGAAAGATCCATCCGACACAATGCTCTAATTAGTTGGGATAAGATTTATAAACCTACGTGTGACTGTGGATTCGGTATCAGGAAAACCCAATTTATGAATCAAACACTCCAAATGAAGTTAATTTGGAATTGAATTGTTGAACTTAATAATTTGAGGGTCAAAATAATTAATGGAAAATACATAAACACATTAATAAATTTAAATATAGCAAAAAGTCAAAACACTTCACGGAAATGTGAAAAACTAAGCGAGCTTGGAGAAACCTTTAAAAAAGGTATCTTCGGGTTGGTTGGAAATGGTAGAATAATTAAATTCTAGACAAATTATTGGGCAATTCCAACTAAGTAAGCCAACAAAATAAATTGCCCCTTAGAATCCGACCTCAATAAAACTATAATTGGATTCATTGATGACAACAAAACTAAAAGGTTGATTAATTGAGAAATGCTCTACTATGTACATGATCTAGTTGTGACCATAATTGACATCTTGAAAAAAAAAAAAAAACATTTCAAGATGGATTGTACTAGAGACTATAATATCCAACTTAAATTAGAAGGACAATATGGTAATTTTATTTTGATAATAATAAAAGTAATATTTTTTTTTATAGAGAAGTAATTTGAATTTTCATTAACTTAAGTTTAAAATTTATGTTAAGATATTTTTTGTACAAATTATCAAATGGGTTATAATAGTATAGTGTAGGAATAAATAATTAAGTATAACCATGAATGTAGTGAATATTATGATAAAGGTTATAGGATTTATTAAGTTTATTCCATGTAGGGATATAATAATTCTTACCCAAAGTATGCTATCTCTTAAGTCATGAATTATTTAAATTATGTTAACCTTATGTTAATAATAATTTAAATAAACTTATCAATTTAACTTTAATTATTTAAATTATGATTAATAATATGTCAATTAGGATTTAAATATGGTTAAATTTATGAAAAAATGTAACTTAGGCTTAGAATTAACCAAATTTAATTTTTCTTTTATCCTAAATTTGGGTTAAAATGTATCAATAAACTTAGGATAATATTATAGATAAGTTTTGGTAATTTTTATAATTTTCAAAATATGAATTAAGGGTATTTTTGCACAAGTTGAAAAGTTGGGCAAAATGTGTAATTAAGCCAAAGGGGGGGGGGGACTGTGAACAATACCCCATATTCTTCAACCTTCAACCTGCACGCCCAATATCCATTTCCATGGCATTTTTGCACCCAATTTCGGGCCAATCCCTCGAATTGATTCATGGTCTTTGTAGATATAGATATTTCGTCCATAATCCCACAAAAATCGGGAATCATAACCGCCCCAAACGATAGAATTTTATCGTTTAAGTAAAACATGTCGTTTTTACACTTTTTCGGTATTTCGCAAAATTCAATCTTATCTCGATTCCTTTAAAGCCGAAATTTTCAGGATCTTAAAGACATCGTTATGGGATTCAATTCCTCTATAAATAAGATCCCAACCCTCGACTAATTTTCATCCAATTCTCCACGTTAGGGTTTATAAAATTCCAAAAAAATTTCGGTTGTTCTAGGATAAAATTCTCCCACCTCAGGGCATATCCACTTACAATTCTGGTGTCTAACTCTTTGTCTTGAAGTCACAAATCCAACGCCTCCGACCCCGACCCATTTGGTGCCCCGCGAGCCCGAATCGAACCGATTTGTCTTAGTGTGTCTCATTCGCTGTTTTTTCCGGTATATCTGAATTCGTGTTTTGCACTTTTTTTAGATTAATCTTATTTAGTGGGATAATTGAGACTAGTTAGTGATAATTAGGGGTAATTTAATTTTATTGATATTAAAATTAAATTAAACTTAATTCTACGATATTATCTTAGGTTGTAAAATGTTAATCTTTAACATTACAATTAGATAATATGTTCGAATTAAATAATTAATTGGTGTTGTAAATAAATTAAATAATTTATTTATTTATAGTATGATTATTTAGAATATACGACTAAAGGATTTTAGTATCATATAGATAATCGTTATATTGTGTAACTTTGACAATTGATTTATTTAGACTTAAATAAATCCAATTAGAAATCGAGACGAGTAACGCTCAATTGACATTATTAAATAAATTATCTAATTATAATTTATTTTTGTGTGAATTAGGTACTTCTCGGAATCGCTATTGGAAACGGAAACGAATCATGAATCCAGTTCGTTGGTCAAGAGCAACTTCTTCCGTAACGTTGTTCGACCTATATCATAACTCGAGGCAAGTGACGGTTTGCTCTTGCATTTATTTCATATCTTCCTTAATTGACAATTAATTAATTGTTTTAATTAAGTTAAAATAAATATTTCCATTTTGTGTTTGAGAACTTGTGTGTTATAATAGTGCGGAAATATATGTATTATATACTAGGTTGTATATATTGCTAGTGATTACCCTTGTATATATATTGCTAGTGATTACCCTTATTCGAATATAAGTGGTGGTGCACTTAGGTAGTGCAGTTATTCAGGATTCGTCCCATGATATTCTCCTATCGAGATGATGTGGATTAAAAGCTTTAACGTAAATGCACGTTTTGTAATTAAATAAGATAAGTTCTTTTATTTACGTAATTAATATACTTCAGGCGAGAAGTACAACGTGGAAACCGCACGGGCTCCTGTCTAAAGTAAGTCCCCTATCCAATCTGAATTTGCATTATGCGGTAAGGTTGGTTGAGGACCCAAATAGTCAAATGAGTCATTTTAAAATCCTTGATGTGTAATAATTATAAATGTTCCTAAACAAATACATATAATTCTCATAAGACTCAATTTCATTAGTCTTCTCTTGAATCAAACATTTATTATGTTTCAGTGGAAGTATAGTAGTTATATACCGTTTATCGAGTATTATCGAGAAACAAGGGTAGTAATTATATACGACTACAAAGAACCTCACATAAATACCCTTGCATAGTCTTTCATTAGACTAACCAACCGTTAATTTTCCTTGCATGGTTGGTTGGTGTCATCCATCCCATACGGCACATCAGTCATTTGTCCCAGGCTATCTTGAAGTAACAAATCAAAGAAGAAGGCTTGCAGTTGAAGGTTAGGTTTTAATGTACCATTTTGAAGTTGTTTACTATCGATTTAATTTTCTTAATAAATGTAAGAAATTATTATATCTAGATCACCTAGTCATGTATTTAGGGTTAATATGAAATCTTCCGCTGTAACTTCATATTGTTTTGTAAAAATGGTCTTCTCAATTTACGAGAGTAATTTTAATAAAGGTTGAGTATTTGTTTCACAAGTCTTCTGCTATTATTTTCTTTGTTATCAATCTATTTAAGCATAAATTGTTACTATTAAAGACTATGGTGGTTTTGGACTTTAAAGTCTGAGGTCACTGTCGTGTGACACTACCGACATAAGTCGGGGGTGTTATAGAGACAAAGTAAGAATGGATGTTTCTCTACCAAATCAACTTTTGAACTCTTTAAAAATCATAAATACATAACCAATCTAATTTTTCATGGATATGGAAAGTATATACTACCCCTAAAGTAAAAATTTAATTTGAAAAGTAATTAACAATGAACTTCCAACTAAAGCTCGGCTTAATAACAAGGAGGTTGCAATCCGACTGCAATATACCTTCTGTGACAACTTGTACGAGGATCTACTCCATATCATGATTAAATGCCCATATTCATCAAAAATCATTGAGAGTATCAATGTTAAAATCGGATTATTAATTAAAAAACCTTGACATAACCAATAACAGACATGGTCAAATAGTTAATGAAATTACTTCAACCATAATAAACAAGATTCTTTAAAGCTTGTTATCATCTTATGGAGCATCTAGTAGCAACGAAACCAAAACATATTTGCACAAAACATAACTGCCCTATTAAAGCATCCACAGCCGTAGATGCAAGCTCGGTCTTCACTATTTTTTTGGTCCACTTGTCAGGGTAAGGAGGAAGAATGAACATTGTTCGTTCGTCGTGAGGGACAATTCTTCAAACAAAATGAAAAGGAAGAGGGACATGTGGCGTAATCCAGTACGCCCGCGCAAAGCTCTAGATTGCTCCATGTGTCCATAGTTAATTATATTCTTAAACTAATTTTGTATTTCATTATATAACTCAAAAAAACTTTCTTTATTCATAAAGTCTTTTTACCTACCTATATACATCTATATTGTGTCTATATTGTGTATATTTTCTCACTTAGATAAAAAAAAAATCATATTTTACACAATTATAAACATCATATTATCTATCAAATTTAACATAATTTATAAAATTTTAGTAAACATATATTATAATAATAACTCATTTTTTTAAATGTTTTTATTTATTAAAATAAAATTATTTTATATGAGTATATAATGCAATATTTTTTATTCATTATAACTTCTTTAATTTTTATAATAAAATTTATAAACGAATCTCTAAACTATATATAATCAAACAAACTTTCATTATACTACTATATAAACTAACTTTCTTTTCATAATTACATTTTATCTCATCAGTACTCCATCCAATTAACTTTCATAGTGTATATATATATAAACTAACTTTCTTTTTATAATTACATTTTGTTTTATCATTATTTTATCAACGTTTTAGCCTAACTTTTCCAACTTTTGATATAAATAGGATAGCATATTTCATCCAAACTCAAACAATATAACCTTCCATCCTTTCTTTCTAAAAAAAATCTTGTTTAATAGTTCTCATACGGATCCTAATAAAAATCAAGTTCCAAAATCACAAAATCCATATAGAGTTCATTTATATTACGACTTGTCTCAATCTCATAAAGTAGAAGATCACGGCACAACCACAGTTAATCGACCAATCTAGATAAGAGAATTCATTGCAAATAGATTTCTTCGAGATAGGAGTACACATCAACAACTTAAGTCGAAACTGGTTGAGTATATATAGCAAAAACTTGGTTACCTTAGTGTTGAGAATTAATCATGTGTTAATTCATATTTTTCAATTTCAGTGTGCTACGCTAGTTTGTGTGTTTTTCAGTGTTTCATAATTTCTATGTGTTGAATTGAAATATTATGTTATCTTTATGTGTGTAATAATATATTAACATCGTGTTTTTACTAATGAAGAATTAATCGTGAATTTTGTTATTAATTATTTTATTTCATAAATACTAGTTGATAGTTAGAATATATACAAAAATTATATTAGAGAAAGAGAAATAAAAATTATTGGAAGATCTAAAAAACATATCTTTGATGTGGGAAAAATGAGATAAGATCTTGAGGTGGCGGAGAGAAAAAGTTGTTTACGTGTTTTTTTTCTTGTATATGGTCAAAAACTAGGTTGCCTTTCTTCAGGAAGGTCCAACCTAAATCATCCAGACAGACGATCTTAAGAAAATCCTTCAAGTTAGGGTAAAGGTTCCCTGATACAAATTCGTGTTCATTCCTAGTGAAGGATCTTACTACTCAACGTCAACATTTGAAGAAGCGATGAAATCTGTCGGTTGATTGGCTTCTCGGAAGTAGTGTTGTATCCTGATCTGGTCGAAAAACGCCAGAAATTTCCTGGTATCGTCAATGGTCATCTATATTTCCCAAGGTGTATCCCAAATCCCCCATAGTGAGTTGATTACTGCTAAATTATCACCTTCAATGATTAGATTCTTTACTCCCAGCCTACATGCCTGAACCACCCCATTCCACAAGGTCGTGGCTTCTGCCTGCAAAACTGAGGTTGACAAAATGTTATGTTTATCAATAAAAATAATTTTACAAAAGCAATCCCTAATGATGTACCCTATAGCCCAATCTCCATTTTGTTTTTTTGACGCGTCAAAATTATGTTTCAAAAAACCCCTAGACGGTTTTTCCCATGCCACATGTATGTTTCCATTCCTCTCTTTTTTCAGTTGGGAAACTTCTCCCGCTACTTTTATACCTCGAAAACCTACGCATATAGCATTTACAGTTGAATTGCCAATGGTCTTATTCCTAAAAATCACATAATTTCTTCAGTTCCAGATGTGCCACCAAGTGTAGCAGGTCAACTCAAAATTGCTACTACTAGTTCTACTGATTAACATGTTGTCAATAGAGTTGCTTGTAATTGAGCCGGGAATCAAAGTATCATTCATGGAATTCCCTGTTTCACTAAGGATCGCTCGTGTGTACTTATAATAAAAAAAAAGATGGTTAAGCGTTTCAATTGATTCATTGCATAGGGAACACTCCGTAGAAACCCTATTGTAATGTCTATTTAGTCTGTCTGTTGTTGGAAGGCAATCAGAGCAAGCCTTCCACAAAACTATTTGACTTTTGGTGGAATCTTTAATCGCCAGATCCAATCAAGGTTTAGTTTTGGGTCTACTGAAAGAGTTGTATTGATAGATGCAACGGCTGTTTTAACCGAAAATTTTCCATTTGACGTTGGTTTCAATATAATTTTGTCACTGCAATCATGAAGAGGTAGATTTATTTATAGGATCTCATGGACAATAGGTTTTGGTAAAGTTTGTATGACAAGGTCCACATTCCAATCCCTATCACGGTTAATAAAATCAGAAACCCTGGTTCCATTATTTGTAGCGTCAATGATAGTATTTAAATTGTTGGCTCCCACCCAGTTGTCATTTCAAAAGTCAACTTGGGAACCTGATCCAATAATCCAGGCAATATTCTTTTTGAAATCATTCCGAAGACTAAGAAGTCTACTGAATTGCCAAGAAAATTTTGTTTGCTTATATCAAAAATATAGTTGCCAAGAAAATTTTGTTTGCTTATATCAAAACTGTAATAATCCGCACCTAGATATTCTCTGGATCACTGATGATTTTCCATAGCAATTTCATTTGCATGGCTTGATTACATGTTTTAGCAGTCCGGAAGCCTAACCCTCCTTCATGTTTCGGTTGGCATATACGATCCCAAATAATTAATGGATGATACCCAGAGCTATCCATCTTGTTCCAAAAAAAGATTTATTAATTTTATCAATATCTTCAAGGAAACCCTTAGGCAATTAAGAAGCTTTGCATGAGGTAATTGACTTTGGATGTTAGATTCGCCTGAATTAGTACCGATCGACTTGCTTGCGAAAGCGTGTTAGTTTTCCATTTTGAAAGTTGTTTCTTCAACGAATCTGTTACTTCTTTAAAGGTGGCATTATTTACTCTACCCCTAATAATAGGAATAAATACCTAGGTATTTCTCCAAGATTCTAGTCAAAGGCACTTGAATTATGCTTGTTATTGATGTTTATGTCTGCTGATTAATGTTAGCTGAAAATTTTACCGAGCTTTTATGAAAGTTAATGGTTAAGCCTGTTTTATTGAGAGATCATGCAGATCCTCCGTGATGAAATTAGTTGACTCAAGATTAGCATCTGCAAGAATGAATGTGTCATCAACAAATGTTAAGAATGGGATAGGGCCTAGGGGTCCCATTCTTAACCAGTTTGATGCCGGCCTTAGGGTTAGGTTTATCAGCTTCCCGGGTTAAGGTTCTAGCAAGATATTCCATAGCAAGTACAAAAATGTACGGGTCCATAGGGTCACCTTGCCTAATTCCGCATGCAGGGGTAATTATATGTCCTGGCTCGTTATTGACCACAACCGAGCAAGAGGTTGTAGTAATGCAAGACATAATAAGCTTAATGAATTTATGATGAAATACAATGTTGTTAAGGATATTTTCTATAAAGTCCCATCTAATTTTATCACAAGCCTTTTCCATATCCAATTTAATTGTCATCCATCCTTTATTGCAAGTTTTCATTTTATGGAACGAGGTCGTGAGCAATTAGAATGTTATCGTGGATAAGTCTACCTTCCACAAAAGCTCCTTGTAGGGGGTGTATAAGTTTTGGTAGTAGGGGTTTGATTTTGTTGGCTAAGAATTTTTGTTATGATTTGATACATAGTGTTGCATAAACTAATTGGTATGTAATGGTTTATGCTTAGAGGTGTATCCGTTTTAAGGATTAAGGCAATGAAAGCATGGTTTGCTTCTTTTAGCATGCTCCTCGAATGGAAAAAAGCCGATATGGTGTTAATGACCGTTCCACCAACGGTGTCCCAGTGACGTTTAAAGAAATCAGCTGAGAAACTGTCAAGGCCTGGGGTCTTGTCTGCTGGTAAGTTGAAAACAACAGCTTTGATTTCTCCTGAAGTTGGTAATTTATTTAATTGATCATTCTCATAGTCCGTAGTTACTAGTTGGATAATTGACAGGTTTAATTGTTGGGGTGAAGCATTCTGATTAAGAACAAAACGAGAGGCTAGTTCGTTGGTGATTTCATCCTGAATTTATTTAGGGTAAAAAAATCATAAGGCCATCTTTATTGCAAAATTTTGTGATATTTTGTCTAACTAATCTAATCTTAGCAATAGTTTGATAGTATTTTGTATTAGGGGTTTTTGCAGGAAACCACCCGCTATATAGGGGTTTCGTCAGTAAACCACCCGTTATTAACCTATTGATTTTATATCACCCAAAAGTGTAAAATTTGTTACAATCGACCACCTGATGACGAATTCCGTGAGATGAGGCATTAAGTGGTGGGAAATGACGATTTTGCCCTTAAAATTTTACTGAAATTGCCGATTCAACCTGTTCATCTCGCGATATATCGAAATGCGATACGATACTTGAAGTTCTAGTGGTGATATTGAAATTGATTTTACTGAAATTCATTTTAAACCACCCCAGAAGTGAGAAAAACAGTGGCGATTCTTGAAGTTCTTCCAAAACCTCACCTCACTCTCAAATTTGATCTACAAAGGTTAGGGATTTAGGGTCGCGAATGGGTTAGGGCTAATTCTGCGGGCTAGGGTTGATCTTCAGAAATTGGGGGTTTTGGTTTAGGGTTTTGATTTCTCGCCTTCTTCTAATTGATGTTTGTTTATGTGCTCAAGGACGAACTAAAGGACTGGTAAACTCGAAGATAAGACCAAGACCGAGGAAGGTGGTGTGTTTGGCATAGACATTGTAGAGTTGGAGCATTGGTAAACTCTGAGCAGAAGAAGAAGCCATATCGAGGAGTTGAATAACTACTGGGAAAGGTAAGTTTCTGCACTGTGCTTTGCATTGAAGTATTTTATTGTTTTTAGTGGATTGGGATGACCAAAAAAGTGCTTTAGAATTGCTGTTGATTTGGACCGACATTGAGTAGTCAGATTTGTGCAAGACAAAGATGGTGGACCCTTAGGAAATATATAGTAATTTTCTGGCTCATATAGTCACATGTGTATAGAATTTATTTGTCATTGATGAGTTTTGCTTTCTGGCTCAGATTGTGAAATATGCCTTTAATGATTTTGTTTGGACTGTCATGCATTTATTTGTTATTGCTTTTACAGATGAGTGTGACTCTAAGATTCTTTTATGGAGGTACATTTTACCTTAATAAGGTTGAGCATAGTCTCTGCTATAGGAGAAAAAATGTTTATGCTATGAAGAATATGGACCCTGATAGATTATCAAAGATAGAGTTGGAAGGGTTTGTCAAAGATGGTGTTGAAGAGGTTGGAAAAGTTAGTGAACTTTGGTACTGTAAGTCAGGAACTTCATTCCATCTAGGAATGCAACAAATTAATGTTGATAGAGATATAGTAGAACTCTGTGGAACTGCAACTAGCTGTAACAACACATTAGATGTGTTTGTGGTCCAAAAATGTGATTTTAGTCCAAATGACTTGTTGGACTTTGCACATGGAAGAAAGATAAAAGCAACAGCTCAGTTAGGCAGCCCACTTGGTAAGGAGCCCTCCAATAGTCAAGGCCCAAGTACAATGAGTGCAGTGTGTACTAACCCTAAGCCCACCCCATGCAACAAATTTTGTTTTCTTTTGCTTGTTGTTAAATAATTTTTTTTCTCTTTTATGTATGCTTATTATATTGTGGTTCATTTGTGTAGGGTTTGTTAGAGGCCTTGGCTGAGGTTGCACCAAATTGTGACACTAGGGTGTGTGTGAGGCATATGCATAACAACTTCAAAAAATAGTGGCCAGGAAAGTCTTTCAAGGATGCTGTATGGGCTGCTGCAAAAGCTTCAACCCTCCCTGATTTTGAGCATGCTATGGGATTGATAAGGGAAATGAATGAAGATGCTGCTGCTTACTTAATGCGCCAGGACCCCAGAACTTGGTCTCTCCATGGATTCAGGTCTTACCCAGAGTCAGACATGCTGCTGAACAATGCCTGTGAATCCTTTAATAGCTGCATACTAGAGGCTAGGCAGATGCCAATTCTCTCCATGTGTGAGTGGTTGAGAAGGAAATTGATGAAGATGTTCATCAATAAAAGGAACACAATGAAGGCACATCAAGGGTTGCTTACTCCAGAAGTGATGAAGAAAATCAATGTCATTAGAGCTCAAAGTCTCGGTAGATGTCAATGTCATAGGGATGGAGATTCGTATGAAGTAGACTCAGCTGGGAGAACATATGTGGTCAATTTGGCACTAAGAAGATGTGGTTGTAACATGTGGGATATCACTGGAATCCCTTGCCAACATGCCATTTGCTGCATAATTAAGAGGAGACTAAAAGTGGAAGACTTTGTTGATCCTTTCTATCACAAAGAAACTTACATGAGGGCTTATGAGCTATCTGTGGTTCCAATGCCTGGACAGGATCAATGGGAAAAGACTGGCCAACCTCCATTAGAACCACCAACACTTGTGGTTCAACCTGGAAGACCCAAAAAATTGAGGAGGAAAGAACCCGGAGAAGCCAAGGACAAGTCTAAGGCAACAAGGATTAGGTTTGGGAAAAACAAGTGTGAGAACTGTGGGCAAGAGGGTCACATTAGGAAGACCTGTAAAAATCCACCTAAACCACCAGAGCCAGCTAGGGAGCCAACTAGGGAGCCTAAAAGAGGTGGAAGACCACCTAAAGATAGCACTATGCCCATCCAACCTCAGAAAAGGAAGTATACTAAAAGAAAGGTGACACTTTATGATTTTGTTGTCCAATAATTTTTGTTTGTTCCTCCATGTGTTACTGTCTAAATACTTTGGTAAATTTTATTTGTTGCAGGTGAGAACAGCAGAAACACAAGCTTCAAATGAAGATCAGATGGCAATTGAGCATGATAATGATGTGGTATACTTTACACCTAACTTATGCTCACAGTATGCTCAAAATATAGAATCACATATGTAATAAATTTCTTGATGTTTTGGACAACAAGCAATGATTGAAGAAGCCATGATTCAAGAAGCCATGACCCAGCCTGATGAAGTTGAGAATGTTATCCCAACTCAGGTCTCACAAACTACAATGGTATGCAACTAATTTCATCTCAGAGAATACACATTTATTATTGTTTCAAATGCAAATTATAACACAAGGTTTGTTACAACCTCCACCTTGTACTACTTCAACCACCACATCAAGGCAGAAGCTGTGCATAACTAGGAAGAAGAAGGCCACAACTATCTCAGTAAATTCAGCAGCTGTGGCCACCAGATCAAGGCAGGTTACAAGGAAGACCAGATCATCCACACCTAGTTCTCATACAAAAAAGTAGTTAGTTTGGTATATGTGTGAAAGCCAGAACTCATGTTTGAGAGAGGTTTATGTTCTTTTGTACTCAGGCAGGTCTGTACTAGCTCTAGTTTGGTGTATGTGTGTACGGTCTTTTGTACTCAGTTAGGCAGGTCGGTACTAAACAATTAATGTGTTTTGACAATGTTACCAGTTATCTATGCAGGCTCTATAAGAGCATTTTCTGATAATTTATCTATGCAAGCTTTGTTGACAATGAGAATGTTGCATGTTTGCACCAATGTTACCAGTTATTATATGCAACCATTAGTCTAATAATAAGAGCACACTAATGTTACCATTTTCAAACAAGCTCATGATTCAATTCAACTCTAATAATAAGCATTCATCAACCTGTTATTACACAGCATTCAGAGCTCATGTCTAATATTCAGCATTGATCAACACAAACATCAACCTTCTAACCTAAGCTAACTACTAATCATTCTCTGAAATATAAGAGCACACCCTAAAACAACAATAACAACTAGTAATTCTACCCTGGCTGAAGCTACATAGGCCCTGATCTCTTGTTCTTTTTCCATCAACTTTTGTTCAAGCTTTCCATTCTTCACTTCCAAATCAACCTTCTGGTTCAACAACCGAGTAATAATGGCTTCAGCTTGTGTACCAAATGGTCCATCAATCCACTGGAAGAAGTTGCATCCTCTTGCTTCATTTGATCTGTAGCATGGACAAGCTAGAAACCTTCTTCCATAATTCTTCGAAGTGTAAGCTGTTCTAACCTTTGCAGTCAAATTGCAACAACAGACTGTATCCCCATTGTATGAATTGTATGAACCAGATCGTGATGACATTCCTACATCCAATACATAGTGATTAAAGCATTTCCCATCATTATACCCTAATCAAGCCACAACATCTGTCAAATTCAACATTGTTCTAATGTTTAAAGATTCTGGCTACCCTAACACCAGCACAAGACAAGAAGAATCATCAATTAAAAATGGATTTGGAACCAAACAATAATTAACCAAACCAATGCTCAATTACCATGGAATTCAACTAAACAATAACAACATTCAAAACCCTAATTTGATTTCTGTTGATACTTACCTTCAATTCGACTTACGTTCAATTCGACTTAGCCTTGTCCTCACCCAGAATCCACTTCGCCTTCCTCCCAAATTGATTCCTTCTTCAATCCTTCTTCAACGGTTGCTTCGTGTAATCTTGGTGGTCGAATGTATTCGATTTGTGTTAGTGAAGAAGAAAAGTTCATCTCGTTCGATATATTCATAGCCTGGCGAGATGAACAGGTTGAATCGGCAATTTCAGTAAAATGTTAAGGGCAAAATCGTCATTTCCCACCACTTAACGCCTCATCTCACGGAATCCGTCATCAGGTGGTCGATTGTAACAAATTTTACACTTTTGGGTGGTTTAAAATCAATAGGTTGTAACGGGTGATTTACTGACGAAACCCCTATATAGCGGGTGGTTTCCTGCAAAAACCCCTTTGTATTATGGTCTGCTAACATAATATGTATTATCTTAGCGTGTTGTTTCTAGTAGGTGTGTTGAAACTTAGTATAGCATTATATCTGATTGTGAAATTTTGAGCATGTTCGTGGTTTTTGTACAATTTGGGTTGTAGAATAAGTGTTCTTGCAACTCTTTTAATTTTTCTTCCGAGTTTTGTAACTGTTTAAGTTTTTATTAAATTTGTCTTTGGCCCAACTTTTAGAGTATTTCTTCAAAAGAGCTAATTTTCGTTGAAGTTTATACATATGGGAACCTTGTAATTTATATTTACAAATTTTCTTAACTAATTGATGGTAATCTTCAAACTCAGCCCACACACTTTCATATCGAAATGGAGGATTAATCCGTTTCGATACAGTTCCTAGGCTAAAAGTTATAAGACAGTGATCCAAGGATGTGAAAGGATGATGGTTTATTGTCAAGTTTGGGTTTATATCTAAAATGTCCAGGTGTATGATAACCCGGTCTAGTTTTTCATAAGTATTATTATTCCCGCACATTTTTTGTCTCCAAGTAAAAGGGAAACCATTATTTTTTATGTTAATAAGTCCCAGGTCATTTCAGAAGTTGTATAGACGTCTGAAACGATATAGATTCTAGTTTGCTCCGCTTAATTTTTCCGAGTCATTCTCAAGCTCATTCATATCACCAACCAGAATGACTGGCAACCCAAAAAAACAATTCCATGTTCTAGTTATTGCCAAAAAGTTGTTTTATGTTCTTCTCTTGCTGGTGTGTATACGAATATTAGTAGATATGGAAGAGTGGAGTGGTTCATTTTATAAATTACTATGTCAGAAGTGGCTTTGGTTACTTGTAATTTTGTTGTTGTTTCATTATGATTCCATAGCAGACAAAGGCCCCCTTTAGTGTTATTGGACGAGATGAAAGTTAGTTGATGAAAACCACATTTGCGAGTGATGGTATCTAAGGGTTTTTTTTATTGAAATACCCCAAAGGTTATAAAAATGGCAAAAGGGTAAATAAATTTTTTGAATCTCTTAAAAGCAGAAATTGGGGAAAAAAAATCAGAAAGGGACCAAACCCTTGACTGCGTACGATCACAACTAGAGAACTCACATCTTCTCCTACCTCCCTTCCCGTGTTCAGTTCAGCCATTTCTCCCGCCGGCGAGCTAGACCCGGCTGCCTATTGCCACCTCTTCCTTCCCCTGAGCGAGCCGCGACCAGTTGCAGAAGAAGAGCAACGAGTCGCTACTGCTGAAGGCCGAGAGCTGCTGCGTCTGTAGCTGCTGCTGCGTCCTGTTTGCTGTTGCTGTGCGATTCCGGAGTTGTTGCGTTCCGTTGTTGTTGCTGCTGTCGTCTCCGGCGGCGAGGAGCCATTTCCGGTGACGATTGTGTGTTTGACGTCGAGGTAAGGGTTGGATTTGTTGAGTCGAAAGTGTTGTTGAATTTAATTGTGACCGGTTGTTGTTGTTGTTCTGCGTGGACTGGACAGATGTGGAAGATGAAGAGGCGTGCATACAGTTGGGAAATTTTGGACTGATTCGGTGGAGCTGTGCAGCAACATTTTAGATTTTGAGCATTTGGGTTGATTTTTGTAGGGGTTTGCTGAGATTGGAAATTGGAGGTATAATTTTAGGGTTTGAATTTGGGGGTTTTGTTAGTAGTGGATTGTATGAGTAATTAATGCCAGGGATTTGCTCGGTTCGAGTTGGTTGGAGGTCTCTGAGGTCGTGGTTGTCGAGTTTGAGGCAAGATGATTCTTGCTAACCCTCCGTTTATTTTTATAAAAGTACTTTTGTTCCTATCTTGATTCAGTAATTGATTTTATCCTTGTCTGATTATGTTAATTTGGATTATCGATTGTGGAGTTACTTGATTGAATGTGTATTAAATTGATTAAATGGTGTTGTGTGGATACTGATTGTTGGCTTGTTTGATGGTCGTGGGTATATTTTGATTATGTGCTGGATGGTTAGTTTTGTGTTGATATGGTTGAATGTGTTAGTTGTCGTGACCATGTGTTGAGATTAATTAAATATTGACGTGGTATTTATTCGTGACTAAGGGTGATTAATTGTGATTGTTTGAAAGTGTGTGAATATGTGTGTGCATGTGTGTGTGTGCGTGTGTTAGTATTTGTCTCGGGTTGTGTTTGATTAAATGTTGATGTGGTAGTCAATTGTGACTAATTGTGATTGTTGTTGGTTGATGGTGGAGCCGGGGTGAGGGTGTGACCTCATCCGACCACGTGAGGGTATGACCCCGCGTTGGTAAAGGCTATGGTTGGATGGTGAAAGTCCCATCCGGAAGAGTGTTGATTCAGGGCCTCGGAGGGTGTGACCTCTGGTGGTCGGTGGGCCAGAGTGATGAAAGCCTCACTCAATCACGTAGGGGGAATGCCTATGGTGGTTAGGGCCAGGAACTCGGATGGTATGCGACCCATCCACCTATTCGGATAGAGAGGAAGAATTGTCTCACCCGATGATGTGGTGGTGAGACGGAGGAGATATTATGTGTTAAATGTTGGTTGCGTACCTGATTAAATGGATTTGTGTTGAATGTTGGTTGCGTACCTGATTAAGTGGTTTTGTGTTGAATGTTGGTTGCGTACCTGATTAAGTGGTTTTGTGTTGGATGTTGGTTGTGTATCTGATTAAGTGGTTTTGGTGTTGGATGTTGGTTGCGTATCTGATTAAAGTGGTTTTGTGATGATATTGGTTGTGCGCTTGATTAAGTGATTGTGTTGGTGAATATTGACTGCGTGTTTGGTTATTGGTTTTATGTTGGATATTGATTGTTGGCTAGTTTGACATGTTGTCAAATATTGTTTTTTGTAGCTAGTTGTGATGTGAATTGCTGTTAGTATGGTTGTTGGTGGCAACTAGTTGAGGAAAGATGGTTATGTTGATTGATTATGAAGGTTGGTTCCCATCTTGAGGGTGTGGGCCAATATGGGTTGGGTTGAGGTGTATGGGTTGCGGCTCATGTTAACGAACAGGCAGCACCGGAAGGGTGGCTGGCCTGAGTCGTTATTTTGTCATGTTTATATAATGTGATGATTGTCTTGCTTATGCTTAAGTGTTTGTTGATGCGAAGATTAGTTGGACGTGTTAGTACTATAGTGAGTTCTGTAAATGGTTAGTCGTGATTATACGTGTTAGTAGTGATAAATGTGTATAGGTTCGTAGGGTTGGTAATTGATGTGTTAGTAGTAGAGAGAAAGATGGATTGGATGTGTTAGTAAAGTTGGATTGGATTGTCTTATCCGTTTATACTTGTGGTGAGGTTGAGGTTGGATTGAGTGATGTTAGTATATTGAAGAGTTGGATAAGAGGGGTAATGGATGGTTACGTGATAGTGTGTGTTTATGTTTGATGTGTGGTTGATATTGGTTGATTGGTGTGATAATGATATAGTTATAATTTATATATATGGTGTGGCATGTTGTTGTTTGGTATTATTTGATTGTTGTGATAATTCTCTGTGTTTTGAAACTGTTTTGGCTTGAGGAGTCTTGCCAGTCTTGATGGAAGACTGACCAACTTCGGTTTACGTGCCGCAGTTGGCTGGGGTATCGGGTCCCCCAGTCAATTTGGCTTTGCAGGTTTGCAGCAATAAGCGGGTTCTGGATCACAGATGTGTCTTCACAGTTAAAGATTTAGTTTTACTGCGGATTTGAAAAGGTTGTATTAACTATTCGTTGTTTTGGAATTAAACTGATGCTTTGAGTTGGATGAAAGGTTTAAGTATTGATTCAATCTTGAACAGGGATTATTGTTGATGACTTTTATGTATTTGGAAGAGTTTTGGATTTCTTTTCTTTTAAAAACCGCCTTATAGTCCTTCGGGACTATGGTACTGTGACACCTCTGGCCCGGGGTGTTACATTTATTACATTTTGTTTCTGCCAGGGCAAGAATATTAAGGTTAGTTGCCTTCCGAATGTATTTTAACTCTTCATGAAAACCAGGATGACGAACGCCCCAACAATTCCAATAACCTGTATTCATTAGATTATATCTATACTGAGAGTTAAGTGGTTAATTATAAGAGTAATTGTAATCCTTCTAAAGAGGCGAGTATACTTCTGCAGCCCATATAATGAGTATTATTTTTTGACAAAAGTTGCCAAGGTAAGTAAGTTTTTATAGGAGTTGTAGTCGAAGTTGTAGACACTCACATGAGAGAGTGGGGTAATAGAGGGCGGCTTGTGGGCCTTACAACATAAAATTAACAAAGTAGGTTCAGCCTTGAGAATATAAGAAGTACACAACTGTTAGAGGCACTGAGCAAAAGATTGGGCAAGAAACCACCAAGAAGTTTTACATGGCATAATCAACTGGGGGAAGAAACTAATATAACCCTCACAACACCACAAAGCCCGACCAAGGAAAGCATAGAGCCAGGCCTGTAAGGCCGGCAAGAGTCACCACATAACTGACACCAGAGAACACACTAGGATGTTAAATGAGTCTAGAACAAATCAATGATAACAACCAAAGATGAATGTGAAGGAAAATGTTAAAGAACATATCAATCCAAAGATAAATAAGAGGGAGAATGTTAAAGAACATATCTGATGCTCTTCTGATGCCATTTGTTGCCATATGCACAAGAAAGGGTGAAGTAAAAGCATGATTCCAAAAAATGCAAGTAAAAACACTCACAGGATAGCAGTAAGTACGTGTTATAACATCTAGAGTTGCCTGTCAAATCAGAGAAAACAAAGGATAGTCAAAGTGAAAGGAGAATGTGATATGCATGATAACACTAGTATGGTAGATGTAGAAGGAAGATATTATGGTCTTGATAGTTTCGATCTCCCTGAGCAAGCCAAGAACAAAAACATGCACCCAGCAGAAGAAGGAAAAAAAAGTCAGATGTAGGATTACATGACTAGAGATCCATTTTATGAATGTCACAGTTTTGCTGTTAAGGGACTTATCTTTCATAGTACAAAGCCAATACTGTTGTCTTTCCAGAACCAAGTCCTCAATGGTGAAATCCTTATAATAGTATTGATGGATGAATGACAAGTAATAAACTTCATTCATGATAGTTCTATTAAGAAAAGTCATCAGTGGATACATCATAAGGACATGCTTGGGAAACAACTGAAAATGGAGCAGACAATAAGGACTACAATATAAGATAACTTGACACCTAAAGAAGCATAATAAAAAAGGTTGCTCGGTACAAGATGTCATCAAACATGGCCATAGGGACAGACCCACAAGGCCCAAGCTAATTAAAACATGAAACACAACACTAATAATAAATTAAGGGAGTTAGGTAGTAGCTTCACAAATGAAGAAGCAACTAGGACCAAGTGACATAATCATTAATAATTATATTTCTTCTTCTTCTGCCTCTTGGGAGTTGCTAACATGAAAGGTTCATCTTATTTTCTCTTGATGGACCCAGAGGTGGGGGAGCCACCATCAGAGGGCTGGATGTCAATGACTTCTATCTGTCTAATAATGGTTGAATTGGAGGACTCAGACCCCCTTTCTGCCACCGAACCTTCAGGTAACCCTAGTGGTTGCACCATTGAAGATGTAACACTATCTCCAAAGTGTCATCCATCCTAGGACTAATTGGAGGGGCATAGACAAGGGGTGGTGTCATCATAGTCTTAGTATTGGGTATAGAAAGGTTGCATGCTACATAGGTAAAAGAATGGGTGGACATCAACATCTTAGTGATTTCCATAGGAAGGTTAGGGTCAAGATGAGCCAGGAGCTCAGTATTGAGAATGGATTTCAGCTGAGGGTGAATAATGGGGGCATGTGAAGGGCCAACATCAGACTGATTAGAGTTAAGGTAAAAAGTGGCACTACCAGAGGCAACACCCTTGCCTTTGTCATTCCTTCTTCCCTGAGCAGAGGCAAGGCTGGACCTGACAAAGGTAGGGCCTCTGCTCTCTAATGTTGGATGATATGTCCATAGTAGGGGGGAATCACCAAGGATTCTTCTCATGGTTTCCTGCTCAAGAGCATCATGCTCTAGAATAGAAGCAATAGAGATAGCAATTCTTCTAGGTTGAACTGTATTCAAGGGGCATGCATCATAGACATGATCAACTTTACCACAACAACCACATCTAGAGGAAAAATCCTCATACCAGACCCTTAAAGCCATTGCAGTACCATCTTAGGCATCCATTCTCACAACAAAGATAAGGGGAGATAAGAGATCAACATTAATGCATACTCTAGCAAATTTCATCTTGTTTCTGGAAGTAGAGGCCTGGTCAATCTTAATAAGAAATCCAACGTGGCTATCTCTCAAAATAAAATGAATGGTTGAGTAGTTGTATAAGTGATGAGGGAGGAAATGAATTTTGATCCACATGTCAACTCTGATAACCTCCTCCTTGAAAGGCTGAAAAGAATCAATCCAAGGAAAGAGGACAAGGAGCTTACATGGCACATGAGAGTTTTTGTTCCAAATCAAGTCCTTATCCTCTTGGTTAGCAAAAGTTGTTTACGTGGTTGAAAAAACAAAATGCAAATCTCTATTTTGGTTGGCCTTAAAGACCTATTTGATTTTATCAAAACTATTGAATTCACTATTACATTTAAGGCCTATTGAAACGGTTAAAAACCGTTTCATAAAGCCTCAAAACCGTTTCTTTAGGCCTAATGAAACGATTAAAAACCGTTTCAGTTGCTGCCATTGCATTAGACCTAAGGAAACAGTTTATTTAACCTAATGAAACGGTTCATACAAAGTATAAACAAACCGTTTCATTACTATACAAAATCGTTTCATTAGGGCTCTAACTAATGCAACTATTTTTAACATCTATTGAAACGGTTTTTCGCGAGTCAAGCAACACAAACATATGATAATGAAACAGTTTTTATGTTCTTAATGAAACATAATAATGATACGGTTTTCAATTAATTTTCACTGGATTTATAGAAATAATGCAAGAATATATTATTTACTATTTCAGCTGCATAACCTATATAAAACAAATAAAATTTTGCTAAATTGGTCAATATATTAAATAGAGATTATAGAATTCTTACAAAACTTAACTATGATTAAGTGTAAAGTTCAAAGCTATTATATATCTGTAATCTAAAGACAATTGCTCCATAAACTAAAATCATCCAAATGAATAATAAACATGGAGCAACGACAACAAAATGGCATTGGAGAATATCCAAAATAAGCCAAATGCACCTTAACAAAACTAAAAAAGCCTAATTGAAGTTTCTTAAGTAGCGGAATTCAACAAAATGAAGCAACACACTTCAGCAGACATCAGCCCATCGTCACCATTACAACACAAACACCAGCAAACAAAGTTGTATATCCAGCAAACCAGAAGACGCATCCTGTACAATAACAAAAAACACAACATCTACAACATGCAACCAAAAAAGGTGAAAAAATCAGCAAAACAAAACAATCACTACTAGAATATTATATGAGCAAACTTGGCACATAACAAGAAGAAATGACATAAAAAATAGCAAACAACATCAAAAGACACATCAAAATCAACAAAAGGCACACTAGACTCATCTTCATTAGATTCGAAGAGCAAATTGAAAAATTTAAATCCTGTAAACACCAGAAGAAGCATCTCGTACTACAACAAGAGATGCAAAAACTACACGAACACCAGAACACTACACGAGTAAACTTAGCACATGACAACAACAAAAAGACGAAAACATTCAGCAAACAACAACAAAAAGACACATGAAAATAAGCAAAATACATATTACAATCATCTTCCTTGGATCTGAGCAACACACTGAAAAACCGAATATTATAATTGAAAGTTCACCCAAAGAATACTCACTATTTGAAGTTGAACAATCCAGTGAGTACTCATTCGCCACCAACTTGTTGATGATCCTACAACAAAATAAGATCCAAAATTCGAATATTGTAATTGAAAGTTCAAAGGTTAGAAATAATATTAATTTGAAAATGGAATACGAACCTGATCTGAATGATAATCCTCATCGAAATGTGAAGTTTCATTTGATCCACCAACTTCGTCACCATCTCCTGATGTGGTTATGAAGTTTGGAATCACAATATTTATCCCCGGGTTGGCTTCTTTCAACTGAGATAAAATTTTTGAAGTAATCTTTTGCTCCAGATGTTCTTCAATACTCTCCATGTACATCGAGGGAAGTACAAAAGGTGCTTTACCCTCATTTTCCTTCAAATTTGTCTTTGTCACACATCTCCCATATAAGCGCAAGCGTCCGCTATGCTCCTTCTTAGTGATAACATCATAATAGGGATCACCTTTGCCAATTCTATCAGAAAGGATTGTATTTCTCTAATCTTCTCCTAATTGAAATGGATTGAAACATATATATATTATATAATTGTATAAAGGAAGAAGGCATATAATTTAATAACTCATGTAACAAAGAGAAAATTTAACTCACAATGTTCTGCATAGCTGGCCCAAGGTCTGTCTTGTATGTACGTCCAGGAGCTCTTTTTCTAGATTCAATATAAAGCTCTGCTTGTGAAGGCAATTTCTTATTTGGATGGTTTTGTTGCTATCATATATGCAATATTCCATATTAGTGTCACTTAATTTCACAACTAAAGTCAATAATGACAGTGGAAGAAAATAGAAACCATTACCAAGAGGTGACGTTTCATGGCATATGAACATGGACCCATTGTATGATAATCCACGTGACTTTTCACATTCTCTTTGTTCTTCTTACTTATCTCCTGTACACATCTTGTATTATATTTGTGGACTTGACAAAATCATAACTTGATTTAATTTAAGATATGGAAGAAGAAAATTGTCTATATAAGAACAAATACATACCTTGGCCAAATCTGAATCCCAAAATTCTAGAAGCTCTAGAATACATACCTTGCTCCAGATGTTCTTCAATACTGATTTTCAGGTATATGTTGAGGGAGGTTAGCTAACTTCTGTTCCATAGTTTCAATCCATCACTAGCTAAACCCAACCTTACATTACGAGGATCTTCAGCAAACTTCGGATATTTCAAATCAAACTTTTTCCAATCATCCCCATGAGCCGGGTGCCGTAACAATCCATCTTTTGGACGTTCATTTGCATGCCATATCATGTGATGTGCAGTATCTGGGGACATAAACAATCTCTGCAACCTTTTCTTTATAGGAAAATACCTAAGAATCTTTGCTGAAATGCGACGAACCTTCCCGATAATCTCATCTATCTTTTCGGATTTCCACCTAGAAGCTTTACATACATGACAACTTGTCGCATCAGCATTCTCCTCCCAATATAGCATACAATCATTAGGACATGCATCTATTTTGATATAATCAAGACCCAATGCCTTCAATGTACTCTTGGCTTCATTAAATGATGTAGGCAAATTTGCATCAGGTTTCATGTCCTTAAGAATCTTTAATAGCTCAGTGATTGCACTATTGCTTAATCTATGATCACGCTTGTAGAGAAACAAGCGAATAGTGAATGACAACTTTGAAAAACTCTTGCAACCAGGATACAACTCTTGTTGACCTTCCTTTACTAATTTATAGAATTTCTCAGCATCTTCATTTGGACCATCTCTAAATGTATCATTCAGTAGATCACCTATCTTATAATCAAACTGAAATTCACCAGTATCCATGATCTCAATCTGCTCAACTTCTTCTTCTTCTGGAAGTTCAACAACACCCTTTGCAATCATATGATCCTTGACAACACTCTTCTGGTACCAATTTCGAAAATAGCATGATCTACATGGACAATGAATTTCATCCCCTTGTGCTTCAATTGTAAACATTTTTTCTATATATTGATCAACTCCTTTTCCATATTCCTCACTCCACCGAGGAAACGACCACCAATATCTACGTCTTCTATCCATGACCTAAAGTTAATTAATTACATGGAAAATTTCTATAAAAGTACTAATTTTGATATCAAATATCAAACAACGAAACTCTATAGTTATTGAACATATAGGAGAATCTATAGTTATTGAACATATAGGAGAAAAGACAAATGATATACATCAAGCCTTCAACTAACTCTGAAAATTCAGAAAAATTACACACTTGCACAACAACGTTGAGCCAAAGTTCAAGTTTCAGAAGTAGGACAAAAAATCTGCATAAAACTATAAAGCAATATAGTATACTTGGAGTACTATGTGCAAACATATCAAACCTTTTCTTATTTAATTTATAATGGTGGACTAATGCCTTAATTTATGACTTAGGTGACAATTTTTTGTTTTGAGTCTTCAGTTTGAAAAAGGATTCCACAAAATAATGCTTGGGCATAGCGACATGTTTAAGCCTATATTACGAATATATGCCCTTTGTTCAAAGATAACAAGTTCGTCCTGACAATTTTATGCAATAATAACTAAAAGAGATGCCCACCTTCCTAGTCCCACTCTCACCCACTCAAGCTAGAAAACAAACAATAAAAAATGTAATGAAAGCAACACGTTGGGCAACACGTTCACTATCAGGAGTGTCATACTTGGAGAAATATCAGGAGCTATCAAAGCAACACGTTCACTAGCTTGAAGCTACACGTTGGGCACCAGACTTGGTTATAAAATTCACTTTAGTGTAAGTCAGCCCGCACAAAAGTAATGCACCTAGCATAGAGCAACCAACCAGCACAATCAGGACCAATAAATTGAAGAATACACTTCTTGACTGTTATTCAATAGGTCCAACAGAGCATCACTATGAAGTTTCCTAAAATCAACTAGAGGTCTTTGGCAAGCCTTTCTCAAATCAAGCTTTGAATTACACAAATAACGATTTGATTAAAAAAAATCAACAGAAAAGGAAAGCATTCAAAGCAAGCCAACAGAGAAGCACAGTAGTGAGAAAAAGGAGATGCAAAAGACAAACATACCATATGGGAATTCCTCCCGCCGCTTCCTCTCCCTCAAGACAGCAGTAGTGGAGATGGATGAAGGTTCGATCGGTGTCCTCTCCCTCAAGACAGCAGTCGACCTTCCGCTTCCTCCCGCCGGCTGCACTAGCTAAGTTCAGCAAGCTCCCGCCGGCAGCACACAGAGCCCTGTTCAGCGAGAACCCGCGCACCCGAAATTCCTCCCGCCGACTGTACCCAAACGACACCCGAAGATCTTCGCTCAAGAGTTTCAGAGAACGAAATTAGGGATTTGATCGAACCCTAAACCCCGTCCAGGAAAGAAAGATCGAATTAGGATTTCAATTTTAACTTTTTTGAGATTTAGGTTTATTTTAATTAATAATGTATAATAATCGAGCAGGTATGAATTTTTAGCGGGGCGGGATATATCTATTGAAACGGTTCGTTGAAACGGATAAAAACCGTTTTAAAAAAATATAAAAAATCGTTTCAAAAACTATAAAAATTGTTTCATATTTAAAAACCGTTTCATATTAATGTTGCAAAAATAAAATTTGTTTAAATTGTTTCTAAAACTGTTTCATTAGATCTGACTGTTTCAATAAACCGTTTCATTTTATAAAACCGTTTCATTGAAGTGTTTTATTATAGCTTAATTATAGTAGTGATTGGAAAAGACAAAAAACTTAGCAAACCATAAAGGAACACAAGTGTTGTTCTTCACACAAAATATATGAAAACCTCACACTTTTATATTTATTTTACTATAAAATCCTTTTAATTTCTTTTCTTTTTTCTTCTAAAAAAAGGCCCATCACTATCTACAAACCCCTTCCAGCAAAGGCATTCAACAAACAAAATCATTATCTTTAAAAAGATACGGTATATGGGATTTACACTAAGCATCAGTACATAGAAAATCACTTCACGCAGAAAATCAGTACATAGATCGTTAACCGCTTCACATAGAAAATCATTTATATATAGGGATTTACACTAAGCAAGGCCATCATTTAGTTGGAAAACTCAAGTTAGGATGAGGAAAAAACTCAAATTATATATTGTTACAACATGAGTTATCCAAGCTTATCTGACAATTTACACTAGCCCGTTAAGCTTTCAATTAAGCATAGCATTATCTTGATGTACGGTATGTTACTAGTCCAAATTCCAGAAGGATGATGACACACCACATGATCGTATTGATCACCGACCGTTAAGCATTCAAGGATATGATGTTGGATGCAACATCAGTACATCACTCCTTCAGATGCTGTCACCAACAATAACACTTGCATCATCCTCTTTGTTTTATCTTATTTGCAGACATGTAACCATTACAATAAACCATGGCAACAATAAAAATATATAGAAGTCAATTGTTATTGTTGGTCAGCAAATTTCATGACCAAGCTAGACTCCTTAGCCGCTACTTCATGTCCATCTGACAACTTACCTTGTAAATTCTTCATGTAGTTTCACACTTCATTCATCATACAGTAGACAAATTTAAAGTGTTTAATCTAAATAGGTTAAGGTAGCGACGGGAAGAACAGGAGTCTTGCGCAACTTAGGGCTTTCAATTTGGGGTATATTTCTCCGGTGTCGATTGGGATCGGGTGAGCATTATGGACTCTGGAGCGGATTCTGAAGGTGAAGGTGAAGAGGACGGTGGCGGGAAGAAGAGTGGTCCTGCGCAACTTAGGGTCTTCAATTTGGGGAATACTTTTCCGGTGCCGGGATCGAGTGAGCATTCTAGAGCGGCTTCTTGGAGGCGAAGAGGACGGCGATGAAGCTGCCGAGGAACGACAATGTACCATTGATCTGCGACAGGGAGCTTGGGTTTAAGTCCACCATTGATCTGCGGACTGTGACGAAAATGAGATACCATTGATATATAAGACTGAGAACGACGAAAGTGGTGAGTTTCCAAGAGATAAAATTTAGGAATTATGTAACATGTTATAGACAAGTATATTATTATAATTTTAAGGTGTGAAATTTATTAATTTAGTGTGAAGATTAACATCTCCCTAATGGAATGATACATAGCCTAAATAAAACTCAAAAAAGGAAAACTCAAAGAATTAAATGACAAAAACCACTAAAGAGTTTTCACAAAATCAATTTTGAGATATCTAAACAACAAAATTATAATATCAGAGATTTTTTTTATATATTTATATCTCAAAATTTAATCCTTTTTAAAATTACAATTTTTATTAATCTATAATTTTAATTTTCTATCAATTTCTAAAATTTTCATTTTTACCCCTTAAAATATAGAGTTTGGATCATATGCGGAGCACTCTTTCCGTGCGGACGTACGAAACATGCACTTTAGGGCCTTATTTGTGCACTTTAATGTCTTATTTGTGCACTTTTTCAAAAAAAAAAATTTCTTTTACAAATTGTTTTCCAAACATTTTTCAAATTTTTTTGCAAAAGTGCACAAATAAGGCTCTAAAGTGCACAAATAAAGCCCTATAATGCATGTCCGCACGTCCGCACGGGAAGAGTGATCCGCACCGGAACCGCACTCTTAAAATATAAATACCCCAAATTAATACTCAATTTCTTTTCTTTTCCCCTCTCTCCTCTCACTCTTCTCTTTCCCCCGACGTACAGTAGCCTCTCCCTCTCAAAAAAAACCCCTCACCAGCTGCAGCCATGTTCCACGTAGCATCTTCTTCCTCTCCTCGCGTCGGGGCGCCATATCCGGAGCAAAGTCGAGCCACCACCGCACAACGCAGCCACGCCTCGCCGAAGTTGTCATCGGCGGTCCGCGTCCCCTTTGCTGCGCACGTCCAGTAGCTGCGTGCCTCCTCCACAGCCAGCTCAGGCCGTTGACCCGCCACCCACGGTCGCCGGTGGAGTTCCCTTAAACCTTCTTCAAGCTCCTTGCATCTCTATTCCTCCCAATTTGTGTTGGTAACATTTCCCCCCAATTCCTTAAACCCTAGATTGGTAGATTTAGGTGTTTATGTTTAGTTGAGGAATTTAGGTGCAATTGGTTCTTAATTAGATGTTAATTGATGCTTTGAAATGCTTAGGTTGATCGATTTAGAGTTTGGAGGTGGATTGATGGAGATTCGGGGACATTTGATTCGCATTCTGAAATTCTGGGCACTTTTCGTAATTACAGGAAATTTATGACTGAGATTATAAGGTGAGGAATCTTCTCATGAATATATGAAATTTTACGGATCTCGGTTCGGATGTATATATGTCCATTTATGCGTTTTTGTGAAGGCTTGGAATCTTCTCATGAATATATGAAATTTCTAACACAAACTATGATTTATCTAACCGAATTATATAATAATTTTTAAAAATATTCTTAATCAAGTCTCTAACCGAATTATATAATAATTTTCTAACACAAACTATGATTTATCATCCAAAGTTAATCATAACAAATATATTAGATAAGTTCATTCTGTTAAGAAGTTGACCAACATATTAATTGTAAAACAAGTTTGTGGTCAATTTATTATAATATAATTAATTTCGGATCTATATGCTTTCTAATTACTAATACAAATACTGATATAATAGGAGCTTCACTTTATTGGCATAAAGAAAATTTAACATATTATTAAGAATTATCTTTCTAGTTTATAGAAAATAATTCTTTTATATTTTACCTACTATTAATAAACCTAATTTTATTTTTATATGATTAGTAATAAACTTAGTTTATATAATATACGTGTTTGATTTAATATAGTTCAAATTAATTCATTATTAAATATGTAATTTATATTTAACTATACCCGTACAGGGCACATGAACATATGTTATCTCTAATGCTAAAACTCTTGAAATGAAAATACATCGATGTCGAAAGGGACAACTTGTGCATTATCAATGGACATCTGCCACGACATGCTTTCGTTCTCGGATGTGCGTTTTTTTAACATCTTCACAGAGGTGAATCGAGTTGCTAGTTGAATTGCTTTTCTGGGGCACTCTTTCTCCTCGACGGACCTTCAATCTAGTCTACAACTTTAAATTCTCATATATAAGGATGTTCAAGGACGAATTTGTAACCGTTGTTAAAGACCAATGATAACAGGAATTTGTCGTTCTAATTCCTACTATGCAAAATATCCAAACAAATCCTAAAACGTAGTCCTGGGTAAGTAAGGGTCGAATCCACAGGGAAACAAAGTCTATTGCAGTATGTAATATGTATGTCAATTTAAAGCAACCAAAGGGGGGTTTTGTTGGTTTGTTTTAGTAGCCAAGCATGCAAATGGTAAATAAGCAATTAAAGGTGATGAAATCAGTTATTGGGAAAACACTCAGTCAAACAATATCCACTATTCGAATGACAAGTTGATCATAGATACTACTCAAAATCGCATGCAATGGTAATTTCAATTCCTTTTCAGATGTAACTAATAGCACAACCAGATACTATTAGAACTAACTAATTAAACAACCCTGAAACTATCAAGATTCAGTTTAACAGCCGCCTTACGGATAAGAATATAGTTGGATACAACCCTAGAATAAAACAACCAGTTTTTATCCTAGAATGTAAATCAATTCTCTTCTGCATAAGATTAGCACAACCAGTTACTAACAGGATGCAGTTGCTACTATGGAATAGATATGCTCAACCAGTAACAATCTAAACCTAGCAATAGATAAATAACGACAAACCCTAGTTGATCAGACTAGAAATTATCAATATCAATCTTACGAAATCAAACAAGAGAAGAGATAAAAACCATGCAATAGATTAGGAATAAGAATCTCACAACTGAATCACACGAAAAGCTTCAATGTCTGACTAAGCAAGAGAGGTTTAGTTCTTCATAGCAAGAGAATACGTAGAATAAGAAATTAGGGTTCCGAGATAGAAGAAACAAGTTTTCTCAACCCTTAAATATCAAAGGAAAATAATCTGAAATTATCCTAAAAAGAAATAATAAAAACGTAATAAAGTAATATAAAATAGATCCAAAAAAAAGGAATCGGCTCGGCGATACTTCCGTCAGCTGCGGCGGCCGCTGCTTCTCCCACGACGATTGCCGTAAATGCGGCGAGCGTCACAATTAAACGGCGGTTGCCGTTTCCAGGTCGTAGCCTTCGTCTCTCAGAGGGAATTAACGGCGGTCGCCGTAATTCCGCGGCGGTCGCCGCGACTCTGTTTCTTCATCCTTCGTTCCTCAGCTCCTAAGGCTCCAAAAATGCAACTTCCGCACCTCCTCGCCAAGTCTCCAAATCACCTCCAAAGCATCCTAAAACACCACTAAAATCATGCCAAAACTCCGTCAATACACACAACATAATCGTGTGTATCAAACTCCCCCACACTTGAATCTCTACTCGTCTCGAGTGGATAGAGAACTACCACCCATTACCAATGAAGCACCTAGATCATCAACATGTAAAGAAGCTTGCAACTAAGAGTAAAAGCATCTACATGAAAGCTCAACATCCCTCAACCAACCGACCACAACACAATTACACCCTCAACTCCAGCATCGTAATCAGCACAACATCAACACAAGCACACAACAATAACAATATACTCCTCAGCAGCAAACACGACACACATCCAAGCTTAAGGGCAAGCAGAATACTTCCCCCAAGCTTATCCCGGTCATCCAAAAATGTACGTAGCCACTAGTCCTAACCTCCATCTATGACTCCTTATGTCTCCCAAAGTGACCTACCCGACAATCCGTCTTTGTCTCCTCTTCTTATGTCGCTCCGCCGGTAAAATGAGATCCTAGAAAACACTCATCTTCTTTTCACTCATTTTGCCTAGGAGCCCTTTCGGGTTTTCATCCTAGCCACTCATTTCATTTTATCATAGATGGACTCACCGCCTCACATCACTCTGAATCCACTTTTGCCCAGGCCTAATGCCTGTCGGATTACCTGCTTTTTACCTAGACTGCCCTTTCGGGTTTTCAGTCCATCCCAGGATTTTTATTTGCCTTTTTTCATTTTGTGGCTCTTTTTTTTTTTTTTTTTTTTTGATAAGATAAAAGCAATACATAAGTACATAATCACCTCCCCCACACTTAAAATAAGCATTGTCCTCAATGAAATCAGACATAATAAAAGAGGGGAAGGAAAGAATGTACCACTACTGTTGCGGCGGTGGAAAGTCCGGTGGCTTGGAACCCATGAAAAGGTTCCACTACCTCATCTGCTCCTCCATTGCATGGATGTCTTGGGCCTGCGTCGCGTAATGATCCCTTGACTCCTGGCGGAAGTCAATGAACTCCTGGTGATACCCAGCGAGGTCCGACTGAATGGACCGCTGGCGCGTGTCAATGTCCTGGACCATCTCCCACATCTGCCGCTGATAGTCTCCACGCGGCACAGCAGTAGCGGCAGCCTGCACCTCAGGCATAGCGGTATCCTCATCATCATCCTCATCATCACTATCATCATCACCCTCATCAGGCTGTGCCACAGGGACAGCAGAAGAACCAGTGGCTGAACGGCCTGCAGCTGAACCACCACCAGCTCCCACACGGTGTCGACGCACATCAAAATCCCTGTAGCGTGGGCCACAGGTCACCTCAAAGGGGAAAGGGATGGGGATCCAATAACAGCCCCGCGAGCCATACAGCCAGAACTTCGGGTTCGACCCGGTTCCAGACACAAAAGTGGACGTCTTGAGCTGCCTCCAATCATATCTAAAGGCAGCAGAGAGATGTTGGGAAGGGTCGGGCTGCTCGAGGCCTAGGTGACAGCCGATCAGAGTAATCAGTCCCCTAATGACAATCTTGTGCTTCTTGTTCTCCTGAAATTTCCTGCAGGAAGCAATAAAGTGGGAGCGCCAACTCCACACCAAAGGGCACTCAGGGGTCATACTCCACACCGCGTACAAGTCGTCGTATGAGACCTTGTTTAACTCGGACTGGCCATGGAAGGCCATCCGCACTACCTTGTGAGCTAGTCGCAAGCCCGGATGTGACCACTTGTAGTTATATTCTCCTCCCTGCGGGTCAAATATATCAGTCCCTGTAGAGTGATACCAAAAAGTAAAGAACTCGTTGGCGTCCGCCCACGCCCTCTCAGAAGATGGTGGCCTGGTAATCCCAAGCGCTGTGTCAAGGTCCGCATAGGACATCGAATGCCTGCTGCCATCTAGACTGAATGTAATACTTTCCGTATCACAATGATTCTCAAAACTAGCCAGGAATTCCACAGTCCAGACAGGGAAGGTGGGTGCCGCTAAGTGGTAGAAACTACCCAACCCGCCTTTAACAAAGAGCTGCTGCGTGCATTCATAAATCTTCAATTCCCGCATGGTCTCTGGGTCGAAGAATAATGTAGACTGGAACTCCTTATCCAGTATAAACTTCCGACGGGACTCCTCAACCCCCGATGATTTCTTACGAGAGGCCTCACCCCCCGATGATTTCTTACGAGACGAGAATGTGCGTTTCAACAGTCCAGACATCACAAATATAGACAGCAACAGAATCAAAATCAGAAGAAGGGCAAAGAAATCACCAGAACGCGAGGAAACGGCGGTCGCCGCGCGGAATACGGCGGTCGCTGCTAGGAGCGGCGGTCGCGGCGTTGAATACGGTGGTCGCCGTGAGCAAAATTCCGCAGCCACGTCAGATCTGGACAGCGACGGTCGTCGGGTGGGTTGTGGCTTGCAGCGGGCTGGCGGCGGGGGGGCTCCTGGTGCGGCGGTCGCTGGAATTTGGGGAGGGCTAGGGTTTGAGAGGTTCGGTAAGGGGGAGAGAGAGTGGGTAGGGGTAGAATGATAGGTAAGTGTAGGGGAGTTTGATAGGTAGGGGTGGGGTTGGGTTATTTTACAGATCGGGGGGGTCCATTTTTTTTTTTGATTAGGAATAAGAATCTCACAACTGAATCACATGAAAAGCTTCAATGTCTGACTAAGCAAGAGAGGCTTAGTTCTTCATAGCAAGAGAATATGTAGAATAAGAAATTAGGGTTCCGAGATAGAAGAAACAAGTTTTCTCAACCCTTAAATACCAAAGGAAAATAATCTGAAATTATCCTAAAAAGAAATAATAAAAACGTAATAAAGTAATATAAAATAGATCCAAAAAAAAGAAATCGGCTCGGCGATACTTCCGTCAGCTGCGGCAGCCGCTGCTTCTCCCACGGCGATCGCCGTAACTGCAGCGAGCGCCGCAATTAAACGGCGGTCGCCGTTTCCAGGTCGTAGCCTTCGTCTCTCAGAGGGAATTAACGGCGGTCGCCGTAATTCCGCGGCGGTCGCCGCGACTCTGTTTCTTCATCCTTCGTTCCTCAGCTCCTAAGGCTCAAAAAACGCAACTTCCGCACCTCCTCGCCAAGTCTCCAAATCACCTCCAAAGCATCCTAAAACACCACTAAAATCATGCCAAAACTCCGTCAATACACACAACATAATCGTGTGTATCAACCAACCTAATCTTATATCTATATATCTATACATATATATATACACTAAAAGAGATGTCTAATTCTACATGTCAACACCACATTCAATTCGTCTATGCATCATCACGACATTCAATCATCATCCGCTAAATTATCCACTCGTGGAGTTTTAGGGTAGATTTTGTTTAACTGGATCAACTTTCGTGAATTGTCTTTGATGAAGATAATTATAAATATACTTGGTTGAACTTTATTTATAATAATTAAAAGGAAAATAGAAGACCTTGTATGCAAAAAGAGTGAAATAAATCAATCAAATCTAAATTGATCGTAACTCGGCCTTCATTAAAAAAAATGAAAAGAGACCCCAGAAAAAAACGATCCCTTTTTCATCCTGAACCGGAAAACCGAAACCCTAATCTTTGAATGTTTGCCGTCGCCGCGGTGCTTGTTCTTCGACCCCAATCTCCAGACCTTTCCCCTCAATCTCGATTCCTTCTCTCTCGAACAACATGATCTATCCTACAACCCTCCTTCTTAGTTGAGGGCTTCTCTTGTCATTGATTTGAAGGAGAAATTTTGGGTGATTTTGGAAAGCCTCCACCACACCCCCTATCGACCGCCGGAAATCCTCGAGCAGATCCGCCGACACCTTCAACACCACGATGCCCTTCTCATCAGGAATCCTCTGCTTCGCCTCCGCGCTCCTGATGATCCGGGTCCACCTCTCAGGTTTGCATTTCTCCATCGTCGTCGCCTCCCTAGAGGAGCCCGAATCGGCAGAGATGTGCGCCGTCTGCCTGTGCGAGGTCGAGGGGTCGGACGAGGTGCGGTGGCGCAACAACTGCCTCTACTCCCCTCGGATACAGCCGGAGATTACATTTGGCTCGCCTTCCTTGTCGCCTCTCACAGAAGTGCAGCCAGTGCTCCCCATGGAATCATCTTCACCTTCTTTCTCCCTCTTCCTAGTGAATCAAGGTGTTGTCTTTCTAATCTAATCCTTTTTGAATCTTTATTTGTTGAACTTTGTTTGCAGGGATCTTGTTTTTTTTTGTGTTATCTGGGTTATGTTTTTGCTTGCTGCTGATCTTGAGTTGTTTACCCCTAATCTGAAATTTGATGACTTGACCCTTTTCCGTAAGGGAACTCGAACCTTGATAGAGGAACACCCTTGCTTTGAACAAAATTTTCAGCCAGCTTACCCCCCTGACTGGACTCCCTTGAAGCAGATGGTCTCTGAACATTTGAATCATTTGAACAATCAACGGAACAAAAATCCTGAGATCTCGATCCAAGCTCAATCTGAACCCTTGATACATCTAAATTCTAGGAACATTAAGCCGTGCAGCTGGAGCATTAAAAATGCTAATATACCCTTTATTCTCTGTGTTTTTCTGGTTTATATCAGATTTAACATTGTTATGACCTTTGTGTATGTTAGAAATGCTATGAATAAACTTAGACTTACAAGGTGGAGTATTATCAATCTCTCTATCCTTCCTTTCTATACGACTCTGTTTAATAGGTACCCCCTTTATGATATCAACTGCATATGTGCTTTGAGCCCAGGTTTTTTAACCCTTGTAGAACTTATGAATTGTTTGTACAACAGTGGTTGGCTTTGGTGGTTGACTACGGCTGAACACATTGAAAATCTTCTTGACACTCAGAAAGAAAAGGAAATAAGCTTAAATAACAATATCGAAATCTGTTATGAAGCTAATTCTTTAAAGAAGGAAAATAGTCTTTACTTGGCAAATCAAAATAGAAACCTAAATAATCAACCTACTCTGATGTTGATGCTTGCTGAGTGCATCTCTTCCCTGATGAAGGGCTCTTTTACTCTTAGATTAAACCTTCTTCTCTTATGAGAGGTGTAAACTCTCAGATAGATTTTTTCACTTCTTGTAAGTCTGTCTGGTGCTCGAAAACATTATACCTTTATGATATGTATGTTTGTGACAACAACTCTGGAACGATTTTCTTGATTCCTGACCTTGGCTGAAACAAATTGACTAATCTGCAACTCTTGAATACTTTACATGGACAAGTAAAGCTCGAACAAACTCTCAACCAAATCCTTGAAGGGGAAGACAAGATTTTGCTTGTAGAAAACTTCTCCCTTTTGAACAAAAACTCCCTGCTGAACCCTCAAACATTCTGCTATGCAGAGTTTCGTGAGTTATGGTGACTTGAAACACCGAAATAAAGTGGATAAAGCTTCTGGCTTTTGGAAACCACAGTGGAGATACAAGGACAAATCATATTTTACTTTTTACAGCTGTAGCAGACTTTTCATGTATGATGTTTTTTGGAACAATTCTTGTCATATATTGGCCTTTTACATCTGGAGTCCTTTTAGGATACACCAACAGTATGAAATTATCAAAATTACATCTGGAGTCCTATGTGGATACACCAGCAAAAAAACTTGCCATAAAATGGCCTATCGCATCTGGAGTCCTTTTTGGATATACCTACATGATTCAACTAAAATAGAGGATCTCAAACCTCCATTAACTATTACAACTTCTAGAATCATCACTCAAATAAGAAATAAAAACGATCCCCTAAATGTCTTATGATATGGGGCAAAATTAAAAGTGGTTTTTTATGAAGATCACAACATGGAACTGCCGTGGAATTGGAAAGAAAACATTATGGTTGGATGTTGAAGCTTTCTGCAAAATCGAACGAATACAACTTCTTGCACTATTTGAAACAAGAACAAACAAAGAACCAAATGAAAAAGAATGGAAAAAAGCAGGATTTGATCAATTCTACTGTTTCCATGCTACGGGATTCGCAGGAGGCATTTGCGTAATGTGGAAGACATACCAACTTACAAACGAAATCCTTGAAATTGAACAAATTGAAACAAGATTTATTAGTATTAAGTATACAAACTTGCTCACGAACAAAAAACTTATGCTAATCCTCACTTACGCCCCACCAAATGATTCTACAAAAAATGTGTTCTGGAACGAATTTATATCCTATATTAAAAATTGCTCTCTTCCGTGTATTATTATGGGAGATCTGAACGAAATTCAAAATCCTTCTGAAAAATTAGGCGGGATTATACCGCCTTTATCAAAATTTGCAAGACTACGTCATTTTAAAAATGACTGTGAACTTTTGGATACTCCTTTCCAGGGAAACAACTATACCTGGCGAAAGAACAATACAGAAATAGAAAACATCTATGAAAAATTGGATAGGGTTCTTATCCACCACCAGATCCTCCAATGGTATCCTGATATCTGTACTAAGCATTATGCTTTTTCCAGTTCAGACCATTGCCCCATCTCCATTGAGCTAGATTCAGCTGTATCATTTAAAAACCAGCCGTTCAAATTTGAAAAAATTTGGATGACTAGAAAGGATTTTAGAAACGTGGTAAAACAAGCCTGGAGAACTAACTACCATGGATCCAGATTGTACAATCTGGTATCCAAAACAAAACTACTCAAAAAACATGCTAAACTGTGGAACAAAAGTACATTCGGAAATGTATTCACACAATTACAAACTATAGAAAAACAACTTTCTGAAATCCAAACTGAGATATGTAATCACCCTACAAATGACCTCATTAAAAAACAAACTAGAATCATAGATAAAAAGGAAAAACTTCTGTGTTTCCAGAAAATTTACTGGAACCAAAGAGCTAAGATAAAACACATCAAATATAATGACACGAATGCTAGCTATTTTCATAAAATAGCAAGTGGAAAAAGAAACAGAAAAATGATAAAAGAAATCAAAACCCAAGAAGGAACAAGCATTACTGGTGAAGAAAACATCAGAAATGAAATCAGAAATGATTTCATAAAAAGATTCAGAAGTGAGGATATAAATCAGAGACTATTCCAGGAAAACCTTGAACTAATTCAACCTGAAATCTCGTCAGAGGATAATCTGGAATTAATAAAAAATGTTTTCAACGAAGAAATTAAAAAGACGGTCTTTAACATTGGCACGGATAAATCTCCAGGGCCGGATGGCATGACAACAGAATTTTACCAAAAATACTGGGACATCGTAGGTCCCTCTGTTACTCAAGCAGTTAAAAGCTTTTTCCTTTCTAGGAAACTGCTTAAACAAATAAATCACACTTTCATATCCTTAATCCCGAAATGTGACAATCCTAACTCTACAAATCACTATAGACCCATAAGTATGTGTTCTACTATTTATAAGATCATCTCGAAGATTATAACAACTAGACTCAAAGGAATCATGGAAAAATTGGTACACTCCCCTTCAGGGTGCCTTTGTTGCTAACAGAGCCATTCAACACAATATCTTAATTGCACATGAAATCTTTCACTCTTTTAAATCGAAAAAAGGATCTAAAGGATTCATTGCCTTAAAACTAGACATGGAAAAAGCTTATGATAGAATCGAATGAGATTTTATTATAAAAATTATGGAAAAGTATGGATTCCATGAAAAATTTATCAATTGGATAAAAGAATGCATTACAACAGTATTTTTTTCGGTACTTGTTAACAATGGACCCACAAAAATATTTAAACCTTCAAGAGTACTTCGACAGGGAGACCCCCTCTCGCCCTTCTTGTTTATTTTAGGATCTGAAATCCTTGTTAGAAAACTCCAAAAAGCCTCAGATCGAACTCGAAATCCCCTAGGATTTCAATTCAATCAACAAGGAACACGAATTCCTTTTCTGGCCTTTGCAGATGACATTATGATATTCTCAAAAGCTAAACAAGAAAAATATAAAGAAATCAAAGTTATTATTGACGACTACTGCAAGATCTCAGGACAAAAAGTAAATTTCCATAAATCGGCCTTTCAAGTTGCAAAAAAGATCACCAACCAAAAGAAATTAGCTTTACAAGGCATTCTCACAATCACAAACATGATATCTCTCGAAAAATACCTGGGGTGCCCTATCATCAATGATAGAGTTAACTCGAACACCTTTGCTGACCTCTTAGTTAGCACCCAACAACAATTATTTAAATGGAAAGCAAATTCACTTTCCCAAGCAGGAAGAACAACACTAATAAAAACCAATCTGGCTTCAAGACCCAATTATCTTATGCAAAGTTTCATGTTATCTACAAACACACACAATGAACTTGATAAGCTAAACATATCCTTTTTTTGGAACAGAGACAACTCCTATAAACCTCTTATAGGTTGGGAAAAAAATTGTAAACCAACTCATCAAGGAGTGATGTGTCCTTGTCTCTTGTGACAAGTCGAATTGCCAAAGGTGACGACTTTTGGATCTAGTCTTGGTTGAGAAGTCACTCGTCTCCAGTATTCTGCTGGGGAACGTGGTGATGATGATCGCGAACGGAAGAACGCGATGAATCGGTGGCGATGGAAGCGATTGATGGAAGGATGGAAGTGGTGGCGGAAGCGATTGAATGGAGGGATAGACGACTTGAAGAGACAAGTCGTTGGTGTCATAGCGTCGACTGCGGAGGGGATAAACTCGATGGAGATCGAGTGGTTGCCGTAGCGTCGACGGCGGAGTGAATGGGGATGAGAGGGATAAGGGTGACGTCCGATCAAAGGAAGGAGGAATTATCACTCGACTTAAAACCTTGAACTTTAACTTGAATGTAAGGAAATAACAATAACAAAGGAGGCTTTAAATAGCCAATGTATCTCGACCAAGACCTAATGGGCTTGGGCCAAAACAAGCCTAAGGGCTAGCCCATGCAAGCATGCAAAAGGCACTCGCCCTAAAAGATAGAATGAATGAAAGGAAACTATCTAAAACATTGTAAATAAGGAAACTATCTAAAGCAAGCTGGAAATACCAAATATAGATAATGTCTTAAAAAGAACGCGTGAAACTCATTAACGCGGTGAAGGCTTTGAAGAGATCATCGCGTGAGACGACAAAGTGTCAAAGTCATCAGAAGAACATGTTCTTTCACTTCCGATGGTGGCGAGGACGACGAGCCTTGGATTGGTCTCTGGGCTTCCTTGGCTGGCGACGACGCGTGCGATAAGTGACGCGACGGCGGTGACGATGGCCTTGGACCTAGACCTTGTCACTGGGCCCTGTAAGCGTAGGTTCATGGCTTGTTCCTCGTCTTGGGCCGTCATGGGAGGCAGGGTCACATCACCCTCCCCCACTTGGCTATGAAGCGTCCCCGCTTCACCATCATCAAACTCTGGCTCAACATATGGAGTCAAGTCGGCTACGTTGAAGAACGCGTGGACTCCAAATTCTGGTGGGAGCTCGAGTTGATAAGCATTGTCCCCTATGGCTTTGATCACGCGGAAAGGGCCATCTCCACGCGGTGCCAGTTTGTGTTTTCGCCGCGAGGGGAACCTCTCTTTTCGTAGATGCACCCAGACAAGGTCTCCGGGGGCAAAGACGACGCGGCGGCGGCTTGAATTCTTCTGTGAGGCATACTGTGCGGCCCTCCTCTCCAACTGTTCCTTGGTCTTTAGATGAAGCTCTTGGACTTGCTCAGCGCGATTAGAGGCGGAGACATGCACTGTGTCTCAGAGAGGGCGCAGCGACAAGTCCAGTGGTGTCAAGGGGTTCATGCCATACACCACTTCGAATGGTGTCAACTTGGTCGCTGTGTGCCTGCATCTATTGTAACAAAACTCGACAATTGATAGTAAGTCCTCCCAACGCTTAGGGTTGGCTTTGAGCATTGTGCAAAGGAGGGCTCCTAGAGTTCTATTCGTGACCTCCGTTTGGCCATCGGTCTGGGGGTGGTAGCTAGTCGAGAATAGTAGTTTGGTCCCTAGCTTTCCCCAAAGAGTTCTCCAAAAATGACCAATGAACTTAGAATCCCTATCACTCACTATGGTACGCGGGACGCCATGAAGACGCACCACATGCTCAAAGAATAGGTCGGCAATCTCACTAGCACTATGGGTTGTCTTACAAGCTATAAAATGTGCCATCTTAGAAAATCTATCTACTACCACAAAAATGGAGTCTTTACCTCGTCTAGATAGGGGCAAACCCGTGATGAAATCCATAGACAAATCTTCCCAGGGGGCACTCGCAATGGGCAAAGGCGTGTAGAGGCCGTGAAGACTAGACTTAGCTTTGGCTCTATGACAAGTCACACAACTCCTACAAAATCTGGTCACTTGGTGGGTCATCTTAGGCCAAAAGAAATGTTCTCTAAGCGCGTCTAAGGTCTTCCGAATCCCAAAATATCCATGACTTGCGTGTGCTTCCTCAATCAATAGGAGCCTAATGGAGGATCTAGGAATGCATAGACGACTAGCCTTGTACAAATAACCCTCAGAAAGGTAAAAGGTCTCAAACTCACGCGATCTTAGGCAATGATCAAGAATGGGGGCAAAGAAGGGGTCACTAGCATATAAGTCTTTAATCAATGCAAAACCCAAAATTTTAGTTTGCACTTGAGTCAAGAGAACATACCCGTGAGATAACGCGTCAACAACAATGTTATCTTTCCCTTTCTTGTGAACAACGACATAAGAGAATGTCTCCAGAAACTCCACCCAGCGAGCATGGCGTCGATTGAGATGAGCTTGGCTCTTCAAGTAGCTCAACGCGGCGTGATCGCTGTGGATGACAAACTCACGCGGCCAAAGGTAATGTTGTCAAGTCTTTAGCACGCGTACTAAGGCATAAAGCTCTTTGTCGTAGGTGGGGTAATTGAGCGTCGCCCCTGTGAGCTTCTCACTGAAGTAGGCAATTGGCCTCTTCTCTTGGTGTAGCACACCACCAATGCCTATGTCAGAGGCATCACACTCCACTTTGAAGTGTTTGGTGAAATCTGGGAGCTGGAGCAAAGGAGCTTGGCATAACGCATTCTTCAAGGATGAGAAGGCGCGTTCATGGGACTCATGCCACAAAACTGTGCTTCCTTTCTTGGTGAGCTCATGGAGTGGCGCGGCAATTGAGGAGAAGTCGCGTACAAAACGCCTATAAAATCCCGCGAGGCCGAGAAAGCTTCGCACTTGTGTTGGTGTTGTAGGCGTGGGCCAGTCCTTGATGGCCGCGATCTTCTCGTTGTCAATGCGTAAACCATCACTACTCACAATGTAGCCTAGAAAGTTCGTGGACTCGAAGCAAAATGAGCACTTTGCTAGATTGGCAAACATGCTCTCGTGTTGAAGGCACTCGAGCACTTGGCGAAGGTGATCGACATGGTCTTCCAGGCTCTGTGAATACACAAGGATGTCATCGAAATAAACGACAACAAACTTGCCAAGGAAAGATCTCAACACGTGGTTCATCACGCGCATGAAGGTGCTGGGCGCGTTCGTGAGCCCAAAGGGCATGACAAGCCACTCGTAGAGCCCATACTTTGTCTTGAACGCGGTCTTCCACTCATCACCTTATTTCATTCTGATCTGGTGATAACCACTCTTCAAATTGATCTTGGAGAAGAGTGTCGTGCCATGATGTTCATCAAGCATATCATCAAGGCGTGGAATATGGTGCCTATACTTGACTGTTATCTGGTTTATTGCACGACAATCAACACACATTCTCCATGTGCCATTCTTCTTGGGCACAAGGATCACAAGCACAGCACAAGGGGAAATAGATTCCCTTACGTACCCGCGATCCAACAATTCTTGGACCTAGCGCTGTAGCTCTTTGGTCTCTTCTGGACCAGCTCTATATGCAGCGCGGTTGGGCAAAGAAGCACCGGGCACAAGGTCAATTTGGTGCTCAATGCCTCTCAGGGGAGGTAATCCTTGTGGCAACTCTGCTGGGAAAACGTCACGGAACGCGGCAAGCAACTTCGCGATCGCTGGTGGCAATGGCGCGTTCGTCGATGACTCAGGTATGCATGGGGTTGGCACAAGTAGAAAACAGGGAGCCTTGCCAGTGACACATTCAGTGAGGTCACTGGGCCTGGCCAGAAGAACGCATTGCTCACATGTTCCTTGCAAAGGACGCGGTGGTGGCAACGGTGCGGTGAACTGTGGAGAGGCACTTCCCGAATTGGGTGGGGCACGCAGTGTCCCAGTTATGGCGTTGTGTTTCTTCTTGCCAGTGCCTGGAGAAGACAAAGTGTTGCCAGATTTGGAGGAGTGTTGCCTCTGTAGTGCTTCTGGACTTTCTTGTGACCTAGTGGACGCGGCCTCGATGGCTTTCTGGCGATCACGTTCTACCTGGTCCTGCAAGATCTCATGGGGAGACATTGGATGCAAAGTGACGCGCTTCCCGTGGTAATTGAACACATAAGTGTTCAAATAGCCATCATGGAGCACGCGCCTGTCAAATTGCCATGGGCGCCCAAGCAAAATATGGGTGGCGTCCATTGCAATGACATCACAAAGAATAGAATCACAGTATTGCCCTATGGAAAACGAAATTAAACATTTGTGAGATACTGTGTTACCTGGACTTGAAGAAATCCATTGGAGGGCATACGGTTGTGGATGAGGCGTCGTAGGCAATTTGAAGTGGTTGACGACCTTCTCATTCACAATATTGGCACAAGATCCTCCATCAATGATTACACTCAAGGAAGCGGTTTGGACTAGAGCCCTTGTGTGGAACAAGTTCTCTCGTTGATCGCGTAAGCTAGCTTCCTTGACGGCGAGGAGACGACGCGTCACCAAGCTCAATGGTGTGCCCACGTGCAGAGAAGCGGGTTCGCAGTCATACGCGTCTTCGTCCTTGACCGGCTAAAAGTGCATAAGCAAATGTCGCTGAATAGCCAAATCAAAGTAAATATCCTAACAGACCTACTAAACAGATGTATAGTAAGCAAGTAAGGGTCGAACCCACAGGGAAGATCGAATGAAGTATGCAGTCGTGATTGATAAGTAACAAGCAAGGGGGGTTTAGTTATCACGAGAAAGCAAAGTAAGCAAAGCAAACAAGTTTGGTTGAATTGAGAAAATATAATGGGGAAAGTAGTCCTACTAGAGCGAGATCCACAATACAGAGATATAATTTGATCACATAAATCTATTTAATCCAAGTTCTTTTACTATCCTTATAGTTGTTCCCACCCTGATCTTAAGTACTATCGATTCTCACAGTTGTCGATAGACTTATCACTATGTCACTGGTAAAGTACCTCCGATTCTCACAGTTGTCGGTATACTTTACCACTAACGCAGCAATAGCAATGCACACAAGGATATAGGATACATGCAAATAGAAGGACACCCTACTATTTAACATGCAAATAATTCTCACTCACGATTGTACGCTTGGAACCCCTATATGCACAATCGTGTATGCCACTAGATATGCACTCGGAACCCCTATATGCAATCCTAGCAATTGATAAAAAGTATTCAACCTAGTTGATCAGGCTATGAAGAACAACAAGAAATCAATATTCAATATAACCAAGAGAATCAAACCAACACTTATAAGGATAAGAACAAGGAATAGAAATCTCACAAACACATCAACAGTATTGCTTCAAACGTCTAGTAGAACAAAGGGAAATTAGTGCTCCATCAAAGGGGGATGAAAACTAAGGGAAAATTAACGTCTGAAATAAAGTAGTAACGAGTGTCTCTCCTCTTAACCTAGAAAGAGGACTTAAATAGTCTTAAGAAAACTAGGTTAAACTAATGTCAACAATAAAGGAAACAGAATAATAAAATAATAAAGTCTGAACGAAATAAAAGGAAATAAATGTCTCTGGGCGCGCGGCATTTAACAAGGCCACCGCGGGGCGTCAGGCTTTCCACCGGGGGGCGGTGGCTTCCCTGGGAGTCACCGCCGAGCCGCGGTGATTCTAGCGCGGGGCGGTGAACTCGCTCACTCTCTTCTCCAGCTCCTCTTCTCTTCTTCTTCTGCTCTTCATTACTACCAAGTGCTGGTAGTCTTCTCCAAGTATGCTCCAGCAGCTCCATCTCCATCCTTATGTCTCCATCTAAGCTGCAAATCCTGGGATATCTTCACTTCTCTCCATAACTTCAGGGATCACAGACTTAGCTCCAAAACTCATCCAAAACTCCTCCAAATCATGCTAATAATTGCTAGTAAAGGTGTATGAAATAACACCTATCAAATTCCCCCATACTTAGACCTTTACTCGTCCCGAGTAAGCTAAAGAAAAACCTACTCTCTCAATCAACACCAAGGTCTCAGGAAGTACAAGAAAATATGACACCAGCAATTACAACATATCAACAATAAGCTCCAGACAACCAAAACAAGTGATGCAAAGATAATTCTAATCCTAACTCCAAACTAGCTGCTTATCGCTCCAGAGTGGCCTACCCGAACTCCTTATACCACCTCTTCTTATGACGCCTCGCCAAGAAATAGAGAGAAATCCTAGAATCACTCTTCTTCTTTTACGCTCATCTTGCCTAGGCGCCCTTTCGGGTTTTCACCTAGCCACTCATTTCATTTTGATAGATATCCCACAAATACTCACATCACTCCAGTTCACTTTTGCCCTGGTCTATACCAGCCGGACTACCTGCTTTTTACCTGAATTGCCCTTTTGGGTTTTCAGCTCATCCCAGGATTTTGGTTGCCTTTTTACTTCTTTTTGGCTTTTTTGATTTTTTTTTTAAAAAAAAAAACTCGAATGGGAAATATAGCACACGAAAAGAAAACAATATGTACAAAGGATAGACAGATAGCAAGTCTAAATCTCTCCCCCATACTTAAACCGAACATTGTCCTCAATGTAGAAAAGAGAACATCAAATGAAATAGGAGAAGGGAAAACAAACTCACTGTGGGCTTGATGGTGGTGGTGGGAACCTCCCAAAGTAGTCCCTCAGATGAGCGTCCATACCGTCCAGACGCTCATCTACATCAATACGGAACTAGGCCTGCCAAGTCTGCAGACTAGTCTCTACTCGGGTGTTCTAGTGCGTCTGCTTTACTGAGAATGCATCAAATCTCGAATATAACTCCTGCCAAGGTGTGGCAGGACCTTAAGAAGATGAGGGCGCGTCATAAAGTGTAGGCATAGGAGTGTCCTCGCCCGCAAACTCAGCAGCAGCAGCAGCAATAACACCACTAGGGCCCTCACCATACGGGCCCGAAGGAGCAGCAGCAGGGGTATCATCAGTCGTCATCCTGCTATCACTAGAGATCCACCAATCCGCAAATGAAGGGGAATAAGCGAACTCCCGTGGAAGAATCAGAATGTGGCCATCATATGACGACCAGACCAAATCACCATCCTTTCCCAATGGCTTCAGCATCGAGCACACCTTCATGTGTGCCATATCATACACGACGTAGGCAACAGGCCGAGGAATCTGATCGCAAGCTATCACTCCAGCACAAAGGAGGGTGATCAGGCCACCCCCACAAATATCACGTGGCTCACCATCACGAATCCTCTTCAAGGAACCCAAAAAGAGGGTAGCCCAACACAGCGTGTACGTAACAACCTCCAAGATGCTCATAAACCATTGGAAATCCTTCAGAGGAACCTTTCCATCATCAGCATGGCCAAAGAAGTCTCTCATCATCACCTTGTGGATCAACCGTAGACACGGGTTCACCAGCTTCGAATTCACCTCCTGACCCTTCCTGAACGTCCTGCCAGTAGCAGCCTTCCAGAACTCCATCATATCAGACTCTAGAATGCCACCAGACCACCCATCAGTTGGTGCTTTGTAATGCCCAGGGCATCACGCACCACCTTAGGGGACAACGAATAATCACGCCCATTGTAAGTGAACGTGACCCTCATCATCCTCTTGTTGTCGGAACCATCGGAATACCTCTTGAAAGAGGCAATGAACTGGTAGCAAAGCTCGGGATACGCAGGGGCAACCTTGTTCAGAAACGTCCCCAACCCACACTGTGCCAGACACAGGGACACACACGCCAACAAACCCATCTCAGACAACGTAGGCTTGTGAAAGAACTTAGTCGCCAACACCTTCCTCTCCTTCACCACATTGTAGACCTCATTCTCATCCCTCGTAGACACTTGCTTCTTACCCTTAGGTGCCATAAGTAATGAATGTAGAATTTCAAAACGAAGGGCAACCAAGAGAACTTATAAACGAGCAAACACGCAGCCAAGAGGTCTCGCCGTGGGGCGGTGAACGAGTCGCCGGGTCGCAGTGGGACAACTGGGAGCTTTGGCCGGGTCGCGGTGAAGTCGGCGCGGGGCGGTGGCAGCAGCGACGCGAAGCGGGGCAGCGCGAGGCGGAGCGACAGTGAGGCAGGACTGAAGCGACGCAGTGGGGTTGTGTTTGGCTTGTTTGTGAGGCTAGACTTCCAATTGGTGAATTGGGGGCTAGATTCGGATCAAGGTCGAGAGAGATTTGAGGGAGAATGGGGCAAATTCTTTGGGGGCTTGAGAGTGATGTTGGGAATGGAGTGTTTGTGAGTATGAGGGCTAGGTCAGGGAAGGGAAAGGAAAAGAAAGGGATGATGGGGCCAGATATGTACCATGGCCCAAAGAAAAATCCTGGCCCCAAAGGGGGGGCCCAATTCGTCAAATCCTTCGTAACAACTCAAGAAATAAAAATTTTACTCACCCGTTTAAGGTTTTTTCGGGGCCCTTTATTCTTGTTTTTTTTTTCGGAGTTGAGAAAGTATACCAGCATCCACCGCGGGGCGGTGAGGGTCGCTGCGGGGCGGTGGAACGAACTGGACACACCGTCTCCTCTCCATTTACTTTCGTACCTGAAATGTTAGTGACAGGCGAACGAAACAAAACAAAAGAAATTATGAAATTAATCTAAGGGAAAGGAAAAATCAAAGAAAAACTACCTCGGGTTGCCTCCCGAACAACGCCTTGGTTAACGTCGTTGGCTCGACGTACTGCAGATCAACTACCACTTGGAATAGGATCCCCTCGGAATCCTCTTACTCGTCTCTTCCTGTCGAGACTTCCCATGGAAAGGTTGAGATCTTAGACCATGTTCCCTTTTTGCCATCGACTCCATGCTTACCTCCTTTGGAGTATCTCCCCCATACTTAGAGCGATGTGGGGGCCGATATGGCTCAATCTGAATATGTTGCACGTCACTGGATAAAGGCTTACAGCCTTGTATGGTTAGTGCAGGGGGGCAAGTGCCCAAAGTAGAGGGAATGGAATCTCCTATATCATCCAGCAAGACATCACCAACATGCAACTCATGCAACTTAATAGGTCCAGCAATAGTAGAACACTCAACTATGGTCTCTACTGCACCAGTTTTAACATTTTCATGCACATGATTATCAATATCGCTAATGCAGCAAGGAGCAGGCAATTCAATGGAGTTGTCCTTATGAATATTGTGTTCAAAAGTTATTCCATCAAATTCCATAGTTAAAGTTCCACTATCTACATCAATCTTTGTCATGGATGTTTTCATAAAAGGTCGCCCTAGCATAACTGGAGCCACCTGCTCATCATAGTCCAAATCCATAACAAAGAAATCAGCAGGAAAAATCAAAGAACCTATCCTGACAAGAACATCCTCCACAATACCCTTAGGGGGCACACAAGAACCATCAGCAAGTTGTATCACAATGTTAGAATCATGCAAGGGTCCTATTCCTAAATCTTCAATTAGTGAATAAGGTAACACATTAATTGAGGCACCCAAGTCTAACAGGGCTTTCTCAAATCGATGCCCACCTATAGTAATAGTAATAGGAATAGTAAATGTACCTGGATCCTTGCACTTCTCAGGCATGCATCTCTGAACTACCGCTGACACATGTTCACTCACTGGAAACTTCTTTTGAACCTTCTGCTTCTGAGCCCTCTTCACGGTGCACAGCTCCTTCAAGAACTTGGCATATCGCGGGATAGCCTTGATAAGCCTGATCAGGGGAATGTTCACCTCACAGTCCCGAAATGTCTCGAATAGATCGCTGTCTTCAGCTACTCTCTTAGCCTTCAGCGCCTCAGGGAAAGGTGCTGTTGGCTTCTCAGAACCTAGAGGGGGAAACACGGGGCGAACGTAGTCATGAACACAAGTTTCTTCAGCGGAGTTGGGTTCTCGAAGGCCAGGTCGTGGCAAGCCCACCGCGGGGCGTTGATCATCACCGCGGGGCGGTGGGGTTGTGGTGTGTTTACTGAGATCAGCCGCCGGGTCGCGGTGAGAGTCACCGCGGGGCGGTGGCTTCAGCTCTTCTTTCCTGGCTCCTTCTTCCATTTCTGGCCGGGTCGCGTTAGCATCCACCGCGGGGCGGTGGGTGATTTATGCCTTCTCGACTTCGTTCTCCTCTTCAGCAATAGGAGCAACGACCAACTTCTTACCACTTTTGAGGGTAATAGAACTCACGTTCTCCCTTGGGTTCACAGTAGTCTGAGATGGCAGAGAGTTAGATGTCCTCTGGTCAATCTTGGTCACAACATCAGCAAGCTGACCAATCTGTCTCTCCATGTTCTTTATACTGGACTCAGTAGCCTACACATGCGTGGAGAAATGTTGAGTCAGTGTCTTTAGCATCTTTTCAGTAGAAGCACCAGAGCTTTGGCCTTGAGGTCTCTGTTGGTATGGGACTCTCTGCTGGTACTGCTATTGTGCCGGCTATTGACCACCTTGAGGGTCACTCCATCTAAAACCTGGGTGATCTCGCCCTCTCGGATTATAATTGGGCTGTCCACCAAACTGCGGTCTAGGGGGTCCATAACCTCCTATATCATTAACTTCAGCAACACCCTCCTCCTGCAGCTGAGGACAAGTGTCGGTGGGGTGGTATTGATTAGAGCAAAGCCCACATGCTTTAACTTGTTGAGGGGCGTTCTGGTTCGCCATCCTCTTCACCATCTATTTCAGCTCGGCTAACTCAGTCAACACTGGGCTTGGTCTTGCATGGGCCATGACATTGACCGCCTTCCTCTGGTATGTCTTTCCAAAACTCTTGGTACTCTCACTCATCTCCTGGAATCTCTCCATGGCTGCATCCGGTGTCAGATTCAAAATGCTTCCACCGCATGCAGCGTCAACCATCCTCCTATCTTGATCTAGCAGACCATTGTATAAGTAGAGAACAAGGTCTTTGTTGGGGTCGGAAAATCGACTACTCGTCCAATGGGCATCAACTGTCTGACGCAACCGTCAGACGCATCAGACCCGTCGGACGTGAGCCATGCGACCGTCACCTGATTCCTGGACGCAACGGACCAGCGAGATTTTCTCCTTTATTATAACAACTCCGAGATCTCCAATGGCTATATGCATTATTTCAGCCATCAAGGAAGGAATCAACCATCTTTAAGAGAGGATCAAGGCTTATTAAGAGGAGATCAAGCGTAATTAATGCGGAATCAAGGAGAGATCAAGAGCATTTAAGGAGAGATCAAACAAGTATAAATAAGGCTCTAGGAGAAGCCTCAAAGGACACTCTACGACATTCTACAACACTTCATTCTACTGCAACCACTTGTACTCTTATCACCGAAACTCTCATTTTTATATATTCTATCTTGTCCGATGTTGTTTAGTCCGACCGACACTTGTGGTCTGGTCCGACCATCTCGTCTTCTTCGACTATTCATGTTGTAACCTTCTTCTTCATCTCTTGCATCACAAAAACTACCACTTGTAATCACTTATTCTCATCAAACGGAATAGATTTATCACTCTAACTATTGTTACCCCTCAAATCAACGGAAAGAGATCGATTGGTCATTTTCCGTCCAAAACAATTTGGCGCCCACCGTGGGGCCGATAGTTAGATAATCCTGATTCATCTACTTCCTAATCCAAACACATCCAATTCATGGCCATGCAAGGAGGACAGGGGCAAGTCACCATGGATGACCTCTCAAAAGGGATCGACTCATTGAGGAGAACACTAGATCTCCAAAAGGCCCAGATCATCGAGATGGCTGCCCAAAAAGCTCAAACCGATGCCAAGATAGCACATTTGACTCTTCAAAATGAGTCCCTACGAGAAAAAATTAGGTCCAACGTCTCAAACTCAAGACAAGGTCGACTCCTTAATATAGGCGACCAAGCAAGGCGACCAGATCTGACGAGGCGACCTGACCTGACGATACTACCAGATCTGACAAGACGACAGGATCCAACGACGCTATCAGACCAGACGACACGACCGTGTATGACGGACCAGTCCAACCTATATGATCTAATCAAGCAACAAATTGAGGAGCACTTTAAGGTTGTGGACGAAAGGATCTCTAGAATCCCCGGCGTCCCTTGACCCATTGAAAAAGAAGCCGACAACTGCTTTGAAGATTCACCCTTCGTGGAAGCGATCAATGAAGTCGAAATGCCGAAAACGTTTTTCATCTCAAACATGACTTACTACGACGGTTCAGGTGATCCAGAAGACCACGTGTCCATTTACAAACAAAATTTGATGGCATGTCCAATCCTTCATGAGACGCGCGAGGCTATCATGTGCAAGGGATTTGGGTCGACTTTGGTCGGACCAGCCCTTACATGGTTCGTCAATCTACCGAACGGGTCTATCTCGTCATTCGCTGACTTGGTCAACACCTTCAAGATCCAGTTCATTAGCGGCCGATGTCCCAAAAAACAGTCTAGTGACTTGTACCAGATCATACAGGGGCACGACGAAACGACAAGGGACTACTTGAAGCGGTTTAACTGGGAGAAAATTGGGATCCACAATTGCGACGTCCCGACCTCCATAGAAGCGTTCCACCAAGGACTCGATAAAGAAGGCGATCTCTACGAAGATCTCACAAGGTACCCATGTAAGACCTTTGAAGACGCCCAAGCTAAGGCAACGGCTCAAATTCGACTCAAAGAAGACACACCCGAAAGGACGACGCATCATCGAAGGGACAATAGGTTACATCCATATCGTTTCTAAGTAATTTATTAAGTATTATCATTATCATTCACTATTTGCACTCATCGCATCTTTGGATTATCACTTTTCGAATTACCAAATAATTTGACTTTTACATGTCGACCTACGATTACGTACGTATCATTTCAAGTCTAAATATATATATTCTCGCTAGATATTATTACATGAACCTGATTGCTAACATGAGGATTGTCGATAAACTCGAGCACCAAATCCTACCATGTCTTCTTGATCCTACAAGGTACATGACGAATCTACTCAGTGCGACGAATACAAGCCGACGTCAGACTCATCTACAAACAAATCGACTTGACATGTCGCGTTACATTTACATACATACGGGTGACGACCCTTAACATACACGTTGGATCCAGTCATCCGCAAAAAGCGCTTACACTACATTTACACGATCGATCGGTACACGGGGAGATGACTTACGGTTCAGCGGCACATTGCCCACCTTACACAAGGGAACCCACCTTATTTACGCAGCAAACAAACTGCTTTCCTCCTTGGTCTACACAAACGTCATGACTAACACACATTACGGGTGACAAACCCTACATACGGTACCTACAAATACACAAACCTGCACAGTACACGTTTACAAAGTTAATGCCTCACACGGATACAACTTACACACGACCCACCAACAAAAGCTTTTACGCAAACGGTGGTACAATACAATATACATTTACAGAGTTAACGCCCGATGGATAAAAACTTCAATTCAACACTTTCAAAAACAAAAGCTTTTACACAAGCAACGTCACATCACATCAATTCATCGACTATCTACATAGCAGGACGAGTTCGGACAAATCGAAATTGCTGAAAGACGATTCCCTTGAAGACTTGAAATTCATCTCATCCACCGCCTTGCATCGATGACTAAGATGAATTTGGGGCAATTATTGGGGTCGGAAAATCGACTACTCATCCAATGGGCATCAACTGTCTGACGCAACCGTCGGACGCATCAGACCCGTCGGACGTGAGCCATGCGACCGTCGCCTGATTCCTGGACGCAACGGACCAGCGAGATTTTCTCCTTTATTATAACAACTCTGAGATCTCCAACGGCTATATGCATTATTTCAGCCATCAAGGAAGGAATCAACCATCTTTAAGAGAGGATCAAGGCTTATTAAGAGGAGATCAAGCGTAATTAATGCAGAATCAAAGAGAAGATCAAGATCATTTAAGGAGAGATCAAGAGCATTTAAAGAGAGATCAAGAGCATTTAAGGAGAGATCAAGCAAGTATAAATAAGGCTCTAGGAGAAGCCTCAAAGGACACTCTACGACATTCTACAACACTTCATTCTACTGCAACCACTTGTACTCTCATCACCGAAACTCTCATTTTTATATATTCTATCTTTTCCGACGTTGTTTAGTCCGACCGACACTTGTGGTCTGGTCCGACCATCTCGTCTTCTTCGACTATTCATGTTGTAACCTTCTTCTTCCTCTCTTGCATCACAAAAACTACCATTTGTAATCACTTATTCTCATCAAACGGAATAGATTTATCACTCTAACTATTGTTACCCCTCAAATCAACGGAAAGAGATCGATTGGTCATTTTCTGTCCAAAATAGTCCTGCTTGGCGTATCCATGGAACGGGCAGCTAGAGCAAAGTCTCTTATACCGCTCAAGATAGTCATACAACGTCTCATCACCAGCCTGCTCAATGTTAGCAATTGCCTTTTTCAAAGCATTCGCCTTCTTCGTTGGAAAGTACTTGTCCAGAAATGCCTTGTGCAGTTTATTCTAGGTATCTATGGTTCCTGGCGGCAAGTGATAGTATCAGTCGCTAGCAGAGTCTAACAGGGAGAAACCAAAAGCTCTCATCTTGATTTGGTCCTCCGTCACATTCCTGGGCTTCATAGTCATGCCGAAATTGTGGAACTTGCCCAGGTGAGAGATCGGGTCCTTTCTACTCAAACCATGGAGGTGTTGGTAGGTAAGCAACAACTCCAGACTTCAGCTCAAAGTTCACCCCTTCGCCAAGTGCAGGGATGATAACAGCCAAGGGTTGCACTCCAATATTCGGCTCAGTAAGCTCTCTCAGAGTGCCAACCATTGCAAAAGAAGGGATGTCAACTGGCTCAGTCGGCTCAACGATCTCAACCTCTACTTCTTCTTCTCCTTGACCGCGTAGGTTCGCACGGAACGATCTGTCGACTTCTGGATCAAAAGCAGCCAGATGGGAGTCAGTAGAACGAGTGTCGAGCATAAGATAGGTCTCCACCAAAAATCAATCACAAAAACACACAATAAAACAAAAATCTTCCCCGGCAACAGCGCCAAATTTGACGGGCTAAAAGTGCACAAGCAAATGTCGCTGAATAGCCAAATCAAAGTAAATATCCTAACGGACCTACTAAACAGATGTATAGTAAGCAAGTAAGGGTCGAACCCACAGGGAAGATCGAATGAAGTATGCAGTCGTGATTGACAAGTAACAAGCAAGGGGGGGTTTAGTTATCACGAGAAAGCCAAGTAAGCAAAGCAAACAAGTTTGGTTGAATTGAGAAAATATAATGGGGAAAGTAGTCCTACTAGAGAGAGATCCACAATACATAGATATAATTTGATCACAGAAATCTATTTAATCCAAGTTCTTTTACTATCCTTATAGTTGTTCCCACCCTGATCTTAAGTACTATCGATTCTCACAGTTGTCGATAGACTTATCACTATGTCACTAGTAAAGTACCTCCGATTCTCACAGTTGTCGGTATACTTTACCACTAACGCAACAATAGCAATGCACACAAGGATATAAGATACATGCAAATAGAAGGACACCCTACTATTTAACATGCAAATAATTCTCACTCACGATTGTACGCTCGGGACCCCTATATGCACAATCGTGTATGCCACTAGATATGCACTCGGAACCCCTATATGCAATCCTATCAATTGATAAAAAGTATTCAACCTAGTTGATCAGGCTATGAATAACAACAAGAAATCAATATTCAATATAACCAAGAGAATCAAACCAACACTTATAAGGATAAGAACAAGGAATAGAAATCTCACAAACACATCAACAGTATTGCTTCAAACGTCTAGTAGAACAAAGGGAAATTAGTGCTCCATCAAAGGGGGATGAAAACTAAGGGAAAATTAACGTCTGAAATAAAGTAGTAACGAGTGTCTCTCCTCTTAACCTAGAAAGAGGACTTAAATAGTCTTAAGAAAACTAGGTTAAACTAATGTCAACAATAAAGGAAACAGAATAATAAAATAATAAAGTCTGAACGAAATAAAAGGAAATAAATGTCTCTGGGCGCGCAACATTTAACAAGGCCACCGCGGGGCGGTGAGATCCACCGCGGGGCGTCAGGCTTTCCACCGGGGGGCGGTGGATTCCCTGGGAGTCACCGCCGGGCCGCGGTGATTCTGGCGCGGGGTGGTGAACTCGCTCACTCTCTTCTCCAGCTCCTCTTCTCTTCTTCTTCTTCTTCTTCTTCTTCTTCTTCTTCTTCTTCTTCTTCTTCTTCTTCTTCTTCTTCTTCTTCTTCTTCTTCTTCTTCTTCTTCTTCTTCTTCTTCTGCTCTTCATTACTACCAAGTGTTGGTAGTCTTCTCCAAGTATGCTCCAACAGCTCCATCTCCATCCTCATGTCTCCATCTAAGCTGTAAATCCTGGGATATCTTCACTTCTCTCCATAACTTTAGGGATCACAGACTTAGCTCCAAAACTCATCCAAAACTCATCCAAAACTCCTCCAAATCATGCTAATAATTGCTAGTAAAGATGTATGAAATAACACCTATCAGTCCTCTTCTTCATTTCCTTCAGAGATCTCGTCAAGTGTGGCCTCCTCGTCTTCATAAGACTCATAGCCAGCGGCGGCCGTGGAGAACAACACCTTGCAAGCATTGGGGCAATCTTTCTTGTAGTGTCCTCTTCCACCACATTTGAAACACTCAATATCACGTGCGCGATCGTTGGGCACTGGAGCCTGTCTTGGCGCGGTCTGACGCGGCGCGGTGTTCGGCGTCGCGGGCTTGGCCTTGGAGGCTTGGCTAGACGCAGTTGTGGTAGAGGCACTAGGGCGAACATTAGTATAAGGTAATCCACTAGTGTTAGAAGAATACCTTTGTTGGCCAGTGGAATATGTGTAAGACTTTCGGCGAGATAATTGTGCATGAATTTGCATCGCCGTGTGTGTGAGTGTGTTCAAATCCTTGATTGGCAAGATCTCTAGTTGATCATGGATGTTGGTGTTCAAGCCACTCAAGAATTTGGTCCTCAAGGTAGATGGTGCAACAGAGATGTTGGCCTTGTAATACATGTCTTCAAGTTTGGAAAAGAACTCGAGTGGAGTCAACGACCCTTGGCGAGCCATGGCGATCTCCAATCTCATTTGATTCCTATTGTTTGGGGGCACGTATTTCTTGGTCATCATGTAGACGAGTTGATGCCATTCTGTGACGCGTGTCCTGTGGCGACGAACAAAGTCATCTTCGAATCTATGCCACCACACGCGGGCGGCTCCTTGGAAGTTAAGCGTCGTGGCGTCGACATGCTCCTCAGGTGGCACTCAACAATATCTAAGGGTATACTTCGTATCCTGCACCCATTCAAGAAAAACAGAGGGGTTGTATTCACCATGAAAATGCTCGATTTTTACCTTGACTTGGTGTCGGTGGTATCGAGGCTGGCGAGGTGCTGGGTTGAACGCATTGTTTGGGGCAGTGTCGTAGAGAGGGTTCTCAAAGGCGCGCAATCCATGCGGTCTATCGCGTCCAACTTTGTGTCTATCGCGCTGGTCACGATCTTTGCGGACAAACTCATCCCTAGGCGCGTAGGCGTCGTCGCATTGACGTCTTCGTGGCTGGGCATCGTAGTTGTCGCGTCGAATGTCTCTCTGCATAACATCGCGGCGCTCGCCGCCAATGTCACGAACGCGTTCTCCTTGGGGCTGGAGACGCGGTGGAGGTATCCAATCCAAGGGATGTTCCTGCAATTCAAGTGGATCTCCAAGAGGGGGGTGAAAAAAGTTAGGGTTGACCATACCTGAGTCCTCGATCTCTTCGTCGTCATACTCGTCGAAGTCGTCTTGGACATTTGGTGTGATAGATGCGTAGCCATCATATCCGTAACGCGGTGTTCGAACACTCTGGTGTCGAAGGTGATCGCGGACATCATGGCTACGTGGCTGTGTAGGTGGGGTCCTCAAGTGATCATCACGGCGGGCAGGTCCACTATCGCGGCGACTGGGTCTTCTCGATGTCGCGTCGGCTTGGGCGGCTTGACGACGTCGGCCATCGCGTGGTATGGAGGCTGGCACACGACGCTGGGTTCTCCGAGAGGCATACCTATCATCAAAGTTGTAAGGTTCAGAGTACTCACCTCGAGAGTCGTCGGCGTCGCGGTCAGAGCTGAGGTCGTAGCCAACGTGTGGGGCGCTGGGCACGTAGCGATCCGATTGGGGGACGAAGCCTTGGCGTCTCTTTATGACACTCTGCATTCTGTTGAGTTGTGGTTGTGGTTGATGTTGAGAAGTGGAAGGCATAAGTCCTTTGCCTTTGTCGACTCGTGTCTTGGATGGACCCGCGTCGGTGGCGCCAGGTGGAGGTGGCGCGTCCATACCACTAGGGGGGGTTGTAGTTGGCACAATGGGTGCCGCTTGTTGGTTGGCTCTCAGAGTCGCGACCTCTTATCGAAGCGCTTGGATCAAGATTTGATCTTCGGACAACTCTATGATCGGATCGCGTGGTTGGTCTTGAGGTAGACCCAACGGCTGAGGTTGTGGGTTGGTGGTGGTGTTGTCGACGTCGCGTGCGTCTTCACTAGGTCCAATCTGCATGGTTCCTATAACTAGACGGCCAGACATGGAAGTAAAAACGAACCAAAAGACAACAAAGAACAACAACCAAGCAAATCACTAGTCAAATCACAAAGTTCACGTAGGTAGGGCTTGTTTGGCTTGACGTGAGGGCGGCTTGGCTTGAACAAGTTATGGTGTATCAAGCAAGTTGCAATCAAACAAACAAGAACAAATTGAAACCCGAAAACAAACGTAAACAAAGTAACCAAATTAGCAAGAAAGTACTTCTAGGAAGCTTGACCTAGACGGTGGAGAGATATAGAAGATGAGCTTAGACCGATGTGGGTTAGGGTTGCCTTATTTTGGATTTCCCTAACTTTGGAAACCTTTTTTTTTTGAATATCTTTTCGATATCTTTTTTATTTATTTTTATTTTTTAATATCCGAGATCTTATCTTTTGATCTTTTCGGACTTGTAAAAGGAAATAAAATAAAAAGGTCTAAGTAACAAGAATATCACAAGTGTGATGTGAGAGATAAGAGAGAGAAGATAAGATTTGATGATATCTTATATATGGAAATTCGGTTTAACAACCTAAAAAGTAATATCTAGCAAACAAGGAAATTCTATCCACGCATGAAATAAGGAAACAAAAGATTCTAGCATGCAAGATAACAAAATTACCTAACACACCAAAACTTGGGGAACAAGAAAAAATTTCGGCCAAGGTGGGACCTTGTAGAAACCGAAAGGTGAGCAAAGAGTTGATTTTTATGGTTTTTCTCTTCTTTTCACGCGAGTTTATACGAAGCAAAAGATGGGGGCAAGAAAAAAATTTCGTGAACAAGAGTGAAACTTGAGTTCGTGACTTACAAGACTGATGGGCTCTGATACCAGTTGATGTGTCTCATGTGACAAGTTGAATTGCCAAAGGTGACGACTTTTGGATCTAGTCTTGGTTGAGAAGTCACTCGTCTCCAGTATTCTGCTGTGGAACGTGGTGATGATGATCGCGAACGGAAGAACGCGATGAATCGGTGGCAATGGAAGCAATTGATGGAAGGATGGAAGCGGTGGCGGAAGCGATTGAATGGAGGGATAGACGACTTGAAGAGACAAGTCGTTGGTGTCGTAGCGTCGACTGCGGAGGGGATAAACTCGATGGAGATCGAGTGGTTGTCGTTGTAACACCCCCAAATATATATCCTTGAAAGTACTACCGCCAGTGACCTCAGATTCCACATCCGAAGCCACCCAAGGCTTAACCATTCATACAAATCATAAAATACACTGATAAAACGAAATATCATAATCTTTATTTAAACCAAAGTCTCGGAATTACATCCGTAAATCCCAAATACAATAGAAATACAGAATATGTTTAATACAACGGAAGTCTTTTAAATAAATAACATAAGGGTCTTGATCGAAGCGATCACCCGCCTAAGATCTTCAAACTGGATAAAACTCTTAAAAACTTCATCTGCCTTCATAGTCGAATTCTAGCCTTCAGGGAACGATAGTTTACCTGATGTGCCGTATGAGACGGATGACACCAGCCAACCATGCAAGGGAAAATAACCGGTTGGTTAGTCTAATGAAAGACTATGCAAGGGTAAAACAAAAAGGTTCTAAGTAGTCGTATTAGGCTAGACCCATCGCTTCTCGAATGAAAGCCGATGACGATAGTAAACCTCAATACATCTACAGGAATATATGAAACAGAAAGATCAAGAGAAGACTCCTAAATATCGAGTCTTAAGGAAACGTATGAAGAGAAGACTCCAAAAGATTGAGTCTTATTGGAAAACATGACAAGTGTTCGGGAACATTATAATTTCACACAAGCGTTTATAAAGATTTGACCATTTGGGTCCACGACCAACCTCACCGCGTAATGCGAATTCAGATTTGGAAGGAGGACTTATTCTAATCGAAGTCCAGACGAGGTTCCAAGTTGTACTTCTCGCCCAAGGTTCATTAATTATGTGCATAGCGGCACTTATCTTATTTTAGTGACAAAGCGTACATTTATGTTATAAGCTTTTAGAATATATCATCTCATCGCGAGAGATATCGAAGGGAATAAATCCCGAATGGCGGCACCATCTGTGTGCACCTACCCTGAGTAAGGGTAAAGTCATGACCAGAGAAAGTACTAGGGCAAAATCCTCCTAGCACCAGTTATAAAGAAACAACTAGACCTCGCAAGGTACATAGCATTCCTACGAATACTCGTTCTAACTAAACAGTTCAGATCACACAATAGTCCACATCAATACCATCATGGTAATAACAGATATGACATCGTTGTTTCTAGCAATATATACAACCTATTATAATATCATGTTTTAATCGTATTATTCATAAAATCTGTTCCCAAACGAAAACAATAGTTCATCCCAATTTAATTAAGAATTAAACAATTGATAATTAATGGAAACATGGAATGATAAGCAAGAGCAAACCTCTACTTGCCTTAATCTAGACGAACGATTGAGCGACGATGGGTTTTTGGGTCCGGAACGGGAACGGAAGACGGATTACAGATTCCTACGAAGACGACCCATAACGAAACCCTAGGTTAGATTCGACAATAAAATGATACGAATCTAAGAAGGAACGAACAAAATCGAAAGAACGAAGGTCCCGACTGAGACCGGCATGCCCAAGGCCACGATCGCGATTGCCAGAGCAATCCGCGGTCGCGGCTGGGATTCCGCGGTCGCGGCCGTCGAGGACAAGGCGTCCGCGAGTGTCATGACAGCGGCTGCGGACGCGGCCGTCCTTGTCACTGCCGCGGTCGCGGCAGTTCATGTCCGCGATCGCGGCTATGAACTCCGGCGACTCTAAAGGGAGAAAATCTCACCGGCGACGACGCGACGGGGCTCGATTCGAGGGGGCTTCGACTCCAACCTTCCTTGTGCTTCCAATTCACCACTCCAAGGCTGCTACAACTCCCGGCGAGGCCTCCGGCGACACTTCAAAGATTCCGGCGAGGCTTGGAACTCCGGCGAGCAAGAAAATGAACGAGAGAGAGAGAGATATCAGATTTGGGTGCCCTTAAACCCTCCCAAATCGACTCTATTTATAGCCTAAAGAAGGATCTCTCCCAGCCCAGATCAACGGCAAGTCAGACGATCAACGGTGGCGCGAACGACAAGGAGTCAGCCGACGCGACGTTGGCGTGTTGGAGTTTTCCGCGGTCGCGGAAAATTCTTGTGCCCAGCCCTTCTGAAACCCATTTTTCCGCGGTCTCGGAAATGCTGCCGCGGTTCCGGAAATACCTTTCCGCGTCTATTTGCCCAGGGAAAGGTTTGGCGTGGGTTTTAAACCCCGGATTAAATATATTTGTACCCAAACAAATATTATAAGCCCCGAAAAATACGTCGAATGTATTTTATATTACTCAGGGAATTATACAGAGATCAATCTCGATACAGAAATCCGAACTTCTCCAAAAACGATACGATCACAGAATGAGGATTGAGTAAATTACCCAAATACCCTTACTAAAGATTGAGGGGTATTACATCACTTCCCCCTAAAAAGAAGTTTCGACCCCGAAACTTGGCCGAAAACCAAAAAAAAAGATAGGCGTTACATCACTACCCCTTAAAAAGTTTTCGACCCTGAAACTTGGCCAAAAACAGATCGGGAAAGCGACTAAGCATATCCTCTTCAGTCTCCCAGGTTTCCCAAGTAACCTCTTCAGATCCAGCCTTGGACCAAAGAATCCGTACTAATGGTACTACCTTGTTCCGCAATTGCTTCTCGCGACGCTCGAGAATACGCACGGGTATCTCCTCGTAGGTACCATTTTCCTGAATCTCGATGTCTTCATAACTCAGTACATGAGACGCATCTGGCACGTATTGTCTCAATAAGGACACGTGGAACACGTTATGCACCGGATGTGCCGATGGCAGCAATGCCAAACGATACGCTAGAGACCCCACCCTATCAAGGATCTCAAACGGTCCCACGTAGCGAGGGTTAAGCTTCCCACGCTTGTCGAACCTGAACACACCTTTGGATGGCGACACCCTGACAAACACCTTGTCACCAACCTTGAATTCGACATTCCTGCACTTCAGATCTGCGTAGGACTTCTGTCGACTCTGAGATGTCAACATCCTCTGTCGGATCAACACGTCTGTTTGCCCGGGGAAAGGTTTGGCGTGGGTTTTAAACCCCAGATTAAATATATTTGTACCCAAACAAATATTCTAAGCCCCGAAAAATACGTCGAATGTATTTTATATTACTCAGGGAATTTTACAGAGATCAATCTCGTTACAGAAATCCGAACTTCTCCAAAAACAATACGATCACAAAATGAGGGTTGAGTAAATTACCCAAATACCCTTACTAAAGATTGAGGGGTATTACATCACTTTCCCCTAAAAAGAAGTTTCGACCCCGAAACTTGGCCGAAAACCAAAAAAAAAGCTAGGCGTTACATCACTACCCCCTTAAAAAGGTTTCGACCCCGAAACTAGGCCAAAAACAGATCGGGAAAGCGACTAAGCATATCCTCTTCAGTCTCCCAGGTTTCCCAAGTAACCTCTTCAGATCCAGCCTTGGACCAAAGAATCCGTACTAATGGTACTACCTTGTTCCGCAATTGTTTCTCGCGACGCTCGAGAATACGCACGGGTATCTCCTCGTAGGTACCATTTGCCTGAATCTCGATGTCTTCATAACTCAGTACATGAGATGCATCTGACACGTACTGTCTCAACAAGGACACGTGGAACACGTTATGCACCGGATGTGCCGATGGCAGCAATGCCAAACGATACGCTAGAGACCCCACCCTGTCAAGGATCTCAAACGGTCCCACATAGCGAGGGTTAAGCTTCCCACGCTTGCCGAACCTGAACACACCTTTGGATGGCGACACCCTGACAAACACCTTGTCACTAACCTCGAATTCGATATTCCTGCACTTCAGATCTGCGTAGGACTTCTGTCGACTCTAAGCTGTCAACATCCTCTGTCGGATCAACGCAATGTCCGAGGCAGTCCTTTCGACTAACTCCGGTCTGAGCAGAACCTTGTCGGCATTCTCATCCCAACAAATTGAAGATCTGCACCTTCGACCGTACAAAGCCTCGAATGGAGCCATCTTAATGGTAGCATGCCAACTATTGTTGTACGTGAACTCAATTAGACTTAGGCTGTTTTCCCAGCTAGTCGGACGATCGAGTACACAAGCTCTCAACATATCTTCCAATGTTTGGATGGTCCTCTCAGACTGTCCATCCGTCTGAGGATGAAACGCAGTACTGAACCTCAACTCGATTCCCATGGCCTTGTGGAGTTCCTTTCAGAATCTCGACATGAATCGGCCATCACGATCCGATACAATGGTCTTTGGAGTACCATGCAAACGGACAATCTCGTGTAGGAACACTTCCGATAGCTTCTGGGTTCCCCATGTTGACTTGATAGCCACGAAGTGAGCACTCTTCGTGAGCTTGTCAATGATTACCCATATAACATCCTTTTGACTTTGAGTCTTTGGCAGCCCTGTGACGAAATCCATAGCAATATCATCCCATTTCCACTCTGGCACTGGAAGAGGTAGCAATTCACCACCTGGTCTACGGTGTTCTATCTTGACTTCTTGATAAGTCAAGCATTTCGCCACAAATTCCGCTACATCCCACTTCATGTTGGGCCACCAGAATTTCTTCCTGAGGTCCTTGTACATCTTGCTAGAGCCTGGATGTACAGAATAAGCTGACGAATGGGCCTCCTTCATCACCAACTGGCGAAGACCATCAACGCCACGCACACAAATCCGGTCCTGAAACCAAAGTGATCCATCCTCCTGAATCACGAATCTGGGAGCTTTCTCGTCCATTACTTCACTGCTTAGCTTTACCAAGACCACGTCGTCAACCTGCTTCTCCCTGATTTGATCAAGTAACGTAGCTTGAATCTCTAGCATACTCAGGTATCTTCGATGTTGATCGTACAAGACTTCAATCTCGCACAACCCTTGGTTCAGCTTGGTCTGAGCAGTGAGTAGAGCCACTACAGTCTCGTGCGGTGTCTTCCGGCTCAATGCATCATCTACTACATTATCCTTGTCCGGATGATACAACAACTCGATGTCGTAGTCTTTGAGTAGCTCCAACCAGCGACGTTGTCTCATATTCATCTCCTTCTGAGTGAACACGTACTTGAGACTCTTATGATCGGTGAAGACTTGGCACCTCACACCATAGAGATAGTGCCTCCAAATCTTCAATGCAAATACTACAGCTGCTAACTCCAGATCATGCGTCGGATAGTTTGCCTCATAGGTTTTCAATTGTCGAGATGCGTATGCAATAACCTTTCCTCTCTGCATCAGTACGCACCCTAACCCATTCTTTGAAGCATCACTATAGACCACATAACCATCATTCCCTTCCAGTAGCTCTAACACTGGTGCGGAGGTCAGACACTTCTTCAGTTTCTGAAAACTGGTCTCGCACTTGTCATCCCAGATAAACTTCTTGTGGACCTTGCGGAGCAAACCGGTCATAGGTAGAGCTATCTTGGAAAATCCCTCTACGAACCGTCTATAATATCCAGCAAGTCCTAAGAAACTGCACACCTCCTTCACATTCTGAGGCCGCTTCCAGTCGGCTACCACTTCAATCTTCTGGGGATCGACCATAACCCCATTCTCATTGATCACATGGCCTAAGAAAGCCACTTCTTTGATCCAGAAGTCACACTTAGACAACTTTGCGTACAACTCATTCTGTCTAAGGACTGACAAGGTGATCCGAAGGTGTTCCTCGTGAGCCTCCTCACTCAGGGAATAGATCAAAATATCGTCCATGAAGACCACCACGAACTTATCCAGGTATGGGTGGAAACATCGATGCATCATATCCATGAAGACTGCCGGAGCATTGGTAAGGCCAAATGGCATGACTATGAACTCATAGTGGCCGTACCTCGTCCGGAACGCAGTCCTCAGAATGTCTTCCTCATGAATCCTAAGCTGATGGTAACCAGATCTCAGATCGATCTTGGAAAAGACTTTTGCTCCTTGCAATTGATCCAACAGATCATCAATCCTTGGCAACGGATACTTATTCTTGATCGTGACTTTATTCAACTCTCGATAGTCAATACAAAGTCGGAACGATCCATCCTTCTTCTTGACGAACAAAACCGGAGTGCCCCAAGGCGATGCACTCGGCCTTATATATCTTTTCTCAAGAAGGTCCTCGAGTTGCTTCTTCAACTCTTGCATCTCAGCTGGAGCCATCCGATACGGTGCCTTGGAGATTGGCGCGGTACCAGGCTCGAGATCAATGGTAAACTCTACGTCACGATTCAGGGGTAAACCGGGAATGTCCTCCAGAAAGACATTCGGAAACTCACGAATGACCGGGATATCAAGAACTGAAGGCTCATCTTTCTTGGAATTATCCAGATAGCACAGGTACCCGACACAACCTTGTCGAAGTAGCTTACATGCGGCCATCGAATTGATGAGCTTGCCGTTATCAGCATCGTTACGACCCTTGAATTTGCATACGAATGGGCTCCCAGATGACACCGTCACAGTTCTTGAGTTGAAATCGATCACCGCCCCATGACGCGTCGGCCAATCCATATCGAAAATAATGTCGTATGGAGCCATGACTATACAGATCAAATCTGCTTCGAACTTTCTACCCTGAATTGAAATCGGAAATTCTGACAGATGCTTGGATCCTACTAAATGTTCACCATTGGGAAGATTGACTACGAAAGGCTCACAAGCCTCATTGCATACTAAGCCTAGCTTATTTACGCAACTTTACGAGATGAAAGAAAGGGTAGCTCCCGAATCAAAAAGCATACACACAGAAGTAGAATGGAGGTATAGAGTACCTTGAGCAGTAGGAGCATTTGGTCCATCAGCCTCACGTATCTCGTAGAGTCGCTGACCTTGACCTCTTGAAGCAGCTGGGGCTTTTCCCTTGTTCTGCGCAGTTGTCTGCGCCGAAGGGCTAGGAGCCTCCACTGGTCTAAATCTGGGTCGGTTGTTATGACTAACGGACCCTTGCTGTGACTCAGCTTCCTTCTGTCTCCTCTGCGGACAAAATGTCTGCAAGTGCCCCTCCTTCCCGCAACCAAAACACGTCTTCCTCTGCTTCGGACACTCATTGCTCTTGTGCCCAGGTGTACCACAGTTGTAGAACTAGATCGGATTCTTGCCCTGGCCCGAAAGTTGCGTAGACCCTCCGTGAGTCATCTCCGTTCTAGCTCGGCCAGACTTGGCAAAGTTTGACGGTGGCACGGGTCGCTTGAACCCACTTGCCTGAGGCTGGCTCTGTGCCGGTCTCTGGCGATTGCGCTTCTTAGCCGACTCTTCCAGAGTCACCTCCAACTTATACATTGCATCCACGTACTGCTCCAGAGTAGAGCATCCGTGGCGCACCATCAGTGGATTGATGTCTGGATTCATCCACTCGTGGAAATGCCAGATTTTCTGCTCATCACTGGACATTTCCGGCCCATCGTACTGCAACAGGTGATTGAATTGGCCGCAAGCTCAGTCACTTTCAATCCATCCGTCCTCGGATAGAGAAACTCCTTATGCTTCTCTTCCCTCATAGCTCGGGAAAACAAATTGCATAATAGTCATTAAAAATGGTAAATCCAATAACCATGAATATTGGTATGTTTGAATCCAGTTTCACAATACTTTACACCTTGACCTAGGTATGCCTCCACATGGCATATGCATATACACTAGGGGTGAGCAAAAATATCCGATCCGGCCGACCCGATCCGATAACCCGCCAATCTGAACCCTAAAAGTCCGTATCCAAAAACATCCGTTTAATTTTTATCCGAATCCGATCCGGGTGATTTTTCCGGATACTTGGACCGGATACGGATTGAGATATTTTGCTTACCGGATATCCGAGAATCCGGTACTATTAATATATAATATATATGTTTTTATAACTAGTATATAATGTTTAATTAGTTTAGATGATCTCAAAATGATGCTTATACATTTTTAAGTAATTAAACCCATTTCAATTCTCCAATACAACATTCCTTATTTTATTCCTTTTAATAAAAAACAACCTTGATTATTATTCTTATAAAAATAAAACCCTAAATCAATAATTCATGTACTAATTGTCATCTCACTAAACAAAGCAAATATGTTTTTTTGTCAAGACTGAATGCTCATTATTGAGTTGAATTTTGATTCTATAAGTTAAAGTTACAACTTTATATATACTTGCCAATTCCTCTTGTTATATAATATATACATTTATGGTTCTCAATTTGAAAAAGTTGACAAGTTTAATTGTTTGAAAAAATTATAGGGACTTGCAAATAATGTTAAGGTTTGACATTTAGTTTGCACTTTGTGGATTGTTAGTTTTGATTGAAATAGAAAAAGTAACACTTAGATTTAATTTTTAATAGGTTTTCTAGTAACCGGATAATTTGGATATCCGAGTCGAATATCCGATCCGATCCGGATAATATTTACCGGATATCCGATCCGAAACAGACCATATACGGATAGGAGTTTTGTGAATATTTTTTCCCGGATATCCGACATACCGGACCGGACCGGATCGGATATATCCGTTTGCTCACCCCTAATATACACCACAATCAATCTTGATTTTATCGTCACGCCACTTCATGTTTAGAATTTCGGGCTTCTTTTTGGCAAAACCGATGAACCTTGCGTCTAGATTCATTAATCCCTTGGACCTATATTCATGAATATCATCAAAATGTACATGAATATCAAGAACAAAAAACATGAATATTGTTATATAATAATATGAGAAAGAAATAGAACTCTACATGTTCTTTCTATTCTTGAACATCAGTATATACTTGTATAAATATCAACAACATAACACATGAATATCAAAAAACCCCTAAACCATAAATCCCTAAACCCTAAGCCCTAAACCCATTAACCCTAAATGTTCAACCATAAACCATAAACCCTAAACTCTAAACCAATAAACCCTAGCTAATAAACTAATAAATCATGTATCCTAAACCCTAAAACAATAAATCCTAAATAAATAAACACTAAATTCTAAACCAATAAACCCTAAGCCCTAATCCAAAAAACCTTAAACAATTAAACCCGAAACCCTAAATCCTAAACTTTAAACCTCTACACCATAAACCTTAAATCCATGCACACTAAACCCAAAAAAAAAACTCCAAAATTGATCGAACATGAATATCAAAAGCATTTGTATGAATATCACATCAAACAATTTGAATATCAATTGCAACCAGTATAGACAACACCAACAAAACACTAAAACTGACGCAACATGAATATCAACAACAGCATAGTGAATATCACATCATAAAATTCGAATATCAACTACTCAGAGCATGAAACGTACATCTAACATGAATATCAAAAGCAGTTGCATGAATATCACATCAAACAATTTGAATATCAATTGTAATCAGTACAAACAACACTAGTAAACCCTAAACGAACAACATGAATATCAACCCCATTATAGTGAATATCAAAAACATTTGTATGAATATCACATCAAACAATTTGAATATCAATTACAAACAATACAAACAACACCAATAAAACACCAAAATTGACAACATGAATATCAAGAGCATTATTGCGAATATCACATCATATAATTTGAATATAAACTACTCGGATCATGAATCTTGCATCCAACATGAATATCGGTTTTCAACAAGTTTCAACAAAATTATGTACACAAATTTCAACACCACAAAATCAAAAACACGTAAATTTCAATACAAATTATGTACGCAAGGTTGAAGACGATGACCCTATATGGAAAATTTGTGAACCCGAAAAAGAAACAAACATCACGCATTTGAATCAATTTACCTATTCTTGCTGGGATTTTTGCTTATATTTTAAAAAGATAAAACCCTAAAATCAGCAAAACAACAAATTTATCACCTAATTTGTACCAAAATCGAACGTTTAACTCATTACATGCCCAAAAACAACAGAAAAATAAAAATGTTCTAATGGAGGATGGAATATCGAAAGGAACAAACTCAAAACCTCAAATCGCCAAAACCCAAAATGGAAAAGAGAAAATATCGAAGATGTTCTAATCGAAAAGAATAAAATCAAATCGGAGGAATTTACCTTTATCTGTTGGAATTTGCGGTTGGAGAAACTTGTGGGAAGTCGACAGCCGACGCGACTAACGATCACGAGAGAGACAGAGTTAGAGCTTCGCGAGAGAGACAGAGTTGCTTCAATGATGATTGAACTGAGAGAGAGAGAGAGAGAGAGAGAGAGAGAGAGAGAGAGAGAGAGAGAGAGAGAGAGAGAGAGAGAGAGAGAGAGAGAGAGAGAGAGAGAGAGAGAGAGAGAGAGAGAGAGAGAGAGAGAGAGAGAGAGAGAGAGAGAGAGAGGCGGTAATTTCGGGAGGTGAATAAGTTTTGAAAGGGATGAAAATCTCATATCTCAAATAATACGCTTGATAAAAAAATCTGGTGTGTGCATTCCACCCTCACTTATCTGCACCTCTCTAAATTAAATATTGTCCGTCCATTTCATCAACATTCAACGCACTAGAATTATTCGCCCGTTTCACTCTAATAGACTGTTTCACTAGAGTCTTAATCCCCTTCTCTATAGTATAACATTTTTAGGACTACTAATATATAACAAATTAATCATCTACTAATCTACTACTAAATTATAACAACCTAATCAGATATGTTAAAGCATAAGAATAAAAGATAATCTACTTACATTAATATCCAAATCTCCCACTTCAAAACACATTTTTTACCTTAATATCCAATTCTTTTTACCATAACTAACATATCATATTCACTAATTATCGGTAGAACTTTACAGTTTGTTATACTTTAAATTTGATTCTTCTTGAAAATTCAGCCATCCACCTCAATAAAACTTATAGATATTAAATTTTGGTCATATTCACTAATTATTTATAGTTATCTACTACGTATATTTTATGAAAAAGAATTAATAACTATTAGAAATATATTTATATGTAAATAACATAATAACAATATAAAATAACATATGATAATAAAAAACAAAGCTCGGTAAATAGTTTCAACAAAACTTGGAACATATTTATCTACAATGGTTTATAATATAAGATGACATTAAATTATTTTACATTAATGATGTGACATACACTTATAGAAATATTAGTTAGTAGAAGTAGTTTATGAAAAAGAATTAATAACTATTAGAAATATATTTATATGTAAATAACATAATAACAATATAAAATAACATATGATAATAAAAAACAAAGCTCGGTAAATAGTTTCAACAAAACTTGGAACATATTTATCTACAATGGTTTATAATATAGAAGTAGTTTCATTGAACATACTTATCTAAAATGATTTTGAAAACAATTCTCATGGAAAAATATTTCAACATTTATATTTTATCCAAATAAATAAATATGATTTATATTTCACATCTAACTTTGGCTTAAACGACCATGGTGACACTTTTCAATTATTATTATCTTTTCTATAGTATGTCAGTTTTTATAAGCACTAATGTATAAAAATTAACCATCTTTTTAGTACATTGAAACATATTTGACTTCCTAAATTTTGATGTCATATTATTAAGAACATTTATTGAATCCAATCACGTTCTATGCACGAACACTATACTAGTTTTTTCTAATAAAAAGAAAGTTCAAATGTGAAGAAAACCGAACTTTATTTCAAAAATCTGCATACCAAAAACACAATTCGGACTAAAACGAGTTTCCTTCAATCATAGAAACTGGAGGAAGTCGCAAGGAGTGACCTCATAACTCCCCTTATTTCCTTATATACAATCTACTATATATCTACTAAACCAGAACCATTTTATGCTACATGGCACCTCCTACTAAGCCTACAACCTCCTTATGCCATATGGCACATTCATATTCATTCTGCCACTTGGCATGTTTTTTTTTTTTTTTTTCAGTTGCAATATAATAATTATATATAAAATCTTTATCATATTTCCAAATTCAATACATTATATATTTGTTTCCAATTTTAAGTCTTATGGAAATCTTTATGATTTGATTGGATATGATTTAGTATATCTTGATGTAATACTTTCCTTTATTAATTCACTTAAAAGTTATATCATATTATTAATAGATAATTATAATAAAATTTGAAATCAAATACTATAACTTTTCAATTAATTTACCATATATCTACTAAAACAAAACTTCCATATGTCATACTTCCATTTGCCACATGACGTTCCTACAATAAATTAGTCACATGCCATTTTCTTCAAATTTTACATTTTATTAAACCTCAAATCTACTATATATATTAAAGAAAAATATACTAATGTCATATGGCATTCCTACATTCAATTTGACACATGTCATTTTCTCATTTTTTCATTTTTTTAAATAAATCTAATTATATATTAAAAATTTATATTCTAAACTTATTACCAATCTTTCCTTATTTAAATACAAATCAATTAGAAAGATTACAAATCAATCAATTAGGAATATTACAAATCAATTAGCAAGATTACAAATCAATTATAAATATTACAAATTAAAAAAATGGACTAAACTGCATGTGTCTTCTTCGACAAAATATAATCGGCATAACTCCATTTGAGTTTTCTTCATATGGAGACTCCACGGGTTCTAGATCTTTATTTGTAGAAGTAGAGAATCATGGTGAGCTTTTATAAGGTACACATTATCTGATGATGCAAAAAAGCTAAGTTCAGCGGACTATAGACTTTAAATTTCATTCGGTAATTAAAAAAGATTCAATTTTGTATTGATCAAAATGGACACTTAAATATGATTCTCAACATATCAAACACAACAACAAAACAGATGATACACACATTCAACAATAGAGCAAGTAACACATTGTTCTGCTAAATTTCAAAAATTATGATCAAGGAACTATTATTTCTCAAAATTATAACGTATTTTGTTCAGACCATTCTCAACTTATAATCTATAGACCGGATCAAATAGTAGGTTTATAAAAAGTATTGAATTGAGCTAAGAAAATAAAGCTGTCATAACAAAATTATTCCTACAATGAGAATTGAGTTTAAACGAATGATTGAAGAGAATTCAAGATGTAAATTCAAACATCTACAAAGGAGTTTGTGTTGTAGTTTCTTATACTCTGAATTTGTTATGATAATATTCCTACAATGAGAATTGATTTTGAAGCAGAACACTCGACACTAGAATTCAATGGTCGATACAAAACATTATGCAACACGTTTGAATAACTTATTAGGAAAGAAAAGATTAGAAGAATATTATATATAATCATCAAGATCATTTTGTAACACCTCCGACTTATGTCGGTAGTGCCACATGCCAGTGACCTCAGACTTTAATATCCAAAGCCACCCTAGGTTTTAATCGGAACAATTATGCTTAAATAAATAATAAACATTAGATAATGAAAGGATAATCAACGGAAGACTTTTATATAGAACACAATCTTTTATTAAAATTTCTCTCAAAACTTGAGAAGGAAAGTTTACAAACGGTATTGAATTTACAACGGAAGTGTAACACCCCCAAATATATATATCCTTGAAAGGTATTACCGCCAGTGACCTCGGATTTCACATCCGAAGCCAGCCCAGGCTTAACCCGTTTATATAAATCATAAAACAACAGTTATAATACAAAATATCATAACTTTTGATTAAAGCAAATGTTTCGGAATTACATCCATGATTCAAAATACATAATCAAATATATTACAGCGGAAGTCTTAATACATAAAGGACACAAGGGTCTTGATCTAAACGATCACCCGCCAAGGAATCTCAACCTGGTAAAACTCTTCAAAATTCCAACTGCCATCATTGTCGTTTCTAGCCTTCATCGGAACTGCAGTTTATCTGATGTGTCGTATGAGATGGATGACACCAGCCAACCATGCAAGGGAATATAATCGGTTAGTTAGTCTAATGAAAGACTATGCAAGGGTAAAACAAAAAGGTTCTAAGTAGTCGTATTAGGTTAGACTCATTGCTTCTCGAATAAAAGTCGATGACGATAGTCAACCACCATACTCCTACTGAAATAAATGAAAAGGCATGATCAAGAGAAAGGACTCTGAAAGGATGAGTCCTACGGAAACATATGAAGAGAAGACTCCAAAAGGTTGAGTCTTATCGGAAAGTATGACAAGTGCTTGGGAACGTCAATTTCACACAAGCGTTTTAAAACTGACTTGGTGTTTCGGTTCACGACCAACCTCACCGCACAATGCGAATTCAGATTGAAAAGAGAACTTTACTCTGACCAAAGTCTAGACGAGTTTCCTAGCTGCACTACTCTCTTAGCTGCACTACTCGCCTGAGGGTATATTAATATGTGCACTAAATCACTTATCTTATTAAATTCCAAAACGTACATTTTACGTTATAAGCTTTTAAGATCTCTTCACAAGAGATATCAGATCTCCTCACAAGAGATATCAAAGGGAATACATCCCAGGGAATACATCCCAAATGGCGGCACTAGCTGTGTACACATACCCTGAGTAAGGGTAAGGTCATGACCGAAGATACTAGGGAAAATCCTCCTAGCACCATTATCAAGAAACCACTAAACCTCGCAAGGTACATAGTGTTCCTACGAATACTCATTCTAACTAAACAGTTAAAACATAAGAGCAATAATTCACATCAAAGCCATCGAGGCCAATAACAGATATAATAGCGTTGTTTCTAGCAATATATACAACCTATTAAAATATCTGTATTTCAATCATATATATTTATATAATAGCGTTGTTTCTAGCAATATATACAACCTATTATAATATCTCTTTTTAAATCACATACAGTTATCAAAACTGTTCCCAGATGAAAACAATATTCATCCCAAATTAATTAACAATTAAACAATTGATAATTAATATAAATATGGAATGATAAGCAAGAGCGAACCGCCACTTGCCTTAGATTAGACGAAGCTCAACGAAGCTCGAGACGACGGGTTTCCGGGTCTGAAACGAGGAAGAACTCGGATTATAATTTCCTACGGAATGACCCATAATGAAACCCAAAGTTAGATTCGACAATAACTAGTACGAATCTAAAGAAAGGCGAACGAAATCGAAGGAACGAAGTCCCGATCGAAATCACAAAACCCAAGGCCACACCCACAATCGCCCAGGCACACCGCGGGTGTGGTGGCCCTGCTGCGGGTGCGGTCACAAGTGCAGTCGTCGGGGACGAAGACGAGATCTTACCGGGGACGACGCGTTGGGCTCGATTTGGATTGACTTCGACTTCCAAACTCCTTGGGCCACCAAACACCACCTTGAGGGCACCTCCTCCTCCTATGGTAGCTCCGACGACGACCTTGAAGAACTCCGGCGAAAGCTTGCAACTCCGACGACAATGGAACGAGAGAGAGAGATTGGAGAGAGAGAGATTTGAGATGTCTTCCTCCTCCAAGCCTCCTCCTTTTATAGGCCAAGCAAGGAGCTCAACTGGCATCTCCCCCACCGCCTCACCGCTTCAGCCCCGACAAGATCGGCTAGCAGCTCAGGCGAAGTTCGGAGGAGCAGAAAAGAAATCATGACGGCACGAGTGCGGTGGACCCACCGTGGGGTGCGGTGGCGACCGATTCTGACCGGGGTATGGTGGGTATGACGGCGGGTGCGGTCAAGGCAAATTCTGTGCCTTTTGCCCACTTTTGTCCGGAAAGAATTATGGGTATGGGTTTTAACCCCGGTTTAAACATATTCGTATCCGAACAAATATTCTAAGCCCCAAAATACGTCGAATGTATTTTATTCCACTCAAGGAATTATTACAGAGATCAAGTATTTAACAGAAAGTCTGAACTTCTCTGAAAATAATTCGACTATAATACGAGTGTTTGGAAAACTTACCAAAATACTCTTTACTAAAATGAGGGGTATTACATCACCTCCCCCTTACAAAAAGTTTTGACCCCGAAACTTGGTCGAATAAACCAAAGAAAAGCGAGGCGTTACAACACTACCCCCTTAAAAAGGTTTCGACCCCGAAACTAGGCCGAAAATAGCTCGGGAAAACGTCTAAGCATATCCGCCTTCGTTTCCCAGGTTTCCCAAGTAACTTCTTCAATTCCTGACTTGGACCACAAAATCCGTACCAATGGTACCACCTTGTTCCGTAACTGCTTCTCATGGCGTTCGAGAATACGCACCGGTATCTCCTCGTAGGTACCATTTGTCTGAATCTTGATGTCGTCATAACTCAGCACATGAGACTCATCTGGCACGTACTTTCTCAACAAAGATACGTGGAACACGTTATGCACTGGATGTGCCGATGGTGGCAATGCCAAACGATACGCTAGAGACCTCACTCTATCAAGAATCTCAAACAGTCCCACGTAGCGAGGGTTAAGCTTCCCACGCTTACCAAACCTAAACACACCCTTGGATGGTGACACTCTAACAAACACCTTGTCACCAACCTCAAACTCGACATTCCTACGCTTCAGATCTGCATAAGACTTCTGTCGACTCTAAGTTGTCAACATCCTTTGTCTTATCAAAGCAATGTCTGAGGCAGTCCTTTCGACTAACTCCGGTCCGAGCAGAACCTTGTTGGCATTTTCATCCCAACAAATCGGAGATTTGCACCTTCGACCGTACAAAGCCTCGAATGGAGCCATCTTAATGGTAGCATGCCAACTATTGTTTTATGTGAACTCAATCAGACTCAGGCTGTTTTCCCAGCTAGTCGGACGATCGAGTGTACAAGCTCTTAGCATATCTTCCAAGGTCTGGATGGTCCTCTTAGACTGTCCATCCTTCTGAGGATGAAACGCAATGCTGAATCTCAACTCGGTTCCCATGGCCTTATGTAGTTCTTTCCAGAATCTTGACATGAATCGGCCATCACGATCCGATACAATGGTCTTTGGAGTACCATGCAAACGGATGATCTCGTGTAAAAACACTTTTGATAACTTCTGGGGTCCCCATGTTGACTTGTTAGCCACGAAATGAGCACTCTTCGTGAGCCTGTCAATGATTACCCATATAGCATCCTTTTGGCTTTGAGTCTTTGGCAGCCTAGTGACGAAATCCATAGCAATATCTTCCCATTTCCATTCTGGCACTAGAAGAGGTAGCAACTCACCACCTGGTCTACGATGTTCTATCTTGACCTTCTGACAAGTCAAGCATTTTGCCACAAACTCTGCTACATCCCACTTCATGTTGGGCCACCAGAACTTTTTCCAGAGATCCTTGTACATCTTGCTAGAGCCTGGATGTACAGAATAAGCTGACGAATGGGCCTCCTTCATCACCAACTGGCGAAGACCATCAACGTCAAGCACACAGATCCGGTTCTAAAACCAGAGTGATCCATCTTCCTGAATCACGAAACCGGGAGCTTTTCCGTCCATCACTTCATTGCTTAGCTTCACCAAGACTACATCATCAACTTGTCTCTCCCTGATTTGATCAAGTAGCGTGGCCTAAATCTCCAGCATACTCAGATATCCTCTACGCTGATCGTACAAGACTTCAATGTCGCACAACCCTTGGTTTAGCTTGGTCTGAGCAGTGAGTAAAGCCATTACAGTCTCGTGCGGCGTCTTCCAGCTCAATGCATCGGCTACTACATTAGCCTTGCCCGGATGATACAACAATTCGATGTCGTATTCTTTGAGTAACTCTAACCAGCGATGTTGTCTCATATTTAGCTCCTTCTGAGTGAATATATATTTGAGACTCTTGTGATCGGTGAAGACTTGGCATCTTACACCATAAAGATAATGTCTCCAAATCTTCAGCGCAAAAACTACAGCTGTTAGTTCCAGATCATGAGTCGGATAGTTTGCCTCAAAAGTCTACAACTGTCGGGATGCGTATACAATAACTTTGCCCCTCTACATCAGCACACATCCCAAACCACTCTTCGAAGCATCACTATAGACCACATAACCATCAATCCCTTCCGGTAGCGCTAATACTGGTACGGAGGTCAGACATTGCTTCAGCTTTTGAAAGCTGGCGTCGCACTTGTCATCCCAGACAAACTTCTTATAGACCTTGCGGAGCAGACCGGCCATGGGTAGAGCGATCTTAGAAAATCCCTCCACGAACCGTTTGTAATATCCAGCGAGTCCTAGAAAACTGCGCACCTCCTTCACATTCTGAGGCCGCTTCCAATTGGCTACCGCTTCAATCTTCTAGGGATCAACCATAACCCCATTCTCATTAATCACGTGGCCTAAGAAAGCCACTTATTTTATCCAAAAGTCACACTTAGACAACCTTGCGTACAATTGATTCTGTCTAAGGACTGACAAAGTAATCCGAAGATGTTCCTCGTGAACCTCCTCACTCAGGGAATCGATCAGAATATCGTCGATGAAGACCACTACGAACTTATCCAAGTATTGGTGGAAACATCGATGCATCAGATCCATGAAGACTGCTAGAGCATTAGTAAGTCCAAATGGCATGACTACGAACTCGTACTGACCATATCTCGTCCGGAATGCAGTCCTCAGAATATCCTCCTCACGAATCCTGAGCTGATGGTAACCAGACCTCAGATCGATTTTGGAAAAGACCTTTGCTCCCTGCAGTTGATCCAACAGATCATCAATCCTCGACAACGGATACTTATTCTTGATCGTGACCTTATTCAACTCTCGATAGTCGATACAAAGTCGGAACGATCCATCCTTCTTCTTGATGAACAAGACCGGAGCACCCCAAGGCGATGCACTCGGCCTTATATAACCCTTCTCAAGAAGATCTTTGAGTTGCTTCTTCAACTCTTGCATCTCAGGAGGAGCCATCCGGTACGGTACTTTAGAGATCGGCGCAATACCAGGCTCGAGATCAATAGTAAATTCTACGTCACGATGTGGGGGTAAACCGGGAATCTCCTCCGGAAAGACATCCGGATATTCACAAACAACCGGAATATTAGGAATTGAAGGTTTATCTTTCTTGGGCTCGTCTAGATAGCACAGGTACCCGACACAACCTTGTCGAAGTAGCTTGAACGCAGCCATCGCATTGATAAGCCTGCCGTTATCAGCGTCATTTCGACCCTTAAACTTGCATACATACTGGCCCCCAGATGACACTGTCACAGTCCTTGAGCTGAAATCGATTACCGCCCCATGACGTGTCAGCCAATCCATACCGAGAATAATGTCGTATGGAGCTATGGCTATACAGATCAAATCTGCTTCGAACTTCTTACCCTGGATGGTAATCGGAAATTCTGACAGACGCTTGGTTCCAACCAAATGTTCACCATTAGGAAGATTCACAACGAAAGGTTCACAAACCTCGTTGCATACTAACCCTAACTTACTGACACAACTTTTCGAAATAAAAGAATGGGTAGCACCCGAATCAAATAACATACATACAGAAGTAGAATGAATGTATATAATACCTTGAGCAATTGGAGCATTAGGTCCATCAGCCTCACGCATCTCGTAAAGGCGTTGACCTTGACCTCCAGAAGTAACTGGGGCTTTCCCCTTATTCTGTGCAGACGTCTGCATCGAAGGACTAGGAGCTTCCACTGGTCTGAACTTAGGTCGATTGTTCTGATTAACTGACCCTTGCTGCGACTCAGCTCCTTTCTGCCTTTGTTGTGGACAGAACTTCTGCAAATGTCCCACCTTTTCACAGCCAAAACACGTATTCTTCTCCTTCGGACACTCATTACTCTTGTGTCCGTGTGTACCACAGTTATAGCATTGGATTGGACTCTTGCCCTAACCCGATTGACGTGTAGACCCTCCATGAGTCATATCCGTTTTTGCTCTGCCAGACTTGGCAAAATTAGATGGTGGCACGGGACGCTTAAATCCACTCGCCTGAGGCTGGCCCTGCATTGACCTCTGGTGATTTCGTTTCTTTGTTGACTCCTCCAAAGTCACTTCCAACTTATAGGTAGCGTCCACGTACTGCTCCAGAGTAGAGCATCCGTGACGTATCATTAGTGGCTTAATATCTGGGTTCATCCACTCGTGGAAATGCCTGATCTTTTGCTCTTCATTGGACACCTCCGGCCCAGCATACTGCAATAAATGATTGAATTTGGTCGCAAGCTCGGTCACTTTCAAACCATCCGTCTTTGGATAGAGAAATTCCTTATGTTTCTCCTCCCTCATAGCTTGAGAGAAGAAACGATCAGTCATCTTGGCTTTAAACATTCCCCAGTTCAAACCTGGGTGATCAGCCAAACCTATACCTTCCCACCATTCACTGGCTACTTCCTTCAATTGAAGGGAAGCAATGTGCACCTTTTCAGCTTCAGTGCACTCAACATTTCTGAATAATCTTTCCATGTATGAGAACCAATTTGCCACCCTAACTGGCTCTCCTTTCCCGTCATAGCTATCAGGCCTCATAGAGCTTATGGCCTTTAGTGCTCGGCCATAGTCGCCTCTATTCCTGACCGCTTCCTCTTGGGGTACATGGATATTAGGCTCCTCAAATCTAGGAACCGCTGGGGGAATTGGCACAGCTTGTGCCTGAGGCGCGTTTGGTCGCATGATATCGATGAATGCTTGCATAACGATTCCCCGAATAGCTTCAATTGCTACTGCATCAAATACCATTGAAGTGTTGACCGAAACTTGGTCATTGTCCCTTTGATTGTTGTTAGAAGCACACTCGAGTTCATCCACGGGGTTTGCGGTATTCCTCTCATTTGGTCTGGGGTCATTACTTGGCCCAACACCAGCACGAATGGTGTTCCTTGTGTTTACCATATGTTTACCGATCAAATTCCAAGTATTTTATTACATTAATATCATTCAATATACTTAACGTAATAAAAATCAACTCAGAATATATCAAACTTGGTAATTTTCATTGATAAGCTCAACAGAGCTAATACGTTTTACAAAAGGGATCTCCCGAGCGTCAAGACAAAATTGCTCGGAGACTAAAGTTTCATAACAAAACGAACACTGAAATACAAGAAAAGAAACTGCTAATCAGCACTGGCCCAATAATGGCGCCCTGAAACATTTCATGTAATCGCCACTCCTCATACACGGTTTCTTCGAACGGGGTTTACCATTGGGGTCTGGTGAAAGACTCCTCACCCTGCTCGGTCTAGGAGCACATGGCTCATTCCTTGGTCTTGCCCTTCTTAGAGCATGCTCAACCGCCTCGTCCATCTGGCGGCGCTCTTCTGGGGAAATTATCTGACTTAGGCGAAGTGCCTCTCGCGAGTCAGGACTCAACATTAGCCTTCTCTGAGCAGGAATAGGCTGTGAGTTCTCAGATGCAATTTGTGGACCATTTCTTCTTCTGGGAAATACTACCTCGTAAAGCGTATCCCAATTGGCCAAAGTCAATGGCGAGTATTCTTGCTAATGCGGCAACTCTGGACTGGGATAGATAAACTCCATTCCCGGGTCCTCGCTGCCCACCAATAAGCGCTCTAAGCCATCAGACTCATGGCCCTATCCCTCGAGGTACTCCTCGGGGTCCTCCTCTTCTTCCGGATCCTCTTCAGGATCCTCTTCTTTTGGATCCTCCTCGGGAATCATCTCAATCATGAAGTCGTCATTGTAATGCCCTCTTGCATACCTTGACCACTCCTCTTCATTTTCCGTGTCCTCCCTTGGCTCCTCTGTAGGTTCTGCCACTGGAACCTTGGTCCTATCGGACACTAGTACTACTGAATCGGGTAGTACAGTCTTCACCTCCTCGGGTGGACTACTAGATTCTCCGACCTCAAAGCATCGCAGGGGAATTGGAAACTCAAGCCTCATTAGAGATGGCGGATCCACCTCGGCTTCTTCCGAGTCCCTTCGAAGAGAAAAGCATGCACCCATAACCTACGGGTGACGAGAAAAGAGTTAGTCTTTCTAAATATAGAAGTTTACTTCCATATCAAACTAAAGAAAATGCACGACTAGATCGGCAGAATAAAAATTTTATTTGGAAATTCAAATCCTTCAAAATATTTCTCAGTTCAAAACGAGTAAATGGTTTATAAAAAAATTCGTTCCAAGAAAATGTTTTAAAACCCACCCGTTTTAAAAAAAATTCGACTCTAATACCAAATTTGTAACACCCCCAAATATATATCCTTGAAAGGTATTACCACCAGTGACCTCAGATTTCACATCCGAAGCCACCCCAGGCTTAACCCGTTTATATAAATCATAAAACAACAGTTATAATACAAAATATCATAACTTTTGATTAAAGCAAATGTTTCTGAATTACATCCATGATTCAAAATACATAATAAAATATATTACAGCGGAAGTCTTAATACATAAAGGACACAAGGGTCTTGATCTAAACGATCACCCGCCAAGGAATCTCAACCTGGTAAAACTCTTCAAAATTCCAACTGCCATCATTGTCGTTTCTAGCCTTCATCGGAACTGTAGTTTATCTGATGTGTCGTATGAGACGGATGACACCAGTCAACCATGCAAGGGAATATAACCGGTTGGTTAGTCTAATGAAAGACTATGCAAGGGTAAAACAGAAAGGTTCTAAGTAGTCGTATTAGGTTAGACTCATCGCTTCTCGAATAAAAGTCGATGACGATAGTCAACCACCATACTTCTACTGAAATAAACGAAAAGGCATGATCAAGAGGAAGGACTCTGAAAGGATGAGTCCTACGGAAACATATGAAGAGAAGACTCCAAAAACTTATCGGAAAGTATGACAAGTTCTTGGGAACATCAATTTCACACAAGCGTTTTAAAACTGACTTGGTGTTTCAGTTCACGACCAACCTCACCGCACAATGCGAATTCAGATTGGAAAGAGAACTTTACTCTGACCAAAGTCTAGATAAGTTTCCTAGCTGCACTACTCGCCTGAGGGTATATTAATTATGTGCACTAAAGCACTTATCATATTAAATTCCAAAACGTACATTTTACGTTATAAGTTTTTAAGATCTCTTCACAAGAGATATCAGATCTCCTCATAAGAGATATCAAAAGGAATACATCCCAAGGAATACATCCCAAATGGCGGCACCATCTGTGTGCACATACCCTGAGTAAGGGTAAGGTCATGACCGAAGATACTAGGAAAAATCCTCCTAGCACCATTATCAAGAAACCACTAAACCTCGCAAGGTACATAGTGTTCCTACGAGTACTCGTTCTAACTAAATAGTTAAAACATAAGAGCAATAATTCACATCAAAGCCATCGAGGCCAATAACATATATAATAGCGTTGTTTCTAGCAATATATACAACCTATTATAATATCTGTATTTCAATCATATATATATATAATAGCGTTGTTTCTAGCAATATATACAACCTATTATAATATCTATTTTTAAATCACATACAGTTATCAAAACTATTCCCATACGAAAACAATATTCATCCCCAATTAATTAACAATTAAACAATTGATAATCAATATAAATATGGAATGATAAGCAAGAGCGAACCGCCACTTGCCTTAGATTAGACGAAGCTCGAGACGACGGGTTTCCGGGTCCGAAACGAGGAAGAACTCACCGCGGGGTGCGGTGGCGACCAATTCTGACCGCGGGTGCGGTCAAGGCAAATTCTGTGCCTTTTGCCCACTTTTGTCCGAGAAGAATTATGGGTATGGGTTTTAACCCCGGTTTAAACATATTCATATCCGAACAAATATTCTAAACCCCAAAATACGTCGAATGTATTTTATTCCCCTCAAGGAATTATTACAGAGATCAAGTATTTAATAGAAAGTCTGAACTTCTCTGAAAATAATTCGACTACAATACGAGTGTTTGGAAAACTTACCAAAATACTCTTTACTAAAATAAGGGGTATTACAGGAAGACTTTTAAGTAAACTGACGTGGCCGAAATATGCAATGCAAATATCGTTGAATGGCCTAGTCAAAGTAAAAGTCCTAACAACCTACTAAACAGATGTATAGCTAGCAAGTAAGGGTCGAATCCACAGGAAAGATCTGATGAAGTATGCAATTATGATTAACAAGTAACAAGGAAAGGGGGTTTTGGTTATCAAGCAGAGCAAAGTAAACATGTTTAGTTAACTTAAGAATATGATTGGGGGAAGTAGTTCCACTAGAATGAGATCCACAATACAGAGATATAATTTGATCACTGAAATCTATTAAATCCAAGTTCTTTCACTATTCTTATGGTTGTTCCCACCTTGATCTTGATTAACTACCAATTCAGACAGTTGTTGATAGTACTTACTACAATATCAATGGAAGAAAACCTTACCACTAATAAAGCAATAGCAATGCACACAAGGATATAGGATACATGCAAATAGAAGAAAACCTTACTACTTAACATGCAAATGATTCTCACTCATAATTGCGCACTCGTATTCCACTATATGCAACAATCGTGTATGCTACTAGATATGCACTCGTATTCCACTATATGCAAACCCTAGCAATTGATAAATATTACTCAACCTAGTTGATCAGGCTATGAAGAATAACAATGAATCAATATTCAATATAACCAAGAGAATCAAACCAACACATATAAGAATAGGAACAAGGAATAGAAACCTCACAAACACATCAACTGTATTGCTTCAAACGTCTAGTAGAACAAAGGGAAATTAGTGCTCCATTCAGATGCAAATGAAACCCTAATGAGAAAGAAAACAACGATGCTAAAAGTATGATGTAAAATCTCTGGTGTAAAGTGTCTGCCTCTTAACCTAGAAAGAGGTCTTAAATAGGCTTAGGAAATAAGTTTAACCTAACGAAAATAGCAAGGGAAATAGAAATAAGAAAGTCCGAAAATGCATAAAAGGAAATAATGTCTTCTAGCTGCGAGGCGTTACGTGTGCCCACCGCGGGGCGGTGAGATCCACCGCGGGGCGTCAGCTTCCACCGCGGGGCGGTGGTTGTCTTCTGGCGCGACCAGCTCTTCTCTGAGACCCACCGCCGGGTCGCGGCGGCGTCTGGCGTGAGGCGGTAGCAGTTTGCCCACTCCTTTCTTCAGCTCTTCTTCTTCTCTTCCGCTCTTCTATACTACCAAGTGTTGGTAGCCTTCTCCAATTAGTCTTCAAGCGGATCCTCATCCATCTTCATCATCTCCATCTAAGCTGTAAATCCCTGGATATCTTCAATTCTCTCCACATCTTCTGGATTACAGACTTAGCCTCAAATCTGATCATAAACTCCTCCAAATAATGCTAATAATTGCTAGTAAAGGTGCATGAAATGACACTTATCAAATTCCCCCATATTTAGACCTTTACTCGTCCCAAGTAAGCTAATGATAAACCTACTCCCTCAATCAAACACCAAGGTCTCAGGAAGTATAAGAAAATATGACACCAGCAACTACAACATCTCAACAATCAGCTCTAGACAACCAAAACAAATGATGCAAAGATTATTCTAATCCTAACTCCAATCTAGCTCCTTATCGCTCCAGAGTGGCCTACCCGAGTCTTCCTTATGACTCCCCTTCTTATGACGCCGATCTCCAGAATGATCCTAAAATCACTCTTTTTTCTTTACGCTCATTTTGCCCAGGCGCCCTCTCGGGTTTTCACCTAGCCACTCATTTCATTTTGCTAGATATCTCACATATACTCGCATCACTCCAGTCCATTTTTGCACTGGTCTATACCAGTCGGACTACCTGCTTCTTACCTGAACCGCCCTTTCGGGTTTTCAGCTCATCCCATGATTTTGATTGCCTTTTTCACATCTTTTTGGCTTTTTCAAATTTTTTTTTTGAAATACTTGAATGAAAATTACATAAAACAAAGCTATATACACTAGCTAGATAGACAGTACAGTCTAAATCCCTCCCCCATACTTAAACCGAACATTGTCCTCAATGTAGAGAAGAGAACAGCAAATGAGATAGAGGAAGGAGAAATAAACTCACTGTGGGCCGGATGGTGGTAGTGGTGGGAACCTCCCAAAGTAGTCCCTCATATGAGTGTCCATAGTGTCCAAACGCTCATCTATATCAGCACGGAACTAGGTCTGCCAAGTCTGTAGACCGGTCTCTACTCGGGTGTTCCAGTGAGTCTACTGCACCGAGAATGCATCAAATCTTGCGTACAACTCCTGCCAAGGTGTGGCAGGACCATAAGAAGACGAAGGCGCATCAAACTGGGTAGGCAGAGGAGCATCCTCACCCACAGAGTCAGCAGCAGCAACACCAGCACTAGGGCCCTCTCCAAACGGACCAGAAGGGGCAGCAACAGGGGTAATAGCAGCCTCATTTCCTCCATCACTGGGAATCCACCATCCCTCAAATGAAGAGGAATAAGTAAAAACCCGAGGAAGATGCAGAAAATGACCATCATATGAAGACCAAACTAAATCACCACCCCTGCCCAATGGCTTCAGCATCGAGCACACTCTCATGTGCGCCTTGTCATACACCGCATGAGCAACATGTCGAGGAAGACGATCAGTAGCAATAATCTCAGCACAAAGAAGGGTGATCAGACCACCCCCACAAATATCACATGGCTCACCATCTCGAATCCTCTTCAAGGAACTCAGAAAAAGACTAGCCCAACACGGGGTGTACGTGACACAAGACAAGATGCTCAAAAACCATTGGAAATCCTTCAGAGGGACCTTACCATCATCAGCATGGCCAAAGAAGTCTCTCATCAACACCTTATGGATCAACCTTAAGCAAGGGTTCACCAACTTCGAATTCACCTCTTGGCCCTTCTTGAACTTCCTATGCGTGGCAGCCTCCCAAAACTCCAGCATATCCTCCTTAGCCAGACCACCAGACCACCCATCGGATGGCTCCGTTGTAATGCCCAGGGCATCACGAATCTCACCAGCAGACAAAGCATACTCACGACCGTTATACTTGAATGTGATCTTCGTCAACCTCTTGTCGGTGGAACCATCAGAATACCTCTTACAAGAGGCAATGAACTGGTAGCACAACTCGGGGTAAGCATCAGCGGACTTGTTCAGGAAGGTCCCCAGGTCACACTTTGCTAAACAAAGAGATACACACTCCAACATACCAAACTCAATCAGCATTGGCTTGTCAAAGAACTTAGTAGCCAACACCTTCCTCTCCTTCACAACGTTATACACCTCATTCTCATCCCTCGTAGAGACCCGCTTCCTACCTCTAGGTGCCATAAGTAATGAATTGAGATGCTCAAAACAAAGGGCGACCAAAGAGGATTTACAAATGAGCGAAAAACACACAGCCTGGTAGTCTCGCCGCGGGGCGGTGGATGTGCCGCCGGGTCGCGATGGGGTAACCGGGACTTCACGCCGGGTCGCGGTAGGGGTCGCCGCGGGGCGGTGGCAGGCGACGCGGTGGTGGGCGACGCGAGGCGGCGGGGTTTGTGTTTGGCTCTTTTGTGAGGCTAAACTCCAAATTGGGCAAAGAAACTCAAGGTTAATGTAATTGGAGGCTAGATTCGGACCAAGAACAAGAGGGATTGGTAGGAAAATGGGGGAATGTCTTGGAAAAGCTTGAGAGGGGTGTTGGGTATGGAGGGTTTGTGAGAGTGGAGGCTAGGTTAGGGAAAGGGAAAAGGAAGAAGGGTTGATGGGCCGGTTATGTACATTGGCCCAAAGAGAAAACTCGGCCAAAAGGGGCCCAATCCGTCAATTTCTTATGTACCACTGATTTTTTTTTTCGGAGTGGAGGAAATATACCAGACAACCACCGCGGGGCGGCGGACTTGTCACCGGGTCGCGGTGAGGTAACTGGGAGCACCGTCTCCTCTCCATTTACTTTCGTACCTGAAATGTTAGTGACATGCGAACGAAACAAAGCAAAAGAAATTACGAAATTAATCTAGGAGAAAAGAAAAATTAGGGAAAACTACCTCGGGTTGCCTCCCGGACAGCGCCTTAGTTAACGTCGTTGGCTCGACGTACTTCAAATCAACTACCACCTAGAACAGGATCCCTTCGGAATCCTCCTAACTGTCTCCTCCTGCTGGAACTTCCCATGGAAAGGCTTGAACCTTAGACCATGCCCCCTCTTGGCCATTGACTCCATAATTGCTTCCTTTGGAGCTTCTCCCCCATACTTAGAGCGATGTGGGGGCCGATATGGCTCAACCTGATCATGTTGCACGACACTAGATGAAGGCTTACTGCCTCGTATGATTAGTGCAGGGGGGAAAGTGCCCAAAGTAGAGGGAATGGACTCTCCCATGTCATCAAGTAAGACATCATGCTCATGCAAATCAAAAGGTTCAGCAATAGCAGAATATTCAATTATGGTCTCTACTGCATTAGTCTTAACATTTTCCTGAGTAGGATTATCAATATCACTAATGCAGCAAAGGGTAGGCAATTCAATGGAGTTGACCTTATGAATATTATGCTAAAAAATTATTCCATCGAATTCCATAGTTAAAGTTCCACTATCCACATCAATCTTCGTCATGGATGTTTTCATAAAAGGTCGATCTAACATAACAGGATCAACCTGCTCATCATAATCCATATCCATTACGATGAAATCAGCAGGAAAAATTAAGGGACCTATCTTAACAAGAATATCTTCCACAACACCCTTAGGAGGCACACAAGAACCATCAGCAAGTTGAATCACAATATTGGTAACATGCAAAGGTCCTACTCCTAAATCTTCAAGCAATGAGTAAGGCAAAACATTAATAGAGGCACCCAAGTCTAACAAGGCTTTCTCAAATCGATGCTCACCTATAGCAATAGGAATAGTGAACGTACCTGAATCCTTGCACTTCTCAGGCATACGCCTTTGAAATACCGCCGAGACATGCTCACCAACCGAAACCTTCTTCTGGACCTTCAGCTTTTGTGTCCTCTTGACGGTGCACAGCTCCTTCAAAAACTTGGCATATCGAGGAATAGCCTTAATAAGCTTGAGAAGAGGGATGTTCACCTCACAATTTCGGAATGTCTCGAAAAGATCATTGTTGTCGGCGACCCTTCTAGCTTTCAGCGCCTCGGGAAAAGGTGTTGGTGGCTTCTTGGAACCGAGAGGGGGAAAAACCGGACGAACATAATTATCAACGCAAACCTCTTCGGTGGCGCTTGGATTTTGGAGGCCGGGTCGTGGTAGTCTCGCCGCGGGGCGGTGACATGCATTCTTCTTCACTGGCCTCAGATCCACTTCGCCGCCAGGTCGCGGTGGAGTCCACTGTGGGGCGGTGACCGATATTCTCCATCTTAAATTCGCTCTCCTTTCCAGCAATAGGAGGAACGACCAGTTGCTTACCACTTCTGAGGGTGATGTCACTCACATTTTCCCTTGGATTCACTGTGGTCTGAGATGGCAAGGAATTAGATGTCCTTTGGTCAATCTTGGTCACAACATCAGCCAGTTGGCCAATCCGCCTCTCCATATTCTTTATGCTTGACTCAGTAGTCTGCACATGAGTGGCGAAGTGCTGAGTCAAGGTCTTTAGCAACTCTTCAGTAGTAGCACCAGAGTTTTGGCCTAGAGGCCTCTGTTGGTATGGGGTTCTCTGCTGGTATTGCTGTTGTGCCGGCTGTTGACCACCTTGTGGGTCACTCCACCGGAAGCCTGGGTGGTCACGCCCTCTCGGATTGTAGTTGGGTTGTCCACCAAACTGCGGTCTAGGGGGTCCGTAACCTCCTACAGCATTCACTTCAGCAATACCTTCCTCTTGCAGCTGAGGACAAGTATCAGTAGGGTGGAATTGATCACAACAAATCCCACATGATTTGACTTGTTGAGGAGTGTTTTGATTCTCCATTCTCTTCACCATCTCCTTCAACTCAGCTAACTCATTCAGCACAGGGCTAGGTCCTGCAGGAGTCACAGCATTGACTGCCTTTCTCTGGTACGTCTTACCAAAGCTCCTGGTACTCTCACTCATCTCCTGAAATCTTTCCATGGCTGCGTCCGGTGTCAGATTGAGTATGCTCCCACCGCATGCAGCGTCAACCATTCTTCTCTCTTGATTGAGCAGGCCATTGTGTAAGTAGAGAACAAGATCCTGCTTGGCGTATCCGTGGAACGGGCAGCTAGAGAAAAGCCTTTTGTACCGCTCAAGATAGTCATATAGCGTCTCATCAGCACCCTGCTCAATGTTAGCAATTGCCTTTTTCAAAGCATTCGCCTTCTTTGTTGGGAAGTACTTGTCAAGAAACACCTTGTGCAGTTTAGTCCAGATATCTATGGTCCCTGGCGGCAGGTGATAATACCAGTCGCTAGCAGAGTCTAGCAAAGAAAAACCAAAGGCTTTCATCTTGATTTGATCCTCCGTCACATTCCTTGGCTTTATAGTCATGCAGACATTGTGGAATTTACCCAGATGAGATATCGGGTCCTCTCCACTCAAACCATGGAATTTCAGGAGATAAGCAACAACTCCAGATTTCAGCTCAAAGTTCACCCCTACGTCAAGTGCAGGAATGACGACAGCCAATGGGGGTTGTGCCCCAATGTTCGGTTCAGTCAGCTCTCTCAGAGTTTCGGCCATTGCAGCAAGAGGGATGTCAACTGGCTCAACGGTCTCAACTGTCTCAACCTCGGCTTCTTCTTCTCCTTGATCGCGTAGGTTCGCACGGAAAGATCTATCGATTTCTAGATCAAAAGCAGCTAGAGGAGAGTCAGTACTACGAGTGTCGACCATAAGATAGGTCTCCACCAAAATCAATCACAAAAACACACAACAAAACAGAAAACTTCCCCGGAAACGGCGCCAAATTTGACGTGGCCGAAATATGTAATGCAAATATCGTTGAATGGCCTAGTCAAAGTAAAAGTCCTAACAACCTACTAAACAGATGTATAGCAAACAAGTAAGGGTCGAACCCACATGGAAGATCTGATGAAGTATGCAATTATGATTATCAAGGAAAAGGGGTTTTGGTTATCAAGCAGAGCAAAGTAAACATGTTTAGTTAACTTAAGAATTTGATTGGGGGAAGTAGTTCCACTAGAACGAGATCCACAATATAGAGATATAATTTGATCACTGAAATCTATTAAATTCAAGTTCTTTCACTATTCTTATGGTTGTTCTCACCCTGATCTTGATTAACTACCAATTCAGACAGTTGTTGATAGTACTTACTACAATATCAATGGAAGAAAACCTTACCACTAATAAAGCAATAGAAATGCAAACAAGGATATAGGATACATGCAAATAGAAGAAAACCTTACTACTTAACATGCAAATGATTCTCACTCACAATTGCGCACTCGTATTCCACTATATGAAACAATCGTGTATGCTACTAGATATGCACTCGTATTTCACTATATGCAAACCCTAGCAATTGATAAATATTACTCAACCTAGTTGATCAGGCTATGAAGAATAACAATGAATCAATATTCAATATAACCAAGAGAATCAAACCAACACATATAAGAATAGGAACAAGGAATAGAAACCTCACAAACACATCAACTGTATTGCCGTCTAGTAGAACAAAGGGAAATTAGTGCTCTATTCAGATGCAAATGAAACCCTAATGAGAAAGAAAACAATGATGCTAAAAGTCTGATGTAAAATCTCTGGTGTAAAGTGTCTGCCTCTTAACCTATAAAGATGTCTTAAATAGGCTTAGGAAATAAGTTTAACCTAACGAAAATAGCAAGGGAAATATAAATAATAGAAATAAGAAAGTCCGAAAATGCATAAAAGGAAATAATGTCTTCTGGCCGCGAGGCGTTACGTGTTCCCACCGTGGGGCGGTGAGATCCACCGCGGGGCGTCAGCTTCCACCGCGGGGCGGTGGTTGTCTTTTGGCGCGACCAACTCTTCTCTCAGACCCATCGCCGGGTCGCGGTGGCGTCTGGCGGGGGGCGGTAGCAGTTCGCCCACTCTTTTCTTCAGCTCTTCTTCTTCTCTTCCGCTCTTCTATACTACCAAGTGGTGGTAGCCTTCTCCAATTAGTCTTCAAGCGGATCCTCATCCATCTTCATCATCTCCATCTAAGCTGTAAATCCATGGATATCTTCAATTCTCTCCACATCTTCTGGATTACAGACTTAGCCTCAAATCTGATCATAAACTCCTCCAAATAATGCTAATAATTGCTAGTAAAGGTACATGAAATGACACCTATCATAAACCCTAAATACATGACTAAATTTTAGAAGTGTTTATTAAATTGATACTAAACAACCTTAAAACAATATCACATTAAATCTTCAACTGCAAGCCTTCGTCTTTGATTGGTTACTTCAAATCCTCGGGGACTAACCGTTGATGTGCTCTATAAGACGGATGACATCAGCCAACCATGCAAGGAATAAAACCGTTTGGTTAGTCTAATGAAAGACTATGCAAGGGTGAAAACAGAATGGTTCTCATAGTCGTATATAAACCCTACCCTTGTTTCCCGAATAAAACTCGGTAAACGGTATATGACTATAGACTTCTACCGAAAAGAATGAAGATGTATGATTAAAGAGAATACTCCAATGAATTGAGTCTTATGGGAAAATACATGAATTTGTTTGGGAACGTTATATTACCACACAAAGTTTTAAAAAACAACTCGTTGAATATTTGGGTCCTCGACCAACCTCACTGTAATACCCCTCATTTTTAGTAAGGGTATTTGGGTAATTTCCCCAACCCTCGTTCTGTAATCAAGTCGCTTTCGGAGAAGTTAGGATTTTCTGTAACGTGTATGATCTTTGTAATAATTCCCTGAGTGGTATAGAATACATTCGATGTCTTTTCGCGGCTTAGAATATTTGTTTGGGTACAAATATATAAATTCTGGGACATAAACCCGTGCTAAATCCTTCCCTGAGCAAGCGGACGCGGAAAAGAGCATTTCCGCGACCGCGGATAAATGGCACTCAGAGACGCTGGGCAATGGAATTTCCGCGACCGCGGAAGATTTCCACGATCGCGGAATAATGCATGCGTGCGATGCCTCGTCTTCCTCCGTGCCTCGTCGAACGCGTCGCCATTGATCCTCTGAGCTGCCGTCGATCTGGTCGGGGGGCTGCTTCTCCTTTGGCTATAAATGGGGGCCGAGTTGGAGGGTTTTGGGCATCCGAAAATCAGATCTCCCCTCTCTCTCTCTCGTGTTCTTCGTCGCCGGAAATTTGTGGTGTCGTCGGAGCTCTCGCCGAAAGTTGTGGTGGCCGTGGGGTGGTGCATTGGAAGCGCGGTGAGGATAGGAGTCGAAGCCCTCTCGCCTCGAGCCCCGTCGTGTCATCGCCGGTGAGAATTTAGCCGATTTGGGCTCGCTGAGTTCACGGCCGCGACCGCGGACATGAACTGCCGCGACCGCGGACGATGTCCAGACGTTCGCGACCGCGGAATCCAAGCCGCGACCGCGGTTTGCCTTAGCAAACGCGATCGTGGCCTTGGACAAACCGGTCTCGGACGGGACCCTTGTTCTTTCGGTTCCGTTCGTTTTTCCTTAGATTCATATTATTAATTGTTGAATCTAACCTAGGGTTTCGTCGTGGGTCGTTGTCGTAGGAATCTGTAATCCGATTTCCGTTCCCGTTTCGGACCCAAAAAACCCGTCGTCGCTCAATTGTTCATCTAGACTAAGGCAAGTGGTGGTTCGCTCTTGCTTATCATTCCATGTTTCCATTAATTATCAATTGTTTTTAATTGTTAATTAAATTGGGATAAAGGTTGTTTTCGTTTGGGAACAGGTTTGATAAACGTATGTGATATACAAAGTGATATTATAATAGGTTGTATATACTGCTAGAAACAACGCTATTATATATGTTATTGCCATAATGGTATTGATGTGGACTATTGTGTGGTTTTAATTGTTTAGTTAGAACCAGTATTCGTAGGAACGCTATGTACCTTGCGAGGTCTAGTTGTTTCTTTATAACTCGTATTAGGAGGATTTTTCCCTAGTACTTTCTCTGGTCATGACTGTACCCTTACTCAGGGTAGGTGCACACAGCTGGTGCCGACAATCAGGATTTATCCCCTCCGATATCTCTCGTGTTGAGATGATATATCTTAAAAGCTTATAACATAATTGTGCGTTTTGGAATTAAATAAGATAAGTGCAATTATGCACATAATTAATATACCATCGGGCGAGGAGTATAACGTGGAAACCGCCCGGACTTCGATTAAAGTAAGTCCTCCTTCCAAATCTGAATTCGCATTACGCGGTGAGGTTGGTCGTTGACCCAAATGGTCAAGTCTTTTTAAAAACGCTTGTGCGAAATTATAACGTTCCTGAACACTTTTCATACTTTCCGATAAGACTCAATCCTTTGGAGTCTTCTCTTCACACGTTTCCCATAAGACTCAATCTTCCAGAGTCTTCTCGTGATCTTTCTATTTCGTATATTCATGTAGAAGTATCAAGGTTTACTATCGTCATCGGCTTTCATTCGAGAAGCGATGGGTCTAGCCTAATACGACTACTTAGAACCTTTCTGTTTTACCCTTGCATAGTCTTTCATTAGACTAACCAACCGGTTATTTTCCCTTGCATGGTTGGCCGGTGTCATCCGTCTCATACGGCACATCAGGTAAACTCCCGTTCCGTGAAGGCTAGAATCCGACAATGAAGGCAAATGAAGTTTTTAAGAGTTTTATCAATGTTGAAGATCCTAGGCGTGCGATCGCGTGATCAAGACCCTTATGTTATTTATTTAAGACTTCCGCTATATTAAACATATTCTGTATTTCTGTTGTATTTGGAATTTACGGATGTAATCCCGAGACTTTGGTTTCAATAAAGATTATGATATTTCATATTATCAATGTATTTTATGTTTTGTATAAATTAGTTAAGCCTTGGGTGGCTTCGGATGTGAAATCTGAGGTCACTGGCGGTAATACTTTCAAGGTGATATTTGGGGGTGTTACAGATTTGGTATCAGAGCCGATTTTTTTTTTAAAACGGGTTGGGTTTCAAATCGTCTTACTGAAAGCAAAGATTTTATCAACCGTTTATCCATTTTTGAACTGAGAAAGTTGTTTAAATTCAAAAATTTTGAATTTCCGAATAAAACCATACTTGACTAGAAAATGTGTTGTTTTGAAATCTTTGCCATTCTAGTCGTGCCTTCTCTCCAGTCTGATGTAGTAAGTTCGCTTCTATATTTAGAAAGACTAACTCTTTCTCGTCGCCCCGCAGGATATGGGCGCAAACATCTCTCAACTGAGGAACCCGAAGGAAGCCGAGGTGGCCCCGCCATCTCCAGTTAGGCTCGAGTTCCCGGTTCCCCCATCGTGCTTTGAGGTTGGGGAACCCAGTAGTCCACCCGAGGAGGTGAAGACCGTACTCGAGGAGTCGGTGGTGTTAGTGTCCGACAAGGTTCCCGAGGCAGAGCCTAAAGCGGATCCTTGGGAGGACACTGAGGAAGAAGAGCCGGCGGAGTACACAGGAGGGTACTTCGACGAGGACTTCGAGGTCAAAGAGGTTCCTGAGGAGGATCCCGAGGAGGACCCGGAAGAGGACCCTGAAGAAGACTCGGAGGAGGATCCGGAAGAGGATCCGGAGGAGGATCCAGAGGAGGACCTCGAGGGGCAGGGCTACGAGTCTGATAGCTTGGCGCACTTGCTGGTGGACTGCGAGGATCCGAGGATGGAATTCATCTTCCCGAGTCCGACGTCGCCACCTGAGCGGGAGTATTCGCCATTGTCTCCTGCCACTTGGGAGGCACTTGGTGTTGAAGGTATCGTCAGGTGATGAGTCCTGACTCGCGATAGGTGTTTCGCTAGAGTCAGATGGCTTCATCTGAGGCGCATCGCCAGGTGGATGAGACGGTTACGCATGCTCGAGGAAGGGAAAGGCCATGGGAGTCGATGGGTACACCAGTTGTGGTCTCGACTCAACAGGCCAGGCCAAGGCCCCGAGTACTGGAGGAGCGACTGGAGGAGTGGTCGAACGCCCTATACGACATGGAGGAGAGGACATAAGAGACTGAGCTCGGTCTCTCCCGAATGCTTGGGGACGTCCACGAGCTCCATGAGTATATCCACCAAGCAAGGTTGCTACTCAACCCTTTGTATGAGGTGAACAGGGCAGACTTCCAACCAGGACTTCTGGAGGAGTTTTGCTACCCACCAGGATCCGATAGGACTGTATCGAGTGTTTCCACACCTAGGGAAAGGCCGAGGGCACCAAGGCCGAGGAATGAGCCGTGTGCTCTAGAGCCGAGTAGGGCAAGGAGTTCGATGCCAGACCCCGATGATAGACCCCGTTCGAAGAAGTTGTGCATGAGAGCTCTTGATTATAGGAAGCTTTTCAGGGCACCATGATGGGGGCCGGTGTTGAGTGCTTAGCGTTTTCTTTTCTAGTGTTTTGTCGTTTCGTTTTGGTAGAATTGTAGTCTCCAGGCAATTTTGTCTTGTCGCTTGGGAGAGCTTTTCTATGTAGCCCCTTTTCAAACTCAGTTTCAAAGTTCATCAATAAAAGTTTACCAAGTATGGTCTATTCTAAGTCGATTTCATATGTCGTGCATGATGAAATGATATTAATGTTGCGAAATACTTGGAATTTGATCGGTAAATAGATGGTAAACACAAGGAACACCATTCGTGCTGGTGCTGGGCCAAGCAACAATCCCAGACTGAATTTAGGGAATGTCGCGAACCCAGTGGATGAGAACGAGTCAGTTTCTCACAACAATCATGTGGGCAATGACCAAGTTCCGGTCCACGCTCCAGTGGTATTCGATGCTGCGGCAATTGAGGCCATTCGGGGGATTGTGATGCAAGCAGTCACCGATATTATGCGACCGATCGCGCCTCAGGCACAAGGTGTGCCAATTCCTCCTGTGGTTCCTAGATTCGAGGAGCCAGATATCCATGTACCCCATGAGGATACGGCCAGGAACAGAGGCAATTATGGTCAAGCACTGAAGGCCATTAGCTCTATGAGGCCTGACAGCTATGATGGGAAGGGAGAGCCAATCAAAGTGGCGTATTGGTTCTCGCACATGGAACGACTGTTCAGAAATGTGGAGTGCACAGAAGCTAAGAAGGTGCACATCGCTTCCCTTCAACTGAAGGAGGTGGCTAGTGAATGGTGGGAAAGCACCCGTCTAGCTGATCATCCTGGTTTGAACTGGGGAATGTTCAAGACGAAAATGACTGATCGTTTCTTTTCCCAGTCTATGAGGGAAGAGAAGCATAAGGAGTTCCTCTATCCAAAGACGGATGGATTGAAGGTGACTGAGCTTGCGGCCAAGTTCAATCATCTGTTGCAGTACGCTGGGCCGGAAGTGTCCAGTAAAGAGCAGAAAATCTGGCATTTCCATGAGTGGATGAATCCAGACATTAAGCCACTGATGGTGCGCCACGGATGCTCTACTCTAGAACAGTATGTAGACGCTGCCTACAAGTTGGAGGTGACTCTGGAGGAGTCGACAAAAAAGTGCAATCGCCAGAGATCGGCACAGAGCCAGCCTCAGGGAAGTGGGTTCAAGCGACACGCGCCACCGTCAAACTTTGCCAAGTCGGGCCGAGCAAGAACGGAGATGACTCATGGAGGGTCTACACAATGTTCAGGTCAGGGCAAGAATCTGATCCAGTGCTACAACTGTGGTACACCCGGGCATAAGAGCAATGAATGTCTGAAGGAAAGGAAGACGTGTTTTGCCTACAGGAAGGAGGGGCACTTGCAGACATTTTGTCCGCAGAGGAGACAGAAAGGAGCTGAGTCACAGCAAGGGTCCGTTAGTCATAACAACCGACCCAGATTCAGATCAGTGGAGGCTCCTAGTCCTTCGACGCAGACAACAGCCCAGAACAAGGGGAAAGCCCCAACTGCTTCAGGAGGTCAAGGTCAGCGACTCTACGAGATGCGTGAGGCTGATGGACCAAATGCTCCTACTGCTCAAGGTACTCTTTACCTCCATTCTACTTTTGTGTGTATACTTTTTGATTCGGGTGCTACTCATTCTTTCATCTCGGAAAGTTGCGTAAGTAAGCTAGGCTTAGTATGCAACGAGGATTGTGAGCCTTTTGTTGTGAATCTTCCCAATGGTGAACATTTGGTTGGAACCAAGCGTCTGTCAGAATTTACGATTACCATTCAAGGTAGGAAGTTCGAAGCAGATTTGATCTGTATAGCCATGGCTCCATACGATATTATTCTCGGGATGGACTGGTTGACGCATCATGGGGCGGTGATCGATTTCAGTTCAAGGACTATGACAGTTTCATCCGGGGGCCAGTTTGTATGCAAGTTCAAGGGTCGTAATGACGCTGATAACGGTAAGCTCATCAATGTGATGGCTGCATGTAAGCTACTTCGACAAGGTTGTGTCGGGTACCTGTGCTATCTGGATAAGCCCAAGAGAGATGAGCATTCAGTTCTTGATATTCCGGTCATTCGCGAATTTCCGGATGTCTTTCCGAAGGAGATTCCCGGTTTATCCCTGAATCGTGACGTGGAGTTTACCATTGATCTTGAGCCTAGTACCGCGCCGATCTCTAAGGCACCGTACCGGATGGCTCCAACTGAGATGCAAGAGTTGAAAAAGCAACTCGAGGACCTTCTTGAGAAAGGATACATAAGGCTGAGTGCATCGCCTTGGGGCGCTCCGGTTTTGTTCGTCAAGAAGAAGGACGGATCATTCCGACTTTGTATCGACTATCGAGAGTTGAATAAGGTCACGATCAAGAATAAATATTCGTTGCCGAGGATTGATGATCTGTTGGATCAACTGTAGGGAGAAAAAGTCTTTTCCCAGATCGATCTGAGATCTGGTTACCATCAGCTCAGGATTCGTGAGGAAGACATTCCGAGGACTGCTTTCCGGACGAGGTATGGCCACTATGAGTTCGTAGTCATGCCATTTGGCCTTACTAACGCTCCCGCGGTCTTCATGGATCTGATGCATCGATGTTTCCACCAATACTTGGATAAGTTCGTAGTGGTCTTCATCGACGATATTTTGATCTATTCCCCGAGTGAGGAGGCTCATGAGGAACATCTTCGGATAACCTTGTCAGTCCTTAGACAGAATCAGTTGTACGCAAAGTTGTCTAAGTGTGACTTCTGGATCAAAGAAGTGGCTTTTTTAGGCCATGTGATCAATGAGGATGGGGTTATGGTTGATCCCCAGAAGATTGAAGCGGTAGCCAACTGGAAGCGGCCTAAGAATGTGAAGGAGGTGCGCAGTTTCTTGGGACTCGCTGGATATTACAGACGGTTCGTGGAGGGATTTTCTAAGATCGCTCTACCTATGACCGGTTTGCTCCGCAAGATCCATAAGAAGTTTGTCTGGGATGACAAGTGCGAGGCCAGTTTTCAGAAGTTAAAGCAGTGTCTGACCTCCGCACCAGTTTTGGCGCTACCGGAAGGGAACGATGGTTATGTAGTCTATAATGATGGTTCGAAGAATGGGTTGGGATGTGTACTGATGCAGAGTGGGAAGGTTATTGCGTACGCATCTCGACAATTGAAAACCTATGAGGCAAACTATCCGACGCATGATCTGGAGTTAGCTGCTGTAGTATTTGCGTTGAAGATTTGGAGGCACTATCTCTATGGTGTGAGGTGCCAAGTCTTCACCGATCATAAGAGTCTCAAGTACGTGTTCACTCAGAAGGAGCTGAATATGAGACAACGTCGCTGGTTAGAGCTACTCAAAGACTACGACATCGAGTTGATGTATCATCCGGGCAAGGCTAATGTAGTATCCGATGTATTGAGCCGGAAAATGCCGCACGAGACTGTAGTGGCTCTACTCACTGCTCAGACCAAGCTAAACCAAGGGTTGTGCGAGATTGAAGTCTTGTACGATCAGCGTCGAGGATACCTGAGTATGCTAGAGATTCAGGCTACGCTACTTGATCAGATCAGGGAGAAGCAGGTTGATGACGTGGTCTTGGTAAAGCTAAGCAGTGAAGTGATGGACGGGAAAGCTCTCGGATTCGTGATTCAGGAGGATGCATCACTCTGGTTTCAGGACCGGATTTGTGTGCCTGACGTTGATGGCCTTCGCCAGTTGATGATGAAGGAGGCCCATTCATCATCTTATTCTGTACATCCAGGCTCTAGCAAGATGTACAAGGACCTCAGGAAGAAACTCTGGTGGCCCAACATGAAGTGGGACGTAGCAGAATTTGTGGCGAAATGCTTGACGTGTCAGAAGGTCAAGATAGAACACCGTAGACCAGGTGGTGAATTACTACATCTTCCAGTGCTAGAGTGGAAATGAGAGGATATCGCTATGGATTTCGTCACAGGGTTGCCAAAGACTCAGAGTCAAAAGGATGCGATATGGGTAATCATTGACAGGCTCACGAAGAGTGCTCACTTCGTGGCTATCAAGTCAACACGGGGAACCCAGAAGCTATCAGAAGTGTTCCTACACGAGATTGTCCGTTTGCATGGTACACCAAAGACCATTGTATCGGATCGTGATGGCTGATTCATGTCGAGATTCTGGAAGGAACTCCACAAGGCCATGGGAACTGAGTTGAGGTTCAGTACTGCGTTTCATCCCCAGACGGATGGACAGTCTGAGAGGACTATCCAGACATTGGAAGATATGTTGTGAGCTTGTGTACTCGATCGTCCGACTAGCTGGGAGAACAGCCTGAGTCTGATTGAATTCACGTACAACAACAGTTGGCATGCTACCATTAAGATGGCTCTATTCGAGGCTTTGTATGGTCGAAAGTGCAGATCTCCGATTTGTTGGGATGAGAATGTCGACAAGGTTCTGTTTGGACCGGAGTTAGTCGAAAGGACTGCCTCGGACATTGCTTTGATCAGACAGAGGATGTTGACATCTCAGAGTCGACAAAAGTCTTACGCAGATCTGAAGCGCAGGATTGTCGAGTTCGAGGTTGGTGATAAGGTGTTTGTCAGGGTGACGCCATCCAAGGGTGTGTTCAGGTTCGGCAAGCGTGGGAAGCTTAACCCTCGCTATGTGGGACCGTTTGAGATCCTTGACAGGGTAGGGTCTCTAGCGTATCGTTTGGCATTGCCGCCGTCGGCGCATCCAGTGCATAACGTGTTCCACGTGTCCTTGTTGAGAAAGTACGTGCCAGATGCATCTCATGTGCTGAGCTATGAAGACATCAAGATTCAGGCAAATGGTACCTACGAAGAGATACCTGTGCGTATTCTCGAACGTCGCGAGAAGCAATTGCGGAACAAGGTAGTACCATTGGTACAGATTCTTTGGTCCAAGGCTGTATCTGAAGAGGTTACTTGGGAAACCTGGGAGACTGAGGCAAATATACGTAATCGCTGTCCCGATCTGTTTTCGGCCTAGTTTCGGGGTCGAAACCTTTTTAAGGGGGTAGTGATGTAACGCCTCATTTTTTTTGGGTTATTCGGCCAAGTTTCGGGGTCGACACTTCTTTTAAGGGGGAAGTGATGTAATACCCCTCATTTTTAGTAAGGCTATTTGGGTAATTTCCCCAACCCTCGTTCTGTAATCATGTCGCTTTCGGAGAAGTTTGGATTTTTTGTAACGTGTATGATCTCTGTAATAATTCCCTGAGTGGTATAAAATACATTCGATGTATTTTTGCGGCTTAGAATATTTGTTTGGGTACAAATATATAAATTCCGGGACTCAAACCCGTGCTAAATCCTTCCCTGAGCAAGCGGACGCGGAAAAGAGCATTTCCGCGACCGCGGATAAATGGCACTCAGAGACGCTGGGCAATGGAATTTTCCGTGACCGCGGAAGATTTCCACGACCGTGGAATAATGCATGCATGCGATGCCTCGTCTTCCTCCGTGCCTCGTCGAACGCATCGTCGTCGATCCTCTGAGCTGCCGTCGATCTGGTCGGGGGGTTGCTCCTCCTTTGGCTATAAATGGGGGCCGAGTTGGAGGGTTTTGGGCATCCGAAAATCAGATCTCCCCTCTCTCTCTCTCGTGTTCTTCGTCGCCGGAAATTTGTGGTGTCGCTGGAAGTCTTGGTGGCCGTGGGGTGGTGCATTGGAAGCGCGGTGAGGATAGGAGTCGAAGCCCTCTTGCCTCGAGCCCCGTCGTGTCATCGTCGGTGAGAATTTAGCCGATTTGGGGTCGCCGAGTTCACGGCCGCGACCGCGGACATGAACTGCCGCGACCGCGGACGATGTCTAGACGTCCGCGACCGCGGAATCCAAGCCGCGACTGCGGTTTGCCTTAGCAAACGCGATCGTGGCCTTGGACAAACCGGTCTCGGACGGGATCCTCGTTCTTTCGGTTCCATTCGTTTTTCCTTAGATTCATATTATTAATTGTCGAATCTAACCCAGTGTTTCGTCGTGGGTCGTTGTCGTAGGAATCTGTAATCCCATTTCCGTTCCCGTTCCGGACCCAGAAACCCGTCGTCTCTCAATCGTTCGTCTAGATTAAGGCAAGTGGCGGTTCGCTCTTACTTATCATTACATATTTCCATTAATTATCAATTATTTTTAATTGTTAATTAAATTGGGATGAAGGTTGTTTTCATTTGGAAACAGTTTTGATAAACGTATGTGATATAAAAAGTGATATTATAATAGGTTGTATATACTGCTAGAAACAACGCTATTATATATGTTATTGCCATAATGGTATTGATATGGACTATTGTGTGGTTTTAACTGTTTAGTTAGAACGAGTATTCGTAGGAACGCTATGTACCTTGCGAGGTCTAGTCGTTTCTTTATAATTGGTATTAGGAGGATTTTTCCCTAATACTTTCTCTGGTCATGACTGTACCCTTACTCTGGGTAGGTGCACACAGCTGGTGCCAACACTCGAGATTTATCCCCTCCGATATCTCTCGTGTTGAGATGATATATCTTTAAAGCTTATAACGTAATTGTGCGTTTTGGAATTAAATAAGATAAGTGCGATTATGCACATAATTAATATACCCTCGGGCGAGGAGTACAACGTGGAAACCGCCCGGACTTCGATTAAAGTAAGTCCTCCTTCCAAATCTGAATTCGCATTGCGCGGTGAGGTTGGTCGTGGACCCAAATGGTCACGTCTTTTTAAAAACGCTTGTGCGAAATTATAACGTTTCTGAACACTTGTCGTACTTTCCGATAAGACTCAATCCTTTGGAGTCTTCTCTTCACACGTTTCCCATAAGACTCAATCTTCCAGAGTCTTCTCGTGGTCTTTCTGTTTCGTATATTCATGTAGAAGTATCAAGGTTTACTATCGTCATCGGCTTTCATTCGAGAAGCGATGGGTCTAACCTAATACGACTACTTAGAACCTTTCTGTTTTACCCTTGCATAGTCTTTCATTAGACTAACCAACCGGTTATTTTCCCTTGCATGGTTGGCTGGTGTCATCTGTCTCATACGGCACATCAGGTAAACTCCCGTTCCGTGAAGGCTAGAATCCGACAATGAAGGCAGGTGAAGTTTTTAAGAGTTTTATCAAGGTTGAAGATCCTAGGCGTGCGATCGCGTGATCAAGACCCTTATGTTATTTATTTAAGACTTTCGCTGTATTAAACATATTCTGTATTTCTATTGTATTTGGAATTTACGGATGTAATCCTGAGACTTTGGTTTCAATAAAGATTATGATTTTCATATTATCAATGTATTTTATGTTTTGTATAAAGTAGTTAAGCCTTGGGTGGCTTCGGATGTGAAATCTGAGGTCATTGGCGGTAATACTTTCAAGGTGATATTTGGGGGTGTTACACTCACAGCATAATGCGAATCCAGATTGGAAAGGGGACTTACTTTAGACAAAAGACCGGGCGGATTCCACGTTGTTCTTCTCGCCCGAGGGTATATTAATTATGTGCAAAACAACACTTCTCTTATTTAATTTCAAAACGCGCATTTACGTTAAAGCTTTTAATCCACACCAATATCGCAATGAGATATAGAACATGGGAAGAATCTCGAATTTAGGCACTAGCTAAGTGCACCACCACTTATATAAAATAAGGGTAGGTCATGACCAAAAGTATTAGGGCAATTATCCTCCTAATACCAAGTTATAACGAAACAGCTAAACCTCGTAGGGTAATAGCGTTCCTAAGAATATTCGTGCTAACTAGCAATTATTATCCACACCAAAGCATAACAATCCACACCAGTTATCATCTAGAACCCTACAATAATATATATATATAAGGGTTGTAGCTAGCATATATATACAACCTAATAAAAAGGTTCATTTTACACAATATTTTAACACACAAGTTCTCAAATGAGAAATGATGTGCTATGCACTTGAAAGGACCGTCTTTAACAAGGTGAACGGCAACCAAGATACTTATTCAATGGTGATCTCGGCCAAGCACTCAAAAGGATTGTGTTTAGTGTGTTTTAAGGAAAGAAAAAGATATAACTCACCTTGATGAATCAAGGAGAGTTTGGGATAAGCAACTCCATTCCTTAGGATATGACGCACCTTGAAGAATCAAGAAGAGGGATAAGCAACTTGAACTTCTTAGGATATAACCCACCCAAGGAATTCAAGAACAGGCTAATAAATTGTAGATATGACTCATTACTCTCAATCAACCTTGCCAAGGATATGATTCAACAAGGCCATGAAATGATCATTTAGATATGACTCACTAAATGCATCAAATCATTCAAGAACTCTCAAAGAGAGAAGAGACAAGAATTCGCTCTCAAGCATTCATTTTTCATTCAAGTCTAAAAAACACAAATGAGGCCACCAATGCCTTAAATAGGTCTCCAAATATTCATCAAAAATAACCAACTCTAAATAAAGCAAAACACATAAAACACTTCCAAAAATAGCCTTCAAACATGGGCCGTGGGCTTTGCCTTGGCTCCTTGGTGCCAGCACTAGCCTTGGTCGTGGCCAGCCTTGGCCATGAGCTCGGCCTTGGCTCTTCCTTGCGCTTTCACGAGCTGTCTTCCTCCTTCAAATGGATCAACCTTCTCAGCTGAACATGTCTTCCATATGGGGCCCAAGAGAGCTCGCCCATGGTGATGGTGGCTCGGTGTGTGCATGCCAAGCTTTGCTTGCTCTCGGGTAGCTTCAATCTTTGTAAGGCTCTTGATGGGATCCATGATCACATCAAGGAATTAAGAATATTATCCCAACTTAATTAAGACAATAGATTAATTGTCAATTAAGAAAAATATGGAATAAATTAGCAAGAGTGAACCGCCACTTGCCTCGAATTACGGAGAAGAATGAACGACGTTTTGGAGATGGTTGCTTTCAAAAAGCAAATCGGCTCCCTGCTTTATTCCTGTTCCAAATGTCAATCCGAGACGTACCCAAAATCATATAAAATGAATAAATTATATTAGATAATTTATTCAATATCAATATTTGATAAAACAATGTCTCGGTTTTTAATTGATTTAATAATAAATCAATTTCAAGGCTTTTCGATTAAACGATTATTTATACGATTAAAAATTAGTTAGTCGTATATTCTCAATAATTATGACATAAATAAATTAATAAATTTTTTTATTTATAATCCTAAATTTTTTTAAGTTAAAATATTATCTAAATGAATAGTCATAATTTACCCATTCATAATATAAGATAATATTATAACAATTTTAATTAATTTAATTTTAAATCTCATAAAATCAAATTAATCCTAAAATATTTATCACTAATCTATATTAATTTAATTAATCAATATTAGGCCAAAATAAATTAAAATCAACCAAAATACCCAAAATTAACATAAACGGAAAATATTACGAAATTACCATTGTCTTCAACCTTGAGCTGACACTATTCACACGGACGCAATTCGGCTCGGAGGTGGCTCGTCGGCGCGACTCCGGGTGCGCGACTATGGGACTTTCGAAGAGGACGACACGGCGGTTCCAACGGTGGCTTCAATTTCGGCGGTGGAGCACGGTGGTGGCAAAAAAAAAGCAATGAACAGCCGCAGTCGGGTTATGTCAGGGTTCGTGAATTTGGATTTGGAAATTGGGTGAATTGGAAGGCCTATTGGAAGGTATTTATAAGTATATTGTAGGTGTGAATTCCCTTAACAATATTCCCCCCATTAATCCCTCCATTTGATGCTCAAACGGATCAATTTTGCAACAAGGTGAACTTGACCCTAAAAATGGCGTGAGGTTCATTGGAACAATTCTTGGGGTTTTAGTCAACAATTAACCAATTGAATGTGGGATTATGTGGAAGATAGGGTTGTCTTAAATGCCCAAAGAGTAGTTGCTCGAATAGGGATCCAATTGAGTCGAATTTCCCCATTGAATTAATGCTTCAAGCTGCGTTTTGTAATGGTGACTGGAGGTTGAAGAAGCCCTTTTGGGTTAATTACACACGCCCCCCCCTTTATTTGGCTTATTTGCACAAAAAATGCCCTTATTTTAACTTTTAAAAATTATCCAAACTTATTTATTTTAATATTCTAAGTTTATACTATTATAACCCAAAATTAAAGTGTAGAAAAATTTAACTTAGGTTAAGATAGGCTTAAGTTATTATTCTTACGAATTTGACCATACTTAAATCCTTAACAAAAGATTGTTAAACTTGATTTAAATATTCTAGGTCAAATTTGATAAGTTTTATCTAAATTATAATTAACATAAAGTTAATTATAATTTGAACCATCCTTAGCTTACAGAAATAACATACTTAGGACAATTATTATTTTATCCCTTTATGGACAATATAATAATTCTTATGACCTTTATTGTTATTTAAAATTCTAAAATTACTCTCTTTGTTATACTTATTTATTTATTTTAACACCATATTATTATTACTCATTTGATAATTTGTATCAAAAATTATCATAACATATCATTTGTACCTAAGTTCATGAAAATTTAAATCACTCCTCTAAAAGAAATAAAATAAATTTCAAAAATTTTATTTTTATCAATCTGAATTACCATTTTATCATTCTTTTTTAAGTGGGATATTACAATACTACCCCTTTAAAAATAGTTTCGACCCCGAAACTAGCGTTAACAAGGTAGGGAACAATTATACATGTCCTAACTCAATGCACTATCCTTGATGAGTCCAGTCAGTCTTTATCAACACGTGACCTGTACTGTTTTTGGCACTCAAGGATTCTCGTATGAACGAATAACTTGCAATAGTAACGAATTTAGTAATTTCCGAAACAAGAAATTATTTCTTTATTATTCAAAACGTTGAGTTATAACAACTGACAAAATGTCAATAGACAGATTGCTAAACTATGGAGACTTTAGACACACGAGTCATTGCTCCTTATTCCTAAAAAGCTTAAAAATATACCTACTCGTTCAGGGTTTCCTCCTCGTCGGATTGACACATCACGAGGAGTCATTGCCCATAACTCGAAGATTCAACAGACGCCTTGCTTTATTCCGAGCAACAGATTGCTCAGAAGCGGAAACTTCCGGCTTTGGGTTCTGCCTACTGCCATCATTTGATGCCTGGTATGATTGTGTTGGCCCTTGACCCTTCTGCCTATAGTATGTTTTCATGTGCCCTTCTTTTCCACAATTATAACATACCCGCTTCTCTTTTTGGCAATTAAAACTTTTATGCCCTGCTTCACCACAGTTGTGGCATAAAATTGAACCGCTACTCCAACCTGAGCCTTTGGTGGAGTCGGACTGAGTCGTCTCGATCTTAGCATGACCAGACTTCTCAAACTTGGTAGGCGATGCCGGCCGCTTGAATGTATTAGCCTTTCGGTTTTGTTGCCCACCCTTAGCCTTATTCTGTTCTTCCCGTTTTCGAGGGGATTCCCCCAGCATAGCCTCTATCTTATAGGCCGCATCCACATACTGCTCTAAAGTAGAGCAACCGTGACGCACCATCAGAGGTTTGATTTCTGGATTCAGCCATCCATAGAAGTACCAGATCTTCTGTTCTTCAGTATGCGCTTCAGAACATCATAATGCAGCAAATGATTGAATTTTGCCGCCATCTCAGGCACCTTCAGTTCCTCAGTTTCTGGATAGAGGAACTCCATCAGCTTTTCTTCTCTCATAGCACGAGAGAAGAACCGATCAGTGAGCTTGGCCTTAAACATTGCCCAGCTCAGATTCGGGTGGTCATCCAAACCAATTCCTTCCCACCACTCACTTGATCCGTCTTTCAGATGTAACGAAGCTATGTGCACCTGCTCAGCCTCGGTGCAGACCACATTCCGGAACAATCGCTCCATATGGGAAAACCAATAGGCAACCTTCATTGGTTCCCCGGTCCCATCGTAGCTATCCGGGCGAATTGAATTGATTGTCTACAACACTCTGTTATAATTCTTGTTGTTTCTCTCGGGAACCACCGGATGTGCAGGATGTTCACGTCCCCCCACATTTGTTGCATCTTGAGGAATGAGAGCTACTTGAGCTTGCGGTATCCTTTGGTCCGTCAGTAGCTCGACCACTTGCCTTACAATTTGTCCAATGATCGTAGCGTCCAACACGATCGGGACATGAGGTGGATTAGGTGGAATTTCCCTCGCAGCTTGAGGGTCCACTTGTCCTTGATGAACATCTTCCCGCAGGGGCGGGTTATTATTGTGTGAGTCAGATCCCGCGTCATCCCCTTGTCGAGCAACACTCCTCAGCTGAATTGGGGAACCGTTGCTAGGACCTTCATTATCCACTCGGTTGGTAGATCGGGTGTTCACCATCTGTTGATGAACCATAACGTCGATTTAGAATTCTCCAACTTGTACATGATACTTATATAAACTACGTTATGATACGACTTATAAGGGTCCAAACCAATAACTTATATTAGATTGACTAACCCTCCACCGTTACCCTTAAAACGATCTTATCCTCTTATTTGAGAATAAGGTAAATAGGAGAAATGTCAACCTTAGAATTACATTAAGCTTAAGAGTGGACGATATCCTTACGAATGGATATAAGGAATAAGTAACATAATCGAAGCTTATAGAAGTTTGAAAACCACTTATTATTAAACCTTATACTTTTAAACTTTATATACTTAAATAGAATAACTTCTTAAACTAAAAATATAATAAACTTTACCAAAATCAGAACCACACTTTCAAATTTATAGTCATAAACCTAGTTTTAACCTTTACAACACCAATTTATAAAAGTACTATAAAAATTAATGCTTAACAAAAGAAGTTTTAAACAATTATTTTTAACACCATTTTGTTCGTTTAATATTAGGACAACTATTACTTTGAAATCTTTTTAAACCTTAAGAAATTTCAAAACCTTAAATTTAATGGTTTAATTTCTTTGAAATTCATTTATAAAATTAAATAGTTTGAAAATAGCTCAAAAAATAATTTTGAAAATTCTCAAACCTCACAATAGGCCAAGAATTTTAAAACCATTGCTCTAATACCATAATTGTAACACCCCCGACATATGTCGGTAGTGCCACATGCCAGTGACCTTAGATTTTAATGTCCAAAGCCACCCTAGGCTTTAATCAGAACAATTATGCTTAAATAAATAATAAACATTAGATAATGAAAGGATAATCAACGGAAGACTTTTATATAGAACTCAATATTTTATTAAAATTCCTCTCATAACTTGAGAAGGAAAGTTTACAAACGGTATTGAATTTATAGCGGAAGATTTTTAAGTAACCCCTAAATACATGACTACATTTTAGAAGTGTTTATTAAATTGATACTAAACAACCTTAAAACAATATCACATTAAATCTTCAACTGCAAGCCTTTGTTTTCGATTGGTTACTTCAAATCATCGGGGACCAACCTCTGATGTGCCTTATAAGACGGATGACACCAGCCAACCATGCAAGAAATAAAACCGTTTGGTTAGTCTAATGAAATACTATGCAAGGGTGAAAATAGATTGGTTCTCGTAGTCGTATATATTCACTACCCTTGTTTCCCGAATAAAACTCGGTAAACAGTATATGACTATAGACTTCTATCGAAAAAAATGAAGAGGTATGATTAAAGAAAAGACTCCAATGAATTGAGTCTTATGGGAAAATACAGGAATTTGTTTGGGAATGTTATATTACCACACCAAGTTTTAAAAACATCTCATTGAATATTTGGGTCCTCGACCAACCTCACCGCGTAATGTGAATCCAGATTGAAAAGGGGGCTTACATTAGACAAGGGATGGGGCGGGTTCCACATTGTACTTCTCGCCCGATGGTATATTATTATGTGCAAAATGACACTTATCTTATTTAATTTCAAAACGCGCATTTACGTTAAAGCTTTTAATCCACACCAATCTCGCAATGAGATATAGAACATGTGACGAATCCCAAATTTTGGCACTAGCTAAGTGCATCACCACTTATATAAAATAAGGATAGGTCATGACCAAAAGTATTAGGGCAATTATCCTCCTAATACCAAGTTATAAAGAAACAGCTAAACCTCGCAAGGTAATAGCGTTCCTAAGAATACTCGTGCTAACTAGCAATTATACAATCCACACCAATTATCATCTAGCACTCTATAATAATGTAATATCCCTCATTCTGATAAGGAAATTTTGGTATTTTTTCCAGCTTTTCTTGTATAAGATATTTGTGCGAGATATTTATATAAGATATTTGTGCAAGATATTTGTGACAGGTGTGCGTACAAGATATCTGTGTACAAAATATTTATATAAGATATTCATGCAAGATATTTATATGAGATTTGTGTGTGATATGGTTTTACAAGATGTTTGGGTACGAATATATTTAACCCGGGGTTAAAAGAACCCGTACCCATACTTTCCTCGGCCATTCAATGCGACGTTTTAGCAAAATCGTCGCAACTCTTGATTCCATGATCCGTTCAAAGTGAAATTTGTAAGGATTAAAATAGACTTTTAGATCTAACTCCTCGATTTGGAATCACCTCATTCGGAGTTCGGAGCTGAGAGAACGGCCCCGTCGAAGTCAGGACGATGTCCTGATGGTCGCCACCGCCCCGCGGTGAGAAGGGTGCCGCGCCCTGCGGTAAGACGTCAGTGAGTTCGTCATCGCGATAAGGTTTTTTTGCATCGTCATGCTTGGCCGATCCTTGCTCCCCAAGGCTTTTCTTCTGGTTGAGACACGTCCTTGCATGCGTGGCTTGCTTGTGGTTGTCCTGGTTGGCCTATAAGTAGAGAGGGAGAGCCGTGAGAGAGGCCATAAGTTAGCTTCTTCACCATCTTCTTCCTCCCAAACACCATTTTTGCTGAACTTGAGAGCTTGTTTCGAGAGACTTTCGAGCCTGTTTTCGATCATTAGAAAGTGGTTTCTAAGAGATGGTTTGTAGCTTAAGAAGGTGGGAGACTCAACCAAGAACGAATCGAAGCCTAAGGGATCGATTTGGGATCTGTCCCAGTTTCAGACCCAGGAACCCGTTGTTCTAAGCTTTGTTCAAGCTTTCGTCTATTCCAGGCAAGTGGCGGTTCGCTCTTGCTTAATCATGTTTAATTAATTATCAATTGTTTAGTTGTTAATTAATTTGGGAGGATTATTAATTATGTTGGGAACAGTTTTGATAACTATATGTGTTTAACTGTTTAGTTAACACTTGAGGCTTTGATGTGATTTGTTGATGTGTTTAACTGTTTAGTTAACACTTGAGGATTTGATGTGATCTGTTGATGTGTTTAACTGTTTAGTTAACACTCGAGGGCTTCATGTGATTTGTTGATGTGTTTAACTGTTTAGTTAACACTTGAGGGCTTTGATGTGATTTGTTGATATGTGGAACTGCTTGTGTTAGCATTTGTGTGAATTAATTGTTAATGTTTTCCGCCCTTGCTTAGTCTATTCATTAGACTAACCCCTTGTATTTTATTTATCTGCAACGTCATGGTAGTGTCGTCCGTCCGTTTCGGCACATACAGGTCCAAAAAGGCTAGATCGACTATGAACATGAACGGTGTTTGAAAATGTTTTAATCAGGCTACGATCTTTGGGCATTGACTACTGAGGTCAATACTCTTGTAAATTATTTTAAGTCTTCCGCTGTATTGTAATAACTCTGTATTTTGTCGCATTTGGAATTGTGTTGAAATTCCGCGACTATGTTTTAAATGAAAGTTATGGTAATTTTGTATCATAATTGTTCTTTATGAATTGTGTTTCAATGGTAAAGCCTGGGGTGACTTCGGTGTGGAAACTGAGGTCACTGGCGGTAATACCTTTCCAAATGGATTAAAATTTGGGGGTGTTACAGAGATGGTATCAGAGCTAAAGTTCTGTTTTTAAAACAGATTTGATATCAGAGCCGAAAGTTTTAAAACGGGTTTTGGTATTTCATGAACCATTTACTTGTTTTGGTTGAAAATATTTTCAACAGCTCTAGTAGGCTCACAGGCGGCGCCAGTACCGACACCGGCTGGTCGTTGTCACCAGGCTGGGTGTGTGATGTGGCTGGGGTAGCTTGGCCTGGGGAGTGCTATAGATCTGGGTGAAATATTTTCGAACAAAGCTTACAAATAAATATTTGTAAACTGATCACTCGTTTGAAATGTTTCCGAAGGCTCTGAATTTTCAAATGAAGAATTTTTAACCGTTCATAGTCGTGCCTTTTCTGTAGTCTGATATGGAAGTTCGCTTCTATGTCTAGAAAAGATGAACTCTCTTCTAAGGATAGATGTGTGGAGTTAAGAGATTAAGAGTTACCTTTCATAGGTGAGTTGTGTTATAAGGATTAAGGTGGTTGAATCATTTTTAGAATGATATCTTAAGGAATTAAGGATACTAAGTTCAGATGGTAAGTTTGTTGTTGAGGTAGGTTCCTCATTGGCTTATTGCAAGTTTCGGGGTCGAAACTTTTCTTAAGAGGGTAGTAATGTAATATCCCTCATTTTGATAAGGAAATTTTGGTATTTTTTCCAGCTTTTCTTGTATAAGATATTTGTGCAAGATATTTATATAAGATATTTATGACAGGTGTGCGTACAAGATATCTGTGTACAAAATATTTATATAAGATATTCATGCAAGATATTTATATGAGATTTATGTGTGAGATGGTTGTACAAGATGTTTGGGTACGAATATATTTAACCCGGGGTTAAAAGAACCCGTACCCATACTTTCCTCGGTCATTCAATGCGACATTTTAGCAAAATCGTCGTAACTCTTGATTCCATGATCCGTTCAAAGTGGAATTTGGAAGGATTAAAATAGACTTCTAGATCTAACTCCTCGATTTGGAATCACCTCATTCGGAGTTCGGAGCTGAGAGAACGGCGCCGTCGAAGTCAGGACGATTTCCTGATGGTCGCCACCGCCCCGCGGTGAGAAGGGTGCCGCGCCCCGCGGTAAGACGTCAGTGAGTTCGTCATCGCGATAAGGTTTTTTTGCATCGTCATGCTTGGCCGATCCTTGCTCCCCAAGGCTTTTCTTCTGGTTGAGACACGTCCTTGCATGCGTGGCTTGCTTGTGGTTGTCCTGGTTGGCCTATAAGTAGAGAGGGAGAGCCGTGAGAGAGGCCATAAGTTAGCTTCTTCACCATCTTCTTCCTCCCAAACACCATTTTTGCTGAACTTGAGAGCTTGTTTCGAGAGACTTTCGAGCCTCTTTTCGATCATTAGAAAGTGGTTTCTAAGAGATGGTATGTAGCTTAAGAAGGTGAGAGACTCAACCAAGAACGAATCGAAGCCTAAGGGATCGATTTGGGATCTGTCCCAGTTTCAGACCCAGGAACCCGTTGTTCTAAGCTTTGTTCAAGCTTTCGTCTATTCCAGGCAAGTGGCGGTTCACTCTTGCTTAATCATGTTTCATTAATTATCAATTGTTTAGTTGTTAATTAATTTGAGAGGATTATTAATTATGTTGGGAACAGTTTTGATAACTATATGTGTTTAACTGTTTAGTTAACACTTGAGGCTTTGATGTGATTTGTTGATGTGTTTAACTGTTTAGTTAACACTTGAGGATTTGATGTGATCTATTGATGTGTTTAACTGTTTAGTTAACACTCGAGGGCTTCATGTGATTTGTTGATGTGTTTAACTGTTTAGTTAACACTTGAGGGCTTTGATGTGATTTGTTGATATGTGGAACTGCTTGTGTTAGCATTTGTGTGAATTAATTGTTAATGTTTTCCGCCCTTGCTTAGTCTATTCATTAGACTAACCCCTTGTATTTTATTTATCTGCAACGTCATGGTGGTGTCGTCCGTCCGTTTCGGCACATACAGGTCAAAAAAGGCTAGATCGACTATGAACATGAACGGTGTTTGAAAATGTTTTAATCAGGCTACGATCTTTGGGCATTGACTACTGAGGTCAATACTCTTGTAAATTATTTTAAGTCTTCCGCTGTATTGTAATAACTCTGTATTTTGTCGCATTTGGAATTGTGTTGAAATTCCGCGACTATGTTTTAAATGAAAGTTATGGTAATTTTGTATCATAATTGTTCTTTATGAATTGTGTTTCAATGGTAAAGCCTGGGGTGACTTCGGTGTGGAAACCGAGGTCACTGGCGGTAATACCTTTCCAAATGGGTTAAAATTTGGGGGTGTTACAGAGATGGTATCAGAGCTAAAGTTCTGTTTTTAAAACAGATTTGATATCAGAGCCGAAAGTTTTAAAACGGGTTTTGGTATTTCATGAACCATTTACTCGTTTTGGTTGAAAATATTTTCAACAGCTCTAGTAGGCTCACAGGCGGCGCCAGTACCGACACCGGCTGGTCGTTGTCACCAGGCTGGGTGTGTGATGTGGCTGGGGTAGCTTGGCCTGAGAAGTGCTATAGATCTGGGTGAAATATTTTCGAACAAAGCTTACAAATAAATATTTGTAAACTGATCACTCGTTTGAAATGTTTCCGAAGGCTCTGAATTTTCAAATGAAGAATTTTTAACCGTTCATAGTCGTGCCTTTTCTGTAGTCTGATATGGAAGTTCGCTTCTATGTCTAGAAAAGACGAACTCTCTTCTAAGGATAGATGTGTGGAGTTAAGAGATTAAGAGTTACCTTTCATAGGTGAGTTGTGTTATAAGGATTAAGGTGGTTGAATCATTTTTAGAATGATATCTTAAGGAATTAAGGATACTAAGTTCAAATGGTAAGTTTGTTCTTGAGGTAGGTTCCTCATTGGCTTATTGCAAGTTTCGGGGTCGAAACTTTTCTTAAGAGGGTAGTAATGTAATATCCCTCATTTTGATAAGGAAATTTTGGTATTTTTTCCAGCTTTTCTTGTATAAGATATTTGTGCGAGATATTTATATAAGATATTTGTGCAAGATATTTGTGACATGTGTGCGTACAAGATATCTGTGTACAAAATATTTATATAAGATATTCGTGCAAGATATTTATATGAGATTTGTGTGTGAGATGGTTGTACAAGATGTTTGGGTACGAATATATTTAACCCGGGGTTAAAAGAACCCGTACCCATACTTTCCTCGGCCATTCAATGCGACCTTTTAGCAAAATCGTCGTAACTCTTGGTCGCCACCGCCCCGCGGTGAGAAGGGTGCCGCGCCCCGCGGTAAGACGTCAGTGAGTTCGTCATCGCGATAAGGTTTTTTTGCATCGTCATGCTTGGCCGATCCTTGCTCCCCAAGGCTTTTCTTCTGGTTGAGACACGTCCTTGCATGCGTGGCTTGCTTGTGGTTGTCCTGGTTGGCCTATAAGTAGAGAGGGAGAGCCGTGAGAGAGGCCATAAGTTAGCTTCTTCACCATCTTCTTCCTCCCAAACACCATTTTTGCTGAACTTGAGAGCTTGTTTCGAGAGACTTTCGAGCCTGTTTTCGATCATTAGAAAGTGGTTTCTAAGAGATGGTTTGTAGCTTAAGAAGGTGGGAGACTCAACCAAGAACGAATCGAAGCCTAAGGGATCGATTTGGGATATGTCCCAGTTTCAGACCCAGGAACCCGTTGTTCTAAGCTTTGTTCAAGCTTTCGTCTATTCCAGGCAAGTTGCGGTTCGCTCTTGCTTAATCATGTTTCATTAATTATCAATTGTTTAGTTGTTAATTAATTTGGGAGGATTATTAATTATGTTGGGAACAGTTTTGATAACTATGTGTTTAACTGTTTAGTTAACACTTGAGGCTTTGATGTGATTTGTTGATGTGTTTAACTGTTTAGTTAACACTTGAGGATTTGATGTGATCTGTTGATGTGTTTAACTGTTTAGTTAACACTCGAGGGCTTGATGTGATTTGTTGATGGGTTTAACTGTTTAGTTAACACTTGAGGGCTTTGATGTGATTTGTTGATATGTGGAACTGCTTGTGTTAGCATTTGTGTGAATTAATTGTTAATGTTTTCCGCCCTTGCTTAGTCTATTCATTAGACTAACCCCTTGTATTTTATTTATCTGCAACCTCATGTTGGTGTCGTCCGTCCGTTTCGGCACATACAGGTCCAAAAAGGCTATATCGACTATGAACATGAACGGTGTTTGAAAATGTTTTAATCAGGCTACGATCTTTGGGCATTGACTAGTGAGGTCAATACTCTTGTAAATTATTTTAAGTCTTCCGCTGTATTGTAATAACTCTGTATTTTGTCGCATTTGGAACTCTGTTGAAATTCCGCGACTATGTTTTAAATGAAAGTTATGGTAATTTTGTATCATAATTGTTCTTTATGAATTGTGTTTCAATGGTAAAGCCTGGGGTGACTTCGGTGTGGAAACCGAGGTCACTGACAGTAATACCTTTCCAAATGGGTTAAAATTTGGGGGTATTACAGAGATGGTATCAGAGCTAAAGTTCTATTTTTAAAACAGATTTGATATTAGAGCCGAAAGTTTTAAAACGGGTTTTGGTATTTCATGAACCATTTACTCGTTTTGGTTGAAAATATTTTCAACAGCTCTAGTAGGCTCACAGGCGGCGCCAGTACCGACACCGGCTGGTCGTTGTCACCAGGCTGGGTGTGTGATGTGGTTGGGGTAGCTTGGCCTGGGGAGTGCTATAGATCTGGGTGAAATATTTTCGAACAAAACTTACAAATAAATATTTGTAAACTGATCACTCGTTTGAAATGTTTCCGAAGGCTCTGAATTTTCAAATGAAGAATTTTTAACTGTTCATAGTCGTGCCTGTTCTGTAGTCTGATATGGAAGTTCGCTTCTATGTCTAGAAAAGACGAACTCTCTTCTAAGGATAGATGTGTGGAGTTAAGAGATTAAGAGTTACCTTTCATAGGTGAGTTGTGTTATAAGGATTAAGGTGGTTGAATCACTTTTAGAATGATATCTTAAGGAATTAAGGATACTAAGTTCAGATGGTAAGTTTGTTGTTGAGGTAGGTTCCTCATTGGCTTATTGCAAGTTTCGGGGTCGAAACTTTTCTTAAGGGGGTAGTAATGTAATATCCCTCATTTTGATAAGGAAATTTTGGTATTTTTTCCAGCTTTTCTTGTATAAGATATTTGTGCGAGATATTTATATAAGATATTTGTGACAGGTGTGCGTACAAGATATCTGTGTACAAAATATTTATATAAGATATTCGTGCAAGATATTTATATGAGATTTGTGTGTGAGATGGTTGTACAAGATGTTTGGGTACGAATATATTTAACCCGAGGTTAAAAGAACCCGTACCCATACTTTCCTCGGCCATTCAATGCGACCTTTTAGCAAAATCGCCGTAACTCTTGATTCCATGATCCGTTCAAAGTGGAATTTGGAAGGATTAAAATAGACTTCTAGATCCTATCCTCGATTTGGAATCACCTCATTCGGAGTTCGGAGCTGAGAAAACGGCCCTGTCGAAGTCAGGACGATTTCCTGATGGTCGCCACCGCCCCGCGGTGAGAAGGGTGCCGCGCCCTGCGGTAAGACGTCAGTGAGTTCGTCATCGCGATAAGGTTTTTTTGCATCGTCATGCTTGGCCGATCCTTGCTCCCCAAGGCTTTTCTTCTGGTTGAGACACGTCCTTGCATGCGTGGCTTGCTTGTGGTTGTCCTGGTTGGCCTATAAGTAGAGAGGGAGAGCCGTGAGAGAGGCCATAAGTTATCTTCTTCACCATCTTCTTCCTCCCAAACACCATTTTTGCTGAACTTGAGAGCTTGTTTCGAGAGACTTTCGAGCCTGTTTTCGATCATTAGAAAGTGGTTTCTAAGAGATGGTTTGTAGCTTAAGAAGGTGGGAGACTCAACCAAGAACGAATCGAAGCCTAAGGGATCGATTTGGGATATGTCCCAGTTTCAGACCCAGGAACCCGTTGTTCTAAGCTTTGTTCAAGCTTTCGTCTATTCCAGGCAAGTTGCGGTTCGCTCTTGCTTAATCATGTTTCATTAATTATCAATTGTTTAGTTGTTAATAAATTTGGGAGGATTATTAATTATGTTGGGAACAGTTTTGATAACTATGTGTTTAACTGTTTAGTTAACACTTGAGGCTTTGATGTGATTTGTTGATGTGTTTAACTGTTTAGTTAACACTTGAGGATTTGATGTGATCTGTTGATGTGTTTAGCTGTTTAGTTAACACTCGAGGGCTTGATGTGATTTGTTGATGTGTTTAGCTGTTTAGTTAACACTTGAGGGCTTTGATGTGATTTGTTGATATGTGGAACTGCTTGTGTTAGCATTTGTGTGAATTAATTGTTAATGTTTTCCGCCCTTGCTTAGTCTATTCATTAGACTAACCCCTTGTATTTTATTTATCTGTAACGTCATGTTGGTGTCGTCCGTCCGTTTCGGCACATACAGGTCCAAAAAGGCTATATCGACTATGAACATGAACGGTGTTTGAAAATGTTTTAATCAGGCTACGATCTTTGGGCATTGACTAGTGAGGTCAATACTCTTGTAAATTATTTTAAGTCTTCCGCTGTATTGTAATAACTCTGTATTTTGTCGCATTTGGAACTCTGTTGAAATTCCGCGACTATGTTTTAAATGAAAGTTATGGTAATTTTGTATCATAATTGTTCTTTATGAATTGTGTTTCAATGGTAAAGCCTGGGGTGACTTCGGTGTGGAAACCGAGGTCACTGGCAGTAATACCTTTCCAAATGGGTTAAAATTTGGGGGTATTACAGAGATGGTATCAGAGCTAAAGTTCTGTTTTTAAAACAGATTTGATATTAGAGCCGAAAGTTTTAAAACGGGTTTTGGTATTTCATGAACCATTTACTCGTTTTGGTTGAAAATATTTTCAACAGCTCTAGTAGGCTCACAGGCGGCGCCAGTACCGACACCGGCTGGTCGTTGTCACCAGGCTGGGTGTGTGATGTGGTTGGGGTAGCTTGGCCTGGGGAGTGCTATAGATCTGGGTGAAATATTTTCGAACAAAACTTACAAATAAATATTTGTAAACTGATCACTCGTTTGAAATGTTTCCGAAGGCTCTGAATTTTCAAATGAAGAATTTTTAACTGTTCATAGTCGTGCCTGTTCTGTAGTCTGATATGGAAGTTCGCTTCTATGTCTAGAAAAGACGAACTCTCTTCTAAGGATAGATGTGTGGAGTTAAGAGATTAAGAGTTACCTTTCATAGGTGAGTTGTGTTATAAGGATTAAGGTGGTTGAATCACTTTTAGAATGATATCTTAAGGAATTAAGGATACTAAGTTCAGATGGTAAGTTTGTTGTTGAGGTAGGTTCCTCATTGGCTTATTGCAAGTTTCGGGGTCGAAACTTTTCTTAAGGGGGTAGTAATGTAATATCCCTCATTTTGATAAGGAAATTTTGGTATTTTTTCCAGCTTTTCTTGTATAAGATATTTGTGCGAGATATTTATATAAGATATTTGTGACAGGTGTGCGTACAAGATATCTGTGTACAAAATATTTATATAAGATATTCGTGCAAGATATTTATATGAGATTTGTGTGTGAGATGGTTGTACAAGATGTTTGGGTACGAATATATTTAACCCGGGGTTAAAAGAACCCGTACCCATACTTTCCTCGGCCATTCAATGCGACCTTTTAGCAAAATCGCCGTAACTCTTGATTCCATGATCCGTTCAAAGTGGAATTTGGAAGGATTAAAATAGACTTCTAGATCTAACTCCTCGATTTGGAATCACCTCATTCGGAGTTCGGAGCTGAGAAAACGGCCCCGTCGAAGTCAGGACGATTTCCTGATGGTCGCCACCGCCCCGCGGTGAGAAGGGTGCCGCGCCCCGCGGTAAGACGTCAGTGAGTTCGTCATCGCGATAAGGTTTTTTTGCATCGTCATGCTTGGCCGATCCTTGCTCCCCAAGGCTTTTCTTCTGGTTGAGACACGTCCTTGCATGCGTGGCTTGCTTGTGGTTGTCCTGGTTGGCCTATAAGTAGAGAGGGAGAGCCGTGAGAGAGGCCATAAGTTATCTTCTTCACCATCTTCTTCCTCCCAAACACCATTTTTGCTGAACTTGAGAGCTTGTTTCGAGAGACTTTCGAGCCTGTTTTCGATCATTAGAAAGTGGTTTCTAAGAGATGGTTTGTAGCTTAAGAAGGTGGGAGACTCAACCAAGAACGAATCGAAGCCTAAGGGATCGATTTGGGATCTGTCCCAGTTTCAGACCCAGGAACCCGTTGTTCTAAGCTTTGTTCAAGCTTTCGTCTATTTCAGGCAAGTTGCGGTTCGCTCTTGCTTAATCATGTTTCATTAATTATCAATTGTTTAGTTGTTAATTAATTTGGGAGGATTATTAATTATGTTGGGAACAGTTTTGATAACTATATGTGTTTAACTGTTTAGTTAACACTTGAGGCTTTGATGTGATTTGTTGATGTGTTTAACTGTTTAGTTAACACTTGAGGATTTGATGTGATCTGTTGATGTGTTTAGCTGTTTAGTTAACACTCGAGGGCTTGATGTGATTTGTTGATGTGTTTAGCTGTTTAGTTAACACTTGAGGGCTTTGATGTGATTTGTTGATATGTGGAACTGCTTGTGTTAGCATTTGTGTGAATTAATTGTTAATGTTTTCCGCCCTTGCTTAGTCTCTTCATTAGACTAACCCCTTGTATTTTATTTATCTGCAACGTCATGGTGGTGTCGTCCGTCCGTTTCGGCACATACAGGTCCAAAAAGGCTAGATCGACTATGAACATGAACGGTGTTTGAAAATGTTTTAATCAGGCTACGATCTTTGGGCATTGACTACTGAGGTCAATACTCTTGTAAATTATTTTAAGTCTTCCGCTGTATTGTAATAACTCTGTATTTTGTCGCATTTGGAATTGTGTTGAAATTCCGCGACTATGTTTTAAATGAAAGTTATGGTAATTTTGTATCATAATTGTTCTTTATGAATTGTGTTTCAATGGTAAAGCCTGGGGTGACTTCGGTGTGGAAACTGAGGTCACTGGCGGTAATACCTTTCCAAATAGGTTAAAATTTAGGGGGTTACAAATAATATATATATATAAGGGTTATAGGTAGCATATATATATACAACCTAATAAAAAGGTTCATATTACACAACATTTTAACACACAAGTTCTCAAATGAGAAATTAAGAATATTTATCCCAACTTAAATAAGACAATAGATTAATTGTCAATTAAGAAAAATATGGAATAAATTAGCCAGAGCGAACCGCCACTTGTCTCGAATTACGGAGAAGAACGAATGTCGCTTTGGAGATGGTTGCTTTCGAAAAGCAAAATCATATACAATGAATAAATTATTTTAGATAATTTAATCAATATCAATATTTGAATAAAACAATGTCTCGGTTTCTAATTGATTTTATTTAACTCATAAATAAATCAATTTTAAGGCTTTTCGATTAAACGATTATTTATACGATTAAAAATTAATTAGTCGCATATTCTAAATAATCATGACATAAATAAATAAATAAAATAATTTATTTATAATCCTAAAATTTTCTAAGTTAAAATATTATCTAAATTAATAGTCATAATTTACCCATTCATAATATAAGATAATATTATAACAATTTTAATTAATTTAATTTTAAATCTCATAAAATCAAATTAATCCTAAATTATTTATCACTAATCTAGATTAATTTAATTAATCAAGATTAGGCCAAAATAAATTAAAATCAACCAAAATTAACATAAATGGAAAATATTACGAAATTGCCATTGTCTTCAACCTTGGGCTAGCACTATTCACACGGACGCAATTCAGCTCGGTGGTGGCTCGTCCGCGCGACTCCGTGTGCAGGACTATGGGGCTTTCGAAGAGGACGACACGACAGTTCCAATGATGGCGTCATTACAATTAACATAAAGTTAATCATAATTTATCTAAATTATAATTAACATAAAGTTAATCATAATTTGATAAGTTTTATCTAAATTATAATTAACATAAAGTTAATCATAATTTAAACCAATCTTAGCTTAAAGAAATAACACTCTTTGTTATACTTATTTATTTATTTTAACACCATATTATTATTACTCATTTGATAATTTGTACCAAAAATTTCAAAATTTTTATTTTTATCAAACTAAATTACCATTTTACCCTTCTTTTTTTAAGTGGGATATTACACATTTTGTGTATTTTTAGATAGCTTTTTATCCGATATTATCTTTTCACAACACTGTTAGGTTTTTCATTATTATATTCTGATTATAAATGCCTTCTTCAACGTGTCAGACTCTCCAAAACCATAGACTGGAGAGAGTTTACAGCAACATCATTTCAATCATGAGCATGTATTTTTGTCTCTTTGGTGTCGTTTAGTTTTGACTCTTTGTAAATTTAGATATGATAATATTTTTTGGTGTTCTAGATCCATGAGGCTCTTCTCCCTGTCATGCTCTCAAGGTTTGGTTCCTCTTTTCTATTTATAAATATAATATATATATAAACTAAACTACATTCTAACTACACCATATGACACCCCCTCATTAAAACTGTCACATGTAAATCCATATTAAAATTCATGCATTTTTTAAATTAATATTGTTTTGTTAGTACAATATCTAAATAAAAATTCATTTATGTTGTTTTGATTATTTTTTCTAGATTTGAAATTCAATCTAATCATAAATATCTCATCTGAATGATGTATTATATATACTAGGATTTAATGTTGCTTTAAGTATTCAAATATCTCAAAAATTTTAAGTAGATATTTATTGTTTGTGGAACAATATTTTCTAAAAATTAATTTAAATAGTATTAACGGACAACATATTATCATATCTTTTAACTAAGTTGTCATACCTATATATTTCTAAATTTTCAAGGTTAACCATTTATATGATTGGTTTGAACCTTTGATATCTAATCTACTATATAATACTAAAGTAAAACCTAGCTAACATCATTTGTCGCTTTGACATTGCGCTATATCATTTATTGTCACATGTCTACTTCACATCGTGTCACGTCACTAAATTATATTTTTTCTATTATTATTATATAAAATATTTTAGATATGATCATGATTTCTTTTGTAACATATAGATTATTCACATTTTATCATGATTTCCATATTAGATAGAATATATTAGGTATTTTTTGAATATTCTCTTTTAGTTTTTCCATTTTATTAGTCACATTTTATTCAAATATCCTTTTATTTAATTTATTTATAGGTATAAGACATGATTCAACATATTACGTATGTACGAAATCACATTGATCCTTATTAATTGATTATTAGTAGATTGTTTTATATTATTGTACTTATCTTAATTTCATTTTTATTTTCACTAATTAGATATGTTTTTCATTTATTTAATACTTTTAAATGTAAAATCGATATACTTTTAATAATTTAAAATATTAATATAAAATCGGAGAGAATGTTTGCACCACGAAATTCTAGCCCCGCACCGCTTTTTGGGCGCAACCAGGTTGCGCCTAAGAAGCGGAAAACTAAAAAAAGAATAATATTAAAAATTCTTGGGCGCAACCTAGTTGCACCCAAGTGAATGAACCGGGTTGTTAAAAAACCCGATTCATGGCCGATTTATAAAAAAAATATCCGATTCACCTTGGGCGCAACTATGTTGCGCAAAAAAAAACATGAAAAAAAAAGCAAAAAAAAAACTTGGGCGCTACATAGTAGCGCCCACGCTTGTATTTAAATCAACAAATTTATTTTATATTAAAAATAAATTTACTACATACTTATCCCATTGTATCTATCTTGCTATTTTATATCATTTGGAAATTCAAATACCTAGTAGATTTGTACACTTGTATGCATTTGACTATAGTAATAGACGTTTTCAAGTAATCAGGGTTACATGACAATAAATTCGTTTGTATCATGAGGTGTCAATATACTTTTATTCATCTAAAATTCATGTATGTTTCTCCACTAATTCGTTTGCTATTAACTGTTTATTATTATTATTCTCGAAAATCACATATAACTATGGTTATATCCAATTTGGTTATGTCTTATGGTTATATACTACGGTGATAATTTATAGTTATATACTATGGTTATATCCTATAATTATTGATCAGTGCTACTTTGTAGTGTTTATCTAGGAGTTGTTACCGGTATTTTGGATACCATTTGGATGAGTTTAGAGCGTTATTGTGGAATATGGAGTTGAGAAGTAGAAGTGCGGATATGGTGGTTTGGAGAAGCTTAATTGAAGATTTAGAAGATGGAGAAGAAAGTCACCCAAAAAGACGAAGAAAGAAGCATAAGAAAGAGCTACAGGAGCAAGACCGCGGGCGCGGAGCTGAGGGCCGCGGTCGCGGAAGGAACAAAAGGTGAAGGAGTGCATAATCGAAGATCCGCGGTCGCGGAAGTCCATGCCGGGGTCGCGGAATATCCTCCGCGATCGCGGAAATCAGCATCAGACGCGGGTCCGAGAATTTTCGTTTCATCCGAAGTTGAAGTTACTTTATTTCCTATTTTCTTTTCTTTTCTTTATTCCGTTTTATTTCCTTTTAAGATATTTTTCCTTTTTCCTTAGATTAGGGTTTGCTAGGATTTCTATATTATTAGTTTCCTAGCAGCCATTTTCATCATCTTAGATTAATTCAGACTATTATTCAGTATTGTTTTCCCTTTGAGTTTTACGTTTCAAGACTATGAAGAACTAAGCAACCTTTGCTTAGTCCGACAATTGAAGCCTTCGTTTGAATAATGGTTGTGAGGTTATAATTCTATTTCTTTTCCTTGGAATGTATTGATTCTCTTGTGCTTCATCCCATTGATTCTTACTGATTTGACTGGCCTGATCATCTAGTTGATATTAGTAATTGCATATTGCTAGGGTTTGATAATTACTGTTTCAGTTACCTTATTCATGAGTAGCAACTGCAATATTCTAAGAACTGTTTGGACTGGTTTATTGTAGAGAGAATTGATTGCATGCAATAGTATGACTGTTTGCTACTCTTGCATGTATCTATTGAAATTCTTGTGTTCATTGCTGTTGTTGAATTGAATCATGGAGGTTTTCCTGGTTATTTAATAGTTAGTATTCTCAGGGTCTGTTTGTCCTGTTTATAACTTAAGAAAAGGAATAGAACATTCATAGGAAGGAATTAGAGATAATCTAGGATCAACCAATCGAATGAATGATAGATATTTGTCTGGCTAAGTACTTTTCCCCAATTAATTACAACCTTTGTTTTTATTCACTTTGTTTACTTGCATCAAACCAACAAACCCCCCTTTGATACCTTTGACATACACTTGTGCATTTAGAAAGATTACTTCCTCCCTGTGGGATTCGACCCTTGCTTGCCTATTCTACTAGTTTAGGTTTTTAAGGATTTATTTTGATTAGGCATAACGACTTTAGCCTCTGTCAATTATATACTATGATTATATCTTATGGTTATATTCCATATTTATATAATATTATTATATCCTATATTATATCATATAGTTATATACTATGTTTATATCCTATAGTTATATACTATGATTATATCTTATAGTTATATCCAATTTGGTTATATCATATCGTTATATCCTATAGTTATATACTATGGTTATATCCTTCGAAAATCACGTATAACTATAGTTATATCCAATTTGGTTATGTCATATGGTTATATACTATGATTATATTCTATAGTTATATACTATGGTTATATCCTATAATTATGTACTATGATTATATCTTATGGTTATAATCCATAGTTATATACTATGGTTATATCCTATATTATATCATATAGATATACTATGTTTATATCCTATAGTTATATATTATGATTATATCTTATTGTTATATCCAATTTGGTTATATCTTATAGTTATATACTATGGTTATATCCTATATTATATACATGGATTTGCATATATACCCCAAATGAGATTGCAAGTTGTAAAAATAGAAGCTTGTATTTTATTTTTTGCATATATACACCATTTGGTATATTTTTGCAAAATTATAAATCTTTTTTTTTTAATTCCAAAAGTAAATTAAATCAATGAAATTGGAGAAAAAAAGGAAACAAAAAACCCAAAAATACAGAAATATCATTAATTAATATTTCCCTCCAAAACCCCAAAATTTCCCCCATTTTTCCTATAGCTCTCCCGCCCCTCTCCTTCCTTTCTCCCGCCCTCTTCCCTCCCTTTCTCCCGGCCATTCTGCAGTCCTCCATCTCGCCGGCCGACTGATGAACACTTGGAACTGAAAGATCCAAACCCATTCTCCCTCCCTCTCCCTCCCATTCTGCAAGCCCATTCTCCCGCCATTACAAAGTCCAAACCTCCTCTTCCCATGTGACTATTGAACCCGAAGAACTGTTTAACAGGAATGGCGATGGACGATAGATGAAGAATGACGTTGAACTGTGTAACAGAACTGTTGAACCTCAGCAGATGAACCCGAAGAACTGTTGAACTCAGCAGATGAACTGATAGTTTTCTGAAGTAGACAATTGATTCACAAGCGATTTTCCAGGTTAAATTTGAGGCAAAATAATGTAAAACCAAAGATTCACAAGAAACCCAATGTAAAACCAAAGCTACCCAAGCGACCAGATGAACTGGTAGTTTTCTAAAGTAGACAATTGATTCACAAGCGGTATTTTTTCCTGCTATGATCGAAAACTCATGTCAGCCTTAGTAAAACATATGTCATACTTAAGAATAATAATGTCATAACTACAACTAAAAATTACACATAAATCTATACTGATAGTAAAGTTTAGTATGTACGTAATGTCACATTAAACCATATTACATGCTTGCCTAATTTGTGTAGGACGTGTGACATTTGGCTGAATAGTTCTACTCAGAAGCTGAATAGTTCATCTCAGAAGCTGAATAGTTCATCTCACCAATCTAAGTACAAGATGTCTTAATTGCATCTCCCTTTCCCGATGCTCTGCTTCTTTGACTATTTTACTTTACATAGATATTAATTGCACTTCATCTCACCAATCTACTTTACATATATCTTAATTAGAAAATGCTCCATGTTTGAGTATTTTTAGCTACATGGTGCCACTCGTACTGATGGTGATTTCAACACGCAAAAATCAAAAGTAAGTTGATATTGTATTTACTTAGACCCGTGACATTTTAAATTTTTTATTGTGAAATTCTCTTTACACTATTTTGACAAATTGATAGTGTACGACTGGCAAATTTGACCGTATTCAGAATGCTCTCTCTCCCGATGCTCTGCTTCTTTGACTATTTTACTTTACAGAGATCTTAATTGCACTTCATCTCACCCATCTCCTTGGAGTGTGTGTTGTTTAGAGTCTTCATCTCTCTTTCATCTCCTTAGAGCAGCTCGTCTGGTTGTGTTCTTTGCTTGTGGACTCACAAACTTCTGTTGGATTTTAATTGAGTGCCAAATAGGTATGGGTGATGAATACTCCACCATTGGAGACAAGGGAGAGGTTGGCTTCATGGATGTTCCCGCAGTCACAACTTCCACTCCTACTGAGGAGGGTCTTGTCATGGTGTCTGTGCCGTTTCCATTTGTTGGAGGAAAGCCTCAATCGGTTCCTGTCAACGAGGTTGTCGCGGCGTTATTCACAATAGAAAACACCACTGAGGAATATGTTTTACTTTGGTGTGTGAAGATTTATGCTTCAAATCCTGAAGATTCATTTGTGTTGTCACTAATGAAACCTCCATCTGGCTACATACCCGAGGAAGATTTTATCGGTTCTTTTTATATGGAGGAACAAAATTTGAGGCCACATGGTAGCTTGACTATATGGATGTCTTGTGTGCCCAAGGAGATTGGCATTTTCACATCTATAGTGCAAGTCGAAACTGATGTTGTGGGTATTGAACGACTTGTCTTCCTCTTGGCTGAAGATGAAGTATCCAAAGCTTTGGCACCTCAGAGACCATATAACATACCACCAGAGATCAGGAAAGCAATAGAGTTTGAGAAAATCCCTAAAGTAGTCTTACAAGGCTTAACAGAGGAAAATTATGCATCGTATTTCAATGCGTTGTTAGGGATGGAGGAACTTCTGATTATGGTAAGTGTTATATTTTCTCTGGATGGGGGTTGGGGGACTGAGGGGATAGCTAAATGGCAGCGTTCTCTCGTAGTACCAACTTGTTGAATGATTCTTTTTTTTTTATATTTGTTTACATGAGTACGTGAAAGCTTATAATATGAAGTCTGTTACTTTGAGACAAAAGGATTATTGGCTTGTAGCACTTAAACTGCTAGGACTAGGTGAAAGAAGGCCCTCAGTTGTCCGTGGAGATGTGGTGAATGTTTATGGAAAATATTGTCTCGATCAGGTATGTGGAGAATGTTAGTTTTCTTATTATTTTTGTCAAAGTGTTATAAGTTATTGTCAGAATGAACAATGAAATAGAAGTCATATTTGTCGTCACAATTGCACGAATTATCGCTGCCAATGTTGTGTTCTCATGTTGAACTTGCCAATGTTATTTGAACAGGGCTGGATCCACCGTGTTGAGGCTGATGAATTATTATTGCAATTTGATGATGGATTTTACCAAAGGCACATAGATAGCAATGTGTATGAAATCTGTTTTGTGTACAACGGGGCAATTTTCAATAGGCTCCGTCAAGCCATTCTATCTGCAAAGGCATTACACGAAAACTTCCTCTTTCCCCATGAGTATCATGGAAAGCGGAGGATTACAACAAACAATCTTGTGCCTATCTCACTTCTTCTTGACGAGGAGCAAAAAAATATTGTTCGCTTAATTTTAGGTTGCAGAGGAGGAGCTCCTTATGTGATTTATGGACCCCCGGGAACAAGAAAGACCAAAACATTGGTGGAGGTGATTCTACAACTCTATACAACTAGACGGAATTCTCATATAATGGTATGTGCTTCTTCAAATTGCGCAACAGATCACATATTAGAGAAAATCCTTTGTGAGGGGATGAAACTTATGGAGTAAGATATTTATAGGTTGAATGCCACACGTCGTCCCTTAGAAAAAATGAACGTTGCATTGTTGAGGTTTTGTACCTACAGTGAAGGTTTCTTCACTTTCCCTTCTCGAGATGCACTCTACAGGTACAAGATAATAATAACGACATACACGAGTGCATCTTACCTCTATGCTGAAAGGGTTAACCGTGGCCACTTCTCCCACATCATTTTAGATGATGCAAGCCAAGTTTCAGAGCCAGATACAATGATCCTCATATCAACCCTCTTAAAAAACAACACAGTTATTGTTCTTTGTGGTGATCCCAAACAACTTGGGCTTGATATTCATTTAAAGCAAGCTGAGGCTTATGGTTTGGGAAGATCTTTTCTGGATAGGTTGTTGGACTTTGAAGTTTATAGATCAGGGGATCGCAATTATGTCACAATGTTGGTGAACAATTACCGGAGCCACCCTGCAATTCTTTGTGTTCCTTCAAGACTATTGTATAGTGGAGCATTGATTCCATACCGAAAAGACAGTGACACATCTTCCTTACCTTGGGCTGATATGCTTCCCAATGGGAACTTCCCTTTCATGTTTTGTGGCATCCAACGCTTTGATGAGAGGGAAAAGGGCATCCCTTCATGGTTTAATAGGATTGAAGCTAGCAAGGTGGTTGAGCTCGTACAAAAGCTGATAAGAAGGAATGTGTCTGAGCAAGACATCGGGATTATTGCCCATTTCCCACAACAAGTACTAAAGATAGGGAAGGCTCTCATGCCTCTACATATGAGGGATATTGATATTGGCGGGGTTGAGCAGTTTCTGGGTGAAGAAAAAGAAGTGATCATCCTGTCAACCGTCAGATCGACCGCTAAACACGGCGAATATGACAGGACTTTCCGCATGGGATATCTGAGCAACCCGAAGAGGTTCAATTTTGCCCTGACTCGTGCCCGATCATTACTTATTATTGTTGTAAACCCTTATATTATTGATAAGGTAATTCCCGATAAAAAAAAACTTACTTGTTTATCAAATGCATTAAAAAGTTGATTAACCAACTGTGTTGTTGGTCATTGACAGGATTGGCACTGACACAAAATGTTATGCTATTGTGTTGCAAATAGCGCCTATAAAGGTTGTGCATTCCGCGTGAAGGAGGAGGTTGACAACAGCCAGATGTGATTCTAGTAATGTAATGATAGCATCCAGTTGACAACTATCCTTTTTTTTAGAAATGTAATGGTAGCCCACGTTCCAACATTCTAGTAATGTAATGATAACATCTAGTTGGCAACTATTCTAGTAAGGTGATTGTCTGTGTGTCTAGTGCTGACATTGTGCTTGAATTTGCAAAACTTATATGAAGAGCGACATTAAAATTTTGGCAATCTGACATGTAGAATCAACCATGCTTACGAATACTATTCGAAATTTAATTCATCCTCTTACATAAAAAAACCAAAGTCATGAGGTACATACTTCATAGTTAATTTATCCTCAACCATGCCTACATGCTCGATTACAAATGTTGAAATCACTAATCCCTAGAATCACACCAGCACCAAACGCAAAAATAGGAATTATTACATGGTTCCTGAAGTTTTCCTGGGAGTGTAGTGTCTTGTTTTCAGCTTCAAGTCCTGCCACCCTTGCATTTAGTCGCCAAATTGCATGATCGAATTGCATCTCACTTGTATTGAGTTCCATAATTCTTTCTCGAAGTTCATGTATCTCTATACGTAGGCGTGTGATTATTTCACCCAATATGTTGGAACGTGGGCTATTCGTTAGCAACATGTCTAACTATTCTTGCAAATTCTCCTCTATTTGAGAAAGTGTAGGAGATGTTGGTGGATGTTCATATTTTCAAGGGTCCCCACTTTGATAACTTGAGGTGTCGCTGGATGACATTGGGCTTGAGTTGAACATACTGCAGAAACAAAGAAAGATTTCCAGCCAAAAACACAGTGATACATTCTTGCTTATTGATCCAGTATGAAAACCACACAATAAACAAAGAGGGTTACCTTCAAGTTCGGCGCAGCAGTGAAGGATCTTTTCTCAGGGAAACGAACAGAGAGGGTTTAAGGATTGTTGAGTGAAAATGAGAAGGAACATGGTCGGTCATTTCCGTGCATTTATTTAGGTTTTTTTGTTCAATTTTTGGGCATGTCATTCTTTATTGAATTTCATAACTATTTACCTGATATGACTTCTGAAAATGTAGTACACATCATCCTTTAACCTTTGTTTTCCCTCTAAAAGTTAACAAGTTTCCCTCCAGTTTCTACCCCTTTACCCACGTGTTAGTCTTCACCCTAAAATAACCCAACCTATAAACCTGTCCAAAGCCACCGTAACACCACAAGACCTTAAATCCACAAATCTTCAAAAAAGCTTGTGCAGCGTCTTCAATGTCTTTGGAATAGAAGAAATTTAATAATGGGTGAGTTCTGACTTTCACATTTATTCTTCTTTACAAGACATTCTCTTGTGGTTCCCTAAACGAGAGAACAACATTTCAGCTTCTTGTTGAGCATTAATCAAATATGACTTTAACTTTCGTTCCTTGATTCTAGAATATTTGTTTTCCCTACAAATTTTGTCCCGTTTGGCTAGAAAACCCTTTATTATGGCTTGAAAACCCTTTAATGTCGGTGTTAGAGTATTGGTCATACTGTCAATGTTTGTCATAAAGTATTTTACTTGTGTTTGCTATTTCTTTGTATAACATGTTCAAGATCATACTACTTGACTCTGATAACAGGTGGTGAAAGGATATGTAAGGGAAACAAGTGGGTTTTCGATGGGATCACAATGACAAAAGCACTTCTTTTGTCTGCAGATATGAATTACTCAAATCTGAGGAAAACGTTGGCTGAGAAGATGTTGTTTGATAGATGAAATGGAGCTAAAATATCTGTCACCGCGGAAACCAAAGTCACAACCACTCGATGTCAAAGATGACGAGGACCTTGATGCTTTCAAATTTTTGAACTTGCAATCAGAAGATGTTGTTTGGCCTATCGAGTTATATGCGAGTATGAAAAAGAAAGGAAACAAAGAGGCAGAGGCCGAGGTTGTGATAGGTGGTCATCCAAGTAGAAATAATAACGAGGACATCACAGTATGTCCGACTCCACCACCGTTAACACAAAGTCAAGAGGCAGAGGCAGAGGCCGAGGTTGTGGTGGGTTGTCATCCAAACAGAAATGGTACCAAATCTGACAAGAGCAATGTGGTAAGCGACAACTGTCCCATTGAAGATGTACCGAATATAGTTGAGTGTGACATGTATGAAATGAAACCAAAAATTTGTCGTGACAACAATGGGGATGTACAAGTAGTTGACTTGGTGAGCAATGTGGTAAGCGACAATTGTCCTACTGAAGCTGTACCGAATAAAGTTGATTATGACATGTATGAAATGAAACCAAAAATTTGTCCTGTAAACAATGGGGATGTACAAATAGTTGACTTGGTGAGCCAATCTGAGGCAGATTCAGAAACTGATGGGAGAGAAACAAGGTCTTTCACATGAAGGAAAATAATACATGAATGTATTGAGATTGACAGTGATTATGGGGAAGATGTTGGGCGAGATTTTGATTAGGATGAGTTTGACGATGACTTTGAGGATGATGTTGAGGAAGATGTTGAAAAAGGGCTATTGTTGGATGACACTAATGAAGTGGACAACTATACACATTGAAGAGGAAGTTCTCCAAGAGATTGAAGTCGAGTACTATCGTAGCAAAAAGTTTAGTAAAAGGCAATTGGATGATTTGGAAGAGCCAATGGAGGATAATGGGGTGAGCGGCAATGATCTGGAAATAAAAGTTGGAGAGCATTTCAATTGCAAGAAGGATCTTAAGGATTGTTTTTCCTTGATGGCATTACAGAGGCGCTTCCATATGCATGTCCAGAAGTCTGATAAGAAGTTATATGTGGTAAGGTACATTGATCCTAGTTGCACATTTTTTTGTCGTGGGACCGCTCTTGGCAGCACATGATTGTTTAAAGTAAGGAAGTATTATGGACAACACACATGTGGCATGAAGCTAAAGCATAACCACCACACACATGCAAGTTCAAGCGTAATTGCTCACCATATTATGTCAAGGTAAGTAAACAATCCTGTCAATAAGATCATATATATTTATCAACATGTATATCAACTAACCTTATATGCCTTACATGTACAATCCTGTTATAGTTTTAACACAACCGGTACATGTACTGGACCTCCTGCTGCACAAATTCAAGACATCATGAAGAAGATGGGAGTGGAAGTTAGTTACGACAAGGCAAACCGAGCACGTTTAACCGCCATAGACAGGATAAGAGGCACAGCTGAACAAAGCTACAATAGGCTTCATGGATACATGTACATGCTGGAAATGATGAATACAGGAACAGTCACACATGTTGAAGTAGATTCTAATCGTCGATTCAAGTATTGTTTTATCAGCTTGGGTGCTTGGCGCAATGGAATGCGGTTTTTAAGAAATATAAATTTAAGTTTTTTCATGTTCCACGGTTCTATTGGCAAATTTATACAGTATATTGTAGCATATAAGATTACTATTGTCATTTGTACAATGTCACTTTGCAAAGCTAAGTGAAAACTATTACATGTCATAACTTGGATGGTACCCATCTAGGATCAAAGTACAGAGGCACACTTCTAGTTACAGTGGCATAAGACGGAAACAGACAAATATATCCAGTGGCTTTTGCTAATTTTGACAGCGAGAATGACAGTTCATGGTCATATTTCTTCTGACACCTATGCTCCGTTGTTGCAGACGATCATGACCTCGTATTTGTGTCTGACCGTCATGGAAGCATTTACAAAGGTTTAAGAGAGCGCTACATGTTCGCAAAGCATGGTTGTTGCACACTTCACCTATTTCAAAACGTGAAGACGAGGTTTAGAAGGGAATGACTTGTGGATTCTGTACCAAAAGGCAAATCAAGCGTACACCAAACAAGACTTCAATCGTGAATTTGCAAGACTTTGCGCCCAGTCCCCAAAAGTCAGTATGTACCTAAGGGGTGTTGGATTTGAAGCGTGGACAAGGTCGCATATGCCCGCAAACAGGTTCAACATTATGACGTCCAACGATGCGAAATCCGTTAATAGTCGATTAGTGGGGCCGTGTCGAATGCCATTGATTGGGTTGCTTGATGGTATATTGAATGTCATGACTCAGTGGTTTTATGACAGGAGGCAAAAGGGAGAGCGACATTCTGATCTGCTGACCCCGACAGTTTGTCGTGAGCTAGAAGTTAATTATTTGAAATCGTTGACAATGGTTGTGAGTAGGCTGAATCAATATGAGTTTCAAGTGCATGCTTATGGAACTACATTCTTGGTAAATCTGCATGCTCGAACTTGCTACTGCAACGTCTTCCAAGTTGACCAAATTCCTTGTGCGCATGCAATAGCGGTTGCAAAGGATTGTGGTGTGGATCCTGTCAATCTTGTTCATCCCATCTTTACTGCTGAAAAGTGGACGGAAGTGTACAGGGAAACTTTATATCTGGTTCCTGCATTTGAGCGTTGGGAAGTTCCTGACACGGTCTTGAATAGAGCATGTTTGCCCCCAGATGTTAGGAGGAAATCTGGAAGACCAAGGAAGAAAAGAATCCCGTCACGTGGAGAATACAAGGGCCCGAGGAGAAGGTGTGGAAGTTGTGGCACTCTCGGCCATAACTCACGAAACTGTCCTAACCCCTTAGCCGGCCCATGATGAGGTTAATTGTGTTAACTCTTTAATTATCTATTTTGTTAATATGTGTATTAAGAGATCCAAACTCTTGAAGGATCTATTACCACTCATATTACTTTTCGAAGAAATGATATTTAGTCGTTCGGTAGTTACTGTAACTCTATCCTGTCATGACTACATTCATATCCTGGCGAAATCAATATTGACTACTTTTGGTTAAATTCATATGACAGAAGTTTCACTCCATTCTGTACCCCTTGACCCCACTTGTTATTCTTCCATATTTATCATGACAGATTCAATATGGTTTCAAACAACCTACCGACAGACATGAGTGGCATCTGAATAACACACAGGAAAAACATAAACCATCCTCAACCATACATAACATGCTTCCTAAAGCACTGCATTTACGTGACATTATATAGTCACTACATGACATTATATGTTCACGACACTAACATGTATTACCACAGTAGTTGTAGTAAAGATGTTCAACACAACTAATTTAAACCAACAAAACCATCACCATAGAGTTACATTCTTCAAATTCAAAATACTACTAAAAACAGACATCTAAGCTTTGAATATGGTAACGTTGTATATAATATTGCGGCGACTCACTATTTCAAATACACATGCATCGTTGATTTCCAATTCATTGTCAATCACAAATTGCCTCCAGCCTGTGCCAAATCTGTAGCGATTCCCACTTTTTTGCGACAGACACGGGCCAAGCAGCCATACCACAATTCAGGATGACTTCAGTGGTTCTTGCAGCACTCAAGAATTTGATAGCATGTTTGCTCGAGACACCCTGCATATCAGTAAGTGCATTGCAAGTTGATATTATGAAGTAATCCTTATCAAACATTTACATGATATTATGAAGTAATCCTACCCGACGATAGTCGTCCTGGACATTGGCTTGTTTCATTAAAACAACGAAACTATTATTCTTGTCACATGAAAAAGCTTGGGCTCTTTGTATTGCTGATGTTGGTTCAGCTGCAACATCTTCATCATCATCAACATCTCCATCATCTTCAAGAATAATTGGGTAGTCGCCACTGTTGTACTCTCTAGTACTGTAAGTGGTATAACTGTTGTCTTCGACTAAGTCCGATTCAGAGCTGATATCAATCACATTGTTCAGCATCCTATTAACAACACCACACAGAAGAGGACTTTGATTCAATACGATAAAGCAAATATCATACCTAGTTCCAAAGAGAGACTTTCATTGAAACTCAGAATATCACTTTAGCAACTTCATGTGTTCGAATCCAAGGTAAACTTTTCAAAACAATTTAAAAATAACCATACTAAATGTATAATAATACCTAGACTTCCTTTTTCGTGAGTCAAATGGTGTTGATTGTGGTTGAACTCTCTCCAAATGGGGTCAATTTGATTTCGGCTGCTCAATCCCGACAAACCCTAGAAAACTTGCCCAAATTGAGATAGATGAAATAAAGTCAAACCCATTTTGGAACAATATATAATAGTATGTTAAAACAGGTTCATAACAAGTTCTTAATATAATTGTTAAACCGGTCAGAAATTGGTCCTAATATGGCATTGTGTACTCCAAGGAACCGCTCAGAAATTGGGCCTAATATGGCATTTTGGGCCTGTCATACTAATTGTATTGGCATGTCGTCTTTAATATGTCATAAAGTACTATATTATGCGACATTATCATAAAGTACTATATTATATAAAACGAAAATACATAACATGCTTCATAAAGCACTATATTTACGTGACATTATATAGTCACTATATGACATTATACAGTTCCTACATGACATTATATACTCATTACACTAACATGCATTACAAAATACTTGATAACCTACTAAATACTATGTGACATTACAAAGTCACTACACTAAATTACTTAATAAAATACTAAATATTACATAAACACTAATGCGGAGGAGACCGATGAATCTGGGCCATCGCGTTGCGATAGTTCTTGAACAACATCTTCGGTCACGACGTATATGTTAATGAACGCCACGGTTCTACCAAGGGCTGCAAGGACGGCTGCGTCTCCACGGTTCTACAAGGCCCTCAAGGTACGAGGGCCGCCGTCGGGGGGCACAACTTCGAAGAAGTAGGAAGCGTCCTGTTCACAATTGTTAAAATGATAAAGTTGGTTAATGAGCCACCAAACATCCTTTACCATTTCAGCCAAAGGACACCAATTTTGGGTCGTCCCACCTTCGTAGTAGTGGGTCAAATTTCTGGCCATTGCTCCCCTCGAAATGAGGATTCTTCCTCCTGTATGGACGGTGGTAAACACCTTGTGTTCGTACGGCTGATCATCCATGAAAACGAAGGAATAGTAGGGAATTTGGAGTTCTGTAGAAGGTGGAAGATGTTGGGAAGAGTTATGGATGAGGAAATGTGAGTACGGAAGAGGGGGTATATAAAGAGGTTTTGGGTTGGTTGACAGTTACGATTACATTTATGACGGTGCTCTAATATCTTCTTAATTTAATTACTAGTGTTAATGTCTTGTCACTGTATATCCTGTCTAATCAGCGTAAATTGGAGTTGGTGGGCAGTTACGGCTAACTTCATGACTGTTTGGAGTTTTTTATTGTCTCTTTTCAAAAAGGAGTTAGTAGAGCCAATACCCTGTTACAGTTAGTTGTGTATCTCACATCCCTCTTACATTCATCTTGTCATGCTACTTCTTAATATGTATATTATGAAGTCAGTCAATGTCCCTATATTATTTTACACAACTGTCATTCGAATGCCATTTAAGTGCCATGTAACTGTCATTTAACCTACACGCACATAACTGCGATTTAACTGCCATTCAACTACCACATCTATAAATAAGTTGTTGTAACATTGTATGTAATCTAAGCAAATGTCTTCCAAAACATCCAATTGTACGTAATCTAAGCAAATGCCATCCAAACCACAAAAATAACCTAATGTTTTATCCAAACATCCATATTTAACGATAGGGTTCCTTAAGCTCGACCTCCACACCCTGCCAAACACGCTGTGAGCCATGTCACTCCTGAAGCCGTCAATAAATTTGTCTGCCACAACGTCAAGATTTTTCCAACCAGCACTGAGCAACTTGATGTGTTTCAGAGTGTATATCCCACAGTCATGACTACGAACACAAAATGCAATAAAGTTACTTAGGTGAAGTATATAATGAAATTTGTAAGGGGATTGATATTTCGACTTACCTGCGCTTGTTCTGCTTCAGTCCTTGAATTCTTGAAAATTTAATCTCTTCAGTACCCCGATGTTCAAATTTTTGGCAAGAGGTGGGTATTGTGTCATGAAGTGAGGAAGAAACCTTAAAACCCCATGCAGTCAGGTCTCTACGACCAAGTTAGTGTTCAAATCCACATTACAATCATATACATTTGCATGCCATTGCTGCAGATCGATCTCTATAGCCACCCAATGCATGTTATCGATGTTGAATGGGACACAAATGAAGTCCAGATCATCCCAACTGGACCCATAAACTTTAGGCCGATCTCCCCTAAAGTATTCAAGTGCACGTTCAGGTATACGTGGAACAGTGCATGCATTTTTGACATAGTATCTATATGCATCCGCATAATCAGTAGCCCAAAAAACGTCCAATATTGTGGCCTTGCGTTTAACTTCGGACTCCAGAAGTGCCTTACGGATATAACAACAAACTTTATCGATTTGCTTCAAAAAAATATAATTCATCATGTCAGACATTGCAACAAATCCCAACAGTAAACTAATTTGACATCATAAGTAAATAACTTACACCATCTTCCAGCCAAGCTTTTGGTTCCAGTATTAGGCCAAACCAGTCCTTGTCCATCTTTTGAGCACACAGTCCAACTCTTGGCTCAGAGCTGAAAAATAAAGAAGGTATAATTAAATCCATGAAAGATAGTTGAACATTATTAAATCCGTGAGATACTAACCTTTCATCATCCATCCATTTCAGCAAAGCAGTCATCTCCTTCACGTGTGAATTCTTGGTTATCTTCTTCACAGTTTTCCCATTTTTCTCATCTGTGTAAGGTGTTAGTTTTTTGGCGGATGGCTTCACGATACGACTAGGAAGAACCCTATTCGGTTGGAGATGCTGCTTCCGTTTATTTTTGGGTTTCGCCTTGGTGGATAAATCAACCACAACGGCTAGCACTGAAAGAGGTTCCTCAACCTCTGCTGTGGTTAACTCCTGCTGGGTAGCCTCCCATGTCGTTAGTAAAATCCTGCTCTTGGTCCTTTTCACCATCGCTAGCCTTTTCATTTAGGTCTTAGACAATGGCCATTACACCATCCGCACCCTCAACATCATTGTTACCCTCAATAGAATTATCAAAATCATGCAATCAAAATAACCATGTCAAACTACTGACATACATGAGTAACAATCCTGTTACCACGCCAGACTTTTCGTGTAAAACATATAAACTCCCATCAGACACTAGAAATCTTGTCACCTCGTACAAATAATAATGTCATAGTAGTAATGATAATATGATAATTTTCATATGAGCATATTCATACCTATTTGCCTTCAGCCTCTACCTTCTCCACCTCAGCCTCTTGAACTTCACCCTCCTAAACCTCAACCTCTACCTTCTCCACCTCAGCCTCCTAAACTTCAGCCTCTACCTTGTCCACCTCAGCCTCTTGAACCTCATCCTCTTTGTCACCACCCTCACCATCACTCTCATTATCCTCATCAGCATCACCAACTTCATTATCATCATCAGAAACTTCATCATCATCATCATCATGACTTGCAAACTCAGCCTCTACCTTGTCCTCCTCCTTTGGTTTGTCACCACCCTGGCGAAGTTCTTCATTGTCATTACCCTCATCACCATCACCAATTTCATCATCATCACCATCATCATCATCATTATCCTCACTCTCAACCTCATCACTGTCAACCTCCTCACTCTCAACCTCCTCACCCTCAACCTCCTTATCCTCCACCTCCTCATCCTCTGTTTCTTGGTCATCATTATAAACTTCCTCCTCTTCCTCATCAGACTCATCATAGGATTCAAAATCATCTTCATCTTCATCCAAATACCTCTTTGGTTTTCCCTTACTCTTGAGCTTAGGCATCTCCTCCTGCTTTGATACCATCTTTTTCAGCCTTCTTATCCTGTCAAACACTCTTTTTTCCATCCTCTTCATCATTCTTAACATCTGACTTATCACCTCTGATGAATGCACAAATGCATTACTCGGGCTCACTCCATCTTTTCCTTGCTTCCCATTCCCCTTCTTTTTCAAACCCTTCATTGCTTCCTTCACAATCTTGTCAAAATGCGGGTCATCATTTTCAACAACATAGTAGCAGTCGGACAGCTTATCCACCTCATCCTCATCGGGAATAAGAATGGGCTTAACCACATGTGTAGGATCAGCCAAAGACAACTCCAACACTCCATGTTCAGGGGCTTCATCTGAAAACCAACGAAGACCTCGAGGCATTGCAGATTCACTCAACCTTGATGTAAATTGGAGACCAAATATTGGCACAGCTTCCCACACCCATATCTACAATAACAAGTAATTTGAGAATTAGCAAATTAAGATACATTAAATTATTATATCCTGTCACCCTATAATTTAAATCAGGTCACCATAAAACTATATGGAATGCAAATAAAACTATGTTGGAAAACTAGTATGTTGTTTCAATCAAACAACAAATAATATCCTGCATATTCACCATGATCCTGTCACCTTGTATTCAAACATCCGGTCATAGTATAGCATAAAACACACTCAGTAGTTCACCATGATCATGTCATCCTGCAAATAAAACACACTCAGTAATTCATATTTAAACCATTAAAATTTTATAATATAACTACCTGAAACAAACTGGCATGCCTTGAATGGAATATGGAATTCTTGGTGCGTGGAGATTAGCTTTGCCTTCTCTACTGTTTGCATCCTTTTGGCCAATGTTGTGGTCAATGACTTGTGAAGCTCTTCATAAGCAACCCTTCCCCATGGATAATCCCAAAAGTTTTCCATATTCTCCAGCAGCCTAACATGCAACGGCTTCACTAGCCTCTTCTTATCCCCTTCTAGCAACAGACCCTCAACTATCAACAACAGTGCCAACTTCAGTTTGTAGTTGTCCAACTCATGATGTTCTTTGAATCTGTTGTAAACATCTTGTACTGTTGTCTTAGGACCACCAGGACTACCGAAAAATCGCTCCATTACTAGCCCGTCAGCTTTAGTATCCACACATGGAAGTTCACCACAATTCACTCCAGTTATGAGAGAGAACTCCTTGATTGAAAACCTCAACTCTTTCCCTGCCACCTCATACCAAGACTCCCACTTCTTTTTTGTTTCAAGTTGCTTAAATAGAACTGCATGCAATGTATGTGAATAAAATGATACCTGCTGCAACATTTTCAAAACGTTTCCAAACTGGCCATCCAAAACCCATTGCCAATTCGCATGTGTCAACTTGTTTTCAATCTCATGAACAAAGTGCACCCTACAGTTGATGTTAATTCTTCCGTAGTAAGGTTCACCTCTGAAATAATTGTACCTAATCTGCAAACCAAATGAAAAAAATCATAAACAATCGAAATCGAACCATTTGAGAAGCTTGAGAGGACAGATGAAACCCTAAACCCTAAACAAACACTCCCGATACAAATTAAACCATTTCAGAAGGGTGACATGACAATTTAAAAAATACCCTAAACAAATTGAACCATTTCAGAAGGCTGACAGGACAATTGAAAAATATCCTAAGCCCTAAATAGAAAATGTAGACAACTTACATCCCCTTTAAAGATTAAGGGTTTTTTCGCCTTTATTGTTTTCGCTTTTGGCCTCGACCCGCTTTTCCCGGATTTTTTTGCTATTGTACTGTCACAAGTTTTTTTCCCTTTCACCGGCACTTCGTCTCTCTGCTTCTTCTTCTTTCGAACTTGCCTGTCGTCTTCTTTTCTCTTCTTTTTCTCTCCACTCTTCTTTGGGGTCAATTCTTTATCGTCTCTAAGCACTGCCATTTTCTAGGGTTTTTTGTAACGCGTTTCAGAGGTTAAGGAAAAGTTAGGGGAGGGGCGAGTAAGTAAAAATGGAGTTGTAGAGTCGCGTTAATGGAGAAAGATGGAGGGAGTAAGAAATAAAATGTGGAGCTGGACTTGGTAAGAAAAAATGGACTTCAAGAGTAAGCAAAAATTGAGTCTAGCGTTAATAGGGAAAGATGGAGGAGTTGAAGAGTCGCCTTCTGAGAAAGAAGAAAATGTCTGATAACAATGATGGATGTTGCAGAATCGCGGAAATGGGGATGAAGCTTCGGGAATATCTTCTTTTGGAGGGAATTTTGGGAGAATTGCAAGGTAAACAGGGAGGGAATTTTGCGAGCTTTCGAAGAAAGGTAAACAATGTTTAGTCTTACCCTTTTTATTCCAAATTAAATATTATTAAAAAGGTCAAAAAATGGTAAACACAAGAAAATAATATTAAAAAAATGTTTTTTACCCCAAAACAACAAAAACAAAAGGAAAACAAAAGGATAATTCCGACAATAGGATTATACAATGTGACAAAAAACATATGTACGCAAAATATAAGGAAACTTCACTGACATGAATTATGAACAACACTGATAGGAAGTATACATCTACAACGAAGTAGCAAAGAAGAAATGCATGTTCAATTTTGCTAGATTTCCAAAATAATTTCAACACAAGTTATTGTCAACAAGACAAGTCAATTCTAGCAAAAACCACACAAGAAGGAATCATACCACACTATCCCAACTACAGTGACGCTTACATGAAGGTGAATAAGATATACTTCACTAGTCAAACCACTTCATATCGAAAATACTAACGGCTATCTTTTTTCTATACTGATCCACAAATTTGTCACCCACGTTCACGATGTTTTGTCGCTCGGAACTTAGCATTTCTATGTACTTGATCGTGATGACGCCACAATCTCCCCTGCACACAAGTAAAAATGTGTTGGTTTCCTAATATTATAACCAATTTCACACCAAAAATTGAACAATTTATGTAAACAACTTACCCTCTCTTGTTTCTCTCCAATGTAGGAACACGAGTCACATTTAGGGGATTTTTCACCCTATCTTCATAAATCGTTGCCAAGGGCTCATACTGTGCTATCATGACAGGAAGAATATATGTCAACCTTGCAAGGAACCTATGGACTTCTGACAATTTGAACAAATTGACGTCGGGATCGTATACAGTGACACACCATTTACTTAGTTGTATCTTCAAAGCTACCCAATGTTTCTCCTTGAAATTGAAGGGGATGTATATATGATCCATGTCCTTCCAATCCTTCCCATAAAGTGCAGGTAGTTCCCCATGCAGGTATCTCATCTTAGATCGATCAGCAACATAAGTTTGCTTATCTGAAAACCATCTACTCATTTCCTTGTCCAACTTATGCTGAAAAAAGGTGTCTAATATTGTCACTGGTTTGTCACGCACACGACAGCCAAGATAATACATACATTCATCCAAGTGCTACAAACCAAAAATATACTAAGTCATAACAAAATTGAAGACTTATTGCACGCCACGGTAATTTTTATAAATAATGAAAGAGGCTTATCGGAGAACTCAGCCACCCTATTGGTTGCAACAATTTATCAAAAAACTCCTTCTGTAGATGTTCTCTAGTTGGAGAAACAATTTCCTCACTACATCATAAGATGGTTTAATTAACAACATCTCAAACACGTGTTCATATCATCAAGACAGGAGGGACAACTTCTTAACCTTTCCTTCGAGTCTAACCAACGGCACAATCTATTCGTGTCTGAAATACCTTTGGACGTTGAAACCTTGTATCGTTTCGGATTATCAGCTTCTCTGGACAGTCCTCTCTTCCTGACAGGATGGTCCCTCAGTTCACCAGTTCTATTTTATTTTTTTTGAGCTGGTTTTTCTTGTTGAGACTCCAATTGATTCTTTGGTAGATTCTTCTTCCACCTCAACTTCTTTTGTTGCTACCGCTAGCGTCTGAAAATAATTTTTTCATAAATAAGATGTTGGAAGATTTATTAAAGTATGTCATCATCAACTATTGTTGATGCATACCTGAACTCCTTTTATCCTCCCTTTTTTTTATTTCACCCTCATTCTGAACTGCACCATCTTCATCATCCTTCTTCTTTTTTGAACGAGTCTTCCTTGCAAATACTTTTCCTTCTTTCTTATGTTTTTCTTCTTTTGTCATGGTCTCTCCATATTTCCCCTCATCCTGTACTGCACCCTCAACATCATCACTCTGAACTGCACCATCTTCATCATCCTTCTTCTTTTTTGAACGAGTCTTCCTTGCAAATACTTTTCCTTCTCTCTTATCTTTTTCTTCTTTTGTCATCGTTTCTCCAAATTTTCTCTCATCCTATACTGCACCCTCAACATCATCACCCTCAACATCATCATCATCATCCTTTTGCTTTTGATAAACAACCATATATCCTAAATTGCCATTGTCGACTTTAATGCCACCTTCATCATCGTCATCCTATAGGGGATTTGAATCAGACCCCCCATTCTATCCATTTGGACATCCTCATCACGACCATGTACAACATTCTGCTTCAATAAATTACAAGTTACATTTAACTCACAAGAATAATAAGTAGGTGCATCATTCTATGTTGTAAATATAACATTCCTAAAATACATCTACACAAAAATAGAGCTTTATGCATCCATCCAACTTATATATATTGACTTTCTATTTTGTAACTATGACATTCCTGTTATAATGTTTGTCAAAAAACAGGCTTTAACTTATAATAAATATAAGTAACTGTCAATCTCAAGTTGAAAAACAGTGACATGTTAACTTTTTAATATGACATTCCGACAAGAAAAAATGCTTCAGCTTCCACGAAATAAAAATCTAAGTTCCCAAACAAAACTTAATAACGATTGTTGACAGTTATCTTACCTCCCCTTCCTCATGTTCAATGTCCTCTTCTTCATCATTTGTTGAACCTGAGTTGTTGAATGTCCTCTTCTTGATCATCTGTTCCATTATGCCCAAGGTTTTATTCATAGCACTAAATCATGCGTCCACTTGGTTTTCCAAATTAATCATACGCTCATGAAGCTCTTTCATAGCGTACATCACCCGTTTTGCATCCAGGCCTGAGGACTTCGTAGCAGGGGCATGGTCTGAATCACTCTTTCCTTTTCTTCTACCATTGATAGACCTCTTATTACTTAGCTCGAATTTCGCAACTACCTTGTCAAAGTAACTGTCCTTCACTTCCCCATCAAATTTGCATTCTTTTAAGACCTCCACCTCAGCTTCTTCCTCTATTAACACCACATTTGGAATAAAACGGGATGTGGCCTTCCCCAAGAAAGACTCCACAGCCGTCGCATTAGGTTGTGAATCTGATGACCATCGTAGACCGCGTGGGTAGGTCTCCTTATCCACCAAATGTGCAAACGCTGAAGCAATTGGTTTTACAGCTTCAAATAGCCAAAACTGAACCACAGTAATTCTTGTCAGTATGATACTTATTTCTAGTAAGAAACCATCAATATATTGTAACTACAATACCAACTTCTAAACTATATACATTACATCCTGTCATGTTACCTGAAAGGCCATTGACAACCCCTTGAGTTTGTAACTCAACCTTGCACTTGAGTCTCTGTTTGTTTCAACCGTTTCCAATCTATTCTTCACCGTTGAAGTCAATCCCTGGTGAGTTTCAATGTAGCTAACCCTGCCCCATGGGAATTTCGTGAATCGATCGATATCAGTCAATAATTTAACATGACCCGTGCTTATGCGAACCTTTTTCTCAACCCCAAGAATGACGCCCTCTAATATAATCAATAATGTCATCTTATATTTCAAAGGGCTATCAGGATGTGTACGCATAAATAATGACTCTAGCTCACCCAAGGTCAAATTTTGTACATCAAATAACTCTTTCACGACATTTTTATCCGGGTTCAGCTCATTATCATTCATTCTACGACAGCATAACCCCATCACAAGTGCAAAATCCTTCATTGAAAAACGCAGCAGCTGTCCTTGCGGGTCATACCACGTCTCCCATAACTTCCTCGTTTCTACTTGACGGAATAAAATGTAATGTACAAGCTGGCATGAAAAGGTTTGTCGACGAACCATCTTCACAGTAGGTCCAAATGGACCATCTATTATCCTCTGCCAGTCCACATGGGAGAGGCATTTCTCAATAAGTTTCAGCAATTCACGCCGACATATTTGGTTGACTCTGCCTTGAAATGTTTTCCCTTCAAATCTCAATAAATTACCCTAAACAATACAAATTATACGAGGTCAATAAATACAAAAGGAACATATACTTAAAAACTACATGACAGGATGTGAATCATGGAAAACTACACACAATGAACTAACCAAAATTTACCTTTTTACCCATTTCAATTTCCTCCGTTTATTCTTTAATCGACTACAGCACTTCAGCTGCACTGGTGGACATAGACAAACAACAGAGAATATCAACATTTAAGTTTTTTCTATGCAATAAACTGAACATAATCAGATGTAGAGATCACACGAGAAGACAAGGAAGTTGCGAGAGGAAGAGAGCTATAAAGTCAGGCAAATAAAAACATTAACTTTAAAAACACAACAATGTTTCACAAAACTGACATTCTAATTGTTCATTTCAACAATCAAACTATACGATGTGACAAATATTTCATCAACACTGACATAAAATTTTCAAACAATGGTAATTCCTGCAATTGTGACAAAAAATAAAACTAATCTGACATTCTCATTTTTCTAAGACGGATTTCACAGGTTTATATAATTCGTTGCATTCAACTTTAGTTCATTTCAGCTCAAACGAAGAACAATTACAAAACCCTACAACGAACAATAGTGAATCAACCCTAAAAACCAAATGAACAGCAACGGAACAACCCTAAAATGGCGTTGAATAGCTGGAACCCGAAAAAATTGGACATGCCTCCAAGGCTCGAATGAGATAGACAGAAGAGGAAGATGAATCGAAATCGCGACCGATTAGGGTCATCGTTCGAAGACCTGCACTTTGTCGTGCGTCTTCGGTGGAAGAGCTGCAATTTTGGGCTATAATGAGAGGATGATTACAAAGCTAGCTCCAACGGCGATGAAGGGCTCCGTCTGTGGAAAACATGCAATTTCGCGCCATCTTTTGTGTAAGCTAGCTCGAACATCGAAGAAGGGTTTCAAGGAAAAATCAAATCTGGAGATTATGGAGTTTGAAGCGATATCATACCTGGAAGAGAAACCTTTCGGCGGGCAATGGTGGATTCCGTCGGACAAAGCTGGATTCCGCCGGAGAAGTTGGAGAGACCTCGAGCTGGGGAGAGACCTCGACCGGCAATGTAGTTGGGTTTCTGTAGCAAGTTTCAAGTTTCAATTTTCAATTTGAAATTGAAATTGAATTAAATTTGTTTTTTTTTCATAAAAGGAGTGCCATGTCATATTTTATTTTCCAAAAGAAAAAGAAAATTCTATTTTCAATTTACGTTTTTATTTGGGGGGTATTTTTGCAAAAACAGAAGGAATTTTTTTGGATGGGGGTATATTTGCAAAAAACAAAGAGGGTAGGGTAGAAATGCAAATGCATTAGTAAGGTAGGGTATTGGTTGCTATTACTCTATTATATACTATGATTATATCTTATCGTTATATCCTATAGTTATATACTATGATTATATCTTATAGTTATATGACTTATATCCAATTTGGTTATATCATATCGTTATATTCTATAGTTATATATTATGATTATATCTTATGGTTATATTATATAGTTATATACTATAGTTATATCCTATATTATATTCTATAGTTATATACTATGGTTATATCATATATTATATAGTTATATACTATGGTTATATACTATGATAAAGACCCTAAACCCTAAAACAATCCCCACACACCCTTTGGGCGCAACTAGGTTGCGTCCAGAACTATGGGCGCAACCTAGTTGCGCCCAAGGGGTTTCTAGTGTTTTTTTAGGGTTTAGGGTTTAGGGTTTTCGTACTATGATTATATCGTATGGTTATATTCAATAGTTATATCCTATATTACATTCTATAGTTATATCTTGTAATGACATTATATATTACTCCCCAACCACCATCATACCTTTCAAGGTCTGAAACAATTTAGCAAAATATTCAGTCAATATATATATATTATAAGTTATTTTTCCAACTTCAACTTGAAAATTTTAAACTTTGTACTGCAATGATAAAGATACAATGCGATGAGTATGTAGTAAATTTATCTAAATAAGAAATAAATTTGTTGATTTAAATACAAGATAGTAGCGCCCAAGTTTTTTTTCGCTATTTTTTCTTTGTAGTTGCGCCCAATTATTATTTTTTTCCTAGGCGCATAGTTGCGCTTAAGTGAATCGGTTCAGATAAAGAATTGGTTCAATAATCTTTAAAAAATCATTTTTTAAAATAAAAAATATTCACCCGGACCTTGGGCGCAAATAGGTTGCGCCCAAGGAATTGTTTTTTTTATAAAAAAAAGCAGTGCGGGGCTAAAAAAACTGGTGCGAAAAGGGGATTCATGTTCGCACCCGTTTTTTTAAGCGGCGCACCCGTTTTTGGGTGCAACTAGGTTGCGCCCAAAAACTGGATTTTTAAAAAAAAAAAGGATTTAATCTTGGGTGCAACCTGATTGCGCCCAAGTTCCGATTTGATTTTTTATTAATTTGAAAAATTATTTTTAGGTGATTAATGAACCGGTTCAACATTGATCAAAATTTTATTTATTTTTTGATAAATGATTTTTTCAAAATGATTTAAAAAAATGGATTTTTATAAAAAAAATTGGGCACGCCGTTGCGCCCAACTTCTTACCGCTGTACAATAGTAACTTTTATTGCTATATATATGCAACTATTTTGTCCATTTGAGCATAACGACGAATTGAAATCACAAATTATTGAGAGAATGTCTTCGTCAAAGGTAGATGATGCACCCAGTCCATTTGAGCACTTAGATGATGCACCCGGTCTTGATTTGATTCATCACAATGATTTACGGGTACATATATATTTATTCCGAAGTTTATTTCAAATTTAGTAAATTAAAGTAGTTTGTTGTAGTTTAGAACTTTGATTAAAATGTACATACGATCATTACGTTAGGATGAATCCATGTTTTAGGTTAGCGGCATTATGTTACTATTTTCTGTATTCTATTATATAGTTGTGAAATAAATAGAATGCTTACATGTTTTAGGTTAGTGGACAATATGTTCGTATTCTTAGGTGGTATTTTTCGGTAAATTTCTTTGCGAAAGAATTTGGATTTCACATGTGTTAATTTATAATTTATTAAGTAAATTATATGTTTGTGGTCAGAACATGGATATGTTAGTTTTAAGAAACACTCTTAGAAAAACCTCTAATTTATAAAATATTTTTGAAAATAAATAGGACGACTCTAGTGATAGCGAATATTCGCCAGTGGACTATTCTGCTCATTTTACTACGGATGAAGAATGGAATGATAGAGATAGTATGATCAGCTGGGCTAAGAAGGTAGGTTTGGAGTTGCATATGGTGATCGTAATAAGTAAATCATGGCGTAACTGAAAGGTCATATTGTCGTGTGAGAAGTCCGGGCCATATAGAGCGGCGACGAAGAAGGAGGGTGAGGGTCCCGAGGCAACCCCTAAACGGAAATACAATTCGAGGACAAAGAAGAGCGAGTGTCCATTTCAGTTGCATGGGGTGGTTGTGAAAGGAGATTGGCTCAAATCTGACTGTTGGAGATGATCCGTTGTTTGTGGATGGCACGACCATGAGCTTTCTAGTAGTTTGCTCGGTCATGCATTTCTCGAGCGGCTTTCGCAGGAACAACGAGAGCGCGTGAATGTTTTGTCAACCTCTAGAATAAAGCCGAAGGCTATTATGAGTCTATTTCTACATGAGGATCCTAAATGCTTGACATCAAGGAACCAACTCTACAATTACAAGGCTAAGGAGAGGCTGAAATGCAGGGGAAATTTGACGGTGCCGCAATACATGTTGGATTTTCTAGACGTGAGACATTATTATACAAGATATGAGACGCGTCGCAATGAAGAAGGGAAGGAGATTTTGAGTGTCATTTTTTTTTGTCACCCCGAAGCTAGACATTTGTTGAGTTTGTTCCCCAGCATCGTCATCATGGATACGACCTACAAGACGAACATGTATGAAAGTTTAATTATCGCTATTACAACATCTAAAATATGTAATTGCATATAAATGTTCTAATTTTTACATTTATAGGTATGGTATGCCTTTGTTGGATTCACTTGCACCAACCGTACGTTTTGTATTGAGATCGTATTCATGTATGATGAGACGACGGATCACTACACATGGGCCTTGGACCGCCTTAAGATCATTCTCGGGGGACAGGAACCCAAGGCGATCATGTCAGATCGAGAGCTCGGTCTTGTGAAAGTCGTCGATGTAGGGTCCATGTCAACCGCAACATGGAAGCTTATGCTATGAAATGGCTCCCCAAGGTCAACCATTTTAGTGGTAATATTCGTTGGTTATTGAGGTCGCCCACTGAGGATGTGTACGAGGAGCGACTTCAATACTTGACGGAAAAGTGGATTAAGTTACCCTGGTTGATGGATTACGTGAAGAGGGAATGGCTTGCTGACTACAAGCAGATGCTAGTCTGTGCATGGTGCGACACGGTTCTCCATTTCGGCACAAGATCATCAAATAGGTAAATTCATAAGTGATCATCAAACAGGTAAATTCATAAGTGCAACTAAGCGTAACTTGAGTTTTATTTTCAGGGTCGAGAGTCAGCACTCTATGCTGAAGGAGGGGATCGAATCATCTGTTGGAGGCTTGGACACCCTCGTGCAGCAAATCGACAATATGTTTGCTGATCAGATTCGGGAAATCAGGGGTGATATGGAGTAGAGTGCTTTTAAGGCGCCCACAGAGATCATAAATGGGCCGATTTGGGTGAAGACTTTTTTCAGGCGCATTCTTTATAAGGTCTCGGAAAAGTGCTTAAGAATGTTATACACTTCAGTTGTTAGGGCCCAACAAGGGAAAATTCCCGAGGAAGAATGTCGTGATGTGTTTTGGAGAGCCACCCTAGGCCTGCCTTGCCCACACAGGATCAAGGAATATGTAAGGGCTGGTTTCCCGTTGAGGCCAAGTGAAATCCATATTTATTGGAAGCAAATCAAGTGGGAATGGGTTGGGCATGCTGAACTCACACCGAATAAGGACGTCTTTATCTCAGAAGAAGATGTCCTCTTAGGTGCTATGTTTGGATATTGGAGCAACGAAGAATTGCCCCCAGAGCTGAAGACCGACTTTGCACGCCGGTACAAAGCTTTCCATGAGCCGAGATCGTGTACCGCAAAAGAGCCTCCGGCCTCTTCGACCAAGAAGGGGAGACCAAAAAAGAAGAAGAACGATACCAAGAGGGACCCTTGTTGGTTTGAGCACGTGGCGGAAGAAAAAAGGAAGAACGATGAGGAAAAGAAGAAGGCTGATAGCGGAAAAATTCCTCTATGGGATCTAAAGGACGTCCTCCGAGCGGTAAACGACGCATCGGAGTTTCACCTGGCAAGGAAAGCACCACTAGAGCACCTCGGGGCGACAAGGACGTGATTTACCTCGGCTTCAATTGGGGTCGAGATAATATTGATTCGTTCATGCTCGCCTACATTGGAGGAGTACATAATGTAATGGGCGATGGTCATTGTGGGTACCGTTCATTGGTTGTACTATTAGGGCATCACGAAGATGATTATCGATACGTCCGATGGGAGCTTTCCAAGGAACTACAACAACGTCGAGCGTTGTACACCCCGACTTGTCATTTTACCCCCATATCGGAGCTGATCAGGTTTGTGAATTTTATCGGGGTGTGCACGAGGGATCACTGGATGGAAGTTCCTATGGCCGGCTTGGCGTTTGCCACACGATACTAGGTGGCTCTTGTTGTGTTATCATATGTTGGACCTCACACATGCCTCCCAATGTGGGCTACCCCAGACGCACAACCTCCCATTAGGTTGCATAAGATAGCCCTTGTAGGCAACCATGACCATTTTGTACTGGTATGCATTTCCAAATTATTTCATCATTAACCTATAATTTTTTATAATGTATTATAAGTAACCCCCTGTTTTATTTGTATAGGTTTGGCTGGTTGATGATTAATGTCTGATTCCACCCCCGCCCCTTGTTTGGACCCAATGGAAAGATACAAGCGTTGAAGGATGGGAGAAACCGTTTGAGGCTAGGATGCAGGATTACCTTATCCAAAGGAGCATGGGTGGTAACGGTCCCATATTTGTTTAGTCCTAGGGCTTAGTATATCCAACTACTACAAATGTTGGATCGGGATGGAGTTGGATATGTTTAGTCAATGTAAATCCATTCATTTTCCAATTTGTAGTTTTAGACCTCAATCTCAAATCAATTTATAAATCGATTTTTCTTCTTGATGTTTTTACACTCAAACCCAATATTAGAGAATTCGAAAGCCAATCTAAAATGGAGATGAAATGCTTGAAAAAGTTACCATGCGGACCTGAAAATACGTAGAATTTGAGCCTCTGTAAAGTGGCACGATTTGTGACAAACTATGCCCTAAACCGTACCATCAAAAGTGAGCCTCAGTAAAGTAAATCGTGCCGCAAACCATGCCACTTTACAGAGGCGGCTCAAGTGGAACCAAATTTGGGCGCAACGACGTTGTGCCTAAAATCTTGGTTGGTACCAATCTTGGGCACAACGTCATTGTGAGGGGGGTTTGCTTAGGATTTTTTAGGGCTTAGGTTTTAGGATTTGAGGTTTAGGGTTTAGGTCATTACAGTACAAAGTTTTAGGTTTTCAAGTTTAATTTTGGAAAAAAACTTCTAATATCTAGATATGGACATAATATTTTGCTAAATTGTTTCAAACCATGATAGTGGTTAGCCAAGTACATGATAAAACTACTAAACTGTTATAACGAGATATTACCAAATTTGATATAACTATAAGATATAATCATATAATATAACCATATCAATCGCAGAGCGTCCTACTCTGCTAACAATTCAAGCTTTCTTCTGACATTAGCTACAAGCGTTGGCTGCGATTGCTCGTTGCATATACTCACAATACATTTTTGTGAAACATTCGGGCCATATATACGTCCTCGATATCCTTTATGCTCGTTGCATATACTCACAATAAGTTTTCAGGTTTTATTTGGATAAAAAACCTCCAATATGTACATATCGACATAATATTTTGCTAAACTAATTCGAACAAGATTAGTTGGAGGAACTCCACCGACGCATGACGCAATATATTTTCAGCATTTAAGCTTTCCCGCATACGTTTTAATCCCTAAGTCCAAATTTGAACAAGATGGAACGGAGCATAGAGATCTGTTTTGTGTTGTTGTCCATCCAGATTAGATCTTTGTATTCTTGTCATTTTCTTCTTCTTGAACAAGCTCAAGCAAGGGCCTTTTAACTTCCCCGTTGTTGAAATTGAAGAAAATCTTCTTTTGGTCAATTGACAAAGGCGTTACTATTTGCACCGCTGTAGCATCAATACATGCACCCAAAACCTAAAAACCCCTCAATAACCTATAAACCCTAAACCCAAAAAAACCCTCAAGACCCTCTGGGCGCATCTTCGTTGCGCCCAAATTCTAGGCGCAATGACGTTGCGCCCAGAGGGTTGTGAGGGGGATTTGTTTAGGGTATTTTAGGGTTTGGGGGTTAGGGTGTTGGGATTAGGTCATTATAATACAAAGTTTAAGGTTTTCAGGTTTAATTTCGAAAAATAGCTTCCAATATCAACATATCGACGTAATATTTTGAGAAAGTTTCGCAGGAAATAAAGATGCAATCTGCAACCTCTAAAGTAAAATTTGTTGGATGGAGAACAAAAAAACGTTGCAGCATAAACCCTAGACCCTAAACCCAAAACCCCTCAATTACCTCACAACCCTCTGGGCGCAACCTAAACCCAAAACCCCTATAAACCCTAAAATCTAAACCCTAAACCCAAAACCCCGCACAACCCTCTGGGCGCATCCTCATTAAGGGGAAACAGCTAATAGGAGAAACAAATATTTCCAGCTAACAAGATACTTACTAGACTCCTTGGCCTTTTGCAATTTCTTGGATTTTTCTATTTTCTGTGATAGCTCATCTAAACTCTCATCATCTTCCTCTTTCACTTCAACGAGTTTCCCTACCTTTTTGTTTGCTCATCACATTTTGTTCATTATTAATTGATTGAAGAATCAGTACTTTCTCAAAAGGTCATGTGCAGTTACACGAGCTAACTCATCCTCAGCTTTCTCGCTTACGTCTTAATCCCTAAACCCTCCTAAACCAAAAAAAAACCCTCAAGACCCTCTGGGCGCATCCTTGTTGTGCCCAGATGCGCCCAGGGGGTTGTGAGGGGGTTTTGTTTAGGGTTTTTTAGGGTTTAGGGTTTAGTGTTTGGGGGTTTAGGGTATTGCTCTTAGGTCATTATGGTACAAAGTTTAAGGTTTTCAGGTTTAATTTTGAAAATTAGCTTCCATAATCAATATATCAATAGAATATTTTTGCTAAAACCCCAAACCACATTAGCTAGACATCCAAAGCAAGTCTTGCCCATTGTTCAAAAGTCACATTATCATCCATAGTGAATGGTTGATCATAATCACACTTTTCTTCATAGCAAGTGCATGTGCACTTGCCCAATCTCCTTGTAGGCTGACTTTTCACGCCGATACAAAGCTTTCCATGAGCCGAGATCGTGTACCACAGAAGAGCCCCCGTCCGCTTCGACCAAGAAGGGGAGACCTAAAAAGAAGAAGAACGATACCAAGAGGGACCCGAGTTGGTTTGAGCATGTGGCGGAAGAAAAAATAAAGAAGGATGAGGAAAAGAATAAGAAGGTTGATGAGCGGAAAAAATCGTCTGTGGGATCTCAAGGATGTCCTCCGAGCGGTAAAGCGCGCAACGGAGTTTCACTTGGCAAGCGTAGCACCAATAGAGTAATTGATCGGTGCTATTTTGTAGTGCATATCTGGGGGTTATTACCAGGTTTGAGGCTCCAGTTGGATGGATTTAGATCACAATCGTGGATTATGGAGTTAGAGTGGAGAAGTGAAGAAATCATGAGATTTATAGAGGTTTGAAGTGTATTGAAGAGTAGAAGAACAATGTGCTGAATTCAAATGGTTCGTTATATCTACTCAGATGTCCAAATGAAGTGATTCCAATTCTAGGAGTTATATCTTGAAGTCTACTGCAAGTCCTCAACATATGAGCGCAATCCGAATTGGGAATCAAAAGTTATGGCATTTTTACTAAAGTATCGCAGAAGCTGAAAAAGGCACCGCCGCCCCGCGGTGGAACTCACCGCCCCGCGGTGTAACTTGACGCCCCGTGCCAGAAGCCACCGTGACCCGGCGGTGGTTCTTAGAGAAGATTGAAGGTCGCGCCAGTGGAGAAGCCACCGCCCCGCGGTGGACCTCACCGCCCCGCGGTGGGCACGTTACGCCTCGCGGCCAGCACAGACTTATTTCCTTTTATGCATTTTCAGATTTCCTTATTTTTATTGTTTTTATTTCCTTTGTTATTTGAATTAGGTTAACTTATTTCTCCTAAACCTATTTAAGACCTCTTCCTAGGTTAAGAGGCAGAGACACTACTTTTACATTACACAACTTTTCTTATTAGGGTTTCATTCACCTTTGATGGAGCACTAATTTCCCTTTGTTCTACTAGACATTTGAAGCAATACAGTTGATGTGTTTGTGAGATTTATATTCCTTATTCTTATTCTTATACGCGTTGGTTTGATTCTCTTGGTAATATTAAATACTGATTTATTGTTATTCTTCATAGCCTGATCAACTAGGTTGAGTAATATTTATCAATTGCTAGGGTTTGCATATAGTGGAATACGAGTGCATATCTAGTAGCATACACGATTGTTGCATATAGTGGAATACGAGTGCGCAATCGTGAGTGAGAATCATTTGCATGTTAAATAGTAAGGTTTTCTTCTATTTGCATGTATCCTATATCCTTGTGTGCATTGCTATTGCTTTGTTAGTGGTAAGGTTTTCTTCCATTGATATTGTGATAAGTCTATCAACAACTATGAGAATTGGTAGTACTTAAGATCAGGGTGGGAACAACCATAAGAATAGTGAAAGAACTTGGATTGAATAGATTTCTGTGATCAAATTATATCTCTGTATTGTGGATCTCGTTCTAGTGGAACTACTTCTTCCCCAATCATATTCTCAAGTCAACTAAACCTGTTCACTTTGCTCTGCTTGATAACCAAAACCCCATTTCCTTGTTACTTGTTAATCATAATTGCATACTTCATCAGATCTTCCCTGTGGGTTCGACCCTTACTTGCTTACTATACATCTGTTTAGTAGGTCTGTTAGGACATTTACTTTGACTAGGCCATTCAACGATATTTGCACTGCATATTTCGGCCACGTTAGTAACTCACAGCGACAATGACTTGATTTACCTCGGCTTCAACTGGGGTCGAGATAATATTGATTCGTTCATGCTCGCCTACATTGGAGGAGTACTATAGGATCAGTAATACTTCACAATACCTTGTAAACCATAAACCCTCCTAAACCCTAAAAATCCCTTCTCATCCATCTGGGCACAACCTCTTTGCGCCCAACATCTAGACGCAACGACGTTGCGCCCAGAGGGTTGTGAGGGGGGTTTTGTTTAGGGTTTACGGTTTAGGGGTTTAGGGTGTTGCTCTTAGGTCATTACAGTACAAAGTTTAAGGTTTTCAGGTTTAATTTTGAAAAATAGCTTCCAATATCTACATATCGACAAAATATTTTGATAAACCAAGATTGGTCAAACCTTCCACCATAGTTGCCTTTACCCCTTCGCCCACCAAACCCAAAACCCTCAACCCTATTTTTCAAAATTAAACCTGAAAACCTATTTTTCCAAAAAATTCCACCATAGTTGCCTCTACCAGATTGGTCAAAACCTAAACCCTAAACCTTAAATAACGTGCTGTCGTTCCTAGCTGTCAAATATAAAACCTCACAAATAAACTCGTATAGTCAATAAGCAAAGGTCGATCCCACAGGGAAGGAGCGAAACTAATGGTGGTTACATGCAATGTCACTAAAGGGGGGATTGTAGGTTGATTGGTCACAATTAAGTCAAACACAGCAAAGTATATGATGAAAATATCAAAGAGAGAAAACACTTAGCCAAGTAATGTCCACAAAAGTCATTCAAAGGTTGTTCCTTGATTATGCCCTATCTTTCTATTCGGTTATTCCTGTCCTGATCTTGTGTAGATTAATAGGGAAACCATTCCTAAGAACCCTTACCAATGAATAACCCTAGCACCACTAGTGATTCAACCGAAAGGCAGCAATGAACATAAGAATTAACCAGGATACACATAACACCTCAACCAGAAGCATTCAACATGTAATCAATTCCCTACATAGATAAATTCCACAGTGGCAGATAAGAATCTATGCTCTCTACTCAAACTAGAGAGTTATCCCAATAGTTCCCTAGTATTAGCAATATGAATGAAAGCAATAAACCTAGGTGATCAATCTAGATAAACCAACAAACATCCAAATAAAAATTTGCTCAAGAGAAAAGATATAACTCAATAGGATAAGATAGATAGGAACAAAACCTCACAACCAGATGAATAAACTTATGCTTCCATTATCGGACTAAGCAAAAGAGGCTTAGCTCCTCATAAACATGATGAACTCCAAAGGTATGAAAAGTGGCAACGATCAATTGAAATTGCAAAAACTAGAACTTGGAAAACTCCTCTCTTTAAGCCTAATGCTAAAGAGAATATAAATAGGGCCTCTAACAAATGACCTAGCCCAATAAGAAAAGAAATTAGAAAAGATAGACTCGGGAAAAGTCAGAACTTCCAGCGTCGATGACCCGTGATCGCGGCCCATTTACCGCGATCACGGCCTCTTGTGGCTCCGCGCTCTTCACATTCCTCCGCGCCTGCGGAAAACTCTCGACTTGCCCGAGGAACCGTGATCGCGGCACCCTTGCCCGCGGTCGCGGTTAATGCTCGGCCTTCACTCCTTGGCTTCGCCTCCTAACCTCTCGTCTTCACTTCCTTGGCATATTCTTTTGGTGGCTTCCTTCCTCAGTGTCTCCTATGATATCCAAAATAGCTCATACACCTCCAAAAACACCAGACTTTGCCCCCAAACGCCATGCACAAGAATGTGTCTAAATTTACCCGAATGGCACCAATAAAACCTTCTAATAACTCTTAGTTAAGCCCTACAAAGTAGTGCTTATCAAACTCCCCCATGCTTAGACCTTTGCTCGTCCTCGAATAAACTAATAAAGAGTCTACTCCTCCAATGCAGCACCCAAGGTCTCAGGAAGCATGTCCTCCAATTAAAAGTCACCTAACCTATGCCAAGCTCCTGGCACCAATCTCATTCACAACACATTCACAACACATCCACAACTCAACCAGCTTAAAGGGCAAGTAGAGTACTTCCCCCAAGCTTAACCCAAGCAGAGTGACCTACCCGACAATCCTTCTTCGACTCCTCTTCTTATGCCGCCCCGTCGGTAAAATGAGATCCTAGAAAACTCTCCTCTTCTTTTCACTCATTTTGCCTAGGAGCCCTTTTGGGTTTTCATCCTAGCCACTCATTTTTTTTCCATAGATGTGCTCACATAAGCTCACGTCACTCAGACACCTTCTTACCCCAGCCTAGCGCTGGTCCGGGCCACCTGCTTTTTACCCAAGTCGCCCTTTCGGGTTTTCGACTTGTCCCAGGATTTTTTTTTTTTTTTTGAAATATAAAATGCTGAAAATCCAAAGTACAATGCTGGAAAAGAAATATGTACAAGATAGGTAGTGAGCACTTCTACTCCCCCATGCTTAAATCATGCATTGTCCTCAATGTATGAGGGACAAATAAAAGATAAGGGAAAAATAGAAGAACTCACTGGGGTGGAGGCCAATATCCATAGGCGTTGAAGAAAGCCTCAACTCTCCTCTGCAGATGAACCACCTGGTCCTCAACGGTGGTGAGGTGGTTGTCAGTGTGATTGGCGTGGTAGGCAAGGTTGACCACCATGTTGCGCTGCCACTCAGCACTCCGCCTCTCGTGCTCCTCCAAACGGGTGGAGATTTGGCGCTCCCACTCAGCGTTTCTCCTCTCATGCTCCTCTAGCCTCTGGGAGATGCCGTGTTCCCACTCAGTGCTCCTCCGTATCTGCTCATCCTGCCTCAGTTGCAGGTTTGTCATTCTGTCCAGGAGCTGGTCCCAGGGCGCCCCGCCCCGCCATAAGCACTACCAGACCCAGATGCCTGGTGAGTGTAGGTAGGAAGTACAGGGGGGACCCTGGAACCCGGCGGCGATGGCACATCTCTCTCCATGTCCGCCGCCGCAGTCTCTTCCTCATCGTTTTCGTCGTCCCCTTCATCTTCGGACGACGACCCTTGCTCCCCGTCGGCATAAAGGTAGAAGTCCCTCGCTCGGGGCCCAAAAGGCATCGGACGAGGCAACCTCATGTGGTGTTGGTTGCCGGCCAGGGAGAGCCAGGTGTACACTCCATTACGGGCCTCCAGCAGATGGGACCTCCTCATGAGCCTGATGTTGTATGTGTAGCTCTCGTCGGGGAATTCCCAATGGTCCGCAAGGATCTCGTACTGTCGGGCGATAAGCGTCACCGCCCTTCTTCTCTCTCAGTCGTAGGCAGCTGGAGAGAAACAGCCTGACCCAGTCGGGGATGTTGTGACTCTCTAGTGTCAGACACCAGAGCACTGTAAGGTCCTGCCTGGAGACCTTGTTCACCTCCCCCTGTCCAAGGAAGGTCATGGCTAGCACCTTGTGAGCCAGCCTCAAACAGGGGTGCGTCAGCTTGTAGTTGTACTCGCCGGCGCTGGGGTTTATCACATCCCGGGTCGCATCTTGCCAGAAGAACTCTGGCAAGGTGCCTACAGCTTCCCAATCCTCGGTGGGTTCCTCAGTAATGCCAAAAAGGTCTCGCAGACCTTGGTAGGACATCCGTCTCTGTCGCCCCAGCAGGTTGAACGTGATCCCGTCGTCGTGGCGTTCTAGCGTGGCCAGGAACTCCAGAGTCAGTTCGTCGGACGTCGGGGTGGACAAGTCAATGAAATTACCGAGCCCTCCGTGGCTCAGCAACTGTTGAGTGCAGTCCTCCAAACCGAGTAGTTGCAGCGTCGGTCGATCGTAGAGTTTCGTCGAGACGATCTTCCGCAGGCTAAACGTCTCGAAATAGCGCCGGTGCCTCGTGCTTCTCATGCTGTTTACGAAAGCAGAAATGGTGGGAAGAATAAGTAAGAGGCACGAAAAGAATACCGGAGAGGCCCGCGATCGCGGGGTATGGGCCGCGGTCGCGGTTTATGCTCGAATGAAGTCCTCTGGAGAAGAAGGGCCGCGATCCTGGGGCTGGACAGCGGTGATCGCGGTTTCTGGGCAGCAGAAAGCTTCGAAGAAAAATGGCTCTGGTGGTCCTTGGTGGTTCTATAGTGGTCGCGGGGCTTCGGGCATGGGTCCGGCGATCGCGGCTCGTGAGGCAATGAGAAATCCAAGGGGGAAATGGAGATCTCACCCAAATGACGTCGCGGTGGCGGAACAATGGTCGCGGGGCTGCAGGGTGTCGTCGCGGTGGTCGGAGTCGGAGATCCGAGTGGTTTGAGAGGGAGAGAGCATGGTGGAGGTGTTGTGAAATGACTCCGCCACACCCCGCTCTTATAAGCTCGGCGACGAGGGGCCGCGATCGCGGGGCTGAGGAACCGCGATCGCGGGGTTAATACCCTGTAGCGTAACGGCCGGCGCGAGTTACGAGGGTTGACCGCCTCGAAAAATGTGCTAGTATTGAATTATGTGGGCCATTTTTTTTCTTCTTTTTTTTTCTTTTTTTTTAGAACTAAACGTCGTGGAACACCGTGGGGAAACCGCGATCGCGGGATCGATACCGCGGTCGCGGGTCGCTGAAGTCTGGGCTCCGCTGCAAGGTTAGTTCTAACGTCCCACAGAAGAAAGAAAAAGAAAAAAAAGAAAATGGCAATTAAAGCAAAGAATTCTAAAAACACAATAACAAATCCTAACGAAGCAAAGAAACAAAGATGAGTTCAGCAACTCATACCTCGGGTTGCCTCCCGAGCAGCGCCATAGTTATCGTCGCGGCACGACGTCCTACTGTACTTCTCAACCTGGGTTGCCTCCTACAACCGCACTCTACACTCTTGAATCTGGGGGATGCTCCTGAATGGAATTCAGCTTGTGCTCTACCTTCCTCCGGTCAAACTCCATGCTTATCGTACCTATGCCCACGTCGATCTTTGTGTTGGAGGTCTTCATGAAAGGTCTCCCTAGCATTACTCGTCCTTCTTGTTTCCCTGTGTTCATGACGAAGAAGTCTGCAGGGAAGACGAGGGTATCGACGCTCACCAAAACGTCCTTCACAACGCCCTCAGGAATGATGACGGAGTTGTCAGCCAGTTAGATGACGATTTTCGTGCTTTCTAGTGGTCCGACATTGAGGGTGTTGTAGAAGGACAGTGGTAGGACATTGATTGAGGCTCCCAAATCCAGCAATGTCTCGCTGAACTCGGTTTCCCCAATCTTGCAGGGTACACTAAACATCCCGGGATCTTCACACTTTTTCGGGATCTTCTTTTGCATCACAGCCGAGACATTCTTCTTGACTTTCACCTTTTTCTTCGACCGCTCCTTTTGCTCCTTCTTGAGCTTGCATAGCTCCCTCAGGAAGTTTGCAAAGTGAGACATCGCTTTGCTCAATTGGGGGGTCACCTTGTAGTTCCTGAATGTCTCGAACATTCCCTTCAGCCCCTCAATGGGTTCATCATCTTCTAGTGCTACAGGGAATGGCACTGGGATGTCAAAATATCCCTCCGGGTAGACATACCGCGTCATGAAAGTAAGTGGAGATGGCCCGTTTTCCAAAATTTGATCGTGGTTTTCACCCCGCGATTGCGGTTCTTGCACTGGGGTCCCACGGTCGCGGCTATCCTGCCCGCGATTGCGCTTAATCGGCGCATCTTGCCCATTCCCTTGCTCAACAGACCCGCGATCGCGGCAAATTGCCCACGGTCGCGGTTTGTCCTCGTAATTTTTGGTTGGCAGCTTTTCTTCTTCATGCTCCCATCTGGGCCTTGACGTCATGGAGTTGACATTTTGCCTAGGGTTTATCTCAGTTTGAGATGGGAGTGCTCGTGACTCTCTAGCTTCAAGCTTGCTAACCGCCTGGGAGATCTGCCCCACCTGCTTCTCTAAGTTCTGTATACTGGACTTGGTCTCGTGCTAAAACTGAACCATGTTTTGCTGTATGGTTCCCACGGTCTGCGTCAGCGTAGTCATGTGCTGCGCCAGTGTGTTGACCTGGTCCTCAAGATTGTTGGTGCGATGAGCTCCCTGTCCTTGTGGTCTTTGATCTACTTGGCCTCTGAACTGCTGGCCTCCTTGAAACTGCCTCTGGGGTACTGATGCTGCTGCTGCTGGTATTGCTGAGGGGGTCTTGGACGGAACTCATGGGGGGTTCTCTATGTTCTGAATGTTCCTGTACCTTAAATTTGGGTGGTCTCTCCATCTGGGATTGTAGGTACTGGAAAAGGGGTCGTACCGTGGTCTTTGTTGGTACCCCCCAACAGCGTTGACTTACTCAGTGGACTCCTCATGGAGTGTAGGACATGCGTCAGTTGCATGCGTAGTAGCATAGCAAAACTCGCATTCCTTGACCCTCTGCGGTCCCTCCTTCCTCATCAAAACCTTGATCATCTCCTTCATTTCGCTCATGTCTTTCACCATAGATGGGGGAGCATGATCACTTGAAGTGGCTTTCACTGCCTGGGCGCTCGCCCTCTTACTGAATTGCCTTGAGCCTTCCGACAACTCGCTGAATATCTCGAATGCTGCGGCAGGTGTCTTGTTCAGTATGTTGCCTCCACATGCCGCATTCACCATTCGCCGTTCTTCATCCAGCAATCCCCCATATAGGTATAAGACCAAATCTTGGTCTGAATACCCGTGGTAGGGACAGCTGGAGCACAACCTCTTGAAACGCTCATAGTACTCGTAGAGCGTCTCCGTCCCATGCTGCTCTATGTTGCTCAGGTTGCACTTGAGACTGTTCAGCTTCGTTGCTGGAAAGTACTTCTCCAGAAACGCCTTCTTCATCGTTCCCCAGGTGTTGATGCTACCTGGGGTGAGGTAATAAAACCATTCGTTGGCCGAATCCTTAAGCGAGAAAGGAAAAGCCCTGAACTTGATTTGATCCTCCGTTACGTTGCGTGGCTTCATGGAGGTGCACGCGGCGTGAAACTCCGAGAGGTTCTTGTTTGGGTCCTCTCCACTCAGCCCATGAAACTAGGGCAAAAGATGAATAAGCTCAGACTTGAGCTCAAAGTTCACTCCCGCTGGGAGCTCAGGGAACTCTACGGCCAATGGCTGCTGCTCCAAGTTAGGAGCAGTCAGCTGCCTCAATGTGGGTGGATCGTTAGCCATCACTTCTTCTTCGTCGTTTTCTTCCTGCATTATCGCCCTAGGTGGATCTGCCAAAAGTGCTACTGCTCTCCGATTCTCCCTCAGTGTCCGCTCAATCTCTGAATCAATAGCTAAATGGGAAGAGTCAACAGTACGGGTGTGGACCATAAGATAGGTCCACACACACAAGCAAACACACGGAACTCACACAAAAATTTCAAAACACACAAAAACACCAAAAGCTCAAAACTTGCCTTCCCCGGCAACGGCGCCAAAATTTAACGTGTTGTCGTTCCTAGCTGTCAAATAAAAAACCTCACAAATAAACTAGTATAGTCAATAAGCAAAGGTCGATCCCACAGGGAAGGAGCGAAACTAATGGTGGTTGCATGCAATGTCACTAAAGGGGGGATTGTAGGTTGATTGGTCACAATTAAGTCAAACACAGCAAAGTATATGACAAAAATATCAAAGAGAGAAAACACTTAGCCAAGTAATGTCCACATAAGTCATTCAAAGGTTGTTCCTTGATTATGCCCTATCTTCCTATTCGGTTATTCATGTCCTGATCTTGTGTAGATTAATAGGGAAACCATCCTTAAGAACCCTTACCAATGAATAACCCTAGCACCACTAGTGATTCAACCCAAAGGCAGCAATGAACATAAGAATTAACCAGGATACACATAACACCTCAACCAGAAGCATTCAACTTGTAATCAATTCCCTACATAGATAAATTCCACAGTGGCAGATAAGAATCTATGCTCGCTACTCGAACTAGAGCGTTAGCCCAACAGTTCCCTAATATTAGCAATATGAATGAAAGCAATAAACCTAGGTGATCAATCTAGATAAACCAACAAACATCCAAATAAGAATTTGCTCAAGAGAAAAGATATAACTCAATAGGATAAGATAGATAGGAACAAAACCTCACAACCAGATCAATAAACTTATGCTTCCATTACCGGACTAAGCAAAAGAGGCTTAGCTCCTCATAAACATGATGAACTCCAAAGGTATGAAAAGTGGCAACGATCAATTGAAATTGCAAAAACTAGAACTTGGAAAACTCCTCTCTTTAAACCTAATGCTAAAGAGAGTATAAATAGGGCCTCTAACAAATGACCTAGCCCAATAAGAAAAGAAACGAAATAAAATGGAAAAATAAGAAAAGAAATTAGAAAAGATAGACTCGGGAAAAGTCAGAACTTCCAGCGTCGACGACCCGCGATCGCGGCCCATTTACCGTTATCGCGGCCTCTTGTGGCTCCGTGCTCTTCACATTCCTCCGCGCCTGCGGAAAACTCTCGACTTGCCCGAGGAACCGCGATCGCGGCACCCTTGCCCGCGGTCGCGGTTAATGCTCGGCCTTCACTCCTTGGCTTCGCCTCCTAACCTCTCGTCTTCACTTCCTTGGCGTCTTCTTTTGGTGGCTTCCTTCCTCAGTGTCTCCTATGATATCCAAAATAGCTCGCACACCTCCAAAAATACCAGACTTCGCCCCCAAATGCCATGCACAAGAATGTGTCTAAATCTACCCGAATGGCACCAATAAAACCTTCTAATAACTCTTAGTTAAGTCCTACAAAGTAGTGCTTATCATTAAACCCAAAAAAAACTCTCAAAACCCTTCGATCCATGATACTGGTTGGCCAAGTACATGATAAAACCACTAAAGGGTCAGTAATACTTCACAATACGCTGATATGTAGGTTTTGACCTCCTTTTCAGCTTTTCCGCTTACGTCTTAATCCCTAAACCCTAAAAACACTATAAACCCTAAACCCTCCTAAACCCAAAAAAATCCCCCTCATAACATATTAGACGCAACGCTGTTGCGCCCAAGAATCTGGGCGCTACAACGTTGCGTCCAAGATGTTGTGAGGGGGAATTGTTTAGGGTTTTTTTAGGGTATAGGGTTTAGGGTGTTGAGTGTAGGTCATTATAGTACAAAGTTTAAGGGTTTCAGGTTTTATTTGGAAAAATAACATCCAATATCTACTTATCATCTTTCCCGCTTACGTTTTAATTCCTAAGCCCAAATTTGAACAAGATGGAACGGAGCACATAGATCCGGTTTGTGTTGTAAGATAGGCTCAATATTTTACTTTATGAATTCCAAATTAGATCTTTGTTTTCTCCTCCTTTTCAGCTTTTCTGCTTACATCTTAATTCCTAAACCATAAAAAACACTATAAACCCTAAACCCTCCTAAATCCAAAAAAATCCCCCTCACAACATATTAGACGCAATGTTGTTGCGCCCAAGAATATGGGCGCTACAACGCTGCGTCCAAGATGTTGTGAGGGGAATTGTTTAGGGTTTTTTTAGGGTATAGGGTTTACGGTGTTTAGTTGGGTCATTATAGTACAAAGTTTAAGAGTTTCGGGTCTAGGGTGGAAAAATAACATCTAATATCTACTTATTAGCTTTCCCGCTTAGGTTTTAATTCCTAAGCCCAGATTTGAACAAGATGGAACGGAGCACAAAGATCCGTTTTGTGTTGTAAGATAGGCTCAATATTTGACTTTACGAATTCCAAATTAGATCTTTGTATTCTCCTCCTTTTCAACTTTCCCGCTTACGTCTTAATCCCTAAACCCAAAAAAAACACTAGAAACCCTAAACCCTAAAAACATTAGGTACCTTGGGCGCAACCTGGTTGCGCCCAAAGATAACTTTTTGGGCGCAACCAGGTTGCGCCTAAGAAGTTACCGTTGTAAAAAAGGCATGTTACTGTTGTACAACGATAACATGTTGGGTGCGAAATACTCGTCTATAAAAGGGCATGTTACCAACTCTATTACTCACATCAAGGGATATGAAGTGCATAGGAGAGGATGGTTTCGTCGTCCAACAGTGCTCAGGCCCCGGTTACAATGTGCCGTTGAAATTTTACAGTCGTCATGTACACTTGCGACAAACCCAATCACTACAAAAGAAGGTATCTCGCATGCAAGGATTATATCCCAATAGAGCGGGATAGGACAACGAGAGGGTGTCGTACCTTTAAGTGGCTTGATCCACCGTATGACGACAATGTTGCCGAGATTATCAGAGAATTGGTACTGGAAAGAGATGCGCTTAAAAAGCTAAACCAGACCCTTTCAGATTCAAACCGGAAGTTAAAGAGGAAGATATATTATCGGGGTTATGATTACAAGCTATAAGTTTAATTCAGTCATTATTTTGAGTTCTAAGTTTGTTTCGAACGTGAATGTCATTTCTAAGTTTGTTTATGTATGGCATCTTTGAATGACATATTTGAATTCGGTACCTGATATGAATGACATATTTCTAAGTAAGTTTGTTTCGAAAGGCATGTTACCAACTCTATTGTCGGGGTTTTTAAACAATATTTTTTTTAATTACGGTCGGTTTGGAAATCCATAAAATCCGCAATTCGAATAGACATAAAACACGTATATACACAAAATGTCAGTACAAAATCCATAATGTTAGTACAAAATCCATAATATAACTAAAAATCCATAATGTCAGTAGCAAAATCGAGTCGTCGCTTGACTCATCCTCGGCCATGGCCCGCTCAGCCGCGGCCTTCGAAGACTCTCCCCTCTCATACATAGACGTGACACGCCTCGCTCGAGCTCGGTACTCAGCTGCTGCGGACGACTCGGCAACAGGACCCGAGGACTGTAAGGATAGCTGCGACGCCCGGATAAGCGGTGCAGCTACAGGAACGTCGTCGCCGCATAGAATGGCCAACATATGGTCCCAATTCGGACCGCCACCTCTGGTCTGAATGATCTCCCGAGCGAATGCCGTCGCCATGGCCAAACGCGGCAAAACCAAAATATTATTTTCGAGAATAATAAAAACAAACATTTATAGCAGAGATTGGTAGAGAGACGTACTCTATAAGCCTCCACAGCAGGAGGAGGACATGGAATACGAGGCTGGACTCGTGCGAGGGGGCTCACATACGGATGTGAGATCTATAAATACCAGTCCAGGTACTTGTCGTCCACATCCCACGCTGGGACGGCCATCGGGATCTCCAAAATGAATGGACACAGATGCTCATTGAGGTGCTCCCAGCTGTCGCATGCGCGAGAAAAAGTCAACTTGTACGTATCTTTCCCTTTAAACTTGACGGGCCGTGAGGCGGACGACGACTCTATGACATCCAAGGGTCTGCTGTGACGATGTCCAAACAGGTGCACGACCCAATCAGGCATGTACGGCTCCTCAACGTCCATGAACGCGATCGTCCCTCGGTATGTGGATGTCCTATAAGCACCAACAAAATCTAGACTTCCATACGACGTCCATCGTACCTGCAATGATAAAAAAGTACAATCTTGTAAATAGTTAATCATAGAGGAAACCTAAGTAGTAAAAAAAATAGGGTGCTTACATCCTCGGGCTGATACTCGTCCAAAATACGCATGTAATGCCGGTAGGTGTCGATATCACGCAGCGCGGTGCGCTGGATATAATACCGAGCAGCGCGTTGCTCGTCGTCGCCCATTCCAGGGAGGGGGTTAGGGTTCCCCGGGAAATATACAAAGTACATCCATATCCACATCTGCATACGAATAAATAATATGTTTGGTTAACAATAATTTTAAAAATTTAATAATTACTGCAACGACATTAATTTTACGTTCAATTACTTGAAGCAGATAGGTACACCCCGCTATGCCTACTGCCTCCCCCCGGGAAGCCTACGCCAAGGTTCCTATACAAGCAAGCAAGCACCCCCGTCCCCCAAGCCGTGCCGACGACTCGGTCCCAATCCTCGAATAACGAGAGCATCTTCACCATAAGTTGGTTCATGGACTTATCCACGAAAATACTGTAAGACATGGTGTGCCATAGGTATCCCGCCGCTATCGACTGGGGCTCGTCGCCCTCCCGTATCATGTGTAGCAGGTGCTAAATAAAATTTGCAGAAAGAAACCCGACCCTTCCTAACCTCCCTTTGCATCTTCCTATCCCAAACACCGTGCATATACTTAAAAACTTGCCGCCCCAACATCTTCACCGCGGTGTCAATCGCCTTCGGGTCGGCATCCATAGAGACAGAAGGTATGCGGCACGGAAACCCCTCTATGCTCAGCCCCAGGATCCTCTCCACGTCGTGAAGCGTGATCGTAATCTCACCCCACGGAAAATGAAAGTTGTCCGTCTCAGGTGCCACCTCTCGACGAACGCTGATATAAGAACGTGGTCGACCCTACTGAACTGAAAATCCCGAAGACCAGCCAATCCGGTCTGCTCCGCGAGCCAAAACCAACTCCCCTCAACCACCTCTCTCGGAATGTATCTCCTCCAGTCATTGAATTCGGTCGGGCGAGTATAAGCCTTCAAACGCCGTACGAAGGCCGTTGCAGGCGGAGGAGGGGCGTGCTAAACCCGGTGCGCAATGTGAGTCTCAAAACTTCGAAGCACATCGCGCAACTCAAGCCCGTACGGGGCGAGCTCCACGGCAGACGGACCCTCTCCAGCGGGAGGGGGAACGGGCTGCTGTGGGGCGGGATGGGGAACGTGCTCTTGCGGGGCGGGAGGGACGTCCTCCATAACGACGTCGTCCAAATAAGGACTCTCACCCGCAATCTCCTCCATATGCGAATCGCCCATGTCACATACGGGACTCTGTGAAGCCGGAGGTGAACACACGTCAGGATGAGGAAGTACTTCTGAACGAGGAGCATCCGCTAATGGACTAGATACTGTTGAATTCCTTAGGTTTTGATAGTGACAAACATTCAACTAATCTGCGTACTAAGTGTTTCAGGAACAAAGTCAGTTGTCTCAGGGAACCAACGCAGCAAAGGAGCGTTGGGGAACAAAGCTCTGGTTATGTGCTTTGTTACCTAGCAAGGAACTCAAGCGCCAAACAAGATCGATGTTGCGAAGGAAAGAAGAAATCCAGCGTGCCAATTATGGAAACAAATCAGAAGAATCACGCGGTCAAGGATTGAAGACTTCGGCTCCAAGGATCACGCCGATTTGAGAAGATATGGAGAGAGAAGCCCGATTATGTTATCTTAGGAAATCTTTCCTAAGATAAGATAATTGGAGAGAGAGAATTCTATCTTATCCGTTTATATCAATTGAAGGAATCTTTTCCTTAATTAATATGGACGGCTGGGATATTATTCTTTCTATCAAATCATATCTTCTTGTTATCTTAATAGGATAAATCTTATCTTGTTACTTTTAGGGTTAGTCGAGTTGTATTTAAGAGATGTGTGGATTTATTTCTTTGTAAGATAGACGATGGGAAAAAAGAAACAGAGAGAACGGAAATTGAGAAAGAAAAGGAGTGAGGTATGTGTAAGTCTTTGAGGGTTGAGTTTGGATTCATCGTTGTAGGAGTGATCTTCGAATCTAGCAGAGAGGTCTAGTATTTTGGAGTCCATGCTACAAGTGTAATCAAACAAGAAATCAATAAGACAAGTACACACTTCAAAATCCTCTCAAGCGGAAGCTTGAAGGTAGTGGTTTTTCCTTGAGAAGCTAGTTTTGCTAATCAGGGTTTCCACTATACATTGTGAGTTCGTTCTATTATCTTTCTTGCTATATTTATCTGTTGCAACTTCTGTGGGAACAAAGCTTTTGTTCCCTCAGACGTAACTCTAACGATCCAACAATTGGTATCAGAGCCTGGTGCTCTAGATTGTTTGTCTTAGTTACAGATTCTGCAGGAAAGATGTCGTCAGTAAAAGCCTTGGACAGAGACTCTCGTGAAAGTGATGTAGATGTGGCTCTCATCACTCAAGCCATGAAGAAGATATGGTCTCGAAGAAAAGGGCTTAAGGGTTCGGTCATGGTTCACAATGACATGAAGGAGGTTGTATGCTCTCACTGTTATGACAATGGACACTTCGCAAAAAATTGCCTCAACAAAGCCGCAGGTTCCTCTCAGGTCTTCAACGAGGAACAAGCATGGGTTGCGAAGTGGGGAGACTGCAGCTCAGATGTTGAAGTGTCTCCTCCCTCTAAGGAGGTCTGTTTGATGAGCTCAAAAGGTCACAACGTATCAGAAGGTGGTTCTCATAAATTCGAAGAGGAAGCAAGGAAAGGTTCTTGGCACCTTGACAGTGCATGCTCAAGTCACACGACAGGGAACAGTGAATGGTTCACTTCTCTCCAGCCAGCCTCAGGGGCATCAATAACTTTTGGGAACAAAAGTAAGGGTGAGGTTTGTGGTATCGGTAAAGTGAGACTCTCTAAACAGATCAATGTGGATAACGTAAATCTAGTAAATAATCTCAAGTTTGATCTGTTTAGTGTGGCTCAACTATGTCAAAACAAGAAAAATAGGGTAGTCTTTACCACTAATGACTGTCATGTTGAGTGTCTAAGCACAGGGAAAATCTTACTCAAAGGGATCTACGACAACAACGTTTACAAGGTCGACCCTGCTTTCATCCCTGACAAGGATCTATGCTTGTCGTCTATTGCTGAGACGACAGACCTGTGGCACAAACGCTCTGGACATACTAGCCTTCAACTCCTCTCCAAGCTTCACAAACATGAATTAGTGAACGGCCTTCCAAAGGTTGAAGCAATGAGAAGTGACGTGTGTGACGCATGCATCAAAGGAAAACAAGTCAGGTCTTCCTTCAAGTCAAAAAGGGACGTAAGTACAACTCATCCTCTGGAATTAGTCCACATGGATCTTTGTGGGCCTATGCGCACAAAGAGCCGTGGGGGGAATGCATATGTCTTTGTTATTGTTGATGACTATTCCAGGTACACATGGACTATTTTTATCTCAACAAAGGATGAAGTGTTCGCTGAGTTTGAATCCTGGCTTAAGGCAGCCGAAAGAAGCACTGGTCATTCCTTGGGGTCTATTTGCACTGATCACGGAACCGAATTCGAGAACTCTCGGTTCCTTTCCCTCTGTAGGAACAGAGGCATCAACCACAACTTCTCTTCTCCCAGGACCCCACAACAAAACGGTGTTGTGGAAAGGAAGAACAGGACTCTAGAAGACATGACACGCACTCTTCTCATCTCAAGCGATCTTCCTAGGAGTTTCTGGGCCGAAGCCTTGAATGTTGCGTGCTACGTTCTGAACAGGGCAACCATTCGTCCTCTTCTGAACAAAACTGCCTATGAGCTTCTGAAGGGAAGAATACCTAATGTGTCTCATTTGCGTACATTCGGTTGCAAGTGCTTCGTCCACAACAACGGGAAAGATTCTCTTGGGAAGTTTGATCCCGGAAGTGATGAAGGAACTTTTTTAGGATATTCTTAGCAAAGCAAGGCCTACAAAGTTTTCAACAAGAGAACCAGAAAGGTAGAGGAAAGCGTTCATGTTGTATTTGATGAAACTGTTATGGCTGGTAACAATGTGCATGAACAATCAGGCAACATCGAGTCTTCCGAAGATGATTTCTTTCAGCTTGTTGATAGCAGTGTCAATGGGGGTACTTCTCAAGATCAAGAAACTCAGAATGATCCCTCAACACCAAGAACTCCCAACTCCGCTGGCTCTGGTGACAATGAAGAACACACTAACCCGCCAGATACTTCTCAGGCACCTCAGGAGGAACAGAGCCCAAGTCACGGTACAGCGGAGCCCTCTGAGGACTGCCCTTCTGCTGAAGGAACGGAGGGGGGTCAATCCTAATGATGATACTGGTGGTGAAGGCTCAAGTGATGGCAACGCTGATTCAGAGGTGTTCGACATCAACAATCTACAAGTTCCATACTACCAGCAAAAGTGGGCTCATCCAGTCAAACTAATCGTCACAGACTATAGGAAGGGAGCACCTCAAAGCACTCGTTCCTCCCTACAAAATTTATGTGCCTTCAATGCTTTTGTTTCGTTGCAAGAACCCAAAACTGTAGGAGAAGCGTTGAAGGATGCTGACTGGATAAACGCCATGCAAGAAGAACTCCATCAGTTCGAGAGAAACAAGGTTTGGCGGTTAGTTCCTCGCCCAAGGAACAAAACAGTGATTGGAACCAAATGGGTGTTCAGGAACAAGTTGGATGATCAAGGTCAGGTCACAAGCAGGAACAAAGCTCGGCTGGTGGTGAAAGGTTACAACCAACAGGAGGGCATCGACTATGATGAGACTTTTGCTCCAGTTGCCAGGTTAGAAGCAATAAGACTCCTAATTGCATATTCTTCTTTTCATGGGTTCAAGCTGCAACAGATGGATGTCAAGACCGCCTTCTTAAATGGTGTTCTCAAGGAGGAAGTCTATGTGGAGCAAACACCCGGCTTTGAGGACACCACTCAACCTGATCACGTCTACATTCTAGACAAAGCCTTGTACGGTCTCAAGCAAGCCCCGAGGGCCTGGTATGAAAGGCTCTCACAGTTCCTTCTGATGCATGGATACGTTCGAGGAAAGGTCGATAAGACTTTGTTCCTGCTGAAGGAAGGGAAGCATATTCTGGTGGTTCAGGTTTATGTGGACGATATCATCTTTGGTTCTACAGATGACAAACTGGTTCAGAAATGCTCAAAGATGATGGCCAGTGAATTCGAGATGAGCATGGTTGGAGAACTCAAGTTCTTCTTAGGTCTTCAAGTCTCTCAAGGGGATGAGGGAACCAAGGTGCACCAACAGAAGTATCTCAGGGAGTGCGTCAAAAAGTTTGGTATGAATGATGCAAAACCCTTCACCACTCCCATATCTCCAAACAATCCAATGGGAAAAGATGAACATGAGCAAGGAATTGATCCATCTCTCTACCGAGGAATAATAGGTTCGCTTCTCTATCTCACTGCTAGTAGACCTGACATTATGTACAGTGTATGTCTTTGTGCTCGCTTTCAGGCCGATCCCAAAGAAACACATCTCAAAGCAGTGAAGAGGATTCTGAGATACTTGAAGGGAACAGATGATCTCTGTCTGTGGTATCCAAGGGGAGGAAGCCTTGATCTTGTCGGATACACAGATGCTGACTTTGCAGGGAACAAGGTGGACAGAAAATCTACATCTGGAATGGCTCAATTTCTTGGGCCGTGCTTGGTTTCCTCGGGGTCAAAGAAACAGAACTCCGTAGCTCTCTCCACTGCAGAAGCTGAATACATAGCCGCTGCTGCTTGTTGCACTCAACTCCTATGGCTCAAACAACAACTCAGCGACTATGGTATTCTTCTTAACTCTACTCCCATTCTCTGTGACAATACCAGCGCCATAAATATCTCCAAGAATCCGGTACAACACTCACGTACCAAGCACATCGAGATAAGACATCACTTCTTACGTGATTGTGTGGAGAAAGGGTTGGTGACAATGGACTTCTGTGGAACTAATGATCAAATCGCCGATATCTTCACCAAGGCACTAAACAGGGAACCATTCGAACAGTTTCGTATGGAACTAGGTATGATTTCTCTAAACTGACTGTCTACTTGTTGTGTTCCCTCGATGATTGGCTAATTTACATGGTAAAGTGTGAAGGGTTAATCATCATGTCTTGGTCTGCATCTCTTCTCTTGATCATTAGTTGAACGACTTGCTTAGACTCATGCTAATACCTCACTTATATGCAAAATTTCATGCATGATTCTCTATGCTATCTTGTTTATACACGACTCAGATTTCTTTCGGCCCAAAAGAGTCAACTTGATGCATTGATCCCTCATTATAAGCCCAAATGATTGTTGACTCTATAGCTTACCTTAGCTATCATGTTTGATGCTTCCTATGAGCCCCTCTAATCATGCACATCTGGGAGCCTCTCATTCATGATTACACATTATTGCAAAATTTTCATATATGCTTTTGTGTGATGTTCTTTGTACCCTCTCTGGTAACATTACCCCCGCATCACACTCTTCTATTTTTCTGGAAAGTCGAGAATACGAATTGTTGCCACTGTGGTCTGTGGATAAGGTTCGATAGGTATGGTGTGTGATGCCGGCTTACAATTGCCTAAGGAGGGTTCGTGCTTAAAAGCTAATGATGCGCGTAGTAGGCTCAAAATGAATCCTTGGTGAAAGAAGGCAAGCTGAAGGTTGTGATGTTCAAAAAAAAAAAAAAAAAAAGGGGGACATCATAATATACACAAAGAAGGGAAAAAAAGGAATCAAAGACTCTCTATTAGCTGAGCCTATGATGGATGCTGACGCCAATAAGGATGCAAAAACTTTGAGTGAGAACAAAAGATGAACTCCATTGCTAATCATACTTCAGCTCTAGCTGGTGGCCCCAGTGGTACTTAATTTGTATTTCTCTGGCCAACCAACCCCTCCTTGGTTCCCTAAGCACATATATCCCTCTCTTTTCGAACTTCTTTGTCTCTGATTCTTGTGTGGACATTGACTGGCATGTTAATCATGAATGTTATCCTTGCCTATTTTACTGTTGTCTTAACATGTTGTCTGTGTTTGTGCGTTTCAATCTAATGTGATTGGGAATGATGTTCGTCTGGATGTGACTTTTCCTCTCTAACTCTCTACTGTGTTTTTGATGATGACAAAAGGGGGGAAATGACAGGCAGCTTCGGTTGAGGGGGAACAGCACATGGTTTCATATGTTGCTGAGTTGAGGGGGAACTATTATGATCTTGTGTGGGGAACCTTTCCCCATACAACTATCTTTATCTCGTATGTATATGCTTTATTGTCAAGGATGTTTGACACCATCAAAAAGGGGGAATTTGTTGAATTCCTTAGGTTTTGATAGTGACAAACATTCAACTAATCTGCGTACTAAGTGTTTCAGGAACAAAGTCAGTTGTCTCAGGGAACCAATGCAGCAAAGGAGCGCTGGGGAACAAAGCTCTGGTTATGTGCTTTGTTACCTAGCAAGGAACTCAAGTGCCGAACAAGATCGATGCTGCGAAGGAAAGAAGAAATCCAGCGTGTCAATTATGGAAACAAATCAGAAGAATCATGCGGTCAAGGATTGAAGACTTCGGCTCCAAGGATCACGCCGATTTGAGAAGATATGGAGAGAGAAGCCCGATTATGTTATCTTAGGAAATCTTTCCTAAGATAAGATAATTGGAGAGAGAGAATTCTATCTTATCCGTTTATATCAATTGAAGGAATCTTTTCCTTAATTAATATGGACGGCTGGGATATTATTCTTTCTATCAAATCATATCTTCTTGTTATCTTAATAGGATAAATCTTATCTTGTTACTTTTAGGGTTAGTCGAGTTGTATTTAAGAGATGTGTGGATTCATTTCTTTGTAAGATAGACGACGGGAAAAAAAATAGAGAGAATGAAAATTGAGAAAGAAAAGGAGTGAGGTGTGTGTAAGTCTTTGAGGGTTGAGTTTGGATTCATCGTTGTAGGAGTGATCTTCGAATCTAGCAGAGAGGTCTAGTGTTTTGGAGTCCATGCTACAAGTGTAATCAAACAAGAAATCAATAAGACAAGTACACACTTCAAAATCCTCTCAAGCGGAAGCTTGAAGGTAGTGGTTTTTCCTTGAGAAGCTAGTTTTGCTAATCAGGGTTTCCACTATACATCGTGAGTTCGTTCTATTATCTTTCTTGCTATATTTATCCGCTGCAACTTCTGTGGGAACAAAGCTTTTGTTCCCTCAAACGTAACTCTAACGATCCAACAGATACCGTTCCAATAACGGGTTTCGCTATCGGAACGGGATCCTTCGGGATTCTACTCTTGCGCTTACGACCGGAAGCTATCACGGGTCGAGATTCCACCCTACGACCCCCCCCCCCCCCCGCATCTTTCGTTTAATTCTCTCGACTACATCATGTTTTATTCAAATAATTATCCCAAATTAACTTAATTATAAACACTTAATATTTTGCTAAATTTTTAAATTCTAATATTCCATTATATTTGTCTAATTTAAAGAAATTTCTAATTTCTATGAACCTACAATTCATTTTTGCCTAAAATTCTAATTTAATTAAGGTTCTAATTTAAATTTATCTAATTCAACTTTTCTTTAAAAATTCTGTTAAAATTCTAATTGATATACCCACTTATTTTACGGAAATGTTTCTAATTTTTCGTATAATATACACACTTACCTAAAATCTCCAATATTTTTTTTAATTTAAATTTAAATTGTAAAATTTCAACATTTTTGTAATTTATACCGACTAATTTAAAAGTTTAAATAATTGTCCCAAATTAACTTAGTTTTACTTAACATTTATTTATAATCATCTACTCTTTTGCATCAATTACTTCTAATACTTCACTAATTTTTATACAATTATTCGTATATTATCCTAATTTTTACATAACCTATACTGACTTTTCCAATACATTAAAAAATTATCTAATTCATCTAATTTTATTCAAATTCTATTTCATTAATTTTATTTAATTATAAATATAATTACATAATTTTTTTATGCAATTCTAATACAGGTTTACAATTAAAATCATAATTCTAATTACTATACACATTTTCTAATTCTATTTAATAACAAATCTAATTATTCCTATAAATAATATAATAACAAATTAATTACAAATATTATTAAATATGAAATTTATAACGGAAACGTACCTCAATACGTTCTCGACGAACGTATCTCCGTCTGCGTAGGCTCGCCTCTCCAAATTGCACCATCGCCTCAACACCGACGACCGCCGCAACGTCCATTGCATATTCCGACGCCACCTCCGCCTGCACCCCGACCAGAGACTCGTCGCCCGCTGTCACCGGAATTTTGCCACCCGCCATTGCCGGAATTTCGCCGCTCGCCGCCTGTTCTGCCGCCCCGCACGCCGCGTTCTCCTCATCAATCGCCTTCACCCACGCAGCAAAATCCGCCGAAAAATCTAGATCTGGGTTTTTTCCCAGATCTCGCACGTCGTCGGCCACCTCGTCCGGCGTCGCTTGGGATGCCTCGGTTACCGCCACCTCGTCCCCGCCGCCGCTTTCTTCCACCATCATCCCCTTCGAACTCGTCGCCCCGCCCCCAGCCAAGTCGTGCAGCTCATCGCTGCCCGCGTGAAGCTCCTCTTGCCGACGCTTCCCTCTAGCCTCCCTGATGTGACCCTGCCTCCCATGACGGCCCAAGACGAGGAAGAAGCCATGAGCCTACGCTCAGAGGGCCTAGTGACAAGGTCTAGGTCCAAAGCCATCGCCGCCGCCGTCGCGTCACTTGTCGCACGCGTCGTCACTGGCCAAGGAAGCCCAAACGTCAACCCAAGACTCGTCGTCCTCGCCACCATCGGCATCGAAACATCGCGATCATCGCAACCGGCATCACGTGCACCCACTCGCGAGGCCATCGACCCTTCGTCGCCGTTCCTTGCGGTGTTTGCATCCATGCCTTCGCCGTGTTCTTTTTGAGACACTTTCTATATTTGTTATTATTGCTTAGTTTAGATAGTTTCCTTTTATAGTTGTTTTGGGGTGAAAAGATCGGACGACCTAAATCGCCTTAGACGGGGTAACTAGTCGATCGAATGATAAAAAACAATCCAAACCAAGCAAGCAATAGATAAACAAAGAATAAATATGTAATAGTGTGATGGTTTTATTAGATGTCATGTTTAATCAGACTGAATCGTGATACAACTTATCGTGATAAAACCAGAGATCGAGTGGGACTCGACCAGTGACTTGTGAGTGGAGACCGGCGGGGGTCAGGCGTAGGAAGCCGTTAGAGAGCTAGATTGAGAGCGAGAGTGCTATTCTGGTGTGTTTTCTGAGTAAGAATGCTCATGTCCTTTGCGTAATTGTGCGTGTTGTTTCTTATCCTCTTTGTCGTCCCGATATGGTAAGTCTTTCACCCTTGTTATCATTTTGCATTTCTTGCCGAATATTTCATCTTCAAGGTTGAGAGTAATGGCGAAGATTGCGCCATTGAATCTCTGTGATTACGTTGGTTTTAATGTTATGGCCGTTGCGTGATCTGGGCATTAAATGCGTGGCGAGATCCTTGCGATCCTGTCGGATGATACTCGACCAAAGAAGTCTCGTCGGCTCCTCTAGGCTTTTCCTCTGTTCTTCCGATCTGCATTGGGCTTGAGTTCGATCCACTTGATCTGTCTTTCTCCTGGGATGCCATGCCCAACAATAGCCCCAAGTTGTTATGGGCTTACGGTTTAGGCAAGTAGACCGAAATCCGTGGCAACTTCTCTGGACACGATCTCCACCGTCCTTTTTGGCGCGGTTGCACAGGTCGACGTGGCTTACGATTAGGGCATGACGCGACGTCTCTGCAGGTCATGATATCTTTCCATAAATTCTGAGCAGGGGAAACGATTAGTCTTCATCTTCTTCCTTTGCAAGTTTCTTCTGGTAAGTTTCTTGGTCTCTCTCGTCATAGCTTTCTGATTTTTCCTAGCCATAGCTCTCCAATTCCCCTCCCTCTCTATTCTCGAGATGGTTTCTCTTGAGGCTTCTGAGTCGTCGAAGACTCTTTCCGACGCTAGAGAAGGTGAAGTTCCTCCCCATTTTATCTTGACGGAGTCGGATGCGCTGGTTAGCACTTTGTCAGAGGCGGAACTGGATCAAGTCCTCCAAGTCGGGGGCTTTTTTCCGGAGACAATCGCTAGGCTGCCTCATCCAGACGAGAGGGCCGACGCGCGTTACGAAGGATGGATTTGCTTCTATGTGTATCCGTTTAGAATAGGGCATAAATTTCCTTTTTCTTTCGTTCGACCATGTTTTCTGATCGTCTGTTGTGTCGTCGTGTGTGTAACACCCCCAAAACTTAACCCTTTTGGAAAGGTATTACCGTCAGTGACCCTAGTGTTCCTTACCGAGATCACCCAAGGCTTTACCAAAAATACATTTTATGAAATGCGATTGATACACAAAGATCAAGCATTAAATTCCAAAACAGAACATTGTCAAGGAAACAAGAGTTACGGGATTACAACCCAATCCCGAATAGGTCAAAACATAGTTTAAACCAAACACGGCGGAAGACTAAGAAAGTACATTACAAACGGAGTTATTGTCCAAAGGATCATAACCTGATTAAAGAAATAATTAAAACATTCAAAAACCACCGCCGACTCCATAGTCCTTCTAATCTTCTGAGCTACTTCTTAACTGATGTGTCGAATCGAACGGATGACACCAGCCAACCATGCAAGGGAAAATATTGGTTGGTTAGTCTAAATGAATAGACTAGCAAGGGTATAAAGCAGACTGGTTTGAAGCAGTCATATTAGGCTAGACTCATCGCTTCTCGGATAATAACCGATAACGGTAGTCAACCATCATATTCCTACTGGAATAAATAAGAGGTATGCACAGGAGAAGATTCTGGAAGACTGAATCTTCACATAAATCAACTCGAAAAGAGACTCCAAGAGATTGAGTCTTTAAGGAAGTATGACAAATCTGGAGAGTTACAGAATCATACAACAATGATTTAAAACTGACTGAGATGCTTCGGTTCACGACCAACCTCATCGCCTACAGCGAATCCAGATTGGAAAGAGAACGTACTACATTCAAGTCAAGACGAGTTTTCCTAGTTGCACTGAACTTAGATGCACTACTCGCCCAAGGTGTATTAATTATGTGCGTCAAGGTAGCACTTATCTGATTTATGTTTCAAAAACACACATCACGTTATAGACTTTTACATGTGTACCCCACCAGTGGGATGACACATCTTAGTATACGTTTCGTCGAGAGTGACGTATACCGAAAGGTTTGTGACACCAGCTAAGTGTCCTGTCTCTACACACTTGTGAAAGAGACCGATCATGATCTTAGAATAGTACCAGATGGGGACGAGCCATCCCGATACTAGATTATAAAGAAACGACTGGACAGAGTCCGAGTAACGTTCCTATTTAACAGTGCTAACTAAACAGTTACAGCACCATAACATTTACAGGATAAATCCACATAAAGGCCCGAAAGGCGATCACAGATAATAGCGTTGTTCTAACAGATATACAACCTATTATATGATTTTTAAAACAGTTTATCAAAACCGTTTCCAGACAAACAGAATATTCATTCCAAATTAATTACTCAGATAAACTACTGATAATTAATGTAAATATGGAACGAATGAGCAAGAGTGAACCGCCACTTGCCTTACTCCGCAGAATAGTCTAAAGACGTCAACTGGATTCCGGGCTCGACACGGTATAGTTCCGACAGCACAACAACCTTCGAGTCGACCCATAAAAGGAACCCTAAGTTAGATCTGACATAAATAGTACGAATCTAAACACGGTGAAAGAACACAAAAGAAAGACGCCACGACGACAACCGACCAAGCCAAAGCCACGAAGGCGTTCTAGGCACTGGCGGCGGTCGCCGTTCTTGGCGGCGGTCGCCGTATTCATCACAGCGGTCGCCGTGAAGAACACGGCGGTCGCCGTATTCATCACGGCGGTCGCCGCAAAGAACACGGCGGTCGCCATGACGAACTCAGACGACACAGAACGAGAGAAAACTCACCCCAAAACACGAGTGCGTTTCGACCCCTTTCAGCCTGGCTTGGTTTCCGACCTTCCAAGGCAACCACAAGGCTTCACAAAGGCTGCTGGAAACACCACTAACAACACCGACGAAAGCTTCAAAATTTCCGGCGAAGGCACAACTCCGGCAAGAGGCGAATTTGGCAGAGGTTTGGTTCTTGGATGGCTCAAAACCTCTCCCCCAGCACCTCCTTTTATAGCCAACACATCTGGAGTTCGAAGACGAGGGCCTAGAGCTACTGCGGCGCTCGCCAGAAACAACGCCGGCGACCAACGGGCAACGACTGCTGGGCAACGATGACGGCACTTACGGCGGTCGCCGTAATTTACGGCGGTCGCCACGGCATGACACATCAGCTGCCTCCTCGGGCGTTGGAATGGCGGGCGCCGTATCTTTACGGCGGTCGCCGTGCTTGGGTCTCACGACGGCGGTCGCCGCGACTTTACGGCGGTCGTCGTGACCCTTTTTCCCGCTCGTTCAGCTTTGAACGGATAAGACATTAAACCGGGATAAAAATTATCGTATGCGAACGACAATTAAAATCTAAGGCACCTTGTCTGTATATTATTTCACTGAGAAAAATATTACAGATACAGAGCACATTACAGAATGTCTCAAGCTACCTGAAATAAATCCGACGTACACAACGGGTACTCGGGAAAATTCCATAATTCCCAAAATAACCTTAGAAAAAATACGGGGTATCACATCTCCTCCCCCTTACAAGAAGTTTCGACCCCGAAACTTAGGTCAAAAATAACTCGGGAAAACGCCTGAGCATATCTGACTCGGTTTCCCACGTCTCCCAAGTAACTTCTTCGGTCCCTAACTTGGACCACAGCACTCATACCAAAGGTACGATCTTGTTGCGCAAATGCTTCTCCCGACGCTCCAAAATGCGCACGGGCAACTCTTTATAAGTACCATTAGCTTGAATCTCGATGTCCTCGTAACTAAGTACATGAGACTCATCTGGTACATACTTTCTGAGTAAAGATACGTGGAACACGTTATACACCGGTGAGCCGATGGTGGCAACGCCAAGCGGTACGCTAGAGATCCCACTCTATCCAGAATCTCGAATGGTCCCACGTAGCGAGGGTTAATTGTCCCACGCTTACCAAATCTGAAAACTCCTTTGGATGGCGATACCTTGACAAAAACATTGTCACCGACCTCGAACTCGACAGTCCTGCGCTTACGATCTACGTAGGACTTTTGTCGACTCTGAGCGGTCAACATCCTTTGTCTGATCAAAGCAATGTCTGAAGCCGTCCTTTCGACCAACTCTGGTCCAAGTAGAATTTTGTCGGCATTATCGTCCCAACAAATCGGTGATCTGCATCTGCGACCATACAAAGCTTCAAACGGAGCCATCTTGATTGTAGCATGCCAGCTATTGTTGTATGTGAACTCAATCAGACTCAAGCTGTCCTCCCAGCTAGTCGGACGATCGAGCACACAAGCTCTAAGCATATCCTCCAGACTCTGGATAGTCCTTTCAGACTAGCCATCTGTCTGAGGATGAAACGTTGTACTGAACCTCAACTCGGTCTCCATAGCCTTATGAAGTTCCTTCCAGAATCTTGACATGAAACGGCCATCTCGGTCTGATACAATGGTCTTAGGAATGCCATGTAAGCGGACAATCTCCTTCTGGTAAACTTCGGCTAGCTTTTGGGTTTCCCATGTGGTCTTGATGGCTATGAAATGAGCACTCTTCGTAAGCCTATCCACAATTACCCAGATAGCATCTCTCTAACTTCGAGTCTTTGGTAGCCCAGTGACGAAGTCCATGGAAATGTCCTCCCATTTCCATTCTGGCACGGGGAGAGGTAGCATCTCACCATCTGGTCTGCGGTGTTCGATCTTGACTTTTTGGCAAGTTAAGCACTTTGCCACAAAGTCTGCTATGTCCCACTTCATGTTTGGCCACCAAAACTTCTTCCTGAGATCCTTGTACATCTTGCTAGATCCAGGATGCACAGAATAAGCAGATGAATGAGCTTCTCTCATCACCAAATGACGAAGACCTTCTGTGTCAGGCACACAGATCCGATCCTGAAACCAAAGTGATCCATCATCCTGAACCACAAAACTGGGAGCTTTCCCATCCATCACTTCACTGCTTAACTTTACCAAGATGATGTCATCGACTTGCTTTTCTTTGATTTGATCCAGCAGTGTAGCCTGAATTTTCATCATACTCAGGTACCCTCTACGCTGGTCATACAAGACTTCAATGTCGCATGACTCTTGGTTTAGCTTGGTCTGAGCAGTAAGCAACGCAACCACAGTCTCGTGCGTTGTCTTCCGGCTTAGTGCATCAGCTACTACATTAGCCTTGCCCGGATGATACAACAACTCCGTGTCGTAGTCCTTGAGCAATTCTAGCCAGCGGCGTTGTCTCATATTTAACTCCTTCTGAGTAAATATATACTTGAGACTTTTGTGGTCAGTGAAGACTTGGCATCTTATACCATAGAGGTAATGCCTCCAAATCTTCAGCGCAAAGACAACCGCTGCTAACTCAAGATCATGGGTCAGATAGTTTTCTTCGTAAGTCTTGAGTTGTCTAGATGCGTAAGCAATGACTCTGCCCCTTTGCATCAAAACACAACCAAGACCACACTTGGAAGCATCACTATAGACCACATAATCATCATTCCCCTCTGGGAGTGCTAACACGGGTGCCGAGGTCAACCGTCGCTTCAACTCCTGGAAACTGACCTCGCACTTGTCATTCCAGACAAACTTCTTGTGGACCTTGCGGAGTAGATTGGTCATCGGTAGAGCGATCTTTGAAAATCCTTCTACGAACCTTTTATAATACCCGGCAAGTCCAAGAAAACTACACACCTCCTTCACATTCTGGGGTTGTGTCCATTTAGCCACCGCTTCAATCTTTTGGGGATCAACCATAACCCCATTTTTATTGATCACGTGGCCTAAGAAAGCCACTTCCTTCATCCAGAATTCACATTTAGACAATTTAGCAAAAAGCTGATGTTGTCTAAGGATCGACAAGGAAATCCGTAGATGTTCCTCGTGGACTTCTTCATTCAGAAAATAGATCAAGATGTCGTCGATGAAAACCACCACGAACTTATCCAAGTACTGGTGAAAACATCGGTTCATCAAATCCATAAAGACAGCTGGAGCATTTGTAAGCCCAAAAGGCATCACTACGAACTCGTAATGACCATATCTGGTCCTAAACGCAGTTCTAGGAATGTCCTGCTCACGAATTCTGAGTTGATGATATCCAGATCTCAAGTCGATCTTGGAGAACACCTTTGCTCCCTGCAATTGGTCCAACAAGTCATCAATCCTAGGCAAAGGATACTTGTTCTTGATCGTGACTTTATTCAACTCTCGAAAGTCAAAACAAAGTCGAACGGTCCATCTTTTATTTTGACAAATAAAACTAGGGCACTCCTACTTAAGGTGATGCACTCAGCTTTATATAACTTTTGTCAAGAAGATCCTTGAGTTGCTTCTTCAACTCTTGCATCTCAACAGGAGCCATCCGGTACGGTGCCTCAGAGATCAGCGTGGTACACGGCTCGAGATCAATTGCAAACTCCACGACACGATTCGGGGTATCTAGGAATATCTTCTGGAAAGACACCCGTAAATCCTCTAACCACAGAAATAACAAAAACTAAAGTCGATCACTGCCTTATGACGCTTCCGTCAATTCATACCGAGAATAATTATCGTATGAGACCATGGTTATATAGGTCAAATCGCTTTGAATTTCTTACCCTTGATGGTAATCGACAATCCGACAGACGATTGGTTCCCACTAAATGATCACCATCTTGGACCAGCCCACTACATGGTTCACAGACGACTCACTAGTGGCTCCGAGCCCAGGCCCAGCCATTACCAGCATCCACTGTTGCCATGAGCCGCTGTCCATACATCTCAACCCATCCTTGGTAGCTCCACCTAATTAATAGGCAGCCATCTCCTAAGAGGTTGTTGGTGAGTCTCGAACACGAGACCTTACCCCATACCAAGCAACGAAACATTAACTTGGTATAAACCAAAGGTTCATATATAAGAAGAGTTACAACAAAAGGTTCACAACCTCGTTGCACACACAACTTAACTTACAACCATCCAAAATTAAAGTCTGGGTAGCACCCACATCAACAACACATTAACAAAAGTGTAATGCCGATACAAAGTACTCTAAGAATTAGGATCATAGGGTCCATCCGCCTCACGCATCACGTACAGACGTTGACCCTGACTTCCAGAAGTCACTAGGGCTTTCCTCTTATCCTGCGCAGTTGTCTGCATCGAAGGATTGGAAGTCTCTGCTGGTTTAAACCTAGGTCTTTTGTTTGGACTAACAGACCCCTGATGAGACTCCGCTCCTTTCTGCACTTCCTGCTGACAGAACCTCTGCATATGCCCTTCCTTCCCACAACCAAAACATGCCTTCCTCTCATACCGACATGCAAAACTTTTGTGCCCAGAAGCACCACAATTGTGACACTGAATCACTCCGCTGCTCCAACCTGAGCCCCTGGCAGAGTCAGACTGAGTTGTCTCGGTCTTAGCACGACCAGACTTCTCAAACTTGGTAGGCGATGCCGGTCGTTTGAACGAACCAACCTGGCTCTGATACCACAACTGTAACACCCCCAAAACTTAACCCTTTTGGAAAGGTATTACCGCCAGTGACCCCAGTGTTCCTTACCGAGATCACCCAAGGCTTTACCAAAAATACATTTTATGAAATGCGATTGATACACAAAGATCAAGCATTAAATTCCAAAACATAACATTGTCAAGGAAACAAGAGTTACGGGATTACAACCCAATCCCGAATAGGTCAAAACATAGTTTAAACCAAACACAGCGGAAGACTAAGAAAGTACATTACAAACGGAGTTATTGTCCAAAGGATCATAACCTGATTAAAGAAATAATTAAAACATTCAAAAACCACCGCCGACTCCATAGTCCTTCTAATCTTCTGAGCTACTTCTTAACTGATGTGTCGAATCGAACGGATGACACCAGCCAACCATGCAAGGGAAAATATTGGTTGGTTAGTCTAAATGAATAGACTAGCAAGGGTTTAAAGCAGACTGGTTCGAAGCAGTCATATTAGGTTAGACTCATCGCTTCTCGGATAATAACCGATAACGGTAGTCAACCATCATATTCCTACTGGAATAAACAAGAGGTATGCACAGGAGAAGATTCTGGAAGACTGAATCTTCACATAAATTAACTCGAAAAGAGACTCCAAGAGATTGAGTCTTTAAGGAAGTATGACAAATCTAGAGAGTAACAGAATTATACAACAATGATTTAAAACTGACTGAGATGCTTCGGTTCACGACCAACCTCATCGCCTACAGCGAATCCAGATTGGAAAGAGAACGTACTACATTCAAGTCAAGACGAGTTTTCCTAGCTGCATTGAACTTAGCTGCACTACTCGCCCAATGTGTATTAATTATGTGCGTCAAGATAGCACTTATCTGATTTATGTTTCAAAAATACACATCACGTTATAGACTTTTACATGTGTACCCCACCAGTGGGACGACACATCTTAGTATACGTTTCGTCGAGAATGACGTATACCGAAAGGTTTGTGACACCAGCTAAGTGTCCTGTCTCTACACACTTGTGAAAGAGACCGATCATGATCTTAGAATAGTACCAGATGGGGACGAGCCATCCCGATACTAGATTATAAAGAAACGACTGGACAGAGTCCGAGTAACGTTCCTATTTAACAGTGCTAACTAAACAGTTACAGCACCACAACATTTACAGGATAAATCCACATAAAGGCCCGAAAGGCGATCACAGATAATAGCGTTGTTCTAACAGATATACAACCTATTATATGATTTTCAAAATAGTTTATCAAAACCGTTTCCAGACAAACAGAATATTCATTCCAAATTAATTACTCAGATAAACTATTGATAATTAATGTAAATATGGAACGAATTAGCAAGAGCGAACCGCCACTTGCCTTACTCCGCAGAATAGTCTAAAGACGTCAACTGGATTCCGGGCTCGACACGGTATAGTTCCGACAGCACAACAACCTTCGAGTCGACCCATAAAAGGAACCCTAAGTTAGATCTGACATAAACAGTATGAATCTAAACACGGTGAAAGAACACGAAAGAAAGACGCCACGACGACAACCGACCAAGCCAAAGCCACGAAGGCGTTCTAGGCACTGGCGGCGGTCGTCGTTCTTGGCGGCGGTCGCCGTATTCATCACAGCGGTCGCCGTGAAGAACACGGCGGTCGCCGTGACGAACTCAGACGACACAGAACGAGAGAAAACTCACCCCAAAACATGAGTGTGTTTCGACCCCTTTCAGCCTGGCTTGGTTTCTGACCTTCCAAGGCAACCACAAGGCTTCACAAAGGCTGCTGGAAACACCACTAACAACACCGACGAAAGCTTCGAAATTTCCGGCGAAGGCACAACTCTGGCGAGAGGCGAATTTGGCAGAGGTTTGGTGCTTGGATGGCTCAAAACCTCTCCCCCAGCACCTCCTTTTATATCCAACACATCTGGAGTTCGAAGACGAGGGCCTAGAGCTACTGCGGCGCTCGCCAGAAACAACGCCGGCGACCAATGGGCAACGACTGCTGGGCAACGATGACGGCACTTACGGCGGTCGCCGTAATTTACGGCGGTCGCCGCGGCATGACACATCAGCTGCCTCCTCGGGCGTTGGAACGGCGGGCGCCGTATCTTTACGGCGGTCGTCGTGCTTGGGTCTCACGACGGCGGTCGCCGCGACTTTACGGCGGTCGCTGTGACCCTTTGTCCCGCTCGTTCAGCTTTGAACGGATAAGACATTAAACCGGGATAAAAATTATCGTACGCGAACGACAATTAAAATCTAAGGCACCTTGTCTGTATATTATTCTACTTAGAAAAATATTACAGATACAGAGCACATTACAGAATGTCTCAAGCGACCTGAATTAAATCCGACATACACAACGGGTACTCGGGAAAATTCCATAATTCCCAAAATAACCTTACAAACGGGGTATCACATCTCCTCCCCCTTACAAGAAGTTTCGACCCTGAAACTTAGGTCGAGAATAACTCGGGAAAAATGCCTCAGCATATCTGACTCGGTTTCCCACGTCTCCCAAGTAACTTCTTCGGTCCCTAACTTGGACCACAGCACTCGTACCAAAGGTACGATCTTGTTGCGCAAATGCTTCTCCCGACGCTCCAAAATGCGCACGGGCAACTCTTTATAAGTACCATTAGCTTGAATCTCGATGTCCTCGTAACTAAGTACATGAGACTCATCTGGTACATACTTTCTGAGTAAAGATACGTGGAACACGTTATGCACCGGGTCAGCCGATGGTGGCAACGCCAAGCGGTATGCTAGAGATCCCACTCTATCCAGAATCTCGAATGGTCCCACATAGCGAGGGTTAAGTTTCCCACACTTACCAAATCTGAAAACTCCTTTGGATGGCGATACCTTGACAAAAACATTGTCACCGACCTCGAACTCGACAGTCCTGCGCTTCCGATCTACGTAGGACTTTTGTCGACTCTGAGCGGTCAACATCCTTTGTCTGATCAAAGCAATGTCTGAAGCCGTCCTTTCGACCAACTCTGGTCCAAGTAGAATTTTGTCGGCATTATCGTCCCAACAAATCGGAGATCTGCATCTGCGACCATACAAAGCTTCAAACGGAGCCATCTTGATTGTAGCATGCCAGCTATTGTTGTATGTGAACTCAATCAGACTCAAGTTGTCCTCCCAGCTAGTCGAACGATCGAGCACACAAGCTCTAAGCATATCCTCCAGAGTCTGGATGGTCCTTTCAGACTGGCCATCTGTCTAAGGATGAAACGCTATACTGAACCTCAACTCGGTCCCCATAGCCTTATGAAGTTCCTTCCAGAATCTTGACATGAAACGGCCATCTCGGTCTGATACAATGGTCTTAGGAATGCCATGTAAGCGGACAATCTCCTTCTGGTAAACTTCGGCTAGCTTTTGGGTTTCCCATGTGGTCTTGATGGCTATGAAATGAGCACTCTTCGTAAGCATATCCACAATTACCCAGATAACATCTCTCTGACTTCGAGTCTTTGGTAGCCCAGTGACGAAGTCCATGGAAATGTCCTCCCATTTCCATTCTGGCACGGGGAGAGGTAGCATCTCACCACCTGGTCTGCGGTGTTCGATCTTGACTTTTTGGCAAGTTAAGCACTTTGCCACAAAGTCTGCTACGTCCCACTTCATGTTTGGCCACCAAAACTTCTTCCTGAGATCCTTGTACATCTTGCTAGATCCAGGATGCACAGAATAAGCAGATGAATGAGCTTCTCTCATCACCAAATGACGAAGACCTTCTGTGTCAGGCACACAGATCCGATCCTGAAACCAAAGTGATCCATCATCCTGAACCACAAAACTGGGAGCTTTCCCATCCATCACTTCACTGCTTAACTTTACCAAGATGATGTCATCGACTTGCTTTTCTTTGATTTGATCCAGCAGTGTAGCCTGAATTTCCATCATACTCAGGTACCCTCTACGCTGGTCATACAAGACTTCAATGTCGCATGACTCTTGGTTTAGCTTTGTCTGAGCAGTAAGCAACGCAACCACAGTCTCGTGCGTTATCTTCCGGCTTAGTGCATCAGCTACTACATTAGCCTTGCCCGGATGATACAGCAATTCCATGTCGTAGTCCTTGAGCAATTCTAGCCAGCGGCGTTGTCTCATATTTAACTCCTTCTGAGTAAATATATACTTGAGACTTTTGTGGTCAGTGAAGACTTGGCATCTTATACCATAGAGGTAATGCCTCCAAATCTTCAGCGCAAAGACAACCGCTGCTAACTCAAGATCATGGGTCGGATAGTTTTCTTCGTAAGTCTTGAGTTGTCTAGATGCGTAAGCAATGACTCTGCCCCTTTGCATCAAAACACAACCAAGACCACACTTGGAAGCATCACTCGAGACCACATAATCATCATTCCCCTCTGGGAGTGCTAACACGGGTGCCGAGGTCAACCGTCGCTTCAACTCCTGGAAACTGACATCGCACTTGTCATTTCAGACAAACTTCTTGTGGACCTTGCGGAGTAGATTGGTCATCGGTAGAGCGATCTTTGAAAATCCTTCTACGAACCTTCTATAATACCCGGCAAGCCCAAGAAAACTGCGCACCTCCTTCACATTCCTGGGGCTGTATCCATTTAGCCACCGCTTCAATCTTTTGGGGATCAACCATAACCCCATTTTTATTGATCACGTGGCCTAAGAAAGCCACTTCCTTCATCCAGAATTCACATTTAGACAATTTAGCAAAAAACTGATGTTGTCTAAGGTTATATAGCAAAAAGCCGATCACTGCCTTATGACGCTTCCGTCAATCCATACCGAGAATAATTATCGTATGAGACCATGGTTATATAGGTCAAATCGCTTTGAATTTCTTACCCTTGATGGTAATCGACAATCCGACAGACGATTGGTTCCCACTAAATGGTCACCATCTTGGACCAGCCCACTACATGGTTCACAGACGACTCACTAGTGGCTCCGAGCCCATGCCCAGCCATTACCAGCGTCCACTGTTGCCATGAGCCGCTGTCCATACATCTCAACCCATCCTTGGTAGCTCCACCTAATTAATAGGCAGCCATCTCCTAAGAGGTTGTTGGTGAGTCTCGAACACGAGACCGTACCCCATACCAAGCAACGAAACATTAACTTGGTATAAACCAAAGGTTCATATATAAGAAGAGTTACAACAAAAGGGTCACAACCTCGTTGCACACACAACTTAACTTACAACCATCCAAAATTAAAGTCTGGGTAGCACCCACATTAACAACACATTAACAAAAGTGTAATGCCGATACAAAGTACTCTAAGAATTAGGATCATAGGGTCCATCCGCCTCACGCATCACGTACAGATGTTGACCCTGACTTCCAGAAGTCACTAGGGCTTTCCTCTTATCCTGCGCAGTTGTCTGCATCGAAGGATTGGAAGTCTCTGCTGGTTTAAACCTAGGTCTTTTGTTTGGACTAACAGACCCCTGATGAGACTCCGCTCCTTTCTGCATTTCCTGCTGACAGAACCTCTGTATATGCCCTTTCTTCCTACAACCAAAACATGCCTTCCTCTCATACCGACATGCAAAACTTTTGTGCCCAGAAGCACCATAATTGTGACACTGAATCACTCCGCTGCTCCAACCTGAGCCCCTGGCAGAGTCAGACTGAGTTGTCTCGGTCTTAGTACGACCAGACTTCTCAAACTTGGTAGGCGATGCCGGTCGTTTGAACGAACCAACCTGGCTCTGATACCACAACTGTAACACCCCCAAAACTTAACCCTTTTGGAAAGGTATTACCGCCAGTGACCCCAGTGTTCCTTATCGAGATCACCCAAGGCTTTACCAAAAATACATTTTATGAAATGCGATTGATACACAAAGATCAAGCATTAAATTCCAAAACATAACATTGTCAAGGAAACAAGAGTTACGGGATTACAACCCAATCCCGAATAGGTCAAAACATAGTTTAAACCAAACATAGCGGAAGACTAAGAAAGTACATTACAAACGGAGTTATTGTCCAAAGGATCATAACCTGATTAAAGAAATAATTAAAACATTCAAAAACCACCGCCGACTCCATAGTCCTTCTAATCTTCTGAGCTACTTCTTAACTGATGTGCCGAATCGAACGGATGACACCAGCCAACCATGCAAGGGAAAATATTGGTTGGTTAGTCTAAATGAATAGACTAGCAAGGGTATAAAGTAGACTGGTTCGAAGCAGTCATATTAGGTTAGACTCATCGCTTCTCGGATAATAACCGATAACGGTAGTCAACCATCATATTCCTACTGGAATAAACAAGAGGTATGCACAGGAGAAGATTCTGGAAGACTGAATCTTCACAGAAATCAACTCGAAAAGAGACTCCAAGAGATTGAGTCTTTAAGGAAGTATGACAAATCTGGAGAGTTACATTATCATACAACAATGATTTAAAACTGACTGAGATGCTTCGGTTCACGACCAACCTCATCGCCTATAGCAAATCCAGATTGGAAAGAGAACGTACTACATTCAAGTCAAGACGAGTTTTCCTAGCTGCACTGAACTTAGCTGCACTACTCGCCCAAGGTGTATTAATTATGTGCGTCAAGGTAATACTTATCTGATTTATGTTTCAAAAACACACATCACGTTATAGACTTTTACATGTGTATCCCACCAGTGGGACGACACATCTTAGTATACGTTTCATCGAGAGTGACGTATACCGAAAGGTTTGTGACACCAGCTAAGTGTCCTATCTCTACACACTTGTGAAAGAGACCGATCATGATCTTAGAATAGTACCAGATGGGGATGAGCCATCCCGATACCAGATTATAAAGAAACGACTGGACAGAGTCCGAGTAACGTTCCTATTTAACAGTGCTAACTAAACAGTTACAGCACCACAACATTTACAGGATAAATCCACATAAAGGCCCGAAAGGCGATCACAGATAATAGCGTTGTTCTAACAGATATACAACCTATTATATGATTTTCAAAACAGTTTATCAAAACCGTTTCCAGACAAACAGAATATTCATTCCAAATTAATTACTCAGATAAACTATTGATAATTAATGTAAATATGGAACGAATTAGCAAGAGCGAACCGCCACTTGCCTTACTCCGCAGAATAGTCTAAAGACGTCAACTGGATTCCGGGCTCGACACGGTATAGTTCCGACAGCACAACAACCTTTGAGTCGACCCATAAAAGGAACCCTAAGTTAGATCCGACATAAACAGTACGAATCTAAACACGGCGAAAGAACACGAAAGAAAGACGCCACGACGACAACCGACCAAGCCAAAGCCACGAAGGCGTTCTGGGCACTGGCGGCGGTCGCCGTTCTTGGCGGCGGTCGCCGTATTCATCACGACGGTCGCCGTGAAGAACACGGCGGTCGCCGCGAAGAACACGGCGGTCGCCGTGACGAACTCAGACGACACAGAACGAGAGAAAACTCACCCCAAAACACGAGTGCGTTTCGACCCCTTTCAGCCTGGCTTGGTTTCTGACCTTCCAAGGCAACCACAGGGCTTCACAAAGGCTGCTGGAAAGACCACTAACAACACCGACAAAAGCTTCGAAATTTCCGGCGAAGGCACAACTCCGGCGAGAGGCGAATTTGGCAGAGGTTTGGTGCTTGGATGGCTCAAAACCTCTCCCCCAGCACCTCCTTTTATAGCCAACACATCTGGAGTTTGAAGACGAGGGCCTAGAGCTACTGGGGCGCTCGCCAGAAACAACACCGGCGACCAACGGGCAACGACTGCTGGGTAACGATGACGGCACTTACGGCGGTCGCCGTAATTTACGGCGGTCGCCGCGGCATGACACATCAGCTGCCTCCTCGGGCGTTGGAACGGCGGGCGCCGTATCTTTACGGCGGTCGCCGTGCTTGGGTCTCACGACGGCGGTCGCCGCGACTTTACGGCGGTCGCCGTGACCCTTTTTCCCGCCCATTCAGCTTTGAACGGATAAGACATTAAACCGGGATAAAATTATCGTACGCGAACGACAATTAAAATCTAAGGCACCTTGTCTGTATATTATTTCACTGAGAAAAATATTACAAATACAGAGCACATTACAGAATGTCTCAAGCTACCTGAATTAAATCTGACGTACACAACGGGTACTCGGGAAAATTCCATAATTCCCAAAATAACCTTACAAAAAATACGGGGTATCACAGTGTGAGATTGCAGTCTTTTCAGTATCTTTTGGGGGCATACTCTGGCATCAAGGCGATGGTCGCCAAGGCCGAGGAGCGGGCTGCTAGGTCAGAGTCCGACCTCGCGTCCTTGAAGACTAAATTAGAGGGAGCGGAGAGTCGCTGCCGTGAAATCGAGCGTCGCCTCACCAGGGAGTTGAAGAGCTGTCAAGGGGAGTTGGTTGCATGTCAGAGGGAGTTTGAAGAGTGTCGGGCAAGCGTTGAGGAGGAGGTGAAACGGGCTCGGATCATCGATGGCGAGATTGCTGGCGACGTTGGGGCCTTTTATGCTGTGAAGTCGCGCATCGAAATGATCGAAGAGTTCAACGAAGGCAAGAACGGGCTATGGGACCTGAATGCGGAAAAGGAGACTCTGGACTCCATGTTCCCAAAAGGCGATCCTGGTCAGGAGTTGTTCTGCTTAGCCGGTGTCGGCGAAGAAGCCGCGGATGAGGGCATCGACAAGGACGAAGCCCACTCTGGCGATGTTAAGCCGACCGATGAGGTAGCCCCATTGGAGCCAGTCCCTGCCGAAGGTAATGTCATCGTCCCCGATGCCTGATTCGTTTTCTTTGCATATTTTGACGTTGTTTGTCCCATTTGTGTGTGGGTTTAGACATTTGGTGTTTTTGGATACTGTGTGTTTTGGCGACCCGTCCACCATCGCGGGTCGCAGAATATTTCTGTTTGATGAAGTCCTATAGATGTGTAGGCAGACAATGTGGTTTGGCGACCCGTCCACCATCGCGGGTCGCGTATTTGTATAAAAATGCTTTTATTTCGATGCAATTGTGTGTTTACATATAGAGTCATATGCTAGTCTGTTTCGTACATGTTCGTCGGACTTTCAAAGAAGTTGTCGACGACGTTTTGTATTTTGTGTGCGTCGGTTTCACCCGTGTGCTCCGTCGAGTGGGGTTTCACCGTATGTATGTATGTAGAGCAGGCATGCGATGTGTTTGTGTATGTGTTAGTCATGACATTATGCCGGGGAGGTAAGCAATTTGTTTATTGCGTAAATGTAACAAGGTGTTGTACCTTGTGTTTTGTGTAAGGCAGGCGGTGTGCCGACGTGCATGTGTTGTCATCTCCCCATGTTCCGATTGATCGTGTAATGTAAGCGCTATATGCGGATGACAGGATCCATTTGCGGACGACTGGGTCCAATGTAAATGTTGTTCTGCATTTGTGTTTTTGTAAGGAGGAAGTCCTCGCTTAGTGTCAGACGATGATATGTAAAAGAAAGTAGTGATGTACATGCGATAGATGGCAATGTGTAAGCGATAGCATGCGATATGTGGCAATGTATATGTGATAGCATGCGATATGTAGCAATGTATATGCGATAGCATGCGATATGAAGCCATGTATAGAATTTGTGTGATGTTTTACCTCGTCGGTTCAGAAATGGTAGAGCTTTAGATGTGCTGCGTTCCAACTTCTTAGGATCGGTTGTCCGTCTTTGTCTTCTAACTGATATGCTCCTTGTCCGACCACTTCGGTGATCAAGTAAGGTCCTTCCTATTGTGGTGCTAGCTTTCCGTCGGATGGATTCTTGGTGTTCTGGAAAGTTTTCCTTAAGACCCAATCTCCGACCTTGAATGCCTTAATTCGAACGTTCTTGTTGTAGCTCCTTGCGACTTGTTGTTGGAACCTGACCATCCTGATTCGGGCTTTCTCTCTGATCTCGTCCGCTGTGTCCAGATTGTGTGCTAGTTCGACGTCGTTTTGTTCAATTGTCTGAAGGTTGTAGCGAGCAGTCGGAACCAGTAACTTAGCCGGGATGACCGCCTCACTCCCGTAGACGAGAGAGAAAGGCGATTGCCCGGTCGCGTTCTTTAGAGTAGTCCTGTCGGACCAGAGAATAAGTGAGAGTTCGTCTGCCCATTTGCCTTTAGCCCCGGTGAGGCATTTCTTGAGGTTGTTTGATAATGATCTTGTTGCTGGATTCGGCTTGTCCGTTGGATTGTGGATACCGAGGTGTGGATGTGACCAACTTGATGTTCCATTGGTCGCAGAAGGCTCTAGTCTTATGACTGATGAACTGGGAACCGTTGTCGCACACGATTTCTGATGGGACGCCAAATCTGCACAAGATATTGCGTTTTATGAATGAAATGACGTGTTGATCCTTTACCTCTCTGTAAGCCTCGGCTTCGATCCATTTGGAGAAGTAGTCCGTCATGGCAAGGAAAAAGACTCTTTGACCCGACGCGGGAGGAAGCTTTCCGACAATGTCCATTCCCCATCTCATAAAGGGCCATGGAGCCAAGGTCGAATGGAGGAGCTCTGAAGGCTGACGATGGACGGGTGTGTGTCGCTGACAGGCGTCGCACTTCTTGGTGTATTCCATGGCATCTTTGTTCATTGTTGGCCAATAGTACCCGTTTCGTAGGGCCTTTCCTGAGAGGCTTCGCCCGCCAGTGTGGTTGCCACACTCTCCTTCGTGTAACGATTGCAAGATACGTCTGACTTCTGGAGTCTTAAGGCATCGTAGGAGTAGCCCTGTAACAGATCTTTTGTACAAGATGTTATCAATGATATCGTAAGAGAGTGCTTGTACCTTGAGCCTTTTTGCTTCTGTCTCGTCGTCGGGTAGAATGCCGTCTTTTTACCACCTGATGTAAGGTAGCATCCAGTCGTCATCGGCGTCGATGATGTCCTCTTCGGGTCGGTCGCCTATTTCCATGGCGATGAGTTCTTCAAGTGATGTTGTTAACTTGACGGATGTCCTTGGGACGGCTGGCGTCATGATGTGGGCTAATGGTATATGTGGAAATTCTTTCGGGTCTAGGACGGATCCTAGATTGGCGAGTGCGTCAGCTTGGGAGTTAAGGTCCCTGGGTACCTGTCGGATGTTGAATGTCTAGAATTGTCCGATTAGTTTCCTGGCTACCTCCAGGTAGGCTACCATTCTAGTATCCTTGGCGTTGTACGACCCTTGTATCTGGTTTACGACCAGCAGGGAGTCGCAGATGACTTCGATCTCTCGGACCCCTAGATCGCGAGCCAGGATGAGTCCGAATATGAGTGCTTCGTATTCAGCTTCGTTGTTAGTTGCATCCCACTCACATCTGACGACTTGAGCTATCTTGTCCCCTTGTGGTGATTTCAGCACGACCCCAAGCCCCGATCCTCTGGCGTTCGATGCCCCATCTGTGTGGAGCTCCCATGTACCTGTCTCGTATGTCGCGAGTAGTTGTGTCGCTTCTTTAGTGGCTTCTTGCTCTAGGGTCGGACTGAAATCGGCAACAAAGTCGGCTAAGGCTTGCGACCTGATCGTCGTCCTAGGCTCGTACTCGATGTCGTAACCACTGAGGTCTATGGCCCATTTGGTCATTCGTCCTGTGAACTCGGGTTTCCTCATGATAGCTCTCATGGGATGATTAGTGCGAACAGTAATAGTATGGGATTCAAAATATGGTTTGAGTTTATTTGAAGCCATTACCAATGATAGTACGAGCTTTTCAAGTGATGAATACCTCGTTTCGGCTGATAATAGCGTACGACTGACGTAGTATATTGGCGACTATTTGCCATCCTCCTCTCTGACCAGTACAGCGCTTACGGCCGACTCTGACACTGCAAGATAAAGAAATAAGGGCTCGTCGCCTTTAGGTTTGGTCAGTAACATGGGACTGGCCAGGTACTCTTTGAGGTTCTGGAACGCTGCTTCGTGTTCTTTCGTCCATTGAAAGGACTTGTTCTTCTTGAGCGCGTCGTGGAAGGGTTTGCATTTGTTGGATGATTTGGAGATGAATCTGTTCAGAGCTGCTATCCGACCTGTGAGCTTCTGTACGTCTTTGACACATTGGGGGGATCGGAGGTTGATGAGAGCCTTGATCTGTTCTGGGTTGGCCTCTACTCCTCTTTGTGTCACCATGTATCCTAAGAACTTCCCTGACGACACTCCAAATGAGCATTTAGTAGGGTTTAGTTTCATGTTGTACCTTTTGAGCACCTCGAAGCTGTCGCGCAGGTGGTCTATGTGATCTTCTTTCTTTTTGGATTTGACCAACATGTCGTCGATGTAGACTTCCATCGTGTCTCTGATTTGGTCTTTGAACATTTTGTTGACTAGTCGTTGATATGTGGCTCCTGCATTTTTCAGACCAAAGGGCATTACTTTGTAACAATAGATACCTTGGCTGGTGATGAATGTTGTTTTTTCTTGGTCGTCGGGATCCATGAGGATCTGATTGTAGCCGCTGAAAGCGTCCATGAAGGTGAGCATTTTGTGCCCCGCTATGGCGTCGACCATGGCGTCGATATGGGGTAGAGGAAACGAGTCCTTGGGACAAGCCTTATTGAGGTCTGTGAAGTCGATGCAGACTCTCCATTTGCCGTTCTTCTTCTGGACTACGACCACGTTGGCTAGCCATTCAGGATAGTGGACCTCTCTGATTTTTCCTATTTCCAATAAGCTTCTGACTTCGTCGTCTACTATCTTGTTCCGCTCGGGAGCGAACTTCCTGCGTTTTTGCTTGACAGGGGGATGAGATGGATCCACATTTAATTTATGAGTAATAACATTTGGAGATATTCTGACCATATCCTCATGCGACCATGCGAAACAGTCGGCATTGGCCCTGAGAAAGTCAAGGAGTTGTTGTCTGGTCGAGTCGTCCAAGTCCGACCCGACCCTTACTGTTTGGTTTGGCTTTGAAGGGTCTAGTGCGATCTCGTCGAGTTTTTCCATTTCTGGTTCGACGTACCGACTAGGTCCTTCGCCGCTCTGTGGTTGCTACGCGGTCTTGCGTTCGACCGCGTTCTTCATGGAAGCGACGTAGCATTCCTTTGCGGTCTTTTGATCTCCTTTGATTTCTTGGACTCCCCATTCAGTGGGGAATTTGATAACTTGATGATATGTTGAAGGTACTGCCTTCATAGCGTGTATCCACGGTCTGTCAAGAATACAATTATAGGGAGACGGACAGTCTAAGACTAAGAATTTCACCTGTTGGTTGACTCCTCCAGCGTATGTGGTTAGAATGATTTCACCAGTCGTATGCTTAACCTCGCCACTGAACCCGACCAGTGGGGTCGACTTCTTGATTAGGTCGTTCTCAGTCAAACCCATTTATTTAAGAGCATCAAGGGTCAAGAGATTTGTCGAGCTCCCTGTATCGATTAGTATTCTCCGTATTAAGCAATTTCCAATGGACAAAGAGATTACCAGACCGTCGTGGTGACCATCCGACCCGTCGGAGTCGGACTCGTTGAAAGTGACCGTCGGAAGGTCGGAAGTTCTCCCTGGCTTGAATAACGACGCTTCGGTCTTATCGCCCTTGCTTTCTCTGGCGTGTCGCTTGGCCGCGGAGTACGTGTTCCCACATATGTCCGATCCTCCTGAAATGGTATTGACAATTTTTGTATGGACATGAGATGGGGGTTTGTTTTGTTTTACCTGATCTCGGCATTCCATGGTAGCCTTTGCCCGCTCCGAGATTACGTCGCGTAGGAACCCTTGTGAGAGCAGCCTAGCGACCTCCTTTCGTAGGGTGATGCACTCGTCGGTCAAATGACCGTGGTCGCCGTGGAATTCGCACCATCGACTCATGTCCTTCTTGATATCCGGTCGGTCGCTCTTTCGGGGCCATCTTACGTCTTTTCCATACTTGTCGAAACTCTTGACGAGCTCCGACACGGAAACGTTAAAGTTATAAGATTGGACCCTGGGAGGCAATGCAGAACCATCTCTCCATTCCTGTGACCTGTCTTGGAAAGAGTTTACCTGATTTGGTTCGTTTCGAGTACGAGAATAGGGATGTGGACGTCTGTCTCGACGGTTGTCGGAGGAATGTTTTCGATCTGATGGATCGGGTCCGCATGAGGCTTTACGCGACTCACGGTCCTCTTACAATCTTACCTCGGCCATAGTTTTGGCCTGGACATCTTCAAAGCTTTTGCATGGGTACTTCGTAATCTCGTCGTAGAGATTGCTGTCTTTGACTAAGCCTTGTCGGAAGGCTTCGATAGACATTGTGACGTCACAGTGGGGGATTCCCACTTTCTCTTTGTTGTACCTGTTAAGATAATTCTGGAGAGGTTCATTGTACCTTTGCGTGACTCGGTAGAGGTCACTCAAATGTTTCTCGTGCTTCCGACTGCTGGCGAACTGACTCTTAAAAGAGTTGACCAGATCCGCGAATGATGCGATCGTTCCCTGAGGCAAACGCATAAACCAAGTTAGTGCGGGACCCACGAGGGTTGTGCCAAAGCTTTTTCACATGAAGGCCTCGCGGCTCTCCCTTGAAACAGATACAGCCATTAGTTTTTGTTTATAGAGAGAGATATGGTCATCTGGATCGGTGGTGCCGTCGAACGTCGCCATGTTGGGGAGATGGAACTTGTTGGGGATCTCGACCCTTGCGATTTCTTCGACGAATGGGGATTCTTCGAATCCGCCGGACGCTTCTCTCTCGATCGGTTGCGGGACTCCTGGGAGCCTGTTGAAGCGATCGTAGATCGTCTTCATATGTCGGTCGAGCGTCTGTTGGAAAAGAGCCATGATATCTGGCGGATTGGCAACCTGTGGTTCGTCGATTCGGGGCCCAACAGACCCGATCGGTGTGGAAAAGGTGACATGGTTAGTCGAAAATGGACTAGCGAAAGGAGTTCGAGACGTACCCTCAGTGTGTCCAGGACGTCGTACACTCGGAGGCATTGGCTCGATGTTGTCCATGTCGAGGCGTGTTCGGACACTGCCGTGGGCGGGCGTGTTTCTAGATCCTGAAACCCCTGATTGTACCTGTGACTTAAGAGACTCATTTTCACGAGTTAGTTGCGCGATCTCGGCTTCGGATTGGGTTGACAAAACGGATAGGGCTTCAGTTTTTTGACGTTGTTGGGCTAGTTCCTCTTGAAGGGCGGCCATTTTTTGAGAGAGTTCTTGGAACTGGGTTGGAGTAGGATTTTCGGTTGGGTTTTCTGTAGTTTGGGTTTCGTCTTCGAGACGTGGTTCTTGATTGTCAGTAGAAGGATCGATAGTCATGGTTGGAAAGTTTCGAAAGGATGATCGGCAAGTTGCCCCACGGTGGGCGCCAAATTGTTTTGGGGCGAAAAGATCAGACGACCTAAATCGCCTTAGACGGGGTAACTAGTCGATCGAATGATAAAAAACAATCCAAACCAAGCAAGCAATAGATAAACAAAGAATAAATATGTAATAGCGTGATGGTTTTATTAGATGTCGTGTTTAATCAGACTGAATCGTGATACAACTTATCGTGATAAAACCAGAGATCGAGTGGGACTCGACCAGTGACTTGTGAGTGGCGACCGGCGGGGGTCAGGCGTAGGAAGCCGTTAGAGAGCTAGATTGAGAGCGAGAGTGCTATTCTGGTGTGTTTTCTGAGTAAGAATGCTCGTGTCCCTTGCGTAATTGTGCGTGTTGTTTCTTATCCTCTTTGTCGTCCCGATATGGTAAGTCTTTCACCCTTGTTACCGTTTTGCATTTCTTGCCGAATATTTCATCTTCAATGTTGAGAGTAATGGCGAAGATTGCGCCATTGAATCTCTGTGATTACGTTGGTTTTAATGTTATGGCCGTTGCGTGATCTGGGCATTAAATGCGTGGCGAGATCCTTGCGATCCTGTCGGATGATACTCGACCAGAGAAGTCTCGTCGGCTCCTTTGGGCTTTTCCTCTGTTCTTCCGATCTGCAGTGGGCTTGAGTTCGATCCACTTGATCCGTCTTTCTCCTGGGATGCCAGGCCCAACAATAGTCATTTCTATTTTAGGGTTTGTGCCTTTTGTATGCTTGCATGGGCTAGCCCACTAGGCTCGACTCGGCCCATCTGATGTCTCGCCTCTAGTATTTAAGTCAAACTATGTTATTTGTTTCAGCACGTTCAATTTTAATCAAGGTTTCAAGTAGAGTGTTTATCCTCCTTCCCTTGATCGGACGTCACCCTCTATCTTCGCATCCACATTCCCTTCGCCGCCGACGCTACGGCAATTGCTTGAACCTTCAAGCCAAGTCTTCCTTCGCATCTCCCTTCCTCCGCAGTCGACGCTATGACACCAAAGACTTGTCTTTTCAAGTCATCTATCCCTCATCAAATCGCTTCCGCCATCGCTATCCATTCGTTCCATCAATCGATTACATAGCGTTCGCCATCGCCCTCGCCATCGACGTTGTCTTCACTGTTGTGACACTCAACGTGACACTCAGCCTTGCCGACACTGCGACCTTCCAGACCACCTCCATCGGGTTCGCTTTGCCACCATCTTGTCAACCTTTCGTGCAAGACAACGTGACTTCTCGCCCAAGACTAGATCCAAAGGTGTCGCCTTTGACAATTGGCTTGTCATCGGAGGCAAGAACACATCAACTGGCATCAGAGCCCAGCAGTCTTGTAAGTCACGAACTCAAGTTTGCATCTTGTTTACAATTTTTTTTCTTGACCCCCATTGTTTGTTTTTATAAGATCTTGAGAAAAACCAAATTAAGTTTCCATATTTGCATTACCTACTCGGTTTCTACAAGATAATATCTTGGCCGAAATTTTTTCCTTGTTCCCTAAGTTTTGGTGTGTTAGGTAATTTGTTATCTTGCTTGCTAGAATATTTTGTTTCCTTGTTTCACGCATGGACAGAGTTTCCTTGTTTTCTAGATTTTGCTTTTTAGTTAAGTTAGCCGAATTTCCTTCTATAAGATATCTATCAAATTTTATCTTCTCTCTCCTATCTCTAAAGATCGCACTTGTGATATTCTTGTTACTTAGACTGTTTTCTTTTGTTTCCTTTTGCAATCCGAAAAGATCAAAAGATAAGATCTCGGATATTATATATTAAAAAAAAAGATATCAAAAAGATATTCAAAAAAAAAAAGTTTCCAAGTTAGGTAAAGCCAAAATAAGGCAACCCTAACCCACTCGACTCGATCTAAGCTCATCTTCTCAACCTATCCACCGCCTAGGTCAAGCTTCCTAGAAGGTATTTTCTTGCTTATTAGGTTGCTTTGTTTACGTTTGTTTTAGGGTTTCAATTTGGTCTTGTTTGTTTGATTGCAACTTGCTTGATACACCATCACTTGTGCAAGCCAAGCCGCCCTCACGGCAAGCCAAACTAGCCCTACCTACGTGAACTTTGTGACTTGACTAGTGATTTTCTTGGTTGTTGTTCTTTGTTGTCTTTTGGTTTGTTTTTACTTCCATGTCTGGCCATATTGTTATAAGTAGCATGACGGTTGGACACAGTAAAGACCAACTTGGAGTCGACAAAACCAACCCAAATCCATCGCCGTTGGGTCTACCACAAGACCAAACACCGATTGACCCCCCACAACAAGACCCCCTCATGGAGTTGTCCGAGGAGCAACGAGAGATCCAAGCTCTTCGTCAACGCATTGCTCAATTTGAAGCCAGAGAACGCGCGGCACAACTCGTGCCCACTCCAACACCCCTAAGTGCTATGGACGCGCCGGCTCAACCACGAGCCATTGATGCCGGTCCATCGAAGACAAGAATAGACAAAGGCAAAGGAATCTTGCCTTCTACATCTCATCATCAACCACAACTCAATCGTATGCAAAGTGTCATCGAGAGTCGCCAAGGCTTCGTTTCGCACACGGACCGCTACGTGCCCAGAGCCACACCCGCTGGCTTCGACACCGGCTCCGATAACGACCGCGACGCCGAGGACACTCAAGGTGAGTTTTCTGAACCATACAACTTTGATGATCGCTATGCCTCTAGGAGAACCCAGAGACGCGTACCGGGATCAGCGCCTCGCGAAGGCCGCCCTCGCCGAGCCGATCAAGCCGACGCGACGCCAAGGAGACCCAGTCGCCGACCACGTGGGCATACGCGACGCGATGATCAATTGAGGACCCCAACTACCCATCCACGGAGTCATGATGTCCGCGATCATCTTCGACACCAAAGTGTTCGGACGCCGCGTTACGGATCCGATGGCTATGCGTCGATCACACCCAATGTCCACGACGACTTTGACGAGTATGACGACGAGGAGATCGAGGACTCAGGTATGGTCAATCCTAATTTTTTTTCACCCCCTCTTGGAGATCCACTTGAATTGCAGGATCACCCTTCGGATTGGATACCTCCACCGCGTCTCCAGCCCCAAGGAGAACGCGTTCGTGACATTGGCGGTGAGCGCCGCGATGTTATACCCTGGGGCATTCGCCGAGCCGACTACGATGCCCAGCAGCGAAGACGCCAACGCGATGACGCCTACGTACCAAGGGATGAGTTTGCTCGCGGAGAAGATCACCAAGATCGCGATAGATGCCAGGTTGGACGCGATAGACCCCATGGTGTGCGCGCCTATGAGAATCCTCTCTATTCCGCCGCGCCAAACAACGCATTCAACCAAGCACCTGCCCAGCCTCGATACCAATGACATGAAGTCAAGGTACATATCGAGCATTTATTTGGGGAATACAATCCCTCTGTTTTTCTTGAATGGGTGCAGGCTACGGAGTACACCCTTAGATATTGTCGAGTGCCACCTGAGGAGCATGTCGACGCCGCGACACTTCACTTCTGAGGAGCAGCCCGAGTGTGGTGGCATCGCTTCGAGGATGACTGCGTGCGTCGCCACAGAACACGAGTCACAGAATGGCATCAACTAGTCTACGTGATGACCAAGAAATACGTGCCTCCAGACTATAGGAATCAAATGAGAATGGAGATAGCCATGGCTCGACAAGGGTCGATGACTCCACTCGAGTTCTTTTCCAAGCTTGAAGACATGTATTACAAGGCCAACATCTCTGTTGCACCATCGACTTTGAGGACGAAATTCTTGAGTGGCTTAAACACAAACATATGTGATCAACTCGAGATTTTGCCCATCAAATATTTGAACACACTCACACATACGGCGATGCAAATTCATGCACAAATCTCCCGCCGGAAGTCTTACACTTTTCCAAGTGGCCCACAAAAGTATTCTTCTAACACTAGTGGATTACCTTATACTCATGTTCGCCCTAGTGTCTCTGCCACAGCCGCGTCGGGCCAAGCCCCCAAAGCGAAGCCTTCAACGCCAAGCACCGCGCCGCACCAGAACGCGCCCGGACAAGCTCGAGTGGGCACAGATCGCGCGCGTGACCTTGAGTGTTACAAGTGTGGTGGAAGAGGCCACTATAAGAAGGATTGCCCAAACGCTAGAAAGGTTTTGTTCTCCACGGCCGCCGCCGGCTATGAGTCTTGCGACGACGAGGACCAAACCCTAGAGGCCATCGATGAAGGCATCGAAGAGAAGGAAGACGCCTATGACTGCGAACCCGCTTCCTTGAACGTGGGCACACCATTGAGTTTGGTAACGCGTCGTCTCCTCACAGTCAAGGAAGCGAGCCTCCACGACCAACGCGAGAACTTGTTCCACACAAGGGCTCTCGTCCAAACGGTTTCCTTGAGTGTCATAGTTGATGGAGAATCATGTGCAAATATTGTGAATGAGAAGGCCGTGTTACACTTCAAGTTGCCTACGACGCCTCATCCCCAACCTTATGCCCTCCAATGAGAAGGTCGTGTTACACTTCAAGTTGCCTACGATGCCTCATCCCCAACCTTATTACCTTTTCCATTGGTCCATACATTGACAAAAATTTATGTGATGTGATTGCAATGGACACCACCCATCTCTTGCTTGGGCGTCCATGGCAGTTTGATCGTCGCGTGCTTCACGATGGGTATCTAAACACCTATGTGTTTACCTACTACGGGAAGCGCGTGACTCTCTTACCTATGTCTCCCCATGAGATTTTACAGGCTCAGGTCGAGCGTGATCGAGAAAGGACTATGGAAGCAGCAAAGCTCACGTCAAGATCAACACGACGCCACTCAGATCCTAGAGATGCTTCCAACACCGCAGACCCAAGTAGCCGGACAACGCGTTCTTCCAAAGGGCACAAAGTTGTTTGTAACGACCAAGAGCCAACAGCGCGATCTAGAGGCCAGGACGGTGCAAAGACCGCGTTACAAAGAACCTTAGTGCACATCTTGCTTCTTGGACCTCCTCGCGACCTCCATGCTACCTTTCAAGGCAACACGCCATGTTTCCTGTTGGTGCCAACGCGTTGCACTACAGAGACCCCCATCAGGGAAGCTTTGCCAGAGGCGCCTCCCCAAGCTCTACCAGCCTTGTGTGGCATTCAAAGCACAATCGACTGGTTGACTGGTGCCTATCTGCACAAACGCGGCCGCCATCGATTCGTGTTCGACACCGGAGACCTCCATTGGGTGCACTTGCAAAATGACAAATCCCAATTGCGACGCAAGCACCACTTGGTTCCACGCGGAGAAGGGCCATTCCGCGTCGTGAAAGCCATTCGAAATACCATTAACCAAATTGAGCTGCCTAGAGGCTATGGCATCCACGCGGCCTCCGACGTCGCGGATTTGGAGAACATTGTGGAGCACAAGATCGATGTTGGTGAAGCGGGGATGCTTCATAACCAAGTGGGGGAGGGTGATGTAACCCTGCCTCCCATGACGGCCCAAGGCGAGGAAGAAGCCATGAGCCTACGCTCAGAGGGCCCAGTGACAAGGTCTAGGTCTAAAGCCATCGCCGCCGCCGTCGCGTCACTTGTCGCACGCGTCGTCACTGGCCAAGGAAGCCCAGACGCCAACCCAAGACTTGTCGTCCTCGCCACCATCGGCATCGAAACATCGCGATCATCGCAGCCGGCATCGCGTGCACCCACTCGCGAGGCCATCGACCCTTCGTCGCCGTTCCTCGCGGTGTTTGCATCCATGCCTTCGCCGCGTTCTTTTTTAGACACTTTCTATATTTGTTATTATTGCTTATTTTAGATAGTTTCCTTTTATAGTCATTTCTATTTTAGGGTTTGTGCCTTTTGCATGCTTGCATGGGCTAGCCTACTAGGCTCGACTCGGCCCATCCGATGTCTCGTCTCTAGTATTTAAGTCAAACTATGTTATTTGTTTCAACACGTTCAATTTTAATCAAGGTTTCAAGTAGAGTGTTTATCCTCCTTCCCTTGATCGGACGTCACCCTCTATCTTCGCATCCCCATTCCCTCCGCCGCCGACGCTACGGCAATTGCTTGAACCTTCAAGCCAAATCTTCCTTCGCATCTCCCTTCCTCCACAGTCGACGCTACGACACCAAAGACTTGTATTTTCAAGTCATCTATCCCTCATCAAATCGCTTCCGCCATCGCTATCCATTCGCTCCATCAATCGATTCCATCGTGTTCGCAATCGCCCTCGCCATCGACGTCGTCTTCGTTGTTGTGACACTCAACGTGACACTCAGCCTCGCCGACACCGCGATCTTCCAGACCACCTCCACCGGGTTCGCTTCGCCACCATCTTGTCAACCTTTCGTGCAAGACAACGTGACTTCTCGCCCAAGACTAGATCCAAAGGTGTCGCCTTTGACAATTGGCTTGTCATCGGAGGCAAGAACACATCACTCCCCGCCGCCGCTTTCTTCCACCCCCACCCCTGCCGAACCCGCCGGACTCGCCGAACCCGCCACCGAACTAGCCTCCCCGTCGCTTGTAGCCCATCCGTCGGCGCTTCCTTCCAGCCTCCCCGACTCGTGCATCTCCTCGCGCCCATCCGCCGCGTGAAGGTTCTCGCCCGTGTGAAGCTCCTGCGCCGCCGCACCTCCCTCCGTCGTGACTCCCTCTGCCGCCGTGGAAATCCCCTTCGCCATTGATGCTCTGTAAAAGCTCGGATGTGTCGCCACTGCAATTAGGTTGGACGGAATTGGGAAGAAGAAGTTGGGCGCGTCTATATAGCGCCCCTTTGGGCGCTACATAGATGCGCCCAAATTATTTTAAAAAACTTTTAAATATTTTGTGAAATAAAATTAATAAAAAAAGTTTTTTATTTTTTTTCAATTTTTTTTAAATCAACTGGTTTTTTTATTATATTTATTTTAAAATATAATTAAACCGGTTTACTTCAACCGGGTGCAACCACGTTGCGCTCAAGATTAATTTTCTTTTTAAAAAAAAATTATCCTCTTTTTAGGGGCAACCTGATTGCGCCCAAAAAGGAGTACACGACTTAAAAAAAACGGGTGCAAAGATTCTGCCTGGTGTGAAAATGAATCTCCTAAAAATTTATCAAGCCTCGTTCATGGCTCGGGAATTACATACATTTTTTTTTTGATAAGGTAAAAATTAGATTGGAAACCACAGACGAGTCGGTTTCTCAATCTATAGCATCCTTATGGATGAGAATTACAAATTCTAGACAATCTCTAAAGCCTTCCAAGGGAACCTGATGAACCTTCTTCGCGATGAAATCGGCCACGACGTTGGTTTCTCGGAAGACGTGAGAAATCTGCACTGAAGAAAACAGTTGTAAAATACACATGATATCAGAAATTAGCATTTCAATATCCCATGGACAGTGCTAGATTTGGTTAAGGACATTCACGATGGTAAGGTTGTCACATTCAAGATGAATATTGGTAATGCCTAATTCATAAGCCTTTACTAGGGCATTTCTTACTGTCAGTGTTTCTGTTTTAAGCGGGGTTGAAATACCGCATTTATCCCTATAGATGAAAAGTGGTTTTCCCGTATTGTTCCTGAAAATGTAGCCAAAACTAGATTCACCATTGGTTTTGGTGGATCCATCTGTGTTGATTTTAATTATGTTATCCGGAGGCTTTTTCCATTTCTTTATTGGTCGTCTTACAATGTTCGTTTTATAAGCTTTATGATTGTCTTCTATAAGACAGTCAGGGTTCCAGTTTTTTGTTTTATTCTAGTTTTCAATTTGTTTCTTAATGTAAATTGATACATCCTTAATGGGTTCGACATCATCATTTGTTCTACCAAAGCTTTGTTGGTTTCTAAAGAACCAAATGCTCCACCAAGAGACCATTAATTCTGAGAATTGTGGTCTAATAGTTTTTTGTCGAATTTCTTCAATGATTTCATTAATTTTTTTGTTTCCTATGTTTAGGGATGTGATTATGCCAAAGGTGTCATGATTCAATTTTTCGATTGTTTTTAGGGTATGCTTGCATTGGAAGAGGACGTGGTTCAAATCTTCCAACTGAGCATTGCAGCGTATACAACCCGGGGGGTTGCAATGCCCTTTTCTACTAATCTAGCTTTTGTTGGGATTCTATTTTTCATTATTTTCCAGACAAAGTTTTTAACTTTGGGATACGTATCCTTTTTCCAGATCCAAGATGAATCATAGGCCGTGTAACTCTTGTTTTTGTTAATTAGTTCCATAGCAGAATCTACTATATAATAACTAATGCAGAATGGCGGCTGAGCAGCACGCGCCCCGAGATTGAACCCGTGTTTTTCGCTGCCATGTGTCACAGCTGGATTAATTTGCACATGTGTCACCAGTTTGCTTACTGTTGTTATTTTTTGTAAAAAGCTATGATTCTGAGCGATTCTGGCATAATTTTCTTACCTAATTGTGCAGAGAATTGTTTTGTATGGTTTTTTTTTATATCTTAATCTTTCCAAAAAAACAAATAAAACTAAGAGCTACGTTTTAATTGAAACAACCGATCTATATTGTGAATATTGCATACAATTCTGAATGTAATAATGAAAAAGTTGCAATCAATAAAACAACAGAATTGTGCAGCATATGATTTATACAAAACATTATAAATTTTAAACCATAAGAGAAATAATAGAATCTGAACACAATCCAAATTTCAAAGACCAAAATTAACCTAAAACATAAATTAAATGCCTAGAATGAAATCTCTAAAAATAACACATTGCACAAAACTGAACCTGTGCAATTAAATGCACACAAACTGAAATTAACTATGACCAAATACATATGCAAAAACTTAATACACCTGCAGAAAACTTGCAACACTGAAAAAATAACACATTGCACAAAATTGAACATGTGCAATAATAAAACATGCAATGCTAAACCTGAACCAGACACAAAGCACAATAAAACTGACAATAATACACTAATACAGAAATTATGCAATTGCTGCCTCGACGCCCAAATTCTGCAAACCAATCCTATGAACCTGACCATAAACAGACATATGACATAATATTTTAGCATTTAAAATATCTGCATTGGTTACGTGAATCATATAAAAGGAAGTCACAGAAATTATATTACAGTATATATGACACAGACAAAAAAATGTGATTTCTGTTTCCCAAGGACAGAAATTCGGCATATCTTATAATCTGAGAAAAATAATATGTGCTTTCTGTTTCCCAGTGACAGAAATTTGGCATATCATAAAATATCCATAAAAAGCAAAACTTATTATAAGATCTATGCATTCCAAAAATACAAGACTACATCTCTTTCACATAGTCGACTATAAATCTATACCATCTCAGTTATTGTAAAACCCTAAACCACAGCAGAATAGAGACATTCAAGAGGTAATGCTTAACTAAAGCAGAACTCAGTCATTTAAGTAATTCTTATGTCATTGCAAACCGAACTGATTTTGATTTTTTTGTACTTTGTTTCAGTTTTATTCAGGATATCCAGAACTCAATAACAAGGTAATAATTCATTTACTATACTCTGTGCAACATTGAATATCTATTTTTTATGTTCATATCAATGTTAGTATAGTATCCGTACCTTCAGGTTTTCTTTTTTAGATCTTGAAATCCCATGAGTTGCCAGAACATCATCCCCTTCCATATCTCTTCACCAAACTGCAGATCTGTTCATATGGAAAAGAATTGTGTAATTTTGATCTACAAAGTAATGCATCATGACATAAATCAAACTGTAGATCTGCAAAGAAAGGGATAAAGATATAAAGAGATAGACACAGAAAGACATAGATTGTGTTTACATTTATCACTTTGGAACTGGGCAGGACATCTCCCTTCCATATCTGTTCTCAACCTCCAGACATCCTCATGAAGAGAAAAAAATGAAACAAAAATGATTTTTAGAGATAGACAGAGTAGATTAAAAGAGAGAGACAGACAAATAGATCCTGCATAAGTAGGAAATAAATTATTGTTTTTGTTCTTTAATGAGGCATGTCTACCTAAGTCAGTATAGAAGATGCTCCGAGAGACTATTACGTTAGTCCTTTTGCCAATGAAACAAATACTCTCTCGGAGCAACTCCATACCGACTAATAATAGCCCCTCTATTTTTAACAATGTCATTTGAAAAAGATGTCTTTCATATATACGTCGGAGCCAAGAGCAAATAGATATATAGACAAAGAGCTTACGTTTATTCTTTCTTTGATGAGGGTATGTATATAGAGAAATAGATATGTGCAATCCTCACCAATCTCCAGATATTGACACCATGACAAAATAGTCTGCAACACACTATTTTTTCAAAGAATTCAGTATTTTCCAGTAAATGCAAAAATCATATACAAAGTTAAAACTGAAAGTATACCAATTATTTTCAGATGGGGTTTAAATTTTGTTGTATTAAAAACTGATTCTATTTCATAAATTCATTTTTTTGTTGTAATTCAGATTTTATATTGATGTTAATATAAATACTGAAAATTGTTTATTCTGAATTGTAGATGTCAAAAATTATACAGCACGTGAAGGATATTACAGGTACCCGAGGTAATCATGAACTTAAGGTTCGTGTAATCCGTTTATTTAAAGTTCCAAAGAAAGACGATCCAACTCAATACGGAACGACTGAACTAATTCTAATGGATGAGCAGGTACTGATTAGTAGTTTAAATGTTAACAGATTGTTTTGTGTATTTACAAAATTGTGTGCCTAATCTTGCAATTAAATTCAATTCTGTGATTAGAATTCTGTGATATCATTTTTCAGGGTGACAAAATCCATGCAGTCATTAAAGAAGCTTTTATGGTTAGCTTATCTTTATTAAAAGAAGGAGGTGCTTATTTGATTTCAAATTTCGGAATTGCCCTATATGATATACCATTTAAGTTTTCTGATCACAAGTATAAGGTCATATTTTATCGCAACACTACCGTTAAACCATGTTCGACCATTTCTGTTCATGTTCATGGATTCAAATTTACTGCATTTGAAAAAATCCTCGACGAGTCATTGGATAAAGGATATCTTTACGGTAAGTTATTTCTGAATATTTTAATATTAAAATCCTTTAACTATGTTGTTTTTATGTGTATAATATGCTTCATTAATATCGTACATTTTATGTGTAGATGTTATTGGTGAATTGGTTGGAATTGGTGAGCAGATAGTGACCTTTACTAAAAGCAATGGCAAAGATGGTAAAAGAATTAATTTGCAATTAATGGATGCAAGGTATTAATTATTTATCATTTCTTATTAATTTTTAATGTCATTACACAAATTAAACATTTTTTGTTCATAAAATGATGATTTCTAACTTTTATTTTGTTCATATCACAGTAACAATATCATTAATTGTACTCTATGGGATGATTTTGCTGATTTATGTCGTCCATTTATTGGCGCATCAAATCAAAATACGGTCGTTGTTATAGTTCAGTTCGCTAAGCTTGGGAAATGGAATAATTCACCTAATGTGTCAAATGGATATTATGGCACAAGGGTGTATTTTGACGATGAAAGTATTAGCGATATTTCAAAATTCAAGGAAAGGTATATTCTGATGTTTTATTTTTACATATCTGTTTATATTAATTGTAAGTATTCTATTATATTGTTCAGCATACTGTTTCTCAAATAGTTTCTTTTGGATATTTGGTTATTTTAATTGAAAATAATTTAATATATTGTTTCTTAAACTTTAGTATATCAAAACAATCTGCTTCAAAGGGTGGTAATAGTTGTGTACAACTATCCAGTGAGCGATCATACTCTTCTTCCGATATTTTCTTGGATGTGAGTGCAAGAAAAACGTTGGATGAACTGTATTAACATCTTCATGAGCGTGGAACGGTAAGTTAAGATTCTAAACAATCTGCTTTAAGGATAGTTGAGATACTAAACATTTTATATGTAAATATTAATTTGTTTAGATTATTTATGTGTTTTTAAAGATTCAATTTTTAGGTTATTTAATTATTATTACACTGATAATTCCTAAAGGTTCTCCAAGCTATTGTTCTTGCCACCATTGACCATATTGAAGATTCATATGGATGGTACTATAATTCATGCAAACGGTGTAAAAGCAAAGTGCAAGCACAAGAAGAACAGTTTTGGTGCAAGAAATGTGATGCATTAGTGAACTATGCAATTCCTAGGTAATTAATTAATGACAAATGAATTTTATTGTTTTTTGTTTATTGAGTTATTTATATATGTTTTTTCCCGTGCAGATTTTGTGTTCAAGTTAATGTTATAGATGGATCTGGGACTGCTCAATTGACTATATTTGATAGATAAGCTACTCAGTTTTAAAGAAATCAGTCACAAGCATTATTGAGTCAATAGATAAGGTAAATTTTTGGGTCTTAAATTAAGTATATAAAATATGAAGTGATACGTATATAATGATTCTTATTTCATTAACTCTTTTTTGTTCATTTTAATTTTCAGGACAAGGACATTAGTATCATCCCAGACGATATAAATGTGTTGTTAAATAAAAAAATGTTGTTTAGGGTTCTCATTTCCCAATTTAATATTAGCAGACTTCCATCTGCAACGGCATACACAGTAACAAACATGACGGATGATTTGACTTTGATTGAAAAGTTTGAACAATGCAGTTTAGAATCAGAGGTATGCATTCTTCATTTTATTTTATTTTATTTTTCAGCTTTGGGTACTTTTATTGATCAAGAACTTTGTTTATTATAGGAAAATCAGGCATCACTTGATGTAGAGAATGATGAGGTGTCTAAAGTGTCATCAAATGAAATGGCGACACCCCGTAAGCGTGACTATATAAACATTGATGATGAGGAAAACAACAATTTTGAGGAGGAGAGTGCTAAATTTGAAGATAGTCATATTACGAATCATGGCAATGGATCAACCACAAAGAAGAGGGTTACTCTAAAGAAAGTGAAGAAGGAAAAGTTGGACTAAATTAGATTGTTTTTTCTATTATTTGAGCCACTACACTATTTAGTTTTTTCAGAGAATTCATGTGTTTTGTTTCAGTTTTTACATTGGTATGATGTTGCTAAACCATTGAATGAAATTTATATGTTGGATTTTTCATTTCATCGTGTTATATTTTTGTGTGGTGAATGCGTTTTGTGCTAAACCATTGAATGAAATTCACTTCAGTCTCATAAATACCTAAGGTATTTAATTTGTTGATTAACAATCTGTTATGAATCAGTTATGCAAATTTATTATTAACATTAAGTTCTACATTATATAAACACTTTGATTATTGAAAAACATAACTGAATATGTATAAAATTAAACACATTTACACGCTGAGTATTCACGTAAAATGGCAAAGCAGTTATGCAATTTTATTTATAACATTCAGTTCTTGAGCATTACATAAGTATTCACAAAAAAAAGATTAGGCTGAAACAACTCGATTCAGAATATGATTGGAGATGGTAGTATAAGTGGTCTTACGAAAGACCTTAGGGTTGTTTGTAAAATTCTCTAAGGCAAGTGTTAAATTAATGTGATAAAATATTACAGAATATGGAAATAAATAGTATATTTTTATATACACAAGGCCAATATGTCTCCTTAAATTTGATTTCATCCCTTAAAACTTTAAAAACTGTATATTTAATTTATAGTATATCTTTTCAATATGCATATATGTACGAATGTTTTAAATTATATCTTAAAGTATACATTTTTTCTACATGTGTCTATAATTGTGATAAGATCTTTTAATTCTTTCTCAAATTTACAACCACAAGTATAATGTATCTATAAATGTGATAAGATCTTTTAATTATTTCTAAAAATTTAAGACGAGTACGCTATAAAACATAGCCTCTTACTTTGTTTCACACATCACGTTTAGAATCTCATTTTACCATTTATATGCTTTCTAAGAATCAGTCATGGTTCATCCTATTTCTCATGACATCTCAGTTCATACTGATGTTGTTTTTATTTCCGACATGTTACCCGAAAGCCACTTTTTCATATTTCCACGTATGGCTAATAACTTCCACATGAGAATTTCGTTACCTATTGATCTATCTGACGAGGTGAAGTACATCAAGTGTTCGATTTCTGTGCCAATTGGTCTTGCAATTGCTACAGAAAGGTACTGTTTTATTTAATATAGTTTTAATACATTATTCCTATCAAAATTCTTTCATATTCATACGTTAGGTTTAAATAATATGTATATATATACTAATTTTTATTTATATAATATGCTATATGTACATATCACTATGATTCCATTGTAACTTTAATACAATGTTTTAAACATGCTACACAAAAAGTTAAGCCATATTTTTTTCATACCCTATCAATGTATTCAATGTATTTGTTACAGGTTTAAACATGCTTTAGACGAAGTTAATAAGCGATTTTGTCCCTTCATATATGAGAGAGACCCTATTTTGTCCCCGAACAAACAGCTAAACTGTGCAGTCAAGAATGTCGCTGGCTATTTCGGTCCAACTGAAGAGGCTGATTTTCATTCAACGTTTGGTTCCTATAATCTTATGATTATTGTTCTTACACAGGCTGAATTGAACGAAACTGGGCTTGAAGAAATGTTTATACAATATGGCCATGATCGTTATTTACGTATCGATTCGTTGTCTAATGAAGAACATAATTACATCACATGGCGCAACAGTGATGTAAATATATGGATTGAAGGTGAAGGGAGAGAGTATTTGCTGAAATTCAGTAGTAAATGTGTGTTAGCATGGCAGCTTTCGTGTATTTATGATATGGAGTATGAAATATCCGGACTTCAACTTTGGGCTGTATTGGATGAATTTGCATAGATTAATCGTCTACCTTGGCAACACTTGAATGGGAGGCAGGTTGTTATTAATTTGTCAGATGAAGAAGGAGAAGAAGGAGAAGACGAAGAAGAAGAAGAAGAAGAATTTGTCATGTTTTATATTATTTTAAAGTTATTTAGACTATTTAGAATTATTCTATCCCATTTCTTGTCATGTTTGAAATTAGTTTAAAGTTATTTAGAATATTTAGAATTATTCTATGTCATTTTGTTTTCAGGACAAGTGATTGTTTGTTATATAGCACTTCTTAAATACATTTACTAAACCAATTAGTTTTGTTATTAATCCAATCATGACAATATTTAGAAACAGAGTTAAAATTTATTTACACTAATCTGAAGCAGTGCAAAATTATAATCTAGATATATTAAACATTATGAAGATCGTTTCATATCCAATTTAAACTGAATTTTATTGGCCCAATAATCAAAAAATATATTATAAGTATAGCAGAATTCATTAAAAACAGTGTTATGTAATTATGTTGTACTCATCAAAAGAAATTGCAGAACTGTTTAATTGAAAATTAATTAGGTTATTCTGTGGTATACAAATTATGAATAAAACTAAAACTGAAATTCATTATGAGTAAAACTAAAACTGGAAATAACTTAGGTTATTATTTGTCTGAATTCGGGTAAGGAAATTATCGATTGATCTAAATTGTAAGTAGACAAAAATATAGCATATTAATAAATCTGTACGTTTTTATTTGAGCAGATATATTTCAATTAGAATCATTAAAAAACATATACAAGGATAGTATATAAAACTTCTATGTATTATAAGAGGTCTGTATATGTAAATATATGGAAGATCATTTATTAACATATATTACAAAGATACATAATCTGAATAATTATAACTTCTATATATCCTGTGAGATTTGAGAAAGACTGAGGGTTGTGGTTTTATGAGAAAACCTAAAATGTTGTTCATCGTGAATGTCAAGTGATGGATGTGGTTTTATGTGAAAACCTAAGATGTTGTTCATCGTGAATGTCAGATGTATTGCTGAGTTTTGTTACAGGTATACCATATGTTTAACTTGTGTTATTTATGATCATATGTTGTGTTTGTTTAGATGTAAAGAAATCAGCATAGTTCATAAGTTGTATATACTTTTAAACCTAGATTTTCAGAATGGGTTTTGCTTAAAGTTTTTTACATGCTTTGACAAAAAAATGTGCAAGTCATAATAACTAAAGCATACCTTTAGTTCTTGAATTTTCTCTATATATATGATTATCCACTCTTCCTTATGAGATCACCATAAGCTCCCAAGTTTAGCTGTAAGAAAAATAATTTATATAATAAGTACAGCGACATAGAGTAACTCAGTTAAGTACAAATATTAACAGTATTAAACCATGAATTCTTGTAATATTGTACTCATACCTTTACTTATATTGTATGAATGATCCTAGGAAATGACAATGTTGTTTGTGTCATCCAAATTTGCATCCTGCATTACTGATACAAGAATACATCAGTTATAGTTTAAAAAAAATGTAAGCAATTGTTTACTATCCAATTCAAAACTATGAAACAGATAAACATTACCTGATTGTGTTCATAACATGTAAATATAACTTATTGAGATGATACCCTGATATCAGGATTTTTATAGATTACACCTACAAGTGAAAAAATTTATTGCCATGTAAGTAATTATTTTTTAAACAAAAAAAAATGATAGTACTAAATTATACATCAGAATTATACATGTCTTTAGAGGTTTGTTATCATTAGGATAATCATTATATTAGGTTTATGAATCTCATATCAGAAGATTATACATTGGAGCTAATATGTTGTATTTAATGCATGTAAGAGAATCAGAAATTTTGTACACAGAATAGGAGTTAGAATATGATAAATACACAATGTAAATTGTATAGTTGGTAATATGAAATATTTACCTTTCAGAATATGAAACTATTGAATTATTCTATTTCCTAATATTAATTTTAATTCTCTTATCATTTACAGCTGGAGTGCAAACCGGGAATCATAGATAGGAGAATATTTGCAAAGGTTAGATACATTTGTTATTACAAATACTATTGGTACATGATTATTATAGTTCTGTATATTGGATGCATGCAACATATCCAGCTATTATGTATTTAGAATTGATTTGTAATCTCTACACAATGTTTAAACTCAATATTTAGCCAGATGACAAATGTTACCTTTGAATGCAACACTTATACAAAAATCATGTACAAAACAACTATTTTCTTACAGGAAACTAGAATCATACAAAGATATATTGTACTATCTATGCAGAATGAATTATGCATTTCAGTGTAAGACTAATAGAGAGGCAGAGGCAGAGGCAGAGAGAGGCAGAGAGGAAGAGAGAGAGAGAGAGAGAGAGAGAGAGAGAGAGAGAGAGAGAGAGAGAGAGAGAGAGAGAGAGAGAGAGAGAGAGAGAGAGAGAGAGAGAGAGAGTCGGAAAGTTGTTCAAATCAATTTAGCTAAATGTAATTACAGCCTTAAAATTTAAGCCCAATTGGCCCATTATAATCGTTGTAGTGTGTTTTATTTTGTTTAAAATATTATTGGACCCATAAGTCCATCATTTGATAATTGTGACTTTAAATTAAAGCCCAAGTAGTCCATTGAGATTGTTTCATTCTGTTTATACTCGGTTATAAAATATTTGGGCCAATAAGCCCATAAAAGTACCGGTTAACATCTGTTACATATACAAGTTGTTTTTTTTTTTAAAATCAGACTATACAAAATGGTATATTTATGAAAACATGCAATAAAACTTTTGTCGGCCCAATAAGCCGATTCACTTAAATTCGTTATTGGGCCAATAAGCCCATAATGTATCATCCCATATTATGTGAATAACAGATTATAAAATATATATATTTAAGTGGACCAGTTTTGTTATATTAGTTATTATAATGTCGAACCGGTTTAATCTAATATCAGATTTTATTATTGTTTTCATATAATATCATATTTTACCTACAAAATAAAGGAAAACCAAAAAATTCCAGATAAAGTGAAAGAAATAGAGAGAAAAGAAAACTAACATTGGATGTTATTCTGGAATTTCCCAGAATATTATTCAAAATTTCTTCATCATTCGCGACTGTTTGTTCTTCCAGATCTCGAACGCAGAAACATGTTTCAACAAAAATCAAATGAAACTGATATTAGATTTGGCGGCAGAAAAAATAAATCATAGGTTTAAATCAAAAGATCCATACAGTGACTTCTATCGAGATAGAGAGAATGAGACACAGAGGTTTACAGATCTACAGATTTATGGATTTCTAGAACGAGAGAACTTTTTAGAGAGAGAGAGAGAGAGAGAGAGAGAGAGAGAGAGAGAGAGAGAGAGAGAGAGAGAGAGAGAGAGAGAGAGAGAGAGCAAACTTACATGTTCGCAGCGAGCTATATAGATCTTCTTCTTCAAAGTACACTCCACAGTCAATGATCTCCTCATATCCTCATAATCAAATACTGATGTCAGTATTTCAGAAAGTAATTACACAATAACCATAGAGGAAGATAAATTTTACATGCTAAAGATGTTGTTTATTGGAGACGAAAATGGTGAAGTTAGGCGTATGAAGAACAGAGTAGAGAAGAAATGAAAGCGGTGCAATAGGAAATTTCTTAATGTGGTAGGGTTTCCCAAAAGGTCAGACGACTAAAATTATTGATGACATTCCAGAAGAATCGACTGACAAACTGAATAACGAAACCCAAATTAAATGGCCCTATAAGCCCATTGACTACTAGGCCCATCTGTTAATTTTTATTTAATGGTATTAATTGTTGGCGTTCTTTACAGATTGGACCACTAAGTCGAAAAAATTTAAATTGGCCCATAATTGTTACACATGTTGGGCCGTCGTTAACGAAGCCCATATAAAAAGTTGCCCACTTAACCATTATATAAAAGAGAGAATTTAATTTATAAATTACTGGGCCTAAAATCATAATTTAATCAAGCCCATAAAAAAGTTGGCCCACTAACCCGTTATAGCAAAGCATTTTTTTATCTGAATCCAATTCAATTCGTATCACATATAAACTTATGGTTATTGTATTATTGAACCCGGTTTATATATTATTATTATTTAACCCATTATAAGAAATATAATGTATAGATTCATCGAGAATATTCAAGATATTATAGAATGATCATCGAAACACATTATCCTAATCAATGCAGACATAAAAAAAATCCAAACACAGTATTGAATCAGATCTTTAATCATTAATGGAAGAGGTTGATGGTTTGGGGTTTATTTCGAAGCAAGGTAACATAGCAGTTCAAACGAATCGATACTAGATGAAGAACAAACATGAAGAATATTTGAAGAAAACACTTAAACAAATTCTTGATGATTTTTAAAAAAAATAGACTGATATACTGAGATAGAAAGAGAGAGAGAGAGAGAGAGAGAGAGATACGAAGGTGCGAGAGAGAGAGAGATAGAGATATTATACCTTTCTGAACTATTTAGCTCTCCAGAACGTCCGACTTCCAGATATCTAGCAAAATCAAAATGGAAATTCAGACAATCAAAAACAATTTAGACAATCAAAAAACAAGAGATAAAGATACTGAAAGAGAGAGAGAGAGAGAGAGAGAGAGAGAGAGAGAGAGAGAGAGAGAGAGAGAGAGAGAGAGAGAGAGAGAGAGAGAGAGAGAGAGAGAGAGAGAGAGAGAGAGAGATACGAAGGTGCGAGAGAGAGAGATAGAGATATTATACCTTTCTGAACTATTTAGCTCTCCAGAACGTCCGACTTCCAGATATCTAGCAAAATCAAAATGGAAATTCAGACAATCAAAAACAATTTAGACAATCAAAAAACAAGAGATAAAGATACTGAAAGAGAGAGAGAGAGAGAGAGAGAGAGAGAGAGAGAGAGAGAGAGAGAGAGAGAGAGAGAGAGAGAGAGAGAGAGAGAGAGAGATCTTACGTTTTAGGGGTTTTCAAGCTATCCAGAACCTTTGAATTCCAGATCTGCTCTTCCTTGAGATTTTCTTTTCATAAATAGTGGTATGGAAATTTTTTGAGAAGAAAGTGTTATGGATCTGAAGCAGAGCGAATCTGGGAGTTAGAGATCTAAACTAGAACAGGAAAGAAATGCAATTACTTCTCATTTTTTTGAAAAAAAAATGAAACAATTTGATCTGTATTAAGTGAGAAAGGAAGGAAAGTGACGGCGTTTGAAGGAGAGTAAGGCGAACGCCATAGATATGTAAAGAAGAGAAATGGAGATGGAAGGTTTTCTGAGACAGAGAGTTGAAGAGAGAGACAAAGGAAGCGGCGAAATGATTTTCCAAAAGTGGAAATAATTAGGGTTAGGTAAGCACGAGACAATCTGGTATTGTTTTGGGCTTAATTGGGCCGTTTGGTTCGAATTACAGAAATGGCCCAATCTGCATCAGTCGGCCCAAAACACAGAAACAAAGGACTCCAAAATTCCGAATTGTTGTATAGTATAAAGTGTATTAAATTTATGTATTCTTATTTGTATTATTTGAATTTATTAGGAATATTCAAAATTATACATTCATTGTTTTAGTTCTTTTGTAACCCAACATAATATAATGTTTAGATTAGTTGTTATTATAGATAAACGACAACTAACAATTTTATTTTTTTACAATTAATATATTGTTACATAAAACGAGCTTTTGGAATTGGCCCTCTATTTCACTTTCTCATTTTGCATACTTGAGCCTATATACCGATAAACATGTTTAATGTTGCATGCAAAAAGTTATAACCTATACAAAAAAAAAGTGAATATATGTCCATTGATTATTTATTTTTTTATTATAATTTAATCATATAGGGAATTAAATTTTTTTTATAAGTACATAATCTCTACTTTGGTATGTATTAGTCCTATACGTAGTCATATCATCCGAAACCATGCCAATGATGTTTATTTTTGGCGTATAAGCCCATGTAACAAAAGAATATAAACATGTCCTTAAGTTTTTTACATTTATTTTTTCAAAAATATTCAAAAATATATTTTATTCAATCTCTGTATTAAATGTGATTACAATAAATAAATAAATTTAAAAGTTTTAATTTAAAAGTATAACCAGATTTTGCAGGTTAATTTTGTTATGGACGAATTAACTCGACATAATAGAGCGTTGAGATTGGCTGTTATTAGAGATAAACGATAACGGACGAATTCAAATCGATCAGGTCAAAAGATCTTTTCAATTCTTTCAAATTTTTTCCAATAAATTAAAATCTTACTGTTGAGTATAAATATTGATACTGCAGGATATATTCATGGAGTTAGCGACAATTCTGTTCTTAGTGGTCGTATCCCCATGTCCGATATTTCAAATGGTTAGTAATTGTTAATCTATAAAGTCGTTATTTAATTTGATTCTACCAGCTATATTGTAATAAGTGCTTGATGTTGTAAATTATAATATATCTTTAATTGAATGATTGTAAAAATACTATTTTAAAATAACTATTTTATAACAATGAATTCATATCATTATTGTTTCATTTTTTTATTCTTAAGCTTACACTTTCGAACTCATATTGATGTATTTATGCAGTGCAACAAAATATTACAACGTCGGCTTTGCATTTATCCCGAAGTGATCAAAACAGTCATAATTTATTTTTTTCTACAAGTGTTCTAGATCAAAAGAACTACAGTATGATTTATTTTCGTCTTACTCTCCATTTTATTCTGTATTAATGTTTTTTTTGGTTTAGTAGATATAATAAGTACATTATGATATAAGGAATTTATGTACGTATAATATTTGATTATTATTTTCATTCACACATTAGCTCCACAAAGGAAGAAATTGAGAATGAATATGCTAAGACATAAGACAGATGGACCACCGCTTGTAACACTCCGGGCCAGAGGTGCTACAGTGCCATAGTCCCGAAGGACTATAAGGCGATTTTAAAAGAAAAGAAATCCAAAACTCTCCCAATACATAAAATCATCAATATTAAAATCTCTGCTCAAGATTTAAAACAACACTAAAACCTGTCAACCAGTTTAATGCAACAATTTAAATCCAAAACAACGGAAGCGAATACCAAAAATTTCAAATCTGATGCAAAACTAAATTTTTCACTGTGAAGACACATCTGTGATCCAGAACCCGCTTGTTGCTGCAAACCTGCAAGCCTGATTGACTGGGGGACCCGATACCCCAGACAACCGCAACACGTCAATCGAAGTTGGTCAGTCTTACAAAAGACTGGCAAAACTCCTCAAGCCAAAACAGTTTAACACCAGAAAATTATCACAACAACCAACTCAAGCCAAATAACAACATGCCACACATTATATATATACATATATATATCATAACTATATCATAATCATATCAACCAACCAAGACCAATCACACATCAAAACACAAACACCCACTACCACATAACCAATCAATTACCCATTCTTATCCAACTCTTCACTATGCTAACTTCATTCAATCTAACCTCAACATCACCACAAGCATAAACGAAAAAAACGATCCAATCCAACTTTCTCTCCAATACTAATACCTCAATCATCAACCCTATGAAACATACACATCTCTTACTACTGACTTACAACCAAAGCTAACCAATTATACTGAACTCCCTACTGCACTAACACATCTAATTAACCTTCACATTAACAAACACACATAAGCATCAACGAGACAATCAACACATAATACCAACATAACAAAACAACGATCCAGGCCAGCCACCCTTCTGGTGCCGCCTGTTCTACCATAAACCGTGATCCAAACTTATGTTGGCCCACACCCTCAAGATGGGAAACCAACCTCCATAACATCCACTTAACCATTCCATAAACTCAAAATACCCCTCTATCCGAAACTAGCTACTACCAGCATACACATCAACAGAGATTCACAACCTTGACTAGTTACAATCAACAACTATAACACACGTAAATTCACAACCACAACCAATGGCCAACAATGACCCACAACCACAACTAATAACAATCAACGTCCAACATAAACCAATTATCAAACATACAACCAAATTACCAACACAACCACTTAATCAAGTACATAATCAACATTCATCACAAATCCACGTATTCAGGTACACAGCCAACATTTAACACATAATAGATATCACAACAATCAACCAATTGTAACCCAATAAATAATATAACTCAACACAATAACCGACCAATTCAACCAAAAGATATACATAACAGTCATCACCATAATCGACTAATTCCACCAAATAACTCAACTCATCAAAAGCAAATAACTCCAATCCATTCCAACCCATCACCGGTGAGACACTTATCACCTAAAACCAACTATCCGGATAGGGACGGTCTCATACCATCCAACACCTGGCCCTTAACAACGCAGGCTACACCCTACGAGGTTTGGTGAGACGATCATCACCTGGCCCTCCGACTCTGATTCAACATTTTTGGCCCTTAACAACGTAGGCGATTCCCTACGAGGTTTGGTGAGACGATCATCACCTGACCCTTCGACCCCCAATCAACGACAATCCAACCACCACACCGACACTCAATCAAACACAACGACAATCAATGTCACACAATCACACATCATCAACCAAGCAATTATAGTCAAATAATCCAATCGATCCACAACAATCAATCCATATTTAGTTACGACCAACCACCACATCACATTCAGTCAAACACAACACGAGACAATTACTAACACACCCATACATTCACACACACACACGCAATCTCAACACACAACTACCAGCACGCACACAATCCAACACACAACCGCCAACACACACAGGTGTCGACATACACAATCCAACACACACACACAAGTGTCAACAACCACACATATTCAACCAAGTAATTTCGCAACTAATAATCTAACTTAATTTACTCAGACAAGGCTAAATCAATTACTGAATCAAGATAGGAACAAAAATAATTTTATACAATATACGAAGGGTTAGCAAGATTTATCTTGCCTCAAGCGCGACCACGACGACCCCAGATTCAAATCCAACTAGAACGATCCTGCGAAATCAATCCGAGCAAAACCCTGGCGTTAAATACTCATACCAAGCCACTATTAACAAACCCCCAATTTCAAACCCTAAAATCATTCCTTAAAAATTCCAATCAAGCAAACCCCACACAATTCAACCAAAGCTCAAATTCAACAATACGGTCACACACTTTCCTCTTCCACTGTCCACGAAGAACAATTCAACATCAATTCGAACAACACAACATCAATTCGAACAACACAACATCAATTCGAAATTAACCCATAAGCTTACCTTGTCGACAACCAACGGTAGTCACCGAGGAGGCTTCTCGACGCCGGAACTCAGCAGCCACACCAGCGCAACACAGGGACAGCAGCACAACTGCAACAACACGCAGCAGAACACCAACAGCGGCTCCGACTTGAAAAAATTCGTTCTCCCTGCTCAGGACTCCAAATGTGATGATTCCAACTCGAGGAGTTAGATCTACGAGTCTAGTTTACCTCCTCAAAATTTCAGACCAAAATAATGAGTGAGAAAACAGTTATTACCATTCTCCTGAGACGTCGCAGACGGGGCAACAGCACAGCAGTGGACAGCAGCGGATCCGGATCTGTGCAGCAGCTCGTCGCGGTTCAACAGAGGTTCGGCTCGCCTCTTCGGTGGCTCGACTCAGCAGCTCCACCGTGGCTTCACGCACCGGTGAACCAGCATAGCCACGAACAGCAGCAGCAGTACCCAAGTCGCAGCAACAACGACTTCACTGGGTTCGGAAGCTGTTCGAACAGAGGGGGAAGGGGACGACTTCGGGGTTGGCTTACCGGAGGAGAACGACGGCTGCACACAGGGGAGGGAGTCGGGGAAGAAGGAAGCTGGCTGGCTGCTCACAGGGAAATCGAACACGGGAAGGAGAGAGAGACCGAGTGAGGTTAGGGATTAAATCCCCAAAATTTCCATTTCTCCCCTTTTAAGCAAAACCTTAATTAATTTACCAATTTGCCATCATCAACTTTATTGGGGTATTTCACCGCTAAACATGGAGATTAGAACAAAATATATTAATTTTAATTACAATATAAAAGTAATGTACGGCTTGCTTAACCAAAAAAGTAATGCATGCAATATAATTATAAATGGTAGCACGTCTATATTGTTTCCAGGCTAATTCATTATCTATTCCAGTTTAAGTTATTAAGTTTGAGGTTATTACTAATCTATTATTATTTAATACTTTAATTTTCAGGTTCAAGAAATTCATGTGCATTGACAGGATGTTCAAATACTCTATCACATATAAGCGATGGTATTAATGAGTTTATCCAATATCAAAATTTATTTTGGGCCATACTCATAATAAGCTGATTATAATAGTATACGATTATGTTAACAGTTGAATCGTACAATTCAATGTTGACAAAACAAATTCATTTGCAAAATATTGAACAAGGTATGTTATTCGTAAAATTTATATGAATTGAGTTATTTTGTTATTTATAATAATTTGAATTTTTTTAATGCACAACATAGCTCGGCATATGAGGAAGTTGAGAATGAATGCCATACGACAAAAGCGACATGGCACATCACTAAACGCATCAGGTAAGCAAAACAAAATTGTTATTATTTTAAATTAATAAATAATGTTAGACAATGCTTGACCAAACTTTGTGCAGGCAATGTAATTGGAAATATCACAAACTCTGTACTTACTCAAGCTACACCATTATCTGTTACGTGTAATGGTTAGTTATTAATGAAATATATTATGTAATATACTTTTATATATGCATTGTCTTAAGTTATATGTTTTGAAAACAAATAATCATTTAATACTTAAATGTGAAGGTACAAGGAATTCATCTATATTGCCAAGATGTTCATCTTCTATACCACAAATAGGTAATGGTACTGTTCGAATATAGTTATAATTGTACAAAGCGTATTTGTTACTTTATAATCTTTTATTATGTGTATTTGTATAAGAAAAATTAATATCTGTGTATTTATGAATTGTCCGCTAATGTTACGCCGACGGATTTACATTTACCAATAGCGGATCAAATCACTACGAACTCAGTTCAACCTTTAAGCATAAATGACAAGGAAAACCATGGTACCAAATTATTGTTTTATTAAATGTTGTTATTAAGTATTATATTATGTTTTGTCTTACCTTGCTATTTGTAGTATGATATATGTATTTATTTGCAGCTCCTGTACAAAACGCATGTCTTACTAATCAAGTTGACATAACAAATGTTGAACAAGGTATGATGGTAATGAGTAAATATTAATTGATTGATTTATTGCATTTGAATAATTGTAATTATTTTTCATTGACAAATTAGCTCGACGTAAGATGATGTTGAAAATAAATGTGCTTAGACATAAGAGGCATGGAACACCACTAATTGAACCATGTTAGCAAAAACCCCTTAATTTTATGTTAAATCCTTAATGAAAGTTACGCTGTCATCTATTTGGATATTCATATATGTTATAAATTATGTCATTGTTCAAAAAATATGACCACTTACATAATTCAATTTCAGCAACCACTAATTCATCTGCTTTGCCAGAGTGTTCATCTACATTACAAAATATAGATAATTTTATAATTAATATCATATTTTTGGTATGCATAAAAGGATACTATTTTCCATTACATTAGGATTGTTACAAATAGTAGATGAGCATAAAATACGTTAAAATAATCACATTTTAGTATATTTAATATATGTTATAGTTTATTTGTTCAACCTTTAATCTCTTTATAACAATGAGCAACGGTACAAATCCTGTTACAGTGATGAATAGAAGAACAAGAAATCATACTGGTAAACCAGGTAAGTCTGTTGTATTATTTTCTAAAATTTTATCATATTTTTGTTTATTCTTTAACACTGATTAATATGTTATAGTGCAATACATCGATTACGGTAAACCAGTGTATGAATGTCTGCATTGTGGGGCATTGCTATGGCATGCTGAAAGAATAAACACACAAAACTCTTCAAGTGAAGATATATGTCATATATCTTCCTTATGTTGCATGAAAGGAAAAATTGAGCTCCCATTGCTACAAGAGCCACCGCCGTTGTTGAATAATCTTTTGACAAATAAGCATTCAAAAAGCAAACAATTTTGTGAGAACATTATAGCTTACAATATGATGTTTGCTTTCACCTCTTTGGGAGGAACAGTCTCACCCATCACGAAAGGTCGTGGAACTTATTGTTACCGAATGCATGGTCAGAATTTTCACAGAATAGGGAGTTTGTTACCAGTGTCGGGCACAACTCTAAAGTTTTCGCAACTATATATATATGATACTGAAAATGAGGATTCAAACAGAATCAATGCGATAAGGTATGTCAATTACATATATATTTTTTTGTTACTGCTTATAGTTATATAACATTATTCTTTAATATTAAGATTTTACTTTGATCCTTATTTATTGCAGATCTAGAGTCAAAAAAGTTGATGAATCGCTTGTGATTGAGTTGAGAAAGATGATAGATCAACACAACCCCCATGCAAAAACATTTAGAATGGCCAGAGATTGATTTAAGGATGAAGGTGTTAGAGATATGAAGTTGCGACTGCTTAGCAATAGAAACACTGATGGTCGGAGATATAATCTCCCAACGAGTTCAAAGGTTGCTGCTATTATTCTTGGTGATATTGATACAAATCTTCAGCCCAGGGACATTATACTTCATACAAGGTCTGGTCAGTTACAACGGATTCACGAATTACATCATTCGTACCTTGCGCTTCAATATCCGTTGGCATTCCCTTATGGTGAGGACGTGTATCGGCCTGATATTGATTTAAGTGAAAGGTGCAACACTTCTGCAAGGAAGAGGTCAAGGGTTACGTTAAAAGAATTCTGTCAGTTTCGAATTCACGAGCGTCGAGGCGAAGCCGGAATTCTGAGGTCATCTAGAAAGTTGTTTCAACAATTTTTGGTTGATGTTTATACACTGATTGAATTAGAAAGGTTGAACTACCATCGATTTCATCAGAAGAACATACGTGCTGATTTATATACAAATCTTGCTTCAGCAACGAGCAAGGGTCATACAGCACCGACATCATCTGGAAAGCGAATAGTGTTGCCATCTTCATTTACGGGTGGTCTTAGATATATGCAGCAGAACTATCAAGATGCAATGGCAATATGCAAACACCATGGTTATCCTGATCTATTCATAACATTCACATGCAATTCAAAATGGCATGAAATTGTCAAGTTTTGCGAAGAAAGGGGTCTACAATCAGAGGATCGCCCAGACATTATATGTAGAGTATTCCACATGAAATTGGAGTCCATGATCAAATATTTCAAAGTAAACAAAATATTTGGCAAGGTTAATTCTGGTAATGTCTCTTTTACTGTCCTCATTTTAGTTATTGTTTAACTGATTATAAAATATAGTATTTTCCTGACATGTTTATAGTCTATTAAATGTATTATTTTTGGATTTTTTTAAATGTATTAATTAAGTTTAACATATAACTTTGACTTATGGATCTTTTGCAGTTATTTACACAATTGAATTCCAAAAGCGTGGTCTGCCTCATGCACATATTTTATTATTTCTGGATAAGGAATCTAAGTTGCCAACTACTACAGATACCGATATGGTCATTTCTGCTGAAATTCCACATCCAACTAAGGATGTTGATTTATTCAATGTTGTGAGAAATTTCATGATGCATGGTCCATGCAGAGCTTTTAAACCATCGTCTCCTTGTATGGCTGATGGAAAGTGTAGAAAGTACTTTCCAAAAAAAATTGTTGAGCAGACTTTTGTTGATGACGATGGGTACCCCGTGTGCAGAAGACGTGACGATGGTAGAACGATAGAAAAAAGTGGAGTTCCCCTTGATAATCGGTATGTGGTTCCTTACAATACATTTCTTCTTCTAAAATACAATGCACATATAAATGTTGAATGGTGCAACCGATCGGGCTCTATCAAGTATCTGTTCAAGTACATAAACAAAGGGCATGATCGTATCACTGTTGCAATTACAAACTCTGATGCAAACAATGTCGGTGAAAATTGCATGGACGAAATAAAAAACTACTACACCGCTCGATATGTATCTGCGTGTGAAGCGGCTTGGAGGATTTTTGCCTTTGATATTCATTACAGGACTCCTGTTGTTCAACGTTTGAATTTGCACCTTCCCGGTGAGGAAAGCATTTTATTCAATGATGATGATCCTATTGATGCTGTCTTAAATGATCATGAAAGTGATAAGTCAATTTTTCTGTAATGGATGGAGTCTAATAAAAAGTTCCCAGAAGCTAAAGAATTGACTTATTCTGAATTTCCAGAGAAATTTGTTTGGGTAGCTTCAACTAGGCAGTGGAAAAAACGTGTCAGGCGTGGTTCTGTTGGAAGGATTTATCACGTAGCTCCTGGTACTGGAGAGAAGTACTATCTTAGAATTTTGTTGAATCATATAAAAGGGCCAACATGCTACGAAGATTTAAGGATTGTTGATGGTTCAGTTTATAGTATATTTAAAGAAGCTTGCTATGCATTGGGGTTGTTAGATGATGACAGAGAATATGTTGACGGGATAACTGAAGCAAGTTTTTAGGGATCAACAAACTATATTAGGAGTTTATTTGTATTTCTTTTGGTGTCTGATTGCATGGCAAAATCAGAGTTTGTTTGGGAACAAACATGGAGACTTCTAGCAGATGACATTGTCGATAAACAGAGGAGAATTCTACGAATTAAGGGTATGTATTTCATTAATGTTGTTGACTTGATCATAATCCTAACTGCATTTGATATATTTTTTGGGGAATATATTGTACTCATTTAATTGTACTGACATGTGAGTTCTATTTATATGCAGATTTGCATGTTACAGATGACCAATTACAAAACTACGCTCTTGCCGAAATTGACACGTTATTACGACGAAATGGTAGTAGTTTGAGTCACTATAAAACCATGCCTTCTGTAGATTCAAGCCTCATATCTAAAGGTTTCAACAAGCTTATACAAGATGAACTTCGATATGATAAATCATGTCTAGACGAGGAACATTCACAATTACTTTCTAGATTTACAATGGAGCAAAAAGGAGTGTACGATGAGATCATGAATGTTATTTTATCAAATAACGGGGGTGTCTTCTTTTTATATGGTTATGGTGGTACATGCAAAACGTATATATGGAAGGCACTTTCGGCGGCTATAAGGTCAAAAGGTGAAATAGTCCTTACCGTTGCTTCAAGTGGAAATGCAGCTCTCCTAATACCTGGCGACAGAACTGCTCATTCGAGGTTTAAAATACCTTTGCAAGTTAATGAGGATTCCACGTGTCATATATGTTCAGGTACTGAACTTTCAGAGTTGATTTGTGCCGCCAAACTTATTATATGGGATGAAGCTGTCATGACGAATATGTTCTGTTTTGAAGCTTTAGACAGGACGTTAAGAGATATTTTACGGGCTATAAATCCGCTTAGTTTAGAGCAACCTTTTGGAGGAAAAGTTGTAGTATTTGGTGAAGACTTTAGGCAAATTCTACCCGTTATCTCTAAAGGGAGCAGGCAAGATGTTGTTGTTGCCACCATTAATTCCTCTTATTTGTGGGATCAGTGCAAAGTTCTTACGCTGACAAGGAACATGAGGATTCAACAAGGTACATCTGAATCTCATATCCAAGAGGCAAAAGAATTTTCTGAATGGATATTAAGCATCGGAGATGGGACTGCAGGTGTTGATAACGATGGAGAAGCGCAAATAGAAATCCCCGATGAACTATTGGTCAAGGATTATGAATTAGATCCAATTCCAGCATTTGTTAAATCTGTTTATCCCTCTCTAATGGAAGATCATTTGTCTCCTGCATACTTTGAAGAACGAGCAATTCTTGCTCCAACACACGAAGAGGTAGATAGAGTTAATGAGTATATATTGTCTTCGCTGCATGGTGATGAAAAGATATATCTCAGCTCAGATAGTTTGTGCAAGGCAGGTTCTATTAAAGACAGTGATGCGAGTATTTATACGTCTTATTTTTTGAACAATATTAGATGTTCTGGTCTGCCAAATCATGTGCTCAAACTAAAGGTTGGGGTGCCTATTATGCTGCTTCGAAATATTGATCAATCTTTAGGCTTATGCAATGGGATGAGATTGATAACCACACAACTTGGCAGTCATGTTATACAAGGGAGAATTATTTCAGGCAACAATATCGGACATACGCTGTTGATTCCTTGCATGATAATGTCACCATCAGACACTTCATTCGCTTTCAAGTTTCAACGAAGACAATTTTCCTTGAGTGTATGTTTTGCTATGACCATAAACAAAAGTCAAGGCCAATCTCTTGCAAATGTCGGTTTGTATCTTCCACGCCCTGTTTTCAGTCATGGTCAGTTTTATGTTGCATCATCAAGGGTAACTAGCAAGAAAGGTTTGAAGATATTGATTTGCAACAAAGATAAGAAGAGGTATAATACTACAACCAATGTAGTATACAAGTAAGTTTTTAATAATTTGTAGTCATTTTGAACATCGTTCCACATTGAATGTTTTTTGTTTCATTTTCATGTATTATATGATCATTTTTAGTATTTTTGATGCTTTTAGTAGTATTGATGTAAGTGGTATGGCTATACCTATTTGAAACACTAATTAGCTAATTTTATTATTAATAAAGTTATGTAGAGTGATGTCTCTCTTTATATAATTAGTCTTTCGTATATCTTGAATATGTTTTAATTTTTGATTAGTCATGTTTTCTTCAAATAACTAATACAAAAAATATTGAACAAATGACTCATCCATAATTTAAGTAGGTTATTGTCTTACAAATGTAAAAAAAAAAAAAAAAAAAAAAAAAAAAAATCCGTACAAGACACGGATATTACTAGTTTGTAAAAAACCAGCCACCTTTATTAGTTTTTCAGTACATTAATTTTATTAAATTATTTCATGTTATATATTTCATGTTATATAATTTTACAGAGAGAAAGAGGAGGCTTAAGATATAATCAGCCCCTCTCTCTCCCTGTGCCTGTAACCCTAGCGCTTATCCGAGGCAGCGAGCTCTTTCTCATGAAGAAATCTCTTCACTTTTGAAACGAATCTCGTCTCTGCAATCACCAAACTCACCATTATCACCAAAGCTTCAATTTACTCGAAAATGGCGATGCTTGCAAAAGCTCGTACGCTGGCCAAAACAGTAAAGCCTGCCAAAACCTATCTCAAGTCCATCACCACCTTCACATTCCTCTCCCAGGAGCCTCAGCTCGCCGATCCGCCAACTTCGCCGTCTCAGCCTCCTCCTCTCCCGCCCAATCCCGCCACCGGAAGCCCGCTCTACAGAGAGAACTGGCGAAATCCGGTCGCGAATGCGCAGTCTCTCGTCCCTGTTGGATTTCTCAATCAATCCCCTCCTCATCGCATACAAACCATGTCGCAGGTCCTGGATGCTCATTCTCTCTTGAACTTGTTCGGCGATTTTATGACCTCTCAGAGCTGGGATGAGGTAAAGCAGATGTTCGAGTCCTGGATTAGGTCGTTGGATCAGAATGGGAAGCCGAACAAGCCGGATGTTAACTTGTATAATCATTACCTGAGGGCTAATTTGATGATTGGGGCCTCGGCTGTTGAGTTGTTGGACTTGGTGGCACAGATGGATGAGTTTACGATCAAGCCGAATACTGCTTCTTTCAATTTGGTGCTCAAGGCGATGTATCAGGCCAAGGAGACTGTAGCTGCTACCAAACTGCTCGAACGGTAAATTTTTCACTTTGGTTGTTTGAATTGGTTTTATATCTTTCTGCTTAATATTGAAAGGTAGGGACCTAGTTATTTTTTTAAGAAATGCTTTGATAGGGTAATAGGTAGATGATAAGACTGACAATTGACACTGGAGTTGTGGTCTTCTTCAACTCAAATGAGAGATTTTTATGGTGATGAGCGGAAATTGATGAATATTTTTGGTTAAGTTTATTCATAGCAAGGATAAAAGAAGAAGAAGAAGAGAGGGAGAGAGAGAGGTTTATCTTTACAGAATACAGAAATGCCACTAGATTGATTTTGTGGTAACTGATATCATAGACCATAAATTCTCTGTATATATATGTTCAATCTTTGAGGTGTAAGTTGTGTACGAAGATTTAATGCAAGGGTAGACATGAGTTTCAATTGGAACTAATGTATGCTTGTGATGCATAAGAAATTTCTGACGTAAAAAACATAATGTATTTCATTTAAAAAAAAGGGTTGATGATTAAACTGTAGATTGCTTATGTTAACATTAGTACATAACTTGCCAGTTGAGCTCTTTCCTTGCACTGCTTCAGTTCAGGTTCAAGTTTTTCATGATTGAACTGTGAGCACTGTAAATTAGAGTCCCTTTGCATTTTTTAGTGCAAGAGAAATGTGTATTTGTGATTTTTGGGTTGGCTGTATGTTATACGTGGATGAATTTTGTTTATTGTTTCCAGGATGATGGAGTTAAAAAAGGAATCTCAACCTGATGATGAGTCATTTGACTTGGTTGTTGGCATGCTGTTTTTGCAAGGGCAGATTGATGAGGCTTTCAAATATGTAGATTTGTCTCTGAAATCTGGATATATGTTATCCACAAGGGTTTTCACTGAATGTGTACAAAGCTGTGTTGCTAAGGGAAAGCTTGATACTTTGGTTTCGATTATAGAGAAGTGCAAGGTATTTTATCAGCTAATTTATTATTTAACCATGTTCTCTAAGAGTGAGGACTATCTTGGTTTCTGCTCCTAATATGACTTGATCTTTGGATTGTCATCAGAGTATGGACCAAAATAAAGCTCTTTGTCCAAGCTGGCGTTTGTGCAACTACATTGCAGAGGTTGCCACACAAAATGACAATAGCAAGCTAGCCTTTTTTGCCTTGGAATTCATGGCAAGATGGATTTTTAAGGGTGAAAATGCTCGGCCAGCTGTTTTTCTTTCTGTTGATGAAGGATTAGTTGTGTCAGCTTTTGCCACAGCTGGTAGGACCTACAGCTCTGTGCTCTTGGATGCATCATGGGCTATATTAAAGCGCTCATTGCGACAGAACAAGGTTGCAAACCCGGAAACGTATCTTGCTAAGATATATGCTTATGCGTCATTGGGGAACCTACAGAGAGCTTTTAGCACTCTGAATGAACTTGAAACTACCCATGGAAATTCCCCTGAGGTGGAGGATCTATTCTCTCCATTTACTTCTCTACATCCACTGGTTGTGGCATGCTGCAAAAAGGGTTTTGAGACGCTTGATTCGGTAGGTTGCAGTCTGTATCGCCATTAATCAATTACTTTATACTATTGTTAGATTTGTGAGGATTGTTCCCTTACCATTTTGGTAGATCCTTGTTAATGCTCCTTAATTGATGTAAAATTATTATTCATCAGTATGATCTTCACATGTATTATAAATCCTATGTATGATTATTGGATAGTTATATTGTGGTCTTCTATTTATTATTATTGTATAGTTGTAACTTGCCAGGTCGCATGTTTTCTAGTTTTTGATCTTTCTGATCTGTCATCTGTTTCTATTAATGTAGGTTTATTATCAACTGGAGAATCTAAGCCGGGCAGACCCTCCTTACAAATCTGTTGCTGCTTTGAACTGTGTAATTTTAGGCTGTGCAAATGTATGGGATCTTGATAGGGCTTACCAGACCTTTGAATCCATCAGTTCTAGCTTTGGGTTGACTCCTAATATTCATTCATACAATGCTTTGATGTATGCATTTGGCAAACTCAAGAAGGTAGACTTCTTATATTGTGACGATCTATGTGTCATTTCATTCTAATTTGGCATTTTTACTTCTCTTTATGTGTTTGTTTGCACCCAAACTGTGCATACTGCATGAGCTATATTTTGAAAAATTATAATTATGGCATTAAGATAGCACTTTAGTTTTAGGAGTTATGAAATTGCAAGGTCTTGATGACTCTGCTTTAAACCTAATTTCCGTAATTTATTTTGGAAAATGGACATGTCTTCCACATGCACTTCAGTATTGTTCTGAGCTTAAGTTGCTGCCCTGTTACAGGCATATGAAGCTTCAAGCGTACTTGAACACCTAATCAGTCTGGGCGTGAAGCCAAATGCCACATCCTACAGTATGCTTGTCGATGCTCATTTGATTAACCGTGACCCAAAGGCTGCTTTGTCTGTAGTTAACAATATGGTAATAAAAAACTACACCTCTCTTTGCTAAATATTCAATCTTTTGTATTTTCCCCCGTTCATTCTTTGGATGGAAAAGAAAGAAGGTACACCTCTGTTTGTTTGTTGCAGGTTGAAGCTGGATTTGTACCAACGAGGGAGACACTTAAAAAGATTAGAAGAAGATGCATTAGGGAGATGGATTACCAAAGCAATGACAGGGTATCCTCCCTGGCTCAAGAGCATAAGATAGTTATGGGACGCGAAGTCCGTAGGGACATGCTTTTTAATATAGAGTATGGCACTGAATATGCCTGATAGGTAATTATCTATTCTTGAACATCTATCCTGGAAGAATTTTCTTAATTTGGCACCCAGAACTTGATTGCTGATCAATTCTTTTTCAGTCTCCTTTGTACTGTTTTTTTGCTTCAGGCTTGGTATGTCTCCCATAAAAGTATGAAGATTGAGCACTTTGTCAGTTTGGCCGACGAAGGTGACACTGCAGCCCATTCCTAATTATCTGCTCCCCTTTGCGCGTATATTGGTTCGACTATAACACCCCTAGCAGGTGGAGATCAATACGAATTGAACTTCCCATGAATGGCTTTTGCCTTTGCTGATGTACTATTTATGTTCAGACATAAGATACAGTTCCAGAGCTTAGGAATAAGTTATGACCAAGTCAATTTTTTTCTTCCGTTTAGTTTTGATGTATAAACATGTTCTGTGAAACTTTCGTTCCTTGGTCTCGAGCACCTTGTACTTGGAGCTTCTTTGATCCTGTTTTTGGCTGCTAACCATTTTCGTTTGTAGTAAACTAGTGTGAATCCTCGGTACTTTGTGGTATACTTTTCATATGATTTGAGTTTATGAGAAGTTTTAATAATTACCGTAAAATTCTTTAGATGGGTTGAATGTACAATTCAGTTTTCATGATTATAATAACTAGATACATGTGCGCCCGGCTACGTATAGGTCCGTCACATGATTAATTTAATATATTTTATTATTATTATTATTATTATTATTTATAATTAGATTAGTTACTATTTTAATATATTAGTGCACTATATAAATATATAAAATTTATATTGCCAAATCTATTCGAATTTACGATTTGTTTTTAAATATCAAAACAATATATATGAGTTATTGCATTTTACATTTATGATGTTATTAATTTAAAATAAGATGAAACAAAATTATTTTTTCAACTTTATAACAACAATTGTATAATTCTATCTTATATCAAATTATTAGTATTAGCTTAAATTTAGGTGTTATTTCAAGTGTTATTTATAAAAGTGTTATTATATTTCATTGAAAGAATTAGCGGACTTTTATCATGTTCTTAAGATTTTTAGTCAAATTTTAAATTATTATTTTTGTTTATGATTAGATTGGTTAATCTTTTTGATATATTAGTATAATTTTATAAAATTATGTATAGTCAGTATATCATCACATCAAAAAATTAGTATAAATTATGTATATTTCATCTCATATTCAATTATGCTCTATTTATAAGTTAGTATAAATTAATGTATTTTGTTTAATTTCAAGTATTATTTAAGAGTTATTTTTTAAAATCAATATATATACCTTTATTATATTATTAGGAATTATTTATATATATTCTCAACTGACAAGTATGTAATATACATTCAAAATTTTGTGAAACATTTTTCAAAATTTTGTGAAATAATTGATTATGAAGCAGTTTTTAACATTTTTTGAGATATCGTCACAAAACAACAAATATGTGCATATTATGATATCTTACATGTAAAAAAAGATAAATGTATATACAATGAAATTAGATTATTATAACACCTTATTATAGGTCAAAATTGCTTATTTATTATGTTTATATTTGTATATTCTTATTCATGAATCTCATTATTTTTAAGAACTTATTGTAAAATAAATTACTTTACATTAGCAAATAAAATCCTAAAAATTAAAATTATGAACACAATTGTATTAACTAAATTTTAAAATATCCGAGAATTTTTAAAATCATTTTTAATTTGTCTATTTATTTCTCTTTAGATCGTTTTATAGAAGATAATATATATTGAATATAAAAAATTACAATTTTTTGAATTTACATTTGTTTCGTCTCATCATCTTTAATTTATGGGACTTATAAATTTTTATTGATATTTTATAAATTTATTGTTTTGAATTGATAATAAATGAGTACATTTATTGCATAGAAGAAGATACTTTTTATTTATTATAGATATTTGTGATATTTAAATTAAACCAAATATTTTGAGAGAGAGAAATAGTGTAACTTTAACAATCATATAAATTTTCATAACAACACAATAATTACAAATTTCTTAAAAAAAGTCTTTATAAAATATTTAGCTTAGACTTGTTTATCCAAAGTCATGAGCTTAGTATAGTGTACATGTAACTTTAAACACTCCTTAGACTCAAACTTAATCTAACTTCAATTCATTTTTTATATATAAAAAATATTATTTTTCAATATTATAATTTATTATTCTAAATATAGAATACAAAAGAGTGCATAAGACACATATTATCACTACAAAGCACATGAAGACTGAGTTAATAAGATAGTCATCTCTAGAGAAAAGATTCGGTGATGATGGGGCTTAGGAAAAGAGTGAGGACGCCTTGAGCCATCGGATGGGAAGAAAACGGAGCGCCTAGATCACGTTTCAAAAATTCCGCAAAAATCCGGCACGACAAAACGGAGTCGCATGCACATAATACACATATGTGTGCATGTGAAATGCACTACTGTGTACATGTGAAATGGACTACCGTGCAAGGACGGACCCACGTGGGGCCCAGTGGGGGCAACAACCCCCATTGGCATTTTTTAAAACAATAGTTATATGGAAGAAAAGGTAAGTTGTCAACAAGAAATGTTTATAGTCTAGTGGTAAGTTATTGCCTTTAGTACCACAAGGTTATTGGTTCAAATCTTGTGGGCATCAACTTTTCTTTGTCCTTCTCTCTTTTTATTTATTTTTAACAACCCCTAGCACTCTCCATTCTCCCCTATGCTTTCTTATTTTCATTCTTTTTTGTGTGTGTTGTATTAGTATTGTTAATTATACCCTTTATTTTTATTAAATAATTATTAATTGTTTAAATTCTACTATTAAAATAGAGAGATTAAATTTAATTTTTATACTAAATAACATATATCTTATTATATCATATCATTAAAATGTATTTAAATTATTCAATACACAAATAGAGAAATATTTTACAAGTATTAGTTATTTATAAAATTCTAAGTCACTAAAAAATATCAATTTTTAATCATAACCCAGTAAATTAACTAAGTGTTATAGATTTGTATAATTGTGAGATTGAGGTTGATCTTGATGAATTGTATGCTAATTAAAGATTAAAAAAATTAATATCACTTTTAATATATTATATGTTATATTAAAGTTTATTATAGTTACGTAAGATTTTAGCCCCCACTAGGGTAAAATCTTGCGTTCGTCCCTGCAATCGTGTGGATGTAAAAAACGCATACAATCATATGAAATAAACAAATGTGTGCATATGAAAACACTACCTTGTGCATCTAAAATATGCTATTGTGTGCATGTGAAATGACTTATTTGTGAATATGAAATTCATTACGTGCTATTTGTGCATATGAAACAACGTAGATGTGCATGTGAAACAACACATGTTTATAAAACCTACGAATATAGCCTATGTGCATATGAAAATTACCTATGTGTGCATACGAAAATGACCTAAGAGATCGTGTGAAATAACTTGTGTGCATATGTATGAAAACCTACGAAAATAACCTATTTGTGCATATAGAAATGCCATGTGTGTGCACATGATAATAACGTATGTGTGCATGTGAAAGAACGTATATATGTGTGCATACGAAGCAACATGTGTGTGCACACGGTACACTTTTTTTCATGAAAAAATCGACCGTGCCAAATTTTATCCGATTTTTTCCCTTCATCATCTAGACGGTCCATTTTCTTGACCCGACGGCTTCGAGGCGTCCTCACTCTTCTCCTAAACCCCCATCCTCATATGATATTTTCATTGTGGGAATCTGAGACAAAGTAGATCAATATATCATTATCCCTTATTACTTAATTATGACAACTGATTGGACATAAATATGTTAACATATGTAAATATGACATATAGTGAACAAATGTAAGCCACAAATACAATGAGATGAATTTTTTTCTTGCAAAGTTCAATTGTTGTTACTATTTAGAGTAACAGTTGTTAATGTATATTAAACCACTAAAAGTACTTGTTAATGTATTTTTTTAGCGTGATAGTTAGGGGTTCGGTCCAGACTGGACGGGAAAAAAGGTTCAGATCGGTGGAATGAAATTTGTGAGATATTTGGACTGAAGATCAGACCTTTTTAAAAGTTTTATAATCATTATAAATAAAATTTAAACTTTTTTTTAATACATTTTTTAATAATGGACCATATTTTTTGTTACTAATATATTTTATAAAAAATATTAATTTTTAATAGTCTAATTAATTTTTAATACATAAATAATAATGACAAAAATAAAATACTGGCATGTACGGAAAAATTCCAAGTTTGGACCAGACCAAAATACTAAAATGCATGGACCGGACCAGACTACATTAGGTCTGGTCTGGGAATGTTATGCACAACCCTAGTGATATTTGTAAAGAAAGTGGGGGAAAGAGTGATTTTTTGTGTGTGTAAAACACCAAAATTACACATGTCTATTAAAGAAGAAGACAAATGTCAAATGTAAAATTTGCCAAGTGGTGCAATTTTTAACATAGACTTGCCTTCTTTAATGTTTAGGAAGATTATGAAAATGCAGAGACTTCTGTTGATAATTATTGATGACAATTTACCCAAAAAATTGAGTAACCATAAGGGTAAGCATGTTTAAATGTGTCTTATCTTTGAAGAAAAACTAATGAATCTTCCCATACCTTATACGGGTATAGCTATCAATTCTTTTACTATAAATAGCATATTTTCATATCTCTCACCTTATATGGATATAACGTCAAGTTGTTTTGTATGTAATTGGAGAGTGATATTAAAAAAATATATTATTTTCCTCATTAGAAGTAAAAAAATATTATTGAAAAATAAGACTTATTTGTAAAAAATCTTAAAACATAAGGTTTAATATATCACTTTTTTATATTTCTCATGAGAAGTTATAACTTATTGTAATGTTAGGCTATTTTTTTAACCACATAGATCTTATAATGTATAACACTTGCGGGTGATTAATTGAGGAATTGAATATCTTTACACCTGGATATATTAATAAAGCTAAAGTTGCCTTAAACACATAAAATAGGATCACTTATCGAAAATGACATCAAATATTGTTGTCATTGTACATTAATTAGCATACATATACTTTTAGATAAAGTAGTATGGTTGCAGTCATTGTTAAACTTATTTAATTTGATAAGAAAATCACAATTTTCATATCCTTTTGACTTTGTTGATTTTTGAATTTTGGTTCATTTTTAAAGCAGTTTCTTAAGGTTTTATTAGGCATTATTTTGTTATTTTTAATAAAAATGAAAAAAATGGTTAAAAGCGGGTGTAAAGAAGGTGGTGGAGAAGAATATGAGAGAGTGGAAGATATATAGAAATTTTAAAAAATAAAATTTAGTATACGTGTCAAATAGGAAAGAAGTCAAATGTCACTTGTAGAATTGGCCAAGTGGCTCAATTTTTTATGAAGACTTGATTTCTCAATTAATGTATTAGAGACCTATCATTTAATCAATTTGGATGGGTCTAGGCATACTAATGGCCCAGCTACATTTGGATACATTATTCGAAATGATGAAGCTAATCCTATTAAAATGGAGGTGATTAAGTGTGGTAAAAACTCACCCCTTATGGCTGAAGTTCTATCCCTTCGTCAAGGAATCCTTATGCGAAAGCTCTTGGGTTGAAAAATGTTTCTATCGAGGGTGACAACATCTGTATTATTAATGTCTTCGCATGTTCCTGGTCATGCCCATGGGAGATTGAGATGATGATCTCTGATATTCGTCACGACATGCTTTTCTTCTCGGACGTGTGCTTCTCTCATTCTTTCCGCGAAGTTAATCGTGTTGTTGATCGAGTTGTTCTCCTGGGATACTCTCTGATGTTTCTTAAGCTTTGGTCTGATTTAGAACTCCAAACTCTCATCTGAAAAAATACTATAATGGTTTTCTAACCGATGATAGAACCAACCTAATTATATCCTAATAAAAAAATAGCATTTAATCGTTTAACAGTTGAATCTCCACTGCGACTAATTTTAAAGTATGAAGTCCTCTGTCACAAACATTTTTTTCTTTTGAAACTTAAACATATTTTAGATCTCTTGTACATTTGGTACAAAGCGATAACTAAAATCACATCATTTTGTTGAAATGTAAAACGTACGTGTTAAAAAAACTCAAATGGATAGGGTACGTCATGATGATTCATGTTCAGCACATGCGCAAGTCCGTGATCCGGTCCTGCGTTAAATTGGGTTATCTAATATGAATAGCTTGTTTAGTGAACTAAATTATATTTACGAGCCTGCCAAATACACGATTTTTTTCTTCTATTTGCACGACATTTTCTACGCAAACAATTGGCGTACGTAATCATACTGCGTACAGGTGAAATATGTACCAAAAAGGTACAATTCTTGTATGTTGTATTCTAGCGTACAAAAGTTATACATTTATATGTATTGTTTAATTTTTATTTTTTTAAATAGAATAAAATAGATTTGTACGCAGGAAAAGTGCGTAGGCCTAATCACTACGTACAGATTGTTGGGCCAGCCAAACTTGGGCCGGTCCAAACCTGTACGCAAGAATCCTGCGTACGCAAGAATCTTGCATACATGTTAGGTTAAGAGGCCGCCGCACGTGGCCTCTTCTCCTTCCTTCTTCTTCTTCCTCCTCCTGTATGCAAAAATCCGGCGTCGCCGTTGTCTCCCTCCTTCCTCTCCTCCTCCTCTTCTTCTCTTTAATCTCTCCTTCTCCGACGATGGCGAACATTAGCGGTGGCGAGCAGGCCGATGAGGCTCCTGGCGGCGAGATTGGCTGCAAACGAGGGGGCGGCGGTCCTCCAAGCGCTGTGGAGAGCGCGGCTGGCGGCGGGGCTGGAGGCGATGCGGGCGACGGTGCTCCTAGTGTCGAGAGGGGTAGTTCTGCAGATCCGGCGGTGGAGTTTGTCGGCGGAGAGGTGGCCGTGGTGGTGGCCGGCGGCAGTGAAGTGGCGGCAGCTAGTTCTCCGTCCAGCGGTGGCGGGGGCGGGGTTGAGGGTAGACGAGGTGGTGTCCGGACCCGATTTATTCGAGCCTGTGGCAGACGAGGAGGCGGACGCAGAGACGTTCTTGCGACACCCGGTCAGACTCCTACCTGGGATAGTCGAGAGGTATGAACCGAATAAAAATTTATGAAAATTTAGAATGAAATAAGTATTGAATTTAGAAAATAGGTATTGCATTTAGAAACTGTTGGTATTTTAGAAATTTTTGTATATTATATTTGATTCTAGAATTTTTATAAAAATTAGGTATTGAAATTTATATTTATGTTACAAAAATTGAATTTGAATTTAGGTATTGAATTTTATAATTGTTTGGATATTATATTTGATACTAGAATTGAAAATTGTATTTACAAAATTGAGATATTGAATTTTGGATTTTAGTTATTAAAATTGAACTTGAATTTAGAAAAACAAAGGATATTATATTTGATTTGTTCGATGTATTTGCTGGCGTTGAATTTAGGATATGAAACTGAATTTGAAAAATTTAGATATTAAAATTAAAATTTGGAAATTAAGGAATTTATGTTTTTATTAAATTGGGATTTAATTTAAGGAATTATATTTGAAATTGGATGAATTTAGGTATTGAATTATGAAATATATATTAATATTTTTTATTAATTTATGATATAAAAGGTTTTACAAGCCTCGATGTTGTCTGTGAGACGGCCCCGACGTGGGTCCGTATTTGGATTTAGGTATTGAATTTAGAAAATTTTGTGTAGAATTATATATTTTAGGAATATAGGTTATGAATTTAGAAAATTTTGATTTAAAAAAAAAAGAATTTTAATGGAAAATGTTGAATTTAGGAATATATGTATTGAATTTAGGAATCTAGAAATTGAACTTGAATTTATGGTTTAGGGAATTTTATAAATATGTATTGAAAATTTTATTTAGATTTAAGAATTTAGATTTGATTTTGCTATGTATTAGTCTAATATTAATGGAATTGGCATTGAATTTAGGGTTTGAAACTGAATTGATAAAATAAAGAAATTGAAATTAACGAATTGAAATTGAAATTAGCAAATTAGGGTTTGAAATTGAATTGAGAAAAATGAAGAAATTCAAATTGAAATTAAGGAATTGAAATTGAATTAGCAAATTAGGTTTTGAAACGAACTAAGAAAATGAATGAATTGAAACTAGCAAATTAAGATGACAAATTAGGTCTATATTTGAAATTGACATATAACTTAGGTATTGAATTATGAAATTTATATTATAATGTTGTAGTTGTTTATCAATTGAAAATTTTGATTAATATGTTATAAAAAGGCTTTACAAGCCTCGATGCTGTCTGTGTGACGGCCCCGACGTGGGTCCCGTCAGCTGGCGCGGAGGAATCCGGTCACAGCATCGGCTCGTCGGGCCGCTTCGGTGGCTCTGCTTCCCGCCCTACATGTAGCACAGGACGTCGGGGCTGGAGTGCAGGAGGGCGCGGCCATGTCGGACCCGTCGGTGTCTTCGTCTTCCTCATTAGCCTCGTCCATAGAGCTGGACGAGGAGGCAGTTGACGCGTCCCTCCACCGCGACTATTACGAGGGATTTGAGGCGTCTCCCGGACCCGCAGCGGACTTGGGGATGGACGAGCCTCCCCAACATGCGGATCCCGCTCCCCAGCAGGCGGATCCCGTAGTCGAGCGCGAGGATCCCGCTCCCGAGCAGGCGGGCCCCGCAGAGCCTTGGATGCCAGGAGGGCCGCTCGTAGGACACCTCTCGACGTATATGACCCACGTCGACAGGGTCCTATAGGACATGACATCGGCGTTGGCACGTTCGGTTCCCCCATCACCCGTTGCTCTCGTGGATGATACGGTACGTCTTTGATTTAGTTTAATATTTTTAAATTTAAAATATCGAAACGTTATATTTATATTTATATTTATAAGTATAATACTAATTTTGTTATTTCTATTTCAGATGAGGAAGGTTCTGAAGACGTACACCAGGAAGCCATGGCACTGGAAGATGAACCGGCACATTACAGTGGCTCTGAACACCTGGTGGGATTTTGCTCAGTAGAGCCGTATCACCTCCATGAGGGAGGTGGATTTCAGGAGGATCGACAACGTGCTTATTTCTGCGTTCATTGAGCGTTGGCATCCGGAGACGAGCTCGTTCCATTTCCCGTGGGGCGAGATCACTATCACACTCCACGATGTCGCGCGCATCCTGTAGATCCCCATCGACGGGTTGAGCGTCACCACTGATATGGCGGACCCCGTCGTTAGAGAGCACGTCAGCGCTATTACTGGGCGGACTTGGAGTTGGTGGCCCGGTGGTTTGGTGGTGGCGGTATCCCGGTGGAATTCCTGTTACAGAGGTCGATTGCCTAGCTGTCCAGCCCGAAGAGGGACGACCGCCGCATAGCGTCCATGTACTTGATGATGCTCCTCGGCTGTACCGTTTTCCCGGACAAGTCGACGAACGTCATCAAGTACAAGTACATGGCGCTCGTATTCGACCACGACCGCACCGGTTGTTATGCCTGGGGAGTTGGCGTATTGGCCATCCTCTACCGGAATTTGGGTGAGGTGTCGAGGGCCAGGACGAAGGGCATTGCAGGCTGCACACTTCTTCTAAGGGTAAGTATTTATTTAACTTTTTTTTTGTAATACCGTAAAATATATGATATTATATGCTAACGGATTTTATTTATATGCAGGCCTGGATTTGGGCATACTTTCCTACTTTCCGAGGTCACGCGGTCCTTGACCTGGAGGCCATGGCGGATACGAGGGCCGCTCGGAGAGACGGAAGGGAGGCTCCTCAGGGACGGGATCCGGAGCGGCTGATTGCTATTCGCCGCATTTTTGACGCCGTGAGATTTGAGGAGGTAATACTTTACTGTTTTATTGCGTTTCATTTAGGGTATGCATTTAGGGTATAACCGATTTCTCGTTTTGGCATTTTAGGTTGCCTGGACACCGTGGGGTCAGTTAGACTTTGCGACCCCTCAGTACCCTCCTTCTTTGTACCGAGGCTATTGAGTGCCTCGATGTACAAGAGCCATACATGCCGGACCGAGTCCTCCGCCAGTATGGTTACATGCAGGGGGTTCCTGAGGATCCACCAGAGCCACTCGAGGTGAAGAGGCGTGTCGAATTGAAGTCGTACGTTTTGAAGTATGCCGACGAGCAGTGCACATGGGATGCCGACCCTAGACCGACGATCAAGCTTCATGATATGATCCAGACCACCTTCGCCCGGGACACTGACGATGCGTACATCGATTGGCTGGAGCAAATGTCGCATCCGTACGTGGATGTACGGTCCCCTAAACAGGATTGTCCAGGTTTGGCTCCTATCGTCCCTCCAGTTCCACCGGTCTCTGCTCTCATAGTATGATACATTTTATTTATCGCTTATCATTTTTTATGTTTTAAAATTGGTTTTGTTCTAATGGAAATCTATGTTCTTTATTCAGTGAACCCAGATTCTCGCCGGTCGGATGCGGCATTTTTTGGAAGAGAGGGACGGGCTTCCACCATATGTTACCGCTGCGATTATTTCGTGGATTCAGGATTTGATAGGTGAAGAGGTGCCCATGACTGATCCCCTACCGCGTGCCTTCCAGAGATTTACTTATTCACAACACGAGAGAGGAGAGGGCAGCAGTAGAGTCCCCGACGATGACTAGATTATAGGACTTACATTATGTACATAATGTAATGTACGATTTGTTTTTTGGATCATGTATTTATATTTTGGTTAAATTGCGTCTTATTATATAAATGACATACTATACTATATAAGTGTAACTAAATGAAATATATTGAAATACTATAGTATATAAGTGTAACTATATCAAATATAATGAAATACTATACTATATAAGTCTAACTATATCAAATATAATGAAATACTATAGTATATAATGTAACTAAATGAAATACTATACTATATAAGTGTAACTAAATTAAATATAATGAAACACTATAGTATATAAGTCTAAGTATATCAAATATGATGAAGTACTATCGTATATAAGTGTAACTATATCAAATATAATGAAATACTATAGTATATAATGTAACTATATCAAATATAATGAAATACTATAGTATATAAGTCTAAGTATATGAAATATAATGAAATACTATAGTATATAAGTGTAACTAAATGAAATACTATAGTATATAAGTGTAACTATATCAAATATAATGAAATACTATAGTATATAAGTCTAAGTATATGAAATATAATGAAATAATATACTATATAAGCGTAACTAAAAGAAATATAATGAAATACTATAGTATATAAGTGTAACTATATCAAATATAATGAAATACTATAGTGTATAATGTAACTATATCAAATATAATGAAATACTATAGTATATAAGTCTAAGTATATGAAATATAATGAAATACTATACTATATAAGTGTAACTAAATGAAATATAATGAAATACTATAGTATATAAGTGTAACTATATCAAATATAATGAAATACTATAGTATATAAGTCTAAGTATATGAAATATAATGAAATACTATACTATATAAGTGTAACTAAATGAAATATAATGAAATACTATAGTATATAAGTGTAACTATATCAAATATAATGAAATACTATATAAGTCTAACTATATCAAATATAATGAAATACTATAGTATATAAGTGTAACTATATCAAATATAATGAAATACTATACTATATAAGTCTAACTATATAAAATATAACAAAATACTATAGTATATAATGTAACTAAATGAAATACTATAGTATATAAGTCTAAGTATATGAAATATAATGAAACACTATAGTATATAATGTAGCTAAATGAAATATATACGATATAAGTATTCAAACCGTACGCTTAAATAGGGCGTACGCTTGACGTCAGAGCACAGGTGATTGGGCCGGCCCAAAAGACAGGCCCAACATATTGTGCGCTAGAAGACGGCGTACGCCAGATTGATGCGCATAGGAAGATGGGCCTGTCGTTTGGGCCGACCCATTCACCTGTGCTCTGCCGTCAAGCGTACGCTCTATTTAGGCGTACGGTTTGGATACTTATGGGTTTGTTTGGTTAGAGTTTGTTTGGTTAGGAGAGGATGACTTCGTCATCCAGCAGTGCACATGCTCCGGTTACAATATGCGAGTGCAATTTCCCGGTCGTCATGTACACTTGCGACAAACCCAATCACTGCAAAAGAAGGTATCTCGCATGCAAGGAGTACATCCCAATGGAGCGGGATGGAACAACGAGAGGGTGTCGTACCTTTAAGTGGCTTGATCCAGCGTATGACGACAATGTTGCCAAGATTATCAGAGAATTGGTGTTCGAGTTCTATGTTTGTTTTGAATTTTATGTATGTTGATTTCCAAGTGTATGATTACATAAATTTGCAAATGTTTGTGTCCTCAAGTTGATATCTGCTCTTAAAGTAAATTACATCTGAAATTATATCTAAAATCACATCTAAAATGACATATGAAACTACACCGGAGGATCTGGAGGACGGTTATATCTAGTGCGATAATCCCAAAATAGTTGAATCCTAGACTGAAATTGAGAGTCCCAACCATCGACACTTGGGTGTTTGAATCGATGCCAAGCGTACGTAGGGGGAGGTAGTGGACAACCATCCTTCAGCGACACCTACATAGAAAACACAAAATATGATCGAGCTTTGTATTTTTGGGTAAGCACAAACATTCCTAGTTATTTAAAAACAATAAGCTATACCGATACGAAGTGGTTTCGGTTCCCTATGAGGGCCATCGTCAATATCTGTGTTGGAGGGCCGAGGCTTCCGTCAGAGGCCCTCATTGGTAAGCACGGGCCATCCCAGGATAATAGGACAAGAGCAACTTGGTATAGCGTGGCAAACACTAAACTAATCATCGGCATGTCGAGCCAGTATTCCTCGCTGTAAGGACTGATGACATAGTTGACCCAGAAAATAAGGTCCTCGTAAGTGATCCCCGGGTGTAGTACGGGCAAGATGGGCATGTACACATCTCTGTTGTCAAAAAACTCGCCCGCCACCTGCATTCGAACCATAGGGTATGCAGTCTCTTTCGATCCCAATAATACAGTCAGTGTCCGATATCCACAATGCCCGTCTGGACATACAATTTTGGCCCCGTTAATGTAGGGAAACCAAAAGTAATCCACATTCTTAACCCTAAAGTTCACCCCCATATAAATCATGGGTTGTTCAGGGAGCTGTTGCGATCCTGTCCCTTCGGATTGGCTGCCTTGAGTCCCAATGCCCGGCGAAGCTCCACTTGGTCCCTTCTTGCCACGACTCCGACCTCTACCTTGGCTTCCACTGGCCTTCTTCTTCTCAATCTCCTCTAACTCATCCCTTTGATGCTCAAACAAGCTCGGCTCCCTCTTAGTGTTGTACTTTGTGGAACCCTTTGGCCTTCCTTTTGCAATGATTACCATGGGCTCCTGCAACGAAGTTTCATGTGGGTGTTGCGTGTCCCAGAACAACTCAGTGATTTGGTCTATTTGGTCTTTGCTCAATGTTTTAGCGCGCCACATGTCATCCATTAGCTTCCATCTCAACTCTGGAATACACATCTGTGTTGTGTCCTCAACTGGCTCTTCTTCCGTGTAAACCCTATCCCATTACAATTGCTTTCAGAAGCGGTGTATCTCACTCGACATGATCGGCGTCTTATTAATGATAGCATTTGCGATTCTGTGGACACACGGCAGGCCGAAGCAGTCTCTCATCCAATGATCATCATAATCCTCAGGGAAATCCTCCTCCTCTATCTGCTTATACAAATCAAACAACATTCTCAAGCCCCTCTCCGACACTTTGAAGAATAGCCTTGAAAACAACACTCTTATTTCTGGCGGTACACCATCAAACATCGTTGGTGTTTTGATCCGTGATATCTCCACAGTCGCATACACCTGGCCAATTTGACCCTCGATCGCTTGGTGGATCCTCACCACCATTCTATTAAAACCACCAACACTAGAATTTAGAATTTTATTCAACACGTGATGCATACCCTCAACCCTATCAAAACACATGAAAAGCATTGCGTTAGTCCCACATTGAGCCCTGAACCTAGAAACTACTGAACATTGTTCAAGGGATACCTGTTTGTAGTCCTCGTGAAGAAGTAAAGATGATGATCAGTCCACGCTCTGACTATGCTTTCCTTGTGAGGATTAGTCCACGTCTTCTCAATGTATCGAACGAGGCCACTCTTCCACGATGTCCTCAATTTCACAAGCCTCTCTTCGTAGCTTTCCTCCGTGGTTGAACACCAAAGTGCCCAACATTAGCCGCAAAACCTTTTCACTTGTTTTTTATCCTTCAATATCGGGGAAGCATATGCTTCTATGTTGTGCTTAATATGCACCCAACACAAAAGGTGTTTAACTTCATCTTTGAAAACTATCCGAATTGCATTAATGAGGGCCTTCTCTCGATCAGTCATTATGGCGGTCGACATAACACCCGCATCTTTAAACAAGCGCAGGAGTTTCTCCATTATGAACTTGTAATGCACAACTTCTTCTTGCCGTGTAAATGCATACGCAATGTTGAAAGTCTTGTGCGTGCAAGTGAAACCGACAATCTCCACCAAAGGCATGTTATACCTGTGGATGAATGTAAGAAAACAGATGAAAGTAAGAAGTCATAGAATATAAGATATAATTCAAATCGATGATATAAATCACTACTATTAAATTGTGTTGAAAATGTAACACAAATCCATCACGTACCTATTTGTCTTATATGTGGCGTCGATAATTACCACGTACGGGAACATCTTCAATAGGTGGAGCGAGTCCGGGTGAGCAAAAAATAGGATATCAGTCTCTTTCGTAGACAACTTTCTAAGAGGAAATACCCGGTAACTATTTTGTTGCAAAAAGCTCATAGTCCATTGCGTAACCGTCAATTCCTCACGATCTTCGTAATGCATCTTCTGCAGAAAGTTGGAAACTTGTTTCATGGATGTCACATTTTCGGGGAAGAAGGTCATCAACTCCGCAACAATAGTCCTCGACGTCATGAACGCATCGCCCAAACTTTTGGCAAGGCGCTGCTCATCCGGGGTCATTCTGCCCATGTATGCATGCCCAAGAAAGCTAGTCGGAAGCTTATGGTTGTGGCATCCATCTATCACATTCATGATCCATTTATGAGTCACTTCCCCTGGCTTCTTCTTCAATCTAACACCACACAACTCAAATGTGCATCCGGACTTCTTCGACCTTGTTTCACGAATTACCTCAACATCCTCTTCTGAGTCACTACCTTTCTTTCTCCCCGATCTATATTCACCAAAATGATCGCACGTCAAACTAACACTTCTGACATTTGAGTTACGAATGACTAAAACCATAATCAAATCTTTGCCCCTATTCTTAACCCACTTAACCAATTCCTCTCGGCTTTCCCACTTCAGATTGTTACGAAATTCATCTCCATAATCTTTCCCCTATACATGTTTACATAATCAATAATACTACAATATATGGATTGTAATTCGTTAAAGTTATATATTTATAGCTAACCAAAACTATATTAACTATACAACAAAACTACAATTGTAATACGATAACTAAACTAAAGAACAACAAATTGATAACAACTATAAGCCTCTATGTATATCGCTAAATCCTCATCATCTTCTAAAGTACTTGATCGTCGTTAAATTTACTAACCTCGAAATTTCCATCGTCGAAATCTTCATCGTCAAAATCTTGATCGTCGTAATCTTCATTCTCTTCTCCACTACTCCAATGTGTGTTTTCATTATATGCCATTTTTGTAAGATTGGTTGTTTTGGATTTAGAAAATGTGAGGATTGGGTTGCTATTTATAGGGTACACAATAGTCGTTGGAATAACGACATCTTTTGTATGCAATATAATTGCGTACGCAATTACCTAGCGCACATGCGAAAACGCTTAAATTGAACAATGCTATGTCCAACGGCTATTTTGTAACGGCAAATTATGTACGCATTTTATTTGCGTACGCTTAAATACAACGTACAGTTTCCTATAGTATACGTAACCTAATTCAAATAATTGTACAGTATTTATGCTATACGCTCAGCACTTGCGTACACCTTATCTGTGCGTACAAGTTGTCGTGTATTTAGACACTTTTTGTCGTGTATATAGCAGTAGCCTTTTATTTACTTGCATGTCTTACTTTGCTTGTGAAGATACTCCTCTCCTTGCTTACCCTTGGTGAAAAGGCATGCATGAGCAATTAGAGATGTTAATTTCACCATTAAACGCATTTACAAATCCTTTAACATGCAACATTTTTGATAGATTCTAGGATCAATGAAGTCTCGGTGCAAGGCAAACGCTCGATGAAGCCCCGGTTGCTCTAGATCTCAGTTTTCAGCCAAGGATGCCTCTTCAGTTTTTTGGTATTTTTGGTGATGTTTCACGGCTGGTAGATGATGGATGATGATGATGAAGGACAGAGACGTGAAGGTGGTTCAATGGTGGATGAAGATGGGGCGTGAAGGTGAAGATGATGATGACATTTTTGATGAATGATAGGGCTCTCCTTGGCTGGATATGACGCACCAACAAGAAGAACAATATTGGTAGATCTAGGAGATGTAACACACTCAAAGATCTATCAATAACACTTGATATCACAAACAAGCAAGAGAATTGAAGAAGACGTTCTTCAATGGAAAAAGAGAGTTTTTTTTAACACAATAACCGCCTCTGAATAATCTGATTAAGCATGTCTGATGAAAAGGAAGTGCAACTCCTTGTATAGGAGAAAACACAAAGCAACGACTAAGGCTTAAGGCCTCTAGGGGGCTGGCGGCCCAACAAGGCCCAACTCGGCCAAAACTGAAATAAAGCACTTAAACAAGCATAAAACCCAAGTCTAAAAAAGTCATAAACCAAAGGAAATCATAATCATAGGTCACGCGCTCGGACGCGCCAAAACGGGTGAAATAGCCGGCGAAGCAACAAGGTGGCCTTCACTAGACTCGCTTGAGCCATCACTTTAGCCAATTTGGTCTTCTGAACTCTCTTGGTGCTTGGGATGAGACGTGGTCACATCATCCTCCCTCTCTTGAAAGATATTCGACCTCAAATCCTGTTGGAGAGTCTCACATCGATAGTTTGGGGCTTCTTCTCCTAGTATATAAGCAAGTGGTCTACTCCCCCTATTGCCAATTGGTTTTAGGGTGGAACCCCACTTGGGCTTGTTGCTAGGCCCGCTCGTCTTGGCCCATTGTGATCTTTCACATGGTATCAGAGCCTGGTTGTTGGGCCAAGTGTGACTTGTTGCCGTGTATGGCCCGTCACACTTGCGGGGGTGTGTTGGAGAGTCCCACATCGATAGTTTGGGGCTTCTTCTCCTAGTATATAAGCAAGTGGTCTACTCCCCCTATTGCCAATTGGTTTTAGGGTGGAACCCCACTTGGGCTTGTTGCTAGGCCCGCTCGTCTTGGCCCATTGTGATCTTTCACAAATCCAGATCGTCAAGACCTTCATCTTCGTCCACCAATGAGGGCACTAAAGCAGCCATCTTCAAGACGTCTTGCTCTCCGAGCTCATACGGCACTTCTCCGGTTTGCAACTTTGAATGGCTCCAAAAAATTTGCTTCTTGACCTGAAACAAAAGAACTAGAGACTCCATGCAATTCCACAACTTGGTCGTTAAAAATGTTAGTAACATAAAATGCATCACTAAGTTGAGAACAAGCAATGGAATCTGATTTCTTGGAGGACCTATCCACAACAACAAAGTCAAAGTCCCTCCCTCTATTAGGCCTAGAAACTTCTTTTGGCTTAGCCAAGAGCATATGATTGAAAGCACCCCCTTGGCTTTCAATGGCCAAGTTTTTGCCCTTAGCTTGCTCTTTGCTTTGTGGAGACTCCCTTTGTTTCCTCGCCATACGGTCAACCATAATCTCATGGGAAGTCATAGGGTGTAGGCTAATTCTCTTGCCATTCATCATGAAACAATACTCATTAGACACTCCTTGATGAATGACACCCTTATCATATTGCCATGGTCTACCTAGGAGGAGATGGCATGCTGTCATGGGTAAGATATCACACACAACTTCATCCTCATATCCCCCTATAGCAAATGGAATGATGGCTTGGTCCTTGACCTTAAGAGGAGTATCGGAATTCAGCCAACATAGTGTGTAGGGTTGAGGGTGGGGAGTAGTAGATAGATTGAATCTACTTACCACTTCTTTGTCAATGATGTTGCAACATGACCCACCATCAATGATGACACTACACACTTTCCCCTTAATGGTGCACCTTGTGTGAAATAGGATTTCACGTTGAGTAGGCACACTAGGACTTTCCGAGGTAATCAATGTCTTTTTGACCAAAAAAACATTCACCCTCGGCTGCCACCACATGTAGCTCTTCGACTCCCTCCTCCTCCTCCTCAACAACTTCTTCTTGGCATTCATCCTCGGACTCATAGTCTCCTAGAGTGTTAAGAAGAACTTGCCTCTTAGAGGGGCAATCCTTGGCAAAATGTCCTCTTCCAAGGCATTTAAAGCACTTGAGATCTCTAGCTCGGCCCTCCCCCTCTTGTGGTTGGGGTTGAGACTAATTTTGAGCGTCTCTCTTAGGCTGATTTTGTTGGTCAAGCCTAGGCTCTAGGCGTCTTGGAGTAGTGTGGGAAGCACTACCACTAGCTGAAGTCCAAGGGCGTGAACTAGCAACTTGGGGGCGCCTTTGAGGGAGATTCTTATATACATGATTGGTGTGATGAAAAACCTCTTCAATAGGCGTCCTACGCACAAAGTGTTGCATGTTTACAATAGCTTTAAGATCATAATTTAAGCTATTGATAAACTTAGAACTAAGATAGTCCTCAGGGAATCTAAGTCCGGACCTAAAGACCAAAGTCCTTAGCTCCTTATAGAACTCATCCAGAGTCTTACTTCCTTGCCTCAATTGCTCAAGTCTAGAATGGACTCTTTCAGCATAGTCATAGTCATCTGGCACAAACGGTTTCTCCAAGCAATTTTCAACTCTTCCCAAGTTGAAATTTGAGGGTAGCCTCTAAAGGTCCTTTCCTCTCTATCCTTTAACCACCAATGGTAAGGAAAATCAACAAATTTGATTGAGGCTATAGCTACTCGTTGTGCATCCGAGTAGTTATAAAACTCAAAAATGTGTTCGGTCTTTTACTCCCAATATAAGTATGACTCAACCTCACATGTACCTCCAAATTGTTGAACTTCAAGCTTGATTCCATGGTGGTGTGGTCGGTCTTGGCCCTCACCATTTTCTTCATCAAAGGCTCCTCTTTGAGCTAGATAGGGAGCTCGTCCAGCTTGATAGGGTCCACGGCCAAAGCCTCTCCCCGGGACATTCCTTCTCGGCATAATGGGAGGCTTTTGATTCCTTGGTGGGAAATAATCTTGATGATGTCCTCTTGCTCCCAAATTTGCATCGTTAGTCCGCATAGGGGGAAAAGTAGGAACACCGGAAGAAGCAAGGAATTCAGCATTCATACCTTGTCCTTCTCTTGTTGTAGAAACAAGAGGGACATAAGAAGAAGTGGTGTCATGTATGGACAGCCGTGACACTTCTTGGGAGAAGGATCCGGGCACTCCTCTTTCAACATGAAAAGAGTGGGAAGGGCCTCTTACTTCATGTGCTCCACTCAGTCGTGGTCCTACTTGGGATTGCTCCCACTTGGACTCCATGCTCCTCATAAAAGCCGCTTGCTCTTCCCTCATGGCTTGCATTTGTTGATGGACTCTTTCATCCGTATCTTCCTTGTTTGTTTGAATGGCTTGGAGAAGAGTCTCCAAGGTGATGGGAGAGCTGGCTAGTTGGTCTTTATTTGAGGGTCCCTTGTTTTTAACTTGACCGTCCATTTGGCTTAACCTTGACATTAAGAAGCAACAAAGAACAACCAAGCAAAGTAGTCTCCAAAGAACACAAGATCAATCAAGGGAACTTAAGCTAGAAGGAGCTCTAAACTTGATGCAAAGATAAGACTTTCAGCCAAGCAAGCACTCCTAATGTGGGTGGGCTTAAGGTTCCCAAACACAATTCTTAGACAAAAGAAAACAACACAAGCAAACGAAAATGACAAGAGAAAACAACAAGCAAATGACACAAATGAACCTGAATATACTTGTGCAACAACTAAGGTAAGCAACGTCAATGAAGCTACTAAACTCAATTGCTTTACAAAGGCAACACTTATGTACAAAATAACAACACTATCACGTCCAATGCAGCAAGGTAAACTTTTTTTTTTGAACTTTTTCAAGATGTTGAATCACTTTTTCGATGGCCTTCCCTTTTATAACTAGGCCGGATATTCCTGATTTCAACCACTTTTCCTTGAATCAAATGCAATGCTCTGTTTTTTAATAGGGACGTCTAAGTACAATTGTAAGACAACACAAATGCAAGAAAACTTTAATAAGGCAGCAAATGAGTCTTTCACGTATCCTTGACGTTGAAACTCAATTCATGCACAAGTAGTAATCACATTCAATTGGTGAATGCAACCAGAAAATGGCAAGTCTCTCACAGCCAACAATGTTAAAAGACTACTCTTTAGGGACGTGGGACTCAATTAAACACAACAAACACTCTAGACTGGCGTGGAAATTTAACTTGTTAGGATGCTAGCCTAAAATATAGGAGAAGCTTAACTACACGGTCAACAACTTGAATGACAATCTGATCTTGGTGAATTTAAGGTACACAGCCAGATCATAAGCTTCTTCAATGGATTAAATCAGGCATGTAACAACAAAATCTCAGCCACAACAACTTGTTAAGATCTCCCTAATTTATAGGATCAAAACATAATTCAGTTTTTGTGATCTACCTTGCGTCTCTCTAAGCTATGGCAGCCAACTTCAATTCAAATGGGTTCAAAACTCACAGCTGGACTCAACAACTCAAAGAAGACATGAAGCAATGCAAGGACACAACAACAAGACACACAACACGGCAGATAAAGTCAATTACGGCCAAATCTTATAGCATGAATACTAGGCTTGCAAAACTGAAATTATATGCTTTAGATCAAGGTTTTAGAGCTTTACCTCACTTAGCTCTGATACCACATGATAGATTCTAGGATCAATGAAGTCTCTATGCAAGGCAAACACTCGATGAAGCCCCGGTTGCTCTAGATCTCAGTTTTGAGCCAAGGATGCCTCTTCAGTTTTTTGGTATTTTTGGTGATGTTTCACGGCTGGTTGATGATGGATGATGATGATGAAGGACAAAGGCTTGAAGGTGGTTCAATGGTGGATGAATATGGGGCGTGAAGGTGAAGATGATGATGACGTTTTTGATGAATGATAGGGCTCTCCTTGGCTGGATATGACACACCAACTGTGATACCCCGTAATTTTGTAAGGCTATTTTGGGAATTATGGATTTTTCCCGAACGTCCGTTTGGTACGTCGGATTTAATTCTGAAGGTTTGAGACATTCTGTAATGTGCTTTGTATCTGTAATATTTTTCTCAGTGAAGAATTATACAGTCGAGATGTTTTGGAAGTTCGTACTCGTTCGTGTATGACTTTTGTTAACGCGGGTTAAGATTGGTACAAGTTTATTGCCCAAGAGTTGTTATCTAATGGGCAATAGTACAAGATTCTTTATCCAAAGGTTATTGTCCAAGAGCTATTATCCATGAGGCAAAAGTACAAGTTGGTTAACCAAGGGTTATTACCCAAGCTCCCTTCCAACCCTAATTTTGCCTATAAATAGAGAGCATTGAGTGAGAGTGAAAGGGGCTGAAAAACACGGAAGCACTGTCAAGCTCTCGTCTCTCAAAAACGCTCTCAAAACGCTCTCTCTCGGGAAGGCTCTAGTGGATCGTCGGAGCTCGTTTAGTGTCGTTTCCGGTGGCCAAGAGGAGCATTGGAGGCTCTCGGACGCCTAGAAACCAAGCAAGGCGGAGGACGAGCCAAATCGATCGTCGAGGGTAAGTTTTTCCCTCTCGTATTTCTGTTTTCGTTCGCGACGGCGACCGCCGCCAGGGAGACGGCGCCCACCGCCAGGAACGGTGCCCGCCGTGGAGAACGGCGCCCGCCGTGATGAGGTTGCCCAGCCACCGTGATGTGTGGCCAAGGAGCGGCGCCCGCCGTGGATGAGCGGCGCTCGCCGTGGATGAGCGGCGCCCGCCGCGTGTGAGGCGGCGCCCGCCGTGATTTGGGCGGTGCCCGCCGGCGAGAGGTGGTGGCCGTGAGTTGTTGTGGTTGGCTTCCGAGGCCTTCGTTCGGGTTTCGTTTCCGTCGATTCCTTTCGTCCTTTCGTAGTTTTTGTATTGTTGTTTGTCGAATCTAACTTAGGGTTTCTGTATGGGTCGATCCGAAGGTACCGGAGTTGGCAGATTCGTCTCTGTGTCGAGCCCGGAATCCCGTCGTTAGACTTCGTTCAAACTCTGCGGATTAAGGCAAGTGGCGGTTCGCTCTTGCTCATCGTTCCATATTTACATTAATTATCAGTTGTTTATCTGAGTAATTAATTTGGAATGATTATTGTGTTCATCTGGAAACGGTTTTGTTAACTGTTTTGGAAAACTAAAATATGATGTTATAATAGGTTTTATCTGTTAGAACAATGCTATTATATATATATGTGAATTAATACAGATATTATTATAGGTTGTATATTGTTAGAACAATGCTATTTTATCTGTAACTGGCCTTGAGGGCATTGATATGAGTTATTGCTGCGTTTGTAACTGTTTAGTTAGAACGAGTATTCGTAGGAACGCTACTGTGTATCTCAGTACGAGTGCTAGTCGTTTCTTGATAACCTGGTGGTTAGGATTTAGTTCCTACCATTCTTCTTTAGTGCCGTTGTAAGGATTTAGTTCCTGATTCCGCCTGAGGGATATAGTTCCCGCGAGATTTAGTTCTCGATTCGATTCTTGGGATTTAGTTCCCGAGTCAACTCTGCCTTAGGGATTTAGTTCCCGAGGGATCTAAAAAGATTATAACGTGATGTGGGTTTTGGAATTAAATAAGATAAAGTGCCCGAGTGCACATAATTAATAAACCTTCGGCGAGTAGTGCAGCTAAGTTATAGTACAGCTAGGAAAACTCGTCTCGACTTTGATCATAGTACGTTCTCTTTTTAATCTGGATTCGCTGTATGCGATGAGGTTGGTCGTGAACCGAAGCATCTCAGTCAACTTTTAAATCATTGTTGTATGATACTGTAAACATTCCAGATTTGTCATATTTCCTTAAAGACTCAATCTCTTGGAGTCTCTTTTCGGGTCGATTTCTGTGAAGATTAAGTCTTCCAGAATCTTCTCTTGTGCATACCTCTTGTTGTTATTCCGTGAAAGTGTCGGGTTATGTATCGTTCCTTCGGTTATTATTCAAGGGACAATGATAGTAAACGGTTACGATCACTCGAACCACTCTGCTTTTTACCCTTGCTAGTCTATTCAAGTAGACTAACCCACGAACATTGTTCTCCGCATCTGGGCTGGTGTCATCCGTTCGATTCGGCACATCAGATAGAGCGAAGATATGAGGAGACTAGATTGACTATGAAGACGACGGTTGTTTTTGGATGTTTTAATAATTTCTTTTAATCAGGTTGAGATCCTTGGGCAGGTGATCATTACGATCACAACCCTTTTTGTAATATCTTTTATAAGACTTCCGCTGTACTTTGTTTAAGACGTCCGCTGTAATTTATTTAAACTCTGTGTTTGTCCTATTCGGGATTGGGATGTAATCCCGAGACTCTTGTTTTATATAAATAAGGTTATCATTTTGTATCATTGTATTTCATGATTTGTATTTAAACGGTAAAGCCTTGGGTGATCTCGGTAAGGAACACTGAGATCACTGGCGGTAATACCTTTCCAAATGGGTTAAGATTTGGGGGTGTTACAGTTGTGGTATCAGAGCTAAAGTTTTTTTAAAACGGGTTGGGTATTTGAAAACCATTTACTCGTTTTTGATTGAAAGGTATTTTCAAAAGGCTCTGAGTTTAAAAATAAAAACTGTGTTTTCATTTTCAACCGTTCATAGTCATGTCTTCTGTATAGTCTGATATAGTAAGCTTGCTTCTATGTCTAGAAAGACTAATTCCTTCCTCGTTGCCCCGTTAGATATGGGTGCATTCTGTTCTCTTTAGAGGAACCCGGGAGAAGCCAAGGTGGTTTCGCCATACCCAATAAGGCTTGAATTCCCAGTTCCCTCATTTTGAGTTAAGATTGTAGAATCTAGTAACTCGGTTTGAGTTCATCAATAGAAATTACCAAGTTGATCTATTCTAAGTTGATTTTATTACAATAAGTATATCAAAATGATACTAATGTGATAAAATCCTTGAAAATTGATCGGTACACAGATGGTGAACACAAGGAACGTTATCCGTGCTGGTGTTGGGCCGAGTAATGACCCCAGACCAACTGTAGGAAATGTTGGACAAGACGAGCAGGAGTTTGGTTCCAACAACCATCCTAGAGGCAATGGTCAAGAGCAGACCAACGCTCCAATGGCATTTGATGCTGCAACATTAGAGGCAATTCGGGGAATGGTCATGCAAGCAGTGACTGATATACTGCGACCGAGTATGCCACAGGCACAAGGTGTGCAAATTCCCCCACCGGTTCCCAGATTTGAGGAGCCAGGAAACCGTGTATTCCAGGAGAATATAGTCAGGACTCGAGACAACTATGATCGTGCACTAAAGACCATTAATTCCATGAGGCCTGACAGCTATAACGGGAAAGGGGAACCAGTCGGGGTGATCCATTGGTTCTCCCACATGGAGCGGTTGTTCCGCAACATTGATTGTACTGAAGCTGAGAAAGTACATATAGCTTCTCTTCAGTTAAAGGAGGATGCTAGTGAGTGGTGGGAGAGTACCGACTTAGCTGATAGCCCTGTTTTGAACTGGGAGATATTCAAGACAAAGATGACAGACCGTTTCTTCTCTCGTGCTATGAGGGAGGAGAAACACAAGGAGTTCCTATACCCTAAGACTGATGGATTGAAGGTGACTGAGCTGGCAACCAAGTTCAATCATCTATTACAGTATGCTGGACCTGAGATATCTAGTGAGGCACAGAAAATCTGGTATTTCCATGAGTGGATGGGCCCAGATATTAAGCCACTGATGGTGCGTCACGGATGCTCGACTTTGGAGCAGTACGTGGATGCAGCCTACAAGTTAGAGGTGACTTTGGAAGAGTCGACCAAGAAGCGTGATAGCCAGAGGCAAGGGGAGAACCAGCCTAAGGCAAGTGGGTTTAAACGTCCCGCTCCACCATCTGATTTTGCCAAATCTGGCCGAGCAAAAATGAATATGACTCAGGATGGGTCTACGCAACGTTCGGGTCAGGGCAATAGCCTGATCCAGTGCTACAACTGTGGTACCTACGGGCACAAGAGTAATGTGTGTCCGAAGGAGAAGAAAACGTGCTATGCCTGTGGAAAGGAAGGACACTTGCAATTATTTTGTCCGCAGAGGAGACAGAAAGGGACTGAGTCACAGCAGGGATCTGTTAATCAGAACAACCAACCCAGGTTCAGTCCGGTGGAAGCCCCTAGTCCTTCAATGCAGACAACTGCGAGAAACAAAGGGAAAGCCCCAGTGGCTTCAAGAAGCCAAGGTCAACGCCTATACGTGATGCATGAGGCGGATGGACCCGATGCTCCATTTGCTTAAAGTATTTTGTACTACTTCTGTTGGTATGTTGTGGATTTGGGTGTTACGCAGTCTTTTGTTTTGGATAAGTTATGTTAGTAAGTTTAAGTATGCAAAAAGGTTTATAAACCTTTGTTGTAAATATTCTTTCTAATATAAATGTTGGTTGAGAACCAATCGTCTGTCGAAATTTTCAATTAGTAAGAAATTCGAAGAGAATTCGATCTGGATAGCCATGGTTCCATGCGATAATTTTCTCGGTATGAAGTGGCTGACGCGTCATGGGACGATAATCGATTTTAGTTCGAAGATTGTGACGGTGGCATCAGGGGGCCAGTATATATGCAAATTTAAAGGTCTGAATGACTGATAACAGGAATTTGCCGTTCTAATTCCTACTATACAAAGTATCCAAACAAACCCTAAAACGTAGTCCTAGGTAAGTAAGGGTCGAATCCGCAGGGAAACAAAGTCTATCGCAGTATGCAATATGTATGTCAATTTAAAGCAACCAAAGGGGGGTTTTGTTGGTTTGTTTTAGTAGCCAAGCATGCAAATGGTAAATAAGCAATTAAAGGTGATGAAATCAGTTATTGGGAAAACACTCAGTCAAACAATATCCACTATTCGAATGACAAGTTGATCATAGATACTACTCAAAATCGCATGCAATGGTAATTCCAATTCCTTTTCAGATGTAACTAATAGCACAACCAGATACTATTAGAACTAACTAATTAAACAACCCTGAAACTATCAAGATTCAGTTTAACAGCAGCCTTACGGATAGGAATATAGTTAGATACAACCCTAGAATAAAACAACCAGTTTTTACCCTAGAATGTAAATCAATTCTCTTCTGCATAAGATTATCACAACCAGTTACTAACACGATGCAGTTGCTACTATGGAATAGATATGCTCAACCAGTAACAATCTAAACCTAGCAATAGATAAATAACGACGAACCCTAGTTGATCAGACTAGAAATTATCAATATCAATCTTAAGAAATCAAACAAGAGAAGAGATAAAAACCATGCAATAGATTAGGAATAAGAATCTCACAACTGAATCACACGAAAAGCTTCAATGTCTGATTAAGCAAGAGAGGCTTAGTTCTTCATAGCAAGAGAATACGTAGAATAAGAAATTAGGGTTCCGAGATAGAAGAAACAAGTTTCTCAACCCTTAAATACCAAAGGAAAATAATCTGAAATTATCCTAAAAAGAAATAATAAAAACGTAATAAAGTAATATAAAATAGATTCGAAAAGGAAATCGGCTCGGCGATGCTTCCGTCAGCGGCGGCGGTCGCCGCATCTCCCACGGCGGGCGCCGTAATCGAGGCGGGCGCCGCAATTAAACGGCGGGCGCCGTAATCACTTCGTAGCCAAGGTCGGTGGAAAGCCAATTGCGGCGGGCGCCGTAAGGTTCACGACGGGCGCCGTAATTACGGCGGTCGCCGCAATTAAACGGCGGTCGTCGTTCTTCGGTTCAGCTCCTATGACACTTCCGTAAAAATGCCATAACTTTTGATTCCCAACTCGGATTGCGCTCATATTTTGAGGACTTGCAGTAGACTTCGAAAGATAACTCCTCGAATTGGAATCACTCCATTTGGACATCGGAGCAGAGAGAACGAACCAATTGAATTCAGCACATTGTTCTTCTACTCTTCATTGCACTCCCTTGGCGCCTACTACTGGTGGCTTCCTCATCAGTGTCTCATATGATCTCCAAAACCGCTCAAATACCTCCAAAAACACCAACTTTGCCCCCAAACACCATACACATGGATGTGTCTAAATCTACCCGAATGACACCAATAAATCCTCTAATGACTCTTACTTAAGCCCTACAAAGTAGTGCTTATCAATGACGCTGATAACGGCAGGTTTATCAAGGCAATAGCTGCGTTTAAGCTACTTCGACAAGGTTGTGTCGGGTACCTTTGCTACTTGGATCCGTCCATGAAAGATGAACCTTCAGTTCTTGATGATTTCGATACACTGAAGAATTTGGTACATAGATTAAGTTTATGTATTCTTGAGGAGTAAGGTAACCATGTTACTCGTATAAAAGGATTAAGACACAAGTGTTTGATTTGGTTGAGAATGAATCATTTGGCAATATGATACTTTGAGGTTATAGGAGTAAGCTCTCATGTGATTGATTTGAGGAGCATACGAATAAGTACTGTGTTTATTCTTGGAGAAAGTATAAAAATCTTAAAGGATTTAAGTTAGAATGGCATAAGGTCAGACTTACTTCCAGATAAATGATGGAATTGTAAGAGGTACCTTTAAGAAAATTGATGATGTAATGTTTCGAGGTTACTAAGAGTTGATTTTTGGATGGTAAGGAATTACGATGTGAACTTTGGGAAAATGTGTATAAGGAAATAGTGAGGGAGATGCGTATTCTCCTATTAAAGATGCAATAATGTCGTTATGACAATTTTAAGGACCGTTAGTATTTAATGGTCAGAGCCTTGTGGATATAGTGAGAATGATTATATGGTATAATTTATAGAGATAAAGTTACGGATGATACCAAGTGGACTTGAGGAAAAAGGTAACCCACGTTGGTTAAGATAAGCATATATCACGTTCGGGTGAGACAAGAGTATAATCCTATGGAATGGATTAGTGAATTATGTTGAGGTAATCAGACATAGATTGTAGTATTACTGATTATGGGAACTCATGAGTAAAGATTGTGAGATAAAAATATGGCATAAGGGCCGAATATGATGAAGGTATCAAGTGAATCGTTTATGTGAGGTTTGTATGACAGGTGGAGGTACTAAGTGGTAGTACTTTTGATTTCTAAGTATATATTCAAGGATCGGATTGTCGAAAGGAGGTTAGTATAAAGATGTTGTATTCTTCTATGTAAGATTATTAAGGTCCTTAGGAGTAATAAGGCATATCAGCGAAGATTCATTGGAGATTTTTGTAATAGATACTCTGGTTAAGGCAATGGTAATCTTGTAGATGATTACATCTATTCTAACGAAAGTAAGGATGGTAGACTATATGTTGTAAGCGGTTACAAAAGCGAATAGGAAGTTCGATGTTGGCAATATAAGTTGCGAAGACCTAATTGGTTAAGGATACCGACCTAAGGAGGTTTAGGTATATACTTCAAGAGAAGTTTAGAGGTAAGAGCATATGTATTCTCATGAATTAAGTATAACGAGTCTTTGGTGGTGATCATGACTTTGAGAATGGTCACGAGTTAGTACAAGTATAGTGTATGTAGAGAGGTTATGCTGAGAGCCTGTGTACTCGATCGTCCGACTAGCTGGGAGGACAGCCTGAGTCTGATTGAGTTCACAATACAATAATAACTGACATGCTGCTATCAAGATGGCTTCATTCGAGGCTTTGTACGATCGAAAGTGCAGATCTCCGATTCGTTAGGATGAGAACGCCTACAAGATTCTGCTCAGACCAGAGCTAGTCAAAAAGGACAACTTTGGACATTGCTTTGATTAGACAGAGGTTGTTGACCACTCAGAGTCGACAAAAGTCTTACGCAGACCAGAAGCGTAGAACTGTCAAGTTCGAGGTTGGTGGCAAGGTACTTGTCAGAGTATCGCCATCCAAGGAAGTTTTCAGGTTTGGTAAGCGTGGGAAGCTTAACCCTCGCTACGTGGTACCATTAGAGATTATGGTTAGAGTAAGATCTCTAGTGTACCGTTTGGCGTTGTCGCCATCAACACACCCAGTGTATAATGTGTTTCATGTATCCCTGCTAAGGAAGTTCATGCCAAGATGAGTCTCGTATGCTGAGCTATAAGGACATCGAGATTCAGGCAAATGGTACTTGAGAGGAGATGCCAATGCGCATTCTCGAACGCCGTATGAAGCGACTGTGCAACAAGATCGTACTGTTGGTACGTATTCTGTGGTCCAAGTTTGGGAAAGAGGAAGTTACTTGGGAAACCGAAGCAAAAATGCTCAGACGTCTTTCCAAGTTATTGGCGACCTAAGTTTCGGGGTCGAAACTTCTTTTAAGGGGAGGTGATGTGATACCCCGTAATTTTGTAAGGCTATTTTGGGAATTATGGATTTTTCCCGAACGTTCGTTTGGTACGTCGGATTTAATTCTGAAGGTTTGAGACATTCTGTAATGTGCTCTGTATCTGTAATATTTTTCTCAGTGAAGAATTATACAGTCGAGATGTTTTGGAAGTTTGTACTCGTTCGTGTACGACTTTTGTTAACGCGGGTTAAGATTGATACAAGTTTATTGCCCAAGAGTTGTTATCTAATGGGCAATATTACAAGATTCTTTATCTAGATTGACTATGAAGACGACAGTTGTTTTTGGATATTTTAACAATTTCTTTTAATCAGGTTGAGATCCTTGGGCAGGTGATCATTACGATCACAACCCTTTTTGTAATATCTTTTATAAGACTTCCGTTGTACTTTGTTTAAGACGTCCGCTGTAATTTATTTAAACTCTGTGTTTGTCCTATTCGGGACTGGGATGTAATCCTGGGACTCATGTTTTATATAAATAAGGTTATCATTTTGTATCATTGTATTTCATGATTTGTATTTAAACGGTAAAGCCTTGGGTGATCTCGGTAAGGAACACTGAGGTCACTGGCGGTAATACCTTTCCAAATGGGTTAAGATTTGGGGGTGTGCAGCTCAATTGGTAACAAGTGGGCGTTAAGCCACTTGTTAAAGCGTGAGGTCTCGTGTTTGAGACTCACGAACAACCTCCCAGCCATGGGGATTTGGTTGGGGTACATGGGTTGCAGCCCATGGATAGAGAAATGGCCGGCCCTATAAGGTCGGAGCCCCTCTCATTCAAAGTGTACTTTTTTGTAACATCCCAGACCAAGCTACCCTAGCCACCAAGCCGCCCAGCCACCCAACGGTGCCGGCGCCGGTACTGGTGCCGCCTGGTTGTCCAAGGGCATGCAGCCCACACACCCAACCCTTCCCCCATTTAAATGGGTAGGTTGAGATAACATTTTTCGGCCTAATAGAACAAAACATCAATACTTATTTGTCATCTTATCTCATATATAAGTATTAATTACTTTGTTGATATCATTTTTATGGTACTCCCTCCGTTAAGTTTTAATTGACGTTCTAGGCTTAAGTCTTTGTTAAGTTTTAATTGTCATTTTAGATTTTTTCACCTATTTTTTCCAGATTTACCCTCATGCTTAATAATTTTTTTATTTTTATTTTTTGGATTCTCAATTTTTTATTTATTACTTTCTCATTTTCTAGGAGAAACGTAACAAGAGGAGATTTTCTTTTGATTTTTTTATTTTCTTTTATCTTTTTGTGAGATTTCATGAGCAGTAATTTAAAAGTAATTAGTCACTAATCATAAGATTAATCTGGAAAAATAATTGAATTTTTATTTTGTCTGAAATTTGCTAGAACGTCAATTAAAACTTAACGGAGGGACTATATTTTTTCAGTTTCGTGTTTTATAAAGGCAAGATACGTATCAGGTATCACAACAAACAATTGCATAGTGAATGTGATTTCACTTTTAAAAAACAAGATCAAACAAATCAACATCAACCAATACGAATACTCAAAGCTTCAATTTTGCCTCATCACCAAGCTACCTACAAAAGGATAAAGCACAAAAAAATTAGAATCAAATATCTCATTTTAAGCCATAATTCAATTACCATTGCATAAATATGGATTATACTTAACAATAATCATAATTTAAAATAGCAGCCAAAAGCAAAAATTAAATAGAATTCAACATAATGAAGAGTAAAAGGGAGATGGAGGTATTGTGGTTGTTGTTTGTTTCTAAATCTATATATAGAGAGAACCTCTCAAAATGCTTAAAATTGTCTCTTACACACAAAGAGCTTTAAAATGTGCGTTACTATTGCCTTAGAAGTTACAAATTATAAAAATATTAATTATCGGATTGAAATTATAATTGAATAGGTTGTATGTTACTAAACTTAACTTAGTTAATGCTAAAAATTTATTTGGCAAGTTAAGGGGATGTATATTAGTAAAACAAAAGTGTCACCGTTTGATTGAAATTTGAATTAGTTGCTTAGACCCTTAAAATTCCATTAACTAAGTTTTTATTAAAAAATAATATCTTTTATTTCCTCCTAATAATTTGAGATTCATTCACGAAGGAAAGAAAATGAAAGGTAATAAAAGAGTCAAAGAGATGAGGAAACCTATAGTAAATGTGCTTATAAATATATAGGAGTTTAGACCCTAAAAATTCTTATCAATTAATTAAGTTTATGTTTCCTTTAAACATAACCTCTTGTAATCTATGCCAAAATTAGTGGTTTGAATTGAAACACTGAATAATAACAACACGTCAACATTGTTTTTGATAAATATAATATGATAGAAACCTTTATTTATTAGGAGTATAAAATATAATATGGAATTATTTATTCAAAAAATTAAGAACTTTTACTTTTATCAAAATGAAAACGGTAAAAATATTATAAAGTTTAAAATAATAAAAGTGAATAAATCAAATCAAATATTCTTAAAAAAATTGTTGGAAACGAGTTGTGGAAGAAAATGATTATGATGGATAAACTATTAGTCATCGACAAATAGTTGAATTTTTATTTATTTTTAAATATTCTACTAAAAATGGTTGTAGAAGAGTTGAAGAATATAATAATTATGATGGATAGACTATTATTCATCAACAAATAATTGTTTTTTGTTTAAAATGTATTAAATACATTTGTTTCCCTTTGCAATGAAAGCTTTCATTTATTACTTCCACAACCTAAATTTTATACTATATATTAGGATTAGGACTAGTTTAATTACCTTGTCGTGCACGGGGCTTGATAAATTTTATATTGATATTTTCTTAATTATTAAACATATCTCGATTTCACATTTAAAAAATATTATTAAATAAATGTAAAAATATATAAATAATGAAAATATAAATGAAATTAATCTAAGTATGATAATATAAGGAAATCTCTACTAATAACCATTTAACAAAGATCAAATTAATTTTGTGCATACATAATATGTCATATCAAGTCCTATACCTAGAATTAAATGAATTAAAAAGAAAATTTGAATAAAATTGACTAATTCAATCGAAAATTTAAGAGAGAATATTCTAAAATTATATTATATATTATATCTAATATGGAATTCAAGATCAAATGTGAATAATCTATATGTTAAAAAGGAAATTAGGATCATATCTAAAATATTTTACATAATAATAATAATAGAAAAATAGTTAAATTAGTGATGTGGCATGATGTGGGGTAGACATGTGACAATAAATGAAGTAGCGCAATGTCAAAACGACAAGTGGTCTTAGCTAGGTTTCACTTTAGTATTATATAGTAGATTATACATCAATGCTTCAAACCAATCATATAAATGTGTAAGCTTGTAACCTTAGAAATATAAAGGTGTGACAAATTAGTTACAAGTTGTGATAATACGTAGTTGTTTAAAACTAAAAAAAATTGAAATAATGTTGTCCACAAATAACAAATATCTACTTAAATTTTTGATATATTTGGATAATACTAATTAAAGCGACATTTAAATTATCCTAGTATATATAATATATCATTTGAATCAGATATTTATGATTAGATTGATTTTTAAATCTAGAAAAAAATCGAAATAACAAAAATGTGGATATTGTGTTGACAAATAAATATTAATTTAATAAACGGATGAATTTTCATATGGGGTTTAGTTTACTTGGGAAGTATTCGTTGTAGATATCATGTATCTTAATCTTTGATTTTATCATATATGTTTTATTTACTTTGTTCTTTTTTTATATATAGAAAGTCGTTATAACCAAATCTTTTGACATATCATATCGATTAGGTAAAATGAAAAATAAGTTAGTAGTGTCAAACTTATTCGGTGTAATTAGGAACCATAAGCTAAAATGGAGAATAATGATTTTGGAAGAAAAAATCAATCATAAATATGATATCCTAAATTAGTTAGATATTGTATTATCAATCTCATATCGAATATCTTTTAATTAATTTTCAAAAAGAAACGTTCTAACCAAAACTCATGATATTCGATTTTCTATAACTTTTATTTAGTTTACAATCATATGTCCACAATTATGTAGCAATTAGTTACCTCGATGCTTACCTCGATTTTCTATCACTATTATTTAATTTTAAATTGACCAGTAATCTTTGTTGTTAATATTTTCCAGCATACGATCTTCAATTAGTCTCACTTTTTGGAAATGCCCAAGTAGTTGAACTGTCGTGTTCCAGCTAATGGTTACTACAACTTTAGCCCTTACCAAAACAAATGCCATGATGAACAAAGGATTCCAAGACAGTGACATGGCAGGGGATATATGTCAATCGACGCTCATCGGTGATGACGTGGCGATGGCGATAAAGAGAGATCGTTCATGGAGGGAAACAAGTTTGACGCTCACCGATGAAGGCGACTGAGCTTTGAAACAGGCGAAGGCGAGGGTAGTGGAGAGTCCGGTGTTTTGTATTGTCCTTTTGAAGAAGACTCACATGGAGATCGGTCTAATTCTTTTCTCTTTTTAGTGACGAGAGGACATTGGTCCAATTTTGAGTTGATCAATTTTTTGAAAGTTTTGGTTTTGTAATCTTGGTAATTGATTTGTAATCTTTGTAATTGATTTGTATTTAAAATAGGAAAAGATTAGTGCTAAAATCGAGATAAAAATCTTTGATATATAATTTAATTTATTTAGAAAAAGTGAAAAAATAGAAAATGACATGTGACAATTATAATAAGAGGATGTCATACGATCTTCAATTAGTCTCACTTTTTGGAAATGCCCAAGTAGTTGAACTGTCGTGTTCCAACTAATGGTTACTACAACTTTAGCCCTTACCAAAACAAATGCCACGATGAACAAGGGATTCCAAGACAGTGACATGGAAGGGGATATGTCAATCGACGCTCATCGGTGATGACGTGGCGATGGCGATAAAGAGAGATCGTTCATGGAGGGAAAAAAGTTTGACGCTCACCGATGAAGGCGACTGAGCTTTGAAACAAGCGAAGGCGAGGGTAGTGGAGAGTCTGGTGTTTTGTATTGTCCTTTTGAAGAAGACTCACATGGAGATCGGTCCAATTCTTTTCTCTTTTTAGTAACGAGAGGACATTGGTCCAATTTTGAGTTGATCAATTTTTTGAAAGTTTTGGTTTTGTAATCTTGGTAATTGATTTGTAATCTTTGTAATTGATTTGTATTTAAAATAGGAAAAGATTAGTGCTAAAATTAAGATAAAAATCTTTGATATATAATTTAATTCATTTAGAAAAAGTGAAAAAAAATAGAAAATGACATGTGATAATTTTAATAAGAGGATGTCATGTGTCATAGTTAGATTCTAGTTTAGTATATATATAGTTGATTACAAATTCGAACTGTGTAATCCAACCAAGCCAGTGTAGTAAGCCTTGGATTAGGATGGAGTATAAAGTCATTCCGTTAGCGAAGAACCACCCACGAGCCAAATCCGTTAGTTTTGTATGCAATATTGTATAAAGAATAAAGTATATATTGAAAGAGTGATATTTTGGAGTAGTGGAGAAGAGGATGGAGATTTAACGGTATACATAGAGGCCTATATAAGCTATTAATTTGTAGCTCTTAGTTTAGTTATGGATGAATAATACTATTATAGTTTATTAATGTTTTTTTATATTATTACTATTATAGTTTTGTTGTATAGTATAAATTATTTAATTTAGTTATGATTAGTCATAAATTGAAATGGATATATTGTAGGTGTAATAAGAAATGAATAAATTTCACAAATCGTAATCCATGTATATCGTAACTTTATTGATTATGTAAACATATATATCGAAAATATTGTAGATTTGAATTTATTAATTATCTAAAGTGGGATAGCCGAGAGGACTTGGTTGATTGGGCTAATAAGATGGGCCGAGATTTGGTGATAATTTTAGTCATTCGTAGCTCAAATGTCAGAATGGTTAGTTTGACGTGCGAGCACTTTGGTGAATATAGATCGGGGAGGAAGATAGTTAGTGAAAAAGATTTGGAGAAGGTTGTTGAGGTAGTTCGTGAAACCAACTCGAAGAAGTCTAGATGCACATTTGAGTTGTATAGTGTTTAATTGAAGAAGAAGCCAGGGACATAGACTCAGAAATGGATCTTGAATGTGTAAGACGAACACCACAACCAACTTCCGACTAACTTCCTTGGGCATGCATACATGGGCTGAATGACCCCGGATGAGGAGCGCCTTGCCAAGAGGTTGGCTGATAGGTTCATGACGCTGAGGACTATTTTTGCGGAGTTGAGGAACTTCTTCCCCAGAAATGTAACATCCATGAAATAAGTTTCCAACTTTATACAAAAGATACAATATGAGGATCGTGGGGAAAGGAAGGTTACCCAATAGACTCTAAAGTTTTTACAAGTAAAATAGGTACGAAGTGCATTCTCTTAGGAAGATGTCTACAAGAGAGGTGGATATCCTATTTTTTGCTCACTCGGACTCGCTGCACATGTTGAAGTTGTTCCCATACTTGGTAGTTATCAACGCCACATACAAGACAAATAGGTATGTAATGGCTTTGTGTCTTAATTTTTAATACAATTTAATAGTAGCAATATCTATCATCCATTTTAATTGCTTATATTCTTTTATTTTCTACATTCATCCATAGGTATAACATGCCTTTGGTAGAGATTATCGGTTTTACTTGCACTCATAAGACATTCAACATTGCCTATGTATTTACGCGAGAGGAAGAAATTTTACATTATATGTTCATAATGCAAAAACTTCTATATTTGTGTGAAGAGGCGGGAGTAATGTCGACGACCATAATGACTGATCGAGAGAAGACCCTCATCAATGCAATTCGGATAGTTATCAAAGGTCAAGATAAAAACCTTTTGTGTTGGGTGCATATTAAGCACAACATTGATGCATATGCTTCCCTAATCTTGAAGGATAAAAAACCCGTCAATAAGTTTTGCAACCAATGCTGGGGACATTGGTGTTCAACCACGGATAAAAGCTACGAAAAGAGGCTCACAAAATTGAGGATATCATGGAAGAGTGGCCTTGTTTAATACACTGAGAAGACGTGGACTAATCCTTACAAGGAAAACATAGTCAAAGCGTGGACGGTTCATCATCTTCACTTTTTTCACGAGGACTTCAAACATGTATCCTTTGTACATTGTTTAGTGGTTTCTATGTTCTGGGTCTCGGTGTCGTACTAATGCAAGGTTTTTTATGTGTTTTGATAAGGTTAAGGGTATGCATCACGTGTTGAAAAAAATTGTGGATTCTAGTATAGGTGGTTTTAATAGAATGGAAGTGAGGATCCACCATGCTATCGAGGGTCAAATTGGGTAGGTGAGGGTGAGAATGGAGATGTCATGGATCAAAAGACCAACAGTGTTTGACGACGTGCCGCCAGAAATCAGAATGTTGTTTTCAAGGCTATTCTACAAAGTGTCAAAGAGGGGCTTGAAGATGTTGGTGGAACTGTATTTGCAGATAGAGAAAGATGGTATTTCAAAGGATTGCAATGATCACTTGTTGAGAGACTGCTTCGGCTTCCCGTACGTCCACAGAATTGGAAATTTTATTATTAATAAGACGTCAATCATGCCGAATGAGATACACCGCTTCTAGAATCAACTGGAATGGGAAAGGGTTTACAACGAAGTACCCATTGAGGACATTGTACCACTGTCTATTCTAGAGTTGAGATTTACGAAAATGAGCCGGAAATTTGAAAGGGGTGAATTGAGGAAAGACTAGGTATACAAAAACTCTGAGATGTTCAATGAATTTCGTTCCGCGTGATTCTTCATTGAAGGAGACGACGAGCATCGTTCCCAAAAGGAAGGCCAAAGGGTTCCACCAAGTACTCTACCAAGAGGGAGCCGAGATTGTTTGACCATAGGAAGGATGAGTTAGAGGAAATTGAGAAGAAGAAGGTGAATGGGAGCCAATCTAGAGGGCGGAGCCGTGGAAGCAAAGGATGAAGTGGAATTTCATTGGGCATTGGTAGCCAATCCGAAGAGACTAGATCATAGTTCCCTGAACAACCTGTGATTTATATGAGGGTGAACTTTGGGATTAAGAATGTGGATTAGTTCTGGTTTTCCTACAGGGGGTAGAGATGTATGTGCAAACAGACATTGTGGATATCGGACACTAGCTGTATTATTCAGCTCAGATTTGAATGAATACCATATGGTTCGAATGCAGCTGGCGGGAGAGTTGTTTGACAACAAAGATGTATACATGCCCATACTGACCATACTACACCCGAGGATCACTTACAATGAGCTTATATTCCGGGTGAACATACATCTCTAGCCCTCTGTAGGAAAACTAGAAGTAATCCACATTCTTATTGTAGCGCACACACTGGGTTTCAAGATAGGATTTAGAAACCCTAGGGTTTTTGTGCGCCTAGGGATAGCGTACGCAATTTCCTTATGCACGAACACCTTGGGGTTTCTAGGGTTTGGGATTTATGTATAGGGTTAAGGTAATGGAAATTTATATGACATAGTTATTATACAATAGCATAGTTACATATCCTAGTATTGATCATCTTATATAACTATCGTTTTATATAATAATATAACATAGCATAGTTATTAATACTTAGTTATATAACATAGTATTATAACATGGTTATATAACATACATTTTTTTTATAGAGACGTAGTTATATAACATAGTGTCATAGTTATACATAACTATGTTATTAACACTTGATTATAGTTACTATATCATAGTTATATAACATAGTATTATAACATAGTGTTATAGTTATATATATCTATGTTATATATATGACATGGTTATTTATTACGTTGACATAGTTATATAACAGTATTGTAACATAGTGTTATAGTTATATATAACTATGTGAGATAAATATATATTATATATATAACATGGTTATTATTACGTAGACATAGTTATATAACATAGTATTAAGTCATAGTTATATAACATAGTATTATAACATAACATATATACTTAGACATAGTTATATAACATAGTGTCGTAGTTATTTATAACTATGTTATTAATACTTAAACATAGTTATTTATATTATTACATGGACATAGTATTAATTATATATAACATAGTTATATACAACATATTAGTATAACATAATATTATATCATTTTAATAATTTTGATTATTTTAATAATTTGGATTATTTTAATAATTTGGATTTTGGGTCAATTTTGATCATTAATATATTAAGAATTGGATTAGTTTGGGTCAATTTTGATCATTTTAATATTTTGTGGGTCAAGTTAGTGATCATTTAAATAAATTAGTTTACATACACAATTTAGGGAAAACAACCAAATTATTTAGACCAAAACCGTAAAATCCAAAAACAATGTCACTTTAATTTGTACACAACAAGCAAAATATGACTAGCATGGACCAAATTCTAAATCTAGTCATCGTCAGGTCGACTGCCGCTGCATTGTCCCGTCTTGTGTTGCGAATGGGAAATCTCTCACGCAGTAGAGGATCATTCATAGGCAACTCGTCACCTGTCAAATCCTCGATTCAAAAAATGGCCATCGCCGTAACATCGGGCGGAAGCTCGTCCCTCTTTGCCAGTGCGATAATATGTATCCGTTGTATTAAAAACAGATTGGTCATAGAACCAAAATTGAAATTGAAATACAAAACATCACAAGTATAAAAAATACATACCATGAGAGTAGAGACCGGTGGAGCTGGAGGGATGACCTGATCCGAAACTAGACGATCGTGTCTAGGAGACCTTGCGTCTACGTACGGATGTGACACCTAGTCCAGCCAATCGAGGTATACATCCTTTGTGTCCCATACGAAGGTGGTCTGGATCATATCATGCAGCTCGATCATCGGTCTCGGGTCGTTATCCCTTTTTTGTATTGTATCATAGGTCCACCACCATCCCTAGCTAAGAAGAAGAATCTTGAAGGTCAATAAAATATAATTGTACAACACAATAAATGTTATAAATTGCTTACACGGGGAGGGAATGAAATAAATTGCTCAATAATTAATGAAACAAAATGCTAAAAATTTAGACCGTAAAAACAAAAATTCAAAGTTAGCCTAATTTTAATATTGTTTTTTAAAAAAAATATTTTGCAAAATTAATTTTATTCTTTCGTTATTGTGATATAAATAAATCGAACTAATAGATTTGACTAAATCAAATTGATTTTAAACGGTAAGGAAATTACGTTCTAATCTAATATATCAACCTAAGTACTTGATAATGATTGTTCTTCTCAAAGAATGGATTCTTGAGAATGATCTCCCTGGTGCAAAAAGTGAACGATACACACAATATAAAATATATATTGACGATGTATAATATTTACTTATGTTAATTAAATAAATCCAGCACAATAAATGTTAAAGGATGAGACTAAAGAAGCCCAACAAGGATAATGAGCCTAATCAATCAGCTTACCATAATTAACAAGGTATTTGATGTTTCATGAACCCTAGCATGCTATTCCTATTCTCATTCTCTCTATGATTTTTGGCTGCCTCCATAGCAACCAAGAGCAAAAAACTGTATTGAGCGTCAGAGGGGCTTTAGGGGAGATCCAGCCCTCCCGTTGACTCATTCTTTGGTGCAGATCTTTTTTGCTCGTCGTATTGAAGATTGGTTCAAGATATTTTCGCGAAGATCAATCGTTTCTCTTTTGATCTTAAAGTGGTAGAAGTTCTTACTACCACATTTGGCATTGTCTGTGGAAAGAGACGACGATGGTAGTCGCGAGAAGGACCACTAGCGCATCCAATGCCGCTCGACAGGCTGACGGAAACTGCAATTGGAGATGATGCTTGTCGTCAGGCTGAAATCGAGGCGGCTATTGTTGAAAAGGACCACCAAAATGATGAACTTGTTAAAGCGGTTGCGGGATATGATCGAGAGATTCAAGCCGTCCAAGAAGAATTGGCTGCAGTGCGCTAGCTACTCGAACGCTCGCACGGGAAGCGACATGCCGGTGTTGATGACTCAAACGGCGTCGGAGACGCCCAACGCCTTGCTAGTGTGGTGGAGGTCATGAATTACCGTGAACCGCGCGCACGAGGTGCGCATAATTATCACTCCAGCTGTTTGCCAAGATTTATGGAGGAGGCTTTCTTGTTGGATCGGGATCGAGCACCATGTCCCAGGGTAGATCCGCATCGGTGGAGAGGAGTCATATCTTTATCGTCGGCGTTAAGGTCAAAATTAAACAGGCATTTAAGGGAGCACAGTAGGACACCATTGAGACGCCAAGAGAGTGGTGAGCGACCTAGAAGTAGGCGTCGTCGGCCTCGGTCTCGGGAAGTCCGAAGCAGGGAAAGATCGGAGTCTACAGACTCCACCCGCAGACAAGGCCTGCGTTCATGGTGCGTTAGTGAGGCAGAGAGGCGATTACTGCATTTGCTGGATAATCAGGGTGAATCTCTGATTAATGCCCAAGAGCAGGCAAAGATCAAATTGGCTCGAATGACATCTACCCCGTTCGCAAGAGCAATTCGCGAACAACAACCCCCAGCTAAGTTTTCTACTCCATCTTTTACTCTGTATGATGGAAAATCCGATCTTGTGATACATGTTGCTTTGTATTCTCATAAGATGGATCTTTTGGTTTCGGATGATTCTTTGATGTGTAAGATGTTTCCTGCTAGTCTGGGGAAAGTGGCTAATAAGTGGTTTCACTCTTTAGAGCCTAACTCTATTAACTTTTGGAGTCAATTAGTGAAGAGATTTGTGTCTCATTTCATATCTAATAGTAAAGAGCCAACTTCTATGGATGCCTTATTTGATATGAAAATGTGTAGGGGAGAAAGCTTGAGGCAGTTTGCCCCTCGATTTATGGAATTGCTATGCTGATATGGATGACTGCGAGGAAAAGGTTGTTGTTGCTGCTTTCAGGCTTGCGCTTTCGCGCGATAGAAAGTTACGGGAAAGCCTGACTTTGAGAGCCCCAACTGGGATGCCTGAGTTGCAAGAACGCCTGAGACAATATATGAAATTAGAAGATGATTTCAGGCCCGCTCGGGATAGAAGGTCGCCATCTCCGCCGAGCCACCAGGGAAATGGAGTCGACTCTAAGGAGTAAAAGAGAGCAGGACACAGCCCCAGCAGAGCGCAAGGTCTGATTCCTGACACTGGTTTATAGGCGGTCCATATCGTATTCAGAGAGCCAATTTACCGAATTTTGACTCAAATAAAAGACAAGCCATTCTTTAGTTGGCCTGCAAAGTTGAAAGGATATCCAAAAGATAGAAACTAGAGCAAGTAATGTTCCTATCATAAGGAGAAAGGCCACATGACCGAGGACTGCAGGGTCCTGAAGCACCAGTTGGAGAAATGGGTGTCGCAGGGCCATCTGCGTGAATCTGTGGATCCTGGTGCTGCATCAGGTAGGCGTCAGGTAGACGAAAAATCCCTAGAGGCTCCAACTGTAAGGGAATGGGAACCTCAGAAGCATGTCATCCACATGATTGAGGCCTTTGATAAGCAGACAGACGCATGCCGACATGATTATAGGAGGCGTTGTCACGCCTTGGAGGCTATGAAGGCGGATGAAGCACCCGCTAAAGGACAATGAATCCCCATGTCACAGTTGTTGACCTTCTTTGACGACGACTTTGTGGGTTTACAACACCCATATAACAACCCATTGGTACTCACCGTTGACATTGGGGCTTACAAGGTACGTAGAATTCTTGTAGACTTTGGAAGCTTTGTTGACATTATGTATTATGAGATGTTTAATAAACTGAAAAAGACACAAGAGGATCTAATACCTTTTTCTACCCAATTGATGGGTCTTGGTTCTTTCCCTGTATGGCCTCTTGGGATGCTGAGAGAGATGGTTACCCTAGGAGGAAAGTCTGTGGTTGCTGAGTTCCTAGTTGTCAATGTTCTTCCTGCAACGCCATTCTGGGAAGGCCGTGGCTGCATTTGATGGGGGTGGTACACTCAACGCTTCACCAGCTTGTCGTTTTCCCACACGATGGAGGGGTCGTGCGTGTTAAAGGCGACCAACGGGCTGCACATCATTGCCTTGGCATTGAGGGCGGAAAAGTGACCGTCAATATGGTCCAAACCGCCCCACATGTGTTAGATGAGGTGAGAATTCAGTCTTCAGAAAAGTCCGTAGAGACTCTACAGAAAATCCATGTACGTGCTTCTGAGCCCGAAAAATATTTTTTAGTTGGATCTAATATTTCAAGTGATGAATTAGAGTCCTTAATGGGACATTGGGACTTTTGAGGAGAAACAAGGAAGTATCTGCCTGGAGTCCGTATGAAATGCCTGGGTTGAGTCCTAGAATTGTTTGTCATAGACTTAATGTACGTCAGGATGCTCGACCCGTGATTCAGAGGGCTAGGTGATCGTCGGTACAACATACTGAGGCAGTGATAAAAGACTTGCAAAAATTGCAGGAGGCATGGGCCATTAGAGAAGTGCAGTATCCGACCTGGGTAGCCAACACTGTGGTGGTAAAAAAGAAGTTTGTGTAGATTTTACAGATTTGAATAAGGCATGTCTGAAGGATATATTCCCGCTCCCTAAAATTGATCAACTGGTTGATGCTACGACGGGGCATGCCCGTATGAGTTTTATGGATGCTTACAAGGGATATCATCAATCCCATTGTTTGAGGATGATCAAGAAAAGACAACATTTATGACGCCCAGAGGGATCTACTGCTACAAAGTCATGCCTTTTGGCTTGAAAAATGTCGGGGCAACGTTTCAGAGAAAAGTGGTTACACTGTTTGCTGGCCTTATTGGGAAGAAGGTGAAAGTGTACATTGATGATATGGTCGTGAAAAGCAAGCACCAGAGTTCCCACTTAGAGGATTTGCAACAAGTATTTGATATTTTGAAAAGTGTTGATCTGCATTTGAATGATTCCAAGTAGGCCTTCGGTGTGAGCAATTTTCGGGGGCATTTGGTGACTAGGTGTGGGATCGAAGCAAGCCCGGGTCAAATCCGAGCAATACAGTCCATTCAATGTCCGAGCAGTGTAAAAGAAGTGCATAAGCTCACAGGAATGGCGGCTGCACTAAATCGTTTCATTAGTAGATCATCAGACAAGTGTAGCGCTTTCTTCAAGTTGCTAAAAGAGGACCGTATGTTCCAATGTGATGAGGAGTGTGAGCAGTCATTGACAGAACTGAAGAAATACCTCCAGGAGCCGCCAATCTTGGTCGTTCCAGACGAGGGAGAAGAGTTAATCCCACTTAGCAGTTTCTGAAAAAGAAGGGAGCGTCATTCTTGTCAGGGAGATTGAAAGAGCCCAGTGGAGGTTTATTAAGTTAGCAAGACCATGCTCAAGGCTGAAAGCAGGTATGCACCGATGGAGAAGTTACCGCTCGCTCTAATTGTCACAACTAGCAAACTCAATCATTATTTTCAAGCTCACCCGATTGCAGTCATGACTGCTTTCCCGCTTAAATCCTTGTTGTCTAGCTCTAACTTGTCTGGGCGAGTGGCTAAATGGGCCGTTGAGCTGGGGGAATATGAGTTGCGCTTTGCCCCTAGGACGACGGTCAAGGGCCAAACTTTAGCTGATTTTGTTGCAGAGTTTGTAGGGATGGCAATGGGTCGGGTGATGGACGAGTGGACCACATCCATCACCCGACCCGCACTCGCATCCGAGGGTTATAACACCCGAACCCGATCCACCCGACACCCGACGGATGATCGGGTGGGTCGGGTGATTTTCGGGTAAAAATTTATAATTATAATTTTTTATCCTCTAGCCCAGTTAGAATCAAATTTCTTAAGCTTTTACAAATTAACCAAATATGAGAATAAAAACTGATGAAACAAAATCCACATTCAAATTGCAAGACTTGCAAATAGTAATGTTTTTTTTTTCATTATACAACATACTAATGAGAAAATTCCCCATCAAATTAAGCTGATAGTGAAACTATTAAGCACATAGACAACAAAAGGAATGAGACATTGCGGGGAGCGGCAGACGAGCGACAAACGAGCGGAGGAGGAAATGGCTCTTTGGAGGAGGCGGTGCGAGCAACCATGGCCATATGCACCTAGCCTAGCTGAACAAAAACCTGTAGCAAGTATCAATACTAAATGATTGCTTAGTTATAGTGAAAGTTGTCCAATGACCATATGCACCTAGCCTAACTCAACAAAAACCTGTAGCTTTTTAAGCTTTTGGTGTTGTAAGTAGGAATCACTATGCTAATTTTCAATTAAAATTTTCACCTTACAGTGACTGTAGTGAATAGAAGAACCTTTGGCATCTAGACTCTTTTGACATGTACATTATGCTTTCTATGAGCATTCAACCTTGAGAACAAGCCACTTTACCTGGCAACCTTCATGTCATTCATATAAGCACTTGGTCATTTCTTCACCGAATACTTAATATATCAAACAATGGCCATTGCCAATTTGTCAATTGTTGGCTTCTTTGCAGGTATCTTTAGACAATGAAATTATTTAAAAATAATAAAGTTATCTTCAGTGCTTCCTTTTCTTATTTACCATTATATTCTACAATCAATACCTTCTAGTTCAACCGTAATAGACTTACAACTAAATGTCCATACGCACCTTAGAAGGAGGCGGAGGAGATGGCTCTTGGGAAGAGGCGGTGCGAGAAGTTATGGTGAGGGGAAGGAGGAGACACTATGGGGAGATTAGGAGGAGGCGGCGCGAGCAGCCATGGCGATGGAGATCTGAAGAACAGCCTCGGAGGAGATGGAGAACGAAGAATGACGGTGTGTTGATGGAGATGAGACGAGAGAAAAGTGGGAAGAGGTTTCAGTAGGGTTCTTTTTATACCTAGGTTTTTTAGGTTTAAAAATATACATAGCGGGTGGTCGGGTCGGTTCGGGTCGGGTGGATGGGAACAGTCACCCGAATCCGACCCGAAACCCGATTTTCATCCATGTTTTTTCGGGTTTTCACCCGTTTTTCGGGTCGGTTTAATCGGACGTCTGTTGGGTTCGGTTAAATTGCCATCCCTAAGAGTTTGTCGGGGTAGGCCCAAATGAGGATAATCAAACATGGCATGTACGTGTGGACAAGCAGGGCATGTGAGGACTACAAGTTGACGACTCTAGAAATCGAAAGGGCACAGGGGCAGGATTGGTCCTTATATCGCCTTCTGGAGAGAATGTTCGAACCGTAATGAAACTCGGGTTTACAACAACGAATAACGAGGCCGAGTACGAGGCCTTGATCTTGGGCTTGACAGTGGCCCGGAATAAGGGGGCCAATGAGGTGATAGTTTAATCTAATTCGCAAATGATCATGAATCAAGTAACGGGAGAGTATAGTGCTAAGTCAGCTCGTATGTTAGCATATCTGGATAGGGCACGAAGCTTGTTGGCGGGCTTTCAAGAATTCAGGATGCATCAAATTCCTCGCGAGCAGAATGAGGTGGCAGATGCCCTTGCCACCCTAGCGTCGTCGAGCTCTGAGGAGACCAGCAAAGTGGTGCATATTGATTAATTGGAAACACCAAGCATCAATACAGAGGATGTGAGCCAGGTCGATGCTGAGCCCAGCTGAATGGATCTGATCTTTGACTTCTTGACTCGAGATGTGCTTCTATCAGACAAGCGAGAAGCGCACTTGGTACGACTCAAGTCGGTGCGTTTTTGGGTATCCCCGTAAGGGTGTCCTGCATAGGAAATCTTCCATAGGTCCATACCTCAGATGTGTGCCTCCTTCTAGAGTAGATGATATGTTGTTTGAGATCCATGAAGGTGTTTGTTGGAGATCATGCTGGCAGAAGTCTTGCTTTCAGAGCCATGGCTCAAGGGTACTGGTGGCCATACATGCAGAAAGATGATGCCTTCTATGTTAGAAAATGTGAGAAATGCCAAAATTTTGCAAAGCTGGCTCATCAGCCCGTAGTGGACTTACACCCGTTCACAAGCCCGTGGACATTCGCACAATGGGGCCTAGACTTAGTTGGACCGTTCCCAAGGGCACCAGGCAATAAGCGCTATTTGGGGACATCCACTGACTATTTCACCAAGTAGGTGGAGGCTAAGCCTTTATCCAACATAAGGGACACCGACATAAAGAAGTTTATTTGGGAGTCAATTATTACTCGCTTTGGCATTCCTTAATTATTCCCTGATATCGGACAACGGGACGCAATTTAGTAGCTCCTCGTTTAAAGTTTTTTGTGCAAGTTATGGCATCGAAAATTTCTACTCATTTGTAGCTTATCCGCATGCTAATGGCCAGGCTGATGCCACTAATAAAGCAATACTTGACGGGATCAAGAAGAGGCTGGATCAGGCTAAATGGCAATGGGTGGAAGAGGTACCATCCGTATTATGGGCTTATTGTACCACCCCGAGGTCTACAGGAGAGTCTCCTTTCGCTTTAGCTTATGGCTCAGAGGCGGTCATCCCGCTGAAGGTAGGGCTCCCAAGCGTCCGTACAGCTACTTTTGAGCAAGGAGGGAATGAAAAGGCACTCGGGGTCAATCTGGACCTACTTCAGGAAAATAGGTAGGTGTTCTCGGTCTGCATGGCCGCTTATCAGCGCGAGTTGATCAAGTCGCATGGGAAACAGATCAAGCCACACTCTTTCGTGGTCGAGGATTATGTGCTTCGCAAGGTCCTCACCAACACAAAGGACCCCATAGAGGGAAAGCTGAGAATAAACTAGGAAGGGCCGTATCGAGTGGTGGCAAGTCCAGGCAATGGTTCGTACAGGCTGGAGGATCTGAGTGGGAAAGCAGTCCAGCACACTTGGAATACATCTAACTTGAGGAAGTTTTACATCTGAATCTGAACTAGGCATGCATGTACTCTTTTTCCTCTTCATATGATTTTTTTCCCACGAGGTTTTCCTGTGAAGAGGTTTTAACGAGGCCCCCGGGGATGTCCCCAAGATGTTTTTCGAATTTAATTAACAATTATTGTGAGATTGGTTGAACATTGTTATTTGCAATTATATAAGCACAGGTTGCTGACAATCAAATCCTTTTAAGGGCGCTCATACAGGTTGTATCTTGGAACTAGCCCAAGGGCGAAACAACACAGACTGCTGAAGTTCCAAAGGCCTATAAAAATCAAGGCACAAGATGCCAAAATCGAACTAGCCTTAAGGCGAAACAACATGGGTTGCCTAAGTTCAAAAAAGCAAGGCACGGGATGTTGACATCGAGCTAGCCTAAGGGAGAAACAACACGGGTTGCTGAATTTCAAAAAAGCAAGGCACGTGATGCCGACATCAAACTAGTCTAAGGGCGAAACAACACCGGTTGCTGAAGTTCAGAAAAGCAAGGCACGAGATGCCAAAATCAATCTAGCCTATGGGCAACGCAACAAAGGTTACCAGGACTCAGAAAACAGGCACAGGATACCATAACAAAGCTACAACCAAAAAGCACATGATGTTGGGTTTTAAATACGAGGTGCAACGCTGGGGTAAACGGATAAACTCCCGACCGCACGACTGTGCGTTTTACCGCACGACCATGCGTCTTTGCCGCACGGCGGCCCGGTGGCCTCGACTTGAAGGTAGAAAAATGCTTCATGATTTTTTTGGAAAAATCACCGACTGCACGGCCGTGTGTTTTACTGCACGGCCAGTGCGGTGGCCTCGACTTGAGGGCAGAAAATCCTCGAAAAAATAATCACCGACCGCACAGCCGTGCTGTGGCCTCGACCTAAGGGTAGAAAAATCTTTCGGAAAAATCACCGACCGCACGGCCGTGCATTTTACCCCACGGCCCATGCGGTGGCCTCGACCAAAAAAATTCTTCCGAGAAATTTACCGACTGCATGACCGTGCGTTTTTCCACACGGAACGTGTGGTGGCCTCGACTTGAATTACGCTATTTGTTTTCAGGAGGACGGACCGAAGATTTCGGGCCTTAGCACGCTAAGTTATATTCGGCCTCTCAAGCCTCGAAAAGAACAGTTCTATGGAAAGGTAAATTTATGTGCATTTTACTCATCAATAGAATAACCTAAGCTATATAGGAGGCTTGAAAATGAAGAGCTTCAAGATTTCTTTGTCAATTTATATTTTACTAATTATTTAATACAATAATAAATTAATTTTTTTTTAAAATAACACCTCAACAACTTGGAACTAAAAACGAGTGAGCTTTAATATGTACATATAGATCCTACGATAATACCCTATATCGGCAAAAAAACTTGTAATTGTGTCAAAATTCAAGGGTAATTTGGTAATTCCATACTTTTTAATGGAATATCTGATGGATTTTGCTCGTGGGTGGTTCACGCTAATGGAATGTGTTTAATGAGTGGTTTAAAATAATTTCGTCTATAGCAGGTGATTCCACTAAAAATTGTGTGTATAACGAGCTATGTTACATGGACACGGCAAAATTGTCGTCGTACTCGGGTCGACACGACCCGACACGAATCCGGGTACAAAATACGGTCTGAATACGGCACTTTGGCCTCGGATACGACAAGGTTGTTGACCGCTGACGAGGCTAAAGTCGTTATCCCTATCAAAGAATCCCTAAAAACCTAACTAAGTATAGTAGGCAAGTAAGGGTCGAACCCAAGGGAATCAAAGGATCTATCTCTATGTATGAAAGTAAGTTACCAACTAGGAACTAGGGGGGATTGTTGTTTGATTTCTAATATTACTAATGAATTAAAGCAGAAAGTGGTTAAGATTGTTGTAAATATGATTGTGAGGGCGCTTCACCTAACAGATATCCACACTTCAGTATGATAGGTTGATCATTGATTATCTCAAGTTTATTCAATCCTATGGTTGTTCCTATTCCGATCTTATGTATATTAACAGGTCAACCAACCCTGAAAATACTAACTATTAAACAATCAAGAAACTATCAAGATTCAATTTAACAGCAAGAGTAATCATAAGAATTAAGCAGGATACATGCAACACTTAACAACCAGTCAGTATTCAACATGCAATTAATTCTCTTCACAATAAACATTCAAACCAGTTCCTGTAAATTGTGGTTGCTACTCTAGATAAGGAATTTCAACCAGAAATAACCAAATCCTAGCAATAGAAAATTACTAACATCAACTAGTTGCGCGGGCTAGCTAAATCAGCAAGATTCAATAAAGATAAGTTCAAAGAGAATTAATACAACCCAAAGGAAATAGAACAAGAGTTATAATCTCACAACCAAATCAATTGAAGGCTTCAATCGTCAGGCGAAACAATGGAAACTTAGTTCTTCATAGTCTTCTAAAACACAAAACCCTAGAGAAAAATAATGAACGATCCCCAAAAGGCTGTTGTTCCAAAAGGTAGATAAAGCACTCTCAAAACCTAAACTTCCCAAAGATAACAATAATAATCTCCTAAAATATAATAAACGAAAATAAAATAAATAAAATAAACAAAGATCTCGAATGAAATCCCGAAACGCGCCGCGCATGGACCCGCGACCGCGACACTGTTCCCCGCGACCGCGGCCTTGTGCTTCGCCGAATGCTTGCTTCTGTTGTCAATCCGTGACCGCGGTTACGAAACCGCGCCCGCGGATTCTTCTATGTCGCTCTCCCGCGACTCTCTCCCATCATGGCACTCATCGCGGGTCTCCTTGGTAAGCCGCGACCGCGGCACTCTTGCCTGCGCCCGCGGTATCGCTCTGCTGCGACTCTTTCTGCTTCTCGCTCGCGGCCTTCTCCTGTAGTGGATTCTTGGCCTTCATCTCTTCAATGCTTCAATACTCCACTAAAATCTTCCTTTCCACCACTTCTTGTCTACAACTCCATTCTCCTAAAATGTCTTCTAAACCCACACAAATGGTACCTAATATCCTAGTAATATCTCCTAGTTACGCACGACAAAGTAGAGCGTATCAAATTCCCACATGCTTAGACCTTGCTCGTCCTCGAGTAAGCTAATGGAAACCTACTCCTCCAATGAAATACCCAAGGTCTCAGGAAGCACAGCAAAACAATCTCCACTAAGAGTTGTACTTACTCATGAATCTCCACCAGTACCAATACATCAACACAACACACCTGCTTCAAGGAAAGTAGAGTACTTCCCCCAAGCTTAACCCGAACACCATAGAGTGAATGTGACCATCTAATCCTAGCTCCAATCTATCTTATCATAACTCCCAAAGTGACCTACCCGAATCCTCCTTATGACTCCACCACTTATGTCGCCACGCCAGAATGAATGAAACCTAATAATCACTCCTCTTCTTTTCACTCATTTTGCCTAGGCGCCCTTTCGGGTTTTCACCTAGCCACTCATTTCATTTTTCAAAGATGAGCTCACCAGTCCTCACATCGCTCTTCAACCTCTTTTTACCCCAGCCTAATGCTGGTTCGGGCCACCTGTTTATTGCCTAAGCCGCCTTTTTAGGTTTTTGACTTAGCCCATGATTTTCTTTTATTATTATTATTATTATTATTATTATTTTAATATATAGACAGCAAGTACAAATCCCTCCCCCATGATTAAAGATTACATTGTCCTCAATGTAATGAAAGACGAAAATGAAACTCTGGAGGGAAAGAAAGATACCCACTAGCGATGTCGAGGTGGTCTGCGTCTCGGCTGTCGTGGCTGGCGTGGCGGTGGAAAACCATGGAAACAAGAGTCTCTGGTGCCATGGCGGGAGGCAATGAAATTAAGCCCATTGGTTGTCAGTCCCCTGTATGCCTCCCACCTGTGTGAAGCAAAGGCGTCTCAATGCTTGATGTAAAAGCACTACACCAACGACTGATCTGGGAGCATCCGCACATCCTCATCAAGCTCAGCTATCCACTCCTCATACTGTCTACCGAGGTCTGCAGGATCACTCGAAGTGCCTGCTGCACTGTGTTGTCTATCAGCAGCATATGCATAATTAGTGAAAGTAGTATCAACCGGCATATTTGCAAAGTCCTCGTGCTGCTCCTCCTCATCATCATCGGTTGCATCATGTCGTTCCATCAGGAGGTACCAAATCGAAATCTCATGCTAATCTTCTCCTCCTCAGCAGCTAAAGCAGGTCGTTCCATCATCTCAACAGCGGAATAAAGTTGGGCAGCGGGGCCGCGATCTCGGTTTTCACCCGTGCCCGCGGTTTTTTTTCCTCTTTTTTTTGTTTTTTTTTTTCAGGAGAAGTGGACTTACAGTGGTAAAACCGCGGTCGCGGTTTTTGGGCCGCGATCGCGGTTTCGCGTCTGTTATACTGCGGATTCTGTATTCAAAACTCCTACCTGCATTTTAGTCTAAAAACGAACAACAATAATAGAAACTTGAAAACAAAAGACATGAAAAGAATTACATACCTCGGGTTGCCTCCCGAGCAGTGCCTTGGTTAACGTCGGGGCTCAACTCAATGCTTTTCAGATCAATTTACGTTAGCTTATCAACATAACACAAAGAATCATTATCAGGAGGGTGTTTCTTAGCATCATCAATGTTATACTCTACCCTTACCCCCATCAAATTCCATAGTGAGTGAACCACTACTCACATCAATTCTTGTGTTAGATGTTTTCAGAAACGGTCTACCTAACATCACCGAGGCTGCATGTTTGTCATGTCCCATATCCATCACAAAGAAGTCAGCAGGAAAAATAAGATTATCAACCTTTACCAGAACATCCTGTACTACTCCTTTTGGATAAACATTAGACAAATCCGCCAATTGAATCACTGTCCCAGTTTCATGCAATGGTCCAAGCCCCAAAGATTCATATAGCGAGTAAGGCAACATATTAATAGATGCACCTAAATCTAACATGGCTTTATCAAACTTGGTGTCACCTATCGTGCAAGGAATGCTAAACATGTCAGGGTCACTACACTTCTTAGGCATTCGCTTTTGAAGCATAGCGGACACATTTTCACTTACCTGAACCTTTTTCTTTACCTTCAACTTCTGGTTCCTCTTGATCGTACATAATGCCTTAAGAAATTTAGCATAACGAGGAACACTTTTAATCAATTTAATCAAAGGGATGTTTACCTCACAGTTACTTAAGGTTTCGAAGATCTCCTTGTCGTTCTCCGGCCTTCTAATGTCCTTCAGCGCCTCAGGGAATGGCACAAGTGGCTTCTGAGAGCCGAGGGGAGGAAAATTTGGGCGCACATAGTCGTCTTGGATGTCAGCAAGAAAAACCGCTGTCGCGGTTTGGGATCCCGCGGTCGCGGTTCTGCATCTGGAAAATTTTGCGTTTCAGGGACCAATCCGCGATCGCGGAAAATTTTCCACAGTCGTGGATTTTTACGTTGTTCGTCCTTCAAAATTTTGTCTTTCTGCAGTGCCTCCTCTGTAAGCAAACCGCGGTCGCGATTTTGGACCTGCGGTCGCGGTTCCTTGTCTGCAGCCTTCAACACTTCATATGATTCGTCCCTTTCTGCTAAGGGATCTCTGTTATCCACGTTCTTCCCACTGCTCAGCATTATTTCACTCACATTCCGTATTGGGTTCAACTCCGTTTGCGACGGGAGTTTACGCGCATCCTTAGCCTCCAGTTTGCTCACTTCCAAAGAGATTTGTCCCAATTGATTCTCCATGTTTTGAATGATAAACTTGGTCTCATGCTGAAATTGCACCATATTGCTCTGCATTGTAGACACAGTCTGAGTTATGGTGGTTGTTTTGGGACGAAAAGATCGGTCGACCTAAATCGCCTTAGACGGGGTAACGAGTCAATCGGATAATAAAAAATCAATCCAAACCAAATAGACAATCAACCAAGCAAAGAATAGATGTGAAATGGCAATGTAATTTATATATCAAATGATGACTGAATCAGATCGAAATACAACTTATCCTTAGAGAATAAAGGATCGAGCCCTGTCCGACAGGCGTTTTGGTGTTTCGACCGGCAGCGATCGGGTAGAATCTTCGGGGGGTTTGAGTGAGAGTGAATATGCAAGTAGGCCTCTCGAAGGGTAAGTTAGTGGATGATGTGTATAGACGTGTGTCATGTCGTTTGCTTCTTCGTGGTTTATTTATGGTAGTTTTCTCCTTGTGTCCGTTATTTGTCTTCATATTTATCCTCTATTAATTCTGTGCGAGATCTTTGGGATTTCCTCTTGATTGCCATCATAATCTCTGTGTTTAATGTTGTTACCGTTGTCACCGATCAAGCAATTAATGTCCAGGGCGAAACTTCCGGGATTCGGTCGGATCCTCAGCGTCTGAAGGGCATCCGTTGCCTCTAACTCCTTTTGGCCTTCGGCTTCGGCTGGACTTTGGCCCAATTCGTTTGATCCGATCCCTTGGAGTAAGTTTGGGCCCAACAATAGCCCCAAGTTGTTTTGGGCTTCATGGAAGCTGTGAGATGGAGTCCAAGCAACTTTCATCCCACACGATCTCCACCCTCCGATCTAGGCGTGACAGGCGGGGGCTACGTGGCGATAATCTCGCTGCATGATGGGACGTCTCTACGATTGCTGATTCCCTCCATAAATCCGAATCAAGTTTCTGACGGTTTGGCTTCGTCTTCTTCCTTTGTTTCCTCATCTGGTAGGTTTTGCTAAGTTTTTTCGAAAAAAATTGCTCTTCGATTCCCTTCTCTCTCTGTTCTGGAGATGGTTTCCAGTGAATCTTCCGAGTCGACTGCTACTTGCTCGAACTCGAGCAAGAATGAGCCCCCCCCCCCTTTTCCTTCTGAAGGAGGAAGGCGCTCTGACGGGGACTCTGTCGGAGGCGGAGTAATTGGAGCAGATCCTTCAAGTCGGAGGCTTTCCTCCGGAGACGGTCGCAAGGTTGCCGTATCCAGATGAGAGAACCGACGCTCGCTACGATGGATGGGTTTGTTTCCATGCTTACCTATTTAGGATTGGCCATACGTTTCCATTCTCCCCTCTTGTTAGGGATGTTTTAGCGACCCTGGCGCTTGCGCCGTGTCAGGTCATGCCGCAGGCGTGGCGGATCCTTAGGGTTTTAGATTTGTTGAATGTTCAGTCTGGGGCTGGTTTTAACTTCGACGCCCTGTGGTACAACTATTCTCTAGGGTCAAAGAGTTCTTCTCGTGTCCAGTTGCGTATTCGTCCGGGTCGAAAGCCCTTGGTGTTCAACTTAGATGTAAACGACCGTGGATGGGGGTCAAAGTTTTTCTTCGTCGAGCGTTCATCTCTAGAGAAGGGGGCGACTATTCGTTTCTGCTGTCGGAGTGGCGAGTTGAGAGTACGTATTCGACTTCTCTTTGCCTGTTTTATGTGTTTTTAACCCTTTGCTTAACTCTTCTTTTTTGTAGTCCCTGAGGCTGAAGAGTTGGAAGAGGACGCTCAGTCAGAAGGTCTGACAAAGATTATTCTTAGTATCCCTGCATCGAAGAGGAAGTTCATAAACGTCAACCTATTGTCGGTCTCCCCCACTACTCAGGACGTTATGTCGACTGTTTCATCGTCTCGGGTCAAGTGTGAGTTTTTGTTTGACTCATGTATTTTTAATCGTCTGCTTGTGATTTATGTTTTGTCTATCGTGTCAGCGTCTTCGACTGGTCGGTCGAGTGCCTGTTTGAAGGGAGTGTCTGGGAAAGGTCTGATAGAGCAAAGGTTGGCGTCGGCCAGGGCCTCATCGAGTAAATCGACGCCGGTGGAGTCGTTGCTCCCAACCAAAGTTGGCTCAAAATAAAAGGCAGGTGCTTCTTCTGGCGATGTGAAGGTGGTGGTCACTCTAAAGAAAAAGGCGACGGCTGCTCGTGGAGTCGAGAAGATCGACGCGGTCGGTCGATCGATTGCCGATCTCTTTCATGCTCAAGACCCGACTCTGAAGTCTGAAGTTGATGGCGTCTCTCCCTTGGACTGTATTGGCAAAGCGGGGTGCTCTGCATGGAAGGTAATTCATCTTGGCGGATCTCGAGTTTTTCGTTTTCTTTCTCATAGTTGGGTGGAACCTTGATTGTTTCGATCTTGTCCTTTTTCAGACTTTCCAGTTTCTCTTGGGGGCATATTCTGGTATCAAAGAGATGGTTGCTAAGGCCAAGGATAGGGCTGCTAGGTCAGAGTCCGATCTGGCGTCTTTGAAAGACCAAGGTGGAAGGAGCTGAGAGCCGTTTTAGGGACGCTGAGCGCCGTTTCGTTAGGGATCTGAAGAATTGCCAAGATGACTTGGATGCTTGTCGGAGGGAGCTTAGTGAGAGCCAGTCAAGTGTTGAAGAGAAGGTGAAGCAGGCTAGGATTGAGGATGGTCGGGTCGCAGGCGACGTAGGCGCTTTCTATGCGTTGAAGTCGCATGTCGAGATGATCGAGGAGTTTGAAGAGGGCAAGTAGGAGACCTGGGATTTGAAGGCAGAGAAAGAGACCATGGATACCTTGTTTCCGAAGGGGAATCCTGGTTCAGAGCTTTTCCAGTTGGCCGGCGTCGGAGAGGAATCTCTAGACGAAAGTGCCGGTGAAGACGAGGTCCATTCTGGCGATACCGTGCCGCTCGAGCCCCAGCCTTCCACCGATCCGGCCCCTGCTGAAGGTAATGCCGCGAATCCCGACCTTTGACTATTTTTCGTAATTGACTTGTGACCCCACCTGTGTGTGAGTAGGATATTTTCTGTTTTGGCGACCCGTCTACCATCGCGGGTCGCATAATGTGTCTGTGGATGATTTGAAGTCCTATGTGTGTGTAGGCAGACAATATGTTTTGGCGACCCGTCTATCATCGCGGGTCGCATGTATGTAAAAAATGCTTAGACTTTTATTGACGTAATCTGTTTTACAAAGGATCGAACTTTTTTATGTGTTCGTATGTTTCGTCAGACTCTTCTAGAGAAGTTTGTCGTTGACGCCTTTGATTTGTATGTCGGGTTTGCCCGTGTGCTCCGTCGAGTAGGGCTTGCCGTATGTATGTAAAGAAGGAGGCCTGCAAATGTATGTGTTTATGTTTAGTCATGACTTAGTGTTATGCCGAGGAGGAAAGCAATATGTCTCTATTGCGTAAATGTAATAAGGTGTCTTAACCTTATGTATTGTGTGAGGCAGGCGGTGTGCTGACGTGCATGTGGTGTTCATCTCCCCGTGTTCCGATCGATCGTGTAAATGTAGTGTAAGCGCTTTTATTTGTGACTGGATCCAGTGTGTATGTCGATGTCGTCCTGTACTTAGGTTTGCAAGGAAAAATGTCCTTACTAGATTGAATGCTCAGTTTCAAGGAATAAAATTGTTTTTGTAACAACAAATAGTATATGGTAGGTGAAAGAACGTTAGTGCCTTACCTTGCTGGTCTGGAAGTGGTATAACTTTAGGTGTGTTGCGTTCCAATTTCTCGGGATTGGTCGTCCGTCTTTGTCTTCCAATTGGTATGCTTCTTGTCCGACTACTTCTTTGATTAGGTAGGGTCCTTCCCACTGAGGTGCGAGCTTTCCGTCGGTCGGATTCTTGGTGTTCTGGAATGTCTTTCTAAGGACCCAATCGCCAACTTTGAGGACTTTGGCTCGAACATTTTTGTTGTAACTTATTGCGACATGTTGCTGGAACCCGACCATTCTAATTCTGGCTTTTTCTCTAGTCTCATCCGCTGTGTCCAAGTTGTGTGCTAGCTCGATGTCGTTTTGTTCATTTGTCTGAAGACTGTAACGGGTCGTCGGAACCAATAGCTCGGCGGGAATGAACGCTTCACTTCTGTAGACGAGTGAGAATGGTGACTGTCCGGTCGCATTCTTTGGAGTGGTCCTGTCGGACCAGAGGATGAACGGGAGCTCGTCTGCCCATTTTCCTTTATCCCCTGTGAGGCGTTTCTTGAGGTTGTTAACAATGATTTTGTTGCTAGACTCGGCTTGTCCGTTAGATTGCGAATATCGAGGAGTGGATTGACCAGTTTGATGTTCCATTGGTCGCAAAAAGGCTCGAGTCTTATGACTGATGAACTGGGAGCCATTGTCGCACACGATTTCTGATGGGAAGCCAAATCTGCACAAGATATTGCATTTATAAACGAAATGACGTGTTGATCTTTTACCTTTCGGTAGGCTTCAGCTTCGATCCATTTGGAAAAATATTCTGTCATGGCAAGGAAGAAGACTCGTTGACCCGACGCAGGTGGGAGTTTTTCGACGATGTACATTCCCCATCTCATGAAAGGCCATGGTGCTAGAGTCGGATGGAGGAGTTCTGAGGGTTGGTGAGGAACGGGTGCATGTCGTTGGCAGGCATCGCACTTCTTGGTGTATTCCATTGCGTCTCTATTCATTGTGGGCCAGTAGTATCTGGTTCGCAAAGCTTTCCCTGAGAAGCTTCGCCCACCGGTGTGGTTTCCACATTCTCTTTCATGTAATGACTGTAAGACGCGTTCGACTTCTAGAATCTTGAGGCATCGTAGGAGTATCCCTGTGACAGATCTTTTGAACAAGACGTCACTTATAATATCAAAGGAAAGAGCTTGTACCTTTAGCCTTTTTGCTTCTGTTTTGTCGCTGGGTAGGATGCCATCTTTTAACCATTTGACGTAAGGTAACGTCCAGTCGTCCTGATTGTTGACGATGTCTTCCTTTGGTCGGTCGCCTATCTCCATCGTGACAAGTTCTTCCAAAGGTGTGATCGATCCCTTGGATGTTTTTTGGAACAGCTGGTGTTGTGATTTGTGCCAGTGGGATATTTGGGAATTCCTTTGGATCCAAGACGGACCCTAAATTGGCTAGTGCGTCAGCCTGAGAGTTGAAATCTCTGGGCACCTGCCTGATGTCGAATGTTTGGAATTGGTCGATTAACTTCTTGGCCACGTCCAGATAAGCTATCATCCTGTCGTCTTTGGCGCTGTACGACCCTTGTATTTGATTTACGACTAAGAGGGAGTCACAAATGACTTCGATCTCTCGGACTCTTAGGTCGCGTGCCAGGATGAGCCCAAATATGACTGCTTCGTATTCAGCTTCGTTGTTGGTTGCATCCCATTCGCACCTTACGGCCTGGGGTATCTTGTCCCCTTGTGGTGACTTCAGCACGACCCCTAGTCCTGAACCTCTAGCATTCGACGCGCCATTAGTGCGGAGCTCCCATTTTCCTGTCTCATCTGTCGCAAATAATTATGTTGCCTCTTCGGCGGCTTCTTGCTCTAGGGTCGGGCTGAAGTCTGCCACAAAGTCAGCCAGGGCATGTGACTTGATCGTTGTTCTGAGCTTGTATTCAATATCGTATCCGCTGAGGTGTATGGCCCACTTGGCCATTCATCCTGTGAACTCGGGCTTTCTCATGATTGCTCTCATGGGATGGTTAGTGCGGACAATTATAGTATGGGATTTGAAATATGGTTTGAGTTTATTTGATGTCATTACCAGTGATAGTACAAGTTTTTCTAACGATGAGTACCTTGTCTCCGCTGGAAGTAATGTCCGACTGACGTAGTATATCAGCGTCTGCTTCCCGTCTTCTTCTCTGATCAGAACTGCGCTTATGGCCGACTCCGATACTGCCAGGTACAGTAGTAATGGCTCGTCGTCCTTGGGTTTGGTTAATAAAAGGGGACCGGCCAGGTATTTCTTCAAGTCCTGAAACGCGACTTCATGTTCTTCCGTCCATTGAAAGGATTTGTTCTTCTTGAGAGCATCGTGAAAGGGTTTGCACTTGTCGGATGACTTTGAGATGAATCTGTTCAGGGCTACTATCCGACCTGTCAGTTTTTGCACGTCTTTGACGCACCGAGGGGATCGGAGGCTGATGATGGCCTTGACTTGTTCTGGGCTGGCTTCTATTCCTCTTTGTGTTACCATGTACCCTAGGAACTTTCCTGATGACACTCTGAAAGAGCATTTCATAGGATTCAATTTCATGTTATATCTTTTTAGTACCTCGAAGCTGTCGCGGAGGTGGTCGATGTGGTCTTATTTATTTTTTGACTTGACCAGTATGTCGTCTATGTAGACTTCCATTGTGTCCCCAATCTGATCTCTGAACATCTTGTTGACCAGTCGTTGATATGTGGCCCCTGCATTTTTTAGTCCGAAGGGCATTACTTTGTAACAATAGATACCTTGGCTTGTGACGAACGCCGTTTTCTCTTGGTCTTCTGGTTCCATGAGAATCTGATTGTAGCCACTGAACGCATCCATGAAGGATAACATTTCGTGCCCCGCTGTTGCATCGACCATCGCGTCAATATGAGGGAGCGGAAATGAGTCTTTGGGACAAGCCTTGTTAAGGTCAGTGAAGTCGATGCAGACTCTCCATTTGTCGTTTTTCTTTTGGACTATAACCACATTGGCCAGCCACTCGGGGTAGTTGACTTCCCTTATCTTTCATGTTTCCAACAGGCTCCTGATCTCGTTGTCGACAATCTTGTTTCGCTCTGGGGCGAATTTCATGCGCTTTTGCTTCACAGAGGGGTGAGATGGATCTACGTTCAATTTATGAGTAATAATGTTTGGAGATATACCGACCATATTATCATGTGACCATGCAAAACAATCAGCATTAGATCTAAGGAAATTCAGAATTTGTTGTCTGGTTGAGTCGTCCAGGTCCGACCCGACCCTTACCGTTTAGTTTGGCTTTGAAGGATCTAGTGCGATCTCGTCAAGCTTTTCCATTTTTGGTTCGACGTATCGACTAGATCCTTCGCCGAGCTGTGATTGCTATGCGGTTTTGGGCTCGACCGCACTCTTCATGGAGGCGACATAGCACTCCTTGGCCATCCTCTAATCTCCCTTGATTTCTTAGACTCCCCACTTGGTAGGGAACTTGATGATTTGATGGTACGTCGAGGGTACCGCCTTCATAGCATGTATCCATGGCCTGCCAAGAATGCAATTATAGGGAGATGGGCAGTCTAGGACTAGAAATTTCACCTGTTGGTTTACCCATCCGGCGTATGTCGTAAGAACGATTTTGCCGATAGTATGTTTAACTTCGCCGCTGAATCCGACTAATGGAGTCGATTTCTTGATAAGGTCATATTCGCCCAGACCTATCCCTTTGAGGGCGTCGAAGGTCAAGAGATTGGTTGAACTTTATGTATCGATTAGTACTCTACGTATCAAACAGTTCCCAATAGATAAGGAGATTACCAGACCATCGTGATGGTTTTCCGACCCGTCAGCATCGGATTCGTCGAACGTGACCGTCGGGAGGTCGGAGACCCTGGTTTGTCTGAACTCCGGCGTCTCGGGTTTACTGCCTTTTCTTTCTTTTGCATGTCTTTTGGATGCGGAGTACGTGTTCCCACATACGTCCGAGCCCCCTGAAATGGTATTGATAATTTTTGTATGGACAGGAGATGGGGGTTTATCTTGTTTTACCTGATCTCGTCGTTCCATGGTGGCTTTGGCCCGTTCCGAGATTACGTCGCGCAAGAGTCCTTGCGCGAGTAACCTGGCAACGTCTTTGCGTAAGGCGATGCATTCGTCCGTTGAGTGACCGTGGAATTCACACCACCTGCTCATGTCCTTTTTGACGTCCGGTCGGTCGTTCTTTCGGGACCATCTTACCTCTTTCCCATACTTGTCGAAACTCTTGACGAGCTTCGATACAGAGATATTGAAATTGTAAGACTGAACCCTAGGAGGCAACGTTGGACCATCTCTCCAGTCTTGGGACCTGTCCTGGAAGGAGTTTACCTGATTCTGCTCATTTCGGTTACGAGGGTAGGGGTGATGCCGTCTGTCTCGACGGTTGTCGGAAGAGGATTTGCGATCGGATTGATCGGGTCCATGGATCGCTTTTCGCGATTCACGATCTTCTTCCAGACGTACCTCGGCCATGGTTTTGGCTTGGACATCTTCGAAACTTCTGCACGGGTACTTGGTGATCTCGTTGTAGAGGTTGTTGTCCTTGATCAGACCTTGTCGGAAAGCTTCGATGTAGGTGGTGACGTCGCAATGGGGGATCGCGACTTTTTCCTTATTGTACCTGTTAAGATAGCTCCGGAGAGGTTCGCTATACCTTTGGGTGATTCGATAGAGATCACTTGACTGCCTTTCTAGCCTCCGACTGTTGGCGAATTGGATTTTGAAGGAGTTGACCATATTCGCGAACGAGGCGATTATTCCCTGAGGCAAACGCATAAACCAGGTCAGGGCGGGACCCTAGAGTCTTGCCAAAGCTTTTGCACATGACAGCCTCGCGGCTCTCCCTTGGAATAGATGCAGTCATTAGTTTTTGTTTATAGAGAGAAATGTGATCATCTGGGTCATTGGTGCCGTTGAATGTCGCCATGCTAGGAAGGTGGAACTTCTTTGGGATTTCGACTCTGGCGATCTCTTCGATGAATGGAGATTCCTCGTATCCATCCGACGTTTCCTTCTCGATCGGTTGTGGAACTCCGGGAATTCTAGCGATGCGATCGTCAAGTGTCTTCATGTGCTGATTGAGTGTCTGCTGGACGAGATCCAGGATGTCGGGAGGATTGGTAACATGTGGTTCATCGATTCGGGTTCCTACTGACCCGATCGGTGTGGAGAAAATAATGTTGTTAGTTGAAAACGGATTGACCAGAGGAGTTCGAGATGTACCCTCAGTATTCCCGGGGCATCGTATGATCGGGGGGGGGGTCAGTTCGACGCCATCCATGTCGAGACGCGTCCGGACGTTGCTATGGATGGGCATCTGCCTGGATCCAGAAGCCACCGATTGTACATGCAACTTAAGAGACTCATTTTCACGGGTTAGTTGTGCAATCTCGGCCTCAGATTGAGTGGATAAGGTAGCCAAGGCTTCAGTCTTTTGGCGTTGTTGGGCAAGTTCCTCTTACAGGGCAGTCATTGTTTGGGCAAGCTCTTGGAGTTGGTTTGGAGTAGGATTTTCGGTTGTGTTTCCTTGAGCTTGGGTGTCGTCTTCGAGGCGTGGCTCCTCGGTACCGGTAGGTGGGTTGATAGTCATGGTTGGAGGATTTTCGAGATAGTGATCGGCAAGTTGCCCACGGTGGGTGCCAAATTGTTTTGGGACAAAAAGATCGGTCGACCTAAATCGCCTTAGATGGGGTAATGAGTCAATCGGATAATAAAAAATCAATCCAAATAGACAATCAACCAAGCAAAGAATAGATGCAAAATGGAAATGTAACTTATATATCAAATGATGACTGAATCAGATCGAATCACAACTTATCCTTAGAGAATAAAGGATCGAGCCCTGTCCGACAGGCGTTTTGGTGTTTCGACCAGCAGCGATCGGGTAGAATTTCCGGGGGGTTTGAGTGAGAGTGAATATGCAAGTAGGTCTCTCGAAGGGTAAGTCAGTGGATGTTGTGTATAGACGTATGTCCTGTCGTTTGCTTCTTCGTGGTCTATTTATGGTAGTTTTCTCCTTGTGTCCGTTATTTGTCTTCATATTTATCCTCTATTAATTCCGTGCAAGATGAGATTTGCTCTTGATTGCCATCATAATCTCTGTGTTTAATGTTGTTACCCTTGTCACCGATCAAGCAATTAATGTCCAGGGAGAAACTTTCGGGATTCGGTCGGATCCTCAGCGTCTGAAGGGCATCCGTTGCCTCTAACTCCTTCTGACCTTCGGCTTTGTCTGGACTTTGGCCCAATTCGTTTGATCCGATCCCTTGGAGTAAGTTTGGGCCCAACAGTGGTAATGCTCTGAGCAAGAGGTTTAATCATGTCGTCAGCAGACATTGAGGAACTCGGACTCTACCCCTGAGGTCTAGGATCATATGGTGATCGGAATTGTTGTTGCGGACCTCCAGGCTGCTGAAATTGCTGCTGCCGCTACAGAAATTGTTGTGGCCTCGGATGGAACTCTTGGTTGTCACGGCCTTATGGAGGGTTCTGTTGGTTCTCGTATCTCAGATTGGGGTGATCCCTCCACCCTGGATTGTAATTGTTGGAGTATGGGTCATATCTTGGTCTAGGAGGTCCGAAATCTCCCATAGCATTCACTTCAGCGGTGGGCTCTTGCAGTGTTGGACACGTATCAGTAGGGTGCATCGTATCATACCAGATGCCACAGGCCTTAACTTGTTGCCGGTTTCCTTTCACCATGAAATGCCTCATCATCTCCTTCAACTCATTCACGTCAGATTGCAGTGAAGATGATGGATGAGAATATGCGGCCTTTACTACTTGAAAGCTCGCTCTCTTGCTAAACTGCCTTGAGCCTTCAGAAAGCTCAGAAAACATCTCAAATGCTGCAGCTGCAGTTTTGTGCAGAATGTTACCACCACAAGCTGCGTTCACCATTCTACGATCATCATCAAGAAGTCCGCCATACAGATACAGGACGAGGTCTTGGTCAGAATAACCATGGTATGGACAACTCGATATCAATCTCTTGAGGCTATTGAGCTTTGTTGCAAGAAAGTACTTCTCCAGAAAGGCTTTCTTCATCTTAGCCCATGTATCTATGCTTCCTGGAGCTAAATAGTAGAACCAGTCATTGGCCGAATCCTTCAGAGAGAAAGGAAAAGCCCTCAGCTTGATTTAGTCCTCAGGTTGATTTAGTCCTCAGTGACTCCCCTTGGCTTCATGTTGGTGCAGACAGTGTGAAATTCAGAAAGATGCTTGTTGGGGTCTTCTCCATTCATCCCATAGAAGTGGGGTAGCAAGTGAATTAATCCAGACTTCAACTCAAAATTGACTCCATCAGCCAACTCGGGAAATTGCACAACAAGCGGTTGTTGCTCCAGATTCGGTGCAGTTAGCTGCCTCAAAGTCTGTTGTTCAGCCATCTCTAGTTGTTCACGCACTTCTCTGTGGTTCCTGGAAAGTGTTCTCTCAATTTCTATATCAAGATCTAAGATTGGAGAATTAATATCACGTGTGTGGACCATAAGACAGGTCCACACAACAGTTGATAAACAAACAAACAAACAAACAAACAAACAAACAAACAAATAAACAAACAAACAAACAAACAAACAGAGAAATAGAAACTTGAATTCCCCGGCAACGGCGCCAAATTTGACGAGGCTAAAGTCGTTATGCCTATCAAAGAATCCCTAAAAACCTAACTAAGTATATCAGGCAAGTAAGGGTCGAACTCAAGGGAATCAAAGGATCTATCTCTATATATGAAAGTAAGTTACCAACTAGGAACTAGGGGGGATTGTTGTTTGATTTCTAATATTACTAATGAATTAAAGCAGAAAGTGGTTAAGATTGTTGTAAATATGATTGTGAGGGCGCTTCACCTAACAGATATCCACACTTCAGTATGATAGGTTGTTCATTGATTATCTCAAGTTCATTGAATCCTATGGTTATTCCTATTCCGATCTTATGTGTAATATCCCTCATTTTGTAAGGGTATTTTGGAAATTTTCCAACTCTCGTACTACTGTCGTCGAATTTATTTCAGAGAAGTTCAGACATTCCGTAATGTTCACGATCTCTGTAATAATTTCCTGAGTGGAATAAAATACATTCGACGTATTTTTGGGGCTTAGAATATTCATTCGGGTGCAAATACGTTAATCGGATACAAATATATTTAACCCGGGGTTAAAATATTTACCCATAAAGTTAACCGGACAAAAGAAGACAAAAGAGGCCACCGCACCCGCGGTCAGGGCCGGCGCACCCGCGGTGGGCTGGCTCGTGGTGTGTTCTTAGGTGTTGTGGTCTTGGGCGAGGCTTGGCTCCTTCGATTCTTTCGTATTCCTTTAGATTCGTATATCTGGTTATCGAATCTAACTTAGGGTCTCGTTATGGGTCGTTCCATAGGGATTTGTTATCCAGGATCTGTCCCTGTTTCGGACCCAGGAACCCGTTGTCTCTAAGCTTGTTCAAGCTTTCGTCTAATATAAGGCAAGTGGCGGTTCGCTCTTGCTTATCATTCCATATTTCTATTAATTATCAATTATTTAATTGTTAATTAATTTGGGATGATTTACTGTTTTCGTTGGAAACAGTTTTGATAAATGATATAATTAAATATGATATTATAATAGGTTGTATATCTGCTAGAACAACGCTGTTATAGATATATATTTATGATGATTGCCTTGAGGGCATGGATGTGAATTATTGCGTGCTTGAACTGTTTAGTTAGCACGAGTATTCGTAGGAACGCTACTAGGGCCCTGTGAGGTCCAGTCGTTTCTTTATAACCTGGTGAAGAGGGCGACAAAACCCCTAACACCATCTTGTTGGTCATGACCTTCCTCTATACTCGGGTATAGAGGTGGTGCACTTAGGCAATGTCACAAACCTGGGAGTTGCTCCCAAAAGATCTCTCATCTCGGGACGAGCTGATTATGATAAAAGCTTATAACGTGATGCGCATTTTGGAGTTAAATGAGATAAGTGTCGTTGCTACACATAATTAATATACCCTCAGGAGAGTAGTGCAACTAGGAAATAGTACAGCTAGGAAAACTCGTCTTGACTTTGATCAGAGTAAAGTTCTCTTTCCAATCTGGATTTGCACTGTGCGGTGAGGTTGGTCGTGAACCGAAACATCAAGTCGTTTTGAACGCTTGTATGAAATTATATGTGCTCCAACATTTATCATGCTTCTGATAAGACTCAATTCATTGGAGTCTTCTGTTGGGTTGATTGTTGTAAGACTCGGTCTTTCAGAATCTCCTCTTGATCATGCCTTTTCGTATATTTCAGTAGGAGTATGATGGTTGACTATCGTCATCGGTTATTATTCGAGAAGCGATGAGTCTAACCTAATACGACTACTTCGAACCACTCTGCTTTTAACCCTTGCATAGTCTTTCATTAGACTAACCAACCGGTTATATTCCCTACATGGTTGGTTGATGTCATCCGTTCGATTCGGCACATCAGATAGATTGCAGTTTCGTGAAGGCTAGAACGACTATGAAGGCAAATGGTGTTTTTGATAAGTTTATCCAGGTTGAGATCCTTGGCGGTGATCGCTGTGATCAAGACCTTATGTCATTTACTTTTAAAAGACTTCCGCTGTATTTCTGATGTATTTGGAATTCTGTTGAAATTCCGAGACTATGGTTTAAATGAAAGTTATAATATTTGTATTATAACTGTTGGTTTATGATTTGTATCAACTGGTTAAGCCTTGGGTGACATCGGACAGAACGTCTGAGGTCACTGGCGGTAATACCTTTCAAGGATACAATTGGGGGGTGTTACAGATCTGGTATCAGAGCCAAAAGTTTTTAAAACGGGTTGGGATTTTATAAACCATTTACTCGTTTTAAATTGAGAAATGTTATCAAAGGCTCTGAATTTCCAAAGAAAATTGTGCCGTTCTAGTCGTGCCTTCTCTTTAGTCTGATATGGAAGTTCACTTCTATATTTAAAAAGACTAACTCTCTTCTTGTTGCCCCGTAGGATATGGGTGCATGTCTTTCTCTCAAGAGGGATTCGGAAGATGCCGAGATGGCTCCGCCATCTCCAGTAAGGCTAAATTTTCCTGTTCCCCCGAGATGCTTTGAGGTTGGTGGACCCAGTAGTCCACCTGAGGAAGTAAAGTATGTACTTCTGGAGTGAGTGGTATTAGTGTCCGATAAGACCATGGTTCCTGTGGCAGAGCCCATAGAGGAGCAGATGGAGGACACCGAGGACGAAGGTTACCCTTCAGATTATGATATAGGATACTTCGGTGATGACCTCCTGATGGAGTCAATCCCCGAAGAAGAAGAAGAGACGTCAGAGTATACATGAGGATACCTTGACGATGATTTGGAGATTGAGTCGGTTCCCGAGGAGGATCCTGAAGAGGATCCTGAGGAAGAAGAGGACCCATAAGAGGATCCAGAGGAAGACCCTGAACGAGTGTACTCGCCATTAACTTCCGCTGATTGGGAAGCACTCTATGTTGAGTATGGCATCAGAGGAAGTGGACCACAAGAGGTACCTGAGAACTCCCAACCTAATCCTGTTCGGAGAAGGCTGAGGTCGAGTTCTGAATTGCGAGAAATACTTCGCCAAAGTCAGATGATCTCTTTTGAAGAGCACCGTCTGATGAACGAGATAGCTGATCGTGCTCAAAGATGGGCAAGGTCAGGAGAGCCAAATGAGGATGATCAGGATATTACCGTGTCTAGTATAAGGCCAAGGACACCAGGGTCAAAGGATGAACCATGTGTTCCCGGGCCGAGCAGGGTAAGAAGTCCATCGTTTAATTCCGATGAAGAACCCTGCTCGAAGAAACCTTGTATGGGAAGTTTGCCTTACAAGAAACGTTTTAGGGCGCCTTGATATGGGCCGACGTTGACTGTAGTAGTTTCTTTAGCTAGTATTCCGATGTATATGCGGTGAAATACACAAATCTCCGAGCAATTTTGTTCAGAAGCTCGGGAGATTTCTTTTGTAAAACGTTGGTGACCCAGTTGGAAGTTCATCTATATAAATTACCAAGTTGATCCATTCTGAGTTGATTTTATTACGTTAAGTATATTGGAAAAATATTAATGTATAAAATACTTGGAATTTGATCGGTAAACAGATGGTGAACACAAGAAACAACGTTTGTACCGGTGTTGGGCCAAGTAATGATTCCAGACCAATTGAAAGGAACACTGCGAACCCTATGGAGGAACATGAGTCTGCTTCCAACAATAACCCAGGGGGCAATGGCCAAGCTCAGGCCGACGCTCCAGCGGTGTTTGATGCAGCGGCAGTTGCAGCTATTCGGGGAATTGTTATGCAAGCATTCACCGACATTATACGACCAGTCGTACCCCAGGCACAAGACGTGCCAGTTCCCCCAGTGGTTCCTAGAGTTGAGGAGCCAAATGTCCATGTACACCGAGATGAGGCGGTCAGGAATAGAGGTGATTATGGCCGAGCACTAAAGGCCATTAACTCTATGAGACCTGACAGTTATGATGGAAAAGGAGAGCCAGTCAGAGTGGCTCATTGGTTTTCCCACATGGAGAGGTTATTCCGCAATGTTGAGTGCACGGAAGCAGAGAAAGTACACATTGCTTCCCTTCAGTTGAAGGAAGTAGCTAGTGAATGGTGGGAAAGTACTGGCTTAGCTGATCATGCCGATCTGAACTGGGGCATGTTCAAGGCTAAGATGATGGACTGTTTCTTTTCCCGGGCTATGAGGGAAGAGAAGCACAAGGAGTTTCTTTATCCAAAGACTGATGGATTGAAAGTGACCGAGTTGGCGGCCAAGTTCAATCATTTATTGCAATACGCTGGGTCGGATGTGTCCAGTGAGGAGCAGAAAATCTGGCACTTCCATGAATGGATGAGCCCATATATTAAGCCATGGATGGTGCGTCACGGATGCTCTACCTTGGAGCAATATGTGGATGCAGCCTACAAGTTGGAGGTGACTCTGGAGGAGTCGACCAAGAGACGTAATCGCTAGAGGTCAATGCAAAAACAACCTCAGGCAAGTGGATTTAAACGTCCTGCGCCACCGTCTAACTTTGCCAAGTCTAGCAAGGCAAAGACAGATATGACATAAGGAGGGTCAACACATCAATCGGGTCAGGGCAAGAGTCTGATTTAGTGCTACAATTGTGGTGCAGCTTAGCACAAGAGCAATGCATGTCAGAAGGAAAGAAAGACGTGTTTTGGCTGTGGAATTGAAGGGCACGTGTAGAAATTCTGTCGGCAGGGAAAGCAGAAAGGAACAGAGTCACAACAGGGGTCTGTTAATCAGAACAATCGACCCAGGTTCAAACCGGTGAAGACTCCTAGTCCTTCGATGCAGACAACTGCACAGAACAAGGGGAAAGCCCCAACTGCTTCTGGAGGTCAAGGTCAGTGCCTTTACGAGATGCGTGAGGCTGATGGACCTAACGCTCCAATTGCCCAAGGTACTTTATACCTTCATTCTACTTCAGTATGTATGCTGTTTGATTCGGGTGCTACCCATTCCTTTATTTTGGAAAATTGTGTTAGCAAGTTAGGCTTAGTTTGCAACGAGGTTTGTGAACCTTTCGTTGTAAATCTTCCTAATAGTGACTGTTTGGTTGGGACCAAGCGTCTGTCTGAATTTCCGATTACCATTCAGGGTAAGAAATTTGAGGCAGACTTGATTTGTATTGCCATGGCTCCATACGATATTATTCTCGGTATGGATTGGCTGACGCGTCATGAGGCGGTAATCGATTTTAGCTCGAGAACTGTGACGGTGTCATCTGGAGGCCAGTGTGTATGCAAATTTAAGGGTCAGAATGACACTGATAACGACAGGCTTATCAATGCGATGGCTGCGTTTAAGCTACTTCGACAAGGTTGTGTCGGGTACCTTTTCTATCTGGATCCGCCCGTGAAAGATGAACCATCAATTCTTGATATTCCTGTGATTAGTGAGTTTCTGGATGTCTTTCCGGAAGTAATTCCTGGATTACCCCCGAATCGTGACGTGGAATTTTCTATTGATCTTGAGCCTGGTACCGCGCCGATCTCTAAAGCACCGTACCCGGTGGCTCCTGCGGAGATGCAAGAGTTGAAGAAGCAACTCGAGGGTCTTCTTGACAAGGGTTATGTAAGGCCGAGTGCATCGCCTTGGGGTGCTCCGGTTTTGTTTGTCAAGAAGAAAGATGGATCGTTTCGACTTTGTATCGACTATCGAGAGTTGAATAAAGTCACGATCAAGAACAAATATCCTTTGTCAAGGATTGATGATCTGTTGGATCAGTTGCAGGGAGCCAAAGTCTTTTCCAAAATCAATCTGAGATCTAGTTATCATCAGCTCAGGATTCGTGAGGAAGATATTCCGAGGACTGCATTCCGGACGAGATATGGCCACTATGAGTTTGTAGTCATGCCATTTGGACTTACCAATGCTCCAGCAGTTTTCATGGATCTGATACATCGATGTTTTCACCAGTACTTGGATAAGTTCGTGGTGGTCTTCATCGATGACATTTTAATCTATTCCCCGAGCATGGAAGCTCATGAGGAACATCTTCGGATTATTTTGTCAGTCCTTAGACAAAATCAGTTGTATGCAAAGTTGTCTAAATGTGACTTTTGGATCAAGGAAGTGGATTTCTTAGGCCATGTGATCAATGAGAAAGGGGTAATGGTTGATCCCCAGAAGATTGAAGCAGTAGCCAATTAGAAGCGACCTCAGAATGTGAAGGAGGTGCGCAGTTTCCTAGGACTTGCTGGATACTACAGACGGTTCGTGGAGGGATTTTCTAAGATCGCTCTACCTATGACCGGTCTGCTCCGCAAGGTCCACAAGAAGTTTGTCTGGGATGACAAGTGCGAGGCCAGTTTTCAGAAGCTGAAACAGTGTCTGACCTCCGCACTAGTGCTAACGCTATCGGAAGGAACTGATGGTTATGCGGTCTATAGTGATGCTTCAAAGAGTGGTTTAGGATGTGTGTTGATGCAAAGAGGCAAGGTTATCGCTTACGCATCTAGACAACTGAAAACCTATGAAGAAAACTATTCGACGCATGATCTGGAGTTAGCAGCTGTGGTTTTTGCGCTGAAGATTTGGAGACATTATCTCTATGGTGTGAAATTCCAAGTCTTCACTGATCACAAGAGTCTCAAATATGTATTCACTCAGAAGGAGCTGAATATGAGACAACGTCGCTGGTTAGAGCTACTCAAAGACTACGACCTCGAATTGATGTATCATCCGGGCAAGGCTAATGTAGTAGCCGATGCATTGAGCCGGAAGACGCCGTACGAGACTGTAGTGGCTTTACTCACTGCTCAGACCAAGCTAAACCAAGGGTTGTGCGAGATTGAAGTCTTTTACGATCAACATCGAGGATACCTGAGTATGCTTGAGATTCAAGCTACGCTTCTTGATCAGATCAGGGAGAAGCTGGTCGATGATGTGATCTTGGTGAAGCTAAGCAGTGAAGTAATGGACGGGAAAGCTCCCGGTTTCGTGATTCAGGAAGATGGATCACTCTGGTTTCAAGACCGGATTTGTGTGTCTGACATTGATGGTCTTCGCCAGTTAATGATGAGGCAAGCCCATTCGTCAGCTTATTCTGTACATACAGGCTCTAGCAAGATGTACAAGGACCTCAGAAAGAAGTTCTGGTGGCCCAACATGAAGTGGGATGTAGCAGAGTTTGTGGCGAAATGCTTGACTTGTCAGAAGGTCAAGATAGAACACCGCAGACCAGGTGATGAATTGCTACCCCTTCCAGTTCCAGAATGGAAATGGGAGGATATTGCAATGGATTTCGTCACAGGGTTGCCCAAGACTCGGAGTCAAAAGGATGCTATCTGGGTAACCATTGACAGGCTCATGAAGAGTGCTCACTTCGTGGCTATCAAGTCAACATGGGGAACCCAGAAGCTATCAAAAGTGTTCTTACACGATATTATCCGTTTACATGGTACCCCGAAGACCATTGTATCGGATCGTGATGGCAGATTCATGTCGAGATTCTGGAAAGAATTACACAAGGCCATGGGAACCGAGTTGAGGTTCAGTACTGTATTTCATCCTCAGACGGATGGACAGTCTGAGAGTACCATCTAGACCTTGGAGGATATGCTGAGAGCATGTGTACTCGATCGTCCGACTAGTTGGGAGAACAGCCTGAGTCTAATTGAGTTCACATACAATAATAGCTGGCACACTACTATCAAGATGGCTCCATTCGAGGCTTTGTATGGTCGAAGGTACAGATCTCCGATTTGTTGGGATGAGAATGCCGACAAGATTCTGCTCGGACCAGAGCTAGTCGAAATAACTGCCTCAGACATTGCCTTGATAAGACAAAGGATATTGACAGCTCAAAGTCGACAAAAGTCTTACGCTGATCCGAAGCGTAGGAATATTGAGTTTGAGGTTGGTGACAAAGTCTTTGTCAAAGTGTCGCCATCCAAGGGAGTGTTCAGATTTGGTAAGCGTGGGAAGCTTAACCCTCGCTACGTGGGACCATTTGAGATCCTTGATAGGGTGGGATCTCTAGCGTATCGTTTGGCATTACCGCCATCAGCACATCCAGTGCATAACGTGTTTCACGTATCCTTATTGAGGAAGTACGTGCCAGATGAATCTCATGTGCTGAGCTATGAAGACATCGACATCCAGACAAATGGTACCTACGAGGAGATACTTGTGTGTATTCTCGAACATCGTGAGAAGCAGCTACGCAACAAGGTAGTACCGTTGGTACGGATTTTGTGGTCCAAGTCAGGAACCGAAGAGGTTACTTGGGAAACTTGGGAGACTGAGGAGGATATGCGTAGACGCTTTCCCGAGATGTTTTCGGCCTAAGCTTCGGGGTCGAAACTTCTTTTAAGGGGGAGGTGATGTAATATCCCTCATTTTGTAAGGGTATTTTGGAAATTTTCCAACTCCCGTACTACTGTCGTCGAATTTATTTCAGAGAAGTTCAGACATTCCGCAATGTTCACGATCTCTGTAATAATTTCCTGAGTGGAATAAAATACATTCGACGTATTTTCGGGGCTTAAAATATTCATTCGGGTGCAAATACGTTAATCGGGTATGAATATATTTAACCCAGGGTTAAAATATTTACCCATAAAGTTAACCGGACAAAAGAAGTAAAAAGAGGGCAAAAATGGCCTTGACCGCACCCGCGGTCAAGTGGCCGCACCCCGCGGTGCAAGCCATTTTCTGAGGCGGTCACCGCACCCGCGGTGGAGCCACCGCACCCCGCGGTGCCATGATGATTTATGCGACGCCGGAGTTCAATCGCTGCAACGCTATCCCTTCGCCTGAGCTGCTTGTCCCATCCTGTCTGTAGGCGCCTACCATGACTAAGCTCCTTGCTTGAGCTCCTTGCTTGGGCTATAAAAGGAGAGGATTTGGACTGGAATAAATCACATCTGAATCTCTCTCAAATCTCTCAAATTCCTCTCGCCGGAATTTCTTCAAGCTCGCCGGAGTTGTCGTCGGATTTCCCTTTGGTGTAAGAGGTACTCTCAAAGTGGTGTTTGGTGATCCAAAGTGTTTGGAAATCAAAGCCCCTCCTAATCGAATCCATACGAGTCGATCACGGTGAGTTTCGTCATCGTCGTCATCGTCGTCCCCTCGCTCTGTAATTCCACTACACCCGCGGCCAGAGCCACCACACCCCGCGGCCAAGGCCACCGCACCCGCGGTCAGGGCCAGCGCACCCGCGGTGGGCTGGCTCGTGGTGTGTTCTTGGGTGTTGTGGTCTTGGGTGAGGCTTGGCTCCTTCGATTCTTTCGTATTCCTTTAGATTCGTATATCTGGTTATCGAATCTAACTTAGGGTCTCGTTATGGGTCGTTCTATAGGGATTTGTTATCCAGGATCTGTCCCTGTTTCGGACCCAGGAACCCGTTGTCTCTAAGCTTGTTCAAGCTTTCGTCTAATCTAAGGCAAGTGGTGGTTCGCTCTTGCTTATCATTCCATATTTCCATTAATTATCAATTGTTAATTAATTTGGGATGATTTACTGTTTTCGTTGGGAACAGTTTTGATAAATGATATAATTAAATATGATATTATAATAGGTTGTATATCTGCTAGAACAACGCTATTATAGATATATATTTATGATGATTGCCTTGAGGGCATTGATGTGAATTATTGCGTGCTTGAACTGTTTAGTTAGCACGAGTATTCGTAGGAACGCTACTAGGGCCCTGTGAGGTCCAGTCGTTTCTTTATAACCTGGTGAAAAGGGCGACAAAACCCCTAACACCATCTTGTTGGTCATGACCTTACTCTATACTCGGGTATAGAGGTGGTGCACTTAGCCAGTGTCACAAACCTGGGAGTTGCTCCCAAAATATCTCTCGTCTCGGGACGAGCTGATTATGATAAAAGCTTATAACGTGATGTGCGTTTTGGAGTTAAATGAGATAAGTGTCGTTGGTGCACATAATTAATATACCCTCAGGCGAGTAGTGCAGCTAGGAAATAGTACAGGTAGGAAAACTCGTCTTGACTTTGATATGAGTAAAGTTCTCTTTCCAATCTGGATTCGCAATGTGCGGTGAGGTTGTTCGTGAACCGAAACATCAAGTCGTTTTGAACGCTTGTATGAAATTATATGTTCTCTAACATTTATCATGCTTCCGATAAGACTCAATTCATTGGAGTCTTCTGTTGGGTTGATTGTTGTAAGACTCGGTCTTTCAGAATCTCCTCTTGACCATGCATTTTCGTATATTTCAGTAGGAGTATGATGGTTGACTATCGTCATCGGTTATTATTCGAGAAACGATGAGTCTAACCTAATACGACTACTTCGAACCACTCTGCTTTTAACCCTTGCATAGTCTTTCATTAGACTAACCAACCGGTTATATTCCTTGCATGGTTAGCTGGTGTCATCCGTTCGATTCGGCACATCAGATAGATTGCAGTTCCGTGAAAGCTAGAATGACTATGAAGGCAAATGGTGTTTTTGATAAGTTTATCCAGGTTGAGATCCTTGGCGGTGATCGCTGTGATCAAGACCTTATGTCATTTACTTTTAAAAGACTTCCGCTGTATTTCTGATGTATTTGGAATTCTGTTGAAATTCCGAGACTATGGTTTAAATGAAAGTTATAATATTTGTATTATAACTGTTGGTTTATGATTTGTATCAACTGGTTAAGCCTTGGGTGACATCGGACAGAACGTCTGAGGTCACTGGCGGTAATACCTTTCAAGGATACAATTGAGGGGTGTTACATTATGTATATTAACAGGTCAACCAGTCCTGAAAATACTAACTAGTAAACAATCAAGAAACTATCAAGATTCAATTTAACAGCATCAGTAAGCATAGAAATTAAGCAGGATACATGCAACACTTAACAACCAGTCAGTATTCAACATGCAATCAATTCTCTTCACAATAAACATTCACAACCAGTTCCTGTAAATTGTGGTTGCTACTCTAGATAAGGAATTTCAACCAGAAATAACCAAATCCTAGCAATAGAAAATTACTAACATCAACTAGTTGCGCGGGCTAGCGAATCAGCAAGATTCAATAAAGATAAGTTCAAAGAGAATTAATACAACCCAAAGGAAATAGAACAAGAGTTATAATCTCACAACCAAATCAACTGAAGGCTTCAATCGTCAGGCGAAACAATGGAAACTTAGTTCTTCATAGTCTTCTAAAACACAAAACCCTAGAGAAAAATAAAGAACGATCCCCAAAAGGCTGTTGTTCCAAAAGGTAGATAAAGCACTCTCAAAACCTAAACTTCCCAAAGATAACAATAATAATCTCCTAAAAATATAATAAACGGAAATAAAATAAAAGAAATAAAGTAAACAAAGATCTCGGACAAAATCCCGAAACAAGTCGTGCATGGACCTGCGACCGTAGCACCGTTCCCCACGACTGCGGCTTTGTGCTTCGCTGAATGCTTGCTTCTGTTGTCAATCCGCGACCGCGGTTACGAAATCGCGCCCGCGGATTCTTCTTTGTCGCTCTCCCGCGGCTCTCTCACATCCCGGCACTCCTCGCGGGTCTCCTTGGTAAGCCACGACCGTGGCACTCTTGCCCGCGCCCGCGGTATCGCTCTGTTGCGACTCCTTCTGCTTCTCGCTCGTTGCTTTCTCCTATAGTGGCTTCTTGGCCTTCATCTCTTCAATGCTTCAATACTCCACTAAAATCTTCATTTTCACCACTTTTTCTCTACAACTCCATTCTCCTAAAATGTCTTCTAAACCCACACAAATGGTACCTAATATCCTAGTAACAGCTCCTAGTTATGCACTACAAAGTAGAGCGTATCAACCGCCCCCGCTTAACCATCGCCAGTATTCTGCGTCGCCATCGTCGATTACCGCCCCCACTTTGGAGCTGCCGTGCTCCTCTTCAACATGTTCTAACATGTTGAATTGAGAAGATGAAGAAGTGTTCCCGCATAACCTACGTGAATTTGGGCTTTTGTGTATGGGCCTTCAACCAAAAAAAAAAGAGAAAAGCCCAAACATGCATGATTTTACTCATTCCTTACTAAACCTTACTAATGTATATAACAGTACCTCAATGGGCATGCATGTTGCATCCTTTATGTTTTTTAATGTGAATGAATATTTTTAATTTTGATAAATTAGTTACAATTTATTTGAATATTTTTCTTACAAACTTTTTATTAGGAGTGAGCAAACGGATATATCTGATCCGGTCCAGTCCGTTATGTCGGATATCCGGTAAAAAACATCACAAAATCCTTATCCGTATCCGGTAAATATTATCCGGATTGGATCGGATATTCGACTTAGATATCCGAATTATCCGATTACTGGAAAACTATTAAAAATTAAATCAAAATGTTATTTTTTCTAATTCAATCAAAACTAACAATCCACAAAGTGCAAACTAAATGTCAAACATCAACACCATTTGCAAGTCCTTGTTAATTTTTTCAAACAATTAAACTTGCCAATATTTTCATATTGAGAACCATAAACGTATATATTATATAAAAAGTGGAGTTGACAAGTACATATAAAGTTGTAACTTTCACTTAAATCATCAAAATTCAATTTAATGATGAACACTCAGTCTTGACAAAAAACATATTTTCTCTATTTAGTGAGGCAACAATCAGTACGTGAACTATTGATTTAGGGTTTTAATTTTATAAGAATAATCAATGTTGTTTTTTTATTAAAAGGAATAAAATAAGGAATGTTGTATTGGAGAATTAAAGTGTGTTCAATTGCTTATAAATGTACAAGCACCATTTTGAGATCATCTAAATTAATTAAACATTATATATTAGTTCTAAAAACATATATATTATATATTAATAGTAACGGATTCCCGGATATCCGGTAAGCAAAGTATCCCGATCCGTATCCGGTCCAAGTATCCGGAAAATCACCCAGATCGGATAGGATTCGGATAAAATTTAAACGGATGTTTTCGGATACGGACTTTTATGATTCGGGTCGGCGGGTTATCGGATCGGGTCAGCCGGATCAGATAGTTTTGCTCACCCCTACTTTTTATTGTCGTATCCCCGTACCCTTGTCCAAAGTTAGGACGGTGCCCCCGTATCTAAAATTTTCGGAAATGACGTACCGGAAACTCGGATCTGTACGCCTATCGGATACACGTACCCGCGTTCATGTAACATAGGTAAGGGGAGGTTCCATCAATTTTCCTATCTTTTTATCTATGTTATGCACAAATAATATAACTCCGAAATTCATACCAAAATGGAAATTTGTATAATGAGTTGGTTCCAAACGTACCCCTAAATACTAAGCATTCGTCAGCTGGTGAGCAGAAGAGGAACGTGTACGCATTGTGGAGAAGGATTTGAGAAAAAACGATTCTGATTTACAAATGTAACTATCCTTGCATTTCTTTTGGCGCGGTGAATTATAATCCATACATTGTCAATTGACTCAAGTGCTGAAAGTATTCATTGAATTAAGAGTTTTCAGCAACTCTAAGAACCCAGCTTTAACAAAACAAAGCAAAATCTTTTAACCCTTTCGGATATGGACTGGACTGGAAAGCCAATTGTATCATAAGGTGCATTACAACTCTAAAAACACGAGTGATAATGGACTGACAATTCCAGATGGATAAATTCTACATGACTAAAATGGCAAATGGCAAATGGCAAAAGAAAAACAAACCAAGGAAGAGTAGGTTTAACAATGTGGCTTCATCAACTTTATCCTCCTAGTTGTGATGCCCAAAATGAAGGAACCATGCCTGGCTAACGCATGAACATCCGTAGAAAGATGATGAGCCGGTATTGGATATCATGAGTTGTGAGTGCATCAAAGGCCCTACTGCTACTGAAATGAGGAGAGCCGGTTTGAAGTCATTTAGCAGATGAGATGGCATGTAACAAAAGGATAGGTGAATTATATTGCAAATACTGACTAGAAAAGGACTTACTGCAGCTTCCTTGTCAGCTGCTGGTTTCGCATCCTTGGCTTCATCAGCTTTGGTACCTTCCTCGCCTGCACAAAGACATGGGTCATTTGGAAACGGGAGTATATTAGAGATTCGCACTTGTAAACATCCGTATTTAAACAACCATTAGTAACATGACATCCAGGGTCATTTTAGCCCTTGATAGTCCTTCCGATTATTACACAATGTGCATAATTTAATCAATGTATTAAGTGAATACCTCCCTCTTCAGGCAAATCAGATGTCCAGAGAGTCAGGTTGTCTCTCAGAAGTTGCATAATCAGGGTGCTGTCCTTGTACGACTCCTCACTTAAAGTATCCAGCTCTGCAATTGCTTCGTCAAATGCCTGCTTAGCCAAATGGCATGCCCTGAGGTTCAAGTTCAGTAACTGGTTTTAGAATCACGAAACTGGAGAAGAGGCACCAAAGGTGAGGACTATGAAACAGCTACCTTTCAGGAGAATTCATGATTTCATAATAGAAGACAGAGAAGTTGAGAGCAAGGCCAAGACGAATAGGATGGGTTGAAGGCAGATCTGTACTGGCTATGGCAGAAGCAGCCTAAAGTGACACAAACAAGGATCATAAAGGTACATCATGTGAAAGCAACAGGATAAGTTATATAAATGCGCTTCTTCAGCCCATAAGTGACAAAGTCAAAAGAGAAAACGTGCCTCGTAGGCCTTGAGTGACTGTTCTGCTGCCTCTTTCTTATCCTGCTCTGACTTGAATTCAGCAAGGTATCGGTAGTAGTCACCTTTCCTGGATCATCATGCAATCCAGTATATAAGGAGTTGAAAACCATTACAACTCTGAAAGAATCAGAGAAAAGTGGCTCTAGCCTTGGCCTCCTATAAGCCATGAAGATTACTACGCAACAATCCAGATACCAATAAGCATCCGGTCTAAATGGGCCTGACTTATTTTCATCTTGTAAAAAGAAAATAAGCATATGAAAAGATAAACATGATGGAGCTAATGTGACTTACATTTTATAGTAAAAAACTGTGGCTTCCCCAGAACCAGCATGAGGAACCAGATGCTTGTCTATAATGGCAAGAATATCATCGCATATCCTGGTAAGCTCATCTTCCACCTTCTGGCGGTAGCCCTTGATAAGCTTGACGTTACTCTCATTTCCCTTGGACTCTTCCTTCTGCTCAATGGATGACATGATGCGCCAAGAAGCTCTACGAGCACCAATCACATTTTTGTAGCCCACTGAAAGGAGGTTCCTCTCCTCAACACTCAACTCCAGATCTAATTTCGCAACATTCTTCATACACTCAACCATTTCTGCCAAACATTTTACTCATAAATATATTTAAAACGTACAATTTCACTTGTGCTTCTTGCATTCTTAAAGTCCGATTCAGTCATCCAAGCTTGCTTTGCAATGTTTTATTCACTTGTGTCTTATTGTGTAACGAGCATATTTACACTCCTATTGACATCAATTAGTCCATTCTTAAGAATAAAAAAGATCACTATACGGTATACACAAGTTTCTTCTGTGAACAAAATTCTCAAACAACAATGGAAAATAAGCCTTGTTAATTCAAAAGGAACATTTATTTGATAAAAATCGAAAGGGACATGAAACAACACATTTCACTTGCATGCGTAAATCACAAAACACAGATATACAATCCATACGTTTCTTTTGGTTAAAATGTTCCAAACGTTATGTATTGCCTCTATTCAATTATCTAACAACCTAGAAAAGCAAAATAAATCCCGATATTCAACAAAGCAATACGAGATTCGCAAATGTGAAAAGAAATTTTGAATAATCGAAAGCATAAATAGGAAAAAAAAAGGTTGGGATCGGAAAGAATACCGTCATAACGCTCGGCTTGTTCGGCGAGCTTGGCCAAGTAAGCCTGAGTCTCTCTCTCCTTTTCCGTAGACATTGTAGAGCTTCCAGATCTCAGATGGAGAAATTATAAGAATTAAAGGGGAGGAAGCTATTGAGACGATTCTACAGAAGGGAATAACAAAGCCAAAACCTAGAAATCACAGGGAAAGAGAGAGAAATGGCGTGTTTCGGTCTGGAGGGTGTATTTATGGGCAGATTTCAAATTGGGCAGAGAATTAAGCAAGTTAGTTGGAAAATGGAGGGGAGATCTTGACCGTCAGATTAATTCCTTTCTTTTATTATATTTAAATATTCCGTATGCGTTTTGTTTAAATGATCTAATTTGGAAAGTTTAGCGCGCAATTCGGGGTGTATATGGAATTCGTTCACTCCAAAGACGGATAGTCCGGTGAATGTGTACGTGTGTAGGAAGGCTCGTGGTCGTAGTTAAAATTGGTCAATAAAGATTTTCGATTTTAACTAATAGTTTTTTTTTTTACAAAATGTTGGTTTTGCTTTGGAAAGATCCTTAACATGTGATCAAAGGTGCGATCATATCAACATCAATGTACCGGATTCATCAAAAAAGTTAAGCGTGTTTGAACGAGAATAGAATTAGAATGAGTAATCTCCTGTAAAGTTTTTGTTTTAGGCTCCTTTTTTTTTAAAAAAAAAAAGGTCCTTAACATATAAAATGTGGATGTGTCTGATTCGTTAATATCTCTCCATCGTACAGTACGTGTTGTATCTGTGCATTTAGGCTTTTAAAATGGTTGAGGGATATCCTCGTCATTCCTCCTCTTAAACCCTCCTTCTCCATTAGCTTCCTTCTTATACAAGGCACACCTAGCTTTGCTTTCGCCATTGTTGTGCTTCCTTCTCCACGAGCTTTATTCTCTAAGAGGCGCACTTCCGGTCCGATTCCTCCATTGTTGTTACGATTCACCGTCGTATTTTGCATCGAGATAGATTTAAATAAATTGAATTCCGATTTGGTTTTGTTTCAATTTGAACCTTAGAAATTTTGTATTGATTTTGTGTTTATTTGTTCGAATCGGCTTTGATGTAATGTTTATAAGCTTTAACTTTTCTAGAGTAGCAACTATCGTTCATTGTTCGTGTATTTAATTTGTGTTTGTGAATGGCTTGGAAGTTAAAAACTTTAAGCCACGCCTTCCACATCCATGATAACTTAATTTTAATCTGTTACAGTCCTTTATTATTGATTCAATGTGTTTGTCGAGATAACTCTGTGTGCAACTTGTGGTTCAACTTGAGTGTGCAACATGTGTCAAGTTTGGATTAACCATATATTATGCACATTTTATGAACCTCATTCGATGTGTTATGAACATGTATGTATTTTGTATGCACCTATGTTTATGTATATTTCCTACAACTTGTGTTTATCTCATGCACTTTATTAGCATCAGTTGTTGTGAGTTGTAATGTGTTGCACAGGTGTAGTGTTGATAGTGTTGATGATATGACATTAGAGAAACCGGATATAAGTGACCACTATGAGACTAAATTATCTCAAGGAAGGTCGAGTTACTATGTTCCTATTTGCCCAGACGACATGAAACCTGCCATGGAAATGCAGTTTCACACGTTAAAGGAAGGCGTTACTTTTTACAAGAAATATGCATTTGTTTGTTATGAGAGGACCATACATGATTTTCACATGAACTACGGATTTTATAAAAATTATACGTATTTCCTTAAAGTTCTTAATTTCTATTTTCAGAAAAATAATACACTAAATTAAGATCACTATATATGAACTATGACATAGCATGTAAGAACATATCAAAGCAAAAATACAATCCAAGTATATATGAACGTGCTTTACTACACAATCAGTATGTAAACATGAAGGGAATATATATGAACCAAAACAAATAGTGTTGCAGCTTCATCCATATAACACATAATCAATCATTTTTACTTATAACCAAAAGTAGTATACAAGTATTGAAATCTGTAAGCAGAGTATACATTCACCATACCACCACTATCAAGCTTATACTATCAATATACGATATCTCCGTAATTTCTACATCATAACACTATGGGTCACAAAATACATCATTTCTCTATTTTTCCAATATATGGTTAAACAAAACGAGACAAAAACAAAGTGCCAAATTCCACCAATGATCAACTTCCATCAATAACTAGCTTCATTCTCTTCATCATACACCTTTAAAGTGCTTAGAACCTATTCCTTCTCTTAATTTAGCTTGGAGGTGAGAATCGCTTCCTTCCGTGTTTTTCTTACATCTTTAGCCTTTGATCTTGTTTTCTCTTTTCTTCGTTTTAAGAGTCGTGAATTGACTCTTACAAGTGCCATTGATATTAGTTGCTTATCTTCTACATCAATACACATGTGTATGTCACATTATACTCATAAAATGATACATAATTAAATGAGCTTGAGAGTAAGAAATAAGAACTATAAGGCATAATATATGAACCAAATGTAACTATATATGAACTTTGGAACATAACTGATGAACCACTAGATGTGTCATAATATGAAAGCAAGAGTATGTAAACAGATATACAACTTTTTCACTTTCCAACACGACTACCCTTTCTTTCCAGATAATACATGAACATTGAGGTACTATGCATGAACATTAAGACACTAAATATGAACATCACATTCAACATGTGAACCCAAAGTAGCATACAAGTAATTAAAATCTCTAAGCTTATTATACATTCACCATACCATAACTATCTAGCTCATACTATCAACATACGATCTCTTTATAGTTTCTACATCATAACACTATGGATCACAAAATACATCATTTCTCTGTTTTTCCAATACATGGTTCAACAAAAAGAGAGAAAAACAAAGTGGCAACTTCCACCAATGATCAACTTTCATCAATAATTAGCTTCATTCTCTTCATTGTACACCATTAAGGTGCTTAGAATCCATTCCTTCTCTTCATTCAGCTCGAAGGTGAGAATACCTTCCTTCCGCGTTTTTCTTACATCTTTATCCTTTGATCTTGTTTTCTTTTTTCTTCATTTAAGAGTCGTTACTTGACTCTTGCAAGTGCCATTGATATTAGTTGCTTATTTTCTACATCAATACACATATGTATGTCACGTTATACTCATAAAAGATACGCAATTAAATGAACTTGAGAGTAAGAAATAAGAACTATAAGGCATAATATATGAACCAAATGTAACTATATATGAAATTTGGAACATAACTGATGAAACACTAGATGTGTCATAAATAAGAGCAAGAGTACGTAAAAACATATACAACTTTTGCATTTTTCAACATGACTACCCTTTCTTTCCAAGTAATACATGAACATTGAGGTACTATGCATGAACATCTTTATATCTATATATATACTAAAGTCCTTCTAATCTCTCATATGTATCAATCTCTTAAGTATGTCACATCATTAAAAAATTGTTCATTTACCTATTCACCTTTCTACTATTTTATAATTTACTTTATCTTTTATCTATATAAATTTCCTTAATTATCAACCAAATATCTAATAATAGATTACTTTCCTTTAAACATATCCGAACTTTTAATTATGGAAATTTGTATTAAACCATAATTATTGTCTTATTAATATAATATACATATTTTACATAATTGTCTTATTCATATAATATACATATTTTACATAATTGTCTTATTCATATAATGAAAATAAATAATATAAAGTGAGAATATATTACTTTCCTTTAAACATATCCGAACTTTTAATTATTTTCATTATATCAAACCATAAAAATTGTCTTATTCATATAATATACATATTTTACATAATTGTCTTATTCATATAATGAAAATAAATAATATAAAGTGATAAAAGATTACTTTCCTAAAAACATATTCGAACTTTTAATTATCTTCATTATATTGAAAATAATAATTTAATGATTAACTTATTACGGAAGTTGTATTACCAGCCACTGATATGTTCAATCTTAAATATGTTGATGATCGGAAGTCAGTTTTTTTAACAAAATTAACTTATTATATTATCTATATACTATTACTAAAACCATAACTATCTCTCAAAGGTATCAACCATCTACCTATGTGAAGTCATCAACTTAAATAACAAAATTAACTTAAATAAGTCATCAACTCAAATAGCCCATTATCAACCTAAATTAGCTATATCTTTCTTACCATATAAATTTGTAGTGGTTTATATAATATATCTAAGTGATATCATTGTAAATGAATAAGTAAAGCTATATTATATCTATATATTATTTTACACTTATTATTTTATATTTGATAATTAATTCATATCATTACTTATCAAATATGTAATTAGCACAAGGAATTAATGTAGTTTTTTTGTGACTAAATAAATATACATTATGGATGGTATTTTTTCAACTGGTAGGCTTTAATACAAATTAGACAAAAATATATAAGGATGATATTGTGTTCAACCGATAAACTTTTATAATTTACATTATCTTTTATTACCCAATATACATAAACTAGAATACTAAATATACATACTTTTATTTACATTACTAAGAAAAATTAAGATACAAATATTATTTTAAATGCTTTAACACTCTTGAAAATAATAACTATTATTGTAACAAAAATAATTATAATGCAATGGTCTTTACTTTTAATATAGTTATAAAATCTTATCCACATCTTTCATTATCTTTTTTAATCTATTATGGTTGATTTAGATAGTCCCACAATTTATATAACCAAGATAATTGAATACTTTATGAATTAAACCAAATTAACTTATTCTTAATTTACATTATTTTATATTAATATAAATTCATATTTTTTATGAATATATTACCTAAATTTTACAAAAAATATATATAATGAAATATATTATTTATTCTTATTAACCTTAATCAATTCTAGAAATCAAGGTTCGTAAATCGTTTATTCTTATTACATTCAAATAATCAAGTTTAGAAACCAACATAAATTCTACATGTGCTAGATCATATTTAAAACTTTTATTTACATTACTTGGAAAAATTTAAGACACAAAAATTATTTTTGAAATGCTTTTACATCTGTAAAGATAATAAATATTATTGCAACAAAAATAATAATAATTATTATTATTATATGATTAAAATTGCAAATAAATAATACTTATTTTCTTGATAATAATTGTAAAGATAGTTATCGATTATAAACCCCAAGTTATATTTCCTTATAAAATCTTACAAATATCATTCTTTATCTATTTTAATTTTAATATAGTTAAAACATGTTAATAAATATCTTTCCTTATCTATCTTAATCTATAATAGTTGATTTATATATTCCTACAATTTATATAACCTAGATAGTTGAACACTTTTAATATAATCCATCATATATAATTCATAACACCACAGTTTTAAATACAAACATCTTTATAATAAGATTGTCATTATAATAACAAAATAATATAAAAATAAAATTATAACGCTTGACTTTTTCTTGATTGTAAATATCAAGTCGGATAATTTTTAATCCGGTGATGCAATGATCTTTACTTGATTTAAATAGTGGTTTGGCATGGTTTGATTAAAAATGGATATATAAATCCAAACTTAGTAATTATATTACTTCAAATTTTAAAAAGAAAAATCACAACAGATTTGTTTCTGGATTTGTTTTTTGTTTTAGAATAATTTTACTCTCAAACTATAAACAAAGTTGTTAAGAAGAAAATTGAATATTTAAAATATAGTTTTTTTTTAAAATTAAATAAATTATTGGTGTGTCGAAAGCAGGTGAAGACACGTAAGTACGTAACATATAGTGAAGGTGCGTATTTGTGGAGGCACATATAGTCTTAGGAGGTTCAGATTAAGTAATTATATAGTGGATTGAACTTAATTAGAAAATTTTGGACGTATTTTGTTATGGCCATTTATTATTTGGTATTTGCTGTTAGTTTATATGACATAATTGATATCAAGCTTTATTTATTTTATTGTTATAAAATGATGGTTTTATGTTCGCTTGATAATATTAAAGAACAATAATTTTTAGATTCAGAAAAAATAAAACAAAACTCAGAAATTATAAATTGGTAGTCAAACGATTGTCTATAGGGATGACAATCCCATCCACTAGTACAAAAACTAACATAGACCTCACTTTTTTTGCCTCCCTTTTATTGAACCTGGGTAAGAAATATATCTGAACCACGGTTTATAACAAATAATCGTGACACAGTTTTAATTTACTTTATTTTTTTATATCTCGGACCGCGGGTTATATAGAATAACCGCGGTGCTGTGTATTTTCGGACCTCGGTTGAACTTTAAATCGTGGTGTCATTAATTAATTATTATTTTTATATTAAATCGGACCGCGGTATGTAGTAAAACCTGGGTAACAAAAACCCCCAAATTTTAGGTCGATTGATCGCGTTTCTTTCTCCTTTACTGATTCTCATTTGCCACAACCTACATTTCTTCAACTGCTAACACCGTCTTCGCCGACAATCGGATGCTTCCCAACAACTACTACTCCATCTCTCCCACTTGTGTTGCTGACCGCTTCCCCTGCTTCTCCTATGTCATCATCAACCAAGAACAAGTCCCGATCCGCCGACTTCGACCTCAAACCCCCACCTGGAGGTTCACTTCAACGTTGGCTCTAGTCTATCGCCTCCGGTGACTGCTCTCGGGAAGGTCTCCTTCAACCCCAATCAAGCGCAATTCCATATGCCACCATGATCCACCTCCTCGCCATCCGCTTCCCAAGTGTCGTTTGATGCGACGAATTTGGCACCATCGGCCTTGCGATCGTCGTTTCCAAGTTTAGGTACTCTTAAAGAATTTTGATTCATTTTCTGGCTTTGAATTTTGGATGGGCTTTATTTGGATCTGAGCCAATCGCGTGGGGATTAAATCAGAATTAGTGATTAGGGTTTACTATATAAAACTACGGTCTTCGAAATTAGGGTTTGAGATTCAATGTTGTTGCTTGCTTGGAAAAGCAAAAAATATTGAACTGTCTGCCTAACTTGTGATTGAACATACGAAAAATATTGAACTGTCTACCTCACTTGTGATTGAACATGCGAAAAATATTGAACTGTTTGCCTAACTTGTGATTGAACATGTGAAATTAGAGTTTGAGATTCAACTATCTGCCTCTTTTCTTTCTTATAAATTAGATGATGTTTTGGTATTATTCTCAATGGCTACTTTTTGTAATCGATAGATGCTTGTCTATCTCTACTTGCATTTGAAAAACTTTGTATAATTCAATTCACACTTTTTGGGATAATAAGATATGTCCTCTTTTAGCAACTAGGAAGAAAGTACATAAAGCCCATTGCTCAAAGTTTTTGTGCTTTTTTCAAAATTGATAGTGTTGGCTCATTGCTTGGTGTGAATTTGAAAGAGGCTTCATCCCATTTTTTGGTTAGGGGAATCATCAATTATAGCATGTTATACATATGATTCTTTTCTTATGCTCTCTAAACTAAAGGGTGTCTCGTTTACCATACCTTTATGATTCTTTTCAAAAGTACTTCATGATTCTATTGGAAAAACTGATACTATAATTGCTGACTTTGGTGAGAGTGCCATTGGAAGAGTGGCTCATGTTGATTCAGGCTTCTGGTTGATTATTCTGCTTTGTGCATATACAAAGTCTGGTGGAGATAGGACTTTGGCAGAGTCACCCGAATGTCAAAAGGGCATGAGGCTTATTTTTATCTTTGTGCTTGTTAGAGGGTTCTGATACATTTCTAACACTCCTCTATTGATGGATGCTCTATGATTGATCGTAGAATGGTATGATGTATGGTTTACTTATTCATCTTGTCTCATATGTTGCTTGCTTGTTTATTCTCTTCCACTGCTTGCAAGTATACAACCATGACTTTTTTGGCAAACAAGAATATTTTATTTCAGTTGTGATCTCATCAACCGGTAAACTTATCTCCTTTACTTGATTAGCTTCTCTCTGTTTTAATCGATCAAATTGTTTCCTCGCTCCTTTCTCTGTCTCCAAGAAAGCGGAAAGTTCTTTTGTTCCTCATTGCAGATACTACATCGAGCTTGGGGAGCGCGAGAAGGCTGTGAGTATTGTCTATCATTTTCTTGTTGTGCAGATCGGGTGTACCTCTGTTGTTTGGATTTTTTTAGATTCGATGCTTTGGAATGTGAAATTTTGGGGATGATTTGATTAATTACAGTTAAGTTTGTGATTAGATTGACTAATTTAATCTGTAGAGATCTTTCTTCATTTTGAATTTTTGAGATGTTGCTTGTGAGGAAAGAAATCAATTTCAGTCTTTTCTACTCCTTCCATTTTATTTGGGATTTGCTAGTTTTTTAGTTATCAATACACTGAGACTATGGATTGATTTACATTCATGATTGTTACTTTTTGTCCAAAGAATGTTCATATTAATTAAGCATCTCGAGTGTGTTTGACATCAGTACTCATTAGTATGGTTTGGATATTCCCAAAATGCCACCAAATTTTCATGTTGTTCCTAGAACGTGTTGAACTTGGAAAGGTGATTTTGTTTGGCATACCTTGTGTTTTGGGGCCATTCCCTCTGTGTACAGTGTTGTTCTGCATTTTGGCTTACTATTGAAACTTGAACAATCAATTTTACTGATAAATGATCTTTTGTAGATTTTTTCTTCTTCTTTTGGCGTAGTTTTCCCTTTAACTGGGATCTTTGTCCTTATATTTGCTTTATTTAAGTGCTTGGTGTGATGAATGCCTTATTAATCCTAGACAAGATGAGTGGAATTTATGATCTTTTCTTAATTTGAGTATTCTGTCATTCCTCATTTATGTATGATTGTAGATTTCAACCAAATTTTAGTGTTCTTTTTGTTGCTTTTGGCTATAACATTCCTGTTCAAACCATAGACAAGATCTTCATAATCTGTAGGCCAAATTATCTAGTGTCTTATGAATACCTTTGTTACTCCAGTGGTGCAATTCCAGGCTCTAAACTATTTAAGAATAGAGATTCAAGAAACTGGCTACTTTAACTTCAATGACCAAGTTTTTTTTTTATTAAAGTCAATAGGTCCTTGCTACGACCTTTTCTATACTTTCTTCCACCCTTTTGTACATGCATTCTCTGTCTTCTTTCTGATATGCTTCAATATGCAAAGCAAACGGATTTGAATTTGATTGTGTTTTTTTCCTTTCCATTATGCCTGATGTGGTAAATTGCATATACAGGATATGATGAGAAACAACCCTCTAAAGGTGAGGCTTTGCTCCTCTAGAAGCTAGATCTAGACCAAGGGGAGCCTTCTTCTCCTTCCTAAGCTTAGGAGTCCTTCAATGGTAGCCAAGAGAGAGAGGGAGGACGCCGAACTGAGGGCTGGCCGTGAGGAGCCAAGGGTTGGTGGCGCCGACAAGTCCAAGGAAGCCCTCCTTGGGGGTTCCTTGGCCGTGAAGAACAAAAACCAATATGAGCTTGTGGATTCGAATGGGAAACGTGAGAGCTTGAGAGATTGAGAAGAGAATAGTGTTTGAGAGAGTTTGAGTTGAGAGAAATCAATTGGAGACCTTAGGGGAGGTTTTCTCTACCTAAGGTATATTCCAATTCTCTATTCTTCAACTAAAATGACAAGGAAGCCAAGGAAAGGCTTAAATAGTCTAGGATTTTTGGGAGTGGGCTAGGAGCCATAGGCACAAGGGTCCACACGCCCATCCACTAAATAAATACCCTAATCATCCAAAATAAAAGGCACTAACATAACTTAATTGCCAAAAAGGGGAAAAGGGGTAAAAGCCATAAAGGCTTGGATAGGGACGCGCGCTTGAATGCCTTGGAGTCGAAGCATCGGATGCTTGATTGTCGTGGCATTTGAAGCAACGACGTTTTGGCTACTCCGAGAAGGGTCGGGCTCGGGCCCTCATCACCGGGCCTTGAGTGTCCATGTTGATGGGTGTTTGTCACTCATCACTCTCCCCTTCTTGAGGGCAAATTGTCCTCAATTTGTGGATAGGATCGGGGGGTACTGAGGGGCACCATGTAGGACTTCCATGGGCGAGCACAATGTTGAAGCAAGTGAAAATGACCCAAGGCGCCTGGTCATGAACTTCGGGACCATCCATGGATGAAGGGAAGCCGTCTATAGGCACCAATGTCATAAGAAGCAAGCCATCATTAGGAACCGGTGGCACATGAGGCAAGTAGGCGTCCATAAGATGGCTTGGAAGAGCTCCCAATGCCATGGTATGTGTACTCCAAGGATACGCCAAAAAGGCCCTAAGCAAGGTGGCCGCCGACATGTTCCTACAACAAAGCAACTCAACAACAAAATGTGAGAATATCCTACTCCCTGGGATGGTTCTACGAAGGGCCCTAGGTACGGTCCAAAAGGGAGATAGGGTCGGTTCATGCGCAGCCCTAATGTGGTAGGTGATGGGAGGGCTGAGGTCCGGTGGCCATATGTGGAAAAGGAAAACAGTGGGCATCCTCAAGGAAATGTGTGAGATCCTACAAGCTAGGGGGTTGGCCATGTGGGAGAGATGAACTAGTAGCACCCAAAGAGAATCTCTCCCCTTCTTAGAAGTTGACCACCCGACTACAAGAGTGAGATACACAACCACACAATTCCCGGTAGAAGAGGATACAAGAATGCTAGGGTCAGGAGGGCGATACCTAGGATAAATCGATGGGACAAACACCCAAGAACGGGGCCACAAACCAAGAGATAAGCTACGGTGAGGTCCTAACGAAAGGGTCCCTAAGGAGGCTAGGTGCGGGGCTATCCTCAAAGGCTCCGTGTCAACCTGAAATACCTTATGCATGAGGTGCCTAGGAAGGGATGTATGGCCAGTCCATAAAGGTCCATAATCAACATGATACTCCGTGGGCAAGGGGTGCCAAGGAAGCGCTCTAGGTATAATCCTCAAAGGTCCCCGAACAACATGACAAACCTTTTGCAAAGAAAGCCTAGGGGAGGATCTAGGCATGCTCAAGGACAAGGCGGAGACATGGCAACCCGTACCCCCATAATAGGCCCAAAAATCAACATGGCAAAGACGCATAATAAGGGCATTATCATGGTATGGGATACGCACAATCAACACATGAAGCGTCCTAAGGGTATGCTGAAAGATGGAATATGCAAAGCACACAACATACGTAACTAGGAGAGGAAAGGAATGAAGTGAATACATCTCATGCAACAAGGATGGGGAGCTATGAAGCAAACATGAGTATGCCAAATCCAAGGGTATAACAAGCAAGCCTTTTGTATTGCCTAAGGCACTAAAAGCAATAACATGAGAGGTATATGCCATAGGAAGTGTAAGGTCATATGCAAAAGTAGTGGCATCACTCTTCCTAAGCCTAGGTATATGCTTCATGATGCAACAAGTCAAACAATTGTCATACTTAGGCATGTAGGAAATAACAAGCAATAAGTAAAACTTTGCCGGCATGAAGTGAGACATGAAACTATAATGCAAACAAGAATGTGTAGTCCTAGATGCAAAACAGTGTGTCTTCATAAATAAAGCTCTATCCAAATGTGTAAATGGACACTCATGCAAAGTATTACTCAAGGGCATAAAATGAGAGACAAAAGAAGGTACCTCCCTAAATATAGGGGTCATTGGAGTGTCTCCGTTGTAGAGGGTAAGAGCTGGCCTTGGAAGCTTGTAAGGCTCGTCATCCATAACATGGACCTCCTCTTGGAGTGAGAATGGTAAGCAAGAAGGAACAAGAGGTGTGGCATCCATCCAAGGCGTGGCCAAAGAGCTCATAGGGCTGCGAGTGATGATAGGGCAAGGCACCCACTAAGGCGCAACCAAGGCACCCCCAGGCGCAGTCATGGCGCCTTGAGGCGCAGCCGGGGCACTGCAGGGCGCAACCGAGGTGCTTTGAGGCACGACCAAAGCGCGCTGGGGCTCAGGCAGGGTGTCATGGCACGGCGCGGATGAGGCATCGTGGGGTGCGGCTGAGGCCATGTGTGGCGCGCCCGAGTCAATGTCAAACACGGCCAAAGGAAGTTGAGCAAGGCGCGTGGCAGTGGAGGGCGCGGCCATGGCTGCGGCTGGAGTGGGGAGCGGCTACGGCGCGGCGCGATTGGCCGTGGGAGGGCCCAATAAGGGGCCGACGGCAATGATGTCCAAGCTAAGCGCGATGGCGTCCACACGTGCATCGAATGTCTCCATTTCGCGGCGGAGCACAGCCATTTTTGCGCGCAATGCCTCAATTGCGGCTGCCTTATGGCGGGCGGCAGCCTCCTTGGCGCGGTTCTCCTCGGCAAGCCGTGCGGTCACCGACTCGGTGTCATATGTGGGCGACAGCCACCCTGCATCATGGCCTTCGGCACGGCGGGTGGCGCGGCCATGGGGATGCGGTAGCCAATCCGGGTCACGGCGATCATAACCCTGGTGGCCCACATCTGCCCAAGCCGCGTCCTTGTCATGGTGGCGGCTGAACTCATAGCCGACCGCGGGCCTATGGATGGAGCGGCGGTAAGGATACCCAAAGCGGCGACCGTCGACATCCATGGGGTCCTCCATTTGTAGACTCACCACAAGAGGGCCACAAGCAAACCAAGTAAACAATTCATAAGGCACAAGGAAAATAACTTATAAAGGACAAACAAAGGAAAAGAGACTAAGACATAAGCAAAAACAAAGTCAATGGCTCAAGTAAGGGGTGACAAGGAAAAGCATGATATGTAACTTGCCAATTGGGAGTGTGACCAATGCACCTTCAAACCAAGCCAACTTGTATTCCTTAGGCTAAGTGGATAAAAGGCCAAAGTGCAACATAGGAAGACAAGGTCAAGGTGAAGGCAAAACGACCACCCTATGGGCCCCAAAGGCACGAATTGACAATGGAAAAGGCTAGACGAACATGAAGAGAAGGGCTTAGTGGCCCAAATTGCCAAGTGAGGGTGAGAGAGCCCACCAAGGATTGTGGCCCAAACCGAAAGAAGAGAAGAAACTTGACCTTCCCTTTGCTTTGTTTTTTGTTTTTTTTTGTATTCTGTTTTTTTTTTATTGGGTCCTTTGCCTTTTGTTTGGACCTCTTGTAATAAGCTTGGCTTTTTCTAGTGCAAAAGGAAGCAAGCCTAAGGTGATGGTGTTTGAATTCAAGGAGTGGACCACAACACTTTTTTTTGTAGAGAGTGACAACAAGGGTATTCAGTTTTTTTGAGGATTAGATGTGCCAAGTCACCAAATGAGGGGTGTGACAAGGCTTGTAGGAAGGTGAGAGAGAGGTGCCCTTGCCACTAGCAAATTCGGCCCTATGTGGCACCCACTAAGGAAGCTTCATGCCCATCATCCACTAACCCATCATCTATAGGTATAATTTGGTTTTTTTACCTAAAATAGACTAAGGGGACAAAAAGGACAAAGAGAAGGTGGGAATGACCTCTCCCCCAAAAGGACAAAGTACATTAAGGACAAGGTACACACAAGGACAACAATTCAAAAATGGAGCAATCACAAGCAAGGCCGGCTGGAGGGGTGTGGGGCGGCAGGTGGGGTGGTGGTGGGCTGGGCTACGGTGGCAGGGAGGGAGGTCCGGCGGCTGGAGGTGGTGGAGGTCGCCGGAGAGGGGTATTGTTTTGTGTTTTTTGGCTGTTTTTGGGAGGGGAGCTAGAAACAACTAGGCTAAGCATGAAAATAGCATAGAAACATGGAAAAAAGACATGGAAACAAGAGAAAAACTGAGCATGCAAGTTCAAGACAAGAAGAAACAAGAAAAAAATTCTAGCTAGCAAGGAAGACAAAGAGCAAAACGAAAGGAACCATGGAAGCAACAAAGGAGAACATGCTAGCTATGGAAAAGAACCATAAAAAACGAATTTTGCAAGGGAGAAGATGACTTAGCTTGGGCTTTTGGCTCTTGATACCAATTGATGAGAAACAACCCTCCAAAGGTGAGGTTTTGCTCCTCTAGAAGCTAGATCTAGACCAAGGGGAGCCTTCTTCTCCTTCCTAAGCTTAGGAGTCCTTCAATGGTAGCCAAGAGAGAGAGGGAGGACGCCGGACTGAGGGCTGGCCGTGAGGAGCCAAGGGTTGGTGGCGCCGGCAAGTCCAAGGAAGCCCTCCTTGGGGGTTCCTTGGCCGTGAAGAACAAGAACCAATATGAGCGTGTGGATTCGAATGGGAAACATGAGAGCTTGAGAGATTGAGAAGAGAAGAGTGTTTGAGAGAGTTTGAGTTGAGAGAAATCAATTGGAGACCTTAGGGGAGGTTTTCTCTACCCAAGGTATATTCCAATTCTCTATTCTTCAACTAAAATGACAAGGAAGCCAAGGAAAGACTTAAATAGTCTAGGGTTTTTGGGAGTGGACTAGGAGCCATAAGCACAAGGGTCCACACGCCTACCCACTAAATAAATACCCTAATCATCCAAAATAAAAGGCACTAATATAACTTAATTGCCAAAAAGGGGAAAAGGGGTAAAATCCATAAAGGCTTGGATAGGAACGAGTGCTTGAATGCCTTGGAGTCGAAGCATCGAATGCTTGATTGTCGTGGCATTTGAAGCGACGATGTTTTGGCTACTCTGAGAAGGGTCGGGCTCGGGCCCTCGTCACCGGGCCTTGAGTGTCCATGTTGATGGGTGTTTGGCACTCATCAGGATATCTGGTTTTCTGATATGCTTCACAATGCAAACCAACTGCTTATTTGGATTATCTGTTTAATTATCCATGTTGCAAAAAAAACTTGGCTTTGAAGGAAGATTGTAATTCGGTGGAACTTGACAAATATGAGGGTTATTGTTTATCTGATTTGCTTAATTATAGACTTATTGTTGCTCGTTGGAACATTAGTATCTCCCTGAAGGTAGATATCTGTTAGGAATTGAGTTTTTGAAATTTTTATATCTTTTAATTTTGCTCTATATGGCCTTTTGATTCTTTAGTTAGCATAATTGGGGAGTAATTAAACATTAAGCCTGGAATATCTTCTAATTCTAATTTTATAAGTCTAATGATGGACATCTGAACCTCGGGTCCATATCTTGTAGCTCCTAGCAAAAGATCCAGCATTGAAGCGATTCAAATCACATGAGTGGAGTTCGGACAATTAAGAGAATTGGAGATGAACTCACAATTGTTGTTGTTGCAAGTAAGATGCCTGCTTTAACCATACACATGTGTTTATTTTTAAACGTATCATTTTTTATCATTGTGCTTGCAAAAGATAAAAGAAAAGAATAGGGTAATAGGCTAATTGGAGAAGAAAGAAAAGTTATGCGATGTCCTTATATTACTTTAATTATTTTTCTTTTATACTTTACCACCAGCTTATTTAGCGAAAAGGAAAACTATGTCGCACAAGTGCTCCTCAACTATGCCTTAAATTCACCTATCTAGACAGATATCCCATATCTTTGGAAGAGGATTTAACTCTTTCCAACAGTGTATTTAACAACTTGTCACCATAGGTGTGTTTGGAATGTTACGTAGTTGGGCGGGATAAAGAATGATGCATTTTCATCATGATGCCTTACTTGCTAAACATGCATCATTAAGATTAAGTGAGACTTAACTAGAGGAATTGCTTTCCAGTGCTTCATCTCCTGACATTCTATCATTTGGATTTATAACCTTCTTGTTGATGATAGTAACTTTGTAGTTATATGTTGTGTAACTGAAATTTGGTACTTGGTCATTGAAAGGTGAATTTTATCTCAACTATGAGTCAATCGAAGAAATATTGCAAATCTTTACCTGCTACTGTATACCGCATGATAATATTGCAAATATTTAAGAAGTAGAGCTGTTCAGAAACTCCAAGAAGGGGATTTCATTATTCAGGTGTGCTTGATTTGTGTATGCTGCATCGATTGCCGTATTTGTATTTTTACAAGTTTCCCGTATTTTTTGCATGTGTTCTTTTCAGGTTGAGCTAACTATTGATGAAGCTGCTTTGTGTATTCCTACATGATGAGCAAATGTTTATGTTTATGCTTATGCTATTCAGATTGAGCTTCCTAATGTACTTTAACTACATACCAAATATTCGACTAATTAAAGAATAATTCAAGCTACTTTGTGTGATCCCTAAGTTTCCCGTATTATGTTTATGTTGCTTTGTGTAATACTACACTAATTCGTTATGCACTGACATTTGCATATCTTTGTAATTTATTTATTTTTAATTTGAAAATTGGGACCCTTGTTTTATATAAAAACAAATTTATTTATTTAAAAAAAAAAGACTTTTACCCCGGTTTTTCAAAAAATCGGGGTCCCGAATTTTTTTTAAAAGATTTTTATCCCGGTTTTTATGAAATACCGGGGTCCGACATCCGGACCTTGCCGAGAACAACCACGGTTTTCGAACCGCGGTCCGGAGGGGAAAAAATCGGGGTCCGAGTCCTTGTCTTGTACCAGTGATCCTCTATAACACCCCCGACTTACGTCAGTAGTGCCACACGCCAGTGATCTCAAACTATAAAGTCCAAAGTCACCCTAAGCTTAAATCGGATCAATTATGCTTAAATAAATAATTAGACATTAAATCAGAGTAAATAGCGGAGGACTTTTGAAACATATACCTAACCTTTATTAAAATCTTTCCTCGTAAATTGAGGAGATAAGTTTTACAACTCGAAATTACAATACAACGGAAGACTCTTAAAATAAACCCTAACTCATGAATAACTTAACTACGCCTTTTATTTACTTAGGAAGATTAAATTATTACTAGACAACTTTAAAAATAATATTATTTTGAATCTTCAACTACAAGCCTTCGTCTTCGAAAGTTGTCTGAAACCAACCATTGATGTGCCGTATAGGACGGATGACACCAGCCAACCATGCAAGGAAAGAGAAAGGTTGGTTAGTCTAATGAAAGGCTAAACAAGGGCTCAAACATAGTGATTCTTGTAGTCGTATAGAGTCACTACCCTTGTTTCTCGAATAAAACTCGATAAACGGTATATATGACTACTATACTTCATGAAACGAAAGAAAATGAATGCTTGAAGAGAAGACTCCAACGAATTGAGTCTTATGGAAAGCAAATGAGTTTGTTTGGGAACATTATATTTATCACACAAAGTTTTGAAAACGCCTCAGTGAATATTTGGGTCATCGATCAACCTCACCGCATAATGTGAATCCAGATTGGAAAGATGACTTACTTTAGAAAAGAGACCGGCAGGTTCCACGTTATACTTCTCGCCCCGAGGGTATATTAATTATGTGCAAAACGGCACTTATCTTATTTAATTCCAAAACGTGCATTTACGTTAAAGCTTTTAATCCACACCAATCTCGCAATGAGATATATCATGGGACGAATCCCGAATTTCAGCACTAGCTAAGTGCACCACCACTTATATTCGAATAAGGGTAGGTCATGATCAAAAGTATTAGGGCAATAATCCACCTAATACCAAGTTATAAAGAAACCGCTAAACCTCGCAAGGTAATTAGCGTTCCTATGAATACTCGTGCTAACTAACATATAAGTCCACACCAAATGCACAACAAATCCACACAAAAGTTCATCTAGCACCCTACAATAATAATATGTATATATGAGGGTCTTGCTAGCAATATATACAACCTAATAATAAAATTAAATTACACACCAATTTCACAGTACACAAGTTCTCAAACACAAAATTAAGAATATTTATCCAAACTTAATTAAGACAATAGATTAATTATCAATTAAGAAAAATATGGAATAAATTGCAAGTGCGAACCGCCACTTGCTATGGATTACGAACACCTTGAACGACGTAATGGAGATGGTTGCTTTCGAAAAGCAAATTGGCTCCATGCTTTATTTCCGTTCCATAAGCGATTTTGAGATGTACCCAAGTCACACAACATAAATAAATTATGATTAGATAATTTATTCAATAACGACATTTGAATGATACAAGTCTCGATTTTTAATTGAATTTATTTAACTCTAAATAAATAAATTTCAAGGCTTTTCAACATAACGATTATCTATACGATAATAATAATCAATTAGTCGTATATTCTAAATAATCATAGTATAAATAAATAATTTACTCAATTTATTTTTCATCTCAAATAACCCAACACATTACCCAATTGTAGTGTTATTCCTTAACAACTTATAATTAAAGATAATATCATAAGATATATTTAATTTAATTTTAATACTTCTAAAATTAAATTAATCTAGTATTTATCTAATTAACCCCAATTAGCATACATAATCATGATTAATGTGGACAAAAACCGAATAGGGTACGAATTAGCCATTACCGAATTCGTTCGGTTCGTTCTTGTTGACACCCTCTCGTTGTTTGCTTCGTATCTTCCTCGTCCGAACTCCAAATGATGCTTGGTTTGTGGCTCTGGAAACTAGACTTCAAGAAGAAGATTTTGATACCTAACTAGTAACTAGAGGTGCCGAATTTAGAGAGAAATCGCTTCTGCAAGTGCATGAACGTTTTGTAGACTGCTGAAAACGTAAGGCTTGAAATTGGGTAAATTCCTTCAATGGGTGAGGGGGTATATATAAGGGTTTTGAATCCCTTAAAGATAGCTTTCCAACCCCACAAATTTCGTCAAAATCCGATCTCAAACGAGATTGAATTTTGGATTCTAACCGAAAATCAATTTTATCGGGCTGTTTACGTTTGGGGCTAAAATTCTATCAATCTAGGTGGTTATAAATCTTGATTTTGATATCATTATACTTATGATAAGTATACCTTCAAAGCTCATGGGCCAATTGAATAAAAAGGGACGAAAAACCGAGCCAAAACTCCATGGAAGGAGCTTGGAAGCTTGGTTGCCATGGGAGGAAGAAGAAGCCCACGACCCACCTCAAATTTTGGCCAAATTGCACATTTTTGCCCAACTTTCCAAGTTGTGGCAAAGTACCCTTATTTCAGTTTTCAAAAATTATGAAATTTGCCCAAATTTATATATAAACTTACCCAAAGTTTATATATACATTCTAACCCAAATTTATGAAGAGTGAAATTTTGAATTTGAATTAATTCAAGCCTAAGATGCATATCCTTTTTACTTAACCTTATTTAAATCTCAATTAACATTTTGTTAATTTTAATTTAAATAATTCTAGGTTAAAATTGATATGTCTCACAAGATTATCATTAACAAAACGTTAAGATAATTTTAAGTGCCAGTGACTTAAAATGTAACATACTTTCATGGAATAGACATTATGCTTAGCTTATTCCCTTGGAATAATGTAACAAAATTCATCCTCTTTATTAAAAGTAAAATTACATTCATGGTTATACTTAATTATTTATTTCTACCCTTACTATTATACCTCATTTGATAATTTGTACAAAAAATATCTTAACCTAACTTTTAAACTTAAGTTAATGAAAATTTAAAATACTCCTCTAAAAGAAATAAAATAAATTTCATAACTTTTATTATTATCAAAATAAAATATATAGATATGACATTAATACCCTTATGATAAAATGAGGGTTATTACATCCTCACCTGATGGATATTCAATTCACCCGACCCGAAAAGTCAAGTGAAAACCCGAACAATGTTGAGTGATGAACGAATATGGGTGAAGGTCTTTCACCCATCACCCGACCCGATACACCCGAAATATATGTATAAGTATCTTTAGTATTAAATTCACAAACATTTAAACTTCACTTTGTCGGTATTGTTCTCATTTTTCATTCAAATGTTGCTTATGTATTAAAAATCTCTTTTATAACATATTTATTCCATATTACTCATAATATAAACAAGAATTTTTGTATTACATGTCATAAAATACTTAAAATGGATATTACAAGTCATATCAAATCGTTATTTTAACTCACCCATGGATGACCCGATCCACCCGATTCACCCGATGGATAACGGATGGGTGCACTCAAAAAGGTTAATGGGCGGGTGATGGAAGTGCTCCATTCATCCATCACTCGACCCATTGTCATCCCTAATTTTCTATATACCTTAATTGATCCACTTTTTTTGTTACACTTTTTATAAAAGTGGTAAAGTGAACGTTAGAGGTTTGACTGGACTGATGACATGGCCAAATAAAATATTTCGTGTTATAAACCTATACAATCTAATTTTATTTTGCAACATCATAAGTCTGAACAAATTTCTAAAGTGCATTGTCCACGTCATTGCTTTTACTAGAATTATCACTTGAAAGTTTGAATTATTTCATTTTTTTAGTATACATATATATAGATAAATAGATAGGTGTCTATAATTTGAATACTAATATACAATATATGAAGTTCACGTTATTTTTTTGTTGATATACAATAGTTTTTATTATTTAAAGGTATTTTTCTAATACAATGAATTGAAAAGGATAATTAATTGATACTTAAAAATAAAATAAAATTTAATATAAAAAAACCATGTGCAAGGCACAAGTAAATCAACTAGTTAAGATACTAAATATGAACATACATATTCAGCATGTGAACCAAAAGTAGCATACAAGTATTTGAAATCTGTAAGCAGAGTATACATTCACGATTCCGTAACGTCTAGCTTATACTATCAACATATGATCTATGTAGTTTCTACATCATAACACTATGGGTCACAAAATATATCATTTCCCTATTTTTCCAATGGTCGATAAACCGCACACTCCGATTTTTTTCGCCTCGCACTCTCCTCTGGGCGGCACGTAGAGCCGCCCAGAAAACCCTTCCAAAAAACCGGTTTGCACCTGGGCGGCACATATTACCGCCCAGTGTTTTTGGTTTTGTAGAACCCGGTTTTGAAATTTAATTTATTTATTTTAAAAATTAAAAAATGATTTCCTGGAAACCGGGTTAAAATTCGGCGGCACTGAAAGCCGCCGAGTCTAAACCCAAAATTCTGGGCGGCAAAACATGCCGCCCAATGGCGAATTTGAAATTGAAACTTGGGCGGCAACTATTGCCGCCCATGTGCAAACCGCCAAAAAATCAAACTTCGACGTTATTAAATGCCACCCAGGGTCGTCTTCTCCGAGAGCAATTTGCAGAGTTCGAGAGCGAAAATGGATCCCGGCGGCGATTATTCGATTGACGACATATGGGAGTTCTTGGCGGAGGAAGAACTGAGGGACCATCAGATGGCGGCGGCGGGAGTTCTTGGCGGAGACGGCGGTGATAGACTAGAATCGACGGCAGATTCGACGGTGGTGGCGGCGGCGGCGGCGGCGGCCAATCTCTGTTTCACGGGGGGCAGCGACGAGGCGGCGGAGGAGGCTGGGGGAGAGGGGTGGCGACGCGGCGGAGGAAGCGAGGCTGGCGGAGGAAGGAGGCGAAGCGAGGCTGGGCGAGGCCGAGGAGGGAGGCGAGGCTGGGCTGCACTACGTGTCACCCACTATGGGGGAATCTGGGCTGCACGTGGTGCCTCCCAGGACCGAGGGCGAGGAGGAGGATATCGGGGCTTTTTTGGGCGAGGAGGGCGACATCGCGGCGGAGAATGCCTTCGACGTCGCGTGCGCGGTTGCTCAGCAGGCTATCTTAGACTTGGGTGAAATTCCCGTTCGCCAAAAGCGAAAATATGAACGGAGGCCAACTTAAAAGGTATGATGTTTTTTAAATTTGTAATCGTTAAATCTAATTTATTAATTAAATTGTTACTGCACTTGTAGATTTATATACTTGGATTTTAGATTATTTAATCATTATCTTATAAAAAATAGTATAGGTAATAGGCTCAATTATACTGTTAAATAATATTAAATATATCATTGTAATGAAAATTTTAATATATTGATTTTGTTTGTAAGAAAACAATATTTGGGCATATGTAAATATGTTATAGTGGGTAAAGTGAATATAGTTATATTTGTAAATTTGGTTTTTATTGTATTTAATCATTATAAAAAATAGTATAGGCAATAAGCTCAATTATACTGTAATATTAAATATGTCATTGTAATGCAAATTTTAGTATATTGATTTTGTTTGTAAGAAAACAATTTTTTATATTTTTTATGGAAAAATAGGAAGTTTTGGGTAAGATCGCACGGTCCGATCGAGATAGTCGCCCTACTACTGCATCTGCTCGCAAGAGGAGGGTTGGCGGTGTATCACATGGCCATATTGAGGCCGATAGTGAGGGCGCTAGTGAGGACGATGTTGGTCCCGTCCGCTCAGATGAGGACGTGATTATGGAGGACCCACCTCAGCAGTCACATCAGGAGGACCCACATCTTGATGACTCACCTCAGCAGCGGCTACCTCTGGAGGAGTCACATGAGCAGCATGCCCCATCTCCACGTGAGGCATCTCAGCAGGCCCCGTCTCAGCCTGAGCCAGCCACACAGGCCCTATCTCCGATTGAGCCACATCAGGGGACTCAGTATGGCCCATCTCCATCTCAGCATGCCCCATCTCCACATCATGAGCCATCTCAGCAGGCCCCGTCTCAGCCTGAGCCAGCCACACAGGCCCTATCTCCGATTGAGCCACATCAGGAGACTCAGTATGGCCCATCTCCATCTCAGCATGCCCCATCTCCACATCATGAGCCATCTCAGCAGACCCCGTCTTAGTCTGAGCCAGCCACACATGCCCCATCTCCGCATGAGCCAGCTGAGCAGCTTCCTTCTTTGTTGAGGAACTTTGATACGCATATTGCAGAGCTGATATGGAGGAAGGCATCGTTAGACCCACTCGAGGACGTTGTTAGGAGTTTGAGGGTCCAGACACGCCCTACGCAGTTTGCATTTTGGAGGGATCGTATTCCTAGAGGGGTCCCTGTGGAGGGGTCCTGGTTTTGGATTGCGTAGCAGACGGGGTTGACCGGTTTACTTGATTTGCAGTTCGGCAATGCTGATCACAACCTCATTTCAGCATTCGTTGAGAGATGGCATCCAGAGACGAACACCTTCCACTTTCCCTGGGGCGAGATAGCTCCTACTCTACATGACGTACTGATGATTTTAGGGCTGCCGATCGAGGGATTTGAGGTGACGTCACCATGGACCGGTCATGATAGCGAGCTGGCGGAGTGTGAGGCTTTGTTCGGCTATTTGTTTGGGATAGATTCGGACTACAGCTTTGATGAGGATGATGCTGACATGGTCCGCGACCTTAGGAAGGGTTGGGTCAAGCAATTCCAGCTTGGGAGGCATGTGATGAGGATGATTGAGGAGGGTGCCTACCCAGAGGATATAGCAGCCGGTTTCTTATGGCACGCCATGTCGGCTAGCATCTTCGTTGACAAGTCAACGAACGAGCTGAAGACAACACTGCTACCTCTTTTTGTGGACTGGGAGCGTGTCGTTCATACTGCTTGGGGTACTGGGATTCTGGCTCTCCTTTATAGGAACCTCGGAGAGGGTTCTCGGCGCGGAGCTACACAGTTCGCCGGCTGCGCACGTCTTTTGGAGGTAGGCCTTTAATATAGTTAACTTATAATTTAAATTATTAATATACATTATTGAATTGTTTTTAATAATGGTTGTCTTTCTCTATACGCAGGTTTGGATTTGGACGTACTTCGTATACTTCCCGGGCAACCCTAACCTCAAGGAAGGTGCGGACGACGACCTCCGACGCGCTGGACAATACTGCATTGGCCGGACACCTCTCCGGTCCCTCCGTGACCAGTCACACTACAGACGAATTCTGGACGAGTATAGGCCAGAAGATGTACGTATTCTTTTTCAATTTTAATTTACAGTAAGATAGCTTAATGAATTAATTTATGTGCCATCGTGTTTTGTTAATTGCAGATACGGTGGATGCCGTACGAGGGTCTTGATTTTCGAGGTGCCCATAGGTCCTCCACTTATCGAGGGACTATTCGTTTTCTTGGTGTAGAGGAGCCATACATGCCAGATCAGCTTACACGCCAGTTCGGTTATCGACAGAGCAGGCCGATGGATATCATAGAGCCTCTGGTTGTAGTGCGTCCTCATGATTTTAGGGGGATGAGGCGATACCAGTTGCACTTTGACCCGTGTTGGCACAGGTGGGACCAGCTTGAGCATCATCTTTGCCCCCACATCTTGACGAGTCCTCCTGCGACGATGGCTTGGGATGTCCACGACGCGTACCTGGACTGGTATCTACAGGTGTCGCATCCTTACGTGAGTCCGAGTGCACCAGTGCAGCCTCGTATCAGTAGAGGACCACCTCCGGCTATCAACTTGCAAAGGGTATGTTTTTTGTCCCATTTTATTCTTTTAAATTATTTTATGAAAGTCTATGTTTTTAAATTAAAATGTTTGTTTTCATTTGCAGCGTGTGGCGATGAGCAAGGCCTATCTTCAGGAGCTTATGTCTGGAGGTTGTTTAGGGTGTAGGGAGCACTTTCAGCATATGCATGACATCCTTTTCAGTGACGTCATTCCTGTAGCTCCACCGCTTGTACGGGCTTCACAGATGCCTTCTCATGCATATAGTGCAGACTCTACTATATTTGATAGAGCCGAATCATCTAGGATGGCGGAAGAGCGTGCAGCAGCTCAGCAGGCATCAGCGGAAGAGCGTGCAGCAGCTCAGCAGGCATCAGCTCGGCAGACAACGTCTCAGCCGACGCCGATGGTTCCTCCAGTATGGGCACCGGGCGTGGATTCGAGTGTAGGTGTGTCCTTGGCTAGTGATTCTACTCCACATTTAGATGAGTCATCGGATAGTGAGATGGAGAGTTTGTAGTATGACTTTTGACTTTATTCGTTGTTTTTAGCAATTTGTAGTACGACTTTTGACTTTTGTGTTTGTTCGATTTCACTTTTTGTGTTCCGTCGTTTCTAGTTTGAGTTCTTTGTTTATTGGTTTTTTGGATTTTCGTCCGTTATTTCAAAAAAACACATGCATATTCTTAAAATACATACACATACTAAAAACACATACAAATTCTAAAAACACATATACATTCACTGATGGCTTACACACTACAAAAAATACATACACACTGGAACAAATGACATACACAACTCTTGCCCTGTGGCCATTATCATCTTGACCGAATCAAGAGCCCAGGGATGAACCTCCTAGGACCACGGCGTTCATGCTGATATGCTCCTTCTCCTAGCTGCATCACAGAAAAACTTGAAATCCAACAAATACCGAAATTTGAAGATCGCATGTTTTTATCTATGCTGCAGCGAGGAAAAAAGAGCAGATCATCATGTACGCCATGGCCCAAGGAGGTTCGTCCTAGGACGCTTGACTCGCATATAAATGACATCGCCTAGTTGCGTTTGAAGAAATTAGGATAGTCTCTAGTAAAAGTTCGCGGCATATCATATCTCTGCTTTGATAAAATGGCTTGCTCCCTACAAAGTTTGATAGTACCTAAACAACATTACACAAAAGATACGACATCAATGCAGTATACGATGTACATCATTATATAGATTGCGGTTATACCTATGCATCTTATCCAGATCTTGTAAAAGTTCTTGATTTTGCTTAACAAGATCTTGATTCTCCTTAACAAGATCTTGTTTTTCCCGCCACTATTGTCGAATAACCGCGTGTGCTCTATCCTCGTACATAGGATCAAAATACTTCCTGTATAAACACTGCATTTTTGGGCATCCCCAATACCTCCTTCCGTAGTTCCACTGCAAATCCCAAGTACGGACAACGGCTTTCAAATTACACTCGCATAGCCGATGTGGGGGGTTTGTTGATGATTCAGAGGAAGATGCCATTATTTGTTGTAGTGTTTGGTTTCCTACGAATGTCATGAATCTATCAACCGAATTTCTCCTTATATATAGTAAAAAAGCTGGCTAGGCGGCTCACAATGCCGCCCAAAGGGTCCAGAATCTCACAAGTACCCTTCTGGGCGGCACACAGTGCCGCCTAGTGAACCCTACTGGGCGGCACACAGTGCTGCCCAGTGAACCCTACTGGACGGCACACAGTGCCGCCCAAAAGGGTACTTGTGAGATTCTGGACCCTTTGGGCGGCACTGTGAGCCGCCTAGCCAGCTTTTTTACCCTATTAATACGCACCCGCCCACAACTAGTGTACGCTTTAATGTTTTCGTGAACGTGTTTTTGTTAATGATTAGTAATATTGTTGTCACGTATCGCATTTTCCCGATTTTTTTCAATTCGAAAAAAAAATGATTCAAAACACAATATACGATCAATCTCAATCAAACTTTCACACAAAAGGAAATACAATATCATATATAAAGTCGATTAAAATCCAAAAAACCTAGGTAAGTATGTCAGGTCGCCCATGATATGCTCGCTCCTCTACATAATTCTTGAACCTATCCTTAAAGCGCTCATGACTATCCCATCCATCAACACTTGGATCCTTGTAAATGCGCCACTGTCTTGGAGGCGGTGGAATGGGACAATGGTCATTAACAAGCCAAATCTGTACACGTAAACAATACAGTTATAAAAAAAAATTATGAAAGAATAAGTAAATACGAGAGAGTATGACTCCACGTACCGGTACGTAATGGTCTCTCTTGCCTATATGTGCTATCGCATAAACCTTTGTCGGAGGCTCGGCACCCGGGGGGGCCCACAATGGAAGACATGTGTGGGGTCCGAACCATGATAAGACAACAACAGCCACTTGGTGTTCCGTGGCAAACGCCAACCCAGTAATAGGCATTACACACCAAAAGTTTGTCGTGCACGGTGAAGGAATATAATTCAATTTCCTAACAAATTCTTCCAACGTCAACGCTTCCTCTGCAAGCATCGCTACGTAGTTGGCTCCATGTGCCTGGACGTGCTTCGAAAGCCCTAACCGGACATCAATGTACTCGTCTTCTTGGCGACACAGCAAAAAGGCAAGAGAACGGAACCCACAATGACCATCACCTTTGACATTTTGAACTCTAGAAATGTAGGCGAGCATGAAATGATCAATATTCTTGTGTCCCCAGTTGAAGCCGAGATACTTGACCGGCTTGTTTGAAGCCGACTTGGACTTGCTTGAAGCAGATTTCGGCTTTGCAGGTTTAGTGGCACTCCCCTTTGTTGTTGAAACTCCACTGTGAGGTCGTCCACTAGAAGGGCATCCTTTCGATCCCTTTGATCCCACGGACGATTTCACATTGGTCGTCTCCCCGTACAACCACTTCAATCGTCTCAGCGCCCATGCATAGTGGTTTGTCGTCTCCCTTTCCATGAACACAAGAGCAATGCAATATGTGTAGTTGGTGCAAGTAAACCCAACAATCTGGAATAGAGGCATACCGTACCTATAAATGCAACACAAAAAATACTTTAAACACGCTGAAAATACCATTATCTACACATAATACAAAAAAGAGTAAGGTTTACCTGTTGGTTTTGTATGTCGAATCCATGATGACGACATTAGGGAACATGCACAACAAATGTTGAGCGTCTGGATGAGAAATAAACAAGCACGCCAAAACCTCCTTCCCATCTTCGCTCGTCTTAGTAGCAGTGTCCAACAAATAACCTTTCTCATTCAAATATCCCAATGACCATTGTGTCACATTCAGATTGCCCAGGGATTTCAACCTCTCCTTAGCCCTAACAGTGTACACCTGCTTCCTCGAAATCGTTGAACCTGTATATTCATTCCTAAGCTGTGTAGAAATAACCTTGGGTCTTGCACCCGCCGCAGTATCAATCATCACTTTCCTACGCTGCTCCTTCGTAAGTCGGGAAGCATATGCATGGCCGATCAAGGTGCTCGAAAGCATATGGTTATGGGATCCACTAACAACCGATATGGTCCACCCAGGATCTCTAATAGCATTTCCTTCCCTAAAAGTACCATGCAGCAAAAAGGGACAATCCTTCTCTTTTGACCTAGTTTTATTCACTCGTATCGGGCTGACCTTTTTACCATCGACTAACACCTTCTTCTTGCCGGACCTAGGTAACCCGGATCTCTCACAATGAAATATAATCTTTTTAGGTTTTGATGATTTAGTAGTGATCACCATAAAAAGACTAAAACCTACCCTTTGTACCCAATCTCTCAATCCTTCCTTACTAGGAAATATCTCAGTAGTAGTAAAATGAGATGAGAAGTCGATTGCTACAAATTCATCATCACTAGAATCACCCTATTTATATACAAAAATTATTATATTAGAGACTAATTAATAATTAAATTTCTACAAACTAATATCAAAAAATTAAACATATTTCAAAACAGTTCAAAGACTAAGTACATTTAAGATCTAATTATTTTATACAATAAAAATTACAATATTACATACCTTGAAGTACTCGGGAGAAATTGGCGCATGTAAATCACCCTTATCATCTACAGATGTGTGCACGCTCGAAGACGACTCTGACAACCCCCTCCATCCAGAATCGCTTGACGACGACATTTTTTATGAAAAAGAGTTTCAAGATTTTGATACAATACAATACCACCATCCCCAACAATATATAGTGTCGGCTACACCTGTCCTGGGCGGCCCTATGTGCAGCCCATATTCACCGTTGGGAGAGTCCTGGGCGGCACGTAGTGCCGTCCAGGACTCTCTTTTTAAAGTAAACTGGGCGGCACGTCTTGCCGCCCATGAACCCTGTCCCCCCAAAAAACCCGGTTCACTGAACCAGTTTCTTGGGCGGCACTTGTTGCCGCCCACAACCCCGGTTTCAATGAACCGGTTTGTAAAACACATTTTAATTTATTTTTAAAAATAAACCCAAAATTGAACCCATCATGGGCGACAATTCGTGCCGCCCAAAGAACTCGGGTTTTCTGGGCGGCAATGAGTGCCGCCCAGAGGGGAGTGCGAGGCGAAAAAAAAGGGCGTGTGCGGTTTTTCGCCGTTTTCCAATACATGGTTAAAAAAAATAAGAGACGAAAACAAAGCGCCAACTTCAACCAATGATCAACTTCCATCATTAACTAGCTTCATTATCTTCATTGTACACCTTTAAAGTGATTAGAACCTAATCCTTCTCTTCATTCAGCTCGGAGGTGAGAATCGCTTCCTTCCGCATTTTTCTTACATCTTTATTCTTTGAACTTTTTTGCTCTTTTCTTCGTTTTTAGAGTCGTGACATGACTCTTGCAAGTGCCATTGATATTAGTTGCTTATCTTCTACATAAATACACATATGTATGTCACATTATACTCATAAAATGATACATAATTAAATGAACTTGAGAGTAAGAAATAAGAACTATAAGGCATAATATATGACCAAATGTGACTATATATGGACTTTGGAACATAATTGATGAACCACTGGCAGTGTCATAATATGAGAGCAAGTGTATGTAACAACATATACAACTTTTGCTTTTTTCAACACGATTATCCTTTCTTTCCAAGTAATACATGAACATTGAGGTACTATGCATGAACATTAAGATACTAAATATGAACATACACATTCAACATGTGAACCTATGAGTTTTTCAAAAAAAATTAGGTGTGAACCTTTTCACTATTATAAGTTATGAATGTATACTTCTATGTATGTGCACTTATACATGCAGATATATGACCTCATTAATTAATTAAAAGCATGATCAGAATGTTCAACACTATACAAACCAAGTTTAGAGATATGACCCTTGTCACACGCCAAAACATGAACCTAATAGTCAGTATACATGCACTTAATGTTAATACATATGAGCCCCGAAGTGATGATTTCTTATCTCTTCTTACACCCATGCAAGTTTTGCCAAAAACTTATAAAGGCAAAGAGTAAACTTCAGAGTCACCATACATGCACTTTTAATCATTACATATGAACTCTACTTTAAGTATTTTGTTTTCTTGTGATTAACATGCAGATTGTCCCAAAAACTCGTCAAGTCAAAGATATATGAACCCCACCATAAATATACTTTAACATCGCAAAAAAGAGATATGAACCTCACAGTTACGAGACATGATCCTCACACTAAGGGTTGAGTATTTGTAAAATGCACATTTCAAAACATGAACAAGTGTAAAGCTATGACCATAGACATCAACTAGAACCTTCATAAATGCATACAAACTCATTCATAAATCCAGAAAACTCATCATTTCCAAACCACTTCATGAATTATAGAAATCTTAAAATTTAGTTTAAGAGATCTAATGTATTTATGAACCACGAATATACTAGAACCATAGTAGTTAAGAATCCTAGAATTTTCAACTTCATTCAACTATTACTTCAACCCTAGAAAGTCGACTTGTTGAGTCAAATTGGAAAAAAAATTACACAAATCATGTAGTAAACGAAAGAGAGTGAGTGAGATTACCTTGTTCATGTGATGTGTTGCTTCTCGAAGAAAATCATTACTGTCAGACATGAAGCATGAGAGGTTTTTGTTTTGTGAAGTTGTGAGAAGCAGATGGATGAAGTTTCGATATCTGAGACGATGAAGAGATTATATGGTGTAGGCCATTCGTGCTTCAATGTCGATTCAAGCTTCAATGGTGATTTGAGCTTTAATGGGAATTCATGGGAGAAGGAAAAAGAGAAGTGCGTCGTGTGCTAGGTTTTGGTTTAATTAGATTGGGGAAGAAAAGAAGTCGGCGGTGGGATGAAAATTTTGGGCCACTTTTTGGAAAAATTACATAAAATGCCATCGGGAAAAAATTGGACTCGCGTGTATATACATGACATTAGTGATCTCACAATCTGGGCCGTTTATGAAATTCGTTCTCATTTGGTGTATGTGTCAAAAACGTTTTGGTCAATTGTATAGTGTTTTTACATGATTGGTAGTTTATTGTAAACATCTTATTATAGTACATATAGACGATATTTAAAAAAAAAATTATTTAGTTAAGTGAATATATTGAATCTTATACCTCCTAGTAAATAAACTATCATTTTAAACCATCGAACTAAGTAACTCATTTTGACACCAAATGAAATTTAAAAATAAAACAAAATTTTAGTTTGAGGATATTAACATATGCAATAAATCCTTTATTTACCTCATTTTTCTTGTGATATATATATAGATAGATTTGAACTTGAACCTATGATATATAATTAATTATGATTTATAGATTTTTACATATAACATAATTATTGATTTGTATAAAAAATAAAATCATGGAACTAATGTATAAATCGTCAATGGAATAAAAATTATTCATGATACTTTTCATTAGACTTAAACGTTAAACCTTTCACTTCATACCAACAATTTCAACCATTGAGCTTAGAGATCAATTTTAATATGCAATATAATATGAAAAAAATATAAGTTTGTGTAAACAGATTTTATTATCAGCAATATATGCTCTTTGCACTCAACGTTTTTTTTTTTGTTATCTATAGATAATATATGCCATTTATTTTATGTATACATAATACTTTGATATTTTGCAATTGATTTAGGCTACGTTAAAAACTAATTAAAATGATATATGAGAATAATGGATTGGTTGTGCATTGATTGTCAATAAAACTTATTTTTTAACATTTTATACATATTGATATGGTTGAACTCGTGCTTCGCATGAGAAAGAATATATTATTGTTTTATTTATTTATAATATATAAAATAATAAGTTCACATTAATTACTGTGTTTTTTCATTTCATAAGAGATTGCCTGTATTTTCGTTATAATTTAGGGTTCATTTTATTAGCGATTTGTGATTGAGTAATTTACTTGGTTGTTTTTTTAGGTACAGAGTAAGATTGGCCAATACATAATTTTTAGTTAAAAATATTTTATATATAATTATATTGTACTCACTATTATATTTTTTTAAAGGCTGGATTATGTGAAGAATGAAGGTTGGATGGGTGATGACATGTCAGCGAATTGAACGTGATGACGACATGTAAAATTTAGGCCTCTTAGTTAGAATATGTATACGTTACTTATTTATTTATTTATATAGACAGATAGATAAATATAGATATAGATATAGATATAGATAGATTGTGACTAATACTAAATAGATTATTTAATTTTGTTTTCTAAAAATTGGTTTATTTTTATATCGATGGTTTTTTAATAATTTTGCTAAAGTATTTATGTTATGTACTGAAATAAGAATAAATTTTATTTTATTTTTGTACAATATAAGACATTCAGAGATAAACTTTTTATATTATCAAGTTAGAAAACTAAAATATATACATTTTAATAGACTATATTTTATGACAATAACTCAAATCACCATAGATGATAATATATGACCATTTTTTATTATATGAAAATAAAAATATTCTTATTGAAGATAAAAATTATAAAAATATTACTTTATATTTATAATCGATACACAAACTATTATTGTGATAACAATAATAGTGAAAAGTTATTTTGGGTGGAAAAAAAGGGAAAAAAACATGCAAACTATTACTTCCTATTTTAAAGTTAGTTTTTTGTCCCAATAAATGCTAAAGTATTTATGTTACGTACTTTAAATATAAAGCAACATTTGTTTGTACAATAAAAGACATTTTAAGTTAAACTTTTTATAATATCAAACTAGTGTAGTACTCGTGCCTTGCACGGGATCTGTTTATTTTTTCTTACATTTAAAAAAATAGTATATAAGAATTATATATTTAATTGATATAGAAATATATAGGTAGTGACTGTTATAGAAGTACATGAATGCTTTTATAAAAAAAGGACTAATTAAATACAAAATATTGAAGAGTTTAACAAAATACATTATCGAAAGACAGGTGGAACTCTCCATAACTTTATTAATAGTAAAAATTGGCTAAGTAGTTTTGAAACGGGGATAGTCATATTCCTAACATCAATATTACTAAAACGATAAAGCATAAGCAAAATGTTCATCTAATACATGAAAATAAAACCCTAAACATAAAATTTCGTAAGATGTTCAAAATTGCTACAAATTATGAAAAACTTCCTTGTATACTACATTGGTTGTAGTATTAGATCTTTTTTTTTGTCGCATATCAAAATCTCCAAACCTTTCTTGCTAGTTCAACATAAAACTGGCCATAGGTGAAAACAGGGCATGGAAGATACAAATCGACATTTGTAAGAGATTGGCCTTGGCTATTGCTTATCATCATAGCAAAACATACACTCTAGGGAAATTGCCTTCGTTGAAACTTGAACGGGTATGAAGTGTCTGATGATGACATAAGCATGCGAGGAATCAAAACTGAATGTCCAATATTGTTGTTGAAGTATTTCTTCCTTGTATGACATTATTGTCGAGCTGCGTGGTTATCAATCTTGTCCTATTGCATAAACCTGAAGATTGGTCAATCTTTTGAAGCAACATAATGGACCTTAACCTTAGGTTTCAATGCATGATTTGGGACACCATAACATCTAATATTGTTCAAGTAGCTAGACATATAAACACTTGCATCGCTGTCTGCAATAAGACCTGTCTTGCAAAGGCTATCTGAACTGAGATAGACTTTCTCATTACATGGTAACAAAGACAATATATAGTCATTAACTCTATCTACATCTTCATGTGTTGGTGCAAGAATTGCTCGCTCTTCAAAGTATTTCGGAGACAACTGATTGTCCAAAAGAGAGGGATAATCAGACTTAACAGTTGTTCAAATCAGATCTAAGTTATAATCCTTCACCAATAGTTCATTAGGAATTTGTATTTGTGCTTCTCCATCATTGTCATCACCTACACTACCATCTCCGATACTAACCATTTAGAAAATTCCCTTGCTTTTTTGATATCATAATCAGATGTACCTTGTTGAATCCTCATGTTTCTTGTCAAATTAAGAATTTTGCAATATTCCCACAAATAAGAGGAATTAATGGTGGCAAAATCAATATCTTGTTTGCTTCCTTTTGTGATAACTGGTAGGATTTGCATAAAGTCTCCACCAAATACTATGACTTTCTCTCCAAAAGGTTGTACTGAACTAAGAGGATTTGTAGCCCATAAAATATCTCTTAAAGTCATGTCTAATGCTTCAAAACATAATCTATTTGTCATCGGAGCTTCATCCCAGATAATAAGTTTGGCAGCACAAATCAATTCAGACAATTTTGTACCTGAACTTAAGTTGTAAAGTTAATAAAATCCTAACTTGTGAAGATGATCAAACTATATTAACTATGACCAATAAGTAGTTTAAAAAATAATATTATAAATGATAAATTACATTTAACAAATACGTTGTGAGGATTAGGCCCATATGAAATTTGGTTTACAATTGTGTTAGAGTGGGTTATTTATTTTATGGAATTGTCGTTTTAAGATAAAAATACATTATGAAAGAACATATATATCATAATCTAATATAATACATATATAAACAATGCGATTGATAAATACAACATCATATATGCTCGTTAGTTCGTAAAAATTGAATTTAAATGACTTTCAATAGACTCTATGAAATACATTTATTATGGAAATTGGTAAGTAAACTACTACAACATAAACACTGGATTTATCTTAATCGACTTTGAGATAATCTCTTCAATAATATTTTACATATTCTTGATAGGAATCTACGGTTTCAAGCAATTTGCGGACTTGATCGTAGACTACTACAACATAAACAATGGATTTAACAAAATTGATAAATTTATATTAATATAAAAAAGTATTGTATAGCTTCAATGTGTAGAAAAATTATAGAGAAGAAACAATAAGAGTTTTAAGATGATATGGCAAGATTAGTTGATATATATTTACTTACACCATCAAATAAGATATATGAAAAATAAAGTTTTCAATCTATTCAAAATTAGTTAGGAAAATAAATGGTTAAAAAATCCCTACGCATACAAATTGAGATTCTATAATAAAAACGTATCTTATTGATTGTTGATATGCGGCATATTGTATGGCGTATCTAGGGATTATTAGCATGATTTAGAGGATGTTTGGATATGACTTGATGGTAATTCTATAATCCGGAAGAGAAGACGAGAAGTGAAGAAATCATGGGATTTACAGAGGTTTGAAGTGCATTGAAGAGTAGAAGAACAGTGTGCTGAATTCAATTGGTTCGTTATCTTTACTCAGATATCCAAATGGAGTGATTCCAATTCGAGGAGTTAGATCTTGAAGTCTACTGCAAGTCCTCAAAATATGAGCGCAATCCGAGTTGGGAATCAAAAGTTATGATGTTTGTACGGAAGTGTCGCAGCTGTTGGAGTACCACCGCGCCCGCGGCAACATCACCGCACCCCGCGGTGAGCCAGCAGAGAAGAAGGCGCGAAGTTCTGGAAGACCACCGCACCCCGCGGTGGGTATTGCCGCACCCGCGGTGACGACACGCTGAAGACTTTTCTCGGCTTATTTCCGAGATCTTTTATCTGCTTTTATTTTATTTCTGAAACTTTGTTTCCAAGTTTGTTATTTCCTTTTATTTATTTCTGGATTATTTGCCCTACTATTTTAGGTTATTTCTAAGACTTTGTTTAGAGAACCCTAGTTTCCACCGTTCTTAGTTTTTCTCTCACAAACCCTATGAAGAACTAAGCTTCCATTGTTGCACTTGACGTTTTGAAGCATTCAATTGATTGGTTGTGAGTTTTCTACTCTTGTTCGATTTCCTATCTAGGTGTATTAATTCTCTTGTGCTTGAATGTTTATTGAATCTTATTGATTTATCTAGACTGATCACCTAGGTTTATTGATATTATCCATATAGCTAGGACTTGTGATTTCGGGTTCGGGTTGCATATCTAGTAGCAAACACGATTTACATAAGCGGGTTGCGAGTGTTCATCGTGAGAGAGAGTTAATTGCATGTTATAGTAACGGGTTGTTTCTATTGCATGTATCTTGTTGAATCCTTGGTTGAATGCTATTCCTTTGTTGAGTCTTGAAGGTTTTCGGATTTGACTTAGTAATAAGTACTATTAGGGCTGGTAGAACTAATAGTTACATATGATCGGGATAAGAACAACTAAAGGAAAGATAAGAACTTGAGAATAATAGAATTCATTGATCAACCATATCTCTTGTTGTGTGGATCTTTGTCAGGTGTAGCATTTTTTCCCAATCATATTCACAACCTTTGCCTGCGAATCTGTTTACTTGTCTACTTGTTATTTGGTTACGAAAATCATACAAACCCCCCCTAGTTCCTAGTTGGTGACTTACAATTACTTGAATTGATAATCTGATTCTCTGTGGGATTCGACCCTTACTTGCCCAAACTACTTGTTTAGGTTTGTTAGGATTATTTTGTTTAGGTGTCACGACAACGCTTATCAAATTTGGCGCCGTTGCCGGGGAATCAAAATTTCTGTTTTTGTGGTTTTGTTTGTTACCAACTTTCGTGTGGACCTATCTTACGGTCCACACTCGTGCTACTGATTTCTTTTTCTTTGTTACAGATATGGAGTTCTGGGGAGAGCCGCGATGTGTCCCATACTCCTACGCATACACTCCAGGGTAGAGCGATCACCCCAATTCGAGTTATGGGTACCAACAATACCCTCCATATGGTCATGACTACCAGGAGTTCTACTCGGAGCCACAATCGTTCTACCAGCAGGGTACTCCACGGCAGTACAATCCGGCCTATGAGCATAGCCCACCAGTGTCCAATCCAAGTTCCTCCATGTCAACTGAAGATATGCTCCAAGCTTTGACTAAACATTTCAGCACTAGTGTTCAAACTAGGGAGTCTAGCATCAAGAATTTAGAAAAGCAAATGGAGCAAATGGTTGAAGCTATCAATAGGATTGATGCAAGAACTTCGAGAAATCTACCGTCTCAAACGGTAGTAAACCCGAGGGCAAATGTTAGTGTCGTGACGCTCAGAAGTGGTAAGCAGCTGAACGTCGCTCCTAGTGCTGAAGAGGATGACACAGAAAACGAGAAGTCTCTGTCGAGTTCACCGCACCTGCGGCAAGAAGACCGCACCCGCGGTGGGACTACAAAAGAGCAACTGAGCTCTCAGTCGAGATCACCGCACCCCGCACCACCCTCGTCGCACCCAGCGGCCACACCACTGCACCCCGCGGTGAGTCACCGCACTCGCGGTGACGGAGCCCCAGAATTCCGAGACTTTTCTGTCGGGATGAACGTACCCACGGTGGATTTTGACCGCACCCGCGGTGGACCTTCTGGAGTTGTGAAAGAGCCCTACGCCGACACCTATATTCGTCTGTACTTTCCCCCTCTCGGTTCTGAGAAGCCTCTCACACCCTTCCATGAGGCTCTGAAGGACACCCAAAAGGTGGAGAACGACAAAGGTTTATTTGACACCTTCAGTAGCTGCAAGGAGAACGTTCCTTTGGTCACATTGGCAAACAGCGTCCCTCGCTGCACAGAAGTTTTAAGGGCGCTGGGCAATATCAAAAAGAAACCAAAGGGGAAGTACAAGAAGGAGGCCTTGATTCAAGTGGCGGATTTTTACATGCTTGATACGAGGCAGGATAAGCATGCAGCCCCTGAGATGTTGGTTAGACCGTTGCTAAAGATGGCAAGTGCATTCATTGATATGAACAGCGGTCCACCCATCATGAAGTGCAGGAGGACGGGGGTCAAGCTCAACATGGAATATACAAAGAGGCATCCCCCTGATATAGATCACAGGAGTTCAGTTGTTGTGAGCAACCCGAGTTGAGGTTGTCTGAGTAGGATGTCGAGCCACGACAATAACTAAGGCGTTGTCCGGAAGGAAACCCGAGGTATGTTTTTCTTTCTTTGTTTTTCATTCTTTGTTTTTGCATTTTTTTTTAGTGTGTTCTTGCTTTGTTTTTGTTTTTCTTTGTTTTCGACTAACCTGCAGGGAGGAGACCCTATGTGAATTGAAGAAGGTGTTTCCCACACCATTGTAAGTCTTCTTTTGCCCTGCACTGAAAATAAAATTTCCAAAAAAACCTTAAACGGGGATCAACAACAACAACAACAACAAAAAAAAACCGAAAAAACCTTAAACGGATTTAAAAAAAAATCGAAAAAACAACAAAAAAGAGTTCTACCGTAGGCCAGCTGTCCGGAGTTCCCCATGGAGAAGGTGCGCATCATGTTGTCAAGGAGGAGACATTAGCCCCACACATTGGTTGACAACGATGATGGCCCTACAATCGACAGTTGGAGAGGAGGAACACCAGGGCCCACACCACAATGACATCTGGGCCCATTTTTTTGTGTTCATTGAAGGCCGTGCAGCCCCGAATTCTTTGATATACCACTATTCACCAAAGTGGTTTCCTTTTGGTTGCACGATAGGAGAAGATTATTGATTAAGAAGATCCCGCGCAACACCAGAGACCTGAGCGTTCATTGTTTTACCGCCAGCAACAACGTACGTCTCCAAGCCAACTCAGCGGCGTTTGTGAGTTATTTTTTGCTCTTCCCTGTGCTTCTATTCTTTTGTCTTTCATTACATTGAGGACAATGCAATGTTTAAGTATGGGGGAGGGTTCTATACTTGCTAAGTCGTTGAGAAGAAGAAAAAAATGAAAAGAGCCAAAAATTTGAAAAAAGGATAAAATAGAAATCCTGGGATAGGTCGAAAACCCGAAAGGGCGGCCTAGGTAATAAGCAGGTGGCTTGGACCAGCATTAGGCTGGGGTAATAATTGGTCAAGAGTGATGTGAGCATATGTGAGCCCATCTATTGAAAAATGAAATAAGTGGCTTGGTGAAAACCCGAAAGGGCGCCTTGGCAAAATGAGTGAAAAGAATAAGAGTGATTTTTAGGATTCCTCATTTTTCCTGGCGTGGCGACATAAGAAGAGGAGTTATAAGGAGGAATCGGGTAGGCCACTTTTGGAGGAATAAGGTGATTAGATGGAGTTAGGATTAGATGAGTTTTGCATCACTTGTTTTGGTTGTCTTGGAGCTTATTGTTGATGTGTTGATATTTCTAGTGTCATTTTCTCTTGTACTTCCTGAGGCCTTGGAGCATGACTGGAGGAGTAGGTTTCTTTTAGCTTACTCGGGACGAGTAAATGTCTAAGTATGGGGGTATTTGATATGCGGCATATTGTATGGCGTATCTAGGGATTATTAGCATGATTTAGAGTATGTTTGGATATGACTTGATGGTAATTCTGTAATCCGGAAGAGAAGACGAGAAGTGAAGAAATCATGGGATTTACAGAGGTTTGAAGTGCATTGAAGAGTAGAAGAACAGTGTGCTGAATTCAATTGGTTCGTTCTCTTTACTCAGATATCCAAATGGAGTGATTCCAATTTGAGGAGTTAGATCTTGAAGTCTACTACAAGTCCTCAAAATATGAGCGCAATCCGAGTTGGGAATCAAAAGTTATGACGTTTGTACGGAAGTGTCGCAGCTGCTGGAGTAACACCGCACCCGCGGCAACATCACCGCACCCCGCGTGAGCCAGCAGAGAAGAAGGCGCGAAGTTCCGAAGTTCTGGAAGACCACCGCACCCCGCGGTGGGTATTGCCGCACCCGCGGTGACGACGCGCTGAAGACTTTTCTCGGCTTATTTCCGAGATCTTTTATCTGTTTTTATTTTATTTCTGAAACTTTGTTTCCAAGTTTGTTATTTCCTTTTATTTATTTCTGGATTATTTGCCCTACTATTTTAGGTTATTTCTAAGACTTTGTTTAGAGAACCCTAGTTTCCACCGTTCCTAGTTTTTCTCTCACAAACCCTATGAAGAACTAAGCTTCCATTGTTGCACTTGACGTTTTGAAGCCTTCAATTGATTGGTTGTGAGTTTTCTACTCTTGTTCGATTTCCTATCTAGTTGTATTAATTCTCTTGCGCTTGAATGTTTATTGAATCTTATTGATTTATCTAGACTGATCACCTAGGTTTATTGATATTATCCATATATCTAGGACTTGTGATTCCGGGTTCGGGTTGCATATCTAGTAGCAAACACGATTTACATAAGCGGGTTGCGAGTGTTCATCGTGAGAGAGAGTTAATTGCATGTTATAGTAACGGGTTGTTTCTATTGCATGTATCTCGTTGAATCCTTGGTTGAATGCTATTCCTTTGTTGAGTCTTGAAGGTTTTCGGATTTGACTTAGTAATAAGTACTATTAGGGCTGGTAGAACTAATAGTTACATATGATCGGGATAAGAACAACTAAAGGAAAGATAAGAACTTGAGAATAATAGAATTCATTGATCAACCATATCTCTTGTTGTGTGGATCTTTGTCAGGTGTAGCGTTTTTTCCCAATCATATTCACAACCTTTGCCTGCGAATATGTTTACTTGTCTACTTGTTATTTGGTTACGAAAATCATACAAACCCCCCCTAGTTCCTAGTTGGTGACTTACAATTACTTGAATTGATAATCTGATTCTCTGTGGGATTCGACCCTTACTTGCCCAAACTACTTGTTTAGGTTTGTTAGGATTATTTTGTTTAGGTGTCACGACAACGCCTATCAATTGTGATCACTTACTATAATCAAAACGTATCTTATTCTATACATGGAAAAATAATTTTTTATTTTTTTCCATATCTTTTCGAAACTTTTGACAACTCTTGTAGTTGATAATTATTTTTTTATTTTTTTCTAATAGTTGGATGATGCAGTGGATGATGGTTAGATGAGTGATGACACATAGGAAAATCAAATGTAGTGACAACTCATAAGGTTTTGATTTAGTAGATATATAGTAGATTACACTCCGCGCTTTGAACGACTTTACAAAAAATTATGCATACCAATAATATGTTTCATAAAATATATTGACATGGTCATAAACCATTATACTTATAGCATGTTTTCACTTTTGTTTTGTATAAAGTTTACTTTTAGCGAGCGTAACTTTCGGGTCCTAGTCTTATCATTCCGGAATGTTAGAATACATTCATAGAAAATATTTTCATGGTAACTAAATTGAAATATTATCCATTGCATATTTCTAAATATAGTTGATAATCCCTCATTAAACTACTTATTGGTGGTGCTTAGAATTTGACTTCTTCCTTTATTGTTTAGTATTTTTAATTATGAAAATACGATAATGTATATAAGCTACATGATTTTGTTTAACATGTTTAGTTTTGGAAATAGAATAATCTTATATATAATTATTATATTAAATTAAAAAAAATTGAAGATCGTTATCATGATTGACATGTTTAATTTAGGAAATATGAGAATGTGATACATATTTATTATATTGAATTAAAAAAATTGAGAAAATGCTATCTAACAGAAAGAATAGGAGGATGTCATGTGGTATAAGGAGGAGGTGTGCTTAATAGGGGAATGTCATGTGACATAGAGTGGTTTTGATTTAGTAGATATATAGTAGATTTTTTGTTTGTAATTAAATATATTAAAACAAAGTGAAAAAAATGAGAGAATGACACATGGCAAATGATGATGTGATTTGATTAGGGGGTGAATTGTGGTTTAGTTAGGTTTTAGTTTATCGTATATATAGTAGATTGTTGTGGAAGTTTTGTATTAGTGATCTTTGTTATTGATTTGTGTGATTCATTTGTGTGTAAATTAGGAAGTGATTAGTTTATTTATGTGATTGATTTGTATCTAAATTAGGAAATTGTATGTAAATGAGGAAGTGATTACTGTGATTGATTTGTATCTAAATTAGGAATTAGTTTAGGTTTATGATATAGATTTTTTCTAAATAAATTTAGATTTACAAAAAAAATTCTCAAAAAATAGCATGTCGCATTTTTATTGTGAGGGTGCAATGTGGCATATTGAAGTTTTGTTTTAGTAGATTATTTATAATATAATACTTTGACCAAAAAAATATAATTGTAAATAATGATTATATCTATTAAATAAATTAGATATATATTTCTATGCGTCCTTTCCCGGACCACGACCGTATAAAATAGATACAATAAATAAGATTTTCAAAATTTTGGTTTATGAAATTAATGTTAGTACACTTATAGCTCAATATTGAAAACTACCTTTAATAATTTATTTTCGTACTAAACTAATAATTAGAAATTTTGCATTACTAAGTAATAATGTATATCTTATTTCATTTAAGTATACAGTATGTAATAATGTATCTTTACAAAACATTTATTTCTAAGATTCTACAAAATATTTTTTATCGAAGATAAACGTTTAGAAAATGAATGTACAAATTAAGGTCCTAATAAGATCGATATAAATTATTAAAAAAGACAAAAATGTTATATAATTATGGATTTTTTTTTGTCCAAGTGTATTTGTTTATATAAGATTAGCTTATGATGGAAATATGTAAAAGATTATGTGGATTATTGTTAAGATTACAAATTTCCTTATTGATATTAAATTTTATTTTAGTAATCATAGAGATTACAAATATAATTGGAATGAATTAAGATACATATTGACTTTAAAAATTTAATTTTATTACTTGAAAAATTGAGATGATGACAAGTGACATATAATGGCATGGTTTATTCTTATGGTGACATGCGCCATAGGAAATTTTGGATCTGTTTATTCATCTTCCTAATTTAAATACAAATCAAGCACAAATATTACAAATCCAAATGTTTTCTAATTATATACAAATTCAAAATTTCCTAATCATATACAAATCCAAAACTTCTTAATTATATGGATGATTGATATACGATATTATGATCCGAATATGATTTTGATATTAATATTATCTTGATCTATTTTTTTAATACATAGATTAATTTTAATAATTATTAATATTTTTTTTCAACATATATGACATAAAAACCGGTGTCTGGCACGGGAATTTCGATAGTTAAGTACTAAATTTACAATTTGCCTTGAGAATTGCAACGGATGCATATTTGCATGTAATCGGAGGTATCTCTTTACTCAATTAAAGTAGATATAACATTACATAATTAAAATGCTAATTAATCCATAATTATTCGGTAGTATAGTAATACAAAAACCAATTACAAACATGTGCACTATATAATCCTCCGAGTCCTCCTCCATATTCTTATGTCATTGATTTGTAAGCAAATCTGCAAGTTTAGTTTTTGGAAACAAATTATTTGTTTGGTACGAATTTGTTATTGCACTACAGGTTTGTTGGATATTTTGTGGTCCATTTTGGAAAGAAATGATGTTAAAAATATTGCAGATTTATTTTCGTATAGTGCATAAGAAATATATTGTAAAGAAATCAAATCTGCATAGAATGTCATATTTTGTGGTAAAATTTTGAAATAATTGATTATAAAAATATTACAAATTTATTTTTGTATAGTATGCATATGCTGCAAATTATTGCAGAGATTTGATTTTCAAATTAAAATCGAAAAAAATGATAGATTGCCACGTGACAAAATTAATGGCATGATGCCACGTGACAGTAGGAAAAGGTGGGTTTATTGTGGAGGCGCCAAGTGACTTAGTTGGGGTTCTACTTTAGTAGATATATAGTAGATTTGCAAGTCTAGTTTTTGGAAACAAATTATTTGTTTCCAACGCATTTGTTATTGCAATGCAGATTTATTGAATATTCTTTGGTCCATTTTGGAAAGAATTTATGTTAACAATATTACAGAGTTATTTAAATGCATACAATATATGGAAGATAATATTTTGTGCTATGTTTTGGAAAGAATGAGTTTTAAAAATATTCATATGGTATGCATAGCCTGTTAATTAGGGCAGAGATTTGATTTGGTTTGATTTTATTTGATTTTCAAACTAAAAACGAAAAAATGATAGGTTGCCACGTGACAAAATTAATTGCGTGATGTCACGTGGCATTAGAGAGGGTTGATTTATTTTGGGGGCGCCATGTGGCGTAGTAGGGATTTTGCTTTAGTAGATGTATAGTAGATTAGAAAAATAAAATTTATAAATTTCAACATAGTTTATTTTATGACAAAAACTTAAATCAATTATAAATGATAATATATGAACATTTTTAATTATATGAAAATAGAAATATTCCTATCGAAGATAAACGTTATTAATAAAAAATATTATCTTATATTTTTAATAGATATAGAAATTAGTTATTTGGGGTGAAAAAAAGGGAAAAAACATGAAAAATATTACTTCATATTTAAAATAGCTTTTTTGTCTTAATAGATTGAAAGCATTTATTGAGACAAAAAATGAACTTTTAGCGTTATATAGATTCTGTTGTTCTATGTTATCGCAGTGGACTTAGTTATATTTGATATCGTTATTGTTTTAAGAAAATTTATCATTAACATTTTATTTGATAAATTAGATGGAGTAAATAGTTTTCCGAACAATTTTTTCGGTCGATATTCAATGCATGGCCAGTCAGCTACGATTTTGTTTGATACATTAGTGGAGTATATAGTTTCTTTGATAGCATGAATTTGTATCATTAATATTCGTTGATTGTGATGATGATCGATCTTCTATGAATCCGAAGAACGAACATAACACGAACAATTTAGAGTGGAAACCCTAGTGTCAAATAGCACACAAGGAAAAACCACTACTTCCTACCTTCCTGCTAGAAGAATTTAAACGGTCTACTTATCTAATTGATTTTCTCTTTTGTTTACAACAAGGATTCATACACAAAGCTCTCTCCCAATCAATGGAGGCTACAAACTGAATTCTCTCCTCCTAGGGTTCAGGGTAGGTATAGGTTATTAAATATCTCTCCTCTTTAAGTCTTAATGGGCCTCATTTAAGTAGATGGACCTGATCTTGTATTTTAGGAAAGTGTGAACTTTTTTCCTTCATTTTGCCCCTCGGGTTCTTCGGGTTCGACAAAAACCGTAGGATTCGATAACTCCGGTTCGTACCTCGAATCAGCATTCAGATCTGAATGATTTTCGTCTCGATTCTGCAGCACTCGGCCATCCATCTAATGGACCTAAGCTACCCAAGTCGTTTCGTAATGCGTTGGCCCCTGCCTAACTTGTTTATGCTTGCTTATAGGTGTTCGGATTCGACTCCTATACTCCTCTGTGAGTCGCTCGGATTCGGCGTCTGTGTGGCTCGTTACCACGAAAATACGTGTCTGACTACGAGTAGCTCGAATTTGGCTCTCGTGTCGGACTTAGACTGCTGGCTCTTGCCTAGCGTGGGTCGCTCGGATTCGGCGCTCGTGTGGCTCGTTACCACGAAAATACATGCCTGACTACGAGTAGCTCGAATTCGGCTCTCATGTCGGACTTACACTACTGGCTCTTGCCTAGCGTGGGTTGCTCGGATTCAGCGCCCGTGTGGCTCATTACCACGAAAATACATGCCTGACTACGAGTAGCTCAAATTCGGCTCTCGTGCCGGACTTACACTGCTGGCTCCTGCCTAGCGTGGGTCACTCGGATTCGGCGCCCGTGTGGCTCGTTACCACAAAAATACATGCCTGACTACGAGTAGCTCGAATTCGGCTCTCGTGCCGGACTTACACTGTGTTGTGAAAGGTCACCTTGTCATTCATATCCTGTAGCTTCCCGCTCTAATGGCCCTGCCCGCCATTACGTGGTAGGGTCCCTTTCGTTCCAGTCTAAGCTTGTAATCCATGCACTCCAGCTTGTATGCTCTCATGCTTTATGATGTGTCCCGGGGGGGGGGGGGGGGGGGCTCCCTAGGAACGTCTCTTCTACGCCGGATCTAGATCAAGATGTTCACCGGAACGTCGCGGGATAGGCACGAACAAGTCGTGGGTTGTGTTTGGGAAAGGGTGCAGTAGCGTCTGCATCAGAGGATATAAGACTTGAAGAGACAAGCTTTTGGGTGTCGTAGCGTCGACTGCGGATGAAGGGAGATGCGAGGGATATGTTTGGAGTTTAACGCAACTACCAAAACGGATTCAAAATCAAGGGTGACGTCGAAGCAAAGGAAGGAGGATAACCACTCGACTTAAGCTTTGCTATTCAATTCAACGTAAGAAATAAAGAGTACAAAGTAGGGTATAAATAGGGAAGGGGTCTCGACCAAGAACCCTAATGGGCTTGGGCCGAAACGAGTCTATGGGCTAGCCCACTATGCAATAGTGGAGCAATGCCCGAAATAGAAACTACTATAAATAGAAATTGCTTAAAAGGAAAACATACTAAAACGGGAAATCAGTAAAATAGGGAAATATATAATAAACTAGACTAAGTCTTGAACCAAGGTGGACGCCATGGTCTCGGGCACCTCGGGCTCGTCGGGGGTTGGCTTGGTTCGGGGTCGGGACGCATCATCCTCCCCCCCTTAGATTCGAAGCGTCCTCGCTTCGAGCTTGGTGGGGCTAGGGAGAGGAGGCGCGCGATCGGAAACAGAAAGACGACGTCGGGCATGGGTCCATCTCTTGGAACTACGGATGTGATCAAGTAGAACTCGAGTCCAAGAGAGGGCGTGACGTCGGGTGCATCCGCGGACAGCAAGGGGCATGTGCCCACGAGAACGTGCACGGCAAACATCGCGCTGAAATTCGGCTCAATAGGCGCCGTGAGGAATTTCGGCTCTGTAGGCACCGCGATGAATTCTGTCTCGGGAGGCACCGCGATGAATGGTGGCTCTGTAGGCGCCGCGATGATTTTCTGCTCCTCAATGAATTCGGGCTCGGTGGGCGCCGCGATGAATTCTGGCTCGGTGGGTGCCGCGATGAATGCTGGCTCTGTAGGCGCCGCGATGAATTCTGGCTTGGTGGGCGCCGCGATGAATTCTAGCTCTATAGGCGCCGCGATGAGCACAACAGGGGGCGTAGCGGGTAAGGGCTCCGGGACACACGATGGGGCGCGCTCAGGAGGACGCGCTAGGTCTGGGACGCGCTCAGGGGAGCTTGCTGAAGTTGTGGCCCTAGCAGGAGATCGCGATAAAGCTATGGCGCTCGCAGGAGATCGCGCTAAAACTATGGTGCTTGCAGGAGAGCGCGCCGGGGGCGGCCTGGTGCGTCGGCAACAACGGGCGGCATAGGCTACCGGGTTCATCCGGGGAGCAAAACGCCGAGTCATCACGCAGACAAGTTGCTCCCATGTCTCTACGGGAACTAGGCCGCGGCTCCATCGGTCTTCATCGACGCGGCACCACCAGTCCCACGCGTAGTCTGCGAGGCAACCGATGGCGATGTCGCCTTGCTCAAACTCGTTGTAGTCCCTTTGGCGGAAGTAGTAGGACATGTGTCGGGACCAGTCCAAGAACTCTTCGGGGTCGTCATATCTGGCAAAGCGACGACGGCACAACCAGGTCGTCATATCCAGTGGTGGTGCGCATCCAGCGAAGATCGCGTGGCGCGTTAGGGGGCGACGCGGCAGGTGCGGAAGCGAGATTAGGGTTGGCGCGGCCGCGGCGGAACTAGGGTTTCTGCAGCGCAGCCTTCGTATTTTGCCCTTTTGGAGGGGCAAACGAACTCCGATTTGGACAAATTTTATATGGATGAACTCGTCTTTCAAATCTCTACAGGAATCTGAAAAAAATCTCAGAAAAGAGAAAAAATTTCTGGGCGGAATCTGGGCAGAAGTCGACGGCGTTTCTGGCGTTGGTTGAGACGTCTTGGTGGCTCGATCAACTGGCGCTCTGATACCAATTGATGTGTCCCAGGGGGGGCTCCCTAGGAACGTCTCTTCTATGCCAGATCTAGATCAAGATGTTCACCGGAACGTCGCAGGATAGGCACGAACAAGTCGTGGGTTGTGTTTGGGAAAGGGTGCAGTAGCGTCTGCATCAGAGGATATAAGACTTGAAGAGACAAGCTTTTGGGTGTCGTAGCGTCGACTGTGGATGAAGGGAGATGCGAGGGATATGTTTGGAGTTTAACGCAACTATCAAAACAGATTCAAAATCAAGGGTGACGTCGAAGCAAAGGAAGGAGGATAACCACTCGACTTAAGCTTTGCTATTCAATTCAACGTAAGAAATAAAGAGTATAAAGTAGGGTATAAATAGGGAAGGGGTCTCGACCAAGAACCCTAATGGGCTTGGGCCGAAACGAGTCTATGGGCTAGCCCACTATGCAATAGTGGAACAATGCCCGAAATAGAAACTACTATAAATAGAAACTGCTTAAAAGGAAAACATACTAAAACGGGAAATCAGTAAAATAGGGAAATATATAATAAACTAGACTAAGTCTTAAACCAAGGTGGACGCCATGGTCTCGGGCGCCTCGGGCTCGTCGGGGGCCGGCTTGGTTCGGGGTCGGGACGCATCACTTTACCTTCTAGTTCTAGTCCAAGCTTGTCATCCATGCATTCCAACTTATAAGACCCGTAGGCTAATAGAAATAAGATTTGATATGCAAATTCCTTGATCAAAATTCGCAGGGATTGTTGCGTGCTCCCATTATCGTTGTAAGATAGCTCCATGAGAACTTTATTAGCCCCAAATCTCAATTCCTTGATGGCCAATGCTTGGATCTCATTTCCGCTTTCATTAACGATTTGCTCCGAGTTCGTACCGACATGGCATAAATATATAATAATTATATCATAATTATATAAAATTATATGTATACTACTTGCAGAAAATTAAATAGGAAAAAAATAACTAGAGCAATTTTACCGGTAGGATTAAATTGGGACTTGGATGGAATTGATCCAGTGTGTCTCATTGACCTGCTAACTTCCATTGTGGAGCCCACATGCTCCTTTGCTTCGTAGCAACTTCCCAGCAAACAACAAGAAGTGTCGAATTCTTTTCTTGAAGATTGTGATGCGCTTATAAATGTTTTCGTTCGGTTCAGATTTCTTTATTGGGCTTCTAGTCCCAAAAATGATCTTCTGGCCCATTTTTCCTCTCTTCCATCTCGAACACGCACACTAGCAAGCGAAAAGTTCATCCGCGACGGCGGCTGTGCGCTACTCGATCGGCGTCGGTATACGGTAGTTGGAATGCGGCGGCGACGATAATATTCGTGGCGACAACAATGGCGGCTTCGGTCCTCTATTCAACAACGGTGCAAGGCGTTTCCTTAGGGTTGCTTCCAATGCCTGGTGGTGCTCGGTGGCAGCTAATGGATCTGGAAAATTTGAGAGAATACAGGCGTGGCCTAATTGATGTAGATCGAGCCGGTACGACCACGTCTCAGGCTCGAATCGATGATGGTTGATCCGAATCTAGGCCCGACGTTGGTGCGGGTGGTGACAGATATCCCCTGCGGGTGGTGATAGATATCCTCTGCGACCCATAGACTAATAGAATAAGATTGGTGGCAGCTCTTGCCCCAACCTTGAACCCATGCTACTTCAAACAGTTCAAATAATTAAGTAGGTTAATTATAAAATAAGAGAATATGACTTAACTCTTGTATTATGTTCATATCATCCGTTCAATGCCAATGAAGGTATTCCACCTTTACGACCCATATCCGATGATACCTCGCACTTCTACCTGTCCAACCTTGCTAGTCCTGCTAAATACGGACGTCGTTTGAGCCTCCAATGAGGTGCTTGAAACTTTGTTCATGGCAATGACATGCTGAAAAAACATATAGTGATGCGCTCCCTGGCCTCGCTCACGCCACTTTTCTGAATCCAGTGAAGCAGTGTAGCCTTTGAGACCCTTACTCGAGCAATCCACGCAGTTCTACGAATCCAACATCGCTGGCGTTGCCCCATTCGGACTCCACTTGAGCCTCCAACGAGTCGCTCAAACTTGGACCCTTGATAAGGCGCATGCTGAAAATACATATAACAAAGCACTCTTGAACCATGATCGCGCGACCCGTCTGCTTCCAGCGAAAGGGTACAACTTTTGCGACTCACATTCGATGAATCCCTATAGCGACACGAACCCATATCCGCTGATCCTACCCCACTTGGACCTCATTTGATCCATTAACGAGCTGCGCAAAGTAGACTCTTTGAAAGGCGAATTTTGGGGAAAACATATGGCGGAGCACTGCAGGGCCATGTTTGTGCCACTCGTCTGCTTCAGCAGAACTCAACTTGCTGGCTCCTTGCAGGCGCTCTCTCTCTGGTGGCGACGGCGGCGCTCGCTGATGGGAGACACAGACCTCCCCCTGCGCACCGACGGCCCCGACCTAGAGGACCCGCGAAGCCGCCCCGACGGGCTTCCCTGACGCGGCGGAATCCGGCCCCTGTCGGTCGGTCCGCCGCCCACCTATTTTGGAGGCCGAGGAGGATGTCTGCGCCGCCTGAACTCCTCCTGCTCTCGCCCCCAACCCGCCAAACCGGGATCGGCTTCCGCCTCCCGCTCCTCACGTCTCAAGCTGCGGCACTCTCCCAGATCCGCGTCGGCATCGCCTTCGACGCGTCCAGGGCTCCGACGCGCTTCCAGATCCACGCCGCCCCCGCTCCTAGGGTTTTGACGGTGCTCGGGGATTTCGAGAACGCCCTCCAATCGCCGGTCCCGACCACCCGCAGACCGAGCCTCCGCCACCGGTCTCTTCTCGGCCGCACGATTCGCCCTCCGAGCCGCCTCACTTTGATCAACCATCGCCTCGATTCCCACAGACGACGCCAATTGTGGTAGCATGAATTTGTACCATTAATATTCGTTGATTGCAACGATGATCGACCTTCTATGAATCCGAAGAATGAACATAACAAGAACAATTTAGAGTGGAAAACCCTAGTGTCAAATAGCACACAGGGAAAAAACCACTACCTCCTAGCTTCCTGCTAGAAGGATTTGAACGGTCTACTTCTCTAATTGATTTTCTCTTTTGTTTACAACAAGGATTCATACACAAAGCTCTCTCCCAATCAATGGAGGCTGCAAACTGAATTCTCTCCTCCTAGGGTTCAGGATAGGTATAGGTTATTAAATACCCCCTTTTTAAGTCTTAATGAGCCTTATTTAAGTAGATGGGCCTAATCTTCTATTTTAGGAAAGTGCGAATTTTTCCCCTTCAGTTTCCCTGGCAATTTATTTTGGTCGATATTTAATGGACAAGTTTTATTAATTTTGTCATTTTTTAGTGGAGTTGGCAGATAAAGTACTCGATTTGTTCAAGTATTTATTATTACTCGTAAGTTTGAGAAAATAATCAGATTGGGGATGTAGCTCAAATGGTAGAGCGCTCGCTTTGCATGCGAGAGGCACGGGGTTCGATCCCCCGCATCTCCATTACTTTTATGTTTTCAGCCAGTTTATTGTGTTTTTATTATGGGAAAATTATAAAAAATCACCCAGAGTTTGTGGCATTTCGGGAAACATCACAATATTTTTTTTAGTTTTTTTTTTTGGTAAAAGAGAGACATCACTCTCAAAACTTTATTGAAAGAGCAACAGGCTAATTAGAAATCAAATGGGGGAAAGTCAAACCCCTAACATCCTCAGATAAAATGGAACGAACAACACTAGGAGGTGCAACAAGCAAATGAAAACCCAATGAAACGGAAAATGCATAGTTAGCTAACCCATCAACCACACGATTAGCCTCCCGATACACATGAACAAAACGGACAATCCAGTCCCTAGTAAAAAAGCCATGGCACATAAGCACCAGGAAGGAAAGCGGATGAGTAGGCACCACCCCCCGTTGTAAGAATCCCACTACAATCTCCGAGTCAATCTCAACAATAAGCCGACGATGCCCCAAATCCCACGCAATATGCAGCCCATAGTACACACCCCACAACTCATCCATTGGAGCGGTACGAATATCAATATTCAGAGCAAATCCACCTAACCACTTCCCGTCCTCGTCACGGAGCACTCCTCTAGCTGCAGCCCCTCCCGGGTTCCCATGAGAAGCCCCATCAGTATTCAACTTAATCCACTGATCCCGCGGCCGACACCACGCCACCATCACCTCTCTACGACTATGTTGCCGACCACAACTCCCATACATTGCATGCCCTCGGGCATAGTCCTTAGCCATACGAATCACGAAAGGATGCTGAAAGATCGTAGTGTCGGCGTTGTTAAACACGACATCATGCCGCCACTTCCATCCCTACCAAACCGTCGTAGCAAAAACAATAGACCAAGGTAGTTCACCCCCATTAAGCACCTGCGAGCCCAAATTGGTGAACACCCACTCCTGGAGGGAAGTCGTGAAGAAACCAAGCAGAATCGGCGCCAGTAGAATCGCTTTTCACACGCCGGAAATGAACGGACAATCCCTGAGAACATGGAGAATCGTCTCGCTGGACCCTTTACACACTATACACATATCAGAATCAGTCAAATGTCTCTGAAACGTCTCCCGATTCGTAAGAATCCTTTGCTTCACCACCAGCCATAAGAACACCCGAACCCATTCTAGCACCCGACAACACCAAATACTGGCGAACAAATTGTTGGATTGGTCTCTAACGGATAAGTCACGGCACATCAAGCTATAACCAGAAGCCACCGAGAACAACCCATCTGAAGCATCACTCCAAGCCATCCGATCAGGCACACCCTGCAAACCAGGCAAGGCAACAATATCCAGCTGAAGCCGAACATGAGAAGGAATGAGGTCCTTCAACACCGTCCAATTCCAATCAAACCCCGGAATCCAGAACTCCCCAACCGTGCCCACGGAGAGCTGTTGCGGCACCTTTGCTGACGCAACATCCCAAAGTCGATACTCAAGCAGCCATCGATCATCCCAGAACCTGATAGACAGGCCATCCCCGATCACCCAGCGCACACCCGCAACAACCACACACTTCAAGCCAACCGCGATGCTACACCAAACCGCCGACCCACCGGGTTTAGCGACAAAATTGGCCAAATCATGCACCTCCATGAACTTATATTTAGTACGCAATAAACTCGTCCAAAGGTTGGACCTATCACCAATAAAACGCCAGCTTAACTTCCCAATCAAAGCAAGATTCATCTCGTGCAGCCTCCTAATACCCAAACCCCTCTCACCCTTGGGTTTACAGATCTCACCCCAACCAACAAGGTGCACCTTCCTACGTTCAGGAGAACTCCCCCAAACAAACTGACGAGCCACCTTATCAAAAGCTTGAAGCGTACTTGCCGGAAGGATGACCGAACCCATCAAATGCAACGGCATGGCCGCAAGAACCAACTTTTTCAACGTAATACGTCCAACAAGACTAAGGCAGCGGCTCTTCCAGCCACTAAGACGGGCATTCATCTTAGTAAGGGTAGCCAAAAAGGTATCTTATTCATAAACGAGTGCAACACCGGCATCCCGAGGTAAGTAACAAGATTCCTGGTACAAGTAATGCCACTCTCAACACAAATACCACAAATCAGAGGCCGCTTAACATTTTCCGACACATATATTCTCGACTTCACGAGACTCACCTTCTGGCCTGACACCACACAAAATTCCTCAAGCACCTTCTTAATAACCTTTACTTGGACAACTGAAGCTTCGACAAACAACAGAATGTCATCAGCGAAGCATAAATGAGATAAAGCCGAGCCCGAGCGAGACAACCGAATCGGTTTCCATACTCCACTACCCACGACTCTCTCAATCAAATGGCAAAGACGCTCAATACATAACACAAACAAGTACATGGATAAGGGATCCCCTTGCCGCACACCACGCTTAGTATTAAACGCCTCTGTCGTCTCCCCATTCCAAACAAGCCTCATAGAGGCAGAAGAGACACAAGCCATGATCCACTTAATCCATTATAGCGGTAAGCCTGCCGCCATAAGCGTATCCTCCAAAAAGTCCCACCGGATACGATCATAAGCCTTCTCTAAGTCAAGCTTAAGGACCATCCACCCTTTCTTCCCCTTCTTGCGACACATGGAATGCACCACTTCCTCAACCACCACCACGTTATCCGACAATTGTCGACCAGGGATGAAGCTGCATTGCGTCGGCCCAACTAACTTTGATATAATGACCTTCATCTGCCCCATGAGAGTCTTCGTAATAATCTTAAACATACTATTACAAAGACTAATGGGCCGAAACTGATTAATACCATCAGGATTGTCCACTTTCGAAATCAACACAAGTAAAGTGTCATTAGTTGCTTCAGGCAAAACCCCAGCCCGGAAGAAGTCACAAACAAAGCTCACCACAGACCCTCCAACCACCTCCCAACACCTTTGGTAGAACACAGGTTGAAACACATCCGGCCCAAGAGCTTTGAAAGGGGCCATAGCCCTCACGGCCTGCTCTATCTCCAGATCTGAGAATGGCCTATTCAAGTTAACAATCTCAGAAGGAGTAAGCGCAATGAAACCCGAACGGAGAAGCTTAGGCACAACAACCGGCATATCCATGGGGCAGTATAACTGGCGAAAGAACTCAACAACCATGGCTTCCAAAGCCTTGGGCTCAGACACCCAAGCACCATCATTGTTATGCAACATCTCGACCCGGTTACGTCTCCGGCGAATAACCGTAGACATATTAAAATACGAAGTGTTACGATCACCAAGACCCACCCATTTATCACATGATTTCTAAAACCACAACATCTTCTCCTGCTCGAGCACCAAATCAAGCTCCAACCTCAATCTTTCTTCCGCTGCCAACAAAACCGCCGACACCCTACTAGACAACAACCGTTGAGTGGCCTGCAACTCCTCAATAATCTTGGCTTTACGATAATGAATATTACCAAACACCTCCTTATTCCACCTACGAAGCTCGTCCTGCAGCACCTCCAGAGCCTCGGAAGTGGGACACACAGAAATCCACTTGGCCTTCAGGAGGTCAACAAACTTAGGGTGATAAAGCCACGCCGCTTCGAAACGAAAGGGGCGCCGAGAGGGATTACAGACTCTCTCCTGATGAAGCTGCAAGAGAAAAGGCGCATGATCCGACGATAAAAAGGGCAAATGAGAAACCCCAGCATCAGACCACCGAACCCGAGCATTAGCACAACAGAAAACCCGATCAAGCCGCTTCGATATCCTAGTGAAGACCGACCGGCCCTAGAACCAGGTGAAACGATTTCCTTTGAAACCCAAGTCAATTAGAGAAAGATCCTGAACCCAATTACTGAAGTCCACAGAGTCAGATGAGAGCCTCCCGTTACCACCTTGACGCTCATCAAGACTAAGGATACAGTTAAAATCACCACCCACGAAGACCGGACCAGTTAATGGGGCAATAGCAGCCTTCAGATCAGCCCACAACTGACGACGACAAGAGGGAGTAGGACAAGCATACACCACAAGGAGATGATACCTATCCAAACACGAACCCACCTCAACATGAATAAACTGCTGACAAGAAGAAACTATGGAAACACAAGAAACATCATGTTTCCAAAGTAACCAAATACCCCCACTATGCCCTTGCGCCTCAACCCGAAAGTTGTTCGAAAAATCCAGGTTCTGACAAATACGATCAACACAAATACCCGCCGTATGCGTTTCAAACATAGCAATAATATCAACCTGATGACGCTTCAACAAATACCGAATAGCACGACGAAAATTGGGTTTACTAGCCCCCCGACAATTCCACAAGATGCAATTAATAAGAAACACTTGAAGAACAGAACGAATCACCGGGGAACACCGTTAATCCTCACAAGGAATACCATAAGTCTCCATACCTCCCCCTCCAGGGGACACCTCCTGCTACCCAAGAACGACATCCACTGCAGCCACATTAGAAACATTCGTATTAAGAGAATTACCAGCATTCCGCTTATCCCCTAACCCATCCATGGAAATATCCTCTGAGAAAGGCCCACAACCCATTCCATCCGGTCCATGAACAGAAGCCCTTTGCACCCCGGCCTATTCCTCGAGATTTCCAGACTGGCCTACACGACGCCCATCCACACCCTCACTCATCCTCAGCCGCTTCCCAGAAGAGTTTTTCTTGGCAGGCCCACTATCACCTTTAGGCCTGCCCTTAGATTGCATCAGCGGCCCATTTGACCTACTCTTTGAAGGACCCGCAACTCCCGAGTTAAAAGCCACAACACGCAGAACAACTCTATCGTTATCAGTAGACGATACCCCAACGTCACGCGCCCCCGCCGCCTTATAATTAATACTGTCATCTTTAGTCAAAGATACACCCTTGCCTTTTCCAAGGATATCTTTATTAGCCGTTACAGCTTCCTTCCCTAATTGCCCATAACGGTTATGACCCTTGACATTCTCCTCCGAAAATTTCCGACTCTTTGCTTGCCGTGTTTGTTTTTTCTTGTGCCGCTTGGGAATCATCCAACCACCGAGCGGATTATTCATCCTCCCTCTCAAACCGGATCATATAGAATTTCCTAGGCAGATCAGTAATGTGCATAGTACCAATCGGCTTCCAAAGCTCCCGAAGCTTCCTATCAAAAACGGGGAAATCAAACCCCCTACCCAACACCTTAACGATGATACAATTCTTCCACAAACCCGCCATAGCATCAAGAACCTCTTGACCAATCCTAACTTCCGGCTGGCCGTCAGCCCCATGGGGGAAAGACACCTCAATCCAAGCCGCCACAAAGTCATCATCAATGGCCACTTCAGGACTTGGAAACTTATTCCCAGCAACTTTCTGAGCCCACGACACCGACCCATCGGGGGGTCGGGTGGGCACCAAGGACCACTACTAGAATCTGCCATAGCCTCATCCGAGCCCAAAGTTTTCGGAATCACCGAGAGCGAACGTTGAGACCCCATTAAAGAAGCCAAGATTTTTTTTTTAGTTTTGTTGTTGAATCTGCTACATATCTACTAGGGAAAGTGTCATGTGAGTATGTAATATGAGTATGTAATATGGTGAAAAATGAGAATAAATCCTAGCCTTTAGATGACAAATAAACCAAATGGTAGGATTACACTTTCATTAAAAGGTAATGTGTCATGCACATGATCTGATTTTTTAGAGTTTGATCGATCAACATAACTGGTTAAACCAGTTAATGTCGGAGCTCCAGCGTTGACCGGTCAAAGTTTTTTTATAAGGCATAATTTTTAGTTTGCGACAGCATGTGCATAGGTTTTAGCTTGTATGTGCATCAATATTGACTTGTATGTGCATTGATATTACACAAAATCTGTATAGGATTTTTAACTATATGTGTGACTTTGTGTACGTGGAAACCCATGCACTTCTCAACATGTGCATATGTTTTGGCTTGTGTATGCATAGATTTTGACCTATATGTGCATCCAAATTCTACTTATGTGCATTATTTTCTTGGGTTGAAATATGCATGAGTTTTGGCTTGTATGTGCATATCTTTTGAAGTGCATGTCTTTTTAGATGTATGTGCATCTAAATTCCATAAAATTTGCATAGGGTTTTGACTATATGTGTGACTTTGTGCATGTGGAAACTCATGCAAAAACTTATGCATTTCACAAAATGTGCATAAGTTTTGGCTTGTGTGTGCATAGATTTTGACTTGTATGTGTATCTAAATTCTACTTGTGTGCATTGTTTTCTTGGGTTTAAATGTGCATGTCTTTTTTTGCTTGTATGTGCATACTCTTTGAAGTGCATGTCTTTTTGCTTGTATGTGCATGTAAATTGAACTAGGCATGCATAGGGTTTGACTATATGTATGACTTTATGTAAGTGGAAACTTATGCACATACATGTCAAATCTTATACACTTTTCGGAATGTGCATAGGCTTTGGCTTGTATGTGCATGGATTTTGACTTGTATGTGCATCTAAATTTTACTTGTATGTATCGTTTTCTTGGCTTGAAATGTGCATGAGTTTTTGGTTTGTATGTGCATACCCTTTGAAACACATGTCTTTTTGCTTGAATGTGCACATGCCAAAACTTATGCACATACAGTGTACAACTCATGCACATTTTCTCTAGAAAACAATGTACATTTTCTATAATTTTTAGATGCACATACATGCCAAAATGTATGCACATGCCCATCTCAAGAAAAAAATAGTTTTGGAAAAAATTGGGTTAAAAAAAATTTGAATGAAAAAAATGGCCGGACAACACCATATAAAATTTTAATGCACATACAAGTTAATATTGATGCACACACAAGCCAAAAATGGTGCACATGCCAGTACAAAAAAAAAGTGGCCTAAAAAAAATTGGACCGGGAAAAAAAACTTTAATCAGACAACGCCTTTTAAAATTTTGATGCACATATAGATCAATATAGATGCACACACAAGCCAAAATATATGCATAGCCATCTTAAGCCAAAAACTAGTCCAAAAAAAAAATTTGCCTGCCGACGTTGACCGGCTGCTGACCGGTTAATTATCCACTTAAGTGGTCATGTGCATGGTACATGACCGGTTAATTATCTACTTTGGATTTTAAATCCAAAGGCTAGGATGTATTCTTATTTATCACCCTAATGTTCATTCTCACCGGATCCGCACCCTATCTACTAAACTAAAACCCCTCTATGCCACATAACATCCTCCTATTAAACTCACTCTCTCCTTATGCCACATGACATTCTCCTATTATTTCTGCCACATGGCATTTTCTCAATTTTTTTAAAATTCAAAATAATAAATATATATTAGATTCTCCTATTTCCTAAACTAAACATGTTAATCACAAAAATGATATGCAAAGATCCTTTTTTTTAAATTTAATATAATAATTACATATAAGAATATTCTATTTTCAAAACTAAACATGTCAATCAAAAACATCTAACTTATATATATTATCCTATTTGCATAATTAAACACGAATAAAGGTAGAAGTCAAATACAATTAGTTTACCCTCTCTTTGGTTAATTGGTGAAACACGTAATAACTATATGCTTTTGCTGCAATTTATTAAAAATAAGCTAACAAATCGACAGTCTCTTTTCTAATAACTGAATTAACAAATATATTTATTAAATTTTCATCACATTTAAATGAGTTATAAATTTGAACAGCCCTACTAAAATGATTTATAAATTAATATATATATACCCAGATAAAATATACGTTTTAGCCATGTAAAAGGTACGTTTTTTCAAAATTATATACTTAAAAACGTAATGTACTTATAGTTTTAATGCTTAAATATATATAATTGATAACATGTGATTGAAAATATAATTGGCCAAGTATGATTCATGACGCAAAAGTGGTAATATATATTAAAAATATTTGAAATAATTATGTGATATGATTTAACTATTTATACATAATCAATCCTTCTCATTACTTAACTCTAATTATATATTTTCTTATTCAGTTATAGGATCATTATCATTTATATCTATATTTTTTTAGTCGAAATATGTTCAAGAGATTAAGCTTATAATTATGTAATACGATTTAACTATTAACTCTAATTATATATTCCTTATCAAAATATGTTCAAGAGATTCAGCTTATAATTTATCAGTTTAGTTCGTAAATATTTAATAATATTTTAATTTCAAAATTTATTAACCAGATCCGTACAAGGCAGCGGGGACATATGCTAGTATACTACTAACTACCTATATGCATCTTAAATTGGAGGTGTTGAGATGTTGTACAGCTTGTGAAGCATATATCTCTATATTTTTTTGGCCGAAATCATTTATATCTATATTTTTTTAGTCGAAATCATATATCTCTATATTTTTTGGGTCGAAACCATATATCTCTAAATGTTTCATCTTTCACATTTTTTTTAATTATGTTCCTTGAGTGAATATTATGATAAATACATAGTTTATGGTAGGGTTATCTAGGTTATATTTTTGAAACTACAATAGAAAGTTCGGTGATTTTATACATATTTTCTTTCTTAAAGGGTGTTGTTAAACGCACTCATAACTTTTTATTATTTACACACATTATATGTATGCGGAACGCGAAAGCATATATATTGATCTACGCATGCGAAACGCGTATACTTATGTATATGCATTAGAAATACACACGCATACATATGCGTGTGTATGCGCACTGTGGATACATATGCGTGTGTATGCGCACTGCGGATACATATGCGTGTGTATGCGCAGTGCGCATGCATAGACTATTCATGTTGTTAATTAATGTTAACGATCCTATTATAAATGTTTTAGATTTTTTTAATTCAAACGAGTTAAGTTTACTATATTTATTATTATATAATTTTATGTTAAATTAGTTACTTCTATATATCATATAGTTTGTTATATATTCTACGGTTTTTCTAGTGTGTGCACATTGGTACATGCTAACTAGTTATTTCAAAGTTATTTATATCTTTTTATCTTTTTAGTTATAATATATTTATTATTTATAATTAAAATTATTTATAATATATATGCATAAAACTATAAATTAAAAATTATGTTAAAATTATTTATAAATTAAAATATAGGGCCAAATACTAAAATTTACATTTCAATTTATATAGTTGGTATAATTAGTAATATATGATTAATGATGCAAAAGTGAAAATATACATATTAAAAATATTTGAAATAAATATGTGATATACTTTAACCACTTTTTTCTTGTAATTAGTTATACAATCAATATAGTCTTCATTACTAAAATTAAATTTATATGTTTGTTATTCAATTATTTGCATGAAATTCTTAGTTTATTCTCCATTTTTGTATATAAATTTGAGAATATTTTTTCAATTCTAATCATATAAATGTCAAAAATTGAGCGTACACTTTACCATATCATTTTTTTAAAATATTATTTAATATATAGAAAGAAAAACAATAAAAATATTCTAAATATTCCGTTCAAGGTGTCATATCCAAAATTTGCCGTTCAAACAAAATCTTGCCGTAACGTTTAATTTTAAACGTGTGCGCATGCGCAATGTGCATACATATGCGTAGTATGCGCAGTGCGAATACATATGCGTATGTATGCGCATTGCGGATACATATGTATATGGTTTTCGAATGCATAAACAGAAGTATACGCATTCCGCATGCGTAGGTGTGAATAATAAAAAGTTATGGGTGTGTTTAATAACTCCATTCTTAAATGGTAAGTTACACAGAGTTACCCGCAAAATATGTCAGTTTTTCCATAATCACCAATAACAACGAAGATTATATAAAATCCAGTAAATATAAACATTATACAAATGAATCCATTTTCGGGCTTTGTTTACAAACCACCACCCAATGAACATTTTGTTTGGAACACATTAAAGCGAACTCTATTTTACATTTTACATTTTACATGTGGTGTAAACAAAACCTATCAAACCAATAATGGTTCATTTTTTAAGAAGTAATGTTTAAATATTTCATAGTTTACAGGTGGAGGAACGCTCCGGTAAAACGAAAGTTATGGTAAAACGAAAGTATTAATCTGGAGCGTTGGATTGATGATGATGGATGATTGGATGATTGGATGATTGAGTCTTACAATAGATATGATAGGGGTGAAACCACCAAATCTAATCTAATAAGGCAATTATTTAATTTTTAATTAGGAAAAGATAATAAATGAGGTTGTTAGATGAGAGAGAAAACACAATATTTTCTATTTCCTAAAACCAACTCATTCTGCTGATACATTTTCTTCTTCTTCAACGATTTTTCAACGTTCATGAATATCGATCACGTCTTTATGAATACCATTCATGCGTTTATGAATATCGATGGATGTGAATATCTTCACTTAAAACATGAATATCACCACTTGATTTTTCCAGCGTCTTAATGCTTTGCAAATTCGTAGATTTGTAAATTTGTTCTTGTTGCTTTTGTCATTGTTTCTTAAATATCGTCAATGTTTGTATGAATATCTTTGTTTAATATGTGGATATCACCAATTAAAAACATGAATAACACAACTTAAAATATGAATATCACCACTTAATAATATATGAATAACATAATAAATTACATCATGAATATCATTCTATAACAGTATGAATATCACTACGTTTCACCATGAATATCATAACCCAAACAAAAAATATTCACTTCACACTAATACATATAGTTATACACGAAAAAATGTACATGAACATCAGTATTGATTACATGAATATTAGGAATGACAAACATGAATATCGCTATTACACAATGACTTGTGCTTTATTAGACGAGCAGGAAGCTTCAAACGTCTTTTCGTCAGTGCAACAGTTAGGCTTGAAAACAATGTTGAATATCAACAACATCATAATGAATATCACATCATAAAATTTGAATATTAACTACTCAGATCATGAAAAGTTACATACAATATGAATATCAAAAGCATTTGTATGAATATCACATCAAACAATTTGAATATCAATTGCAAACAGTACAAACAACACCATCAACAAGCAATTTGAATATCACATATAAAAACGTGAATATCAATGATCAATAACTCATACAACACCATCAACAAGCAAAATCTGAATCCACGTAAATATCAACATTATTATAATGAATAACACCACAGAAAAACTGAATATCATATATACAAACTTAAATTTGCACATGATGAATATCGGATAAACGAAATTAAATATCATATATACGAGCTCGCCGCCACCGCCTCGTTGTCCGTCGGAAATCGTAGGGTGCGTGTGGTCTCTGTGCGAGTAGTTGTACATCCATCCATTCAAAGATCTACATTGAATTAACAGTTTCTTGTTACAAGCCATAATCGAAAATCCGCGAGTGGAATCGCTAGGTTTACGAAACAATTCAATAGAAATGAAATCGAACCATTCCAAATATGAAAGAAACTTGAGATGGTGAAGGGGTTCGATTTCATTTCTATTGAATTGAACTTTATAGGTTGGGCAAGTTGATATTCCAAATATGGGAGTAGAAAACGTGGGCAAAGATGACCACCAGCGCAAACTGTATGGCTGCGTAAACCCACACGAATCTTCTCACCACTGGATTATGTGGAAGAACAAAACCCAAATAAGATTCAGCAAACCCAACACACAGCAGAAATTGTATTACAATTTACCCATGGCTGATGACGTCATAGATGAAAGCAAACCCAACACACATCAAAAAGGAAGAGATACAACAATTGCTCCAGTTCCCATTTTTGCAACCTATACAAGAAGTTGGGTTATTAACTTTATTATTATGTCATTATGTGATGACTCGTTAACTTACCAGAAGCTGCTCTAGAAAACAAAAGTAGGCAAGCATGATGACTATCACAAGAATTGGCACTTATGCCAATTGATCATGACGTGAATATTGATTTTGGACCTCTGGTTATACAGATTATGTTATTGTTCATCCGAAAAATCTCTTATATTCGGAGCTGTAAGAAAACCTGACGGAATCCTCTAATTGAGAATGACAGTAGCAATACAGAGGCTTGTTTTGGCACTGAACTATTGTTATAACTTATAAGCAAAGCAACATATATATGCAAATATGACTTTTCAATTATTCATACATTTTCGTGGCTACGTTACACCCTTGAAAGCTGTAGAAAGACTGTATCAGTACACACAAACGTAGAGCTCATCGACCAAAAAAAGAAATGACCACCAGAAGAAGATCGAGGGATGTGACAGAGAAGAGAAAAACCTTCCACCAAGGAGGGGAATAAATTGGATGAATGAATTGGTATACAAAGAAGATGAATAAAAAAAGGAACTAAAATTTTGCAGCTATTTTCTGCATCAGTTGTCCTTGTAATCTACATGGCCTCACCTCCTGATCACTATAAGGTTGAGAGTGCCTTTAATCTGTCAACAATCCCACCAAGCGGGTGCTGACTATTTCGTTATATGTTCGGTTTCCATGGACATTCGATCAGCTAGCTGAAAGGCAAGCAAAACCATCAGGTTTCTCAGGGGATATACGTATAATTGCAACAACTTTTTAGCATTGATATCCCTTCAAGAACAAACAGCATTCATATGTTTGCTTCCAGTGACCTATCATGAGAATACATTGAATGTGGCACCTTTTAATCACAAATTTAACCATTGTTATCCTCAAATTCTTCAGTGTTTGGCTTATAATGTTAAGAAATACCAAAGGCATGATCTATGTTGAGCCGAGAATAAAGTAATTTCATAGTTATACAGTCAAAAAGGGAGATGAAAGAATTACCACTGGTGAACTGGGAAGCTTTTCCATGGACGAACTATCGTTTCCTTTTCTAATTGATTACTTTCTCAATAAAGGCTTTTGGCAAACAAGCAGTCGCTGGTCGCTTCCATTCTGGAGGTCAATCACCCTTGCTTCCCACCGTATTAGTGCAGCATGCATACGTGCCATCTCAATTGCTCCAACACTATCGACAAAAACTGCCCATCCCTAGTAAGCAATCGTATTGTCACACAAGATATTTGATCAGAAGGTAATTCCAGGCCAAGTAGCAATTCATGTAAGCAAATAGAAGGAACAATAACAAATCAGAATATGAAGGAAAAATGAATGACCATGAAATTGAAAACAAAGGTGGAGTCACTCATTAGCCATACCTCAGGCCTTAAAATTCTATCCATCTCCAAGAACAAATCCGTCATGCTGCACTTCTCTGAAGTGATGTGTGATAGAAAACCACTTCCATGAAGCATGTCGTAGGTACGAGGGTATGTGGGGAAAGGTTCACACCTGTGGAGAGAGAATATGATATTCAATCCTCAGAAAATAATAAAGTACTGCCTTATTCCTGATATTTCATGTAATTTAAAGTCAAAAGCAACTGAGTTTAAGAAAAGAACATGAAGTGTGTCTTGTCATCAACTAGATGTGGAAGCTTTTTTTTAATGAACCAGATTTTCAAGCTTAAGACCAATAGAGTTGTACTTCTGTAAGAAACAATATCAAGTATTCTGTGTCCTTTTCCTTACCTACTTTTGTAAGAAGTACCTATCAGGTCCAATATTTAAAACTTTTTCCTCAACCCATAATGGGAAATCAACCAAGCTTTCTTTTAAATCCCTGAATTGTCAAGTTACCTTCACACAAATTTACACCTTCCTCGTTTCTTTTCTGTTGGAGCCAGACATCATATCAACATCTGGCTCTCTGAAGAGAGAAATGCACCATAAACTAAAGACAGCAGATAAACTATCAAATGAGCCACCATTAGAGAGAGGGAGGGAGAGAGAAGATTCCAGTAGTTGTCATTCCACTATGAAGTTGCATTAATAGCCTAGAAGAAATGCTTATAGAACAGGTGAAATGATTACCAATCATGCAAAATGCCAGCAAATCCTTGATCAAGTATAAGAGGAAGAGTGTTACGGCCCCCAGCTGGGATAACATTCATCACCCATGCTGACTTCTTTCCATCAAGAAGGGCAGCATTAAAACCCCCATAATGCGCATTCATGTCCATTACATTTCGCACCATATTATATGGAGGCAATGGGTCTTCATCACCAGGCCTCTTTGGATGGTCAGAGAATATCAGCGGAGAAAGTAAAGACCAGTAGTTTTTGAGGGCTGATTTCCAGTAGTCCCGATCTTCATAAAATTCTATAGGTCGTATCCCTGTAAAAACGAACATCGTTCAACACAATGGATAAAACTATGCCATAATCATATGTGAGAACAATAAAATATATTGTATTGTTTGAAGTAGGGGGGAATCACAAAAGCAAGAACATATTGGACTGATACTTTCCATGAACTTCAAGATCTTCTGGAGACAGTTGGGGACCAACAGACCTCTTGTCAATGGGTTTCCATCGTTGGCTATGAGTCCCACTAATACATGACACAAGGGGCTGATAATATGACTGAACATCATGATCATCCTTGCAAATTGGTATTTGGCCCTGCTTGCTGTTATATATATAGAAAAGACTATTATTTTTATTTCACTTAGGAATCATTAGAAAGAAAGAAGGCATCCACATAAAAAATAATAATTATCTTTTAGACACAGGCTATATAGACCAAAACTTCTTCAGACTTCAGTGCATAGGACTACTTCTATACTCACCTAGAGCAATCAGCATCGTTTGTTTTCTGCCAGATGAAAGTTCCATCTTGCTGCTCATGGAGCGTCCAACAAAGTTTATGGGTAAATTCTTCAACAGGTGTCAACATATTACCATTCATTATAGTCAACAAACTTCCTTGTGACTTCTCCGCTGGTGGGGTCAAAACGAAGTATCCCCCAGGCTTGAGTACCCGGTCCACTTCAATGATAAATTTTCCATCTGTTTTTTTAAGGGATTTTGTAGTGGGCAGATGTCAATATCCAGCACAAACAGATTGCTACTGAAACTAATATTATCCAGTGAAATTTGCAGCTTGCATTTTGATCCATATAGTCTACTACTCTACTAAATGTATTTTCATGACAGTTGCCTTACATCAATACTTATGTTTCAAACGAAGTAAGAAAACAATTCACCAGAAGAATAAACAGTTGGAATCTAAATAAATCAAGTACAATTATAAAAAGGGATTCATTCACATGAGAAAGGCATATATATGGTAGACATCCTTTCTCAATTGAAAGTATTACAGTAGTAGCAAATTCTGTTTCCTCCTTTTTTACTCTTCAAACTTAACCTTATAACTATTTGATTAAATAAACAACCCAATATAGTTAAAAAATACAAAATGATTAATCCTGTTAGTCCTTAAGCCAACTGTAGGTAGAAAACACATGGAAGTTTGTTATCAGTAGTAAGCTACAGTCGTAGGAAACTTTTCAATTCCCAAAGATAAGACGAAGATGTTACAAGAAACTGTTGCTAAATCCTTGACATGCTGAAAGGATTATGATGTGTCACAATCCACCACCTTGCACCTATGTTCTTATTGACATGTCAAGACTACTCTCAATACCAAATCAAGGCCCTTAAGCTATAAAAGACAAAAAATATACAAGCTCTAGCTCTCAAATATGAAGAGCCCTCAGACCTTACACAATAGCCTAAGTTTCTTCATATTTCTAGGGCAAGATGGTAAAGGCACAAATATCTTGATGTAAAAATTCACATTTTAAGTGATCCACAGTTCACAGTACACCTACTAGAGATTAGTGGATTTTGCAACAGGATTTTCTTGTATAAATATCAGTTATGATGGTAAGTCAGGGCACAATAAGAGAGTTTTAGACTCTCCTTCGTAATGCTTCCGCCTTCTCCAGATTGCCGAACTTGGCTTCTATCGCATAATTTTCCGCGTACGAAGGTTGTACGACATGTTAAACTACAAAGAAGGAAAGGATACCTTTTGCATCCCAGTCAATTCCACACTGTGCACAATGGACCATGTCAAATGACAATGATGGATATGGAAGCTGCCTTGAAGCAAAGTTTCCAACATGTGATGGTAGGCCTCTCTCTAGGGCCAGTTGAACTTGGCTACCAGTTACCTCATATGCAGCGATACAAACAGGCATCACCTTGAGAGAGACTAAACGAGCTCCAAAACTACCAAACCCACAACCAATATCTAGGACTGTCTGGACCTGCACTTGAAAAGAAATGTCTCACTAACTAGATGCAATCTTCGACGCTACATTTATCATGAAAATATGCTGATTATTAATGATGTTTTTTACTATAGTTTAGACCCTAGGAGAAACCAGTGAATCATATTCGGCAGTGCCAATTGCTTATCTCAGTCAAGTTACCGAAAAAACATGCTTTTCCTGAAAAGACTTACACCAGCTTGGAGAAAACCAGATTCGCTATCCTTTCCTATCATATCTGCAACTTGGCGAGCATAATCCTTGACACCATCAAAGATCAGTGCATCATCAGAGTGAAATGCTATTTGGTTCTCTTCAAGTAGCATCATCCTACACTTGATTTATAAAATAACTGAGTCCCTATCCGCACGAAATTGTCAAAGAAACAGGCATTACTCTCCTCAATCATATGGTAACTTCTGTGAAAATTTAAGGTACCTCTTCGTCATGCTTCCAGAAGAGAGGAATTGGTCTTTGGTAATCTTCACATTTCCACTCCATATCACATCTCTACCAGCAGGCCACTTCAGTGGGATCTTATAGTCCTTTGGAGGCCGAACCAGGCAACGCTCTTCATTCCTTGATAATTCACAGTGACGATCAAACTCATCACCATCCTTTAAGCCTGCCAATTGATTTGCAGTCAAATTATAACATGGCACATAGTGTTCCCTCTCTCTCCCACAAAGAGGAAGGTCCTTCTGCCTGTTCCTGACCCCCGCAGAGAGAGCTCTTAAATCAAAATAATCAACCACTGCATGTTCCTTGAGCTTTCTATAATTGGTGAAAAAGTCAGGTACAGGAGAAGTAGTTACATGATCAAATTCTTTCGTTGATGAGGATCCTAACAGAAAAACCAACGCAACGAGGGCAAGAATCGTCAACAGAACCCGCAGCCTGGGCAAAAAGACAAGTAAGCGCTTCTTAAACCAAGAGCTTCTCATGTCCAATTCGTATAATCCACTTCAAAAAATCGTCCCAAACCACTGAAGAGATGAGAACAGATGATGACAAATCTCCTAGAATTGCGAAAACCATAACCGCATCAACCAAAACAAGCCACAAATATAAGAGCAAACACCTACAAGCCAACAACAACAAGCATCAGCTCAGTTCGTAAGTACGGATTTCCACAATGTGCACAGATCTCACTCAAGAAGATCAAACTACACAAGTATATACGGTTGCATCAACACAAATTTCAGAAATAGAAACTCTTACAGTTCCAAAGAAAAACTTAAAGAAACATCATTGAATTGAATAACAAATTATTCAAGCTCGGAATTTGTTGCAGCAAAAACAAATTCAAATCTCGAACAGAGAACAAACCTAAATTTTCTTTTAATTTTCCAGCCCTCAAAACAGATCACATACACTCTCCCACCCCCACGTCCACGCAGTCAACTTTCTCTTTCCCGGTGACTTCACTGCTTGAATTGCAAAATAATTATACGTCAGGAACAACGACAGTCGGATTCGATGTCCTCGAAATTCAGAAACCAACCAAAAAGAACCACACAAAGCGGAAAGATACGACAATCAGAGAATGGCGATTGAGTATTAAAGAGAAGCGACAGCGCGAGAGAAGAATCGCGCGACACGGAGTTGAGGAGGATTCAGCAATGGCAATTGGCAAAAGCAGAGGGAGAGAGAAAGTAAAAAAGATCCAGTAATTTCGGTTTTTTCCGCTAATATGGAGAGGGTGGCAATTAGCCTCTGTTTGGCTTCATTTGTTATTACTTATAAAAACATTTCTATAAAAACCTATTTTTATACAAATAAATTGTTTTTAATTTTTTTCTACTTCTCATACTTTTCTAATACACTACACACATACCCTACCTTATTCAAGGCAAATGCAAACAACAGGGAAGGCGCTCATTTTGGTTTCCTACTAATTATTAGTAGTGGAGTACCCTTACATTGTACAGGTGAATAATTTATAAAATCATGAATAATTATTATTGATTGAATTAAATTATGTTATATTTAAGTAGTTTTAAAAAAAATATCTTATTGATATTGTTTAAGAATTATATAAATGGAATATTGAAATAACATAAATTTGTTATTTAAAAGCAATATGTTCAATATTTCATTTTTAATTATATACCTTGTATAAATGTATTATATTTTATTTATATTTATTCTCCTACAGTAATCCTTTTTATTTTTAGGAATTGAATCATGTGAGAATGATTTATATGGTGTAAAATGATAATGATCCTATAGCTCTTGGATGGAGATAAATTCAAGGGCTTGGATCACACTTTCATTAAAAGGGGCATGTGTCATGCACATGACCCCTTGGTCAAACTTTTCTTTGTCGATCAACGCCGGTCACCAGCGGTCAACTCCGGTCACCGGCGTTTGACCCCCAATTTTTATTTTTTATTTTCGGGCCCAATTTTTTTTTGGCAAAATTTTCATTTTTTGGGCCAAATATTTCTATGCACATTCATTGCCAAAGTTATGCACATTCCATCAGAATTTCATGCACTTTTGAAAAAAAAAGCAATGCATGTTAATAAACTAAATGAATTTCTCATCTAGCACATTCCATCAGAATTTCATACACAATTCTGCCAATGGGTTTTTTGTTGTTTACGCAGTCTCCACGCCTTATCCTTTGCATTCCACAATTTTTTTTTTGGGTTTTTTTGCATATGTGTATGTTCTTGCTTCATGATCTATAGTGATCAATGTAAACCACTCAGTAAACATGGTTTGTTTTACTTTCTCCCTTTCGAGTAATGCTGGTAAGCTTTGTGCATCGCGAAGGGTGATTGAATTCTGATCTGGCAAACGAAAGGTCAACCTTATGACAGAAGGTTTCCAATAGTGAATATCGAATGCAAAAATCCTCCATGAAGCTTCACATGCAGATAAGTATCTACATTCTAAATATTGCTTTATCTCATCCACTTCTATATCTTTATTTGAGCCTCTCTGATTCGATGTATTGTCATTATGCAGAAACAGTGTAGTTGCTCTATCAGGACCTTTGCTGATGTATTTGAAAAGGTATTTAATGGCCATTGATCTATTGCACCATTCAACATTTATTTGTGCATGATATTTCAGCAGTAGGTAGCAGTTATATGGTACCACATGTCTGTAATCAAGGTTTGTGTTTCCCTTTTTCACAAACACACCATTGTTTCTGCGCCTATACATTGGAAAACCATCTTCATCAACCATTGATCCTGAATAAAATGCTTTTGGAAAATTTTTGTTACATTCTCCGTTAATCATGCACGGTGAGTTCTTGTTTCCTTCACCGCATGGCCCATGCAACATGTGTTGAATTCCGATTTTATTGTCTACCACATCTTTGTCTTTGCATGAGATTTCTACAGACATTATTTCATCAATGTCTGCTGATGTCTTTGCCTTGCTGCCTTCTTGTATCCATAGTAGTATATGGGCATGTGGCAATCCCCTTTTTGAAATTCTTTTGTGTATACAGGTGTAAAATAAAAGTAAGGATTAAAGGCCGTGAATAAATGGTAAAATGTTGTGATCAAGTTTTATATGATAATTAGTATAAGTAAAACATACCACTAAGAAAGAACATAATGTATCGGCAGTTGTGTTGCCAAATATTTCATGCTTCCAAATGTCCTTCATGAGTTGTCCTAACTTGGTCTTGGAAACTCTAGTCATTATCTCGAGTATGTCATGATGATTCTATCCTTGTATTTCTGATAGCATTTCATCTACCTCTAGCCATCTTAGATTAACAGTGAATGTAATGAAAAGGGAATGATTCCCAAATGCCCTATAGAGGGTCATTGCATCCTGGTAGTTCTGTATCATGTACCTTAAGCTGCTTGTAAATGTTGATGATAGATTAATTCTTTTTCCAACTGATTTTGCTTCAGTGTCTCCTTTTGTACCCTTTTGTATTTGCATCACATATGTTGATGTACACGCAATTCATTTTGATTGAGTTTAATCCACCGTAACTTTTGTTTTTTCATAGTAGTGCAAGCATCGACTAAGTATTGTTGATATAATTAATGCTAATGAGGTTGTTCATATTATTTTTTTATTTGATAGAAATATATAATAGGCTAAGCAGAATCAAATTCCAATTTAAAAAGAACAGATCCGTCATATATTTGATAGAAATATATGACGGATCTGCATGATCCATCATGGACGGATCAAGCAGATCTGGTTCATCGCATTTGTTGTTGTTGTTTTTGTTGATGTTGTTTTTGTTGTTGTTGATGTTGTTGTTGATATTGTTGTTGATATTGTTGTTGGTGTTGTTGATGATGTTGATGTTGTTGTTATTGAGGGTGTTGTTGTTGATGTTGTTTTTGTTTTTGTTTTTGTTGTTGCTGCTCCCCCTAAAGTTTTTTTTTTTAATATTTCAGATGGAAAACGAAACAAGATCTGCACGTCACAGAAGGTGGAACGTTGTACGTGAGGAACAAGAACAAGTAGACGATCGTATAGTATATCGAAGGAGGCAGAAGAAATCCAAAAAAAAGTGACGAAGCAGGACCGAGTACGAACCGTGACCCTCTTGTTGTATCGGTGTATGCAGACCCGGTACTCGACAACACGACGCTTAATGATCCACCTATATACCAGAATGTGGGAAATTTGGTAAGTAACTTTACATATTCTTAAACTTGTCGGTTAATTAATATTTTTTCTAATAATTTATTTTATAGGATCCGACATGGTATTTACCTTCTATATCTGAGGAGCGTAGTGGTTGGTACGTACCTCCTACACCTCAGGAGCCTAGTGGTTGGCCTATATGGCCAGGAGGTATGAGTGGGCAAGCATATTGGCCCGCTCAACAGCCTCATTTCGAGAAACCAGCGGAGGAACAAGCTGCTCCTACACAACGTAGAGAGCCTAGGTAGTGTAGAGAGCCTAGGCAGGATAGAGAGCCTAGGCAAGCTAGACAGGTTGGAGGTCAGGATGTTGTCGATCCCAAGTTGATAGGACCTGTACCGGGAGGTCCGGAGATCCCAGACCTGTTATTTAGTTTCACTGCCCACACTGCATATTTCATTTATCAGGGCATTGTAAGTTATCAAAACTTGAGCCTGCTATTAAACTATTTTTTTTTTGTATCTAACATGTTCTTTTTATAGGAGCGAGAAACTCTCACGTTTCAGCTCAGACAAGAGCAGCTAAGAAAATGGAGGCTTGACGATGACTCTACATGGTGTGATCTTGCCAGAAACAACGGCATCACACATTTGCAGGACCTGATGTACACTTATGTAGATTTGCCTTTGATTTATGCATTTCTGGAGCGATGGCAGCCAGAGACAAATTCATTTCATATGCCATTTGGAGAGATGACGATCACTCTCCTGGATGTGTACATGATTTTGGGCCTCAAGATTGATGGGCACGGAATGGGATTTCCTCTCCAGGATCGCAGCAAGGGTAAAAATGAATTGTACAATCAACAAGCGATGAGGGCAATACAGTTCTTTTCCTTGACGGAAGAAATGGCTAAACATGGTGTCACTGCAGACAACCTGAAATATCACTGCTTGAACAATGACTTAGATGATGATGAGATCGCGTCTGGTTATTTGTGGTACCTGATGGCCTCGACCCTCTTTCCAGACAAGTCCCAACACATGCTGCCCATGCCTTATGTGATCTATGTGAGTGACATTGGTGATACTTGTAATCTTTCTTGGGGTTCTGGCACATTGGAATTCATGTATCGGTCATTGGACGAGTGTTCACGGCATGAGTGTCGTTAGATGTCCACCTGCTACACTTTGTTGCTGGTAAGGATTTTGTTGCATATTGTTTTTATATAATTTAATTACATTTAAGATAAGGTTGATATGTTAACCATGTTATTTATGTACAGGCTTGGATCTATCTATACTTCTCTAGCTTTCGCCCACAACAAAATCCCTGCTTCGAAGACGTTGTGCCATATGCCAGCCGATGGAATCCTGTGCATACTCCTAGTAGGCAGAGAAGAAACTACAGGGAAGAGTTGGATTTAATGCAAGCTAGGCATGCAAGTATCATACGATGTAGTTTATTTCTCATATTAATGTATTACAATTGTGTAATACATTAATTGCACCCTTTTTTGTGTAAGAGTTGGAGATAATTGCACCTTTTTTTTGTGTAGGTTGACTGGCAGCCCTATGGCTACGTTAATTACAACATCCCGGCGTTGGCTCCTGCCTTTTTTCATGGGGTCATCTCTTTCATGAGAATTACCGAGCCCTATATGCCGGATCGGGTATCGAGGCAACTTGGAGTGGTATAGGGGATTCCCCGACCAGTTATAGAGCCCATCAAAGCGCATAGACATCCCAACATTAGGAGATATATAGTGCAGTATGACCCCGCTTCAAACTGGAGTTGGGATACAAGAAGTCAACACTCCATCTGGATCACACATATGGGCCTTCTTGCTTTAGAAGGGTATGAGTGTAGTGCCGACTACATGGAGTGGTACATACCTCGTACACACCCATGTGTCAGGCCTCAGGATGCTGGCATCAGAGATCATGTCCAGGTAAAAAAATGTGTTGGATATTTGTTTTTACTTTTCTTATACAATTAAACCGATTCTTTTTAATTTATACGTATTTCTGTAGGTCATTGGACAAGCATTCCAGCGTCTAAATCCTTTCTATGATGCGGAGGAAGAACAATTCTACAACATGCGCGCTACTGTGCGACACTGCATCCAGGACTTCAGACCCTACGAGCATGGCAATGATGAGGAGGACGAAAATTAAGTGCATTCAAGTTTTCAATTGCTACTTTGGTTGTATTTTAGGGAGTGTCGCACCGTTTATGGAATTGTAGTTTCTTGACTAGTTTTATGATGATAATCAAACTAATTTGCATGTCTTTGCCATAACTTTTATATCGCACATTTGATACTTTGTTGTTAATTGTTGGTCGATGCAATAGATCTCCACAAATACCCTTCAAACATGGCAATGATGAGGGTGGCACATAGTGGTCCGTCACGCGTGGTTTGACTTCGTTCGTCAAGGCCGAAGCCAAAAACTGGCAAATAGCTGTATACAGCTGTATACAACAGTTGTCAAACACCTGATTATTAGCTGTCAAACACCTGGTTATTAGCTGTCAAACACAACGCCTCTCTCCTTTCACTATATAAGAAGCATTAGGTCTACTGTTAGAAGCCAAACACTACAACAAATAATGGCATCTTCATCAAAATCATCAACAAATGCAAATAGGCTATGCTACTATAATTTTAAAGCCGTTGTCCGATCTTGGGATTTGCAATGGAACTACGGGAGAAGGTATTGGGGATGCCCAGAAGATACATGTCGTTTCAGGGAGTAGATTGATCCAATGTACGAGGAGAAGGCACATGCGGTTATTCAACAACAATGGTAGGAAAAACAAGATCTTGTTAAGGAAAATCAAGATCTGGTTAAAGATCTTGATAACATTCGTAGGTATAACTTCAATCTACTAAATGATGTACATCGTAGGTGATTCATGTCGTATCTTTTGTGTAATATGTACTATCAACCTTTGTAGGGAGCAAGCAAATTTAGCAAAGTAGAGATATCATATGAAGCCAACGTTCACTAGAGACTACCTTAATTTCTTCAAACGCTAAACCAGCATAATGAACAATTTGTATTGTCTTCAACAATATTGGTCTGTCACGTACAAATTCTATTGGTTCGTCACGTACATATTGTATTGGTTCGTCACGTACAGATTGTATTGCTTCGTCACATACAGATTGTATTGGTTCGTCACGTACAGATTGTATTGGTTTGTCACGTACAGATTGTAGTGGTTCATCACGTACAGATTGTCCTAAACCGTGCCTCTTTACAGAAGATAAATATACGTCTCATTAAGGGAGCACGGTCTAGGGCACGGTTTGTTGCAAACTGTGCCTCTTTACAAAAGCTAAATTTACATCGCGATGAAATTTATAGTTGACTCCTAAAAAACCAATTTGGGATTACGTAAAAGTTATACTTCTAAAAATCCATACAGAAAATAGAATATTAAGTTGCCCTAACAATATCTTTACAATGTGCGATTACAATAATATTTAAGTCGGCTTGCGACCTCGTCTCTTTCTTCTGGAAGGTCCATACGCCATCAGCTGAGTAGTGAATGGATCATACAGACAAGCAGCAGAGGCATACTTTGCATGCTCTCACATGACAAATACTGGAGGCAACGGTGATGCCTCTGATAGGGCCACCTACAAAAGAATGGAGAACGTATTCACTTGCCTAGTTAATGAGTTCAAATAATGAATAAAAATTGATTAAATGATTAGTAACATACCAAAATAAAATGACTCTCCTTCTGAACATGGCAGATGCATATCGTCTTTAGCTTAGCACCCCCGGGATGATGTGGAACCGCTTGCAAAGGCAAGTAAGTAGCATTCATAGCACCCAGCACGACAACTGCACAATTGAATGCAGAAGTGACCAGACAACCCATATCTGGAATCACCATCCAAGTATTCTCCGGGGCCATCCCATCGTCAAACCATGTAAGTTGTTCTAGTACTGTATCCAGCGTAATCGGAAAGAGGCAAGTCTGAGCATACAATGGAAAGATTTCTTTCACCTTATCAATCATGGATTGTCGGACGATCCTCCATTGTTCCTGCCCAATGCCTATTTGATATGCAACGGCTCTGTATCCACAGTTTCCATCACCAACAATATCAAAGTAACCGTTTATGTGTTCGTGCATACACGACGGAACTATATCCATATACGGTTCAAAATCTTTAATGAAGGACTGTGGAGCATGAAATGGTGGTGGAAACATTTGACCCACTGGATTCTTGGGAGCTCTAACCTGATATGGCCTCAAAGGAGTGATAGGAGCTGTAGGGCTTGGTGAATGTGTACTAGTGGGCTTTGGTGGCCTACCTCGTTGCTTCTTGGGAGGTGTCCCTTCCATATCTTTGTCTGTGTATTCCCATGAAGAAGGATGTCTTTTAGTGTTATCTTTGTTTGGAGCTCCCATTGGTCGTCCCTTATGCCTCACAATAGCCGGCTCTTGTAGACTGGTCCCCTCGGGGCGAGCAATGTCGTAAAGTCGCGAGACACATTTTTCTTGATCATCAGCTGACAAATTGTGGAACTCATCCGTATAAAATTGATCCATCAAAGATCTAGCGACTTTGCGCTTCACCTCAGCCTCACCTTCGTCTTACACTTCTGACAAACTCAATTGTCTCCAAAAAGGATGCAACCTTGAAAGCTTAATATGGATTGAACTCGTCACATATCTAGCGATATCATGCATACACGGCAATCCATCTCTCACCCTCATCTGGCATGTGCAGGTATTGTCATGAAATGGATCTTTCCCTTTTATGTATTCCTCAGTCAAGCGGTCAAGTGCAACCTTAGATACTTTGTACTTCAACAGCTTGAAAACATCAGCCCCAGTCACAAGCATCATCATGTTCGGTGCACTCTCGTTGAAGGTCCCCTTGATTTCCTTCACTTGGTTAACCATCTTTGAATGATATTGACCGAATATCGTGTGTAGACTGCCATGTGGAGTAGTTAAGAAGTCTTTCAAACTAGAATGTGCTCATTCAACCCTATATTTAGTACAAAAGAGTTTAAAGTTTGATCATAGAATAATGTTTCTGTTATCAAATGAGACGTGGCCACTAACCTGTTTGTCGTTGACGTTCCAAGCGTGAAAACAGTATCTATCCAAGCTGAAACAAGTCTTTCTCTGTATGGGATGAGCCATCTGTTTCTTACATACTGAAGTAGACGTGGCCAAACTCTCCATTTCGACTGAATTCTACGCAACTCCATCTCATACTCGGAAACAGTTGTTTGCTTGAATAAATTATAGTATGCATTTGCAAATCTTGTACCCAAGCTTTTATCCTTCATCTCCTTCCTAACATTGTCCTCTATGTTCTTCTTCACATGGCGCCTACAGAGGATAAACTTGGCACTTGGAAAGAGTTTATCTAATGCATTCATCAAGGCCTTTTCACGATCTGTCACTAGGCATGTCGGTGTTACTTGACACTTTGAGCACATTTTAAGAAGTTGTTGTGCGGCCCACACGTAGTTGTCTTCTGTCTCACGCTATAGAAACGCCCCTGTCACATTATAGTTCTTCCATGTAGACGTGACTCCTATTATTTCGAGGAAAGGCAAGTCATACCTTCACAAGAAGATGTGTCATGCATAATGAATAAACATATCAACAAATAGATGTAGCAAGTAGATGGGTTACACTAACCTGTTAGTGCTGTATGTGGAATCTAGCAAAAGGACGTACGGAAATGCCTTTAGGAGTTTCATGGAATCTGGACTGGCAAAGAAAATGTCGGTGATCTTATTCGTCTTTGGATCCGACCTATGCTCCACAAAGTAGTTGTTCTCCTTGCACTTATGGAAGAACTCTTGGACCACAGTTCTTCCTTCCATCCCACTATGTCGGACGTTGTACACTTCATTGTAAATCTGATTTATTTTAGTGCAGTTGTTCGGGTCCTAGTTAAGTGTTGTTGCAATCTTTGATGGTTTACTATGATTTTCTGTCATGATGTGGCTAAAACCTACCTGCAAGTTTACCTCAATCTCATATCTTTCCGGCCTAGTTCACTGGTAGCGTTTCAATTAATGTTACATTGGTCTCTGTGGGATCGACACTTGACTACTACAACTGATCCCGTACACTTGCAGGTAGGTTTTAGCCACATCAAGTTTTTCCCGCCTGTCACGCGGGTGACCCGGGTTCGATCCCCGGCAACGGCGGGAAAAACTTGATGTGGCTAAAACCTACCCGCAAGTGTACGGGATCAGTTGTAGTAGTCAAGTGTCGATCCCACAGAGACCAATGTAATATTAATTGAAACGCTACCAGTGAACTAGGCCGGAAAGATATGAGATTGAGGTAAAACTATAACTAAGCTAACAAATAATGACAAATAAAACAAGATAAAACAATGGGATAAATGTGTCTAAGGTTAAGGATCCCCACAATGGTGTTTCGGTAGATTCTAAACAATATCTAATTAGATTTCAATATGAATGTCATTTGAAGGTCCCACTATCTAATATCAACACTACCTCTTTTCAGACGAATAGTACATGTACCTAAACTCGACTAGCAGTCACTTTCGCACAAAGATAATCTCATTAAGATCCATTAAGTCCTGTATAGATCAATGGACAAGTGGAAACAACATTCGCTTTCGCGCTCAGCGGAATCTACTCATCCAAGAATCTATTCGATAGTCAGGTACCACAAGAGGATTAAGTCACTTTCGCGCAAATAATCCTCAAGTTCTATCCTAGGGATATATTTAGCATCAATCTCCTATTATCATTTTCTCCTTTCGGTCTCAAATTCCAATAGAAATCCCAATTACAAATCAATTAGGTCATTAAGCATCCTAGGATAGAATCAAATCACATATTCATTCAATCAAATACCGCAATCAAACCTACCTAATTCACCATTGGGATCACTCAACCTTAGAACTAGGAATTTAACTAAGCATGATTGAAGATAAACAATAGATCAAACCAACCATCGATATATATGAATTATTCATTAAAAAACAAGAGATAAGAAAACTTAGTCTCAATGATGAAATAATCCAAACGAAGGTTAGAGCATTAGGAGCAATCTTCAATCCATGCCAAAGCTAAAATCCTCATGAAATACACCCATGTCTGTGGCCGAAGACTGCCGAACAAAAGCTAAAAACAAAAGCTAAAAAAGAAAAGAAGACAAAAACTAAAACTAAAGCTACGTACCATAAAAAACAAAGAAATGAAACTCCCCCCTCTAAACTCAACCTCCCCCCATCCGTAACTCCTCCCTCTGCTTACGTAACCCCCTTTTTTAATCAAACTTCTTTAATTCTCCTCAATTCCACTCAGCCATCCGTCCTCCTCCAATTCAAACAAGGTCTGCACCAATTTGTTGTGGGCCGGCCCAATTTGTTGCATTTGCTTCTGGGAATTCATGTGTCCCACTTCCACTTGGGCTTGTATCTTGGGCCTTGACAATTGGTCTCGTAAGTTCCTTCTAAATTACACCTAAAATAACTGAAATTATAAAAGTACGAGTGTAGACTCCGAATACAAAATAATGCAAAATTAATAATAAAAAGATATAAAATATGCATGCAAATGAACTATTCTAATATGCAACTAGACTCCTAAAATATGTATAAATTAGGTGTTATCAAATCCCCCAAGCTTAAACATTGCTTGTCCTCAAGCAAGAACATAGTTCAAAATTCCACAAAAAATACAAAGGTTCTCTCTATCCAATCAATACTCAAGCAAGTCCATGAAAACTTAAATATTTAGCAATGTAATCATCAAAGCATGCAAATAATCACTAAAGAGACAAGTTAGTTCATCCACTCTAGACCTCACTTAGAATAAAAAGAATAAGAATCACTCTCACTCATGTGTTTAGGATATAGTGTTTCGCTCAAATCTCAACTTTGAAAACTCATCTACCATAAGCTTGCATCAGTGTCTTAAATCACCACCACAAGGGACCTTATGCATGACATAAATCAAGAGAACTTTTATTGGGTTGTAATGGGGCCAGGTAAAAACAAAGGTATGGATACAATTTGGCCATGTGGTGCTAAATCCGGGAAAGAGGAACTAACCAAGACTACACCAAACTTGAGGATTTCTCATACCATTTTTTTCAACAAAATGCCCTTATTCTTGGCTTCTTCTTTTTTTCTCTCTCTCTCTCTTTTTTTTTTCTTTCTCAAAGCCACAACACTTCCAACCATACCGAACCATACATATAACTCCTCCAAGCTTGGCTTGCAACCATAAAAACAAACAAATAAATCATCCTAATTCCCGGATGGGTAAAAGGCTAATCATTAAGCTCAGGATGTTTTTGTGGAGCTTCCAAAATAATAGGCTAATTAGGCTCAATGGGCTTCAAGCTGAGGAAAAATATATAAGGGTGGTAAAGGAAAATAAAGACTAATGAAAATAATGCCTCAATCATTTTTATATCATGCACAAGAGTCATAAACGTGACCTCAAAATAAGTTCTAAACGCAATTTCTAGAGATAAAGCAACCAAAGCGAGAATCACACACATGAAAAGAAAGAGAGGACTCAGTTATGCACAGTCCTAAGGATCAAAATCTCACGGGTCATTTGTCTAGAATATCAGTCCTAACAAGTCTCAATAAATGACTAAATACATACTCTAACTCAAACATCAAAAAAATATAAAAAATCTCATCAACATGCTTAAAATCAATTAGAATATCAACAACCGAAATATTTCAAGGGGAATTTCGCAAGACAAACAAAGCAAAGCAAAGCCCGGGAATTATATCAAACACCTAAAATGCAATGCATGAAATGTTATGCAAAAGTGAAAAAAAAAAAGAAAAAAAAAATCACTAAATTGCAAACAAAGCCTACACATGGAATTATCCCTTGCAAATGATCTAAACTAATGTGCAACTAGACTCCTAAAATATGCCTAAAATGGATGTTATCAAATCCCCCAAGCTTAAACCTTGTTTGTCCTCAAGCAAGTACATAACTAATGAGTCCACAAAATATGCAAGGGTTGTTTCAATCCAAGAGACAAGTGAGCAATGACCATGAAAGTCCAAACAAATGACAACTTCTTTCCTAACATGCTTCTCAATCAATGACAAGATAAAATTAGTTCTTCTACTCTAGACCTCACCAAGATAATAAACAAAGTCTACACATGGAATTATCCCTTGCAAATGATCTAAACTAATGTGCAACTAGACTCCTAAAATATGCCTAAAATGGATGTTATCAGTACTCACAACTATTGAAATTACCTTAAGAAAGTGTTTGTTTTGGGTTAAGAACAACTCAATCATATACATTCACAAGAAAGAACCATAAAAAATCTAAACTTTTACTAACATGTAAAGTAAAAGCTTAAAAAACATACCTCATTGTAATTGTAACTCCTTGAAACATCTTCTCCACCATTGAAGTTGGAAAAATCATCTTCATTTGCCATGGAAATGAACTCTTTGAAGATGATGAGAATGGAAGATGTGTTGTGGGAGGGAAAGGGAAGAGTGATGAAGAGGTTTAGGGTTTAATTTTGGACGTAATATTGATGAGATTTGACGGGGTAGTTAATGTAGTTAGGTGGGAACAAGTAACATTCAATTTTCTGGTTTAGAGGTTCGTCCGTCACGTACCATATGAATCCGTCCGTGACGGACCAAGTTGATCCGTGCGTCACGTATGAATTCATTTGGTCTGTCACGGACGGATGCATATGGTCCGTGACGGACGAACCAGTGCGTGAAATAGGAATTTTGCCGGTGCCTGAAATAGAAATCGTGTTTTTCTATCCTATATTTTCAGAATTTATACGATTAATAAATTTATAGAAATTAAAATGTTTATGTGATTTATTTTACAATATCTGATGCTAACTGGTCTATTCATTTTTAGAAAGACACTAGTATATGTTCCCGTGTCCAAAATGTTTGGTTAAATATAAAATATATATTTCATTATAAATGATTCCTTAAACTTTATCAAGCCAATAACCTAAGCAATAAGTAAAATAAATAACAAAAATATAAGACATAAACTAAAACAATCATATAAAATAAAATAAAGTTTAACTAATTAGTAGGTAAATCATAAAAAATACTTATTATTTATAAATTATATTCATATTGAAAAAGATTATAAAAATAAAATCATATATAGTTTGAGTGGAAATAGTACGTAACTAATGGATAAATGATTTGTCGTATCTTTATCAAATATGATAATAACTTATTTATTAATGATTTGAGTTAAATTAGTAGGCAAGACCGATACTTTATCAAGGGTCCGGTTCCGGTGAGGACGGTGCTTCATGATAGGATTGAGGATGTATGAGAGAAGAGGAAAAAATTAGAGGGAAAAACAAAAAAAATGGAGTGAACAGTGGCGGAGGCGTGCGCCCTTATAGGGAAAAGCTTCAATTCGGCCTTGCAGTACAATTGCCGAATTTTTCGCGAATAATTCGGCAAAAAAAATTCCAATTTTTCCCAGAAAAATCGATTTTGTGTGCATATCATATAACGTGTGTGTACATATCAGATGCACTGTTGTGTGCATATGTTACTATGTGTGTGTATATGGTTTCTGAAATTGTGAATGCCTTTAACATAGTGTTTATGCTTAGAGGACTTGTGTGCACATCAAATAACCTGTGTGTGCACATCCATTATACTGTTGTGTGCATACTCCGTGTGTTCATATGGTCTCGGGTCGTGTGCATACCCGAAAACAAGTGTTGGTATGCACACATGTGTGTGCATACCAAATAACTTGTTGTGTGCACATCCATTATACTATCGTGTGTAGACCCCGTGTGTGCATATGGTCTCAAGTCATGTGCATACATGGAAACAAGTGTTGATGCACACAAACCATGTGTGCATACCAAATAACATGTCGTGTGCACATCCATTACACTATCGTGTGCATACCTCGTGTGTGCATATGGTCTCAAGTGTTGATGCACACAAACCATGTGTGCATACCAAGTGTGTGCATATGGTCTCAAGTGTTGATGCACACAAATCATGTGTGCATATCAAATACTCGTTATGTGCATGTCAAATAGACTATTGTGTGCATATCATCCACCTTGTTGTGTGCATATCCACTACGTGCGTGTGCGTATCAAATATAAGCCCAGGAATCATGTGTTCATACCGCAGAAATCATGTGTTCATACCCAGGAAATCATTCACCTTGTTGGTTATATGTGCAGACACACTTTTTCGCATATGCACACAGATGTGTATTTGATATGCACACATGTCTCTAGCATTAACAACTGTTCCCAGACATGCACACATTCTGAAAACCACATGCACACACCGAGCCTAACATATGCACACATACGTTCTGACATATGCACACAACAGTGTATTTCATATGCACACAAAATCGATTTTTTTTGCAAAAATTCGAATTTTTGAAAAATATTTTCCGAAAAATTCGCTAATAATTCGACCGGGCCGAATTTTTGGACACCCTTGGTGCATCTGAGTCCTGACACGGGGAGCTGTCCTCATTTGAACTTTTCCCTTAGATGAGGGGGAATAAATATTTTAACTTGTGTTTTATTTTATTTTAAAAGTATTAATGATATGTAGGCCTAATGGTATAATAAGAAAATTGAAGGCTTTCATTTTTGGTTTCCCTTGCATTTTTTTGTTTTTCTTTGTCATTCATTTATTGTTGAGCATAACCTAACTTTTATATAGACTGGGTCCATAACATTTTTAAATCAATTTTATTTATAGATTAGTTTATATTGGGTCCATAACATATTTAATTCAATTTTATTTATAATTAGATTAGTTTATATTTTTAATATATTAGTATACTTTATACAATTTATACAATCAAATTTATCGAAATTTAGGATCGGTTTTTAAATAGCGAAATGATATATATAAGGTATTCCATTATACTCTACTAATTACTATGTTATTTATGTAATCTGAGATGAAACAAAATTACTTTGTGAACTTTATAACAAAAGTTGTATAATTATATCTCATATCAAATAAATATATAAGTAGATTAAGCATTCACTATTTAGGTGTTATTTCAAGTGGATATATTGAGCTAGTACAAAGCCAAAGTGTTGAATTAATTTGATTTTTGTTCTCCTCATTTACATGTATGTCGAAGGATATTTGTTGGTTTTCCAACTCATCTTTAAAAACATATTTATAAAAAAATGTATTTAAATGTGAGCATTGATAAATAATAGGTTTAAAAAAGACGGTTACCAAAATTAATTAAATGCATTTTTATTAAAATAGAAGATTAGAGAAAATTGGTTTTATGTAAAATAGATTTTAATGTAAAATAAAGAAAATTGTGTAAAAAAGAGGTATTATATGTGACAAATATGTGAAATTTTATATATAGATTAGGATTTCAATTTTGTTCCTGGCTCTTCATCGTCTCCTCTTTAATTATCATAATTTTTTTCATTAATTGGAGCCAGGTAAGGTTTAATCATGGTTGATGGCTTCCTAAACATATTAGAGCCAGATATAGACTTAGATTATTGCAATGAGCCTCAAAAATGTTGGCCCAGACTTTGGGCCCATTTAAGGATACTATAGAAGGTCATATCAAGTTGGTCTAGCCTTTGGACCCATTTAATGACCTCGAAAATGTTGGTTTTGTCATTCAAAATTAGCATTCAATGACCTAGAATGCTAACTTTTAAACATATATAGATGTCAAATATATTCCTTATGAATGATTTAAATGTATAATTTAAACTTAAATGAAAAGATGGTGTGTTAAAATTCATATTTTCCTTTTAAGTTGTCCCAATAAAATTAACTTTAAATGAAAAGGGATATTGAATATTTTCTTTCCAAAAATAAAATGAAATCTTATATTAATTGATCACCTTTCTTATCTATAAATAGGGCATAGCTTTAACCTAAAAGGACACAACTCTATTCGCTTCTCTTCTTCTTCACGCCGCTCTCTCTCTCTCTCTCTCTCTCTCTCGGTTTTTCTCTCTCGCAGCCATAAAACTCAATCAACTTCTGAATACCTCCGTTTATACGTCGGTGTCGGATTTAGACATATCAAATTGCATTTTCTTCTTGTTTTTGTATTCTACATTGTCATATGAAATAACATCGCCTGAAGCACAATGACGCGCCCTCACACGCCGTCTCAATGCTAGGTAGTCGAAAACTTTTCGCCAGGAATTTCTGGTCGACGGTATTAAGGATTTTAATTGTTAATAATAGTTCTAGATCTTATTTTGATTTGAAATGTTAACAGCATATTTTACATATAAATATGTAGTTGTATATGAAATATTGTAGCTTTTAGATATCGTTTGGTATTTTTTAAAATTGTTAAAATATAACAGTTCGTTGGATGATTTGATTTTGAGTTCATGAAACGTTTTGCTTATAACTTATCAATGGTTTATCTTATACTATTGGATATTTAGTATGATAAACTAGGACATGTTTATGAATGTTTGGAACTGGTTTTACCCCTAAATGATTTGTTTTAAAGTTTTAGGTATTTTTACAATGTGACATTGCAGAATCTGCGAACCCGAATTAAATAAATTGTTAAGGTCATATATGAGGAGATATTTTTTTGATTCCAATTGGAGGATCTTACTAACTTATGGAAACATATGAATGTTATTTTTAATTTATTTATTATCATCAATCAATCATCATCAATCAATCAATATATAATATAATTTTGTCCTATGTGAAAATGTTGAGAAAATAGAGTGAAAATATGGTGGAAATCAATGGCCTATTAATTATAGCTTTCAATTAATCAATTCCATCATCTCTATCTTTCAATTTCTTCAAATGTTAGATCGTTCAACTTTAGTGGGCCAATGACCCATTAAACTACTGGAATTATCTACCCTAAGTACATAATACACGCCCAAAATAACCAGCATATTTCATGGCCCACAATAACCTACAGATCAAGGCCCATTAATTATGTATGTTCTGCTTAAAACTGAACAGTCACAAAATACACGCCTTCACATTGAGAGTTTTGTAACAACTGCCTCTTTAAGATCACATTAGATGATTCTGCAGAGTAACTGCAGGAGTAAACTTTGTTAATAGCCTCTAACTGTTTCAATTCCTGCCTTAATTTTGATTACACTATAACGTATTGTACCTCCCTTTAAATATGAAGATCGCTTGTATTGGAGAGCCACCGTATGCAGCAAACAACAACAAAAACAAATACTACTTCGATGGCTTCAGGTTCTTCCAAGAATTCCTCGAGCTCGAGCTCGTCCAAAAAGGCACTTGGAAAGCGATCGACTGAAGCGAATGATGCTTTCCTGGCTGATTCGTATGTGCAGATGTGCCCTTTTCTGATCTGGATGAAGGGATGGACTGTACTGTCAAAGCTATGGTGATCCGCAAGTGGGATGCCACAACCCTGTAGAAACATTATATTAGCACGAAGTACATCTTGGCCGACCATATGGTATTAACAAAATGCTTTGAACCCCTTTTTCCCCACCTTTTTGATTGCTTTTAAGTTTATCGTATTTGTTTTGTATGCCAGGGAGACGCTATTCACTGCGTGGTCAGGGCCAACATCAACCACTGTTTCACGGACAATCTTTTGATAGGAGAAATTTACAGCATTAGCCACTTTACCATTGCGCCACCGAAGCCAACGTATCGCCTGCGCAACAGTGATCCATTTGTTGTCTACTTAGAAGGCAATACTGTTGTCAGACATCTAGAGTGCTCTCCAGAGGGATTTCAGAGATATCCGGTCCAATTGGTCCCCATACAAGACATCAATCACAATGGTTCCATATTCTTCATTGGTAAGTGATGCTTCCAACTAAAAACCTGATGTACTTCATACACCTTACCGGCCAACTAATGTGCTTCCTTTGTGCTAGATGTTGTAGGGTGCGCTATTAATATTAGGGCAATCAAAATCACTCCTAAAGGTGCTCAGTTACTTGAGTGCCACCTCATAAACGAGAGATACAACTGTCATGTTTTCCCTTTTCATGCCACCCATCACGCACTTCAAGTAAATGTTGAACTTATCCTTCATTTGATCAATAATTATACGCACATGGGCAACAAGATCAAGGTGTCCATGTGGGGCACTATAGGTGATGACTTCTTTGAGCGCAGCAAGCGGGCCAAGACCCCATACATTGTTGTTTTCGCAGCCACAAATGTACGAGAGTAGAATGGTACTTGATGTGACTACTGATGAAGGCTAAAGTCGCATCGCCTTATCAAAATAATCCTAAACAACCCTAACTTAGTAGAATAGGCAAGCAAGGTTCGAATCCCACAGGGAGGAGTTGTCTTTCTTTATGTAAGGTTGCATGCACAAGTAACAAAGGGGGGTTTTTGGTTGGTTGATTGAATTTCAAGTAAACAAAGCAAAATAAAAGCAAAGATATGTAATCAAATTGGGAAAAACACTTAGCCAAACAAATATCCACCTTTAGTTTGGTTGATTGATCATTGATTATTCCTAGTCCTCAATCCTCATGAATGTCCTAATCCCTATTCTGAAATAGTTACCAGTCCTACCAGTCCTGATAACCCTAACTATTAAACAATCATGAAACCATCAAGATTAATCTAACAGCAGCAGTAAGTTCAGGAATAGATAGGCTCATTCAATACTTAACAACCTGTCAGTACTCAACATGCAATCAATTATCTTCACAATAAACATTCACAACCCGTTCCTGTAAATCGTGGTTGCTACTCTGAATTAGGTATGAACAATATTAATCTCAATAAGTTGACCAGATTAAGGTAACTAGCACTATAGATAATATCAATCTCAACTAGTTTGTCAGGCTAGAGAAACTAATATTAATAATACTAATCACAACAACTGATGAACTAGATCAACCAATAATATCCATGATCCTAAGCCTGTAGTATGAATAATATCAATAAAACTAGGTAGCTAATCTAGAGAAATCAATATAACTCAATGGGATGAAGCATAAGAGAATCAATAACATTCAAGGATAGAGTAAAGGAATAATCTCACAATCAAATTCAAACCAAGGCTTCAATTGTCGGACTAAGCAAAGGGTGCTTAGTTCTTCATACTCAAAGGGAAAACAATACTGAATGGAATAAAAACTGACTGAATCAAAGTGGCTGGGAAATTAGGTTAAATAACCTAACCCAAAACCAAGACTAAAGATAACAAGTCTAATCTAAATGGAAATAATAAAATCGAACTAAAAGAAATAAAGTAAAAAGAATTAAAATAAAAAGTAAACTTCGGATCTGACGAAATCCGCGCCGCGCTGATGCACATTTCCGCGACCGCGGGAGAATTTCCGTGATCGCGGAAAATTCACTTTTCTGACTCTTTGCTCTCGACTTATCCGCAACCAGCTTCCGCGACCAAGCTTGGAATTCCGCGATCACAACACTGTTCATCTGCGCCCGCGGATTACTTTCTGCAACTTCTTCTCGCTTTTGTTGCGGTCTTCTCGTGGTGGCTTCCTTCCATCTTCTATAAGTCTTCGTTTAAGCACTTGAAACCACCATAACGACACTTCTACTCTTCAACTCCAATCTCTACAATTGTGCACTAAACGTCTCCAAATAGCACCCAAAACACCGGTAACAACTCCTAGTTAAACCCTACAAAGTAGCGCTGATCAAATTCCCCTATGCTTAAACCTTGCTCGTCCTCGAGTAAGCTAAAAGAAACCTACTCCTCCAATCAAATCCCCAAGGTCTCAGGAAGCAAAGAAAAACTCTCTCCACTAAGAATTGCACCTAACATGAATCTCCAAGGCACCAACACCATACAATACAACACAACACAACACAACACAACACAACAACCAAACATACAACAACCAAGTTTAAAGGAAAGCAGAGTACATCCCCCAAGCTTATCCCGAACACCATAGAGTGAATAAAAATCTAATCCTAGCCTCCATCTATCTTCTTATACCTCCCAGAGTGACCTACCCGAATCCTCCTTATATCTCCTCTTCTTATGTCACCACACCAAGAAAAATGAGGAATCCTAAAAATCACTCTTCTTCTTTTCACTCATTTTGCCAAGGCGCCCTTTCGGGTTTTCACCAAATCACTCATTTCATTTTTCAATAGATGGGCTCACATAAAACTCACATCACTCTTGACCAATTATTACCCCAGCCTAATGCTGGTCCAAGCCACCTGTTTATTACCTAAGCCGCCCTTTCGGGTTTTTGACTTATCCTAGGATTTCTATTTTTGCTTTTTTTCAACTTTTTGGCTTTTTCTTTATTTTTCTTTCTCCTCAACGACTAGCAAGTATAGAACACTCCCCCATGCTTAAACATTGCATTGTCCTCAATGTAATGAAAGACAAAAAAGAATGAAGTACAAGGAAGGGAAAAAAATTACTCACAAACATCGTTGAGTTGGCTTGGATGCGGAAGATGTTGCTAGCGGTATATGAATGAAATCACATGTCTATGGTGTCGCGCCGGTCTTCAAACAAACTCCACCGTGCAACCAAAATGAATCCACTGTAAGGTGTAGTGGTACATCAAAGAAACGGGGTTGCACGGCCTTCAACGAACATATAATGGAGCCCCGATGTAAACGGGGTGTGGGCTCTGGTGTTCCTCCTCATCAGCTGTCGAATGTCGGGCCATCATCGTTGCCAAATAAAATTGTGGGGCGAATGTCTCCTCCTTGGAAGCATGATGCGCACCATCTCTAAATGTAAAATCAGACAGCTGGCCTTCGGTAAAACTTTTTTTTTTTTTCGATTTTTTTTTCCGAGCAGGGATGAAGAGACTTACAGTAACTTTTCTGCGATCGCGGAAAAATTTCCGTGCCCACGGAAAAGATTCTGGTGCGTAGTTCACCTTCTTCAATTTGGCTCCGGGTCTCTAACCTCCAGGTTAGTCGAATGCAGAAACAAAAACAAAAATAACACACAAACAACTAAAAATATGGGATGAAAAGACAGGAAAGAAATACATACCTCGGGTTGCCTCCCGGACAGCGCCTTAGTTATTGTCGTGGCTCGACCTGGTACTCTCCCATATCAACTTGGGTTGCTCACATCAATTGAGCACTCGGGGCTTCCATCCGGAGGGTGTGTTGCTTTGAATCATCTATGCTGAATCCGACCCTCATTCTCTTGTACTTCATGGTGAGTGGACCGTTGTTCATATCAATGATTGCACTTGTCATTTTCAAAAATGGCCTATCCAGCATCTCAGGGGCTGCATGCTTGTCCTGCCCCATATCCAGCATGTAGAAATCCGCCATTTGTATCACGGTTTCCTTCTTGTGCTCCCCTTTGGCTTCTTTTTGATCTTGCGCAGCGCCTTTAAAAATTCTGCGCAGCGAGGGATGTTGTTTGCCAGTTTGACCAAAAGAACGTTTGCCTCGCATTTACTGAAGGTTTCAAATAACTCCTTGTCGTTCTCCACCTTTCTGGTGTCCTTCAGAGCCTCGGGAAAGGGTGCGGGAGGCTTCAATGAACTAAGCGGAGGAAAGTTGGGGCGCACATATGCGTCGTAGGCAGCTTCGATCTCATCTGGGGTTCCAATGACGTTTGCGCGGTTGCGGACTTTCTCTCCGCGATCGCGGAAGTCTGCGATCAACTCTTCTTCAGCTTCGACTTTTCCGTGATCGCGGAAATCTGTCCGCGATCGCGGAAAAACATCAATTTTGATGTTGTCCCCAGAATCACATCCGCGGTCGCGGCCTTCTTCTCCGTGGTCGCGGAATTCTTCCTATTCCCGGAAATAATCCTCTTCAGAGAGCACCTCGCGATCGCGGATATCGTCTGGAATGCCCAACTCCTCAGTGAGTAGACCGCGGTCAAGGTACACCTCCCGCAGTCTCGGGTTCTCTTCTGCAGACATCTCGCTGTATTCTGCACCCGTCTCACTAATTTGTTCTTCCCTTTCAACTAAGGGGGCGACATGCAGCTGCTCAGTACTTCGGAGGGTCATTGAAAAGACATCCTCTCTCTGGTGCACCACTGGGTGAGATAGTGGTTTTGCCGACGCCATGGTCTCTATTTTGCTCATTGCTTGAGCCGTTTGCCCCATTTGATTCTCCAAGTTCTGGAACATGGACTTCATCTCTTGTTCTTGTTGGATTATGCTTTGCGAAAGAGATCGAAGTAATTCCTCAGTAGACATGTGGGAACTTGGATCGGGCATTGGTGGACTATGCTCATAGGCTGGATAGTATTGCTGTGGAGTATCCTGCTGATAGTACGACTGTGGCTCCGGATAGAACTCCTGGTAGTCATGGCCATAGAGAGGGTATTGCTGGTTCCCATAACTCGAATTAGGGTGATCCCTCCACCCTGGAGTGTATTCGCAGAAGTATGGGTCATATCGCGGCTCTGGCTGCTGTCCTCTCTTTGTCATATATATCTGCATCATCTCCTTTAGTTCTCTAATCTCAGCATGCAGGACTGTGTCCATTTCTCGTCTGCTGGTTTTCTGTATTAGGACTCAGAAGTGGAAGATTAGTAGTACGGGTGTGGACCATAAGATAGGTCCACACAAATAAAATTAGGCACACAAACACACACAAAGAAAAACCAAAACTTGCCTCCCCGGCAACGGCGCCAATTTGATGAAGGCTAAAGTCGTATCGCCTTATCAAAATAATCATAAACAATCCTAACTCAGTAGAATAGGCAAGCAAGGGTCGAATCCCACAGGGAGGAGTTGTCTTTCTTTATGTAAGGTTGCATGCACAAGTAACAAAGGGGGGTTTTTGGTTGGTTGATTGAATTTCAAGTAAACAAAGCAAAGTAAAAGCAAAGATTTGTAATCAAATTGGGAAAAACACTTAGCCAAACAAATATCCACCTTTAATTTGGTTGATTGATCATTGATTATTCCTAGTCCTCAATCCTCATGAATGTCCTAATCCCTGTTCTGAAATAGTTACCAGTCCTACCAGTCCTGATAACCCTAACTATTAAACAATCATGAAACCATCAAGATTAATCTAACAACAGCAGTAAGTTCAGGAATAGATAGGCTCATGCAATACTTAACAACCCGTCAGTACTTGACATGCAATCAATTCCCTTCACAATAAACATTCACAACCCGTTCCTGTAAATCGTGGTTGCTACTCTGAATTAGGTATGAACAATATTAATCTCAACAAGTTGACCAGATTAAGGTAACTAGCACTATAGATAATATCAATCTCAACTAGTTTGTCAGGCTAGGGAAACTAATATTAATAATACTAATTACAACAACTGATGAACTAGATCAACCAATAATATCCAGGATCCTAAGCTTGCAGTATGAATAATATCAATAAAACTAGGTAGCTAATCTAGAGAAATCAATATAACTCAATGGGATGAAGCATAAGAGAATCAATAACATTCAAGGATAGAGTAAAGGAATAATCTCACAATCAAATTCAAACCAAGGCTTCAATTGTCGGACTAAGCAAAGGGTGCTTAGTTCTTCATACTCAAAGGGAAAACAATACTGAATGGAATAAAAACTGACTGAATCAAAGTGGCTGGGAAATTAGGTTAAATAACCTAACCCAAAACCAAGACTAAAGATAACAAGTCTAATCTAAAAGGAAATAATAAAATCCAACTAAAAGAAATAAAGTAAAAAGAATTAAAATAAAAAGTAAACTTCGGATCTGACGAAATCCGCGCCGCGCTGATGCACATTTCCGCGACCGCGGGAGAATTTCCGCGATCGCGGAAAATTCACTTTTATGACTCTTTGCTCTCGACTTATCCGCGACCAGCTTCCGCGACCAAGCTTGGAATTCCGCGATCACGACAATGTTCATCCGCGCATGCGGATTACTTTATGCAGCTTCTTCTCGCTTTTGTTGCGGTCTTCTCGTGGTGGCTTCCTTCCATCTTCTATAAGTCTTCGTTTAAGCACTTGAAACCACCATAACGACACTTCTACTCTTCAACTCCAATCTCTACAATTGTGCACTAAACGTCTCCAAATAGCACCCAAAACACCGGTAACAACTCCTAGTTAAACCCTACAAAGTAGCGCTGATCAACTACGCCCCATCAAGATTATCAAAGGAACCCAGACGTCCAAGTTGGCTCAAAGCAATGACGAAGGAGTTCAAGCCTTGTGAAGGAAGAAGGCCCACGGCCACCTTCAAGGCACAAGGCCCACGGCCATCCTTGGGCTTCAAGGCTAATTTAAGTGTTTTTATGTGTTTTGTTTTTAATTCTAGAAATTAGCTAGTGGCTAAGTTAGTGGAGTTAGTGCTAGATTAATTGTATTTTCTAGCATTTTCTTTTAACTACCTTGTAGCCTATTTAAGGCATGATGAACCTCATTGTAAAAGGCAGACTTGAATGAATGATGCATGCTTGAAAGCTAATTCTTGTCTCATTCTCTCTTTGAGAGTTCTTGAGTGATGGCTTAGTGAGTCATATCTAAATCATCATCTCATGGCCTTGGTGGGTCATATCCTTGGCAAGGTTGATCAAGAGTAGTCAGTCACATCTACCCTTGTTTAGCCTCTTCTTGAATTTCTTGGGTGAGTTGTATCCTAAGATGTTCAAGTTGCTTATCCCTCTTTTCGATTCTTCAAGGTGCGTTATATCCAAAGAGAATCGGGTTGCCTATCCCAAACTTTTCTTGATTCTTCAAGGCAAGTTATATCCTCTTTCTTTTTCCATAAACACATCAAAACACCAACCGTATTAAAGAACTTGGCCGAGAGCTTATCTTCCTCACGGAACTCTATGCAATGCCTCAGTAAAATCAGCATAACTCTTGATTCCCAAATCCGTTCATTTCCAAATTTGGAGGGCTTAAACTAGACTTCCAGATCTAACTCCTCGTTTTGGAATCATCAAATTTGGAGGTTGGAGCAGAGAGATCTACTCTGTGAACGTCAGGCCAGAATTATGGAATTTGACTGTCGTGAGCCCTTGTGTTTGGAGACGACTAAGAGCCTGCCTTGCACCGAGTCCAACCTTGGATCCTTTCTCATCAGTACTGCAGCCCTCTTCCCATTGTTTATCAGTTTATATGCATGTAAATCAAACAATCTTAAGCCATTAGATATATGCGCAAGTGATATATATTTGTCTACCACCTCGGCCACAACACTGTATAATACAGAGGACGTACCTATTGTCAAGCAATTGAGGGAAGTAATGAGGTACATGCTTGATCTACATGCACAACCATATGATATTGTATTTACAATTATATCTCTATTTCACACCCTTTACACCTTCCAGCACCGACGGCCTTCCTACGGCATCGTCATCCCTCCATGCAAGCTCTGCCAGACAAGGAACACTAAAAGAGCTACTACATCTCGAAAGGGAGCAGAAGGACTTCCCAAAAAAGGTGTTGGAAATACAGAATCTACCTAGATCACAATTTACCACCCGAAGAGAATGAAATAGTGACAAACCTGTATTTTTTGCAGGATTCCATCACCTTCAACATCGAGGTTAAGATTGAAAGGGTGCTTCCAGAGAACAGTTGGAACTATCCATCATGTGGTGAAAGTAACTGTAGGAAGGGGTTGACCCATGTTGGGGGCCAACTCTATTGTACTTCGTGTTGTAAGATGACTGAGTTCCCTCAAGTGAGGTATGTGGTGCATCTGACATTTGTAAATCAACCACAATAATTCACATCTACACAACACAACTGAGTGAACAACTAATTCCCTGCAGGTACAGACTACATCTTGAAGTTTCAGATGACACAACAACTCTTCCAGTCACTATATTAGATGAACTTGTTGAAACCTTGGTGAAGAAGAAAGCCACAACTTTGATGAACTGGCAAGCATCAACTGTGGGAAAGCAGTATTTACCTCAAACATGCGCCTTGAGGGTCATTTGGTATTTGGGTATCTTGCTATGGCGATAGTTGTATATGGCTTTGGATGTGAATCGTTGTTTGCCAGAAAAGCTTTGTTCTTTTTAGTTACCTTTATACAATAAGCCATTGTTAGATGTTCAGTATATATACAAGTCATTCAATGTCAATAATATTGTAGATAATGAGGGAAACTCAAATTAGTCAATTAAAAAGTCATCACCCACAAGGATGAACATGGTCATTGCAGATGATGAAATTCATTCAGTACCCATAATTTACAAAAGATAAAAATTGATCAACTTCTTGCAGACTCTAAATTTGTGGCTTGTGCAAGCATACAAGAAAAGGTGAGGAGGAAGGTGTGTGTAACATTTTCAAGTAGGATTAATTCACCGATTAGGACATAAAAGCAAAGGCATTGCTTGTAAATTACTCACTCCCCACCAATTTCACCAAACTTCTGAGGTATCAAATCATGGTAGAAACATCCTTAGAAGTTTCACAAGGAGCAAAAGAGGGTAAACAACATAACAATTTAGGCCGATTTCTTACTGGATGATCAGTAAATGCCTTAAGAACACACATAAATTTGGGTACATTCAGAATTCTGTAATAAATAGCTGCAAAATCGAGGAGCCTATCATCCTAAAAGGGTAAAAACATGGAAATTTGGGTCATTTTGGTGCTGGATGATCAGTGATTCCCTTAAGAACACACATAAACAGCTGCAAAATCAAGAAGCATTGTTGTCAATCATGGACAAATTCTAATGCCCACCAAAAAACATTTCAAAAATTGACAACCCAGAAAAGAAATCATTTGAGAACTAAATTTGAGCAGACAACATAAAACCCTAAATTTATAAAGTTAGGATTTAGAGAAATTGGGGGAAAACTTACACACACAAATTAGGAAGAATGGAGAGTTGTAATGGGTTCAACAAGGGTGAAAAAGGCTTCACCAGATGCGGGATATGGCGAGGGACGACGAACAACAAGCGGCCCGGGCGGAGGACGACCACCTACGAACAAATGACACCTCAAGGGCATGCGTTGGACACGAGCTTGGCAACCTTGAGCAACTGGGCAACATATCTAACCCGCGTCATGGCTCTTGGATGACGGCGATGTGAATAATGGGACGGGGACGTGGTGGTGTGTATGAGGAGCTGAAAGTCGAGAATTGGAGCTGAGATTTTTCAGGGAGCAGAGAGAAGACACTATAGAGGAGAGAGATGAGAGTTTTTAAATACAATTATTATTTTTTTGGGAAAAGTTGTAATACGACCTAACCAAGGTCAATGTGATAAGCTTAATTAAGCTAGCTAGATAGCTAGATACAATTCTTACATTTTCATAATTAGTCATTATCACCTCACATAATTTTTTTTATTAGTTATTAATATATTTTAATATTTGGATATATGAGGATTTTCTATATAGGCACATTATAAAAGAGATAACAAGTTGGGGAATTTATTTTTATTCTGTATTTTATATTCTATATTAAAAAAAAACCAAATTTGTTTACAAAAAAAATACCGAAATTTCTCTATATCTTATAAATACCATCCTATTTAATAATTGTTATCTTTTTTTAGAGCATATCAATTAATTGTGTTTATTATCTGTATTAGTAATTAAACAACGACCACTACTTTGCTACGAAACGGAATAACATGTATTGTGCAATAATACGTACTACTAGGGAATAGTAGAAAGGATGATTAATAATTTAATACCTTTGTAAATGGACATGCAAGTTTAAATTTATAAATAAAATAACATTTTAATTCATGGAAACTAAAACCAGAGAAACACTCCAACACATACGCGTCTTCACACCATGGTCCAACTGGTGTGGAAAACAAACGGAAAAACAAAAACCAACTCAAACAAAACACAACTATCTCCATAACAAGATACACAAATCTCAAATGACCCTCAAGTGTCAAACCACCCAAAAAAAACCACCCAAATCTCCCACATAAACTCAACAACACATCAATTTAGGTCATCCTCAATCATAACTAACGACAACTACTTACCACACATCCAATAACCAATACAATGAGCCCACAATGGATATAACAATTGCCCCGTGCATAGCACGTGGCTTGAATTTCTAGTACAAAAAATATATTTTTCGTGGATTTAATTATAAAATTTCAGAAATCTGAAAGAGATTTGATTTTGAGTTTCTATGTTTCATAACGTCAAACTTTATTCGTACGTTTTTTTCTAACTTTAACGAATGTTTTGGACTGGTTCATATTCTATAGCTACAATATAGAACTTAAAAATATTTAGGCTTTCGAATCACTCGATTTAAGGATATAATGAATTTTATATGATTTTTAGAAAATCAGTGCGCGTGATGTGCCATACTAACTTTGTTGATTTTTCACAAAATATTTATAAGTTATTTAGGGTTCGTTCCACTTGGAGGATGACCTAGACTCATTCATGTTTATTCAGATCATATTGTTCTTAGTTTTTGAATTATTTGAGATTGAGTTATAGTTACATTTTTTAATGGACAGTAAGCTGTCAAATTTCAGATTTTGAATTGTGAAACTTAAGCATTTATTGTGACATCATTTGCATCCTAGGTGATAGCTTTCAAAGGCTCGGATGTCATTAATAAGGCAAGTTCCCTTACTTGCTCGGTTGGTCATTTGTGTGCTTGTTTGAATATTGCTTTATGCGTCTAAGATTTGTTATGATAAATGTTTGTGTGAGTTTATTGATGCATGTAGTGTTATTGTGACTCATTCATGGAAATATTATATACTGTTATATTATGAATGTGTGAGTTTGTTGATGCATGTAGTCTGAATGATTCCATGTATGTGCTTGACCTTTTTGTTATATGAATGACTTGTTCATTTGTATTGCAAAAATGTGGGTTGTCATTCATATGACTAGTCAAAAGAAAAAAGTGAGGACATTCTCTATGTGGAGTTTTCATGTGATTAGGATGCGGATGCACCACCCTCCGAATTATAGGCTAAGGCGACCCCGAGTATGGGGAGTGTACCTCAGAGTAGGCCTTCGATGAGGTATTTACAACCATACTGCAGGCTTGAGGTTGTGGCGTTTGTATAGACGTGGACTTCCAATATGAGATCAGATTTGGCAATATCCATAGTGTGCGTGGTCAAGGTTGCATTTGAACTAACTGTAATATCCCTCATTTTAACTAAGGGTATTTTTATGTAATTTTCAACTCTATTTCTAATAAAAGAATTTTGATATTTATTTCATTATTCTAAAAAGGGAAATGGATTAGAGATTCTTACCCTAAGTTGTTACAAGTTTGAGTTAAGGGTTATTTAAATTTGTTCTAACAGTCTGTTAATTTAAATTAAAATAAACTTATCAATTTTAACCTAGATTATTTTAATTAGGATTAGCAAAGTGTAAATCAAGATTTAAATATGGTTAATGTTATAAGAAGGTGTGAATTAAGCTTAATTTCAACCTAAATTATTTTCCTACATCTTAATTTTGGGTTAAAATAATTATATAAGCTTAGTATAATCAAATAAATAAGTTTGGATAATTTTTGGAATTTTTGAAAAGTGAAATATAGGAACTTTTGCCACAACTTTAGAAAGTTGGACAAAAATGTGAAATTAGGCAAAAACAATGGGGGCCCTGTGTAATTACCCAAAATATGGGTTTTCTTCAACCTCCCACCTCCATACATAGTAAGTTCTTTCCATGGAGGATTTTGGGTACAAAAATTGTGCGCTTTTGAAGATTCACCCTTGGGGAATTTAGGTAACACTATATCTTGCACACACACACTATAGTTGGGTAGATTCATCCCTAAACAAGATCGAATTTCACCCGGAAAGGCAACAAGATATGTCTGAATGCGTTTTTGGTTTCTATGGATTGAGATCCGATTCAGAATCGTTTTAGGCCAAATTGTATATCATTCTGTACGGTTTTGAGAGATCTATTAAAGCCCTATAAATACTCTTTCACCCATGGATTATATTTATCAAATTTCGCATCCAAAGCTCACGAACCCTAGCAGAGAAACTGCGGTTGTTCAACAACGAAATTCATCCACTCCCTTCATTCGTTTTTGCAATTGGTGCCACCCTTAGATCCACCAAGGGGTCCTCTTCAAAATCCCTCTAACCCCAGCCCCGGTGGTGGTCCGACGAAGGCGAATTTCCCCGTTTTCCGGCGAGTGTCCATCCAACTTTCCGATAAAGTGTTTTGGCCGAATTTTCGATTTTAATTTGTTTTGTTTTTTATTAATCTTGATTAATTACATTAATCTGGATTTGTTGAAAATTATGTTAGGCTAAATTAATTTTATTTGTATTAAAATAAATCAATTATAATTTTTAGGGTATTATCTTGTATTATGAATTGTTAAATTGTAACACTTCATCTAGATAATATGATGGGTGAGAAATTATTAGCATTATAAATACATTAATGGATCAATATATTTATGATATGGTTATATAGATAAATGACTAATTGATCTGTAGTATCATATAAATAATCGTTATGTCGAAAAGCCTTGAAATTGATTTATTTAGGGTTAAATAATTTTAATTAAAAATCGAGACTTGTATCCTTCAAATTTCAATATTGAATAAATTACCTAATTATAATTTATTTATTTTGTTTGATTTGGGTACATCTCGGAATCACTTTTGGAACAGAAATATAGAAGAGAGCCAATTTGCTACTCTAGAGCAACCTTTCCCGTTACACCGTTCATCTTTTTCGTAATTCAAGGCAAGTGGAGGTTCGCTCTTGCAATTTATTCCATGTTCATCTTAATTGACAATAAATCGATTGTGCTATTAAGTTGAGATAAATATCATTGATAATTTCGTTTAGGAACTTGTGTGTTAAATTGGTGTATAAATGAACCTTATTTATTAGGTTTTATATTTGCTAGCAATGGCCCTCGTATTTATATATTATTGTAGGGTGCTAGATGAACTTTGGTGTGGATTTGGTGTGGACTTGTTTGCTTAGTTAGCACGAGTATTCGTAGGAACGCTAATTACTTTGAGAGGTTTAGCTGTTTCTTTATAACTTGGTATTAGGAGGATTATTGCCCTAATACTTTTTTGGCATGACCTACCCTTATTCAAATATAAGTGGTGGTGCACTTAGCTAGTGCCAATAATCGGATTCGTCCAATTCTATATCTCGTATCGAGATTTGGTTATGGAATTAAAAGCCTTAACGTTAATGCACGTTTTGAAATAAAATAAGATAAGTATCGTTTTGCACATATATAATATAACCTCGGGCGAGAAGTACAACGTGGAACCCGCTAGGACTCTTGGTTAAAGTAAGTCCCCTTTTCAATCTGGATTCATATTATGCGGTGAGGTTGGTCGAGGACCCAAATATTCAAGTAGTCATTTTTCAAACTTTGTGTGATAAATATAACGTTCCCAAACAAACATTCATAATTCCAATAAGACATAATCTTTTGGAGTTTTCTCTTGGTGCATATCTCTTTCTATCGTTTTAGTGAGAGTATCCGAGTTATGTATCGTCTACCGACTATTATTCAAGAGACAATGATAGTAATCAGATACAATCACATAGAACAATTCCGTTTGAGCCCTTGTTTAGTCTTTTATTAGACTAACCAACCTTTCTCTTTCCTTGCATGCTTGACTAGTGTCATCCTTCATATATGGCACATCAGGTAAAGCTTCCCAATTTGAAGATGCGGGATGTCGACGTTGAAGGCAGTTGTGTTTTTGATATTGAACATTTGTTTTGACAATAAGGTTAAGGTCCTTTTTTGGAGTTTTGATATTTTATAACTCATCCGTTGTTACTTTGATACATTATTAAGTTGCCATATTTAGCAACTTCATTTGTAAGACAATTTTGGTTTAATTTATAATGATTCATCATATTTTATATATTTGCGATCAATACTGTAAGCCTTGGGTGATTTCGGATATGTGTTCTGAGGTTGCTGGGATAATATTCCTAATGTAATTTAAGGGTGTTACACTAACCTTGTGTGTATGGTGTAGATGTGATGAGAAATATGATCGTTGTATGCTCAGTATCAAGGAAGTTTCGGCCTTCAATCGATCACAAGACAACAAAGACGATCAGTGCTTGAAAATGATGATTTTGGGGCTTTTTTTGGTTGGATCTTGGATCCGTTTTTTTAAGGGTTTCTTTGTTGAAAATTGAAAGGGATAAGTGGACAAGGATATCGTGGATATGACTCACCACTCAAGCCTTGAACAAGGACAAACAAATTAGAGATATGACTCACTGAAAGAAGCTTATCCATGCTTGATATTACGCACGAGCACACTCGATCTTACTCACGAGCAAATAAGAAAAGCTCTGAAATCATCATTTTCAATCACCGATCATCTTTGTTGTCTTGTGATCGATTGAAGGCCGAAACTTTCTTGATACTAAGCATATAACGATCCTACTTCTCATCATTTGGTATCAGAGCTACCATCAAGGAAGTTTCAAAAGGAATCATGTTTAACCATGGAAAGCACCAGCCGATCACCATGTCGGAGTTTCGACAAATTTGGCGAGAAAGTACCACATCAATTTTTGCCGATTGTAAGTGCTTGTTGAAGGATCAGGATCGTCGTGCAACGGAGAGAGAAATTCAGCTTATGGAGATGTTGCACCAATATGCGGCGGAGGCTGCCCCAAAGCTTGTCAAGGAACCCATACAAATGGAGAAATCGCTCAATGGTGATGAAGCGCTTAAGGAGGAAGTGTGTGAAACTTTCATGGTCAAAGTTGTTGAAGAGAAAGTTGTTGAAGAGGAGCCAAAACTGAATGAAGATGAGGCAAAATACCTTGTCGAACAACCACTTGTCAAAACCGTCACCATGGAGGGAAAGAAAGATAGTACATCTCATCTAACTCTTGAAGTGTATGTGGATTAAAGGACAAATCCTCTTAAAGGAGGAGAGGATGATATGAATATGGGTGACATCATGTTTGAGGAAGAACAAAAGCTAAAAACAAAGGAATCGTTCAGATTCGATGACAAATTCAGCGGTTTTGTCACCTTCCAACATCTGAACGATTCCTTTGTTTTTAGCTTTTGTTCTTCCTCAAATATGATGTCACCCATAGACATATCATACTCTCCTCCTTTAAGAGGATTCTTCCTCGAATCCACATGTACGTCAAGAGTTAGATGAGATGTACTACCTTGCTTTCCCTTCATGGTGGCGGTTTTGACAAGTGGTTGTTCGTCAAGGCATTTTGCCTCATCTTCTTTCAGTTTTGGCTCCTCTTCAACAATTTTCTCTTCAACAACTTTGTCCATGGAAATTTCACACACTTCTTCTATAGGCGCTTCATCACCATTGATCGACTTCTCCATTTGTAAGGGTTCCTTGACAAGCTTTGGGGCAGCCTCCGCCGCATATTGGTGCAACATCTCCATAAACTGAATTTCACTCTCCTTTGCACGACGATCTTGATCCTCCAGCAAGCGCTTACAATCGGCAAAAATTGATGCGGTACTCTCTCGCCAAATTTGTCGAAACTCCGACATGGTGATCGGTTGGTGCTTTCCATCGTTAAACATGATTTCTTTTGAAACTTCCTTGAAGGTAGCTCTGATACCAAATGATGAGAAGTAGGATCGTTATATGCTCAGTATCAATGAAGTTTCGGCCTTCAATTGATCATAAGACAACAAAGACAGTCGATGCTTGAAAATGATGCTTTCGGGGTTTTTTTTGTTGGATCTTGGATCCTTTTTTTAAGGGTTTCTTTGCTGGAAATTGAAAGGGATAAGTGGAAAAGGATATCGTGGAAATTAAAAACCACTCAAGCTTTGGGGTGACTATGGGTGATCGGTGCGATCATATTTGAGGAAGAAGACCAAGGAGACAACCGATTGAATCAAGGACACACAATTTTGTAGAATCTGTGCTTGAAAATGATGCTTTGGACTCAGGGAGACATGATCCTAGGAGCAAGGCACGGGTTTCACAACTAGCCTAGATAAGACAGCCCATTCTTAGCTCCCAATATATGAAGTTTCGGCCTTCAATCGATCACAAGACAACAAAAACGATTGGTGCTTGAAAATGATGATTTCGGGGCTTTTTTTGGTTGGATCTTGGGTCCATATTTTAAGGGTTTCTTTGCTAGAAATTGAAAGGGATAAGTGGACAAGGATATCGTGGATATGACTCACCACTAAAGCCTTGAACAAGGACAAGAAAATTTGAGATATGACTCACTCAAAGAAGCTTATCCATGCTCGATATTACGCATGAGCACATTCGATCTTACTCACGGGCAAACAAGAAGAATTGGAGACATTCTCTTGACAAAACACTCAGTTTAAGGCTTGATTCAATTCATATTGGACGTGCCTACAATGGTAGAGAACATAAGGTATAAATAGAAGACAATAAAGAAACTAGAAACTCTTCACATAGCCTTGTCTTGATTTCTTACGGAGAGGAAGAATTTGCAGCCCATTCATTGTATTGAGGAGAAAGATTAGCCCCTTCATTTCATGCATAAAATGCACTTATTAAATGATAAATATCATCTGTATTTGATGGCCTCACGTTGGTGCTCCTTGGTCTTCTTCGGAATTAAATTAGAGGAGACAATTTCTTGTAAGAGTTGGACTGTCGGAAGAGACTGGGCTTTATGGGCCTGTTCGGGGCTGATTTCATGGAAGCAATTGTCATGAGAGTTGTAGACCGTTCTCTTAGCTTTGCAATGACTACTCATGGACCTCCATTGGACCTTTGTAGCTCCCAAACTAGCCAAAACACTGAGAAGGTGTCGGTTGGTCAGATTGTTGGGTTTTGACATCTTCCAACTTTCGTACACTTCCTTGGGGACAAGATTTTGACCCTCTTGAAAGATAATGGAAGCCATGATCACATCAAGATGTGTGTTAAAAGGTCTCCATTAAGTTGTCCTCGTGTGTGTGAACGTGCATTCATTGTCATTATGCAATGATATACGTGTTTGTATTTAATGTTCTATATGATGTGATATGTGTGTTGATATATAAAGTGATCTTAATTGTATTATTCTTAACATGGTTAAGTGTTTTGAATATTATTGCTTAACGAATGTTTTGTTATCTTCTAAGCCTTGTTTGGTTGCTAGACATGGTATTTCTTATATAGAAGTTGTGACTAGTATATGAGGGTGTGCTTAGAACTATAAATAGAACATGTGTTTCTTTGATGGATAAGGGGGCAGAAATGTGTACTGTGGATTTAAGTTGGGATGCGCAGAATTATTATTATAATTGAGTTAAGTATGAATTGTTTGATGTTTGTTGGGACGTTAGAGTTCTTTTTAACTCGATGATATTGGTGATATTCTATACCCGAGGGATATAGATTAAGTTGTGATGTTTATTTGAAAGTTTGAGTTTCTAACTTGATGATATTGAAGATATTTTTTATTCGGGGAATATAGATTAAGTTGTGATGTTTCTTTGAAAGTTTGAGTTTCTAACTTGATGATATTGAAGATATTTTACATTCGGAGAATATAGATTAAGTTGTGAGGTTGGTTGAGTTCTTGACTCGACATAATTTTTGGATATAGATTTTAAAGTGGAAAATCTAAGTTGAGGTTATTGAATCAACTTAGATGTGAAAGTAAGATTCAAGATTGAGGAAGTGTATGATAATTGGAATTGATGGTTGTAGGATCTTAAGTAAGTGGTTGGATAAGTGATCTTGTGGTACTTATATAATATTTGAGAATTTTATGATCAAGGAATAAACATCTTGGCATATGATACAATTTACCTTCTTGATCTTTGGGTAATTAAGTATAATCTATTGATTGAGAGGATACGTGATATTTAAAGGGACCTAGTACAATGGTTTGGAAAGTAGGTGACGAAACAACCATATTCTATTTTGGTATTAAGCTGTATCGAAATCGATATGGTTGAAGTAGATACTCTTTGATGAGGTGTTAGGAGTGTTGCTAGTTAGTGTGTGTCTATCTCCTTGTACTCATGATTAGTAATTCCCTATGATTATGCATCTTGCTTATTAATGATATGTTTTGATATGAGTACATGTTACCTTGTACATTGTACATTTCTTATGAGTCGACAAATTGACCCCGGTGAGGGCTATCTACTTGTTGTAACAGGTAATTCTTTACAAATATCATTAACGTGAGATCACTCAAGGCGGCGATGGATGGATACCATGATACTACACATGAAGCTTTTAATTGCAATTTGGAGATTTATTACTATTGTAAAGGTTTAATCCTATGCATTAGAGTTTTAATAAGTCTTCCACTATACTTAATTCGTTTATGTTTGTTAAAACTAAATCTCCACACTTTATAAGGAGAGTTTATATAAGTTGTTGTTATTTAAAATGACTTCCGCTACTGTTTTATTTTTATGATTTTATTACATGTTTTACAAAACATTGTTCGATGTTAAGCCTTGGATGACTTCGGACATTAAAGTATGGGGTCACTGGCATGTGACACTTTCGACTTAAGTCGGGGGTGTTACACTTCTCTTAATGATTTTTTTTAACCTGGTCTGTATTGTTTCGACTGTGACTAATACCACTAACTTATGGAATTCCTCTGCACAAAATGATTACCCAACCCATAATGGAGTGTATAATTTCATCTTCACTATGGTTGAGATGGCCATTAACAGTAAAGGAGCCCTTATCTCCAATAGATTAAGCATGCATTTGATTCCATGTTGGTGTTATTTTCTCTTAAGGATGTCTTTAATTGCGGTTGTCCACATATGTTATATATATTCTACAAATCTGGAAAATGTTATCTTAATCCCATATCATGACCCTTTGTAATTGTATTGACCTTGTTTTCTCTTTTTGCTAGTGTTGGTTTGTTGTAACATCTCCCAAAATTGATACGACCAAGAGTAGTGAAATGACTTTGATGACTATCACTTCTTGCAATCATATTCTGACTTTGGACAATATGATCTTTGGCTGGCTGAAATGGAACATGTCCATTATTGAAAATATCATCCTTTGAACTACTAGATCCAATCCAAAAGAGATGTCCATGTTTGACCTTGGAAAAAAAATACTTATGATAATTTTTCTTAAAAAATAATTCTTGAATTTGACCTTGGCATGCCACCTGACACTTCTGTTTTTAACCATATCTCTTATTATGATCGGTTGAATTTCTAGAGTTCTCCCTATCTTCTCAAAATCAATATCCCTCGTACAATAAAGATGAGTATTGTAACTTTTCATGCTAGCAAAGACCTTAACTTTGAGTCCTCATGTACCCAGTATATCTTTAATTACATATCCTTGCTTTAATCTTTTTTGTGAAAATGCTTATGGACCTGACATGGGTTGATCATGTGGATTCATTGCCTATTGTTCTTTCCAGTTGTTTTCATTGTCAGGGGATTCCTGTCGGATGTAAAGTTGGGAAAACTCAGATGGAAGCTCTAGATATGATGACATTGATTGATTGAGAATACATGGCTTCATTGAGTACAAATAATAATGTTGTGATGCCAGATTATCCTCAGGCTAATTTAACTCCTTTTAATCAAGGTATTAAGTGCCTCTCATTTTTTCTCTACTGCTTACCGGCAAGGAAAACGAGGAAACCTAGACTGCTTCTTTACAATGTTGTCTACCTCATGAAATTTACCATTATCATGATCATAAGCTAAGCAAACAAGAAATGCTTTGTGTGAAATGATCTTTGTGTAATGTATTCCTGATTCACTTAAGCAACTCTATCAGAGATATAGATGCTTGAAATCCAGGAGGAGAAGAAATACAAAACAGAAAAACGCTAGTGATGTAATCATGTTGCTATCACTAGCACCGGACCTTTACTCATTATCCCAATTTGAACAACTAAAAACTATCAAACGAACTAGATTACTATTTCTACGAATGTTTTTAATCTCTGTTTTGAATTTGCTCTACTTGCTCAATTTCACACATTTTGGATATTAGTTGAAGAAAACTCTCTGGCACCCTATGTGTTTGCCAAGTGATTTTTCATTAACCCTTATCTCCCACAACTATGTGATCATCACCCCGTAAGAAATTATATTATTGAACCAATCTAGGATTACATTTATACCTCTCTCAATCTGATTTCAAGCTCCCTTGCGGTGAAAATTAATAAAATTGCTGATATGTTTGAAATTAAACCTATGTGCCAAGCATTTTTTAACCATCTACCAGGAAATAAGGAAAAATTATGGTATGCACTATATATTGACGAAAGTAAGAGATGAACTGAATTGGCACACTATTAAAGAGATATTTGTATGTATTACACAAAACGAATCTCATATATGGAATTCTTATATTTGAAACAAGCTAGACAAAGAGAATAATTACCAGACCGAAATCTCTATTAATTTGTTTTTTATGAAGATCACAACATGAAACTGTAGAGATATTGGAAGAAAAAACTTATGGATTGACCTCAAATCATTTGTAAAATTGAAGGAATACAACTACTCACACTTTTTGAAACTAGAACAGAAAAAATAAATCATGAACGATTATGGAAAAAGGCAGGTTTTGATCAATTTTGATACTCGCCTATTGTTGGCTTCTCGGGTGGCTTATGTGTAATGTGGAAAACATATCAGTTGACCAACGAGATACTTGAGACTAACACCATCAATTCTAGATTCATTAACTTACATGATACAAACATGTGCACAAACAACATGACGATGATTATTCTTGCATATCCTCCTCCTTATGAATCAGCTAAATCAACCTTTTGGGAAGATATCATCTCTTTCGTTAAAAATAGCCCGATACCCTGTATATTGATGGGTGATCTCAATAAAATTCAAGATCCATCGGAAAAAAGTGGAGGCCTAAAACCTCATTTGAATAGATATAACATATTATTATATGTGAAAAATGAGTGTAAATTAATGGACATTCCAACCCCAAGAAACGATTTCACTTGGAGAAAAAATAGAATAAAAAATGATAACCTATATGAAAACCTGGCCAGAGGTCTAGTCCAACATCAAATTCTACAATGATATCCATAAATAACAACCAGACACTATGCCTTCACAACATCTGACCATTGTCATATCTCCATTGACTTAAGAACTTCTACTCCTTTTAAGAAATAAACCCTTCAAATTTGACAAACTGTGGATGACGCGAAAAGATTTCAGAAATGTTGTTAAACAAGCATGGAGAACCAAATATCATGTATATCGAATTTATGACCTTGTTAAGAAAACATGTCTCTTGAAACGACAAGCAAAGGAGTGGAACAAAAATATTTTCAGCTGTTTCAGGAATATGTTCAGCCAGCTACTCAACATTGAGGAAGAGTTGACTATAATTCAAAAGACAATTTGCACCGCCCCACATAGAACACTTACTGATAAACAAACAAGACTAATTGCAAAAAAAAAAATACTAAACTTCCGAAAAATCTTTTGGAACCAATGAGCTAAGACAAAGCAAATTAAATTCAACAACACTAATGAAAACTACTTTTATAAAATAGCAACAGGGCAGAGAAACGGGAAAATCATAAAGGAAATCAGAACACATGAAGGAACCACCATCATTGGCGAACAAAACATCATAAATGAAATCCAAAATAATTTTACCAAAAGATTTAAAGTACCCCAATAAATGAAACCATCCTTCGAGAACACCTTAACCTTATAAGTACGGAAATTTCAAATGAAGACAATATAGAGCTGACTAAACAGATAACTAACGAAGAGATCAAAACTATTGTCTTTGCGATTGGACATGATAAATCTCCTGGTCCGAATGGAATGACGGCAAAATTCTACCAAAAATATTGGAATTGTAGGCCCGTTGGTAATATAGGCCGTTCAAGGTTTCTTCCTGTTTGGGAAAATTTTGAAACAGATTAACCATACGTTTATCACTCTTATACCTAAATGTGATAACCCTAACTCCAAAAATCATTACCGTCAATTAGCCTCTGCTCAACAATATACAAAGTAATATAAAACATCCTAAGTGAAAGACTCAAAAAACATATGGAAAAATTAATCCACCCGCTTCAAGGTGCTTTTGTTGCAAACAGATCCATCCAAGACGATATTGTAATTGCACATGAAATCTTTCATTCATTTTTATCAAGGAAAGGTGTAAAAGGCTACATTGCAATCAAACTAGATATGAAAAAAGCTTACGATCGAATCAAATGGAAATTCAATCTAGATATCCTACACAAGTTTGGATTTAGTGAAGTGTTTAAACTAGATCGGAGAATGCATTTCAACCGTGTCTTTCTCTGTTCTTGTGAACAATGGACCAACATACATCTTTGTCCAGAAAGAATACTAAGACAAGGTGACCTTCTACCCATTTCCTTTTCATCTTGTGGGTAGAGATTCTGGCAAGAAAGCTACATCAAAGCATCTGATCGACCCAGAAAACCGATGGTTTTTCAAATATCTAGAAATGGAACTAGAATTCTTTTCCTTACATTTGCTGATGATATTATGATTTTCTCCAAAGCAAGCCATAAAAAATGTAGGGAAATAAAACAAATAATTGATGACTACTGCACAATTTTGGGGAAAAGGTAAACTTTCACAAATCAGCTTTCCAAGTCATGAAGAAAGTACCAAATATACAAAAACAACAGATCCAAAGAATTCTGACAATATCAAACATGACACCGCTTGAAAAATATCTAGGACGTCCTATTATCAACGACAGGGTGAACTCGAGCACATTCGAGGATATCATCACTAAATCCAAGGCACAACTAACCAAATGGAAAGCGAACACTTTATCCCAAGCCGTAAGAACAACCTTGATCCAATCCAACCTTGGAGCTATCCAAACTTCTTAATGCAAACATTTATTCTACCAACGAATACTCATAATGAACTAGACACAATAAATAGGTCCTTTTTTCTAGAACAAGTAAGTATCTTATAAATCGCTCATTGATTGGAATAAAATCTGCCAGCCTAAATGCCTTGGTGGCCTGGGATTGAGAAAATTTAATGACATGAATTGTGCTCTACAATATAAACTCACTTGGAAAATCATTGCAGATTCTAACAACTATTGAAAAAAGAATGGTTGTTCTTGGCAATGGTCCACAATGGTGGAAATTCGGAAAGATTTCCAAAAAGGATTAATTTGGCAGGTTGGTGATAGAAAAAAATTAAGTTTCGGAAGGACAAATGGCTACTTAAAGAACCATTGGATCAGAATGTATATGAGATCTATTGATGATCCCAATGCTCATGTTGAAACGTTCATAGACGTTAGTAAAATATGGAACAAAGAAAAACTTGAACAAATGCTCCCTCGTGATATTGTCTCTCTAATTATATCCATTCTTTTTCTTGTTAACTAGATTACAGTTCGCATGTATTGGGAAGCCAAGAAGAACGGCTAGTTTTCCACTAAATCTACAATGGAACTCATTACTAAAAGTAAACACTATATCGCGTATGACTCATCCTGGATGTGGAAATTAGATACCTATCTCAAAGTAAAAAAATTCTCTGGAGAACAATTGAGAACGATCTGTCCACAAAAACAAGACTACAAAAAAAGGGTATTGCGACTCCTTCAGGTTGTATTTCTTGTAACCATTAGACCGAAGACACATACCACTAATTATTGAAATGTAATCACACACTACAATCGATTGCAAAGATCAATGTGGAAATTGACTGTTATTTGGTGGAGTATATGGTACCAAAGAAATCAGAAAACGTTTACAAATAATTCGCAAACTGAAATGAATATGACCAAATATGTTAAAAACATTTGCTACAACTGGAATAAAACCAAAACATGGAGATCAGATTGTACAATTAGCAGTAACGATACAAAGAGAACTAAACCAAACAAGAGAAGACATAAAAGGTTAAGATGGAAATAAACCACCAGATAAGTTTATAAAAAATAATTTAGATGGATCCACAACATCAAATGGAGACTCAGCCTTTGGAATAATATTCATAAATGACAAGGGGGAACAAATATTAATAAGTACTGATCAATTGGTAAATCTACATCGCTCAAAACTAAGACTATTGCCCTTCGCAGTGCCCTACTAAAGGCAAAACAAATGAAGCTCCAATACATTGAAATTGAAAGTGATAATCTCACAATTGTGAATGTTTTTAATCATATCTGGCATTTTCCATGGGATATCGAGATTATTATCTCTGATATCCTATTCTTGTTATAATCTTTTGTGATAGTGCAAATCTCTCATATCTTTCGTGAAATTAATGTAGTGGCTGACCACATTGCAAAACTTCGCCACTCACTATCACTGAAAGATATCATTACTAATTCAGAACATCGGGTTCTCATCCGAAAGGATGTCATAGGCAAAAACTAGGCTTCCTTTAAGAGAAAAGTCGGCCTAAATCATCACAACGGATGATTTTAATAAACCGTTTATAGAAGATGTAACGTGTGGAGCTCAAGTGGATGAACTCAAGTCTAGCATTAACCATAGTTTGGGTTGGATCAGTTGTAGTCGTAATCAATCTCGTAATGATCCTGATAGAGGTAGGATTGATGTCGTGCGTAGCTAGGTCATCTGCCGCATGATTCGTCTCCCTGAAACAATGAAAAATCTAAACTGATTCAAAATGGTTAAGTAAGGACATGGTGTCAAGTAGTATTGTACGAATTTCCCAAGAAATTTTCCAGATACCCTTGATGGAATTGATAAGAATTAAATTGCCTCCTTCTATAATTAATGTGTCAAAAGATGTCATGTGTGGAGCTCAAGTGGATGAACTCAAGTCTAGCATTAACCATAGTTTGAGTTGGATTAGTTGTAGCCGTAATCAATCTAGTAAAGATACAAACTATTAGCTTTGAACCAAAAGTAATACTAACTTCAGAAATTGTAAATTCATACTCAAATTATGTTGATATTTACCAAAAATAATACAAATTATCAACTTAGAACAAATTATAATACTAACTTTAGAAAATTACAATTTCATAGCCAAACTATGTTGATATTTACAAAAAACTAAACAAGATTATTTCCCGACCAAAATCCCAACGGTTTTGCACACGTGGAACCCCAATGTTTATTTCCGGTGATGCCGCACTAGAGAACGATTCGGTGACTTTAGCTCGAACTCGAAGGCGATGTCAGAGGCCTCACCGCGATTAACGCCTAGAGGTTCTTCGTGATTGTATATTTAAGGATTAAGGAGATCAAAAGTTAAAGGTTATGGCCTTTAGGGTTTGTTGATGCTGCGAGGAGGATCTCAACGGCGGCGGGGGAGGAGGGGGATCCACCGAAGATGGCAAGGTGGGGGTTGAGACAGAAATAGATCTGACGAGAGGCTGAACCAATAACGTGTAATATTTTTTAACCCTAGTCATATCTCATTCTCTTTAAACAAAAATGACGATGTGTAATATTTTATTTACATGTCTAGTGTTCGGCGTCCACGTGTCCAAAATCGCCGAAAAATTGGTCTGAAAATGGAGTTGTGTCATTTTTGGTAAATATTAACACAATTTGGGTATGGATTTACATTTTATAAAATTGGGATTATTTTTTGTTAACACTCTACAAAAAATAACCCTATAAAAAATTAAGAAACATAAATAAAGAAAGACTACAAGTTAATCATATATCTTTATCTACAGATTAATAAGAGTAACTCTCTTTAAACTATATTTGTGTCAAAATAGGCCATTTTGGGAAAATTATTTGATGAGTGTTATAAGACAATTAACTTGAAGAAATTCTAGTATGGTTTGATTCACAGCTTGCCATTTTTTCTTATTACAGGTACGACGTTTGAAAGTCAATCGACGTACTTTAGATTTTTAGATCTGAATAAATTTAGCATTTAGGATTGTTTTCTTTGATATTATTTGGGAATTATATCTAAGAAAATTAGCTCAAGTTATAGGTGAATGTTATAAAATTTTGTGTTCATTCAGATATAGATATGAACTTATATTATCAAAACACTATCTGTGTCAAATTCATCATCAAAACAATATTTAAGTTTTTTTATGTTTGTATTTGTCCTTGCATTTTCAATTTCATTTTGTGATATTTGTTATCTTAAGAACACGACTATGATATAAAGTTAGCTCAATTTATTTTCAATCCGTCGTATAAAACACGACTTTTTTTTAATCTTGTATTAACAAATCCTACTTATTTAAATAATTGTTCAGTCTAAAAAATGCATATTTAAGTGAGACTTTTCTTCTTAAGAAGACCAATATATATACATTCCATGTGTGGTGCTTCTAACTAGATTGTTAGAAATTCCAATTAACATGTGATTTAGCAAAATGGTATATTAATGGTGATTGTATTTTACCTTTATATATATACTTTGGAGGTAAAAAAGTGAATTTTAGAATAATATCTTTTAGAGGTAAAAATATTTTAATTTATTCTGAATATCATTAAAAAAAAATTGGTTAGAAGAGAGGAGGTAGAATCCGCCCTTTATTATAATAAAAATGGCTAGAAAGTAACTAGGCGGGGAATAGCCAAACCCCTAACATAGTCATCAAGAATAGAAGAAACAAACGGAGGCGGTTCCTTTGAAACATGCAAACCTAACGGAAAAGAAAAAGCAAGAGAATCAAGACTATCCGCAGCACGATTAGCCTCACGGTAAATGTGTCTAATATGGATGACCCAATCTCTACGAATGAAGCCTTGGCATTGAGATATCAGGCCGAAGAATGGATGAGCACAATCCATAGGTTTTCGAAGCATAGAGACAATGAGCTCAGAGTCCGCCTCCAGAATAACTCGACGATATCCCCGCTCCCAAGCCAGGCGAAGACCACACAAATCACCCCATAGCTCAGCAACGGGCACCGAACATAAACCTAAATTAACCACCAAACCAGCCACCCAATAGGCATTGGAGTCCCTAATAATCCATCCAGCAGCAGCACAACCAAGCTCATGATGAGTGTTAACCTGTTGGATCGAAACCAAGTATTAGTAACAAAGTAAAGCATTGTTTCTATATAGGGAACGATACCTTTGCACATCAGAATATCACAAATAACAACACAATCATGTAGACAAGGAAAAACCTCTACCTCTAGGTGTTACCCTAGCAGGATTTCAAAGTATACTTCTTTTATTGATAAACACGAGCTACACAAGTCAAGCAAAGATCCAACGTAAACTAGATTTCCCTACTAGAATACTCTCTAAGCTTAACAACCCTTAGCACGTATTACCAACTCACAGCAAACTTGAAACTACGTAAAAGTTACCTCATTCACTTCAGAAACTTCGCCTATGAAGCTCCTAAAGATCGCAACTCTCCTTGACGTAGGAACGACTCTATCGTTCCCTTGAACCAACAGCCTTGAAACTCGCCTTTTGAACTCCAAGTTGTGTTCTTGCTCTCCAATGGCTACTTAGAAACCTTTAAAGCTCCTAATGCCGTCTCTCTCTTGGATGCTCCTCTTTCTCTCTTGGAAGCATGTCAAACTAGGTTGATAGTGCCTTGTATTTATAGGCCTCCAAAGAATGACGAAAAATATAATTTATTTATGGTCTAATCTGATATATTATCCCATAAATAACATTACACCTTTCCATCAAACTATTTCCTAAAATACCACAAACAATATCTTCCAACTTGACATTATCTTGTTTCCATAAATAGATCTTATCTCTCCATGATAATTCCGACCCATTATCTGCAAGATATAATCTCCACTTTCCTTGTATAAACGTCTCCTTGTGCTCCAAGCAAACATTTAAAACCCTAGACGCAATATCTTGCGATTTGTCTCTTCGCTGGGAACGTTGACAGCTTCTCTGCTCTGTTTTCCTTGTTCCCTGGAATCTCCATTCCTTCTCTTCTTCTTGAGCTCTGATGCTCTTGTTCCCATTGTTCCCTAGGATGACTGATCCATTGGTCACAACCATTGTTCCCTGGAACTTCTCCAAATAACTCGCATGCTTTCTGTTGTTCCCTGAAACAATACTTAAGAACAAACCATCAAATGTATGGTGTTTATCATCATCAAAACACCTAAGGTTCCTTGAGGGAACCTTCTTTCAACAATTTCCCCCTTTTTGATGATGACAAACCCATCTTAAAAAATGCACAATAAAGCGATATCAAAACAATAGATATGCACATGCACAATCAACAATCATGGATAAGTTCCCCCTAAGAAATATATCCAGTAACGAACTCTTCAACCTCCTAATCTGAATTCCTTCCATATTTTCCCCATTTTGACATCATCAAAAAGACCTTGAAAACCTTAAAAGAACGGAACATCAGATTATCACATGAAACATAAATTTCATCAAGAGTTTTCCACTTAAGTTACTACGCATGCAATGAGTGATAAAACATATAATCACAATCATCAAGAAGCAACTTCATCACACATATCAGAAATCGTTACAAAAGAATCAAGAGATAAGGATATTAACTGCTCGGTTCTTTTGAGAGGGGATGTGTTAGACATGCCACGAAGTTCCCTAGTTGAAGACCTTTACCTTCCACACTTGGACTGTTCTATCTTCAAGAAAAACTTCCTTTCATGGCTTCTTTTGTCGCATTGTTCCCTTCCGAAACATCTTTGTACACATCTTCACACTGTTCCTTTTGGAACTTTTCTTCATTCTGATATTTTTTCTTTTCTTTTTTTTTTGTTAAGGAAATTTCTTCTTCTTTTCATCAGGTAACATTCTGATTTCTTTTTCTTTTTGCTGAGGGAACGGTCCCTCTTCTACAACTTCAGCTAATCTTCAATGTTCAATGGGTAGTGTTCCCTTTGAATTGAACTTTCACCCAAGCTCTTGGAATCTTCAAGATCCTCAACCGAAACAACCTCATGGCATATCCAACAGATATAAAGGTACATTTGGACTATATATTTTCAAGGTTAAGAAAATTCAACAAAGAAGTCCAAATCAAAATTCGGTAGGCCTTTTGTACCATCCAATGTTTTACCTCAGTTGTGGACTCAAAAGCACACTATTCCTTAGCCACCAAACACAACTTGGTATTTGCGCATGACTCCGGTTCAGATTCGGAATCACTTCCCCATGTGGCAACAAAGGCTTTCTCCTTTCCCTTTCCCTTTTCCTTCCTGGAAGAGTCATCATCATCCTCTGACTCCTTCTTCTGGGGACAGTCCCTAGCAATGTGCCCCTTTCCTTGACAATTGTAGCAAACAATGTTAGGATTCTTCTTGAAAGACTTGCCTTGATCCTTGCGATCCTTGTCTTTCTTGTTGAGAAGGCCCCTCATAGCATTCATGATGAGCGCCACTTCCGGGTCCTTGTCCTCCTTGTCCTTCTTGCCCGCCTTTACTTGCTTCAACGCTTTGGAAACTTTCAAGGCCATCGTTCCCTTCTGGGGACTTTCATCTTCATAAGATTTCAGCTTGTCTTCATGAGAAGTGAGAGATCCTATGAGGTGTTCCAAAGGTAAGGAACTCAGATCCTTGGCTTCTTCAATCGCCGTTACCTTAGGAATCCACTTCTTGGGTAGACTTCGCATCACCTTTCGAACTTGATCTTCAATGGTGTACACCTTTCCCAAACAAGTTAGCTCATTAACAATAATATTGAAGCGAGCAAACATATCCTTTATGGATTCATCCTTTTCCATCTTAAACAATTCATATTGTTTGACAAGAAGATCTATCTTATTTTTCTTAACCTCAATGGAACCGTCGTGAGTCGCACACAACATGTCCCACATTTGCTTAACACTTGTGCAAGCCGAAACCCTGCTATACTCACTATCACATAATGCATGGATAAACAGTTTCATAGCCTTGTGGTTCTTAGAGATCACCTTCTTGTCCTCGTCATCCCAATCAGCCTTTGATTTGGGAACGGTCTCACCTTTATCGTTCTTCACGGAAGGAACAACTGGTCTGTCAACCACGATGTCCCAAAGGTCCAAGTCCTCACATTTGATGAAGATCTCTATCTTTTTCTTCCACCATTCTCTCCTTCGAAGAGAGGAGGACGCGCCATTGAGTATCCTTGACTATTCCCATCGTGGGTACGTACTCATATTTTCCTGAAAACTAACACAAATCTAGAGCAACCTTGCTCTGATACCAATTGTTGGATCGAAACCAAGTGTTAGTAACAAAGTAAAACACTGTTCCTATATAGGGAACGGTACCTTTGCACAGCGGAATATCACAAATAACAACACAATCACTGTAATACCCCTCATTTTAGTAAAGAGTATTTTCGTAATTTTCCAAACTCTCGTACTGAAGTCGAATTAATTTCAGAGAAGTTCAGACATTCTATTAAATGCTTGATCTCTGTAATAATTCTCTGAGTGGAATAAAATACATTCGACGTATTTTTGGGGTTTAGAATATTTGTTCAGATACGAATATATTTAATCCGGGGTTAAAACCCATACCCATAATTCTTTCCGGGACAAAAGTGGGCAAAAGAGGCAGAATTAGCCTTCAACGCACCCGCGGTAGGACCCATCGCACCCGCGGTCAGAATTGGCCTTCACCGCACCCCGCGGTGAGACCCACCGCACCCGCGCCTTCATCATTACTTTTCTGCTTCGTCGAGCTTTGACCGTCGTGCGCCTGAGGCGGTGGGGGAGCTGGTTGCTTGAGCTCCTTGCTTGGCTTATAAAAGGAGGGGACTTGGAGGAGGAAGCATCCCAATTTCTCCCTCTCAAATCTCTCTCTCGTTCCATTGTCACCGGATTTGCAAGCTTTCGCCGGAGTTGTCGTCGAAGCTCTCATAGGAGGAGGAGGTGCTCTCAAGGTGGTGCTTGGGTGGTCCAAGGAATCCAGAAGTCGGAGCCACCATGAGTCGAACCCCTGTCGTCTTCCTCGATGAGTTTTCGTCGTCGTCGTCTTGCCACTGTGGCTTGACCGCACCCGCGGTATGCTTGGGCACTCGTGGTTGTGGCTTGGGCTTTGTGATCTCGATTGGGATTTCCGTTCTTTCAATTCCGTTCGTCTTTCCTTAGATTCGTATATTTTATTATCGAATCTAACTTAGGGTTCGTTATGGGTCATTTCGTAGGAATCCATTGAAATACCCCAAATAAGTGGGTAATGATATTTTGGTAAATTAATTATGGGATTTACTTAAAAGGGGAGAAATGGAATTTTGGGGATTAAATCCCTAAAACAAATTCGGTGGTTGTCTCTCCCGATTCTTCACGAGTGCCCAGCCATCTCCTTCTCCCAAATTCGTCCTCTTTCCTGTGCCCAGCCGAAACCGAGCTTCCTCCTGTGCCCAGCGAGCTACTCTTCTCCGGCGAGCCGTCTTGGACCGCGTGGTGTTGTGGAGCCATGGTGGTGCTACTGGTTCGTGTTGCTGCTGTCCCGCCGTGCTGTAGCGGTGCTATTGTCGTTCTGCAGCCCGTCGAGCAGCTGCTTCCGGTGGCGAGAAGTGGTGTTCCGGGGCTAAGCTGTGGCCACCAACAAGGTAAGAATGTGTGTGTGTGGTCTGTTTAATTTTTGGACTCCATCCTTTGCTGATTTTGTGGTGTTGTGCGTGGACTGGTGGAGCTGTGCAGCTGCGGTTCGTTGTTGTTGTTATGGTTCCGGCGACGAGGAGCCTCTCCCGGTGACTATCGCTTGGTTGTGGACAAGGTGAGCTTATGGGTTGGGTTTATGTTCGAATTGATATTGGTATATGTTCGAATTGATGATGTATGGTGGTCCGAATTGATGTTGAATTGTTCTTCATGGGCAGTTGAAGAAGAATTTCGTGTGGAGCTTGGGTTGATTTGTGTGTGTGTAGTGCTGAATTTTAGAAGGTATGATTTAGGGTTTGATTTGGGGGTTTAATTTGCTGGGTTCATTTGAATTGCGCAGGCATAAATTGACTGAGATTGGGTGTGATTGACCTAATTAATTAAGGGTTTGATTTTAGGGTTTTGAATGGGGGTTTTATTTGGTTGTGGATTGGATGAGTAATTAATGCCAGGGATTTGCTCGGATTGATTCGCAGGTTCGTTCGGATTGACTGGAGATCTCTGAGGTCGTTGTGGTTCGACTTGAGGCAAGAGGATCCTTGCTAACTTATATATTTTTATAAACTGATTATGTTTAATTTTACCGTTGCTTGAGCTATTATTTTAATTGGTTTGTTTGACTATATAATGGCTTGGATGAGATGTGTGATGAGGTGTGATAATGTGTTGGATTGAATGTGTGTGTGTGTTGGATCGTGTGTGTGTGTTGGATTGAATGTGTGTGTGTGTGTGCGTGTGTTGGATCGTGTGTGTGCGTGTGTTGGATTGAATGTGTGTGTGTGTGTGTTGGATTGAGTTTGTGTGTGTGTGTTGGATTGTGTGTGTGTATGTGATTATGTGATATTTGATTGGTTGTCGTATAAAGTGTTTGAATTGGTGTCGGTGTAGTGGTGGAATGTTGTTGGTTGGTAAAAGTCCTTATATTTAGGGCCTCGGTGGGTATGAACCCCCGAAGGTCGAAGGGTCAGGTGATGATAGTCTCACCAAACCGCGTAGGGTGCACGCCTACATCGTTAAGGGCCAAGGGTTGGATGGTGAAAGTCCCATCCGGAAAGTGTGTATTGATTGTCTCACCCGGTGATGTGGTGGTGGAGACGGAGGTTGGATTGGAGGTGTTGGTGGTTGTGTGTGTTGATTGTCTCACCCGGTGATGTGGTGGTGGAGACGGAGGTCGGATTGGAGGTGTTGGTGGTTGTGTGTGTTGATTGTCTCACCCGGTGATGTGGTGGTGGAGACGGAGGTGGGATTGGAGGTGTTGGTGGTTGTGTGTGTTGATTGTCTCACCCAGTGATGTGGTGGTGGAGACGGAGGTCGGATTGGAGGTGTTGGTGGTTGTGTGTGTTGATTGTCTCACCCAGTGATGTGGTGGTGGAGACGGAGGTTGGATTGGAGGTGTTGGTGGTTGTGTGTGTTGGTTATGTGTTGAATGTTGGTTGTGTACTTGATTAAGTGGTTGTGTTAATGATATTGGTTGTGTACCTGAATACGTGGATTTGTGATGAATGTTGATTATGTACTTGATTAAGTGGTTGTGTTGGTAATTTGGTTGTATGTTTGATAATTGGTTTATGTTGGACGTTGATTGTTATTAGTTGTGGTTGTGGGTCATTGTTGGCCATTGGTTGTGGTTGTGAATTTCGTGTGTTATATTGTTAATTGTAACTAGTCAAAGTTGTGAATCTCTGTTGATGTGGATGTTGGTATTAGCTAGTTTTAGATAAAAGGGTATGCTGATTGATTATGAAGGTCGATTGTGTGGATGTTGTGAAGGTTGGTTTCCCATCTTGAGGGTATGGGCCACATGGTTTGAATTTGAGTGCATGAGTTACAGTCTATGTTAATGAACAGGCGGCACCAGAAGGGTAGCTGGCCTGGATCGTTATTTTGTTATGCTTATATGTGATGATTATCTCGTTGATGCTTATGTGTTTGTTGATGTGAAGGTTAATTGATTTTGTTGTGTTAGTGTAGTAGTGAGTTCAGTATAATTGGTTAACTTTGGTTGTAAGTCAGTAGTAAGAGATGTGTATGTGCATAGAGTTATTGATTGAGGTATTAGTAATAGAGAGAAGGATGGATTGGACGTGTCAGTGAAGTTGGATTGGATCGTTTTATTCGTTTATGCTTGTGATGAGTTTGAGGATGGATTGATTGAGGTTAGTATAGTGAAGAGTTGGATAAGGATGTGTAATGAATGGTATGTGATAGTGTGTGTATATGTTTTGACGTGTGGTTGGAATTGGTTGGTTGATATGATTAAGTATAGTGATGATATTATATATTGTGTGGCGTGTTGTCGTTGTTGTGAGTTGATTGGTGATATATGTATGGTTTTGAAACTGTTTTGGCTGGGCTAATCTTGCCATAGTCTTTCACGAGACTGACCAACTGCGGTTTACGTGCCGTGGTTGGCTGGGGTATCGGGTCCCTCAGTCAATCAGGCTTTTCAGGTTCAGCGCCAGCAAGGAGGTTCCTGATCACCGTCAGTTTTGGAGTCGAGAACTCTACTTTTGGTTTGACTTTGACTTGATTGTATGTATCGTTTTGGTTTTGGACCTTGAAGTGGTCGAACTTGTTGTATTGGCTTTTGGCTTTTGGTCTTTGGTTGTTGGTTTCTGGTTTGTAAATTGTAGTACTTTCTGTATGTTAAGTTGATTATGGTTTCAACTTTGGACAGGTTTTGCAGGTTTTCCGTTGTGTCGCTTTTGATACATTATATATATATGGGTTATGTTTTGCATTTTTTTCTTTCGCATTTTTTTTTCTTTCACCGCCTTATAATCCTTCTGGATTATGGCACTGTAGCACCACTGACCTGGGGGTGTTACAGAAGTTGGTATCAGAGCTCTTTTCAAAAAATGTGTTCTTTCCGAGTTTTCAACTTGAGAATTTTTATACGTTGTTGTTATGAACGATCGGGTGATCAGGAATCCTTGCTGTCAACCGTAGTGAGTTGTGTTGGTAAGTATTGGTTGTTTGTGATGTTTTGTGCTAATGTTTGATATATTTATATGTGATGTTGAGTATTGATGATTAATTTCATATGTGATGTTTAATGTTGTTAAGTAAATTTTATGGTCCGTTCCCTGGTAAGTGGGACGTGCTAGAGGTTTAAAGAGTATGAGTATGGTAGAGGATGAGGCCATTGGGCTTATCGTCAAGAGGTTGATGCATGTAGTTTAGTGGTGATGATTCTGTATGAATTATTGTGCTACTATTATTGTTAGGGTTGAGCAGGACAGATTAAGCACATTCAGATATGGTTGTGTTCTGAGTTGAACTTTGATGGTAAGGCATAGCTGTACAATCCTTGAGTACTGATGAGTGCTGATCAGGGAGACTGTTACAGTTGATTTTGATCAAGCTATTGATGTTGGAAGTAGTAAGGAACAGAGAACTCAGTTGCATCTGAAAAAGTAGAATCTCGCGACTATGGGATTCGGCTGAGCTGAGAAGTAGAATGCGCAGGTCGCAACTAGTGTGTCAGTGTTGGTTATTCCGCAGGGAACAGAAAGGTTTGTCATCTACAGTGATGTGTCTAAGCAGGGTCAGGGTTACATCTTGATGCAGAATGGGAAAGTCATTGCGTATGTCTTTTCGTCAGCTCAATTGTATAAGAGAGAGTTGAACATGAGACAAGATGGTTGCTAGAATTGATTGAAGATTGTGGAAAAGATATTGTGTATCAATCAGAAAGGGCTAATGTGGTAGTTGATGTTTTGAGTAGGAAGTTGACTCTCGAGTATACGGTTGCGTGCTTATCAGTTCTGCCGGAGTTGCAACAAGAATTGTGCGGGGTGAGATTGAGATTGGTCTGAGAAGGAAATGATGCTGAGTGTGATGGAAATTCAACCGACATTAGTAGAGTTGATCCAAGAGAAACAATCGCAAGATTCTGTGAGGAACAAGTTATGCAGTGGAGTTTCTCAAGGAAGGGCACCCGGAATTCTCATTCATGAGGATGGAGTTTTGTGACTTCATAATCGGTTATATGTGACAGCTGATAAGAGATTTGAGAGTTGATTCTCAGGGAAAGTCATTCTTCGGCGAGTCCGGAATATTCTAGAGTCAGTTATGCGAGGCAGTTATCCGAACCTGTTTGATCTTAGTTTCGAGGACGAAACTCTTATAAGGAGGGGAGAATGAAATACCCCAAATAAGTGGGTAATGGCATTTTGGTAAATTAATTATGGGATTTACTTAAAAGGGGAGAAATGGAATTTTGGGGATTAAATCCCTAAAACAAATTCGGTGGTTGTCTCTCCCGATTCTTCACGAGTGCCCAACCATCTCCTCCTCCCAAATCCGTCCTTTTTCCTATGCCCAGCCAAAACCGAGCTTCCTCCTGTGCCCAGCGAGCTACTCTTCTCCGGCGAGCCGTCTTGGACCGCGTGGTGTTGTGGAGCCGTGGTGGTGCTACTGGTTCGTGTTGCTATTGTCCCGCCGTGCTGTAGCTGTGCTGTTGTCGTTCTGCAGCCCGTCGAGCAGCTGCTTCCGGTGGCGAGAAGTGGTGTTCCGGGGCTGAGCTGTGGCCACCAACAAGGTAAGAATGTGTGTGTGTGGTCTGTTTAATTTTTGGACTCCATCCTTTTCTGATTTTGTGGTGTTGTGCGTGGACTGGTGGAGCTGTGCAGCTGCGGTTCGTTGTTGTTGTTATGGTTCCGGCGACGAGGAGCCTCTTCCCGGTGACTACCGCTTGGTTGTCGACAAGGTGAGCTTATGGGTTGGGTTTATGTTCGAATTGATATTGGTATATGTTCGAATTGATGATGTATGGAGGTCCGAATTGATGTTGAATTGTTCTTCATGGGCAGTTGAAGAAGAATTTCGTGTGGAGCTTGGGTTGATTTGTGTGTGTGTAGTGCTGAATTTTAGAAGGTATGATTTAGGGTTTGATTTGGGGGTTTAATTTGCTGGGTTCATTTGAATTGCGCAGGCATAAATTGACTAAGATTGGGTGTGATTGACCTAATTAATTAAGGGTTTTGAATGGGGGTTTTATTTGGTTGTGGATTGGATGAGTAATTAATGCCAGGGATTTGCTCGGATTGATTCGCAGGTTCGTTCGGATTGACTGGAGATCTCTGAGGTCGTTGTGGTTCGACTTGAGGAAAGAGGATCCTTGCTAACTTATATATTTTTATAAACTGATTATGTTTAATTTTACCGTTGCTTGAGCTATTATTTTAATTGGTTTGTTTGACTATATAATGGTTTGGATGAGATGTGTGATAATGTGTGATGAGGTGTGATAATGTGTTGGATTGAATGTGTGTGTGTGTGTGTGTGTTGGATCGTGTGTGTGTGTTGGATTGAATGTGTGTGTGTGTGCGTGTGTTGGATCGTGTGTGTACGTGTGTTGGATTGAATGTGTGTGTCTGTGTGTTGGATTGAGTTTGTGTGTGTGTGGGTTGGATTGTGTGTGTGTATGTGATTATGTGATATTTGATTGTTTGTCGTATGAAGTGTTTGAATTGGTGTCGGTGTAGTGGTGGAATGTTGTTGGTTGGTGAAAGTCCTTATATTTAGGGCCTCGGTGGGTATGAACCCCCGAAGGTCGAAGGGTCAGGTGATGATAGCCTCACCAAACCGCGTAGGGTGCACGCCTACGTCGTTAAGGGCCAAGGGTTGGATGGTGAAAGTCCCATCCGGAAAGTGTGTGTTGATTGTCTCACCCGGTGATGTGGTGGTGGAGACAGAGGTTGGATTGGAGGTGTTGGTGGTTGTGTGTGTTGATTGTCTCACCCGGTGATGTGGTGGTGGAGACGGAGGTCGGATTGGAGGTGTTGGTGGTTGTGTGTGTTGATTGTCTCACCCGATGATGTGGTGGTGGAGACGGAGGTGGGATTGGAGGTGTTGGTGGTTGTGTGTGTTGATTGTCTCACCCGGTGATGTGGTGGTGGAGACGGAGGTCGGATTGGAGGTGTTGGTGGTTGTGTGTGTTGATTGTCTCACCCGGTGATGTGGTGGTGGAGACGGAGGTTGGATTGGAGGTGTTGGTGGTTGTGTGTGTTGGTTATGTGTTGAATGTTGGTTGTGTACTTGATTAAGTGGTTGTGTTAATGATATTGGTTGTGTACCTGAATACGTGGATTTGTGATGAATGTTGATTATGTACTTGATTAAGTGGTTGTGTTGGTAATTTGGTTGTATGTTTGATAATTGGTTTATGTTGGACGTTGATTGTTATTAGTTGTGGTTGTGGGTCATTGTTGGCCATTGGTTGTGGTTGTGAATTTTGTGTGTTATATTGTTAATTGTAACTAGTCAAAGTTGTGAATCTCTGTTGATGTGGATGCTGGTATTAGCTAGTTTCGGATAAAAGGGTATATTGATTGATTATGAAGGTCGATTGTGTGGATGTTGTGAAGGTTGGTTTCCCATCTTGAGGGTGTGGGCCACATGGTTTGAATTTGAGTGTATGAGTTACAGTCTATGTTAACGAACAGGCGGCACCAGAAGGGTGGCTGGCCTGGATCGTTATTTTGTTATGTTTATATGTGATGATTATCTCGTTGATGCTTATGTGTTTGTTGATGTGAAGGTTAATTGATTTTGTTGTGTTAGTGCAGTAGTGAGTTCAGTATAATTGGTTAGCTTTGGTTGTAAGTCAGTAGTAAGAGATGTGTATGTGCATAGAGTTGTTGATTGAGGTATTAGTAATAGAGAGAAGGATGGATTAGACGTGTCAGTGAAGTTGGATTGGATCGTTTTATTCGTTTATGCTTGTGATGAGTTTGAGGATGGATTGATTGAGGTTAGTATAGTGAAGAGTTGGATAAGGATGTGTAATGAATGGTATGTGATAGTGTGTGTATATGTTTTGACGTGTGGTTGGCATTGGTTGGTTGATATGATTAAGTATAGTTATGATATTATATATTGTGTGGCGTGTTGTCGTTATTGTGAGTTGATTGGTGATATATGTATGGTTTTGAAACTGTTTTGACTGGGCTAATCTTGCCATAGTCTTTCACGAGACTGACCAACTGCGTTTTACGTGCCGTGGTTGGCTGGGGTATCGGGTCCCTCAGTCAATTAGGCTTTTCAGGTTCAGCGCCAGCAAGGAGGTTCCTGATCACCGTCGGTTTTGGAGTCGAGAACTCTACTTTTGGTTTGACTTTGACTTGATTGTATGTATCGTTTTGGTTTTGGACCTTGAAGTGGTCGAACTTGTTGTATTGGCTTTTGGCTTTTGGTCTTTGGTTGTTGGTTTCTGGTTTGTAAATTGTAGTACTTTCTGTATGTTAAGTTGATTATGGTTTCAACTTTGGACAAGTTTTGCAGGTTTTCCGCTGTGCCGCTTTTGATACATTATATATATATGGGTTATGTTTTGCATTTTTTTCTTTCGCATTGTTTTTTCTTTCACCGCCTTATAATCCTTCTGGATTATGGCACTGTAGCACCACTGACCTGGGGGTGTTACATCCATAATCCGAGTTTGTCCTCATTTCGGACCCGGAAACCCGTTGTCTTTGAGCTTCATTGAGATCCGTCTAATCTAAGGCAAGTGGCGGTTCGCTCTTGCTTATCATTCCATATTTCCATTAATTATCAATTGTTTAATTGTTAATTAAATTGGGATGAACTATTGTTTTCGTTTGGGAACAGTTTTGATAATTGTATATGATTTAAAAAGGAATGTTATAATAGGTTGTATATACTGCTAGAAACAACGCTATTATATATATATGATTAAAATACATATATTATAATAGGTTGTATATATTGCTAGAAATAACACTATTATATCTGTTATTGCTTAGATGACATTGATGTAGACTATTGCGTGTTTTAACTGTTTAGTTAACACGAATATTCGTAGGAACGCTATGTACCTTGCGAGGTTTAGTTGTTTCTTTATAACTGGTGCTATGTGGATTTTTCCCTAGTACTCTCTCTGGTCATGACCATGCCCTTACTCAGGGTTGGATTATCTCTTGTGAGGAGATATCCTTTTTACATCTCTTGTGAGGAGATATTATAAAAGCTTATAACGTAAATGTATGTTTTGGAATTAAATAAGATAAGTGCGATTAGGAATATAATTAATGAACCTTGGGCGAGAAGTACAACGTGAAAACTCGTCTGAGCTTCGATTAGAGTAAGTCCACCTTCCGAATCTGAATTCGCATTATGCGGTGAGGTTGGTCATGGACCCAAATAGCCAAGTCGCTTTTAAAAGTTTGCGTGAAACTTTAACGTTCCCAAACATTGTCATACTTTCCCGTAAGACTCAATCTCTTGGAGTCTTCTCTTCATATATTTTCCTTGAGACTCAACTCCTTTGGAGTCTTCTTTTCAATGCATATCTAAATAATAAATCATTCCGTGAAAGTACCGGGTTATATATCGTTCCTTCGGTTGTTATTCGAGGGACAATGATAGTAAACAGTTACGATCACTAGAACCATCTGTTTTCACCCTTGCATAGTCTTTCATTAGACTAACCAACCGGGTTTTATTCCTTGTATGGTTGGCTGGTGTCATCCGTCCCTTACGGCACATCAGTGGTTGGTTCCCGCAGACCTGAAGTAACCAATTGAAGAAGAGACTTGCAGTTGCAGATTTAAGTGCCGGTCTTTCAAGGTCGTTAGACATTACTTTAATGTATATTTTTATAACCTAGTCATGTGATAGGTTTATTCTTAAAAGTCTTCCGCTGTGTAATTTATAAGTTTTCCGATGTATTAACTCTGTTATAAAAACACTTCTCTCGTTTGATGAGAGATCGTTTAATAAAAAGGATTGAGTTTCCTATCCAAATGTCTTCCGCTGTTCAACCTTTCATTGAATGTATACGTATTTGAGTTTAATTGTTCCGATTAAAGCCTGGGGTGACTTTGGACGGTAATGTCTGAGGTCACTGGCGTGTGGCATTTCCAACAATAAGTTGGGGGTGTTACAATTATGGTATCAGAGCAACGGTTTTAAAATTCTTGGCCTATTGTTAGGTTTGAGAATTTTCGAAAACTAATTTCGAAACGATTTTCAAAATATTTTCTATTAAAAAGGAATTTTGAGAAATTAGATGTTAAAAGTCTTAATTATTTCTTGGAATTTAAAATAATGATTTAGCTGGTTAAACTTCAAAAAAAAAAAAAAAAATTTTTTTTAGTAAGAAGTTTTGTGATAATCATATCACTAGTTTTAGAGAAACTAACTTCATGAATAACTATTTTTTTTTATAAGGTTTAAAGATATAATGTATGAAGTTGAAGATATAAGATTTAAGAGATTTTTCAAACTTCTGCAAGATTCAAGTGTTACTTATTCCTTAGATCCATTCTTAGGGATATTGTCTATTCTTAGGTTTAATGTCACTTGAAGGTTGACATTTCTCCTAGAATATCCATTCTCAAATAAAAAGAAGAAGATCATTTATGTGGTTAACAGTGAAGGGTTAGTCAGACTAATATAAAGTTATTAGTTTGAACCCTTATAATCTGTATCATAACGTAATTGACTCAGTGTCATGTACAAGGTTGGAACAGTCCCCAACTAACGTTATGGTTCATCAACAGGTAATGGACACCCGATCCACTAACCAAGCAGCTAGCGAGAGTCCTAGCAACGATTCTCGAGTTCAGCTGATGACTGCCACTCCACAAGGGGGAGACGCGGGATCTGGATCACGTAGTAGTGACCCGACCCTGCGACAGAATGTTCCTCAGGGACAAGCGAACCCCCAAGCTGCAAGGGGATTTCCACTTCCTATCCCGATCATGCAGAATGCAACGACTATTGGGCAGATAGAAGGGCTGGTGGTCGAGGCACTAACGGCCCAGATGATACCGCAAGCTCAAACGCCCCCCATACCTCAAGTCGCAACCAGTATGGAGGCGCAGATTGAGGCAAGGAACGGGCAATAGAATCGCAGGGCTGGCTCGATCAAGCGCCCGACGTCGCCCACCAAGATCGAGAAGTCTGGTCGTGCTAGGATCAAGACGACTTCGTCTGATTCCGCCAAGGGCTCCGGCTGGAATAGCGGCACGATTGTATGCCACAACTATGGTAAGGTTGGGCACAAGAGCCCTGGTTGCCAAAAGTTGAAGCGGGTATGCTACAAATGTGGAAGGGAAGGCCACATGAAGACATACTGCAGGAAGAAGGACCTAAAGCTAAAGCAAGTAAATCAGGCTTCAAATGTTGACAGTGGACAGAATCCAAGGGCATAAGTATCTGTTCCAGGGAAGTCCACTACTCGTGATAAAGGCAAGGCGCCTATGGAAACTTCGGGTCAAGAACAACAACTCTTTGTGATACGTCACCCCGACGGAAGTGAAGCTTTGTACAAGTGGTAGTGTTTAGTAAGGCTTTTTAGATGTGGAGCGATGACTTGTGTCAATAGTCTCTATAGTTTAGTAATCTGTCTACTTGACTTTCTATCAGATGTTTTGTGTAATGTTTCGATCAATGAAGGAGTGTTTCCTTGTTCCGGAAACTACTAAATTCGTCACTATTGCAAATTGTTCGTTCATACGAGACTCCGTGAGTGCCAAAAACAGTTATGTCGTATGGATAAGGACTGTCAGGACGCAAAAAGGAGGGTAACGTATGGAACCGAGGTGTTCGTTCCCTACATGGTTAACACCAGGGTCGACTTCACTATGGAATTTTTAGATCCATCCTTAGGAATCTCTCTTTATTCTTGGAGTAATGTCGCGTCGGTATGGCATTAATTACTCCCTTCGTTGAGCGGATGATCGTTATCTCGTGATTTGAGCTTTACCAAAATTCCGTATTATAGAGGAAACAAATGTATGTGGTTAATGCTATATGGGATGGAATTTTTTTCTCTCTCTCATATGTGTACCCTGAACATTTGTTTTGATAGAAGTACGTATGAGTGAATTGCATGAAGTTCAGAATACCTCGTTGTGAGGTCATACTGTAGTCGTCTATATGGATAGGCTGCTGGAAAGAAAAAATATATATAAGAGATAGTTCATAGGGAATTTAGTTTCTCTAAACCGATCGTACTATGTTACGACCTTGAGTAGAACTTTAGAACCCAAGGGTTTTGGTTATGGAAGTTGTAAGTGAGTATGTCCATTGCGGACTAGAGGATTAGACGTTCGGAAAAGCTAAGGGTGTGAGGTCGTGGGTATTGTCTTGGAAGATGTACCTAAGATTTGTTATGAGGCTTCCTTGAAAGAAGCGATAAAAGGATTGGACAGAGAGTGATTGATATCTGTTACGGCGATTTGATGTCACGTTAAGGGAAATAAAGTGATTAGGCACAACTGTACTAATCAATTTATCGCGATCTTGTTTTGAGGAAACTAGAAATCTGAGTTGGCAATGAGCTTTAGGGCCAGGTTTAAGTGGACCAAATAATTGAAATTGGGAAGTTGTCCTTTCAGGTATTAAAGAGTTATGACACTTGGGAATTTACAAGGTTCGATGATTGGACCTTATGTGAATGGGCCATTCATAAGGCATATAGTACAACCCTTATTGGAAAGATCAGGTTGTTAAGTCACTGAGTTAGGAAAAGGCCACTTAAATGGAACGATTATAGTTTAAGGATAGATCATATTGATGATTCCAATAAACTAAAGGATTTAGTACGTAGATTAAGTTTATGTGTGCTTAAGGAGTAAAGTAACAATGCTACTTGTGTATATCTATTGAAGGATGAGGACACAAGTGATTGATTCTGTTGATAATGAATCATTTAGCAATATGATACTTTGAGGAAATAAGAGTAAGATCTCATGTGATTTGTTTGGAGAACATATGAATAAATGTTGTGATTATTCTTGGAGAAAATTAAGGAATCTTAAAGGATTTAAGTTAGAGATTGCTTAAGCGGATGCGTTAAATTATTCTCGTAAGGATTTTTGGTTAGAGATGGCATAAGGTCAAACTTACTTTCAAATAAATGAGGGAATTGTGGAAAATATCTTTAAGGAAATTAAAGGTGTAATGTTTCGAGGTTACTAAGATTTGATATTTGGATTATAAGGAGTTAAGGTGTGAACCTTGGGATTGTTTATATAGAAAAATTTGAAGAGAAACGTGTGTTCTCCTATTTAAGGTACATTAATATCAATATGATGATCTTGGAGACCATCATTATAAAGTAGTCAGGGTCTGTGGATATAGTGAGAATGATTACATGGCATAATATATAGAGATAAGGTTTGCGGATGATATCGAGTAGACTTGAGGAAAAAGGTGACCCACGTTGTTAAGATAATCATATAGCACGTTTGGGTAAGACAAGAGTATATTCCTGAGGAATGGATTAATGAATCATGTTGAGATAATCGGACATAGGTTGTGGTGTGACCAATTGTGGGATGATATGAGTAAAGATTTTGAATTAAAGATATGGCACAAGGGCCAAATATGATTAAGGTAACCAATGAATAGATGAGTCGTGTATGAAAGAAGTAAGGTCTATATGACAAAATAAGTACTAAGTTGAGTTATAGTTGAATTATATGTATGTATTCGAGGACCGGAGTTAGTCGAAAGGACTGCATCGGACATTGCTTTGATAAGACAGAGGATGTTGACCGCTCAGAGTCAACAAAAGTCTTATGCAGATCTGAAGCGTAGGAATGTCGAGTTTGAGGTTGGTGACAAAGTATTTGTCATAGTGTCACCATCCAAGGGTGTGTTTAGGCTCGGTAAGCGTGGGAAGCTTAACCCTCGCTACGTGGGACCATTTGAGATCCTTGACAGAGCGGGGTCTCTAGCACATCGGTTAGCATTGCCGCCGTCGGCACATCCAGTACATAACGTTTTCCACATATCTTTGTTGAGGAAGTGCGTGCCAGATGAGTTTCATGTGCTGAGTTATGAAGACATCGAGATTCAGACAAATGGTACTTACGAGGAGATACCGGTGCGTATTCTCGAACGCCGTGAGAAGCAGTTACGGAACAAGGTGGTACCATTGGTACGGATTTTGTGGTCCAAGTCAGGAACTGAAGAGGTTACTTGGGAAACCTGGGAGACTGAGGAGGATATGCTTAGACACTTTCCCGAGCTGTTTTCGGCCTAGTTTCGCGGTCGAAACCTTTTTAAGGGGGTAGTGTGGTAACGTCTCGCTTTTTTTTGGTTTATTCGGCCAAGTTTCGGGGTCGAAACTTCTTTTAAGGGGGAGGTGATGTAATACCCCTCATTTTAGTAAAGAGTATTTTGGTAATTTTCCAAACTCTCGTACTGAAGTCGAATTAATTTCAGAGAAGTTCATACATTCTGTTAAATGCTTGATCTCTGTAATAATTCCCTGAGTGGAATAAAATACATTCGACGTATTTTTGGGGTTTAGAATATTTGTTCGGATACGAATATATTTAATCCGGGGTTAAAACCCATACCCATAATTCTTCCCGGGACAAAAGTGGGCAAAAGAGGCAGAATTAGCCTTCGCCGCACCCGCGGTAGGACCCACCGCACCCGCGGTCAGAATTGGCCTTCACCGCACCCCGCGGTGAGACCCACCGCACCCGCGCCGTCATCATTACTTTTCTGCTTCACCGAGCTTTGACCGTCATGCGCCTGAGCTGCTTCGCCCCTGTCGGAGCTGAGGCGGTGAGGCGGTGGGGGAGCTGGTTGCTTGAGCTCCTTGATTGGCTTATAAAAGGAGGGGACTTGGAGGAGGAAGCATCCCAATCTCTCTCTCTTGTTCCATTGTCGCCGGATTTGCAAGCTTTTGCCGGAGTTGTCGCCGGAGCTCTCATAGGAGGAGGAGGTGCTCTCAAGGTGGTGCTTGGGTGGTCCAAGGAATCCAGAAGTCAGAGCCACCACGATTCGAACCCCCGTCGTCTTCCCCGATGAGTTTTCGTCGTCGGCGTCTCGCCACTGTGGATTGACCGCACCCGCGGTCAAGGCCGCCGCACCCGCGGTGTGCCTGGGCACTCATGGTTGTGGCTTGGGCTTTGTGATCTCGATTGGGATTTCCGTTCTTTCGATTCCGTTTGTCTTTCCTTAGATTCGTATATTTTATTATCGAATCTAACTTAGGGTTCGTTATGGGTCGTTTTGTAGGAATCCATAATCTGAGTTTATCCTCGTTTCGGACCCGGAAAACCGTTGTCTTTGAGCTTCATTGAGCTTCGTCTAATCTAAGGCAAGTGACGGTTCGCTCTTGCTTATCATTCCATATTTCCATTAGTTATCAATTGTTTAATTGTTAATTAAATTGGGATGAACTATTGTTTTCGTTTGGGAACAGTTTTGATAACTGTATTTGATTTAAAAAGGAATGTTATAATAGGTTGTATAGACTGCTAGAAACAACGCTATTATATATATATATATGATTAAAATACAGATATTATAATAGGTTGTATATATTGCTAGAAATAACGCTATTATATCTGTTATTGCCTATATGACATTGATGTGGACTATTGCGTGTTTTAACTGTTTAGTTAGCACGAGTATTCGTAGGAACGCTATGTACCTTGCGAGGTTTAGTTGTTTCTTTATAACTGGTGCTATGTGGATTTTTCCCTAGTACTCTCTCTGGTCATGACCATGCCCTTACTCAGGGTTGGATTATCTCTTGTGAGGAGATATCCCTTTTACATCTCTTGTGAGGAGATATTATCTCTTGTGAGGGGATATTATAAAAGCTTATAACGTAAATGTACATTTTGGAATTAAATAAGATAAGTGCGATTAGGCACATAATTAATGAACCTTGGGCAAGAAATACAACATGGAAACTCATCTGGGATTCGATTAGAGTAAGTCCACCTTCCGAATCTGAATTCGCATTATGCAGTGAGGTTGGTCGTGGACCCAAATAGTCAAGTCGCTTTTAAACATTTGCGTGAAACTTTAACGTTCCCAAACATTGTCATACTTTCCCGTAAGACTCAATCTCTTGGAGTCTTCTCTTCATATATTTTCCTTGAGACCCAATTCCTTTGGAGTCTTTTTTTCAATGCATATCTAAATAATAAATCATTCCGTGAAAGTACCAGGTTATATATCGTTCCTTCGGTTGTTATTCGAGGGACAATAATAGTAAACGGTTATGGTCACTAGAACCATCTGTTTTCACCCTTGCATAGTCTTTCATTAGACTAACCAACCGGGTTTTATTCCTTGCATGGTTGGCTGGTGTCATCCGTCCCTTACGGCACATCAGTGGTTGGTTCCCGCAGACCTGAAGTAACCAATTGAAGAAGAGACTTGCAGTTGCAGATTTAAGTGTCGGTCTTTCAAGGTCGTTAGACATTACTTTAATATATATTTTTATAACCTAGTCATGTGATAGGTTTATTCTTAAAAGTCTTCCGTTGTATAATTTATAAGTTTTCCGCTGTATTAATTCTGTTATAAAAACACTTCTCTCGTTTGATGAGAGATCGTTTAATAAAAAGGATTGAGTTTCTTATCCAAATATCTTCCGCTTTTCAACCTTTCATTTAATGTATACGTATTTGAGTTTAATTGTTCTGATTAAAGCCTGGGGTGACTTTGGACGGTAATGTCTGAGGTCACTGGCGTGTGGCATTTCCAACAATAAGTTGGGGGTGTTACAATCACGTAGAGAGGAAAACCAAATCAACCAACTTGTTGACAAGGAAAAACCTCTACCTCTAGGTGTTATCCTAGCAGGATTTCAAAGTATACTTCTTTTATTGATAAACACGAGCTACACAAGTCAAGCAAAGATCCAACGTAAACTAGATTTCCCTTCTAGAATACTCTCTAAGCTTAACAACCCTTAGCACGTATTACCAACTCACAGCAAACTTGAAACTACGTAAAAGTTACCTCCTTCACTTCAGAAACTTCGCCTATGAAGCTCCTAAAGATCGCAACTCTCCTTGACGTAGGAACGGCTCTGTCGTTCCCTTGAACCAACAGCCTTGAAACTCGCCTCTTGAACTCCAAGCTGTGTTCTTGCTCTCCAATGGCTACTTAGAAACCTTCAAAGCTCCTAATGCCGTCTCTCTCTTGGATGCTCCTCTTTCTCTCTTGGAAGCATGTCAAACTAGGTTGATAGTGCCTTGTATTTATAGGCCTCCAAAGAATGACGAAAAATATAATTTATTTATGGTATAATCTGATATATTATCCCATAAATAACATTATATCTTTTCATCAAACTATTTCCTAAAATACCACAAACAATATCTTCCAACTTGACATTATCTTGTTTCCATAAATAGATCTTATCTCTCCATGATAATTCCGACCCATTATCTACAAGATATAATCTCCACTTTCCTTGTATAAACGTCTTCTTGTGCTCCAAGCAAACATTTAAAACCCTAGACGCAATATCTCGTGATTTGCCTCTTCGCTGGGAACGTTGACAGATTCTCTGCTCTGTTTTCCTTATTCCCTAGACACTCAGAGACACACAAAAGAGGATCAAGATGTGGAAGTGGGATCCTAGGGAACTAAGGTTCCATGTCTACTGAGTAGGGAACTGAGCAACCACGCCGCAACTACTGCTTGGCTTTCGCTTTGTCCTCAGCGAGCTTCCTATTCACCAGCTTGGCGATTTCCTCCACAAGAGCAGCAAATGTTATCCACAACTCCACCACCATCTCATTGGTGAAGTTGCTACCCTTCTCAACAGCAGTGGACACCTTATCAAAGCCTTCAACTAGGGCAACCTCAATACGCCCCATACCCTCCAAAATCACATGCGTGTCATGGACTAGGCGAGGCTCAGAGAGACCTGGCTGGGTTTCCTCCTTGTCTTTCTCCTCATCAAACTGCTCATCCACATGAGCCTTGTACATAAGTCACCTAACTGTGGTCATAGTGAGGAGTCGAGAAAACTGAATTTCCTCAACCCTAGAAGGATAAAGGCCAAGGCGGCACATGAACTTCTTGATGACATGTGGGTAAGGTAGAGCGTGAGTAGAATGTCCCTTATAGTATTGCATATGGGCAAGGGTGATGCGGTGGAGATCAATGGGAACTCCCAGAATCAGTTTTTCCATGAGCACATCGTCGCCAACTAAGACTGTGTCTCTCTTCTCTTGGAGGGGAATGATGTTTTTGATAAGGAAGGTGTGGAGGGGCTTCTTGTCCAGACGTAGATATTTTGTGTTCAGAGGGCCCTTAGAGGTAGGGGAACCATCGAACACTATTTTCATAATGGCTTGGTTGCGCTTGGAGGGCCAGTTCCTCTTCACAATCACACCGAAACCTTCACCGGTGGAGACTTCCAAAACAGATCCAATAACAGCAGCCGAGAGCGGGATTAAGTTACCTCCTCAGGTTAGAATGGCATCATTGGCAGGCTTGTCGTCCTGGGCTGGGACAAACTCCATGTTCTGATAGAAGAGGCGGACAAGATCTTCATTGACCGCAATAGGCTCCACAATCAGCTTGTCCCACCCTTGGAGTTGGAGCATAGAGTAGGCAAAGGAGATATGATCATCATCGGCGGAACTACATAATTCTTGGCCAACGATCAGAGGTTCCAAGATGCGACACGAGGCGAGAGTTGGTGCCACCGCAAAGGGAACCGATGAGGGGGGCAATGCTTGCTTGGATTGGGGCTTCTTCCCTTTGTCAGGCTTGGCAAGCTTTGCTTTCTTAGCCTTGGGAGCATCCTCCAGTTGAATAGACGAAATACCATGACCCCCTTTGGCGGCGCGGCGTTTGACTCTACCGGCCACCGACTGAGAATCGTCGGGCTGTTTGAGAGACGTCGTCGGTGTGGGGAGCAGTTCCATGTTGATTGGTGCAACCTCCTGGAAAGGAGATAAGTGGTGGGAACCCTCTTTAGTCGATGTGGGAGAGTTGTGCTTGGATGGGGTGTGCTCCGATGAGGCGGACTGAGAGGGCTGCTCCTCTGGGACAGGCGACGGAACCGATTTTGCGGGTTCCTCCACCGCTGTTGGAGCCAAAGATGAGGCCTTTGCCGGGGAGGCCACCTGGTTGGGGAGGTGGTAGCCTTTTGCTTTCTGTATGCCTCTAACATGGTAAGCTCATCGGCAGGAAGGTTCTTCAGATCGGAATCCATGAGATCAGTGGAAAGTTGAGAGCTTTTGAGAGTTTGAGGGCACATCAGATGTTGTGTGAGAGGCAAAGAGAATTAGAGAGCGGTGCCAATTTAGGGTTGTACTCAATGCCTTATATAACCTCTGAGCAAAATTCTATCCAAAAATAGCCGTTGCCGAATCGCTTCAAATAAGGGAACTCAGATTTTCTTCCAAACAACCACAATATCTTCAGCATTTAAGAGAACTCATAACTCTCCTCATAAAATTTTCTCTAGAAATATCACATCAATCGGATCCAAAATACTCAGAATTTGCAGGGAATCAAACGGCTATAGGCGTAATTACTGTCCTCGGGAAACGGTCGTAGACAAAGCAAAATTTGAAATCCGGCCGTTGAAGAGCATTTCCCAGTTCCTTTCCTCAGTATTTGACACAGAACCGGATAGATATGGGTACATTTTATGTAGGGAGCCAAGCAACACTCAAGAAAAGTACATATCCATATAAATAAAATTAGGAAGGCATTTTTGACACTACAAAGATAATTCCCAGTTGTGGACTAAATATGGATCATAAGGAATTATGCAATGCAGTCAAGCTTAGGACGGTTTGTAGTCAATTATCATGTCGGCTTATGATGATAGATAGATGTGATCAAATTGACTACTATGAGGCCAACAAAGAAATGTAATCAAGATCAAATCATATCATAAAATCATGTGATCATGCAAGAGTGTTAAGAACATGCTTTAGAACAAATATTACAGGACATGCGAGGGTAGCACAAGAGCAAATATCAACAATATTATCAATGAAATCATAGAAAATATCAAATCTAGGCAAAGCAAGGGAACTAGTAAAAGCAACTGGAACTACTAGTTTATGGAAATCATTCCTAGAAGTAACCTAAAGGACTCATAAGGTTCTCGATTTAATGCCTTGGTGAATATATCGGCAATTTGATCTTCAGTCCTACAATGTTCTAGCAGTATGTTCCCTTTTTCAACATGATCACGCAAGAAATGATGCCTAATATCTATTTGCTTGGTCCTAGTGTGATGCACCGGATTCTTGGAGATGTTGATTGCACTAGTGTTATCACAAAGAATCTTTAGAGGACCAAAAGACATACTAAAGTCTGCAAGTTGTTGTTTGAGCCAGAAGAGTTGTGAACAGCAGGCGGCGACAGCAATGTACTCGGCTTCGGTGGTTGATAGAGCCACATAATTCTGTTTCTTCGAGCCCCAAGAGACTAAGCATGGACCAAGGAACTGGTCCATTCCAGACGTGCTCTTGCAATCAACCAAGTAGCCTGTATAGTCAGCATCTGTATATCCAAGAAATTGAAATGGCAATTCTTTGGGTACCAAAGACATAGGTTGTCAGTTCCCTTGAGATAGCGAAAGATGCGCTTCACTTCAGATAAGTGAGACTCCCTTGGATCAGCTTGAAACCTGGCACATAGACAAAGAGCAAACAAAATATCTGGCCTACTAGCAGTTAGATACATCAAAGAACCGATCATGCCTCGATATAGCTTTTCTTTAACTTTCTGTCCTGAATGATCTGCAGTGAGGCGAGTTGCTGGGGAAATGGGAGTGGAGATGGCTTTGCTGGAATCTATTTTGAACTTCTTCAAGAGTTCCTTAAGATATTTCTGTTGATGGATTTGAATGCCATTATGCTTTTGAGTAACTTGCAATCCCAAGAAGAAGGATACTTCCCCAATCATACTCATTTCAAACTCGCTGCTCATTAGATTTTTGAACTTTTCTACAAGAGCCAAGTTAGTGGAACCAAAAATAATATCATCAACATATACTTGGACCACGAGAATCTCACCTTTTACTTCCAGAATGAAGAGGGTTTTGTCGATCACACCACGTTGATAACCATTGGCTGTTAGGAACTGGGCAAGACGATCATATCAAGCGCGAGGGGCTTGCTTTAGACCATAGAGAGCCTTGTCGAAGAAGTAAACATGGTCAGGGTGATCATCATCTTCGAATCCTGGAGGTTGCTTGACGTATACTTCCTCTTGAAGAATTCCATTCAGAAATGCAGTCCTCACGTCCATTTGGTATAACTTGAACCCTTTGTGAGAGGCATAAGCTATGAGTAGTCGTATAGCCTCCAGTCTTGCCACAGGGGCAAAGGTTTCATCATAGTCAATTCCCTTTTGTTGATTATAACCTTGAGCAACCAAGCGAGCCTTGTTTCTCGAAATAGCACCTGAATCATCCAATTTGTTGTGAAAAACCCACCTAGTTCCTATGATGTGTCTGTTTTGAGGACGAGAAACTAGTCTCCAAACTTTATTCCTTTCGAACTGGTGAAGTTCCTCTTGTATGGCTATGATCCAGGGAGCATCCTTCAGAGCCTCCGTGATGTTCTTTGGTTCTATAAGAGACAGAAAGACATTGAAAGCACAATATGACATATCCTCAAAGCCATACCTGACTGGATACTTGGTAGTTCTTTTGTATCTGTTAGGAATAATCAGATCAGTTCCCAGAGCGTCAACGTCTGCGGGTACAATAGCTGAGGAAGAGGTTGTATTAGGATCAACTATCGGAGCAGACTCAGCTGTCGGAGTAGGAGCATCTTCATTTGTTGATGGGTTGGAGGGAACTGGAGCAACAACAACAACGTCTTGAGTATCGGAGGGAACTGGGTTGCTGTCTGAAGATGTTGCCGCTTTGGGCGCAATCACAGTTGAGGGAACTGTGGGTGTGTGGTAACCCGACAGGTTGGGATAGGAGTTATGCTTGGAGGGAGCTTCATCATCAAAATCTTCATTCGGCCGTTGAAATGGATCTTCCGAGGGAACTGAGGGATCCTGCACAAACTTTGAAGGCAATTTTTCATTGAAAATAACATGAATACTTTCCTGTACCTTTTTAGTCCGTTTGTTGAAGACCTTGTATGCTTTACTACTTGAAGCATATCCGATGAAGATTCCTTCATCACTCTGTGGATCAAACTTCCCTAGATTGTCTTTCCCATTGTTGTGAACAAATCATTTGTAGCCAAAGACTCTTATATGAGCAATGTTGGTAAATCTGCCTCTTAGTAGCTCATAGGAAGTCTTCTCTAGCATGGGGCGTAGAATAGCCCGATTTAAGATGTAGCACGCTGCATTGGCCGCTTCTGCCCAGAAGGACTGAGAGAGTCCGCTCAAGATTAACATGGTTCAAGCCATATCTTCCAAAGTCATGTTCTTTCTCTAAACAACTCCGTTCTGCTGTGGGGTGTAGGGAGCCGAGAAATTATGATCAACTCCATGTTCCCTGCAAAAAGTTAGAAAATCTCCATTCTCGAACTCAGTTCCATGATCGGAACGAATAGCACGAAGAGATACATTCAAGGATTTTTTAAGTAAGGGAACTAACTCGCTGAACCTAACAAAGACTTCACTTTTAGATTTTATAAATAATGTCCAAGTGAATCTAGAGTAATCATCAACAAGTACCAGAATATACATGTTTCCACCAATGCTTTGAACTCGCATAGGATCACAAAGATCCATGTGTAGGAGTTCCAGAGGTTTAGAGGAACTTACCATTGTTTTGGACTTGAAGGAACTACGAACCTGTTTCCCTTAAACACAGTCAGAACAGATTTCTGACTTTTCAGCATTGATTTTGAGAAGGCCATGAACTAGTTCCTTTTGATGTATCTTGTGGATGAGCTTGATGCTTGCATGACCAAGTCGCTCATGCCATAGATTCGTCTGATCTTTAATTGACGAAAGACATAGTTTCTCTTTGGGAACGAACTTTGGATCAATAACGTAGACATTATTGAACCTTTTGCCTTTTAAGATCATAGTTCCCCTGTTGTCTTCCACAGTACATTCTTTAGAGGTAAAGTGAACCTCATTTCCTCCTTGATCACACAGTTATGACACACTAACTAGATCAAAACCTAAATTTTCAACAAGATTAACGTTACTTACCTTGATGTGATCAGTAAGATTCACATTTCCAGTTCCACAAATTTCTCCCTTTCTCTTGTCTTCGAAGGAAATAGTACATCCTCGGTGTTTCTGAAGTGATGACATTTTGCTTCTGTTTCCGGTCATATGGCACGAGCAACCACTATCTATGTACCATTTGTCTTGTTGCCGCACTTCGTCCTACACAAGGGAACTCAAGTTTCTGAAACCAGCTAAGCTTAGCTTTTGCGGGTGATTTAGACTGATAGCTTTTCTGTGGGTTAGGAACAGGAGCAGAGTAATAAGGATCATTCAAATCAACAATAGTATGCATCTTCTTTTTATTGTTCATTTTCTGGTTCCTTTTCCTAGCATTTTCTTCCATTTGTCTTTTCTTGTGGATGTACTCATGAATATAATGACCATTTTTACCACAATGCCAACAAACACGATTGTAAACAACATGACCATACTTACTATGACCAGGTCTGAATGGTCTTTCTTGCTTTCTCTACTCAAAGTTAATTTTCTTACCTTTAGTTCCCTGAGCTTCGTCAATATATATCTTATGAGCGTTTTGGCCATCGAACCAAGTCTGATTTCATTTAGGCTTATGTTCTAGCACTTTTACCTTTTCTTCTAGGAACTGGTTTTTGTCACGAGAGGTTTGTAGGGCACAATTGAGAGTTTCATTTTTCTCGACCAGTTTCCTTCTCAGTTTCTCATTCTCAGCAGAGCATGTGTCCCCAGAATCTTTCTTACCAGGGTAACCAATACCATATCTTTGCTTAACAAATACATTTTGATTCACAGTTTTTTCATTTATAGAGTCAGTAAGATGATCAAGTTTGTTCATTATTTCAGCAAGCATGGCAGAGGTGTTCTTTTTAGAGTCGATAGAAGCAATAATAGGAATATCAGCATGCATGGGTTCCTTTTTAATAGTGATACAAGAGTCACATTTCCTAGAGGAACTAGCAAGTAATTTCTCAGTTTCATCAAGTTTCTTGCTCCAGACAGAGTTTTTAGTAGATAAGCATGAGATTTCGTCTTCATATTCTTCTAGTTTTTCTTGAAGGCAACTATTTTCCTTTCCAAGTTTCTTGATGATTTTTATCAATTGTTTCTTGTCATATTCAAGAAGAGATTTGGTAAAGTCAGAAGAAGATACCTCAGAGTCATCCGATTCAGTTGAATCTTCTTTAGCCATTAAGCATCTTCCTCCAAAAGTTCCGTTCGTATCCAGTTCCCCTTCAGAGTCCTTTGAGTCGTCTCCAAAGGTAGCAAAAATAACTTTCTTCTACATAGGCTTGTCATCATCATTTGAGTTCTTAGGACAGTTCCTAGCAAGATGTCATCTTTCCTTGCATTGATAGCAAGCATATTCTGAGAGATCTCTCTTTTGAAAGTTTTTCTTGAACTTTCCCTTGATGAAGTGCTTCTTGATGTGCTTAGTGACAAGGGTTGTCATCTCATCTTCTTCTTCTTTGAGATCTGAGTTTTCTTCTTCCATCTCCAACCTTGAGAAGGCCTTTGAAATTTTTAAGGTGATTCCCTTCTCCATCTTCTTGGCATAACTTGTTTTGAGAGCCTCCCTTTCTTCAACTTCAAGTTTCTCTATGATTTGAGTTAAGGGAAGACCTTGAATATCAGGGGTAGTCTTTAAGACTCTCTTGATGAGGTTGAACTTTGAGTTGAGTCCATTGATGATAACGAGGGATTTGGACCATTCATCAAGTTTAACGTCAGCATTGTTGAGTTTGGTACAAGTCTTGTGAAACGCGAGTGGTATTGGGAAATGTTCTCAGTTTCCAGCATCTCGAAAGTGTGGTATTCTCCTTCTAGAGCGAACTTTCTGCTTTGTTTAAGTTCCTCACTTCCTTCATGCATCTCCTTTAGGGCTGTCCAGATGCCCTTTACAGTTCCAATTCCTATCACTTTGTCCATGTCCTCCCTTGTTAACCAATTGAGAATGAGTTGACGAGCTTTAGCATTCTTTTCTTTGATAGTATAGTACTCAGGCTTCCAGCCTTTTTCATCCAGTTTCTCAGGAATAATACCATTACCATTTTCAATCACGCGCCAGCACTGATAGTCCATGGTTTGAATGTAGTTGGTCATGCATTTCTCCCACCATTCTTCTTCTCCCTTCTTTCGGATGTGGGGCTTGTTGATTGAGATTCCCAAACTGAATTCGCTTGAGCTATTCATCTTGAAATTTGTAAACTAACACAAATCTAGAGCGCCTGCTCTGATACCAATTGTAGGATTGCACATGTTAGAAATCAAAGGGAACTGAGAGTTCAGTTCCTTAGCATCGAAATATGTAATAACACAGAATCAAGACCAGTTTCTTAGAGTGGGAACCTTTGATAACTAACTAGTTATCCAGGATAAAACCCACTACCTCTCTTTCAAGAGGATTTGAAAGTCTACTTCTTTTATTAATGCTTCGATTACAATCAACTAGGATAGAACACACAGATTAAAGACGTAAGACACACTTAAGACTCTCTACCTAGTTCGACCTAATCAAGCACATAACAAGCAAGTGACTTACATAGTTCTTCCACAAGAACAAGCTCTGCTTTCTTCTCCATTAGCAATGAGTGAATTACGTGTGTGGTGAGAGAGTTTTGATTACTCTATTTATGCAACTCAACCATGTAGAATCAGAATCTACAACTGGTTGATTTGCACAAATAAAATATTCAAAAAGAAATCGGAAAGATAACATTTGTTACCAAATATATTCTTCCACGATTTTACACCTTTTGTTTCCATAAAAGATATACATAGAATCTCCTGAACAATATGGAAACGGGATAATCTTTATCTTCTCTCTCTAAGTAAAGATCTACCCTAAACGGGTCGCTGCCGCTCTTCATATCTTGTTTCAAGCTATCGCGGCGTCATCGTTCTTCAGTTCCTGTGCCAGTTCCCAAATCTGGCGTCTTGGTCTCTGTCTTGTATTTCCGATTCCTGAGTTCCCTGTTTATCTACACATATGGAAATATTAATAGCAAAGTGTTTGTCATCGTCAAAACTAGGAAAACAGAGGAAGGGAACTTGGAAGGGAACTGGAGTCTCCAAAAGTTCACTTCCTAACAAAAACTGACTGAACTGGTTCCATCTCCAACCTTGGCCCGAACTCCACATATCCGCCACCTGTACCTCAAGATTAACATTTTCCACACCACCCACAAGATGAGTGGTCAAAGCTTTCTCATTTAACCAAGAATGAGTCCAGAATTTAACCTTTGTCCCGTTGCCAAGATTCTAGCGAAGCCCCGATTTGACCACCATCTGGATACCTTTGGAAATACCGTGAAAAATAGGAGAGGCACGTCAAAGAACCGCCCTAAATGAGGGCTTAAGGGGATCAGACAATTTTACCAAGCATGGCTATAGACCCCCAGAGTCATGCAGTAAATGCCACCCAATTTTACCAAGCATGGCTAAGTTCATGTCCCTAGTACTCCTTATCCCGAGGCCACCAGCACTGCGTGGGCAACACACCACATCTCAAGAAACTGAGTGGACCTTATAACGCTCGTTATCGCCACCCCAAATGAAGCGACAACACGTCTGGTCAATCTGATTGTACACACTCACCGGCAGGCAAACAGAGTTCATATTGTAAATGAGAATAGAAGAAAGCACCGAACGGGTTAATGTAACCCTACCTGCCAGGCTAAGATGCTTCCCTCGCCAGCCAGCTAACTTCGTCGTAATCTTCTACAACAGGAGGTCATTATTGTGCTTATCTTTATGGAAAATATATTTCTTAGAGGATAAGCCAACTTCCCCCCTGAAATAAAGATGATTATGTCATTCAATTATGATTCAATTCTCTCTATGAGAAACCTTAGCTTCCCCTCATTCACAAGAGGGAATACTGACTTGATCGTCGGAGGTGAAACAAAGGACAAGCCCCGCCTTTGGTTGTTTTCTGTATTCGCAAGGCACCGAAAAAGAGATCAGAGAAGCCTATGTTTGTCGGAGTTGCGGGTTCTCGCTGTCGTCATCAACAAATTATTATGGCATAGATTTATGCTACCATACATACAAAACCCGAATATACAATAAGGTTCTTTTTTAATATACTTGAACATATTATAAGTTTATATCTCAATTGTTATAGTAGAGTTTGGTTTGGGTAAGAACAATTTTTTGGGTGAGAAATTGAGAACGCATCTCGTGCATTCATGTGAGTGCATGTAATATTGACAGGTAATTCGCATGTGCACCACTTTTATTCATATATATGCATCACAATATATAATTAATGTGCATTTTTTGTACTAAAAATACAAAATTTGATTATAGTTGTACGCTTTTTTTATTATTCCAAACTCTCAAATCTTAAATCAAGAACAATGTAATGTCCATTGCATGTGTAAAAGACACAACATGTCAAAATTACTTGCACATATACGCTAATAGATAATGCACAATGTTTAGGCTTCTGATGAATATGTAGGCATAAAAGGATGCACTTCTATGCATAAAAGTGATGTACATATAGACATAAAAGTGATGCACACTCAGACAAATTGATAAACACTCAAAGAAAAGTGATTCACAATGCAACAAATTTCTGATGCACATATAGGCATAAAAGCCATGTACATATGTACTTGTGCACTACTTTTGTTCAAAAAATATACCAAAATTACTTGAATATATACACTTATTGATTATGCAAGATAAAATAGACTCATGATGCACATACAATCAAATAAAAAGAACAATGTATATAAAAAATTATGCACAAAGGAAAAAAATGATGCACGAAACAAACCAAAATTACTTGCATATACACACTTATTGATGACGAGCACTTCAATATACTTGTAGTCATCTATGCATAAAAGTCATACACACTTAAATATGTTCACAACTAAACGGGCACACATTTTTCTTCGAAAAAACGCATTTTATTTGGATAAAATATGGTCATGTCGTTTTTGCTCTTTTAATGAAACAACAATTTGGGCCGCGAGTTTTTCAGATTTGAATGGCCCAAAATTGCTCTCAATTATCTCCCAAAGACCCGTTCTTACAGGATCTTGTCCCTATTATAGTATATTTGAAGTAGTATTTAAATAATACTTCAAATTTACTTATTTATCTGATTGGGTACGGATCATACATTTTCGATCAGATTCAGTTTTGATAATTTCAAATTACTAAAAATATCACTCAAATTTGAGTCGAGTCCAAGTACATATCGATAAGGTAGTTAAACGAGTATGATCGTCTATGCATACTGTAGGATCGTGATTGTTAGATAATAACTTAAGGAACTCAGAATATGGATTCTAAGTTCCCTTCACAGCGGAAATAAACAATCAAACAAATGACAAGTTCCTTATAGTGGAAACCTTTAATTGCCAACTAGCAATCCAGGATAAAAACCACTACCTTTCTTTCGAAAGGATTTCAAGGTCTACTTTTTGATTTCTTATCTCTTTTGGTTACAGCTTATCCTAGGAACAAACACACAGTTTCTTTGCCTTACACACAGTTAGGCAATCCTAGATAACTTAACACAATCAATAATCAATCCAAGAAACAGACCTTCGCACCTAGGAACTATCACTTACAGTCACATGAACTTAGCACTCAGCTCTTCTATTCCTTGACTGGTTCCTCTTGATCTCGGTTTGCTTTGATGATCTTGTTTGAAGGTTCATACTGGATATTTGCTAATGTGTGTGAGTCATATTTCAGTGCTTGAAGATAACCCTTGAGTTAGTCTTCCTTTTATAGAGGATTCTTTGCAGCTTCTTCTTCCCTTGGTTCCTACAGATTGAGTTAGCCCTAGGATCAGTGGTTCTCCTTGGTCCACGTTGTTCTTGGTATGTGCAAACAACCTAGGCAGCTCAGAATCTCTCTTGGTTGGTCAACTACCTCAGACGAGTCTTGCTATGTCGTTGTCCAAATGCTTTCGTCCGAGGTTGAACAAGCTGGGCACTTGGGAACTGTCTTCTGGACAGTGACATCTCTATGTCCTGTCGCTTTCACCTTTTCTGTCCGAGGTTCAGTGTTTCTGGGTATCTTGTTGTTTTGTTCTGGACATTGGCAGACCTTTGGAAACTTCGGACAAGTCGTTTTCAACAACTTTTGTCCTAGGTTGTGTGTTCCCAGATTTCTCGGAAATCGCAGCCTTGCATGCTACCTTTCTGGGCACACCTGGGTTCCTCTGGATTCCTTCCTCTGTCTTGTTCCTTTGGTTCTTTTGTCCTATTTGGCTTTCTTGCCTTCGGTATATTCTTGTGGTTCCTTAAAGCACATCTTTGAGATAAAACATTAGTATTATAATATTTGTCATCTTCAAAAGTAGAGAAATTGAGGAAAGGAGCTCTCAGGGGAACCGAGGTTCCAGAGTTCCGTTTCCTAACAATTTCCCCCTTTTTGATGATGACAAATACAAGGAACCTGGCAACATAATAGGACTTGAATTTCATGAGACCATATTGAGATTAAGGGATTTACAACATTACGAATTAATGAGAGAACATTCAATGGTTGCAAATTCCCCCTAAGCAAGTGAACGAGTTTATTTCAAATTCCCCATTAGAAGTAGAACTAGTTCAGAGTTCCTATTAGTCAAGTGGTTTCCAAAGTTCAAGGTTCATATCCTTTTCTTCCCCCTTTTGACATCATCGAAAAGATTAAATACTAGTTAAGAACATGATATCCAAGTGAATATGCAAATGCATCAATCCCATAACAGAAGCATAATGGAAACTTAGGGCAAAGACAAATTGATCATTGGAACGAAACCAAAGGATAGTCATTAAAGCTGAAAACTGATCATTGTTCATAGACGGGTAAGACACACCATAAAACAACACAAACGAACAACTTAACAACAGTCGACACAAACAACAGTGAAAGCAATCGTTAGGAAAGACGACATGGGGATAGAAGAGGGAAGCAGGATCCTAGGGGAAACTACTGGCACGCTGTGATGTTACAGCACTGGGAACCAGAACAAGTGTTCCTATAACAGAGCATCGGCCTCTTCTTCATCAACTTTGTCGTCAATTCCTACATTTTGGCTTGTGGCCTGATGAGCACCGATTGCATCTTCCCAATTCTTCTGAAGGACTTTCACCAGACTTATCACAGCTGAGCTCATTTTTCCCAACTCTTGTACTTGATCACGGAGGGCGACCGGGATGACAGTCGAGCCTTCCATGATTGCTTTTTCAATACGATCCAAAGCAGAGAGGATCGCAGAGGAGTCTAAAGAGGGGTTGAGCTGTGGTCGGGAGCTTGAAGGGGCCTGGGAACTCGCCTTTTCCTTAGGCGGATTGGCTTGAGCGTCAGAAGGGTTGGGCTGTTGTTCCTTTGTCTTCAACTTCCGGACAGTGGCCATGGTAAGGCACTTGCTATAGACTGTCTCAGGCAAATCATCTGGGTATTGGTGAAGGTTAGAGAGAATGGTCTTGATGATATGAGGGAAGGGTAGGGCATGGGAGGCATGGGATGAACATAACTGCATATGAGCCAACACAATGCGAGGGAGATCAATCTGGACACCAGAGAGCACCTTGTCCATAAAAATGGCGTCTGTGATGAGAACGTCGTTCCTGTGCTCCTGTCTGGGAACTAGATTACGGGTGATCCAGAAGTGTAACATCTTGTTTGTGATGGAGAGGTCCTTTGTCTCCAAAGATTGGGGGGAGGCACCGTCGTAGATTTTCTTGACCACTGCTCCCTTGGATTTGTAGCCCTTTCCTTTGGGCCACCCCTTTTCTGAGGGAGAATTCCAAATCTGGATCTGGACTCGATCCCTAGAGCGGACGCAATTAGGTTGGAGGACAGGGGATAGCTGGTTCCCTTCCATATGAGAATAGCGTCGTGACAGGGAGAGTTCTCCTTTACGGGCACAAACTCGATAGACTGGTAAGACAAGCGGAAGACCTCATCAGAAGCAGAGAAGGGCTCAATCAACATCGCATCCCAGCCTTGATACTGCAGCAGAGAATGGAACTCGTTCAGGGCTTCTCCAAATATTTCTTCATCTTCTTCTTCCAGTTCTTGGGACCAGAACTCTTTGCCGATTATGAGAGGCTTGAGGATCTTCCTTTTAGAGAAGAGAGAGGAGACCTGACCCAGGGAGGAAGAGGCAGAGATGGTGAGGGTTTTGGTTCTTTTGGATTGAGGATCATAGGGAACCAAGGCTTGGGAACTCCTTTTTTGTTGTTTTAGCCTGGTGGCAACAGAGGGACCAGGATTTGAGGAGGGTTTAGATTTGAGGCTTGTTGGTGAGGTCTCAGGGCTAAGGAGCTCTTGGATAGACTTTTCAGGGGAGGAGTCATGAGAACCACCTTCGGAGATGGATTTTGTAGCCGATTCTGAGGCAGGAGAGATTTCTTTCGCCTTCTCCTGTGCCTTTGGTGGCTCCTCAAGTTTCTCTTTAGGTTTCTCCACTGTTTGCTCCACAGGTTTCTCTTCAGGTTGGGATTTTTGAGAGATGGTGGCAGAAATAGGCTTAGAAGAGGATGTTGCCTTCTTTTCTCTAAAGGCTCTGAGAAGAGCAGCCTCCTCCTCATCCTGGATAAGGTTAGGGTTTGGATCAGCCATTTTTGAGGAGTTAAGGATTTCTGTGTTTGAGAGAGAGAGAGAAGCAGAAGATCAGAGAGATGGAGAGTTGTGGGAATGGCTTGGATCAATAGTGCAACTCTTTAAGGCGATGAGGGCTGAAGGGACCGTTGAACAAATCTAGTCGTTGAGAAGATCGGGGAGAATCCGGAGCATTGAAGACTTATTGCAGCTTTTCTGAACGGCCAACACATTTTCAAAACTTATCCATTCAGAGAGGAGGGGAGCCTGCCAACTGATAAGACCGGTCTGAGCTTCTGAGATTTGCCATAAATAACATCTGGGGAGAGCCATTCTAGCTGTTGGAAACACGTTTCATCCTAGTTCCTTTCTGGCGATATATTCAGCGTGCTAGAGGGACGTATGGGAACCTTGATGTGGGTTAAAACAATGGAACCAAGAACAATACGTTCCCATACAAGGAATCAGGGTAGACCATTTATCGCATTGCACAGTAATTCTCAGAGAGGGTTTAGAGATGGATCATAGAGAATTAAATTGAGCAATGAGGCAGGGGAAGGTCTTAGTACACAATCATCATTTCGGCTTGTATAGTTGGGTTAGAAATATGATCAGATTGTGACTTTTGGGCCATCAAAGAAGCTTGAACAATGAGGAGTTGAAAGAATAATGAGGACCAAAAAGAAACGAACCAGAAAAATTTATTTAAGCCTTTTTAAGAAACCATTATGAAAAAGAGGGTTTATAGTAAAAGATATAACACAGAGAAACCAAGACTTATCAAGTAAAGGATCTTATACTAGTTAATCAAGGGAACTGGAAGGGAGCCTTTAAGATAAGGTCACTGCTAGGTTATAGGAATCATTCCTAGTTCCAATCTAAGGTTCTCGAAAGGAACTCTATTCAAGGCTTTGGTGAATATATCTGCAACCTGATCTTCAGTTCTACAAAATTTCATAATAATGTTTCCTTTCTCAACATGATCTCTAAGAAAATGATGTCTTATATCTATATGCTTGGTCCTAGTGTGATGCACAGGATTCTTTGAAATGTTTATAGCACTGGTGTTATCACAAAGAATAGTGAGAGGACCATAAGACATACCAAAATCCGCGAGTTGTTGCTTTAGCCAGAGAAGTTGGGAACAACATGAGGCAGCCGCAATGTACTCGGATTCTGTGGTGGAGAGGGAGACTGAGACTTGTTTCTTTGATCCCCATGACACAAGGCAAGGGCCTAGGAACTGTGACATTCCAGAAGTGCTCTTCCTATCCACCAGGTATCCAGCATAATCAGCATCAGTGAAGCCCATTAGCTCAAAGGGACACTCTTTGGGGTACCAAATGCAGAGAGAGTCAGTTCCTTTGAGATATCTAAGTATTCTCTTCACAACAGCCAAGTGGGTTTCTCTTGGACAAGATTGGAACCTAGAACACAAACCAACAACAAAAACAATGTCTGGTCGACTAGCGGTTAGGTACATAAGTGATCCTATCATACCTCTATAGAGCTTCTCCTCCACTAGAGGACTCGAATGATCCTTATCCAAATGGGCAATGGTGGATATGGGAGTGGAAAGAGGCTTGCATGAGTCCATTTTGAACTTCTTCAGTAGTTCCCTGACATACTTCTGTTGGTGGATTTGAATACCATCTCCTTTTTGAGTGATTTTTAATCCGAGGAAGAAGGTGAGTTCCCCAATTAGGCTCATTTCAAACTCACTGCTCATCAAGTTTTTGAACTTGTCTACAAGGGACAGGTTAGTGGAACCAAAAATAATATCATCGACATAAATTTGAACCACCAAGATGTTACCTTCTTCTTCTAGGATGAAGAGAGTCTTGTCAATAACTCCACGCCTATATCCATTTGAGAGTAGGAACTGAGCAAGTCAATCATACCAAGCTCTGGGAGCTTGCTTGAGGCCATATAGTGCCTTGTCTAGAAAGTAGACATGGTCTGGATGATCGTCGTCTTCAAAACCAGGTGGTTGCTTGACATAGACTTCTTCTTGAAGAATTCCGTTGAGGAAGGCCGTCTTTACATCCATTTGGAACAACTTGAACCCTTTGTGAGATGCGAAGGCAATCAACAATCTTATTGCTTCGATCCTTTCCACTAGAGCATAAGTTTCATCATAGTCGATGCCTTCTTGTTGATTGTATCCTTGAGCAACGAGTCTAGCTTTGTTCCTTATCACAGCTCCTGTATCATCTAGCTTGTTTCTGAAAACCCATCTAGTTCCTATGATGTGTTTATCCTTGGGGCGGGAAACTAGATGTCATACTTTGTTTCTTTTAAACTGATGAAGCTCTTCTTGCATAGATTGAATCCAGTCCGCATCCTTCAGTGCCTCACCTATGTTCTTTGGTTCCACAATAGATAGAAAGGCATTGAAGGCAAAGAAGGTTAGATGTTCGAACCTGACTGGAGGCTTGATGACTCTTCTTTCTCTGTTAGGAGCTAGAGCATTTGATGTGGAGACATTCTGAGTTGAGCATTCAGCTTCCTGGTTGGGATCACCTTCTCCATTAAATATCATGTGGGAAGATGAATCATTGAAGTCTCCACAGGTGTTGTCGTCATGCTCCTGGTTCTCAGAGATGGATTGTTGTTCATTATCCATGGGAACTGGTGGAGGAGCCATTGGAGGGTTCCGAGCAGCAGGACAAGAACTGGGTGGAGTGGCATCTTCATCTGGATCTTCTTGATATGACTTGGGAAATGGGTCTTCAAAGGAATTGGTGGTGTTCTGCACAATCTTTCCAAGTGATTTTTCATTAAAAATAACATGAACACTTTCTTCTACCTTTTTAGTCCTTTTGTTGAAGACTTTGTACGCCTTGCTACCCGAGGCGTATCCAATGAAGATTCCTTCATCACTTCTTGGGTCGAATTTGCCAAGATTGTCCTTCCCATTGTTGTGCACAAAGCACTTGCATCCGAACACCCTCAGATGTGAGATGTTGGGAACTCTTCCTCTTAGAAGCTCATAGGGTGTCTTTTCTGTGATTGGGCAAAGCATGGCTCGATTGATGATGTAGCAAGCTGTGTTGATCGCCTCAACCCAAAATGATTGAGAGAGTCCACTTGAGATCAGCATAGTCCGAGCCATGTCTTCCAAAGTTCTGTTCTTCCTTTCCACTACTCCATTTTGTTGAGGAGTGTATGGTACAGAGAAGTTGTGATCAATTCCATGCTCACTGCAAAAGATTAGAAATTCTCCATTTTCGAATTCGGTACCATGGTCAGACCGAATAGCATTGAGTGAACAATCAAGAGATTTTTCTAACAAAGGAACCAGATCTTTAAAGCGGTCAATAACTTCACTCTTAGATTTAATAAAGATGGTCCAAGTAAAGCGAGAGAAGTCATCGACAAGAACAAAGATATACCTGTTCCCTCCTAGGCTCTAAACTCTCATGGGTCCACACAGATCCATGTGGATGAGTTCAAGAGGCCTTGAGGTGCTTACCATGTTTTTGGACTTGAAGGAACTACGAGCCTGTTTCCCTTTTACACAGTCAGAGCACAATTCCTTAGATGTGCCACTTAGCTTTGGCAGCCCTCTGACTAGCTCCTTTGAGTGTAGCTTTTGAATCAGCTTGGTGCTAGCATGACCGAGGCGTTGATGCCACAAATAAGCTTGGTCATTCACAGTTGAGAGACAAAGTTTCTCCTTGGGAACAAAGGATGGATCAATTATGTAGACATTGTTGAATCTTTTCCCTTTTAGGATGATTTGTCCCGAGGAGTCAAGGACTGAACATTCGTTTGATCTGAATCTAACTTCATTGTCTCCTTGATCACACAGCTGTGACACACTTATTAGGTCAAAACCAAGGTTTACTTTATTTACATGAATGTGATCGTTGAGTTTCACAGTTCCTATTCCACAGATTTTCCCTTTGCTTTTGTCTCCAAAGGATATGTTCTCTCCTTGGAGAGGTTGAAGAGAGGTCATTTGATTTCTTCTTCCAGTCATATGGCATGAGCAACCACTGTCGATGTACCATAGTTGAGGTTGCCTCTCTTCTTTCTGCACATAGGGGGACTAAGATTTCTGAACCCAGCGAAGCTTGGCTTTACTGGGGGGATTAGCATTCCGAGTCTGTGAATAACCAGGGAACTGGTTCCTTTCATGGTAATGAGTACTTTTCTCTTTTTCAAAGTTCCTTTTCTTAGCACAATCAGTGTTGTAATGACCATTATTACCACAGTAGGTACACAAACGATTGTAAACAACATGTCCATATTTTCCTTTTCCTGGCCTAAAAGGTTTTTCAGTTTTCCTTTTGTTAAAATCAACATTGTTTCTAACCTTGTTATGGGCCATGTCAATATATCTTTTGTGAGCAAAGGAATTGGTGAACCATTGGTTTTCAGGAACCATTTTTTCTTTTCCCTTTGGTTCCTTCTTAGGACTTTGAGATCCTTCATTGAGACGTTTGGCAACCTCAGCCTTGTTCTCAAGGACCATGATCTTCTCTGATAGGAATTATTCCTATCACGAGAAGTGGCAAGAGCAATACTGAGATTCTCATTCATCTCAACAAGTTCTCGCCTAGCCTTTTCTTCTTCAGCATCATTATTCCCTTTATTATTGACATATCCTATTCCATGGCGTTGTCTCACAAAAATAGTTTAATTTATTGTTTTTTCATTAATGGAATCAGTGAGAATGTCTAACCTATCAATTATGGATTGAAGCATGTCATTTCCAGGTGGGTTAGCATGCAAGGGAACTTTGACAGAGTCTATGCTAGTTTCATCACAAGATTTGCAAATTTTAAGGTGACTAGCATGCACATTTCTAATATCAATGAGTTTGGAGTGAGTTTCACCTAGGTCTTTCTCAGTTTCATCAAGTTTCTTACTCCAAACAGAATTCTCGACAGTCAAGCAAGTAATTTCATCTTCACAATCATCTAGTTTCTGTTAAAGGGAACTGGTTTCCTTTCCTAGTTTCTTTATTATCTTAAGAAGTTGTTTCTTATCACAATCAACTAGGGATTTTAAGAGATCGTCAGAAGTTACCTCAAGGTCTTCTGAGTCGCTTGAGTCTCCTTTTGCCATGAGACATCTCCCTCCAGAGAAGCCATTCAGATCTAGTTCCTCATCTAAGTCTTCTCCCCATGATGCTACGAGAGCCTTCTTTTGAGGTCTTTCCTCTTCCTTGGACTCTTCTTTGTTGGGACAGTTCTTAGCGTAGTGTCCCTTCTCCTTGCACTCGTAACAGGAGACTTCCTTGAGATCTCTTCTTGGTCCATTGTAAGAGGAACTGCCCTTTTGGAACCTTCCATTCACAAAGAATTTTTTGATGTTCTTTGTGAAGAGGGCTGTTAGTTCGTCCTCCTCTTCTTCAAGGTATGAGTTCTCTTCCTCCATCTCGAGCCTAGAGAAGGATTTGGAGATCTTGAGGGCAATTCCTTTCTCCAATTTCTTGTCGGTATAGGCTTTGGTGTGCTCTCCTTCTTCAACCTCCAGTTTCCCTATGATTTGTGTCAAGGGAAGGGATTGGATGCCTGGAGTGTTCTTCATGATTCCCTTCAGAAGGGTGAATTTGGAGTTGAGTACATTGATGACCACTAGGGACTTGGAGACTTCATCAAGATCGACTCCCGCCGCTGTTAACTTTCCAATCAATCTGTTGAAGCGGGAGTAGTACTCTGAGATGGTCTCAGTTTCCATCATTTTGAAAGTGTGGTATTCTCCTTCCAAAGCGAACTTTCTGCTTTGCTTCAGTTCCTCACTTCCTTCATGCATCTCCTTGAGAGCTTTCCACATCTCTTTGGCCGTCTTGATTCCTATGACCTTGTCCATGTCCTCTCTGTCCAATCCATTGAGGATGAACTGCCTGGCCTTGGCACTCTTCTCCATGATAACATAGTGTTCTGGTTTCCAATCTTCTTCCTTCATGGTGAGGTCGACATAGCCATCTCCATTTTCGACTATCCTCCAGCATTGGTAGTCGTTGGTTTTGATGTGGCTTTCCATGCACTTTTCCCACCATGTTTCTTCTCCTTTCTTTCGAAGATGTGGCTTGTTGGTGGAGATTCCGAGCTCAAACTTGCTTGGTTGAGACATGATCTGCAAACTTAACAAAGATCTAGAGCTTTTCCTGCTTTGATACCAATTGTAGGATCGTGATTGTTAGATAATAACTTAAGGAACTCAGAATATGGATTCTAAGTTCCCTTCGCAGCGGAAATAAACAATCAAACAAATGACAAGTTCCTTATAGTGGAAACCTTTGATTGCCAACTAGCAATCCAGGATAAAAACCACTACCTTTCTTTCGAAAGGATTTCAAGGTCTACTTCTTGATTTCTTATCTCTTTTGGTTACAACTTATCCTAGGAACAAACACACAGTTTCTTTGCCTTACACACAGTTAGGCAATCCTAGATAACTTAACACAATCAACAATCAATCCAAGAAACAGACCTTCGCACCTAGGAACTATCACTTACAGTCACAGGAACTTAGCACTCAGCTCTTCTATTCCTTGACTGGTTCCTCTTGATCTCGGTTTGCTTTGATGATCTTGTTTGAAGGTTCACACTGGATATTTGCTAATGTGTGTGAGTCGTATTTCAGTGCTTGAAAATAACCCTTGAGTTAGTCTTCCTTTTATAGAGGATTCTTCGCATCTTCTTCTTCTCTTGGTTCCCACAGATTGAGCTAGCCCTAGGATCAGTGGTTCTCCTTGGTCCACGTTGTTCTTGGCATGTGCAAACAACCTAGGCAGCTCAGAATCTCTCTTGGTTGGTCAACTACCTCAGACGAGTCTTGCTATGTCGTTGTCCAAATGCTTTCGTCCGAGGTTGAACAAGCTGGGCGCTTGGGAACTGTCTTCTGGACAGTGACATCTCTATGTCCTGTCGCTTTCACCTTTTCTGTCCGAGGTTCAGCGTTTCTGGGTATCTTGTTGTTTTGTTCTGGACATTGGCAGACCTTTGGAAACTTCGGACAAGTCGTTTTCAACAACTTTTGTCCTAGGTTGTGTGTTCCCAGATTTCTCGGAAATCGCAGCCTTGCATGCTACCTTTTTGGGCACACCTGGGTTCCTCTGGGTTCCTTCCTCTGTCTTGTTCCTTTGGTTCTTTTGTCCTGTTTGGCTTTCTTTCCTTCGGTATATTCTTGTGGTTCCTTAAAGCACATCTTTGAGATAAAACATTAGTATCATAATATTTGTCATCTTCAAAAGTAGAGAAACTGAGGAAATGAGCTCTCAGGGGAACCGAGGTTCCAGAGTTCCGTTTCCTAACACATACTTATTTAAAAATTTGTTCGTACTAAAAAAGTATTATTTTTTGTGTTTTACCTTTGTATGAATAATTCTGGGTAACATATTTTATACGGTTTTTTCGCCTGGTACCCCTGAGGTACCGCGAAATTCGCGAGGTGCCCCAAAGTTTGACCCATTTCGAGTGGTACCCCCGAGTTTCATTTTTTTTCCGCCAAAATACCCATCTGTTAAAAAGCCTAACAGAAATCATTAATTTAAAAAAAAATCAAAAGCCATCGTATTCGATCAGGTCTTGTGTTTGTTCTGCTCTTAAACTCCATAGTATAAGACAAGCCTGAGCATCCTCCCTGCTTCACACCAATCCTCAAACACAAGTTCTCACTTCGCTCAGATCTCATCTTGTTTAAGTGCTTAAGAGCATTGTCGGTTAGTGCAACTGCAGGTGCAAGGCTCTCAGCTGGTGCTGCATATACAAGAATTGCACCACAAAGTCAAAACCCAAGCTTAATTCCTTCATCATTCTTAATGCAACTGCAGGTGCAAGGCTCTCAGCTGGTACTCCATTGGATGTCGCCTTACCAGCAACTCAGTCTAGTGAACAACATCTCACACAAGGTGATAGGATTTGCCTTTCCCTACAAGGTCAACAACCGAAGTAAAACCCAAGCAACAAGAACTAAAGAAGACAAGATCAAACAATGGTCCGTTGAGCACGCAAGTGCTTAAAATTTTGATTCAAAAGTTGCCATAAAGTTCAGTTTGCAAGCTTACCAAAACAAGGCTAACTAGGAGTCGTTTTGCAAACCAAGAAAACCACAACAAACTTTGATTGAACTCAGTGTTTTATGCAGCCAAAACGAACCAAATCAAGTCACAAAAGAAGGTACTAAGACAAGGTCCTCAACTTCAACTTGTGTTCGCTTTTTTCTGGCTTCGCCACTCTTTCTTGAACTTTTGCTTCTTCCTCGAATTTTTCTGGCTACTTAGCCTTTATTTCTCGAGTTTTCTTGGGCTATAACCCTTTGATTACACTTGAGACAACAAAATTGAGAACAAATCTCTTGACTGAGTTGAGAACACACCTAATTGGTGAAGGAATTTCAGTTTTGATTGATTTCAGTTGGCTTGAGTTATCTCAAGTCGTTTCCCATATCTTTTAGCTCCTCGATTGGTCCAATTTGTCACATGAATCATACAACTTCAATCAAGGTTTGATGCAGCAAAAATAAGGAAAAGAAAAACAGAAAACTCGGCTGAGTTAATGCAGGAAATTCAGAAAGTTTCCAGCAAGGAAATCAAGAGTTGAGTGGGATTTAATGGAAGTGGCTTCAATAATTGCAAGAGTTTTAAATGATAGAAGTTTAGTTCAACTCAAAGGTTGTCTCCAACCTGCAATCTCCCACGATTTTAATCCAGAACTTCAGCAACTTACACAACAATGGCACGAAATCAGGTTTGCTTGCAAAAACAACTAAGTTCGACTTCCAAAATCAGAATTTTGAGCGTTTACCTTGCGTGGCTCTGATACCATGTGATATGATCTGCCTTCTTTCGTTCACGGTGCAAGGGAGATGCTCCAACTGAGGTCCAAGTGCAGGAGAGTACACATCCTGGCTTCAAAGGAAGGATCCTGAATTCTAGGAAATCTGTTCGGTTCTCAACTGGCTTGTTCTCTCTGGTCTGGACTCCGAATTGGGTGATTCCAATACCCAGAGTTAAATCCGGACGTCTAGATGATTACCTCAAAATCAGAGCATGAACGGATTAGGGAATCAGAAGTTGTGCGGAATATACTGAAGGGTCGCAGGCAGTTCAACGAAGGAGATGTTGATGATGTTGGTTCTGCGAAGAAGGCGTTTGAGGAGGGTGGAGATGAGTGTTTAGATGAGCAAATGGTAAAGTTGAGTGGTTGGATAGGTGTACTTCAAAGGAGGATATGACGCACCCCCAAAGAAGAACAAGGTTGAACCTCTTCGATGGGATGTGACTCACCCAAAGGAGAAGAACAAGATGAACTCGATATAACACACGAGCTAAGGAATTTTCTTTGAAAAAAAGAAGCTTGAAGTTGATGGTTTTTTATTAAGAGTATGATTATTACAAAAGGCTCACGAGGCTTGCTTAAATTGACCTAAAAAAATGGAGTTAAAAACTCTTGAACTAGCCTAGTAAAAGGCATCCTCTAATTAGTGTCTTCCATATCTAATAACTCATAAACCCGAAGCCTTTTGAGCTTTCCCTTCTAGAACATGGTAGCTGGATGAGTTAGTGGGCCTCCTCTAAAAATGGGCCCAAACGCCCGAGGGAACTGAAATTGAGCCCATGAAAAATGCAAGTATGTCACTCAGGCGCGGCAGCGAGCGCATCACAGGCTTGGCGCACAAGAACCACCAAGCACCCTTCACATTTGCTCGGCACTCCTTGTATCATATGGCTTCTTTTGAGTTATAATTAATGATAGAAAATATATGGATCGAGCAAAGTTGCCATGATGGTGGAGAATGCCGAGAAGGAACATGAAAACCCTAGAAAGTGCGCGTGTCCGGGAAGCCAGCTGGAGTAGATTGAACATTTGACCATTTTCCTCAAACAACCTTGGTTGTGGGGCCTTCTTGGGTCCATTGGAGCCTTGTGGCTCATTGATTTGGAGCCAAGTGGTGGCGGGGTCGTTGGAGTCGGGGTTGGAGTAGTTATGAGCGCCACCGCCGAGAAAGGTGGCCTTAGAAGGAGAAAAGCAGCTTGAGGATCTTGGCCTTCTTGATCTTCTTGATTGACCCTAAGCAGGGTCACATCATCTTCCCCTCCTTCAAAAGGATTCGTCCTCAAATCTGAGTGTGTAGAATCGAGTGTGTTAGATCAAGGAACGGTGGAACTGTTCCTTGGGCAGCGGAAAATAACAACAGAAAAACAAAGTAACGAACTCAGTTCCTTAGAGAGGAAAACTTAATCAACCAACTAGTTGACTAAGAAAAACCTCTACCTCTAGGTTTCCCTAGTAGGATTTTGAATGTCTACTTGTGTTATTAATCCCGGAATTACAAACAAGCAAGTCTTATCTCAATCTAGTTTACTCCTAGATATCTAGACTTCTCAATGTAACGTTCCTAATAACACCTAAGACAAACAAAACCCTAACAAGTACTCAACTCACCAAAGTCTCGTCCCTTGTAAGTGTTCTTCTTCTTCCTTCGAATACTCTTCTCTTCTTTCGAATGCTCTTCTCTTGTTCCGAATGCTCTGCTCACTGAGGATGCTCTCTGTTCCGTGTTCGGTCGTCTCAAATGAAGTTCGCAGCTTTCTAATATATAGTCTAGGTTTACTCTCAGATTTACCCTAATTTTACTTAAGGAAAATAAGATAATAAAATCCTATACAATCTTTTCTAAACATATTCTAACCACAATATCTCTTTACGAGATCTTCCTTGAGGCCCAAGTTGCAACTTCCAAATCTGTTTTCCATAACAGATATTCGGCGGCTCTTTAGGGTTTCCAGTGCGCGTCCTTCGTTCCTTGCGCTATTCCCTTTTCTGTTATATTCAACATCACGCGTCTCTTCTTTTCTTTCGTTCCAGCGTGTTGTTTTTGTCATTGTTGGCTTCTCTGTTCCTTTGCTTCTCTGTTTTGACTCTTCACTGGTTTTCATCGTTCCTTTTCATCGTTTCCTGAAACTCATAGTCACACTAAAAACCATCAAAAGCATTTGAGTTTATCATCATCAAAACTAGAGGGAACGTCGTCGTTCCAACAGAGTGCACCTCAAGAAAAAGGTTTAGAGCACACAAAACTGCACAAAGCAAAACAAGGAAGTGAGGGACCAAGAAGTTGTTAGAGAATGAAGGACACGTGTAAGCAAACATGATTAGATCCATTGAGTGTCCATGGATGAATTTCCATGCACAAGTGTTGCCCAGTTTTAGTCTAAAGATATGCTTAAGAATAGAGCATGAGATGCACATGACATTCTTATCGAACAATGCAATGCAGAGAACAAATTTTTTCTCATGCAACAAGTATTGCGAATGAGAACAATGATGCACACATGAATGCCTAGTTCTACATGCAGAAACTGAATGCCACAAATGCAATGACTTGTATACATGCTTATCATGAACTAGTGGCATCCAACAAGTCATGAATTGAGCAAGAGAACTATGATGTATTCATGAAAATCTAGTTCTACCAACAAAATTAGATTCATAAGCTGGAAATTCTCTAGCCCTTGAAAAATATTCAGTTTGATGCAAGGGAAAAAGAATTGAGAGAGTAGGGCCAAGAGTTACTCCCCTAGAACAAGTTTTCAATGGAACTTCCTTCTCTTCTTGGCCATAAACAGATTTTTGAAAGGCTTCACATCCTTGGTGTCAAGTTCTTTTTGGAGAAGAAATGGCAAGCTTGAAGGAACCATGTGTGTCAGGTCCGACCATGGAGTAGCTAATGATGCTAAGGAGCTACGTTTGATTATAGGCCAACACTTGCGTCTTGGAGGAGTTGGAGATGGCTCCAATATTTCCTCCTCTTTTTCCATTGGTTCAAGCTCTTTTCTGTTGGCCATAGACGATGGTGATTCAGTAGCAAGAGCATCCTCAACTTTAGCCTCTTTTTGAACCACCAAATTGTCTTCCTCGGCTTCATGACCCTTAAGTGGCTCTTCTTTTATGTCTAAAACTAGGGAAAGGTGACTAGTATTCGGTTCACTCTTGACCTCCTCTCCCACACAAGCATCAACCAAAGCTTCACTCTTAAACGATCCTTCATCCTTGTAAGTGTAGTATTGGTTTGGACAAATTTCAGCCAAGTGACCTCGCCCATCACACATGACACATACAGTGTCGCGTGTCTTAACCCGGGGCAGTGGAGGCATTCTATCTCTGCCCTTGGACGTGCTAAAAGATGAGTTTGGTGAGTCATAGACTCTCTTGGTCTACACGGAAGGGTTAGAATAATAATAAGAAGGCCCAAAAGAAATGATAGGTTGATACCTTGGTGCATGTCCCTTGGAGCATGTTGTGGCCGCCTAAGTGGAGGGAGATTCCTTTCTCTAATGTGCTCCCTTGGAGGTGAGTGTCTTAGTACATCTTATCGGGGTAGCGATGTAGGGCTAGTAAGCGCCATGGGGTATGTTCGTTCTTGAGTCCTATTGATAGGATCTCTAGCTCCTTGTCCTCGGCCAAAGAAATCCTTGTAGGTTCTTGTGTGTGTTTGGGAGTTAGGGTACTCACCATAAGCCCCAAAATAAGGATAATCCTTTATTGACATTTGACCCAATTCAGACGTCTCCATGTGTTCTTGTCGCCGGAACTCCATTGGATGTCGCCTTACCATGAACTCAGTCTAGTGAACAACATCTCACACAAGGTGATAGAATCTGCCTTTCCCTACAAGGTCAAAAACCGAAGTAAAACCCAAGCAACAAGAACTAAAGAAGACAAGATCAAACAATGGTCCCTTGAGCAAGCAAGTGCTTAAAATTTTGATTCAAAAGTTGCCACAAAATTCAGTTTGCAAGCTTACCAAAACAAGGCTAACTAGGAGTCGTTTTGTAAACCAAGAAAACCACAACAAACTTTGATTTAACTCAGTGTTTTATGCTGCCAAAACGAACCAAATCAAGTCACCGAAGAAGGTACTAGGACAAGGTCCTCAAGTTCAACTTGTGTTCGCTTTTTTCTGGCTTCGCCACTCTTTCTTGAACTTTTGCTTCTTCCTCGAATTTTTCTGGCTACTTAGCCATTATTTCTCGAGTTTTCTTGGGCTATAACCCTTTGATTACACTTGAGACAACAGAATTGAGAACAAATCTCTTGACTGAGTTGAGAACACACCTAATTGGTGAAGGAATTTCAGTTTTGATTGATTTCAGTTGGCTTGAGTTATCTCCAGTCGTTTCCCATATTTTGTATCTCCTCGATTGGTCCAATTGGTCACATGAATCATACAACTTCAATCAAGGCTTGATGCTGCAAAAAGAAGGAAAAGAAAAACAGAAAACTCTGTTGAGTTAATGCAGGAAATTCAAAAAGTTTCCAGCAAGGAAATTAAGAGTTGAGTGGGATTTAATGGAAGTGGCTTCAATAATTGCAATAGTTTTAAATGATAGAAGTTTAGTTCAACTCAAATGTTGTCTCCAACCTGCAATCTCCCACGATTTTAATCCAAAACTTCAGCAACTTACACAACAATGGCACGAAATCAGGTTTGCTTGCAAAAACAACTAAGTTCGACTTCCAAAATCCAAATTTTGAGCGTTTACCTTGTGTGGCTCTGATACCACGTGATAGGATCTGCCTTATTTCATCCACGGTGCAAGGGAGACGCTCCAACTGAGGTCCAAGTGGAGGAGAGTACACGTCCTGGCTTCAAAGGAAGGATCCTGAATTCAAGGAAATTTGTCCGGTCTTCAACTGGATTGTTCTCTCTGGTCTGGACTCCGAATTGGGTGATTTCAAAGCCCAGAGTTAGATCCGGACGTCTAGATGATTACCTCAAAATAAGAGCATGAACGGATCAGGGAATCAGAAGTTGTGCGGAATATACTGAAGGGTCGCAGGCAGTTCAACGAAGGAGATGTTGATGATGTTGGTTCTGCGAAGGAGGCGTTTGAGGAGGGTGGAGATGAGTGTTTAGATGAGCGAATGGTAAAGTTGAGTGGCTGGATAGATGGACTTCAAAGGAGGATATGACGCACCCCCAAGGAAGAACAAGGTTGAACCTCTTCGATGGGATGTGACTCACCCAAAGGAGAAGAACAAGATGAACTCGATATAACACACGAGCTAAGGAATTTTCTTTGAATGAAAGAAGCTTGAAGTTGCTGGTTTTTTATTAAGAATATGATTATTACAAAAGACTCACGAGGCTTGCTTAAATAGACCTACAAAAATGGAGTTAAAAACTCTTGAACTAACCTAGTAAAAAGCATCCTCTAATTAGTGTCTTCCAGATCTAATAACTCAATTAACCCAAAGCTCTTTGAGCTTGCCCTTCTAGAACATGCTAGTTGGATGAGTTAGTGGGCCTTTTCCAAAAATGGGCCCAAACGCCCGCGGGAATTGAAATTGAGCCCATGAGGAATGCAGGTATGTCACTCAGGCGCAGCAGCGAGCGCGTCACTGGCTTGGCGCACAAGAACCACCAAGCACCCTTCATATTTGCTCGGCACTCCTTGGGTCATATGGCTTATTTTGAGTTATAATTAATGATAGAAAAGATATGGATCGAGCAAGGTTGCCATGATGGTGGAGAATGTCGAGAAGGAACATGAAAACCCTAGAAAGTGCGCGTGTCCGGGAAGCCAGCTGGAGTTGATTGAACATTTGACCATTTTCCTTGAACAACCTTGGTTGTGGGGCCTTCTTGGGTCCATTGGAGCCTTGTGGCTCATTGATTTGGAGCCAAGTGGTGGCGTGGTCGTTGGAGTCGGGGTTGGAGTAGTTATGAGAGCTATCGCCGAGAAAGGTGGCCTTAGAAGGAGCAAAGCAGCTTGAGGATCTTGGCCTTCTTGATCTTCTTGATTGACCCTAAGCAGGGTCACATCATCCTCCCCTCCTTCAAAAGGATTCGTCCTCGAATCTGATTGCACCTCAAGAAAAAGGTTTAGAGCACACAAAACTGCACAGAGCAAAACAAGGAAGTGAGGGACCAAGAAGTTCTTAGAGAATGAAGGACACGTGTAAGCAAACATGATTCGATCCATTGAGTGTCCATGGATGAATTTCCATGCACAAGTGTTGCCCAATTTCAGTCTAAAGATATTGATAGGGGTTGTCGTGACACGTAAACAAAATAATCCTTAAAAACCTAACTTAGTAGAATAGGTAAGCAAGGGTCGAATCCCACAGGGAGGAGTTGTCTTTCTTAGTGCTCAAGTAGTATGCCAATCATAACAAAGGGGGGTTGGTTGTTTGTTTGCAAGTAAACAAAATAAACAAAAGCAAAGGTTGTAATCAATTTGGAAAAACACTTAGCCAGACAAATATCCACCATTCATTTAATTGGTTGATCCTAGATTATCTCTATTCCTTCCCATGAATATTCCTATCCCTATTCTGAAATAGTTATCAGTCTAACTAGTCCTGGTAACCCTTATTATCGAATGCACAATAAACTATCAAGATTTAGAACAATAGTAGCAGGAAGCATAGGAATTAACCAGGATACATGCTACACCACAACTCCCAGTATTTAACACATAATCAATTCTCTTTCATAATAAACTAGTCCTAGAATATCATGTTTGCTACTCAAGATAAGGGATTTCAACTCGAAATATCCAAACCCTAGCAATAGACAATTACTAATATCAACTAGGTGATCAATCCAGTCAAATCAATAAGAATCAATAGGAATAAGCTCAAGAGAAAAGATAAAATCAAAAGGAATAGGAATAGAATTATAACCTCACAACCATAAATCAAATTAAGGTTTCAATCGTCGGACTAAGCAAAGGGTGCTTAGTTCTTCATAGTCTTGAAACAAAAACTCAAAGAAAAAATTGAACGTAAACTGGAAAAACTGATAATGAATGATTCGATGAAAGGAGGCTGCTAATTATTAGGTTATAAAACCCTAGCAAACCTCAACTAAATATAGCAATTGAAATCTAAAAGGAAAGAAAATAATCTAATGAAATAAAAGAAATAAAGAAAAATGAAATAAAATAAAATAGTAAACTTCGGACGAAATCTTCGGCGAGCGTCTGATTCTCGTTTCCGCGACCGCGGAGGGTTTTCCACGACCGCGGAAAAGCTTCTGTAAAGGTCTTCAGCTCTTCCTTCTTCGTCTTCGCTAGTCTTCTCAGGTGGCTTTTTCCTCCATATTCATAATCTTCATTTAAGCTCTTCCAAACCACCTAAATCATACTTCTTCTCCTCAACTCCATACTCCACAATAATACTCTAAACTCATCCAAATGGTACCTAAAACTCCGATAACAACTCCTAGTTAAACCCTACAAAGTAGCGCTGATCAGATATGCTTAAGAATAGAGCATGAGATGCACATGACATTCTTATCGAACAATGCAATACATAGAACAATTTTTTTCTCATGCAACAAGTATTGCGAATGAGAACAATGATGCATACATGAATGCCTAGTTCTACATGCAGAAACTGAATGCCACAAATGCAATGACTTGTATACATGCTTATCATGAACTAGTGGCATCCAACAGGTCATGAATTGAGCAAGAGAACTATGATGTATGCATGAAAATCTAGTTCTACCAACAAAATCAGATTCATGAGCTGGAAATTCTCTAGCCCTTGAAAAATATTCAATTTGATGCAAGGGAAAAAGAATTGAGAGTGTAGGGCCAAGAGTTACTCCCCTAGAACAAGTTTTCAATGGAACTTCCTTCTCTTCTTGGCCGCAAACAGGTTTTTCGAAAGGCTTCACATCCTTGGTGTCAAGTTCTTTTTGGAGAAGAAATGGCAAGCTTGAAGGAACCATGTGTGTCAGGTCCGACCATGGAGTAGCTAATGATGCTAAGGAGCTACGTTTGATTGTAGGCCAACACTTGCGTCTTGGAGGAGTTGGAATTGGCTCCAAGATTTCCTCCTCTTTTTCCATTGGTTCAAGCTCTTTTCTGTTGGCCATAAACGATGGTGATTCAGTAGCAAGAGCATCCTAAACTTTAGCCTCTTTTTGAACCATCAAATTGTCTTCCTCGGCTTCATGACCCTTAAGTGGCTCTTCTTTTCTGCCAAAAACTAAGGAAAGGTGACTAGCATTCGGTTCACTCTTGACCTCCTCTCCTACACAAGCATGAACCAAAGCTTCACTCTCAAAGGATCCTTCATCCTTGTAAGTGTAGTATTGGTTTGGACAAATTTCAGCCAACTGACCTCGCCCATCACACATGACACATACAATGTCGCGTGTCCTAACCCGGGGCAGTGGAGGCATTCTATCTCTGCCCTTGGACGTGCTAAAAGATGAGTTTGGTGAGTCATAGACTCCCTTGGTCTGCACGGAAGGGTTAGAAAAATAACAAGAAGGGCAAAAAGAAAGGATAGGTTGATACCTTGGTGGCATGTCCCTTGGAGCATGATGTGGTCGCCTAAGTGGAGGGAGATTCCTTTTCTCTAATGTGCTCCCTTGGAGGTGAGTGTCTTAGTACATCTTGTTGGGGTAGCGATGTAGGGCTAGTAAGCGCCATGGGGTATGTTCGTTCTTGAGGCCTATTGATAGGATCTCTAGCTCCTTGTCCTCGGCCAAAGAAATCCTTGTAGGTGCTTGTGTGTGTTTGGGAGTTAGGGTACTCACCATAAGCCCCAAAATAAGGATAATCCATTATTGACATTTGATCCAATTCAGACGTCTCCATGTGTTCTTGTCGCTGGAACTCCATTGGATGTCGCCTTACCAGCAACTCAGTCCAGTGAACAACATCTCACACAAGGTGATAGGATCTGACTTTCCCTACAAGGTCAACAACCAAAGTAAAACCCAAGCAACAAGAACTAAAGAAGACAAGATCAAACAATGGTCCCTTGAGCATGCAAGTGCTTAAAATTTGATTCAAAAGTTGCCACAAAGTTCAGTTTGCAAGCTTACGAAAACAAGGCTAACTAGGGGTCGTTTTGCAAACCAAGAAAACCACAACAAACTTTGATTGAACTCAGTGTTTTATGCAGCCAAAATGAACCAAATCAAGTCACCAAAGAAGGTACTAAGACAAGGTCCTCAACTTCAACTTGTGTTCGCTTTTTTCTGGCTTCGCCACTCTTTCTTGAACTTTTGCTTCTTCCTTGAATTTTTCTGGCTACTTAGCCTTTATTTCTCGAGTTTTCTTGGGCTATAACCCTTTGATTACACTTGAGACAACAGAATTGAGAACAAATCTTTTGACTGAGTTGAGAACACACCTAATTGGTAAAGGAATTTCAGTTTTGATTGATTTTAGTTGGCTTGGGTTATCTCAAGTCGTTTCCCATATCTTTTAGCTCCTCGATTGGTCCAATTGGTCACATGAATCATACAACTTCAATCAAGGTTTGATGCAGCAAAAAGAAGGAAAAGAAAAACAGAAAACTCGGTTGAGTTAATACAGGAAATTCAGAAAGTTTCCGACAAGGGAATCAAGAGTTGAGTGGGATTTAATGGAAGTGGCTTCAATAATTGCAAGAGTTTTAAATGATAGAAGTTTAGTTCAACTCAAAGGTTGTCTCCAACCTGCAATTTCCCACGATTTTAATCCAGAACTTCAGCAACTTACACAACAATGGCACGAAATCAGGTTTGCTTGCAAAAACAACTAAGTTCGACTTCCAAAATCAGAATTTTGAGCGTTTACCTTGCGTGGCTCTGATGATGTTGGTTCTGTGAAGGAGGCGTTTGAGGAGGGTGGAGATGAGTGTTTAGATGAGCGAATGGTAAAGTTGAGTGGTTGGATAGGTGGACTTCAAAGGAGGATATGACGCACCCCCAAGGAAGAACAAAGGTTGAACCTCTTTTGGCCTTTTAGACCTGGGAAAACTCGGGCTGGCCCGCCCGGCCCGTCCTGCCCGCCCGCATAAATGGACGGATATGGACAAGCTCGCAAGCCCTAAAAGGCCGAAAATACCCGGCCCTCCCGGTACTCGGGCCGGGTATGGACAAGAAGTCAAGCCATGTAGGGCCGGTTAGCCCGGCCCGTATATAATACATAAATAATTATATATAAGTTATTAAATTATATATAATATTAAATTAATAAAATTATTATTCATCTTAAAAAAAGATACTTATAACAATTTTTTTAGGGTTTCATACCCCTCCTCCAGCCCCGATCTCTCTTTGTCTTTCTTTACCCTACCCAGCCTCCACTCCTCTAGCCTCTTAGTTCTCCAGATCTCCACTTCTCCAGATCTCCCCTTCTCCTTCTCAAGCCTCTCCTCCACCCCACCGCCTTCTCAGCGCTCACACCTCTCCTTCACCCGCCTCGTCGTCGATCGTCGCCTAACCTCACGCCTCTCCTTCACCCCCTCGTCGTCGATCGTCGCTCGTCGCCTGACCTCACGCCACTCCTTCACTCCGCCTCGTCGGAGATCGTCAGCTGACCTCGTCGGCCTCACGCATTCACGCCTCATCGGCCTCCCGTCGGTATGTCCCAATTTCTTTTGTTAGTTCTTTGCTATTGTGTATTTACTATGTTCTGTGTGGCTATTGACCTATTGTGTATTCAAGATCATCAATTGATGTTGCTATTATGTATTTACTATGTTCTGATGTGGCTAATTTCAGTATTTTGTATCAACATTCAGCAACTATTTTGTCTTGAAACCAGTAGATAAGTTTGTTGGACGACAAAGGAAACTGGATTATGCAATTTATGTGTTGACTGCCTTTTAAATTGCTTAATTTATATATTGTTTTGATTTGTCAATCTCATATGTAAACACTAAGCCCAACCTGAGTTGTAGTGAATGAGTAGAGCTTGCTGTTTTGTCTCCAATGGTGATTGAGATGCAAGCTAAGTTTGAAAAATACTGGACTGATTACAATTTGCTTTTATCATGTGCTGCTGTCTTAGATCCTCCAATTGTTTTTCTTATTTTTAAGGTACATCCAAGATACTTAAGATTGGTGATGAAGGCTCGGAGGATATCAAAGACGGAGACGATGAAGAGAAAGATTGAATGCTACTGTTGTTATTTTGTTTATTTTGAGACTTTGAGTGTGTTGTTACTTGTTATTAAATGTTTGCAGAATTTGATATTGGATATGTAATGTTTTTTATTGTAAGATTGAAATACTATTTGGTCTTTATTCTTTTAGTTATTGAAACTCAGAAACTGTCAATCACATTCACAAGAATTAGGAATATAACTTAAACCGAGTCCCGGCGGGCTACTCGGGCCCGGGAATGCGGACGGGCTTGGACAACTGCCCAAGCCCGAATCCCGGGCTCAGCCCGGCCCGGATCCGGATAAACGGACAAAAAATTAATTTAGGCCCGGACCATATCCGGCCCGAGTCCGGATATGCCCAAGTCTAGATGTGACTCACCCAAAGGAGAAGAACAAGATGAACTCGATATAACACCCGGCCCTCCCAGTACTCGGGCCGGGTATGGACAAGAAGTCAAGCCATGTAGGGCCGGTTAGCCCGACCCGTATATAATACATAAATAATTATATATAAATTATTAAATTATATATAATATTAAATTAATAAAATTATTATTCATCCTAAAAAAAAATACTTATAACAATTTTTTTAGGGTTTCATACCCCTCCTCCAGCCCCGATCTCTCTTTGTCTTTCTTTACCCTACCCAGCCTCCACTCCTCTAGCCTCTTAGTTCTCCAGATCTCCACTTCTCTAGATCTCCCCTTCTCCTTCTCAAGCCTCTCCTCCACCCCGCCGCCTTCTCAGCGCTCACACCTCTCCTTCACCTGTCTCGTCGTCGATCGTCGCCTAACCTCACGCCTCTCCTTCACCCCCTCGTCGTCGATCGTCGCTCGTCGCCTGACCTCACGCCACTCCTTCACTCTGCCTCGTCGGAGATCGTCAGCTGACCTCGTCGGCCTCACGCATTCACGCCTCATCGGCCTCCCGTCGGTATGTCCCAATTTCTTTTGTTAGTTCTTTGCTATTGTGTATTTACTATGTTCTGTGTGGCTATTGACCTATTGTGTATTCAAGCTCATCAATTGATGTTGCTATTATGTATTTACTATGTTCTGATGTGGCTAATTTCAGTATTTTGTATCAACATTCAGCAACTATTTTGTCTTGAAACCAGTAGATAAGTTTGTTGGACGACAAAGGAAACTGGATTATGCAATTTATGTGTTGACTGCCTTTTAAATTGCTTAATTTATATATTGTTTTGATTTGTCAATCTCATATGTAAACACTAAGCCCAACCTGAGTTGTAGTGAATGAGTAGAGCTTGCTGTTTTGTCTCCAATGGTGATTGAGATGCAAGCTAAGTTTGAAAAATACTGGACTGATTACAATTTGCTTTTATCATGTGCTGCTGTCTTAGATCCTCCAATTGTTTTTCTTATTTTTAAGGTACATCCAAGATACTTAAGATTGGTGATGAAGGCTCGGAGGATATCAAAGACGGAGACGATGAAGAGAAAGATTGAATGCTACTGTTGTTATTTTGTTTATTTTGAGACTTTGAGTGTGTTGTTACTTGTTATTAAATGTTTGCAGAATTTGATATTGGATATGTAATGTTTTTTATTGTAAGATTGAAATACTATTTGGTCTTTATTCTTTTAGTTATTGAAACTCAGAAACTGTCAATCACATTCACAAGAATTAGGAATATAACTTAAACCGAGTCCCGGCGGGCTACTCGGGCCCGGGAATGCGGACGGGCTTGGACAACTGCCCAAGCCCGAATCCCGGGCTCAGCCCGGCCCGGATCCGGATAAACGGACAAAAAATTAATTTAGGCCCGGACCATATCCGGCCCGAGTCCGGATATGCCCAAGTCTAGATGTGACTCACCCAAAGGAGAAGAACAAGATGAACTCGATATAACACCCGGCCCTCCCAGTACTCGGGCCGGGTATGGACAAGAAGTCAAGCCATGTAGGGCCGGTTAGCCCGACCCGTATATAATACATAAATAATTATATATAAATTATTAAATTATATATAATATTAAATTAATAAAATTATTATTCATCCTAAAAAAAAATACTTATAACAATTTTTTTAGGGTTTCATACCCCTCCTCCAGCCCCGATCTCTCTTTGTCTTTCTTTACCCTACCCAGCCTCCACTCCTCTAGCCTCTTAGTTCTCCAGATCTCCACTTCTCTAGATCTCCCCTTCTCCTTCTCAAGCCTCTCCTCCACCCCGCCGCCTTCTCAGCGCTCACACCTCTCCTTCACCTGTCTCGTCGTCGATCGTCGCCTAACCTCACGCCTCTCCTTCACCCCCTCGTCGTCGATCGTCGCTCGTCGCCTGACCTCACGCCACTCCTTCACTCTGCCTCGTCGGAGATCGTCAGCTGACCTCGTCGGCCTCACGCATTCACGCCTCATCGGCCTCCCGTCGGTATGTCCCAATTTCTTTTGTTAGTTCTTTGCTATTGTGTATTTACTATGTTCTGTGTGGCTATTGACCTATTGTGTATTCAAGCTCATCAATTGATGTTGCTATTATGTATTTACTATGTTCTGATGTGGCTAATTTCAGTATTTTGTATCAACATTCAGCAACTATTTTGTCTTGAAACCAGTAGATAAGTTTGTTGGACGACAAAGGAAACTGGATTATGCAATTTATGTGTTGACTGCCTTTTAAATTGCTTAATTTATATATTGTTTTGATTTGTCAATCTCATATGTAAACACTAAGCCCAACCTGAGTTGTAGTGAATGAGTAGAGCTTGCTGTTTTGTCTCCAATGGTGATTGAGATGCAAGCTAAGTTTGAAAAATACTGGACTGATTACAATTTGCTTTTATCATGTGCTGCTGTCTTAGATCCTCCAATTGTTTTTCTTATTTTTAAGGTACATCCAAGATACTTAAGATTGGTGATGAAGGCTCGGAGGATATCAAAGACGGAGACGATGAAGAGAAAGATTGAATGCTACTGTTGTTATTTTGTTTATTTTGAGACTTTGAGTGTGTTGTTACTTGTTATTAAATGTTTGCAGAATTTGATATTGGATATGTAATGTTTTTTATTGTAAGATTGAAATACTATTTGGTCTTTATTCTTTTAGTTATTGAAACTCAGAAACTGTCAATCACATTCACAAGAATTAGGAATATAACTTAAACCGAGTCCCGGCGGGCTACTCGGGCCCGGGAATGCGGACGGGCTTGGACAACTGCCCAAGCCCGAATCCCGGGCTCAGCCCGGCCCGGATCCGGATAAACGGACAAAAAATTAATTTAGGCCCGGACCATATCCGGCCCGAGTCCGGATATGCCCAAGTCTAGATGTGACTCACCCAAAGGAGAAGAACAAGATGAACTCGATATAACACCCGGCCCTCCCAGTACTCGGGCCGGGTATGGACAAGAAGTCAAGCCATGTAGGGCCGGTTAGCCCGACCCGTATATAATACATAAATAATTATATATAAATTATTAAATTATATATAATATTAAATTAATAAAATTATTATTCATCCTAAAAAAAAATACTTATAACAATTTTTTTAGGGTTTCATACCCCTCCTCCAGCCCCGATCTCTCTTTGTCTTTCTTTACCCTACCCAGCCTCCACTCCTCTAGCCTCTTAGTTCTCCAGATCTCCACTTCTCTAGATCTCCCCTTCTCCTTCTCAAGCCTCTCCTCCACCCCGCCGCCTTCTCAGCGCTCACACCTCTCCTTCACCTGTCTCGTCGTCGATCGTCGCCTAACCTCACGCCTCTCCTTCACCCCCTCGTCGTCGATCGTCGCTCGTCGCCTGACCTCACGCCACTCCTTCACTCTGCCTCGTCGGAGATCGTCAGCTGACCTCGTCGGCCTCACGCATTCACGCCTCATCGGCCTCCCGTCGGTATGTCCCAATTTCTTTTGTTAGTTCTTTGCTATTGTGTATTTACTATGTTCTGTGTGGCTATTGACCTATTGTGTATTCAAGCTCATCAATTGATGTTGCTATTATGTATTTACTATGTTCTGATGTGGCTAATTTCAGTATTTTGTATCAACATTCAGCAACTATTTTGTCTTGAAACCAGTAGATAAGTTTGTTGGACGACAAAGGAAACTGGATTATGCAATTTATGTGTTGACTGCCTTTTAAATTGCTTAATTTATATATTGTTTTGATTTGTCAATCTCATATGTAAACACTAAGCCCAACCTGAGTTGTAGTGAATGAGTAGAGCTTGCTGTTTTGTCTCCAATGGTGATTGAGATGCAAGCTAAGTTTGAAAAATACTGGACTGATTACAATTTGCTTTTATCATGTGCTGCTGTCTTAGATCCTCCAATTGTTTTTCTTATTTTTAAGGTACATCCAAGATACTTAAGATTGGTGATGAAGGCTCGGAGGATATCAAAGACGGAGACGATGAAGAGAAAGATTGAATGCTACTGTTGTTATTTTGTTTATTTTGAGACTTTGAGTGTGTTGTTACTTGTTATTAAATGTTTGCAGAATTTGATATTGGATATGTAATGTTTTTTATTGTAAGATTGAAATACTATTTGGTCTTTATTCTTTTAGTTATTGAAACTCAGAAACTGTCAATCACATTCACAAGAATTAGGAATATAACTTAAACCGAGTCCCGGCGGGCTACTCGGGCCCGGGAATGCGGACGGGCTTGGACAACTGCCCAAGCCCGAATCCCGGGCTCAGCCCGGCCCGGATCCGGATAAACGGACAAAAAATTAATTTAGGCCCGGACCATATCCGGCCCGAGTCCGGATATGCCCAAGTCTAGATGTGACTCACCCAAAGGAAAAGAACAAGATGAACTCGATATAACACACGAGCTAAGGAATTTTCTTTGAAAGAAAGAAGCTTGAAGCTGCTGGTTTTTTATTAAGAATATGATTATTACAAAAGGCTCACGAGGCTTGCTTAAATAGACCTACAAAAATGGAGTTAAAACCTCTTGAACTAGCCTAGAAAAAAGCATCCTCTAATCAGTGTCTTCTAGATATAATAACTCATAAACCCGAAGCCTTTTGAGCTTGCCCTTCTAGAACATGGTAGCTGGATGAGTTAGTGGGCCTCCTCTAAAAATGGGCCCAAACACCCGAGGGAATTGAAATTGAGCTCATGAGGAATGCATGTATGTCACTCAGGCGCGACAGCGAGCGCGTCATTGGCTTGGCGCACAAGAACCATCAAGAATCCTTCACATTTGCTCGACACTCCTTGGGTCATATGGCTTCTTTTGAGTTATAATTAATGATAGAAAAGATATGGATCGAGCAAAGTTGCCATGATGGTGGAGAATGTCGAGAAGGAACATGAAAACCCTAGAAAGTGCGCGTGTCCGGGAAGCCAGCTGGAGTTGATTGAACATTTGACCATTTTTCTCGAACAACCTTGGTTGTGGGGCCTTCTTGGGTCAATGGAGCCTTGTGGCTCATTGATTTGGAGCCAAGTGGTGGCGGGGTCGGTGGAGTCGGGGTTGGAGTAGGTATGAGCGCCACCGCCGAGAAAGGTGGCCTTAGAAGGAGCAAAGCACCTTGAGGATCTTGGTCTTCTTGATCTTCTTGATTGACCTTAAGCAGGGTCACATCAGGTTGTCTCCTTCAATTTTAATTTTTCAATGCTCGTGTTTTTTTGCATGTAGTAGAGCAATTAGAAGTGCAAGTGCTCTAGTATTTTTTTGTCTTCGAACAACCGATTCAGTCTAGTCTGGGACAGTTGTAATGGTTCAGCTCAAAAGTCACGAAGAACATATCCAAAATTTGATTCGTGATTGATTCTTGTTGATTCATCAAATTTTATTTTGGTAAAATTTTCCTTTGGCCTTTTTAATCTGATGTACTTATCTCCCACATGTTTGTCGTTGTTTGGCTCTTATTCTCATGAAAGTCGTATGGGTTCTACTTTTTGGCTTTAGTTCAGCTTTGAATTACGTTATTTTAATGAATTTGGTTATCTGATTTATTAGAGTATTTGATGACACTTTGTTAACTTGCATATTCATAAGTAAAGTTGATCTGAGTATTTGATGACACTTTGTTATCTTGCATATTCATAAGTAAAGTTGATCTATTAATTTAACGATTTAAATATTGGTTTTTTTACAATGTACTTAGTTTGGGGTATTTATCGGTAATATCTACAGTCCATTCCTTGTCCCATTCTAGACAACTATTCAAAGAATGTGCACAATCCTTTACTACTCAAATTCCTAAAACATATAATCTTAAATCTATTAATCATTACAGATCCAATAGTCTTTGTAATACTATGTAAAAAATTATAACAAAGGTAATGACAAACATATTAAAACTCCTCCTTCCACATCTTATTAGCCCGGAAGACTAATTCAATATAACATCTTAATAGCAAGTGAAATTTTTCACTCCTTTCACAACAAAAGAAGGGCAAATTAGGATGGATGACCTTAAACAAGTACTATTAAAATTCAGTTCTGATAATAAATGGATTGACCTACTAATGGCATGCATTACATCTACGTCATTTTCAGTTTTAGTTAACAACGAACCAAGAAATTTTCCGCCCATCATGTGGACTCCGACAAGGAGACGCAATAACACCCTATATTTATTCTTGCTATGGAATTTATAGCTAGAACTTTATCTCTTGAATATCAACAACCAAACCGAAAAGTTGGTATTCAATTATCTAGGAATGGTACTTGCATTCCTTTTCTTATTTTCGCTGACGACACATTAATACTAGAAAACACCCCTTATACTAATATGATACATATAAAATCTATATTAGACAAGCAACTTATCTTTCTTTCTGTTTTAAATATCCATCAATTATCATAAAGTACTTTTCAAACCTCTAATAATATTACCCCACACCAAGCAACTTCTCTTCTTGGTGTTTTAAATATCCAAATTACTAAATCAATGGAAAAATACCTCGACATTCCTATTGTTCGAGGATGGGTTAATAATGAGATTTTTTACTATTCCATTTCAAGTCTAAAAAAGCAAGGCTAACTCTTTGTCCCAAGCTGGTAGAAGCATTATTATACAATCAAACCTGCTCTCTAAAGTCAATTACTTAATGCAAAGTATCCTTCTTCCAACAACGGTCTGCCGAGAAATCGATAAAATTAACAAAATATCTTCTGGAATAAAGGTACAAATAATCATCCACTAATAAATTGGGATAATATATGTCGCCCGAAGGTGGACTTGGATTACAGAAAGCTGGAAACTTAAACAGTCCTTACAAATGAAACTCCTAAGGAATATTCTTATTGAACCTGACAATATGTGGGTTCGTATTATTACTGAAAAATATCTTGGATCCTCTCATATTTTTTTCTTATAAACAGAAATCTAAACAATCATAGCATTTACAAGATTACTCCACATTCGGGACACTTTTAAGAAAGGCATATTCTAGGAGCTCGGGAATGGAAATACAATTAATTTTTGGACTGACCATTGGATTCAAGATTGTATACTTCAACCATATTTTGACAGTTTCAATATCAATATTAAAGTATCTCAATTCATACAATAGATCCTAAATGGGATATCCTCAATCTCCAAAAGGTTTTACATCCACATATAATTACCAAAATCTTAAAAATCCATATTCCAAACACACGTCTTGTATGGAAATTATAACTTGACGGTAATTTCTCTGTCAAGTCATCAAGATCACTTATTCAGCCTCTTAATCCTAACTCTACATATAACTCCCCATCTTGGATATGGAAAATACCTATTCCCCTTAAAATTCAAAACTTCTTTAGAAAGCCTTCGCTGATGGTGTGCCCACAACAGAACGACTTAACGTACATTATCCTAGGGCTCCTTCACAATGTATTTTATGTAATCCCGATACTGAAAATATGTCACATCTTTTCTTTATGTGCCCCTTTACTCTATAAATGAAAAATGATATCGAGATTAAAGCATACAATACTTTCGTGTTTCAACACTGATCAGTGCTACTTTGTAGGGTTTAACTAGGAGTTGTTATTGGAGTTTTGGGTACCATTTGGATGAGTTTAGAGCATTATTGTTGAGTATGGAGTTGAGGAGAAGGAGTATGATTATGGTGGCATTGAAAAGCTTAAATGAAGATATGTAGAAGATGGAAGGAAGCCACCACGAGAAGACCACGACAGAAGCGAAGAAGAGCTGCAGAAAGCCAGCCGCGGGCGCGGAAGGAACTGGCCGCGGGCACGGATGGGCATGGAGACGCGATATAACGCGAGGCTTTACAGAGAGTTTTCCGCAGTCGCGGAAATCTGTCTGTAATCGCGGAAACTGTTGACAGACGCGGGAGAGAGATTTTCGTCCGAGACTTTGTTATTTTATTTCTTTTATTCTATTTCCTTTTAGTTCTTTTATTTTAGTTTCTTTTGGAGATTTTATTTGTTATCTTTTAGGAAATTAGGTTTTGTTAAGTCTATATATTCTTCATTTAGAATATTAGTTTTGTAAGTTGGGTGCTCCCCAAGTTGGGTTCTACCTTTCTTCATCTTTTCCCTTTTCTTAGTTTAGTTCTTTGTTTTGTTTTTGGCTAGACAATTGAAGCCTTGGTTTGAATTTGATATTGAGATTATTCATTTCTTTATCCTTGAATGTTATGATTCTCTTGTGCTTCATCCCATTGAGTTTTATTGATTTCTCTAGCCTGATCACCTAGTTTTATTGGTATTATTCATACTGCAGGATTAGGGTTTTGAATTCTATTGGTTGATCTAGTTCATCAATTGTTGTGATTAGTATTATTAATATTGGTTTTCCTAGCGTGACAAACTAGTTGAGATTGGTATTATCTATAGTGATGGTTCCCCTAAACTGGTCAACTTGTTGAGATTAATAGTGTTCATCCCTAATTCAGAGTAGCAATTGCAATATTCTAAGAATTGTTTGGACTGGTTTATTGTAAAGAGAATTAATTGCATGCAATTGTAAGACCGTTTGCTACACTTGCATGAGCCTATCTATTCCTGAGCCTAATGCTGCTGTTAGATTTATCTTGATGTTTTCTTGATTGTTTAATAGTTAGGATTATCAGGGCCTGTTTGTCCTGGTAGTTAATTTAGAACAGGGATTAGGACATTCATGAGGATTGAGAACTAGGGATAATCAATGATTCATCAACCAAACTAAAGGTGGATATTTGTTTAGCCAAGCTTTCTATGTTTTATTTATCGTTTTATTAGTTAGATTCATATAAACCTCCCCCCCCCCCCTTTTGTCTTTGTTATCAATTGGTGAATGATTTTGCAAATAGGATATATAACTTGATTCTCTGTGGGATTCGACCCTTACTTACCAGACTATATTAGTTAGGTTTTTAAGGATTATTTTGTTTAGGTGTCACGACAACGCTTATCAAACACACTTCAGATTTTTGTTACGACCTTGAAATATTTAGAAAGTCAAACACATCTCCGGAACTTATGTACTTTCTATGGTGGTCAATATGGAGACACTATAATTCCATCTTATTCCACAAAGATAACTCTCAACGAAAGATCACCCCTTTTGACATGGCATTTATCCATTATCAAGATTGGAAAGCTGACAATGATCCTTAACCAAAATGAACAACCTCTACAAAAAAATGACAAATGCTTAAGAATAGAAATTGGAGAAACCCCCCATCACAATGGGCAAAACTTAATTTTAATGGTCCTATAAAACAGGATCTTTCCTCTCATATTGGATTCATTATTAGAAACTCTCAGGGTGATATCCTCTATCTAGATAGAATACAAGTTCCTGAAATGTCCATTTTGCAGCCTGAAGCACACGCGGCCTTTAAACTTGAGCAAATGCGGGTTGACTCGTCCGACCCCTACCGCCCGCCCACCTACCTAATATGGGCTACGACAAGGATTAGAACCCTAACGGGTCGTTTGGCCCAGCCCGTATATTTATATAAATATATAATAAAAATATAACAAAACCCTAACCTAACATTATATTCCTTTCCCACTCCCAGTTCTGCCCCTCTCTGGTTCTCTCTCTCTCTCTCTTGAAACTCCATTCCTCTCAAATCTCAATCCTCTACATCTCTCTCATTCTTAATCCTCCTCATCTCCTGGTCTTCGTCCTCTCTTTAGGTCGCTACCTCTTTGTTCGCTCGCGCCATTTGCCACTGCCACAACTCGGAGTCGCCCACTCGCCCTCATCTCCAACCTTCGCTCGGTGAATATTCCATCCCTGGTCTTTGTTGGCTCACGCTAGATATAGGTTGTTTTGTTTACGCATGATTAATCGGAACGGCCCAGATAACGAGCAGCCCGCGTGATGCGTGAGGATCGGGATGAAGCCTTCGGTGCGAGGAAGTCCACAAGAGCCAAAGGAATTAGGCGAGACAACACCAAACCGGCAAGGGGAATCGTCTGTATTCAGATGGATGGTTCTCTCTGTTCCGGGCTCAGAACTGAGCGATTCCAAATCCCAATGGTAGATCCGGAAGTCTAGATGAAAGCCTCAAAATTTGAGAGTTAACCGATCTAGGAATCAGAAGATATAGCGAATCTACTGAGGTGTCACAGATGGTTCCCGCAAGGAACTTGGCTCCGGCGAGAGGAAGTTTGAGGGCAGATTGGAAGCACGTCTTGGGCTGGTTCTTTGTATGATCTTGGGGTGATTCAAGGGTGGTTTTGAGGGCAAGATTTGAGGCGGAGAGATAGGGTAAAAGTCGAAGGGATATGGACTTACAAGGGTTGGATATGACGCACCGCACCTTGTAAGAACTAGTGAAGAACTCGCCTTGGATATGACGCACCAAAGGAGGCCTTGCATGAAGGTTGATATGACTCACAACCTGGGTTTTCAAGCTATCTAGATGATGAAATTAAACCCTAAAAGGCTGCAGAAACTCCATTGAAAAAGAGAGTGAAAAAGACAAGGTTTTGGTTCAAGTTTTGCATCCCGAAAACAAGGGCCGGCTATCCCCTTATAAACCCAACCCCTAATGCTCAAGTTTAACCATCACATAGACAATAAATAAGCTAGAAAATTTCATAAAGACCCACAAAAAATCGGCATTTAATGCCTCTTCAAAACAAGCCCCACATGGCTTAAGGAATCCTTGCGCCTTGGTCCGGTTGTTGCACCAAAGCACACATGGCCTTCTCTTCCACTAGGCTCGGAGATCCCATGGTCATCAAGCCAGCTTGGAGTCCCTCTTGCAAGGCTCGAGCCCGAGCCCGAGCCCGAGTGATTCGACCTGGAAGGACCCGAGTGCCGGCCTCCCTTGTGCCTACCATAGGTGTGCGGCACTTCCTTGCTTCCACGCCAATTTCATAGGCATTCTTGTGCTCCATATCTCCTAGAGGGCAAGTGGGATCATCCCCCAAAAGATGGCTCAGAGGGTTGAGAGAATTGTCGGGCCAACTTCCATGCCCTAGCTCAGATGCCCTAGGCGTGGCGGCGTCGGCGCTTCAGTCTTCATGGCTTGAATGGCTTGAGTCTTGTTCATGATGCGACGTAGTCACATCATCCTCCCCTCCTTCAAAAGGATTCGTCCTCAAATCTGAGTGCACTTCAAGAAATAGGTTTAGAGTACACAAAACTGCACAAAGAAAAACAAGGAAGTGAGGGACCAAGAAGTTCTTAGAGAATGAAGGACATGTGTACGTACACATCTTTAGATCTAGTGAATGCCCATGGAGGAATTTCCATGTACAAGTGTTGCCCAATTTCAGCCTAAAGATATGCTTAAGTATAGAACATGAAATGCATATGACATACTTGGCAACAAATGCAAAGCATAGTACAAAATTTTTCTCATGCAACAAGAATTGTGATTGAGAACAATGATGCACGCATGACTGCCTAGTTCTACTTGAAGTAACTGGATGGCACAAAGGCAAGGACTTGTACACATGATTATCAAGAACTAAAGGCATCCAACAAGTCATGATTTGACCAAGAGAACTATGGTGTATGCATGAATATCTAGTTTCACCTACAAAAACATATTCATGAACTAGGGATTCTCTAACCCTTGAAAAGAATTCAGTTTGATGCAAAGGGAAAAAAATAAACTGAGTAGAGTCAAGTGATACTCCCCTAGAATGAGCCTTGGATTGCATATCCTTCTTCTCATGGTCACAAGTGTTCTTGAGTTCAGAAGGCTTATCATCCTTGTCGTTAACCTCTTCTTGGAATAGGAACGGCAAACATGAAGGAACCATAGATGTTGCATCCATCCATGGAGTACCCAAAGAGTTGAGTGAACTACGGGCAATGATGGGTGGACGTTTGCCTTTCGTAGATAAAAGAGATGGTTCTTCAACTTCCTCCTCCTTTTCTTTTGGCTTTAGCTCATCTTCAATGAGCAAAGAAGGCTGACATGATTCGGCTATAAGTGGAGGTTCTTCCTTCAACTCCCCATCACCAAAGGATGACTTCACAACTTGCAAGGGTTCAACACAAGGACTCCTAGGAACCATAGGTGTGGGTGGAGCGACTTGCCTCACTTCATCTGGCCTTGAAAAGTCAACATAGGAAGCTTGAACCTTTGGCTGAACTCTCATGAATTCAGTTTTGGCCATCCAATCCAAGCATTCATCCCCGTTGGAAGATCCTGCAAATGGTTGCACATGGAGCTTAACACCATGGTGTTGCTCCCTCCCTTGTGGCATTTCTTCATGGTAGGTCGGGGGAACATGTCGTTGGGGAGGCATTGGAGGCCGCATAGGTGCACAGACTTGAGGTCCCCTCATCGTCATGTGTAGAGGGAAAAGATTGGCGGTGGGCGTAGGTGTAGCTTGAGATCACCCATAAGAGTCATAGCCTCCAACTCCATAACCTGGAAGGTTAGTAGCACCAATAGGGATATTATTAGGAAATGTAGCAAAATCATTAAACATACTTACCCCCGAGGTTGCTACAAATGGTGGCGCTTCATACGCCGCATATCCTTCTTGGGGCGCCAAAGACACTCTCGGCGCATGAGAAGAGGACGCTTCCTCCCGGACTTGCACATGGTCCACATTATTAGTCGCGGGCCCAATGAATTCTCTTGAAACTGGTGGCACAACATGGCCATGGCTTGGAGGACGGTTAACACTCAATTGTTGCAATTGCTCGGCGGTATCCTCTTGTTTGAGCTCCACACTTTCCAGCCGCGCATTAATAGCTAGCAAGGCTTGTTGATTGCCAAGCAAGTCTTGTTGAATGTCTTGCAAGGTCACTTCCGGGGGTGGAGATACACGCCCTTGTGTAGATGTGTCAAGGTCCTTCCCGGCTCGGTGATCGTCCACCATCCTAGACAAAGCAAACAACCAAGCACCAAAAGCAACAACACAAAACCAAGCAAGATATAGTATACCAAGACAAACAAGATAGCCCCAAAACTGACCTAAAACTCAAATCACAACAAGATGCAAGTGAATGTAGGTCACGGCTAGGAAAGGGTTTGGCTAGGCGAACAAAGACTAGCTAGCTTGCCCGGACCTATGTCTAGGAAGCTACTAAGTACGCACTTGATTTTGAAAACTCTTTTTCACTTAAAAAAACTGAATTGACTCTTAGGTTGGCTCACTTTTTTCTATGGCCTATCCTATTTAGGCCGGGTTTTTCTTGAGCACCTTCTTTTTTCTTTTTTTTTTCAAGAGCAAACAACAAGCCGAATGAGCTCACTTTTTTATATGGTCTCTCTTGTTTAGACCGGGTTTTTCTTGAGCTTTTTTTTTAAAACAAGTAGAGACAAGCAAAGGCAAGTCACAATGAGCATGCAACAAAACAAAACAAAGAGAATCAACCAAGGCAACCGTTCCCGTATCCTACTAGGCAAGCATTACTAGTCAAGATTGCATAAAATGCAAGGGTGGTCCAGGGGATACAAGGCTCGGTTTATGGGCTCAAAATGTTCTGTTTTAATGTGTTTTAAAGCATCCAAAGGTCAGTCACAAATGCACTAAATTAACCCTTCATCTCCACTCAGAAATATGCAGAAATCGAACCCAAAAATTTGCAGAAAAATGTCCAAGAACAAGACACAATACGCATGGACAACAAGGCCAACAACAATTCGGCTAGAACTTCACTTGCACTATTGTAACTTGAAATTCTAAGCCAAGTTTAGGACATACCTCGCGTGGCTCTGATACCACATGATGCATGAGGATCGGGATGAAGCCTTCGGTGCGAGGAAGTCCACAAGAGCCAAAGGAATTAGGCGAGACAACACCAAACCGGCAAGGGGAATCGTCTGTATTCAGATGGATGGTTCTCTCTGTTCCGGGCTCCGAATTGAGCGATTCCAAATCCTAGTGGTAGATCCGGAAGTCTAGATGAAATCCTCAAAATTTGAGAGTGAACCGATCTAGGAATCAGAAGATATAGTGAATCTACTGAGGTGTCGCAGATGGTTCCCGCAAGGAACTTGGCTCCGGCGAGAGGAAGTTTGAGGGCAGATTGGAAGCACGTCTTGGGCTGGTTCTTTGTATGATCTTGGGGTGATTAAAGGGTGGTTTTGACGGCAAGATTTGAGGCGGAGAGATAGGGTAAAAGTCGAAGGGATATGGACTTACAAGGGTTGGATATGACGCACCGCACATTGTAAGAACTAGTGAAGAACTCGCCTTGGATATGACGCACCAAAGGAGGCCTTGCACGAAGGTTGATATGACTCACAACCTGGGTTTTCAAGCTATCTAGATGATGAAATTAAACCCTAAAAGGCTGCAGAAACTCCATTGAAAAAGAGAGTGAAAAAGACAAGGTTTTGGTTCAAGTTTTGCATCCCGAAAACAAGGGCCGGCTATCCCCTTATAAACCCAACCCCTAATGCTCGAGTTTAACCATCACATATACAACAATTAAGGTAGAAAATGTCATAAAGACCCACACAAAATCGGCATTGAATGCCTCTTCAAAACAAGCCCCACATGGCTTAAGGAATCCTTGCGCCTTGGTCCGGTTGTTGCACCAAAGCACACATGGCCTTCTCTTCCACTAGGCTCGGAGATCCCATGGTCATCAAGCCAGCTTGGAGTCCCTCTTGCAAGGCTCGAGCCCGAGCCCGAGTGATTCGACCCGGAAGGACCCGAGTGCCGGCCTCCCTTGTGCCTACCATAGGTGTGCGGCACTTCCTTGCTTCCACGCCAATTTCATAGGCATTCTTGTGCTCCATATCTCCTAGAGGGCCAGTGGGATCATCCCCCAAAAGATGGCTCGGAGGGTTGAGAGAATTGTCGGGCCAACTTCCATGCCCTAGCTCGGATGCCCTAGGCGTGGCGGCGTCGGCGCTTGAGTCTTCATGGCTTGAATGGCTTGAGTCTTGTTCATAATGTGATGTAGTCACATCACCGCGGGCCATCTGGCCATCCGGGTGGGTACAGTTAAAGTTTCTGGCCCGAATATTGGGCTTGGCCCGGACACGGCCCGCATAAATGGGTTGAAAAATGGTTCCAGCTCGACCCCGACCCGGCCCGTACCCGTGTTTGATCGAATCTAGCGTCGGCCTCAGAAGGGGTCCGTAAAGCGGTTTCTTTAGGATTCAATAAGCTAATTATAGAGGGGGGAAATTTAACCATCATTAATACAATAAACGAATTTGGAAAATATAATAACCCTTATTTTATCATAAGGGTATTAATGTAATTCCTATATATTTTATTTTGATAGTAATAAAAGTTATGAAATTTATTTTAGAGAAATAGCATTAGATACCCTACCATACTAATGCCTTTGCAATTATACCCTACCCTTTTTGTTTTTTGCAAGAGTACCCCCATTGACTTTTTTGTTGTTGTTTTTTGCAAAAATACCCCTCAAATAAAAAGGTAAAATGAAATTATAGTTTTCTTTTTCTTTGGAAAATAAAATATGACATGGCACTCATTTTATGATTAAAAAAACAAATTTAATTCAATTTCAATTTCAAATTGAATTGCAGGCTCGAGCTCTTTCCAGCTTCTCCGGCGGAATCCAGCTTTGTCCGACGGATTCTACCATTGTCGAACGAAAGGTTTTTCTTCCAGGTATGATATCGCTTCAAACTCCATAATCTCCAGCTTTGATTTTTGCTTGAAACCCTTCATCGTCGTTCGAGCTAGCTTCCTCCGACGACGGTGCGAAATTGCAGGTTTTCCATAGACGGAGCCTTTCATCGCCGTTCGAGCTAGCTTCGGAATCATCCTCTGATTACGGCCCAAAATTGCAGGTCTTCCACCGAAGACGCACGACAAAGTGCAGGTCTTCGACGGACGACCCCATTCGGTTGCGATTCCGATTTATCTTCCTCTTCTGTCTATCTCATTCGAGCCTTGGAGGTATGTCCATTTTTTTAGGGTTCCAGCCATTCAAGGCCGTTTTAGGGTTGCTCCGTTGCTGTTCATTGGGTTTTTAGGGTTGGGGCACTTTGTTCATTTTAGGGTTTTGTCATTGTTGTTCGTTTAGTTGAATGCAGTGAAGTATATAAACCTGTGAAATCCGTCTTAGAAAAATGAGAATGTCAGATTAGTTTTTTGCAAGATTCACAATTATAGGAATTATCATTGTTTGAAACTTTCATGTCAGCGTTGATGAAATATTTGTCACATGGTATAGTTTTATTTTTGAAACGAACAATTAGAATGTCAGTTTTATGAAACATTGTTGTGTTTTTAAATTTAATGTTTTTATTTGCCTGACTTTATAGCTCTCTTCCTCTCACAACTTCCTTGTCTTCTCGTGTGATCTCTACATCTGAGTATGTTCAGTTTTGTGCATAGAAAAAACTTAAACGTTGATATTCTCTGTTGTTGTCTATGTCCACCAGTGCAACTGAAGTGCTGTAGTCAATTAAAGAATAAACGGAGGAAATTCAAATGGGTAAAAAGGTAAAATTTGGTTAGCTCATTGTGACTAGTTTTCCATATTTCACATCTTGTCATGTAGTTTTTAAGTATATGTTCCTTTTGTATTTATTGACCTCGTATAATTTGTATTGTTTAGGGTCATTTATTGAGATTTGAAGGGAAAAAAATTCAAGGCATAGTCAACCAAAACTGTCGACGTGAATTGTTGAAAAATATTGAGAAATGCCTCTCCTCTGTGAACTGGCAGAGGATAATAGATGGTCTATTTGGACCTACTGTAAAGATGGTTCATCGACAAACCTTTTCATGCCAGCTTGTACATTATGTTTTATTCCGTCAAGTAAAAACGAGGAAGTTGTGGGAGACGTGGTATGACCTGCAAGGACAGTTGCTGCGTTTTTCAATGAAGGAGTTTGCACTTGTGACGGGGTTATGCTGTCGCAGAATGAATGATAATGAGCTGAACCCGGATAAGAATGTCGTGAAAGAGTTATTTGATGTACAAAATTTGACCTTGGGTGAGCTAGAGTCATTATTTATGCGTACACAGCCTGATAGCCCTTTGAAATATAAGATTGCATTATTGATTATATTAGAGGGCGTCATTCTTAGGGTTGAGAAAAAGGTTCGCATAAGCACGGGTCATGTCAAATTATTGACTGATATCGATCGATTCACAAAATTCCCGTGGGGCAGGGTTAGCTACATTGAAACTCACCAGGGATTGAGTTCAACGGTGAAGAATAGATTGGAAACGGTTGAAACAAGCAGAGACTCAAGTGTAAAGTTGGGTTACAAACTCAAGGGGTTGCCAATGCTCTTTCAGGTAACATGACAGGATGTAATGTATAGAGTTTTGAAGTTGTTATTGTAGTTACAATATATTGATGGTTTCTTACAAGAAATAAGTATCATACTGACAAGAAAAACTGCGGTTTAGGTATGGCTATTTGAAGCTGTAAAACCAATTACTTCAGCGTTTGCACATTTGGTGGATAAGGAGGCCTACCCACGCGGTCTACGATGGTCATCAGATTCACAACCTGATGCGACGACTGTGGAGTCTTTCTTGGGGAAGGCCACATCCCATTTTATTCCAAATGTGGTGTTAATAGAGGAAGAAGCTGAGGTGGAGGTCTTAAAAGAATGCAAATTTTATGGAGAAGTTAAGGACACTTACTTTGACAAGGCAGTTGAGAAATTCGAGATAAGTAATAAGAGGCCTATCAATGGTAGAAGAAAAGGAAAGAGTGATTCGGACCCTGCCCCTGCTGCGAAGTCCTCAGGCCTGGATGCAAGACAGGTGATGTGCGCTATGAAAGAGCTTCATGAGCGTATGATTAATTTGGAAAACCAAGTGGACGCAGGATTTAGTGCTATGAAAAAAAACCTTGGGCATAATGGAACAAATGATCAAGAAGAGGACAATCAACAACTGAGATTCAACAAATGATGAAGAAGAGGACATTGAACAGGAGAAAGGGGAGGTAAGATAACTGTCAACAATCATTATTAAGTTTTGGGAACTTAGATTTTTATTTCCTGGAAGCTGAAGCATTTTTTTCTTGTCGGAATGTAGAATAGGAATGTCATATTAAAAAGTTAACATGTCACTGTTTTTCAACTTGAGATTGATAGTTACTTATATTTATTGTAAGTTAAAGCCTATTTTTTGACAAACATTATAACAGGAATGTCATAGTAACAAAATAGAAAGTCAATTTTTATAAGTTGGATGGATGCATAAAGCTCTATTTTTGTGTAGATGTATTTTAGGAATGTTATATTTACAACATAGAATGATGCACTTACTTATTATTCTTGTGAGTTAAATGTAATTTGTTATTTATTGAAGTAGAATGTTGTACATGGTCGTGATGAGGATGTCGAAATGGATAGAATGGGGGGGGGGTCTAATTCAAATCCCCTACAAGATGACGATGATGAAGGTGCCATTAAAGTCAACAATGGCAATTTAGGATATATGGTTGTTTATCGAAAGCAAAAGGATGATGAAGATGGTGCAGTTCAGAGTGATGATGTTGAGGGTGCAGTACAGGATGAGGGGAAATATGGAGAAACGATGACAAAAGAAGAAAAAGATAAGAAAGAAGGAAACGTATTTGCAAGGAAGACTCGTTTAAAAAAGAAGAAGGATGATGAAGATGGTGCAGTTCAGAGTGATGATGTTGAGGGTGCAGTACAGGATGAGGGGATATATGGAGAAACGATGACAAAAGAAGAAAAAGATAAGAAAGAAGGAAAAGTATTTGCAAGGAAGACTTGTTCAAAAAAGAAGAAGGGTGATGAAGATGGTGCAGTTCAGAATGAGGGAGAAACTAAAAAAGGGAGGACAAAAGGAGTTGAGGTATCCATCAACAATAGTTGATGATGACATACTTTAATAAATCTTCCAACATCTTATTTATGAAAAAACTTATTTGCAAACGCTAGCGGTAGCAACAAAAGAAGTTGAGGTGGAAGGAGACTCTACCAAATAATCAATTGGAGTCTCAACAAGAAAAACTAGCTCAAAAAAAATTAATACAACTGGTGAACTGAGGGACCATCCAGTCAAAAAGAAAGGATTGTCCAGAAAAGCCGATAATCCCAAACGATGCAAGGTTTCAACGTCCAAAGGTATTTCAGACACGAATAGATTATGTCGTTGGTTAGATTCGAAGGAAAGGTTAGGAAGTTGTCCCTCCTGTCTTGATGATATGAACGCGTGTTTGAGATGTTAATTAAACCATCTTATGATGTAGTGAGGAAATTGTTTCTCCAACTGGAGAACATCTACAGAAGGAGTTTTTTGAGAAATTGTTGCAACCAATTGGGTGGTTTAGTTCTCCGGTAAGCCTCTTTCATTATTTATATAAATTATCGTGGCGTGCAGCAAGTCTTAAATTTTTGGTATGACATATTATATTTTTGGTTTGTAGCACTTGGATGAATGTATGTATTATCTTGATTGTCGTGTGCGTGACAAACCAGTGGCAATATTGGACACCTTTTTTCAGCATAAGTTGGACAAGGAAATGAATAGATGGTTTTCAAATAAGCAAAGTTATGTTTCTGATCGATCTAAGATGAGATACCTGCATGGGGAACTGCCTGCACTTTATGGGAAGGATTAGAAGGACGTGGATCGTATATACCTCCCCTTCAATTTCAAGGAGAAACATTGGGTAGCTCTGGAGATACAACTAAGTAAATGGTGTGTCATTGTATACGATTCCGACGTCAATTTGTTCAAATTGTCGGAAGTCCATAGGTTCCTTGCAGGGTTGACATATATTCTTCTTGTCATGATAGCACAGTATGAGCCCTTGGCAACAATTTATGAAGATAGGGGGGAAAATCTCCTAAATGTGACTTGTGTTCCTACATTGGAGAGAAACAAGAGAGGGTAAGTTGTTTACATCAATTGTTCATTTTTTGGTGTGAAATTGATTATAATATCAAGAAACCAATTACATTTTTTACTTGTATGTAGGGGCGATTGTGGTGACTTCACGATCAAGTACATAAAAATGCTAAGTTTCGGATGTCAAAACATCGTGAACATGGGTGATAAATTTGTGCATCACTACAGAAAAAGGATAGCCGTTAGTATTTTCGATATGAAGTGGTTTGACTAGTGAAGGATATCTTATTCACTTTCATGTAAGCTTCACTGTATTTGGGATAGTGTGGTATGATTCCTTCTTGGGTTGGTGCATTTCTTCTTTGCTACTTTGTTGTAGATGCATACTTCATGTCAGTGTTGTTCATAATTTATGTCAGTGAAGATTCTTTATATTTTACGTACATATGTTTTTTGTCACATTGTATAATCCTATTGTCGGAATTATCCTTTTGTTTTCCTTTTGTTTTTGTTGTTTTGGGGTAAAAAAGAATTTTTTTTATATTATTTGTTTGTGTTTACCATTCTGTTGACCTTTTTAATAATGTTTAATTTGGAATAAAAAGGTTAAGACTAAACCCTGTTTACCTTTCTTCGAATGCTCGCAAAATGCCCTCCTTGTTTACCTTCCAAAATTCCCTCCAAAAGAAGATATTTCCGATGCTTCATCCCCAATAATGCGACTCTGCAACATCCATCATTGTTATCAGACATTTTCTTTTTCCCTATAAGGTGACTCTTCAACTCCTCCATCTTTCCCTATTAATGCTAGACTCGGTTTTTGCTTACTCTTGAAGTCCATTATTTCTTACCAAGTCCAGCTCCACATTTTCTTACTTACTCCATCCATCTTTCTCCATTAACGTGACTCTGCAACTCCATTTTTACTTACTCGCCCCTCCCTGAACTTTTCCTTTACCTCTAAACCGCATTATAAAAAAACCCTAGAAAATGGCAGTGCTTAGAGACGATAAAGAATCGAGCCCAAAGAAGAGTGGAGAGAAAAGGAAGAGAAAAGAAGACGACAAGCAGGTTCGAAAGAAGAAGAAGCAGAGAGACGAAGTGCAAGTGAAAGGGGAAAAAACTTGTGACAGTACCATAGCAAAAAAATCCGGGAAGGGCAGGTCGAGGCCAAAAGCGAAAACAGTAAAGGCGAAAAAACCCGTAATCTTTAAAGGGGATGTAAGTTCTCTATATTTTCTGTTTAGGGCTTAGGGTAATTTTCAATTGTCTTGTCAGCCTTTTGAAATGGTTCAATTTGTTTAGGGTATTTTTTCAATTTTTCTGTCACCCGTCTGAAATGGTTTACATTGTATCGGGAGTGTTTGTTTAGGGTTTGTTGTTTCATCTGTTGTCTGAGGCTTCTCAAATGGTTCGATTTCGTTTGTTTATGGTTTTTTCATTTGGTTTGCAGATTAGGTACAATTATTTCAGAGGTGAACCTTTCTATGGAAGAATTAACATCAACTGTAGGGTGCACTTTATTCGTGAGATTGAAAACAAGTTGACACATGCGGATTGGCAACGGGTTTTGGATGGCCTATTTGGAAAAGTTTTTAAAATGTTGCAGCAGGTATCATTTTCTTCACAGACATTGCATGCAGTTCTATTTAAGAAACTTGAAACAAAAAAGAAGTGGGAGTCTTGTTATGAGGTGGCAGGGAAAGAGTTGAGGTTTTCGATCAAGGAGTTCTCTCTCATAACTGGACTGAATTGTGGTGAACTTCCATTTGTGGATACTAAAGCTGGCGGGCTAGTAATGGAGCGATTTTTTGGTAGTCCTGGTGGTCCTAAGATGACAGTACAAGATGTTTACAACAGATTCAACGAACATCGTGAGTTGGACAACTCCAAACTGAAGTTGGCACTGTTGATAGTTGAGGGTCTGTTGTTGGGAGGGGATAAGAAGTGGCTAGTGAAGCCGCTGCATGTTAGGCTGCTGGAGAATATGGATAACTTTTGGGATTATCCATGAGGAAGGGTTGCTTATGAAGAGCTTCACAAGTCATTGACCACAGCATTGGCCAAAAGGATGCAAACAGTAGAGAAGGCAAAGCTACTCTCCAACGCACCAAGAATTCCATATTCCATTCAAGGCATCCCAGTTGTGTTTCAAATAGTTATATAATAAATTTTTAATGGTTCAAATATGAATTACTGAGTGTGTTTTATTTGCAGCATAGTAGTATACTTTATGCTATACTATGACCGGATGTTTGAATACAAGGTGACAGGATCATGGTGAATATTCAGGATGTTATTTGTTGTTTGATTAACACAACATACTAGTTTTCCAACATAGTTTTATTTGCATTCCAGATAGTTTTATGGTGACCTGATTTAAATTATAGGGTGACAGGATATAATGATTTAATGTATCTTAATTTGCTAATTCTCAAACCGCTTGTTATTGTAGATATGGGTATGGGAAGTTGTGCTGACATTTGGTCTCCAATTTGCATCAAAGTTGAGTGAATCTACAATGCCTCAAGGTCTTCGTTGGTTTTCAGATGAAGCCCCTGAACATGGAGTGTTGTAGTTGTCTTTGGGTGATCCTATATATGTGGTTAAGCCCATTCTTATTCCCGATGAGGATGAGGTGGATAAGTTATCCGACTGCTACTATGTTATTGAAAATGATGACCTGTATTTTGACAAGATTGTGAAGGAAGCAATGAAGGGTTTGAAAAAGAAGGGGAAGGGGAAGGGGAAGCAAGGAAAAGATGGAGCGAGCCCGAGTAATGCATTTGTGCATTCATCAGAGGTGATAAGTCAGATGTTCAGAATGATGAAGAGGATGGAAAAAGGAGTGCTTCACAGGATGGGAAGGCTGGAAAAGAGGATATCAAAGCAGGAGGAGGTGCCTAAGCTCAAGAGTAAGGGGAAACCAAAGAGGTATTCGGATGAGGATGAGGATGATTTTGAATCCTATGATGAGTCTGATGAGGAAGAGGAGGAAGTTTATAAGGATGACCAGGAAACAGAGAATGAGGAGGTGAAGGATAAGGAGGTTGAGGGTGAGGAGTTTGAGAGTGAGGAGGTTGAGAGTGATGATGATGATGATGATGATGATGATGATGATGATGATGATGATGATGATGATGATGATGATGATGATGATGATGATGATGATGATGATGATGATGATGATGATGATGATGATGATGGTGATGATGATGGTGATGATGATGATGGTGATGATGATGATGGTGATGATGATGATGGTGATGATGATGGTGATGATGATGGTGATGATGATGGTGATGATGATGGTGATGATGATGGTGATGATGATGGTGATGATGATGATGATGAATTTGGTGATGGTGATGATGATGGTGATGATGATGGTGATGATGATGATGATGATGATGATGAATTTGGTGATGGTGATGAGGGTAATGACAATGAAGAACTTCGCCAAGGTGGTGACAAACCGAAGGATGAGGATAGGTAGAGGCTGAGTTTGCAAGTCATGATGATGATGATGATGATGAAGTTTCTGATGAGGATAATGAAGTTGGTGATGCTGATGAGGATAATGAGAGTGATGGTGAGGGTGGTGACAAAGAGGATGAGGTTCAGGAGGCTGAGGTGGACAAGGTAGAGGCTGAAGTTCAGGTGGCTGAGGTAGAGAAGGTAGAGGCTGAGGTTCAGGAGGCTGAAGTTCAGGAGGCTGAGGTGGAGAAGGTAGAGGCTGAAGGCAAAGAGGTATGAATATGCTCATACGAAAATTATCATATTATCATTACTACTATGACATTATTATTTGTACGAGGTGACAAGATTCCTAGTGTCTGATGGGAGTTTATATGTTTTACAAGAAAAGTCTGGCATGGTGACAGGATTGTTACTCATGTATGTGAGTAGTTTGGCATGGTTATTAATGATTGCGGGATTTTGATAATTCTATTGAGGGTAACAATGATGTTGAGGGTGCAGATGGTGTAATGGCCATTGTCCAAGACCTAAACGAAAAGGCTAGCGATGGTGAAAAGGACCAAGAGCAGGATTTTACTAACGACATTGAAGGAGCATCGGAGGCTACCCATTAGGAGCTAACCACATCAGAGGTTGAGGAACCTCTTTCAGTGCTAGCCATTGTGGTTGATTTATCCACCAAGGCGAAACCCAAAAATAAACGGAAGCAACATCTCCAACCAAAGAGGGTTCTTCCTAGTCGTATCGTGAAGCCATCCACCAAAAAACTAACACCTTACACAGATGAGAAAAATGGGGAAATTGTGAAGAAGATAACCAAGAATTCACAAGTGAAGGAGATGATTGCTTTGCTGAAATGGATGGATGATGAAAGGTTAGTATCTCACGGATTTAATAATATTCAACTATCTTTCATGGATTTAATTATGCCTTCTTTATTTTTCAGCTATGAGCCAAGAGTTGGATTGTGTGCTCAAAAGATGGACAAGGACTGGTTTGGCCTAATACTAGAACCAAAAGCTTGGCTGGAAGATGGTGTAAGATATTTACTTATGATGTCAAATTAGTTTACTGTTGGGACTTGTTGCAATGTCTCACAGGATGAATAATCTTTTTTTGAAGCAAATCGATGAAGTTTGTTGTTATATCCATAAGGCACTTCTGGAGTCCGAAGTTAAACGCAAGGCTACATTATTGGACGTTTTCTGGGCTGCTGATTATACGGATGCATATAGATACTATGTCAAAAATGCATGCACTGTTCCACCTATACCTGAACGTGCACTTGAATACTTTAGGGGAGATCGGCCTAAAGTTTATGGGTCCAGTTGGGATGATCTAGACTTCATTTATGTCCCCTTCAACATCGATAACATGCATTTGGTGGTTGTAGAGATCGATCTGCAACAATGGCAGGCAAATGTATATGATTGTAATGTGGATTTGAACACTAACTTGGACATAGAGACCTGACTGCATGGGCTTTTAAGGTTTTTTCTTCACTTCATGACACAGTACCCGCCTCTTGCCAAGAAATTTGAACATCGGGGTACTGAAGAGATTAAATTTTCAAGAATTCAAGGACTGAATCAGAACAAGCGCGGGTAAGTCGAAATATCAATCCCCTTACCAATTTTATTATATACTTCATCTAAGTAAATTTATTGCATTTTGTGTTCGTAGTCATGATTGTGGGATATACACTCTGAAACACATTGAATTGCTCAGTGCTGGTTGGAAAAATCTTGACGTTGTGGCAGACAAATTTATTGACGGCTTCAGGAGCGATAAGGCTCACAGCGTGTTTGACAGGGTGTGAAGGTCGAGCCTAAGGAACCCTAGCGTTTAAATTGGATGTTTGGATAAAACATTAGGTTCTTTTTGTGGTTTGGATGGCATTTGCTTAGATTACGTACAATTGGATGTTTTGGAAGACATTTGCTTAGATTATGTACAATGTTATGACAACTTATTTATAGATGTGGTAGTTAAATGGCAGTTATGTGCGTGTAGGTTAAATGGCAGTTACATGACACTTAAATGGCATTCGAATGACAGTTGTGTAAAATAATATAGGGACATTGACTAACTTCATAATATACATTTTAAGAAGTAGCATGACAAGATGAATGTAAGAGGGATGTGGGATACACAACTAACTGTAACAAGGTATTGGCTCTACTAACTCCTTTTTGAGAAGAGACAATAAAAAACTCCAAACCGTCATGAAGTTAGCCGTAACTGCCCACCAACTCCAATTTACGCTGATTAGACATGATATACAGTGAGAGGACATTAACACTAGTAATTAAATTAAGAAGCTATTAGAGCACCGTCATAAATGTATCCGTAACTGCCAACCAACCCAAAACCTCTTTATATACCCCCTCTTCTGTGATCACATTTCCTCATCTACAACTCTTCCCAACATCTTCCACCTTCTACAGAACTCCAAATTCCCTACTATTCCTTCATTTTCATGGATGATCAGCCGTACGAACACAGGGTGTTTACCACCGTCCATACAGGAGGGAGAATCCTCCCTTCGAGGGGAGCAATGGCCAGAAATTCGACCCACTACTACGAAGGTAGGACGACCCAAAGAAGGATAGTTGTCAACCGGCTGCCATCATTACATTACTAGAATCACATCGAAATTTAGGGAACCTCCTCCTTCACGCGAAATGCACATCCTTCATAGGCGCTATTTGCAACACAATAGCATAACATTTTGTGCCAGTGCCAATCCTGTCAATGACCAACAACACGGTTGGTTAATCAACTTTTTAATGCATTTGATAAACAACTAAGTTTTTTACCAGGAATTACCTTTTCAATAATATAAGAGTTTCCAACAATAATAAGCAATGATCGGGCACGAGTCAGGGAAAAATTGAACCTCTTTGGGTTGCTCAGATATCCCATGCGAAAAGTCCTGTCATATTCGTCGTGTTTCTCAGTCGACCTGACGGTTGACAGGATGATCACTTCCTTTTCTTTACCCAAAAATTGCTCAACCCCGCCAATCTCAGTATCCCTCATATGTAGAGACATAAGAGCCTTCCCTATCTTTAGTACTTATTGTGGGAAAGGGGTAATAATCCCGATGTCTTGCTCAAACACATTCCTTCTTATGAGCTTCTGTACAAGCTCAACCACCTTGCTAGCTTCAATCCTATTAAACCATGAAGGGCTGCCCTTTTCCGTCTCATCAAAGCCTTGGATGCCACAAAACATGAAAGGGAAGTTCCCATTAGGAAGCATATCAGCCCAAGGTAAGGAAGATGTGTCACTGTCTTTTCGATATGGAATCAATGCTCCACTATAAAATAGTCTTGAAGGAACACAAAGAATTGCAGGGTGGCTCCGGTAATTCTTCACCAACATTGTGACATAATTGCGATCCCCTGATCTGTAAACTTCAAAGTCCAACAACCTCTCTAGAAAAGATGTTCCCAAACCATAAGCCTCAGCTTGCTTTGAATGAATATCATGCCCAAGTTGTTTGGGATCACCACAAAGAACAATAATTGTGTTGTTTTGTAAGAGGGTTGATATGGGGATCATTGTCTCTGGCTTTGAAACTTGGCTTGCATCATCTAAGATGATGTGGGAGAAACCTTCACTGTAGGTACAGAACCTCAACAATGCAGCATTCATTTTTTCTAAGGGACGACATGTGGCATTCAACCTATAAATATCTTCCTCCCTAAGTTTCATCCCCTCGCAAAGGATTTTCTCTAATATATGATATGTCGCACAATTTGAAGAAGCACATACCAATATATGAGAATTCCGTCTAGTTTTATAGAGTTGTAGGATCACCTCCACCAGTGTTTTTGTCTTTCCTGTTCCCGGGTGTCCATAAATCACATAAGGAGCTCCTCCTCTGCACCCTAAAATTAAGCGAACAGCATTTTTCTGCTCCTCGTCAAGAAGAAGTGAGATAGGTACAAGATTGTTTGCTGTAATCCTCCGCTTTCCATGATACTCATGGGGAAAGAGGAAGTTTCATGTAATGCCTCTGCAAATAGAATGGCTTGACGGAGCCTACTAAAATTTACCATGTTGTACACAAAACAGATTTCATACACATTGTTATCTCCGTGCCTTTGGAAAAATCCATCATCAAATTGCAATAATACTTCATCAGCCTCAACACGGTGGATCCAGCCATGTTCAAAGAACATTGGCAAGTTCAACATGAGAACACAACATTGGCAATGATAATTCGTGCAATTGTGACAACAAATATGAACTTCTATTTCATTGTTCATTCTGACAATAACGTATAACACTTTGACAAAAATATTAAGACAATTGACATTCTCCACATACCTGATCAAGAGAATATTCTCCATAAACATTCACCACATCTCCACGGACAACTGAGGGCCTTCTTTCACCTAGTCCTGGCACTTTAAGTGCTAAAAGCAATTAATCCTTTTGTCTCAAAGTAACAGACTTCATATTATAAGCTTTCACGTAGTCCTGTAAATAAATATAAAAAGAGAATCATTCAACAAGTTGATACTACGAGAGAACCATGCCATCTAGCTATCCCCTCAGTCCCCCAACCCCCATACAGAGAAAATATATCACTTACCATAATCACAAGTTCCTCCATCCCTAACAACGTATTGAAATATGACGCATAATTTTTCTTTGTTAAGCCTTGTAAGATAACTTCAGGGATTTCCTCAAACTCTATCGTTTTCCTGATCTCTGGTGGTATGTTATATGGCTTCTGAGGTGCCAAAGCTTTGGATACTTCATCTTCAGCCAAGAAGAAGACAACTCGTGAAATACTCACATCATCAGTTTCGATATGCACTATAGATGTGAAAACGCCAATCTCCTTGGGCACACAAGACAGCCATATAGTCAGGCTACCATGTGGCCTCAAATTTCGTTCCTCCATATAAAAAAATCGACAAAATCTTCCTCGGGTATGTCATCTGGCTGGCCAGATGGAGGTTTCATCAGTGACAAAACAAATGAATCTTCAGGATTTGAAGCATAAATCTTCACACACCAAAGTAAAACATCTTCTGAAGTGGTGTTTTCTATTGTGAATGACTCCGCGGAAACCTCATTGCCATGAACCGATTGAGGCTTTCCTCCAGCAAATGGAAATGACACAGAGACCATGACAGGACCCTCCTCAGTAGGAGTGGATGTTGTGACTGAGGGAACATCCATGAAGCCAACCTCTTCCTTCTCATCAATGTTGGATTATTCATCACCCATACCTATTTGGCACTCAATTAAAATCCAACAAAAGTTTGTGAGTCCACAAGCAAAGAACACAACCAGACGAGCTGCTCTAAGGAGATGAAAGAGATATGAAAGAGATAAAGACTCGAAAGAGATGGGTGAGATGAAGTGAAACAAAGAGAGAGTAGGAGTGGAAGCATGTAGATAAAAATAGTCACACAACACACAATCCAAATAGATGGGTGAGATGAAGTGCAATTAAGATCTCTGTAAAGTAAAATAGTCAAAGAAGTAGAGCATCGGAAGAGGGAGCATTCTGAATACGGTCAAATTTATCAGTGGTACACTATCAATTTGTCAAAATAGTAATAATCCAATGTCATAATAGAAATTTAAAATATCACGGGTCCAAGTAAATATAGTATCAACTTACTGTTGATTTTTGGGTGTTGAAATCACCATCAGTACGAGTGGAACCATGTAGCTAAAAATACTCAAACATGGAGCATTTTCTAATTAAGATATCTGTAAAGTAGATTGGTGAGATGAAGTGCAATTAATATCTCTGTAAAGTAAAATAGTCAAAGAAGCAGAGCATCGGGAAAGGGAGATGCAATTAAGACATCTTGTATTTAGATTGGTGAGATGAACTATTCAGCTTCTGAGTAGAACTACTCAGCCAGATGTCACACGTCCTACACAAATTAGGCAAGCGTGTAATATGGTTTAATGTGACATTACATACTAAAGTTTACTATCAGTACAGAAATATGTGTAATTTTTAGTTGTAGTTATGACATTATTATTCTTAAGTATGACATATGTTTTACTAAGGCCGACACGATTTTTCGATAATAGCAGGAAAAAAACCCGCTTGTGAATCAATTGTCTACTTCAGAAAACTACCAGTTCATCTGGTCGCTTGGGTAGCTTTGGTTTTACATTTGGTCGCTTGTGAATCTTTGGTTTTACATTATTTTGCCTCAAATTTAACCTGGAAAACCGCTTGTGAATCAATTGTCTACTTCAGAAAACTACCAGTTCATCTGCTGAGTTCAACAGTTCTTCGGGTTCATCTGTTGAGGTTCAACAGTTTTGTTACACAGTTCATCGCCATTCTTCATCTATCGTCCATCACCATTCTTGTTAAACAATTCTTCGGGTTCAACAGTCACATAGGAAGAGGAGGTTTGGACTTTGTAATGGTGGGAGAATGGGCTTGCTGAATGAGAGGGAGAGGGAGGGAGAATGGGTTTGGATCTTTCAGTTCCAAGTGTTCATCGGCCGACCGGCGGGATGGAGGACTGCAGAATGGCCGAGAAAAAGGGAGGGAAGAGGGCGGGAGAAAGGAAGGAGAGGGGCGGGAGAGCTACAGGAAAAAGGGGGGAAATTTTGGGATTTTGGAAAGAAATATTAATTAATGATATTTGGGTATTTTTGGGTTTTTGGGTTTTTTGTTTCCTTTTTCTTTTCTCAAATTTCATTGATTTAATTTACTTTTGGAATTAAAAGAAAATATTTATAATTTTGCAAAAATACACCAAATGGTGTATATATGCAAAAAAAAATACAAGCTTCTATTTTTGCAAGTTGCGATCTCATTTGGGATATATATGCAAATCCATGTTTATTTTATTTCTTTTTAGAGGAATAATTTGAATTTTTATTAACTTAAGTTCAAAAGTTAGGTTAAGATAATTTTTGTACAAATTATCAAATGGGTTATAATAGTATGGGTAGAAATAAATAATTAAGTACAACCATGAATGTGGTTTTGGGATCTTTTTTAGATATATTAATAAAGGTTATAAGAATTATTATGCTTATCCATGTAGGGATAAAATAATAATTAACCTAGGTAGGTTACCTTTTTAAGTCATGATATATTTAAATTATGTTAACTTATGTTAATATTAATTTAAATAAAACTTATCAATTTTAACCTAGATTATTTGAATTAAGATTAGCAAAGTGTTAATCAAGATTTGAATATGGTTAATTTTATAAGAAGATGTGACTTAAGCTTAATTTTAACCTAAATTAATTTTCCTACATCTTAATTTTGGGTTAAAATAATTATATAAGCTTAGTATAATAAAATAAGTAAGTTTGGGTAATTTTTGGAATTTTTGAAAAGTAAAATAAGGGCACTTTTACCACAACTTTAAAAAGTTGGGCGAAAATGTGCAATTTGGCCAAATAATGGGTGGGCCGTGCCCATCTTCTTCCTCCCATGGCAGCCAAGCTTTCAAGCTCCGTCCATGGAGTTTTGGCTCGGTTTTTCGTCCCGTTTTCTTCAATTGGCCCACAGGCTTTAAAGATTACTTATACTAAACCAAATCATATCAAAATCGGGATTTATAATCGCTTAGATTGATAGAATTTTATCTTCAAAGGTAAACGGTCCAATAACTTCAAAAGTTTGATAAAGTCTAAAATTTGATCTCGTTTGAGATCGGTTTTGGCTGAAATTTATGGTCTTGGAAAGCTATCTCTAAGGGCTTCAAACCCTTATAAATACCCCCTCACCCATTGAAGGAATTTACCCAATTTCAAGCCTTAGGTTTTCGGTAGTCCACAAAAAGTTTGAGCACTTGCAGAAGGAAATTATCCTTCAATTGGGCACCTCTAGTTATGAGTTAGGTACTAAAATCTTTGTCTTGAAGTCTATTTTCCAGAAACACCAACCACGCACTATTTGGAGTTCGGACGAGGGAGAATTGAAGCAAACAACGAGAGGGTGCCTACACGAACCACACGAACAAATTCGGTAATGGCCAATTCGTACTCCAATTCGGTTTTTGAAAAACTTAATCATGATTATGTATGCTAATTGGGTTTAATTAGATACATATTGGGTTAATTTAATTTTAGAAGTATTAAAATTAAATTAAACATATTTTATGATATTATCTTATATTGTAATTTGTTAAGGTATAGCATTAAAATTGGATAATGTGTTGCGTTATTTGAGGTGATAAATAAATTGAGTAGTTTATTTATTTATGACATGATTATTTAGAATATACGACTAATTGATTGTTACTATTGTATAGATAATCGTTATGTTGAAAAGCCTTGAAATTAATTTATTTAGAGTTAAATAAATTCAATTAGAAATCGAGACTTATATCCTTCAAATGTCGTTATTGAATAAATTATCTAATCATAATTTATTTATGTTGTGTGACTTGGTTACATATTGGAATCGTTTGTGGAACGAAAATAACGCAGGGCCAGGGAGCCAATTTTCTTTTCAAAATCAACCACCTCTATTACGCCATTCAAGCTCTTCATAATTCAAGGTAAGTGGTGATTCGCTCTTGCAGTTTATTCCATATTCATCTTAATTGACAATGAATCGATTGTGCTATTAAGTTGGGATAAATATCATTGATAATTTTCGATTGGGAACTTATGTGTTAAATTGGTGTGTAAATGAACCTTATTATTAGGTTGTATATTTGCTAGCAACGACCTTCATATATATATTATTATTGTAGGGTGCTAGATGAACTTTGGTGTGGATTTTTTGTGCATTTGGTGTGGACTTATATGCTAGTTAGCACGAGTATTCGTAGGAACGCTAATTACATTGCGATGTTTAGTTGTTTCTTTATAACTTGGTATTAGGAGGATTATTGCCCTAATACTTTTTGGTCATGACCTACCCTTATTCAAATATAAGTGGTGGTGCACTTAGCTAGTGCCGAAATTCGGGATTCGTCCCGTGATATATCTCATTGCGAGATTGGTATGGATTAAAAGCTTTAACATAAATGCACGTTTTGGAATTAAATAAGATAAGTGTCGTTTTGCACATAATTAATATACCATCGGGCGAGAAGTACAACGTGGAACCCGCCCGAACTCTTGTCTACAATAAGTCCCCTTTCCAATATGGATTCACACTATGCGATGAGGTTGGTCGAGGACCCAAATAGTCAAGTAATCGTTATTAAAACTTTGTGTGATAATATAAACGTTCCAAAACAAATTCATTTAACTAGAGGGCATATTGGTGCTACGCACGGGTCATAGGTTATATATATATTAATTTTATTGGTTTTTTTCTTTTTTTAAATGAGAAAAAAAATTATTTTAAACATTTTCAGCTTTAACAACACAAACATTCACATAAATTTGAATATTTTAGTATGGCAGGTACACAAATAACAACTCAATCTTGTTCACCAAGCTAAGTTGGAGAATTTGTCATTTTTATGGACAAAGACACACTTAGATTCTATTGTAGAGAATAAATAACAATTTAGAATATGTTGCCTTCTTATTTTCTCAATTACCATGTTTAAAACGGTTTGAAGTAGATCAAACATCTTATCTGCAACTCTTAGATGGATCTCTAATATCGTATGAAACTAAGATATTAATTTACTCATGATAGCATTGTCTCACTTTGATTGTACATAGTAATAAGCTTTAGTAGGTCATGATCTATTATAGTTGATTTTGTATGTCTTCATATTATCCACACCATTTACAAAATAACTTTTTTTTAGATATGAAAATGCATTTGAAAGGGTTATCGAATGATTAAGTTATACGACAATTAATTGACATATAGAATGTTGTTAAGAAGTTATGATCATAGTTTTTATTACTTATATTTATTTATTAAAAGGGGTTACATGTTTCAAAAGTAACAAAGGAGTCACAAAGATAGAGGATATTATAACAATCATTGATGATCAATTATGTATATATATGAATACAAACTTGTACTCCTATGGAGTATATGTAGTAAACATATAGCAAGCAAAAATGCATTTTGCTTAAGCTATTATTCAATGAATCTCTTACTTTGCATCAAAATTTTAGATAATTAAATAATATTATAATATAAGTTAAATTTAACTTTTTATAGTACATAGATTGTAAGAAACCCCTTCATTTGTAGTGGACAATACCATCGACCACGACAATCATATATATACTCATGATCTCAATTATTTCTGCCACTTTAGTAAATTAATTATAGTTATTGCATGTAGCCATGTAAATAATTCAGCGATTAGTTAAAATTGTCTCATTTAAGAATAAAAACATATTGCTCTTTTCTTTACTAATAAAAGTTTACCAATTGATCACATATACAACTTTGTGATACCGATAGGAGATGACCTCAGAGAATGCAAAACCACCCAAAAATCTACATTTGACAAATGTATATTTTGAGTTTTAAAGTTGTTAAAGAGCAGTAATAATTGGCTTAGTTATTATTATACAAAAAAATTAAAAAAATTATTAATTAAGTATCATCAGTGATGATACTTAATTAATAATTTTTTTATGGAAAAAAGTGTTTTAATCTAATAATATTAGATTAAAACGTGTTTTAATTAAATAATATAAGTGATGATTCATCAGTGATAATTAAGTATCATCAATAATTTTTTTCTTTAAAAAGTGTTTTAATTAAATAATATTATATGTAGTAAACATATAGCAAGCAAAAATGTTTTAATCTAATATCTTAAATGAGTTCATTTCTTTAAAAAATGAAATAAATTTCCGTATAAAAGCTATGTGCATGTGAGTTTGAACGTTCATACAAGCATTTTTAAATATATTTTTTCCCGTCAAAGTTGATGTCCAAGTGAGTTTGAATGGCCCAAACGTTACTAAGGTTAACATAATTATCATTGATATAAGTATATCACCAAAGTATAATGAACTTTTCAATTTCTTGATGTTGCAATTTCATGGTAACTTTTCATGTTCTAATCCTCTTCTTAATTACTTCTTCCAAAATGTATACTTTTATTGATAATATTTTTTTCTTAAGTGGCACATTAATTATCATTTATTACAAACAATTTAATAGGGGAATACGTTACACATTTTTCAAATCAGTTACATTTCTAAGATAACATTTGCGACAAACTTATCCAGTCAAATAATCTTTTATTAACTTGGTTTTCTCCCTATATTGAGTTCGATAATTGATGATTATTTGTTGATTTTAAATTTATAAATTATTCCAATTTACACAAAAACAATTGAAGGGTTTTAGAACTAAATTGGGTTTGTAATATCAAAATTGAAAAGTAGTCGTTTAGAGTTATGGAAAAAAATTACAATAAGTATGAAAAATACAACATATGCATTAAAATTAGGTGTTTAAGTTTGAATGTTGGTAGTAGATTTCAGAGTTTTATGAAGATTATATTGGCTTGTTTTAACTTGAATGAGGTAAGCAGTATTTAATTTTTAAGTGCTTAGTTAAATTATTACATTAAAATATATTGTAATTTAATCCTGATAAGGTGGATACAATATTTGTTTTGGTACTCAAGTGGATACAATTTTTTTATATTCGAATTATGTTATTTGGATTTGTAATGTCTTAATTTTGATATATTGTTTTACATTTAATTATGTATTTTATGTTATCTAGATATTTTGATTTATATATGTAACTATGAGTAGTAAGAAAAGAAATTGTTTAGCTAGGCATGAAAAAAATCATAAAAAAATTAAAAAAATATATTCTAATTGTGAATTAAAATTTTCAATTGCATTTACCAAACCACCTCAAATTGTCTATTTTTTTGTAGAAATTTCACATTGTTTCTTTAGGTATGAAGAAGACAAAAAATGTATTCGTATTTCCTTTTTAGGTTTGTGATACGCTCTACTTTGTAGTGCGTAAATAGGAGCTGTTACTAGGTTATTAGGTACCATCTATATGGGTTTAGGAGACAATTTAGGATTATGGAGTAGTAGAGAAGAAGTGGTGAAAGATCTAATTTTAGTGAAGTGTAGGAGCTAAGGAGGAAGCCGCAATCAAGGGCTAAGGAATGCACAAGCCGCGGCATAGGAAGAGACCGTCAGAAGCTGAGGAAGGCAAAACCGCGGTATTGGACCCGCGATCGCAGTTCCTACAGAATCCGAAGAAGAGAAATGAAGGGTAAGCCGCGGTCGCGGCCATGAATACCGCGGTCGCGGTTTTGCAAGTCAAGCCGACGCGGAAGATCTTCGACGCGGATTTCCTTGTTTACTTTATTTTCCTTATTTTCTTTATTTTATATTTTGTTATTTTGGATATTATTATTTTAGAAGATTTACTTATGTTAAATAGACTAAGTCTTTGTAGGTTATCATCATTATTCATTCATCATTAGAGAACGACAGTTTAGAGTTTTTGGAGTTTTTTGCAAGACCATGAAGAACTAAGTTTTCTTTTGCTTAGTCAGGCGATTGAAACCTTCGTTTGTATTGGTTGTGAGATTATAACTCTTATTTTATTCCTTTGAATGTTATCGATTCTCTTGTGCTTTATCCCTTTGAGTTTTACTGATTATACTACCCTGATCAACTAGTGGTCATTAGTAATATTCTTATGCTAGAGTTAGACTGTTTCTGGTTGAAATACCTAATTCAGAGTAGCAACTACGATATTCTAGAACTGTTTGGAATAGTTTATTGTAGAAGAGAATTGATTGCATGCTAAGTAAAATTGGTTGTTTTATGTGCATGTATCTGCTGAAATTCCTGAACTTACTGATGTTGTTAAATTGAATCTGGATAGTTTCCTGGTTATTTGATAGTTAGTATTCTCAGGGTCTGATTGTCCTGTTAATAACTTAAGAAAAGGAATAGGAACATTCACTCGTCTAAGGAACTGGAGATAATCAAGGATCGACCAATCAAACTGAAGTGTGGATATCTGTCTGGCTGAGCTATTTCACATCCATTATTTACAAACTCTTTTCACTCGTTTTTATTGTTACTTGTTACAATCATCAAAACCCCCCTTTGTTACTATTGGTATACAATTTCTGCATACATGAAGAATAACTTGGCTCTCTGTGGGATCGATCCTTACTTACCGACTACATTAGTTAGGTTTTTAAGGTTATTTGTTAGGTATACACGACTAAACGCCTATCAAATTTGGCATCGCTGCCGGGGAGTCTAAGTTTTATTCTTTTCGTGTTTGTGTGTGATTGTTTACCAACTGTTGTGTGGACTTGTCTTATGGTCCACACCCGTGCTACTAATTCTCCAATCTTAGATCTTGATACAGAAATTGAGCGAACACTTTCCAGGAACCGTAGAACCGTTCCTGAGCAACTCGAGATGGCTGAACAACAGACTTTGAGGCAGTTAACTGCATCGAATTTGGAGCAGCAACCGCTTGTTGTGCAATTTCTTGAGTTGGCTGATGGTGTCAATTTTGAGTTGAAGTCTGGATTGATTCACTTGCTACCCCACTTCCATGTGACGAATGGCGAAGACCCCAACAAGCACTTATCTGAGTTACGATGTCTGCACCAGTATAAAGCCAAGGGGCGTGATAGAGGACCAAATCAAGCTGAGGGCCTTTCCTTTCTCTCTGAAAGATTCGGCCAATGACTGGTTCTACTATCTAGCTCCAAGAAGCATTGACACATGGGCAAAGATGAAGAAAGCCTTTCTAGAGAAGTACTTTTCTACAACAAAGCTCAATAGCCTGAAGAAAAACATCAGCAACATTGAACAACACGCTACTGAGACTTTGTATGAGTACTATGAGAGATTCAAGAGGTTGATATCAAGTTGTCCATACCATGGTTATTCTGACCAAGATCTCGTTCTATATATGTATGGCGGGCTTCTTGATGATGAGTGTAGAATGGTGAACGCAGCTTGTGGTGGTAACATTCTGAATAAAATTGCAGCTGCAGCATTTGAGTTGTTTTCTGAGCTATCTGAAGGCTCAAGGCAAATCAGCAAGAAAGCAAGCTTTCAAGCAGCCAAAGTAGCTGACTCCCACCCATCATCTTCACTGCAATCTGATGTGAACGAGTTGAAGGAGAAGATGAAGTGTTTTATGATGAAAGGAAGTCCACAGCAAGTTAAGGCCTGTGGCATCTGTTATGACACACTGCACCCTACTGATGCGTGCCCGCAACTACAAGAGCTTGCAGTTGAAGTGAATGCTATGGGAGGGTTCAGACCTCCTAGATCAAGATATGACCCATACTCCGACACCTACAATCCTGGGTGGAGAGATCACCCCAATCTGAGATATGGAAACCAGCAGAACCAGCAGTTCAATCAGCGGCAACAACAATTTCAGCAACCTAGAGGTCAACATCAACAACCATTCAGACCACCATATGACCCTAGACCTCAGGGGCAGAGTTTGAGCTCATCTATGTCTACAGAAGACATGATTAATGCCCTTGCATAGAACATGACCACCATGACTCAGAATGTGACTACAATGCAAAGCAATTTTGCGCAATTTCAACAAGAGACCAAGTCAAGCATTCAGAACTTAGAGAATCAAGTTGGGCAGATCTCTCTGGCAGTAAGAAAACTAGAGGCTAGGGAGGCGAGTAAGCTACCGTCGTAAATGGAGTTGAACCCGAGACAGAATGTGAGTGCAATCATGCTGAGAAGTGGGAGGAAGCTAAACGAAACAATGGAGAACAATGTCCTCTTAGCTGAAAGGGACGAATTATATGAAGAGACGGAAGTTGCAAACAACGAAATTCCTGCAGAAACCAATCGAGAGGAACCGCGACCGCAGGTCCAAAACCGCGACCGCGGTTTTACCTCCGAAGAAGAACCGCGGCCTATAGCAGAACGAAGCAGCGACCGCAAGAAAGTTACAGAAAGCCACCCAGAGGAACCGCAATCGCGGGTCCAAAACCGCGACCGCGGTTTTGCTACAGACTGCCAAGATGGTTATGTTCGTCCGGATTTTCCTCCCCTTGGCTCACAGAAGGCAATTCCGCCATTCTCTGAGGCGCTGAAAGACACAAGAAAGTTGGAGAATGACAAGGAAATTTTCGAAACTTTCAGTAAATGTGAGGCACTATGTCGAGCCCACGACAATAACCAAGGCGCTTCTCGGGAGGCAACCCGAGGTAAGTATTTTTTCTTGTCACTTTTTCTTCTTTTGTTATTAGTTTTCCTTGTTGCATTTTTAGACTAACTTGCAGGAAAAGACGCTCTCGCAGACAAAGCTGCAACCGCGGCCCAAAAACCGCGATCGCGGCCTTGCCCTATACTGGAAGAATGAAGCCACATTAATAAAAAATCAAAAAAAACCTTCCGCGGGCACGGGTGAAAACCGCGATCACGGCCCCGCTGCCCAATTTTATACCGCTGCTCCGAGATGTTCGCGATGAGGAGGATATATAGCCAGAGATTTTTATTTGGAAATTGATGATGGCACGACATGATACATCTGATCAGGAGGAGATTCAAGAAGCACCGATTGATATATGTTCGCAATGGGGAGATAATATGAGGCCGCTGACACAGTGAGGCAGGCACTTCGAGTGGTCCTGTAGACTCGGGTAGACAGTATGGGGAGTGGATAGCTGAGCTTGATGAGGACATGTGGATGCTCCGAGATCAGTCGCTGGTACAGTGCTCTTACATCAAGCATTGGGACGCCTTTGCTTCATACAAGTGGGAGGTATATAGGGGACCGACAACCGATGAGATTGATTACATTGCCTCCTGCCATGGCACCAAAGACTCTTGTTTCCATGATGTTCCACCGCCACGCCAGCCACGACATCCGAGACGCAGACCACCTCGGCATCGCTAGTGGGTATCTTTCTTTCCCCCTAGAGCTTCATTTTCGTCTTTCATTACATTGAGGACAATGCAATATTTAAGCATGGGGGAGGGAGTTATTCTTGCTGGTCGTCTGTACTACAGAATAAAAAAAACGTAAATAAACCTGGCTGAGCTGAAAACCCGAAAGGGCGGCTTAAGCAAAATTCAAGGGCCCGGACTAGCACTAGGCTGGGGTAATAAGAGGCTGAAGAGCGATGTGAGGATTGGTGAGCTCATTTGTGAAAACTGAAATGAGTGGCTAGGTGAAAACCCGAAAGGGCGCCTAAGTAAAATGAGTGAAAAAAAGAGTAGTGATTATTAGGATTTATTCATTCTGGCATGGCGACATAAGTGGTGGAGTCATAAGGAGGATTCGGGTAGGTCACTTTGGGAGTTATAAGAAGATAGACTGAAGCTATGATTAGATATTTTCATTCACATACTGGAGTTCGGGTTAAGCTTGGGGGAAGTACTTTGCTTTCCCTTAAGGCTGGTGTGATGTGTTGCTGTGTTGGTACTACTGGAGATTCGTGAGTAGGTGCGGTTCTTAGTGTAGAGTTTTATTGTGCTTCCTAATACCTTGGGTATTTCATTGGAGGAGTAGGTTTCTATTAGCTTACTCGAGGACGAGCAAGGTCTAAGCATGGGGGAATTTGATACGCTATACTTTGTAGTGCGTAACTAGGAGCTATTACTAGGTTATTTGGTACCATATGTATGGGTTTAGGAGACAATTTAGGATTATGGAGTAGTAGAGAAGAAGTGGTAAAAGAGCTAATTTTAGTGAAGTGTAGGAGCTAATGAGGAAGCCGCAATCAGAGGCTAAGGAATGCACAAGCCGCGGCATAGGAAGAGACCGTCAGAAGCTGAGGAAGGCAAAACCGCGGTCGCGGTGTTGGACCCGCGATCGCGGTTCCTGCAAAATCTGAAGAAGAGTAATGAAGGGTAAGCCGCGGTCACAGCCATGAATGTCGCGGTCGCGGTTTTGCAAGTCAAGCCGATGCGGAAGATCTTCGACGCGGATTTCCTTGTTTACTTTATTTTCCTTATTTTCTTTATTTTATATTTTGTTATTTCGGATATTATTATTTTAGAAGATTTACTTAGGTTAAATTGACTAAGTCTCTTTAGGTTATCATCATTATTCATTCATCATTAGAGAACGACAGTTTAGAGTTTTTGGAGTTTTTGCAAGACTATGAAGAACTAAGTTTTCTTTGTTTAGTCAGACGACTGAAGCCTTCGTTTGTATTGGTTGTGGGATTATAACTCTTATTTTATTCCTTTGAATGTTATCGATTCTCTTGTGCTTTATCCCTTTAAGTTTTATTGCTTATACTAGCCTGATCAACTAGTGGTCATTAGTAATATTCTTATGCTAGAGTTAGACTGTTTCTGGTTGAAATACCTAATTCAGAGTAGCAACTACGATATTCTAGAACTGGTTGGAATAGTTTATTGTAGAAGAGAATTGATTGCATGCTAAGTAAAACTGGTTGTTTTATGTGCATGTATCTGCTGAAATTCCTAAACTTACTACTGATGTTAAATTGAATCTGGATAGTTTTCTGGTTATTTGATAGTTAGTATTCTCAGGATCTGATTGTCCTGTTATATGAAGAGACGAAAGCTGCAAACAACGAAATTCCTGCAGAAACCAATCAAGAGGAACCGCGACCGCGGGTCCAAAACCGCGACCGCGGTTTTACCTCCGAAGAAGAACCGCGGCCTACAGCAGAACGAAGCAGCGACCGCAGGAAAGTTACAGAAAGCCACCAAGAGGAACCGTGATCGCGGGTCCAAAACCGCGATCGCGGGTCCAAAACCGCGATCGCGGGTCCAAAACCGCGATCGCGGGTCAAAAACCGCGATCGCGGGTCCAAAACCGCGACCGCGGTTTTGCTACAGATTTTCAAGATGGTTATGTTCGTCCGGATTTTACTCCCCTTGGCTCACAGAATGCAATTCCTCCATTGCCTAAGGCGCTGAAAGACACAAAAAATCTAGAGAATGACAAGCAAATTTTCGAAACCTTCAGTAAATGTGAGGCATTATGTCGAGCCCACGACAATAACCAATGTGCTTCTCGGGAGGCAACCCTATCTGACTACCTATTAATGTTTTTACCTCTCGGTTGCAAACCCTACTAGGATCCAATTCGCATAAGCTAATATGGGCATAAAGCATCTAGGAATGAATCGACAAAGTTTCAGACTTCCATTCAGGCAAATATCAAACAAGTCTACCTACGCATAGTTGGGATCACCCCAACCCTAGAAATATGGAAATTAGCTAAACATAATTGCAAGATCAACCAAAGAATTCATAATAACAATGGATATCATAAACAAGATTAAAGAGAAAGATGAACTTAGTCTTGAATCTAGTAGAACAATCTCCAAAGTTGCAATCTTTCAAATGGAGGCAAACAACTAGGTCTCCACAGTTAGAAAAGTGGAAAAAGATCCTTATAAACCTAAAATCCGAAGTATATATACATAAGGTAATGTTTCCTAAAAGAAAAGATCTCAGAAAAATAATCCGCGCCGCGTCAGGACTACCGTACGGTTTGTAACACAACCGCACGGTTTGTTACAAACCGTGCAGTTCAACTGAGTGTAGAATTTTCATAGTGCACGGTTTGTGACACAACAGACAAACCGTGCAGTTCAACTGAGAGCTAGAAATTTTGCTGGTGCACGGTTTGCATGCAACGCCGCACGGTTTGAAGCAAACCGTGCACTTCTACTGAACGGCCTTCTTCTGCTTTCTCGTCCTTCTCCTTGACTTCCTTTAGGTCTTCCACTAGATCGTCATAGGTCCTTAGCTCTTCCATTAGTATTTATGCTCTACAACGCACCTCGAATGACATCCAAATCACCTGAAACCACACATAAACTCGTGTAGACATCTAGACTAAAGACAACGATAAAACTAACTAAAAATGAGATAAAAACACAAGGAAAAGACCCAAATCTAATGCCTAAATGCATATCCTAAATGTGTATAAAATGGATGCTATCAAATTCCCCCGAGCTAAACCCTTGCTTGTCCCAAGCAAGTACATAATCAATGAATCCACAAAATATGCAAAGGTTGTCTCTATCCAAGAAACAAGTGAGCAAAGATCATGAGAATCCAAACAAATAACAAGTGCAATCATAACATGCTTTGCAACCAATGATAGAGATGTAGATAGTTCCTCTACTCCAAACCTCACAAGGATAAAGAAATGAAGTCACTCCACTCATGTATTTAGGTTTGTGTTTCGCTCAATTCTTTACTTTGAATGCTAAACTACCATAGGCTTGCAACAGTGTCCTAAATCTCCACTACAGAAGACCATGTACATAACAAAAATCATGAGGACTTTACAGGGTTGTAATGGGGCCAAGGTATAGGATTAAGGTAAGGATAAATTTAGGCTATGTGGTGCTAAATCCGGGGAAGAGAATTACCAGGATGACACCAAGCTTGTAATGATCCTTCACATCCAATTTATTCTTCAAACCCATACAACAAAACCCTTTTGATGATAATTTGTCTCCTTTCTTTGCTCATTCTTCCTTGCCTTATTTATCTCTTTTCTTTTCTTTTCGTTTTTCATTTTTTTTTTTTTTTTGGACAAGGAAGAAAGAGAGGAGAACATTACAAAGCTTATTTAAATCCAATCACTACCATATGCAACCTCCCCCAAGCTTGGCTCAAGTCCACACTAGCAAGACAAATAAAGTGTCCTAATCCCCGGATGGGTAAGAAGAATATATAGGCTCGGTATGCTTTTGTGGAGCTTCTAAAGAAAAGGCAATTAAGGCACAAAGTGGCTTCAAGCAGAGGAAAACATATATAGGGTGGCCAAGGAACAAGGGTTTAAAAGAAACAATGCCTCAATCATGTTAATATGATGTACATAAATCAAAGATGTAGCCTTGAAAGAGGTATTAATGCAAGTTCTAGAGTTAGCAATCAAAGAGAGATTCACACACATAGAGAAAAAGAGAGGACTTGCACAGAAATAGTCCTAAAAGGCCAAAATCTCACCAACGTTTTGTCTAGAGTACCGGTCCTAACACATCCCAGTCAAAGATCACATGCTCAGGCCAATTGTCTAAAGTTAAAACCCTCATAGTCATGCTCATAATGCAATTGCAATAACAACAACCAAAACATATTAAGAGGATTCATAACTCATGCATTACAAGAAAAACAACCAGAAGGAACCAAGCAAAAAGGGTCAAATCCAACATCCATAATGCAATGCATGGGAACAAGTTCATAATGATAAAAAAAATGCAAAGACAACTAAATCTAGGATGAACTAAGATGATCATGCAAGTCTACATATGAATTGCTCCCCCAAGCTAAACCCTACATTGTCCCAATGTAGAAAAATAACAAAAGAAGAAGAAACTCACATCTAGAGTCTTGGGTTGCCTCCCAAGCAGCGCTTCTTTTAGGTCATTAGCTTGACCTCCCACCACTTTCAAGCACTCATATCGGGAGGGTCGGTGGTACCCTGCTTGATCGGATCAGGCGTGACAACAGGCTTCAGTCGATGACTTTGCACTTTGAACTTTCCTGATTTTATATGCCATAACTCAACTGTCCCACCTTTCAGAACTCGAGTCACCCTATATGGTCCTGACCATCTTGTCCCCTTAGGACCTGGAAACATGTTAGATTTTTCATGGGATAACAACACCATATTTCCACTTTCGAACTCAACCTTTGTCCTGGCCTTCTTTATTTTCTTTGGAGTTTGCCTTTTCTTTGCCTTAGCATTCTCACCATCATCTAGGTCCAGATCTCCCAAACACTCATCAAGCAAACCAGCTATGTCAGATAAGATCTCATCTTGTCCAGGATCAACCTCAATCTTACAGCAGGCACTTGTGATAGGAGATGGTGGAGTGTCTTTGTATATCTCAAGGAAGTAGTCCTTGAAATATTTATACTCAATCTTCTCTTCCCCTATAGTGAATGAAAGCTTCCCATTCTTGACATCAATATTAGCCTCAGCAGTGGCTAAAAATGGTCTCCCAAGGATGATGGGAGTCTTATCACTAACATCCATGTCAAGTATCACAAAATCTCCTGGTATAAAAAATTTTCCCACTTTCACATGGACATTTTCTATTATGCCCACAGGATGAGTAACAGAATTGTCAGCCATAAGGAGACGCATCTTGGATGGAACAGGCTCACCCAATTTCAGTTCTTTGCAGATTGAAAAAGGCATAACATTGACACTAGACCCGAGATCACAAAGACAATTATAAGTTAGATTGCCAAAATATACAGGGATAAAGAATTCACCCGGATCTTGTAGTTTCTTTGGCATCTTCTCAGCGTAGTCCATTGTCAGGGCCACAGTCTCATAGTCCTCCAGCCTTCTCTTCTTGATCAGAATCTCTTTCAGGAACTTAGCATACGCAGGCATTTGCGTGAGGACATCTGTGAAAGGTATGTCAACATGCAACTTCTTCATCATCTCTTTAAATTTCACAAATTGGTGCTCTAGCTGTATCTGAATCCTTCTCTGAGGAAAAGGAAGAGGTGGCTTGTATGGCGGGGGAGCAACATACTTGGGTTCTTCTTCTTGTGGCTTCTCCACAGGCTCCTTTATCGCTTCTTTTTCTCTTGGATTGTTCTCCTCTAACTGTTTTTCTTTAATCAGAGAGACAGCTCTGCAATGCTCCTTAGGGTTGACTTCAGGTTGACCAGGAAGTTGACCAGCATGCCTAGGAACATTCATAGCAATTTGGGCCAACTGACTCTCCAATTGGTCCATCCTCTTAGGCAAGCTCTCGAACTTGTCAGCCATCTTGGATAGGGCTTCCAACTGAGAAGCCATGGTCCCTTGATTTTTAGCCATTTCCCTCAACACAGACTGAAGTGCGGAATTATCAAAAGTCTGAGCGGGTGTTTGATTTTACGGTTGAGAGACTCTCGGTTGGAACCCTGGAGGTGGTCTTTGCTGAGTATCGTCATTCTTGTAGGAGAAGTTTGGATGATTCCTCCACCCAGGATTATAGGTATTGGAATATGGATCATTCATAGGGCCTCTGTTGAAGTTATTCATGTAGTTCACTTCTCCCTGAGACTCGTTCTGAGAAGCAAAGAGTTGACAAGATGATATGGTATGGTCACCCTCTCCACAAAACTGACAGACTACACCAGAGACAACCTGTGCGGATTGTCTTGCACCCTGCGCTTGAGACTTTTGCATTAACAAATTCAGCCTCTTGATCTTTTGTGCCATAGCATCAATCTGAGCATGTTGGTGTGTGTCAGCACTAACCTCATACATCCCTGTAGTTTTCTTGGAACTTGTAATAGATTGTGGATCACTGTAATAGTGAGAGTGTTGAGCAGTATCCTCGATCAAGTCCCAAGCATCATCAACCTCCATAGTCATGATTCTTCCACCCACTGAAGCATCAATGATTAGTCTGGTAGAACTGTCAATAGCATTGTAGAAGACATGCAGCAGGGTCCAATTTTGTTGCCCATGATGGGGGCACAAGTTCAGCAACTCCTTGAATCTTTCCCACCCTTTATAAAGAGACTCTTCATCTTTCATCTTGAAGGCAAGAATTTGATTTCTCATCTCAGTGGTCTTCTTCGGTGGGAAATATTTCTGGAGGAATGCCTTTCCTAGCTCATCCCAAGTTGTGATTGAGCCAAGAGGTAGGGCCTTGAACCAAGCTTTGGCCCTGTCTTGCAGAGAGAATGAAAATGCTCGCAGGTTGAGCGCATCTTGGGACACTTCATGGATCTTCACTATGTCCATCAACTCAATAAAGGTAGCCAGATACTGGTGTGGATTTTCAAAAGGTAGACCTCCAAATTGATTTTGTTGAACCATGTTGAGCAGGGAAGCTTTCAGCTCAAAGTTACGAGCTTGCACAGGAGGTCTGATCACACCTGAGATATGACCAAGGTGATTGGCAACACATAATCACCAAGAGTAATACGTTGCCCTTGAACTTCCAGAACAGGATCTTGTTCCCCTCTGTTGTCACCCATGGCTTGTTCTCTGGCTTCGCGTAGTTGTCTTCTTCTAGCACGAAGAGTACGCTCAGGTTCGGGATCGTAGTCGTTGAGATTACCAGCATTCAGGACTCTTCGCATATGTAGAAAACAAGTCTGAAAGCAAAGCAACAAAAAACAAGATTAAAAATAAAACAAAGACTTAGTCGAACCAGTTGTAGGAACACAACTAATACTAGTTATAGTCCCCGACAACGGCGCCAAAAACTTGATAGGACAAAAACCTACCCACAAGCGTATGGGTTCAGTTGTAGCTTTTCAAGTGTCGTTCCCAACGAGGACTATGTAGTATTGATTGTATCTTAAACCAGTAAGCTAAGCCAAAAGATTGTGAATTTTGTTGAACTAATAACTAAAATTAAGAAACAAATGCAAGTGATGATTGTAATCAATGGAGGGGAAATTTCCAAGGCAAGGGATCCCCACAACTATGCTTCAGTAGACTTAACTTAGATAAATGTCTGAAATTAGTCTGTCTTTGTTGAAGGTAACTATCTTAGGTAATTACTAATTCCTCTCGGATGATAATAAATGTGCCTAAATTCAATTAACATCCACTCTCGCGACTTGCTAATCAAGATCTAGACCCTCTGAGCACTTAGAATCTAAGGTCAAACTGAATTAACATCCACTCTCGCGACTTGCTAAATCGAACCTAATCTTAGGGTTTCTATGATAGTTATTAATCCACATGAGAAATTAAGACGCTCTCGCAATAATAAAATCTCAGGTTCAATTCTTAGGATTCCAATAGAAGTTATTATCTCTCGGTCTCAAACTCTATCTGACTACCTATTAATGTTTTTACCTCTCGGTTGCAAACCCTAATAGGATCCAATTCGCATAAGCTAATATGGGCATAAAGCATCTAGGAATGAATCAACAAAGTTTCAGACTTCCATTAAGGCAAATATCAAACAAGTCTACCTACGCATAGTTGGGATCACCCCAACCCTAGAAATATGGAAATTAGCTAAACATAATTGCAAGATCAACCAAAGAATTTATAATAACAATGGATATCATAAACAAGATTAAAGAGAAAGATGAACTTAGTCTTGAATCCAGTAGAACAATCTCCAAAGTTGCAATATTTCAAATGGAGGCAAACAACTAGGTCTGCACAGTTAGAAACGTGGCAAAAGATCCTTAAAAACCTAAAATCCGAAGTATATATACATAAGGTAATGTTTCCTAAAAGAAAAGATCTCGGAAAAATAATATGCGCCGCGTCAGGACTACCGCACGATTTGTAACACAATCGCACGGTTTGTTACAAACCGTGCAGTTCAACTGAGTGTAGAATTTTCATAGTGCACGGTTTGTGACACAACAGACAAACCGTGCAGTTCAACTGAGAGCTAGAAATTTTGTTCGTGCACGGTTTGCATGCAACGCCGCACGGTTTGAAGCAAACCGTGCACTTCTACTGAAAGGCCTTCTTCTTCTTTCTCGTCCTTCTCCTTGGCTTCCTTTAGGTCTTCCACTAGATCGTCATGGGTCCTTAGCTCTTCCATTAGTATTTATGCTCCACAACGCACCTCGAACGACATCCAAATCACTTGAAACCACAAATAAACTCGTGTAGACATCTAGACTAAAGACAACGATGAAACTAACTAAAAATGAGATAAAAACACAAGGAAAAGACCCAAATCTAATGCCTAAATGCATATCATAAATGTGTATAAAATGGATGCTATCAAGCCCACGACAATAACCAATGCGCTTCTCGGGAGGCAACCCGAGGTAAGTAGTTTTTCTTGTCACTTTTTTCTTCTTTTGTTATTAGTTTTCCTTGTTGCGTTTTTAGACTAACTTGTAGGAAAAGACTCTCTCGCAGGCAAAGCCACGACCGCGGCCTAAGAACCGCGATCGCGGCCTTGCCCTGTACTAGAAGGATGAAGCCGCAGTAAAAAAAACGGAAAAAAAAACACTTCCGCGTGCGTGGGTGAAAACCGCGATCGCGGCCCCGCTGCCAAATTTTATACCGCTGCTCCGAGATGTTCGCGATGAGGAGGAGATGTAACCAAAGATTTTTATTTGGAAACTGATGATGGCACGGCATGATACATCTGATGAGGAGGAGATTCAAGAAGCACCAACAGATATATGTTCGCGATGGGGAGACAATATGAGGCCGCTGACACAGTGAGGCAGGCACTTCGAGTGGTCCTGCAGACCTAGGTAGACAGTATGGGAAGTGGATAGCTGAGCTTGATGAGGACATGCGGATGCTCCGAGATCAGTCGCTGGTATAGTGCTCTACATCAAGCATTGGGACGCCTTTGCTTCACATAGGTGGGAGGCACATAGAGGACTGACAACCGATGAGATTGATTACATTGCCTCCCGCCATTGCACCAGAGACTCTTGTTTCCATGATGTTTCACCGCCACGCCAACCACGACATCTGAGACGCAGACCACCTCGGCATCGCTAGTGGGTATCTTTCTTTCCCCCCAGAGCTTCATTTTAGTCTTTCATTACATTGAGGACAATGCAATGATTAAGCATGGGGGAGGGAGTTATACTTGTTGGTCATCTGTACTACAGAATCAAAAAAACGAGAATAAACTTGGTTGAGCTGAAAACCCGAAAGGGCAGCTTAGGCAAAATCCAAGGGCACGGACCAGCACTAGGCTGGGGTAATAAGAGGCTGAAGAGCGATCTGAGGATTGGTGAGCTCATCTGTGAAAAATGAAATGAGTGGCTAGGTGAAAACCCAAAAGGGCGCCTAGGCAAAATGAGTGGAAAAAAAGAGGAGTGATTATTAGGATTCATTCATTCTGGCGCGGCAACATAAGTGGTGGAGTCATAAGGAGGATTCGGGTAGGTCACTTTGGGAGTTATAAAAAGATAGACTTGAGCTAGGATTAGATATTTTCATTCACATACTGGAGTTCGGATTAAGCTTGGGGGAAGTACTCAGCTTTCCCTTAAGGCAGGTGTGTTGTGTTGTTGTGTTGGTACTACTGGAGATTCATGAGTAGGTGCAGTTCTTAGTGGAGAGTTTTGTTGTGCTTCCTGAGACCTTGGGTATTTCATTGGAGGAGTAGGTTTCTATTAGCTTACTCGAAGACGAGCAAGGTCTAAGCATGGAGGAATTTGATACGCTCTACTTTGTAGTGCATAACTAGGAGCTGTTACTAGGTTATTAGGTATCATCTGTATGGGTTTAGGAGACAATTTAGGATTATGGAGTAGTTGAAGAAGTGGTGAAAGAGCTAATTTTAGTGAAGTGTAGGAGCTAATGAGGAAGCCACAATCATAGGCTAAGGAATGCACAAGCCGCGGCATAGGAAGAGACTGTCAGAAGCTGAGGAAGGCAAAACCGCGGTCGCGGTTTTGGACCCGCGATCACGGTTCCTGCAGAATCCGAAGAAGAGCAATGAAGGGTAAGCCGTGGTCGCGGCCATGAATGTCGCGGTCGCGGTTTTGCAAGTCAAGCCGACGCGGAAGATCTTCGACGCAGATTTCCTTGTTTACTTTATTTTCCTTATTTTCTTTATTTTATATTTTGTTATTTCAGATATTATTATTTTAGAAGATTTACGTAGGTTAAATAGACTAAGTCTATTTAGGTTATCATCATTATTCATTCATCATTAGAGAACGGCAGTTTAGAGTTTTTGGAGTTTTTGCAAGACCATGAAGAACTAAGTTTCCTTTAATTAGTCAGACGATTGAAGCCTTCGTTTGTATTGGTTGTGAGATTATACCTCTTATTTTATTCCTTTGAATGTTATCGATTCTCTTGTGCTTTATCCCTTTGATTTTTACTGATTATACTAGCCTGATCAACTAGTGGTCATTATTAATATTCTTATGCTAGAGTTAGACTGTTTCTGGTTGAAATACCTAATTCAGAGTAGCAACTACGATATTCTAGAATTGGTTGGAATAGTTTATTGTAGAAGAGAATTGATTGCATGCTAAGTAAAACTGGTTGTTTTATGTGCATGTATCAGCTAAAATTTCTGAACTTACTGATGCTGTTAAATTGAATCTGGATAGTTTCCTGGTTATTTGATAGTTAGTATTCTCAGGGTCTGGTTGTCCTGTTAATAACTTAAGAAAAGAAATAGGAACATTCACTGGTCTAAGGAACTGGAGATAATCAAGGATCGACCAATCAAACTGAAGTGTGGATATTTGTCTGGCTGAGCTATTTCACATCCATTGTTTACAAACTCTTTTCACTCGTTTTTATTGTTACTTGTTACAATCATCAAAAACCCCCTTTGTTACTATTGGTATACAATTTCTGCATACAGGAAGAATAACTTGGCTCTCTGTGGGATCGATCCTTACTTACCGACTACATTAGTTAGGTTTTTAAGGTTATTTGTTACGTATACACGACTAAACACCTATGAAATTTGGCGTCGCTGCCGGGGAGTCTAAGTTTTATTCTTTTCGTGTTTGTGTGTGATTGTTTACCAACTGTTGTGTGGACCTGACAAATGGTCCACACCCGTGCTACTAATTCTATAATCTTAGATCTTGATACAGAAATTGAGCGAACACTTTCCAGGAACCGTAGAACCTTTCATGAGCAACTCGAGATGGTTGAACAACAGACTTTGAGGCAATTAACTGCACCGAATTTGGAGCAGCAACCGCTTGCTGTGTAATTTCCTAAGTTGGCTAATGGTGTCAATTTTGAGTTGAAGTCTGGATTGATTCACTTGCTACCCCACTTCCATGGGATGAATGGCGAAGACCCCAACAAGAACTTATCTGAGTTTCATGCTGTCTGCACCAGTATGAAGCCAAGGGGCGTGACAGAGGACCAAATTAAGCTAAGGGCCTTTCCTTTCTCTCTGAAAGATTCGACCAATGACTGGTTCTACTATCTATCTCCAGGAAGCATTGACACATGGGCAAAGATGAAGAAAGCCTTTTTGGAAAAGTACTTTCCTGCAACAAAGCTTAATAGCCTGAAGAAAAACATCGGCAACATTGAACAACACACTACTGAGACTTTGTATGAGTACTATGAGAGATTCAAGAGGTTGATATCAAGTTGTCCATACCATGGTTATTCTGATCAAGATCTCGTTCTATATCTGTATGGCGGGCTTCTTGATGATGAGCGTAGAATGGTGAACGCAGCTTGTGGTGGTAACATTCTGAATAAAATTGCAGTTGCAGCATTAGAGTTGTTTTCTGAGCTATCTGAAGGCTCAAGGCAATTCAACAAGAGAGCAAGCTTTCAAGCAGCCAAAGCAGCTGACTCTCATCCATCATCTTCACTGCAATCTGATGTGAACGAGTTGAAGGAGATGATGAAGCATTTTATGATGAAAGGAAGTCCACATCAAGTTAAGGCATGTTGCATCTGTTATGACATGCTGCACCCTACTGATGTGTGCCCGCAACTGCAAGAGCATGCCGTTGAAGTGAATGTTGTGGGAAGGTTCGGACCTCCTAGACCAAGATATGACCCATATTCCGACACCTACAATCCTGGGTGGAGAGATCACCCCAATCTGAGATTTGGGAACCAGTAGAACCAGAAGTTCAATCAGCGGCAGCAGCAATTTCAACAACCTGGAGGTCAACAACAACAACCATTCAGACCACCATATGACCCTAGACCTCAGGGGCAGAGTTCGAGCTCATCTATGTCTACAGAAGACATGATCAAGGCCCTTGCACAGAACATGACCACCATGACTCAGAATGTGACTACAATGCAAAGCAATTTTGCGCAATTTAAACAAGAGACCAGGTCAAGCATTCAGAACTTGGAGAATCAAGTTGGGCAGATCTCTCTGGCAGTAAGCAAACTGGAGGCTAGGGAGGCGAGTAAGCTACCGTTGAAACGGAGTTGAACCCGAGACAGAATGTGAGTGCAATCATGCTGAGAAGTGAGAGGAAGCTAAACGAAACAATGGAGAACAATGTCCTCTTAGCTGAAAGGGATGAATTATATGAAGAGACGGAAGCTGCAAACAACGAAATTCCTGCAGAAACTAATCGAGAGGAACCGCGACCGCGGGTCCAAAACCGTGACCGCGGTTTTATCTCAAAAGAAGAACCGCGGCCTACAGCAAAACGAAGCAGAGACCGCATGAAAGTTACAGAAAGCCACCAAGAGGAACCGCGATTGTGGGTCCAAAACCGCGATCGCGGTTTTGCTACAGATTGCCAAGCTGGTTATGTTCGTCCGGATTTTCCTCCCATTGGCTCACAGAAGCCAATTCCGCCATTCCCTGAGGCGCTGAAAGACACAAGAAAGCTGGAGAATGACAAGGAGATTTTCGAAACCTTCAGTGAATATGAGGCACAATGTCGAGCCTACGACAATAACCAAGGTGCTTCTCGAGAGGCAACCCGAGGTAAGTAGTTTTTCTTGTCACTTTTTCTTCTTTTGTTATTAGTTTTCCTTGTTGCATTTTTAGACTAACTTGCAGGAAAAGAGGCTCTCACAGGCAAAGCCGAGACCGCGGCCTAAAAACCGCGATCGCAGCCTTGCTCTGTACTGGAAGGATGAAGCCGCAGTCAAAAAAAAAACTTCCACGGGCGCGGGTGAAAACCGCGATCACGGCCCTGCTGTTCAATTTTATACCGCTGCTCCGAGATGTTCGCGATGAGAAGGATATGTAGCCAGAGATTTTTATTTAGAAACTGATGATGGCACGACATGATACATCTGATGATGAGGAGATTCAAGAAGCACCGACTGATATATGTTTGCGATGGGGAGATAGTGTGAGGCCGCTGACACAGTGAGGCGGGCACTTTGAGTGGTCCTGCAAACTCAGGTAGACAGTTTGGGGAGTGGATAGCTAAGCTTGATGAGGACATGCGGATGCTTCGAGATTAGTCGTTGGTACAGTGCTCTTACATCAAGCATTGGGACGCCTTTGCTTCACACAAGTGGGAGGCATATAAGGGACCGACAATCGATGAGATTGATTACATTGCCTCCCGCCATGGCACCAGAGATTCTTGTTTCCATGATGTTCCACCGCCACGCCAGCCATGACATCCGAGACGCAAACCACCTCGACATCGTTGGTGGGTATCTTTTTTTTTTCCCAGAGCTTCATTTTCGTCTTTCATTACATTGAGGACAATGCAATGATTAAGCATGGGGGAGGGAGTTATACTTGATGGTCATCTGTACTACAGAATAAAAAAAAACAAGAATAAACCTAGCTGAGCTGAAAACCCGAAAGGGCGGCTTAGGCAAAATTCAGGGGCACGGACCAGCACTAGGCTGGGGCAATAAGAGGCTAAAGAGCGATGTGAGGATTGGTGAGCTCATTTGTGAAAAATAAAATGAGTGGCTAGGTGAAAACCCGAAAGGACGCCTAGGCAAAATGAGTGAAAAAAGAGGAGTGGTTATTAGGATTCATTCATTCTGGCGTGGCGACATAAGTGGTGGAGTCATAAGGATGATTCGGGTAGGTCACTTTGGGAGTTATAATAAGATAGACTAGAGCTAGGATTAGATATTTTCATTCACATACTGGAATTCGGATTAAGCTTGGGGGAAGTAATCTGCTTTCCCTTAAGGCTGGTGTGATGTGTTGTTGTATTGATACTACTGGAGATTCATGAGTAGGTGCGGTTCTTAGTGGAGAGTTTTGCTGTGCTTCCTGAGACCTTGGGTATTTCATTGGAGGAGTAGGTTTCTATTAGCTTACTCGAGGATGAGCAAGGTCTAAGCATGGGGGAATTTGATACGTTCTACTTTGTAGTGCGTAACTAGGAGCTGTTACTAGGTTATTATGTACCATTTGTATGGGTTTAGGAGACAATTTAGAATTATGGAGTAGTAGAGAAGAAGTGGTGAAAGAGCTAATTTTAGTGAAGTGTAGGAGCTAAGGAGGAAGCCGCAATCAGGGGCTAAGGAATGCACAAGTCGCGGCATATAAAGAGACCGTCAGAAGTTGAGGAAGGCAAAACCGCGGTCACGGTTTTGGACCTCCGATCGCGGTTCCTGCAGAATCTGAAGAAGAGCATTGAAGGGTAAGCCGCGGTCGCGGCCATGAATGCCGCGATCGCGGTTTTGCAAGTCAAGCCGACGCGGAAGATCTTCGATGCGGATTTCCTTGTTTACTTTATTTTCCTTATTTTCTTTATTTTATATTTTATTATTTCGGATATTATTATTTTAGAAGATTTACTTAGGTTAAATAGACTAAGTCTCTTTAGGTTATCATCATTATTCATTCATCATTAGAGAACGGCAGTTTAGAGTTTTTGGAGTTTTTGCAAGACCATGAAGAACTAAGTTTCCTTTGCTTAGTCAGACGATTGAAGCCTTCGTTTGTATTGGTTGTGAGATTATAACTCTTATTTTATTCCTTTGAATGTTATCGATTCTCGTGTACTTTATCCCTTTGAGTTTTACTGATTATACTAGCCTGATCAACTAGTGGTCATTAGTAATATTCTTATGCTAGAGTTAGACTGTTTCTGGTTGAAATACCTAATTCAGAGTAGCAACTACGATATTCTAGAACTGGTTGGAATAGTTTATTGTAGAAGAGAATTGATTGCATGCTAAGTAAAACTGGTTGTTTTATGTGCATGTATCTGCTGAAATTCCTGAACTTACTGTTTCTGTTAAATTGAATCTGGATAGTTTCCTGGTTATTTGATAGTTAGTATTCTCAGGGTCTGGTTATCCTGTTAATAACTTCAGAAAAGGAATAGGAACATTCACTGGTCTAAGGAACTGGAGATAATCAAGGATCGACCAATCAAATTGAAGTGTGGATATCTGTCTGGCTGAGCTATTTCACATCCATTGTTTACAAACTCTTTTCACTCATTTTTATTGTTACTTGTTACAATCATCAAAAAAAACCTTTGTTACTATTGGTATACAATTTCTGCATACATGAAGAATAACTTGGCTCTTTGTGGGATCGATCCTTACTTACCGACTATATTAGTTAGGTTTTTAAGGTTATTTGTTTAGGTATACACGACTAAACGCCTATCAGATTGTTTTCTCTTTTTTTTTGGTTTTTTAATGTTACTTTTAGGTTTACTTATTAAGATAATTGTCAAGTACTATAGATTTTATTGACTGGTATAAAAAATTAATTTACTTCATAGGTTTAGGAAAAATATCAAAAATCAAATTATTTCTAAGAAGAAATGAACTTTCAACTGTTTGTTTTATGAAATCTCTTCACTAAACCATTGAGATAAATAGAATATTTGACTTCTAGTGGAGTGTAAAAATAAAATGAGATGGAATTTATGAGGCATTAAATGGACAAAAAGGTCTACTTTATAGATAGATGGATACAAAAATTTGAGTAACTAATTAATATAAATAAAAAAATAATGGAAGATAAAATAGTAAAACAAAGTTGTTAAGAATGGGGATTGAACCCTAGACCTCTTATATTATGAGAGTGTCTTTAACCATTGAACTATATTAGATTATTTAGTTTGTAATGAAAGATTAACAAAAAAATAAGAGATCATTTATCATATTTATTAGGCATTAATTGCACTATTAGTCTACTTTATATATTTTTAGAAGATTCCCATAAGACTCATTTTCGTTGGAGTCTTCTCTTGATGCATACATTTTATTTTGTTTCAATAGGAGTATATTAGTCATATACCGCTTACCAAGTTTTATTCGAGAAACAAGGGTAGTGACTATATACGACTACAAGAACCATTCTGTTTACACCATTGCGTAGTCTTTCATTAGACTGACCAACCGTTCCTTTTCCTTGCATGATTGACTGGTGTCATCCATCCTATGCGGCACATCAGTGGTTGGTCTCAAACGCCTTGAATTAACAAATCGAAGACGAAAGTTTACAATTGAAGGTTGTGATTTAAAGTAATATTATTGTTGCCTAGTATTAACTTAATCTTCTTAAATAAATGTAATATTTAGTTAAGTTGGTCAGGTGTTAGGGTTTATTTAACAAGTCTTCTGATGTATTGAAATTTCGAGTTGTATTAAATAAACTTATCTCCTCAATTTACGAGGAAAAATTATAATAAATGTTAAGTATTTGTTACAAAAGTCTTTCGCTATTTACTCTGTTATTATTTATTATTTATTTATTTAAGTACAATTGTTCTGATTAAAGCCTAGAGTGGCTTTAGACTTTACAGTCTGAGGTCACTGGCGTGTGGCACTACCAATATAAGTCGAGAGTGTTACAGAAAATTCCTTGAAAAATTAGAACGATTATATTAGATATTCAATCCTCATTGGATTATTTCAATTCCGTATTATTTTTTCATTGTTACAAGAAATCCAACAAAACTGCTGATTTTCTCGCAACACATGATATTAGCTCTACCGCCATAAGAAATTTCATACGGTGCGCTCTACTACAAAGCGTCTTTTGTTCCAATATACCTACCGTTAGACAAGAATTTTTTAAACATGAACTCGAGATCTAACGTTTTTTATAAAAAAAAAATTATAAAAGAAAATTGTAAATATTCTAATATAATATGTAGTACTTTGTATAAAAAAATATTGGGGTATTTAAAATATATTTCCCAAAAAGTTATTTGCAGGGAAAACATGTCGATTGAACTTCTTTGCAAGATCCCGTTTCATGTGTATTCCGTGTCCTTGAACTTCTTTGTGTATTCCGTGTCCTTCGTCGGCAACCCAACTTCATTTCCTCTCTCTCTTTAATCCCTCTGAGGAGCATTAACAGGTAACTCTTTCAGATCTATTTTGTTGCCTGGTGTTTCTAGTAATGTTGTTTGAATGATCACACCACTCTTTGCAGCTCTTGAATTTCGTTCGCTTACTGTTTTGATCTGATTTCCGGAATTATTGACTGAATTCGATGCATTTTGTTCTGAATTTTGGATCTTGTTGAGTGGGCATGCTTTGATCTGTTCGGGAGTAGTCAGATCTGGTAGAAACCAACCGACATAATGTGGCAATCATTGCTGGTTTCAAAATAGGTTTCCGTTTCTCGATTCTTTTCCCTTTTGGTAGAAGAGTTATATATTTTCTGTACTGCGATCTGATCTTAAATATATAATGAGTGGAATGTGGCTTTCTGTTTCCCGGATCACCGGATCTGTGCTTGTCATGGCTCTTTTGATATTACCGCTCCTAGATCTGATCATTTAGGCCCTTCAATTGTATAAAATCAACACTTTTGACATGCCTTCGTGCTTAACTCTGTCTCCAATGGACCTTGGATAATTGCGGTTGTGAGAGATCTCGTATTATTATATTTAGGTGACATCATGTTAGTTTTTCTAGTTTGTTTTTGTTGTCAGTTTTTCTAGATTGTTTTTTGTTGTCAAATGTTAGTTTTTCCAGTTACAATATTAAACGCCAAGCAATGCATATTATTTTTAGGCTTTGTGTATTAATGTGGGCCCTTTGGTAGTTTGGTGTAAACATGTTCCTGAACCATTAATAGTTTGAAGGTTCGGTAAATCATTTTTTCAAGCTGCTCACCATGTGCTTGTAGAAAAGTGATGCGACACGCCTCTTTCTGTGCTCTAATCTATCTTCTTCTGCTGGCTTCTTACCCTGGTCTGCAATGCTGCTAAGAGAAGACATGGTGAAGATTTGTTGCATTGGTGCCGGCTATGTGGGCGGGCCCACAATGGCTGTGATTGCACTCAAGTGTCCTGAAATCGAGGTTGCTGTTGTTGACATCTCTGTCCCTAGGATCAATGCCTGGAACAGCGACCACCTTCCAATCTACGAACCAGGTCTTGAAGATGTGGTCAAGCAGTGCAGGGGGAAGAACCTCTTCTTCAGCACCGATGTTGAGAAGCATGTTGCCGAGGCAGACATTGTCTTTGTCTCCGTGAACACTCCAACTAAAACCCAAGGTCTGGGTGCTGGCAAGGCAGCTGACTTGACTTACTGGGAAAGTGCTGCCCGTATGATAGCTGATGTCTCAAAGTCCAACAAGATTGTCGTTGAGAAGTCAACTGTGCCTGTGAAAACAGCTGAGGCAATTGAAAAGATCCTGACTCACAACAGCAAGGGTATCTCCTTCCAAATCCTCTCGAACCCCGAGTTCCTTGCTGAAGGTACTGCAATAGGCGATCTCTTCAACCCTGACAGAGTTCTCATTGGGGGTAGGGAGACCCCTGAAGGGAACAAGGCCGTGAAGGCACTGAAAGACGTGTACGCCCATTGGGTCCCAGAAGAGCGCATCATTTGCACAAATCTGTGGTCCGCTGAGCTCTCCAAACTCGCAGCGAATGCTTTCCTGGCACAGAGGATCTCCTCTGTGAACGCCATGTCAGCTCTATGCGAGGCAACTGGTGCCGATGTCACCCAAGTATCCCATGCTGTTGGCAAGGACACCAGAATCGGGCCCAAGTTTCTGAATGCCAGTGTTGGCTTTGGCGGGTCCTGCTTCCAGAAGGATATCCTGAACCTGGTCTACATATGCGAGTGCAATGGCCTTCCGGAGGTGGCCAACTACTGGAGACAGGTCATCCAGCTGAATGATTACCAGAAGGCTCGGTTTGTGAACCGGGTGGTTTCCTCCATGTTCAATACCGTGTCCAACAAGAAGATTGCAGTCCTTGGGTTTGCCTTCAAGAAGGACACGGGCGATACCAGAGAGACCCCAGCTATCGACGTGTGCAAGGGCCTTCTGGGGGACAAAGCCCAGCTGAGCATCTATGACCCTCAGGTGACCGAGGACCAGATCCAGAGGGATCTCACCATGAACAAGTTTGACTGGGATCACCCGGCTCATCTCCAGCCATCAGACCCGAGCGCTGTGAAGGAGCAGGTTAGCTGCGTTCAGGACGCATATGCTGCCACCGAAGGTGCTCATGGCATTTGCATCCTCACCGAGTGGGATGAGTTCAAAACCCTCGACTTCCAGAAGATCTTCGACGATATGCAGAAACCCGCCTTTGTGTTTGATGGTAGAAATGTTGTTGATGCTGAGAGGCTGAGGAAGATTGGATTCATCGTCTATTCAATCGGTAAGCCATTGGATGCGTGGCTCAAGGACATGCCTGCTGTGGCATAAGCCATTGGATGCGCAGCTAAATCTCTTTTGCACTTGTATTTCAGTTATCTTGTTACATTATGCTCAAGTCAGTGATCGGTATTAACATGGTTAATCTGAACATTATATTGCTCCATTCAATTCAATAAATTCATATCCTTTTTTCACGGTGAGTTAGGTAAATGATCATTTTACAAACTTTTTTTTAAACGAATGGACCCTTAGTAAAAATAGATCTCTCTCCCTCTCCCTAAATCCTACTCTCTATCCCTTAAATCCTACCCTTTAAACCCTAAACCCCAAAAAATAATATTTTAGAGAGAGAAAAACCCTATCCCTTAAATCCTACCCCTTAAACCCTAAACCCCAAAAAATAATATTTTAGAGAGAGAAAAAACAAAAAAGAAGGAGAAAAAATAAAATAAGCTAGTAGGGATAGGAAAAATACATAAAAACTAGTATGGGTCTATTTTATTAATTGAAAACTCTTAAAAGACCAATGAGTCCAAAATCCTCCTTTTTTCATACAAGCACAAAATGTTCCATATAAGTTATATATGCTGTTCTTCAACTACTTCTCCGGACTTGAACCAAAATTTACTTGTAAAAGAAGAGCTTCAAACATTTTGAAAATGCTTGCACCTGCTGTGGAATTCTGATCTAGTACAAAGCAACGTTGCTTGTACATGTCTAACTATGGTTCAACTGAACCATGGGATGGAAGAAAGTGAAAAACTGAACTTCCATTTCAAGTCTTAGTTTTTAACCTTTTGCAAGTTTAAACAAGAGACCAGAGAAATTTTACTTCTCACGTGAGGTGCCGGAAAATCTTGAAATTTACATGCTAGAATAGTAAACTTCGAAGGGGGGAATTTGACTGCATTATCTTGAATTGTACAAAGCAAAATAAATGACTTACCCTCCTTTTCCAATAAAAATCTGCCCCTTGTGCAATGAAATTTCAGGCTTCAGCATGGGATATTGCAATTTTGAAGAAAGAAGAGCTGGACACAATGAAGACATAGGTGGAGGCTCTCGTGACATCAACTGCAGCATTCATCATTGTGTACTGCTATCTACATTACTTTGACAAAATCACCAAATTTGCAGCATTTTGAACAAGTCTAGCCCTTCCCCATTACACCTGGAGGAATAATTTTCTATGTTTTTTTTTGCTCCAAGGACAAGTTAAAAAAAATCAAGAACTTCTAGCTTCTGTTTTAGAAAAGTTTAATTCTTCTAACTTCCCAGAGAGTGTGATGGTAGAAATATCAGGGATATAACAAAGAAGAAAAAAGGGTATAGGACATTAGTAGATAGTAATACTTGATGACCTGGATCGGATCTTCTACTTTTGTTAGCAATACTATCACATCTCTTTCTAGAAATTAAAAAGGCAGAGCAAGCAAGAAGCTAGAAATGGACAGTTGTGATTCCGGGTTGTTTGAAAATGGGGCCAAGGAGGTAGAATCTGATGATTCAGAAGCTAGGGAATTAAGAACCCTAAAGCCGAGTACGGATCTGGGTGTGATGTGCATGAGCATGATTCTGAACCTGGCAAGAGATCAAAGAATAGTGGGAAATACTAGTCAGAGAAGGCGCGGATTGTGGCAGTGGAAGGGGGGGATGAATTGGGTAATCAAGCTCAGCTGAACAAGTATATGAAGAACAGATAAAGAGTTGAAAATCAATCTCAAAACCTGAATCATATGGTGGCAGGATGTCATCTACAGAGGGCCATTGCTGTCCTTTCCGTCACATGAATCATCATCTCTTGATTGATCCTAATCTTCCTGCATCCCCGGTGGAAGAAAACGGTAATTTCATGCCATAGTAGAAGGCATGGCTAGCTCACCAAGAAGATTGCTCTTTCAGGCTTGCTTAGTGTACAAAAAAGGCCATCAGTGGTCTCTATTTGACAGAAACGCATACGTGTCAGCCATCTAATCCCCTCACCTTAACAATGTGCAGCACATCAGACACCATTTTCTTTCTTTCTTCTGATGCTTTTGGGATGGTTCTTCAAAGTACTTGGCCGCACCCACTGTCTCTTGTGTGTGGGGAAGATGATGAGAAAAGGGACCATCACCACACCCCAAGAGCTGATCTAAAGAATTGAATTCAAAACACATTGAGCAGTCCAAAGTAGAGCAACTTCTGCAAAAGTATGCTTCCAACCAGAAAAAGAAATAGGGTTCCACTTTCTCATGTGTCCAATGCTCAACAAATTAAGTTTAGTGCAACGGTAAGGATGATCAGCAAAGATTTGAATTCCAGACCAAGTTTATCATATTTAAGGTCATAGGTTCAATATGCTGCTAAGCTTAATATCAAACAACTAATTATTGAAAGAAATAATTTATTGGTTATTAATTCCATGGGAAATTCACTCCATTATTATGGATATTTCGTCTCTGCTTTCGTCATTTTCTTCTTTTCAGGTCTTCTACTGCTTCCGGGAGACCAATCGAGCTGCCGATTTCTTGGTCACACATCCCATCCCGTCATCTGCACTTCAACAAGTCCAACATATTCTTTGCCCCACCATTGACCGTCATCACACTCGTCGGATTCTTAGTGATAGATATGAGTTCTTACAACTGAACTCTACCTTTAATTCTTTTGGAACTCAATTTGTAAAGATCATGCATTCGAATGATTTAGGGCAGTCAACTTGTTAGATGGGCCCTAATATTTGTCTTGTACATAAAAAAAAAAAGATCATAGGTTCAACTAAGAAAAAGTTGATTTATTTGGTTGGTCCCCGACCATTTAGTTTGGCTCATCTCTAGCCGGCCTTATAGAGATCAGAGATAAATGATGTAATCGTACAACACAAAAAACTGGACAAATGTAGGATTACACCGGGTGTAAAAAAATTGTAGTTTACACTTCCATGCAATCTTGCCAAGTGTCAATCATTAGTATTTTATTAATCAAAATTTGAAATTATAAAAAGTAGATGGCAGAGATAATTTATTACTATTTAATATATCTAAAATATAATATATTAATTACCATACTATCCTCCTCCTCCTTCTCTGCTCTATCTAATATGTACATTTTATCTTCTATTTTAATTTGCTGAACTCCATGAGTTTGAAAAGCTAACATTCTCTTTCACTGCAGAGGTTATATACCTTCGATGCTTCCACCGGCGGCGTCATCGCCGCCTTCCACCGCCAGCATCATCGCCGCCTTCCACCGCCATACTTATTAAATACTTTCCATATGGTTTTTATAGACAAAAACAATTGGTGATGGCAGTAGATTGGTGATGACACATAAATTGTGATGACAGTTTTGATATGACAAAAACAATTGTTGTGAAGACAGTTTTGATATGACAGTATATTGGTTTTTATAGACAAAAACAATTGGTGATGACAAAAACAATTGATGTGATGTATTGCAAGAAATCATATGGTTTTTATGACACTTTTGATATGATTTAAGCAACACATAATTGTGATGACAGTATATTGGTGATGGAAGAAGATAACTTTCATCAACAAAAAAAATTGTGACAGTTGTATCAACCAATAAATTGTAGCAACTTCTAACTGTCAAAAACAATGCATTGACGATGGCAGTAGTAAATGTCATCAACTACTGCATCTATGGTGACAGTGAAATACTGTCACCATACTTCAACTGCCATCAACCAATCAATTAGTGATGACAGTATATTGGTGATAACAGAATATAACTGTCATCAACAAAAATAGTGTGACAGAAGTATCAACCAATCAATTGGTGATGACAGTGTTTTGATGATACCACCAACCAATCATATGTTTTTGTATATTGGTTATTAAATTGTCATCTAATAAATAGAACACATGGAAGTAACACATTTACAGTAGCTTGTCAATTAATACCACTGTCATCAACATAGAAATAGTGTGTCATCAACCAAAATATTGATCACACTTACAAAAAAGAAAATGAATGTTGTTGACTGTTATCAAACCATAAAACAAAAGAAACAACAAGTTGATGACAGCAAGCAAACTTTCATCAATCAAACTGTCATCAACAAAACAAATGTTTGGATGACAGTTTTCAATATTTCATGTTCCAGTGTTATTAAAATGATATAATGTCATCAAATTGTACGATGTGTCATCAGCATTATGAAAGAGTTGTCAACTATCACAAAAGTTGACATAAACATCAAACATACACGAAAACACAGTGACATTGTTGTAATAAAAATTTAGAAGATTGTATTCGAATTAAAAGAAACTAAAATGTCATCAGCATAACATCAACAAGAAACTATAAAAATTGTCATCGATACATAAGAACACAATCACATTGATCTAAACACAGTTACACATAACTTTGTTCAAGAGTAACATCAACACAACAAGGGTTTGAAAAAATGTTCTACATAACACAGAATACAAAATGACCCAAAAACAATTACAACTTATTCATTCTTCTTTGTAGGGGGCAATGGCTTGAAAGTCCAAGTCTTCTTGAACAAGTCAATGCTCATTTTTTCTCTATACGCCTTGATACATTGATCATCCAAATCATCGAGATTACCACCAAATGCAAAAGCTTTAATATATTTATGGTATAAATTCCACAATTGCCTCTGTCAAATAAACCAGAAAACATGTAAGACGAATTTGCCTCTGTCAATTGCATCCACAATTCATATCATTACAAAAAATAAACAAACAAACTGAAAACATGTAAAACAAAATGGACAGAGAAAATAAAAACTTTACCCTGTACTATCTTGAGGAAGAGTGGCATCTATAGTCATGGTAAAGACTTCATCAAATGAACCAAAGTGTGAAAATTGGTTCGATTTTTTCATCATAATCGGAAGCAGGGTACATAAAGGCCGTAAGAGTTATGCAACCTTGGCATCACTGTATAGCTCGATGTTTGAGTCTAGAACCCTCACATGATGTTTAACCAAATCAATCTCTAAACTCACACAATGCTTATCAAGAAAGTTGAATGGGCTGTATACCTTTGTAACACCATTAAATCATGACTTCCCATATTGTTTAGGATACATACCAGCAAAATACTCAAGATAGGAGTCTAAACATGTATCATCCTTTTTTATGTGTTCTAGCATGGCATTATTGAATTTAACATACCAAACCCAATCCATGATCGCTATGTCCTTGAAAGCTTCAACTTCTTCGGCAATACGCTTCCTCAAATGATATAAAGCTTCTACAATATGCTGGTTTACAAAAAAAATGCAATAAGATTCAGCCAAAATACAAATATGTGTTAAAAAAGCAATGAATAAATACTTACAACATCGTCAAGCCAATTATTATTGTATACAAGTTTTTTGAAGAAGTCCTTGTCCAGAGAAATATCATAGCCGGGGACAGTAGCTTTGGTATCACTAAAACAATAAAAATTGTCATTAGCACTCAAAATACAAATAAATTGGAAGAAACAGGATAAAACTGTCATCATTCAACTGTGACCAATACCCTAATAACATAACAAAACCAAAGAAACAAAAAAGTAAAGAATGTAAATTAAAAAGTCATCAGGGTGTTAAACTGTCAACAAAAAGATTAAACTGTCATCAAACTTGAAAAACATTGTCATCACATTACACTAAAAGAAAAAAAAGCAAAAGAAGGTACAACGTTATGAATATATATCAAAAGGTCGTCAAAATGATAAAACTGTCATCAAATCATAATCACCAACTGTCACCATTACCCTAAAGACAAAAAAAGCCAAAGAAAGCAGGAAGGAATGAATGCAAATTAAAAAGTCATCAAGATGTTAAACTGTGAACAAAAGATCAAGCTGTCATCACACTTGCAAAACACTGTCATCACATTACAATACAAACAAAAAAAGACAAAGAACCTAGAAAGTTGTGAATATAATTTCAACTGCCATCAAGATGTTGAATTGTCAACAAAAGATCAAATTGTCATCGAACTTGAAAAACATTTTCATCACATTACACTAAAAGACAAAAAAAAGCCCAGAGAAGCAAGAAACTTATGAAAGTTCAAATTGTCACCATCTCTTAACATCATACTAACACAAAACTACAAAAAAAACACAGCATAACATTGTCAACAAGTACAAAACTGTCAACAAAAAATTAAAATGCCATAAAATACAAAATATCAACATACCTCGCACGAAACCAATCATAGAACTCTCTACGATCATCATACTCGTAGAAGGAATAAGTCGGTCTTGGAGGCAACGCTTGTTTCTTCTTCCCAACGGTAAATGGTGACGTCAAATGAGAACTGATTGGTGTCACCCTCGTGGACTTCCTTAACTTTTCACTGTCATCAAATGATTCTTCATTCCCGCTCAATCCTCCCATAACTATTTCTTCTTGGGAGTCAAAAGTGCCAGCATTCAAAACAATAGGCTCATGTGCCTCCTGTCCCAAATCGACTAGAACATTATTGTCATCAACTGAAGTATCTTTAACTTCAGGATTCAAACTTCCATCAATTACTTGTTATGTAGCTTCTGTCACATTGGCATTGTCACCATCTGCCTTGTGTGCCTCCACAGTTACTTCTTCTCCAGCTTTGGTAATATCGGCATTAGCACCATGTGCCTCATATACCTCCTCTTTTGAATCATTATTCAAAACAACATTTCCCACATCAAATGCTTCTTGTACAGCTTCACCATCTGTGACATGATCTTCAACTGCCCCAGGGGTCTCATTATTTAGAGACTTATCCTTTATACTATCAACAACTTATTTCTCGATGACAGACATCAACACACAAGCCTTCTCCAAAATATTCAAATTGGAAACAAGTGGTTCATCATCATAATTCATCTGATTTGCATTGTGTTCTTGGGAATCACTGATGCCACCACCATGTAATCCTTATCTTTATTGTCATCATTCAGTGGGGATGATTGATACGAATCGAGGGGTCGACTCGTCTCACGCACGGATCTAGATCGAGCAATTCACCGGGATCGCCAATGGGTTGTGTTTGGGATAGATTTGAACAAGTAACAAGGGTGACGTTGAAGGCTTAAGGGAGGAGATGATCTCAACTGAGGCTTAAGCTTTATAAATTCAACGTGATTAGAAATGAAGTACAAGGTGGCTACTTATAGCCAAAGAGCTCAGCCAAAACCCTAATGGGCTTGAGCCTTATTCTAACTAATGGGCCGGCCCTCTTAAGCATAAGAGGAGCGCACACCCGAAATAGAAAATGTATAAAATAGAAAATGCTTAAAAAGTAAACATACTAAAATGAGAAATAACTAATAATAGGGAAATATATAATAACTATGCTAAGTCCGACTCCAGGGAGGACGCCATGGTCTTGGTCGTCCCTGGCTCTTAGTGGACCCTCTGATGGCGGGACAGGACCGCATCATTCTCCCTCCCTTAGAATTGAAGCGTCCCCGCTTCGAACATGTAGGCGCAAGGGTGAACAGTCGATCAACACATGTAAAGGACCATATACATCGGAATGGTTGATGCGTAATGTCCATTGAAGGAGCCAAAATGAAAGACTCACAAGTCGTGGGCACGGGAACGAGGGGAGGCACGTCCAACACCATGGGGACCATCGAAGTGGGTGCCGATATGATCAGAGGGGGCGGCCTGGTGGGCGCTAGCTCCGGAGGCACGACAGTTGGAGTTGGAGTGATCTCAGGATCGGGTGCTGGTGCGAAAGCGGTTGGTGCGGTTGGCATTGTAGCAGGGACGAGCGCAATAGGGGGTATCGGAGCTGGGGGGAGGAGCACCGTGATGCGCGCTGGGGTGCGTTCAGGGAATCCCTCAGAAGAGCGCACTGGGGTATGTGCAGAGACGCGCTCAAGGTATGGTCTGGTCCGTTGCTTTGAGCGGGCGGCGTAGGCTACTGGATCAACACTCGGAGCAAAGTGTCGGGTCATAACATAAACAATTTGCTCCCAAGTGATTACGGGTTGCCAACCACGGGTCCGGCGATAATCCTCTATAGGAAACCACCAGTCAAGGGCGTAGCCAGTGAGACAACTGATTGCGACATCACACTGCTCGTCTTGGTCGTAGTCTCGTTGGCTAAAGTAGTAAGCCATGTGTCGGGACCACTCCAGGAACTCTCCTTCATATCCAGCAAAATGTCGACGACGCAAGTGGGTATCGGGCGGGCGCCAATCTGAGAGTCGACATGCCATGTCGAATTTTGACTGATTTCTCTTTCTTCTTCTTCTTTTTCTTTTTTATATCAGCCCAATTTTTTTTATTTTTTTTTGTAATAGCAGTAGCCTTTTCTTGTTTTTGTAACCCTAAAGTTGCTTGTAACAGCAGCAGCCACTCACAGGCGCAGCACCGCAGGAACAGTGGCGGAGGCTGGGCGTGGCCGACGGTGGGTCTGACGCCGGGAAGTGAGCGGTGGCGGGGTGGAGACGAAGGCGACAGATCTGGACGAACAACAGCCTGGGAAGACGCTGAACTGCAGCTGCGTGAGGAAGACAGCCCCGGTTGGATGCCGAGACGAGTCCGAGTATGGATGGGCAGTTGCAGGAGGCGGAAGGCTTGTGGAGATGGTGTTCGGTGCTGTGAAGACAGTAGATACGCTGGAGATGAACAACAGCCTGGAAAGACGCTGAACTGCAGCTGCGTGAAGCCACAAACAGATCTAAAGCCGGCGATGAGAACTCCGACAGCGAAGGGAGGATGGTGAAGCCACGAACAGATCTGAAGCCAACGACGAGAACTCCGGCAACGAAGGGAAGACGGTGAAGCCACGAACAGATCTGCAGGTGAGATCGAGATCTGGGCAGAATTAAACTTCTCTCATCGGGCAAGGAGAATTTCTGGGCGTTGGTCCGACTTGTAAAAATTCGTTCTCCCTGCTCAGGAATCCAAATGCAATGATTCCAACTCGATGAGTTAGATCTACGAGTCTAGTTTGCGTCCTCAAAATTTCAGACCAAAATATTGATTGAGCAGAAGGTTATGGCAATTCTCCTGAAGTGTCGCAGATGGAGGTGTAGAGACGAACTGGTTTGGTGTGGCGGAGATGGCGACTTGGGTGGCTCGATCGACTGGCGCTCTGATACCAGTTGATACAAATTGAGGGGTCAACTCATCTTGCGCACGGATCTAGATCGAGCAATTCACCGGGATCGCCAATGGGTTGTGTTTGGGATAGATTTGAACAAGTAACAAGGGTGACGTTGAAGGCTTAAGGGAGGAGATGATCTCAACTGAGGCTTAAGCTTTATAAATTCAACGTGATTAGAAATGAAGTACAAGGTGGCTACTTATAGCCAAAGAGCTCAGCCAAAACCCTAATGGGCTTGGGCCTTATTCTAACTAATGGGTCGGCCCTCTTAAGCATAAGAGGAGCACACACCCGAAATAGAAAATGCATAAAATAGAAAATGCTTAAAAAGGAAACATACTAAAACGAGAAATAACTAATAATAGGGAAATATATAATAACTATGCTAAGTCCGACTCCAGGGAGGACGCCATGGTCTTGGTCGTCCTTGGCTCTTAGTAGACCCTGTGATGGCGGGACAGGACCGCATCAATGATTGCCTAACTTTAATCAAACTCTCAATGTCATACAGCTTCTTGGAGAAATAAGAACCCTGCTCAATAAACTTACACTGAAGCTCTTTGATAACACCAAACATAACAGCTAATTGCTCCTTTATCTCCTTCGCCCACTGTGGCTCATTATTTGTTCCCTTGGACAATTCTGGCATATTATTCAGGTTCTCATTCCCAACAAAACACTCACCTCCAGCATCATTGCCCATTGTAGGCATATCCATATCAACGCTGGCAGTTTTTTCACTGTCAGAATCAACCACATGATCGTCCTTCGCAAACAAATCCTCCCGCTCTTTTTCACCCTCAAATGGCCTATGCAATTTCTGAATGATTTTCATCAATCTTTGATGAAACATCATCATTTTCATTGTACGGTATCAGCGCCTTATCATTGTCGGCCCCATCCATCACAACCTTTGAAGCTTCTTTGCATTTTGGAACTTTCTTCTCAGCGACCTTAATATTTTCTCACCTTTCGTATACCATTTTCTCCTTCTCAATAACAACCTTCTTATCCTCACCCCTACGAGGCCTTGTTCTTGAAACACCCTTATTCTCAGCAACAAGTTTCTTCCTCTTTGATCCAACTTGTTGCTCTTTTTTTCTTGGGAAAAAAACATCACCCACATCATTGCCTTCTTCCTCCTCCTGCTCCTTTGAAAGAGATATCATCCGTTCAAAGAACTCATCATATAACGCATCTTCCCTTTCATCTTAGAAACACAAGTGGCGGAACCTTTGATGCTCTTTATAAGGAGGATATTTATAAACCTGCAAAACACATCAATAAAAATGAAAACAATAAAAACCATTAATACCTAGCAACTTTCATTCCACCATGTTTTATTGCAGTTGCATACAAGAAAATAACTATAATCAATCATAGCTTAAAGCATTTTGATGGCAGTTACATGAGAGTAAGAAACTGTCACCAACTGATGATAAAAATAAACTTCTTGATACTTACCAATTGTCATCAATAATAATTGATGACAATAACAAACTAACATTAAAAAACAATTGGTGATAGTTTAAAACTGTCATTAAATTACTTGATGACAGTTAGAAACTTCACCAACTAATGACAAAAAATAACTTCTTGATACTTACCAATTGTCATCCATAATAATTGATGACAATAACAAACTAACATTAAAAAACAATTGGTGACAGTTTAAAACTGTCATTAAATTACTTGATGACAGTTAGAAACTGTCACCAACTGATGACAAAAAATAACTTCTTGATACTTCTCAATTGTCATTAATGATAATTGATGACAATAAGAAACTAACATTAAAAATAACTTGGTGACAGTTAAAAACTGTCATTAAATGACTTGATGACAGTTAGAAAATGTCATCAATAAAATCATGATGGTAATTAGATGACAGTTACAAACTGTCACACATAATATCTTAATCAAGATTTGATGACAGTAGAAATAAACAAAAAGGCATACCAAATTGGTTTCCTCGTCCTCGATAAAATTACGAATGGTATGAAATCATACATTCTTCGTATTTGCATTGTACCACCGAACACAATACAGAATAGTTCTAGTACCATTGCTCGCACAACCCACTGTAGGAACGCAATATTGGAATATAAACTGCAAGTACAAATCGCACAATAATTAAACGAAATTATACCGAACTAAGAACGATGTAGAGTCGAGAACAAAATCTCTCTCCTTAATTTTGAAAATGCCCCGTATTGCGACGGTTTGATGGCGTTCCGAATCCCAGGATACAACTGCAAGACGACTTCTGATTTGCGCAACCAAAGAATCCAAAAGGCTACGAACCGCTCTGTGTAGTACTCTCAGACTCGTTTTTTTCGGAAAACAAAGAAGAGGGAGGAAGATCGTTTTTGTGTGTCTTCGAATGAGAGGCTGACAACTCTTTTTAAAGAGCTTCGGAAGTCTGAAGAGGAGGATTTGAACGTTACGAAACAGGAGGAGGACGTTACGAAATAGATTCGGACGTTACAGATCTTCTTTTGGACGTTACAGATCCTTCGACATTAATGGAGGAAGATTAGATCTGCAGCCCGAAATCTCTCCATGTACCAGATCAAAGCCCACTAATGGGCTTCCGGATTGGCCCAAAAAGATAGGTGGCTTGCAAGCCCAAGCCCAAGCCCGAGCTCGGCACGGCCCGCTCGGCCCGACCCGACTCGACTCGACTCGGCGCGCGTGTGGTGTTGGGCTAGCTCCTCTCCCCATTGAAAATGGGTAATGACCCAAGGCCACAACCTTGAGTCCATTTCTCCATTATATATGGTGGTATTTCTACCTCCAAACTTCCAATGTGGGACAAGAAATTTGCCCCCACATATTCCCAAGTTTTGCACTTCATGCAAGCTACTTTGGGCCTCCATTTCTCATTCAAACGGAAATCATTTTTGTCATATGAGTACACTACGAGAATGTGCTCGCGTAGAGGAAGCCAATGCTTCCACTTTCCGGTGTTAACAATGGCCGGAGCCCACCGGAATTGTGCCCGGAAAAGTGTCCGGCGCCACATTCAAAAAATGAGTTCCAACAATCCCCCACATGAATAGAAATGATTCTAAACATTGGTTAAAAACAGAAAGACTTTTGAGAGTACAGTCGAAAAATCACTGCATCTGGGCTGGTAGCATGTTTCAGCCTTGAACCACCCATAGTGAGTAGCTATCGGATTTTCCCAGAGCTTCATTTTCGTCTTTCATTACATTGAGGACAATGCAATGATTAAGCATGGGGGAGGGAGTTATACTTGATGGTCATCTGTACTACAGAATAAAAAAAAACAAGAATAAACCTAACTGAGCTGAAAACCCGAAAGGGCGGCTTAGGCAAAATTCAGGGGCACGGACCAGCACTAGGCTGGGGCAATAAGAGGCTAAAGAGCGATGTGAGGATTGGTGAGCTCATTTGTGAAAAATAAAATGAGTGGCTAGGTGAAAACCCGAAAGGACGCCTAGGCAAAATGAGTGAAAAAAGAGGAGTGGTTATTAGGATTCATTCATTCTGGCGTGGCGACATAAGTGGTGGAGTCATAAGGATGATTCGGGTAGGTCACTTTGGGAGTTATAATAAGATAGACTAGAGCTAGGATTAGATATTTTCATTCACATACTGGAATTCGGATTAAGCTTGGGGGAAGTAATCTGCTTTCCCTTAAGGCTGGTGTGATGTGTTGTTGTATTGATACTACTGGAGATTCATGAGTAGGTGCGGTTCTTAGTGGAGAGTTTTGCTGTGCTTCCTGAGACCTTGGGTATTTCATTGGAGGAGTAGGTTTCTATTAGCTTACTCGAGGATGAGCAAGGTCTAAGCATGGGGGAATTTGATACGTTCTACTTTGTAGTGCGTAACTAGGAGCTGTTACTAGGTTATTATGTACCATTTGTATGGGTTTAGGAGACAATTTAGAATTATGGAGTAGTAGAGAAGAAGTGGTGAAAGAGCTAATTTTAGTGAAGTGTAGGAGCTAAGGAGGAAGCCGCAATCAGGGGCTAAGGAATGCACAAGTCGCGGCATATAAAGAGACCGTCAGAAGTTGAGGAAGGCAAAACCGCGGTCACGGTTTTGGACCTCCGATCGCGGTTCCTGCAGAATCTGAAGAAGAGCATTGAAGGGTAAGCCGCGGTCGCGGCCATGAATGCCGCGATCGCGGTTTTGCAAGTCAAGCCGACGCGGAAGATCTTCGATGCGGATTTCCTTGTTTACTTTATTTTCCTTATTTTCTTTATTTTATATTTTATTATTTCGGATATTATTATTTTAGAAGATTTACTTAGGTTAAATAGACTAAGTCTCTTTAGGTTATCATCATTATTCATTCATCATTAGAGAACGGCAGTTTAGAGTTTTTGGAGTTTTTGCAAGACCATGAAGAACTAAGTTTCCTTTGCTTAGTCAGACGATTGAAGCCTTCGTTTGTATTGGTTGTGAGATTATAACTCTTATTTTATTCCTTTGAATGTTATCGATTCTCGTGTACTTTATCCCTTTGAGTTTTACTGATTATACTAGCCTGATCAACTAGTGGTCATTAGTAATATTCTTATGCTAGAGTTAGACTGTTTCTGGTTGAAATACCTAATTCAGAGTAGCAACTACGATATTCTAGAACTGGTTGGAATAGTTTATTGTAGAAGAGAATTGATTGCATGCTAAGTAAAACTGGTTGTTTTATGTGCATGTATCTGCTGAAATTCCTGAACTTATTGTTTCTGTTAAATTGAATCTGGATAGTTTCCTGGTTATTTGATAGTTAGTATTCTCAGGGTCTGGTTATCCTGTTAATAACTTCAGAAAAGGAATAGGAACATTCACTGGTCTAAGGAACTGGAGATAATCAAGGATCGACCAATCAAATTGAAGTGTGGATATCTGTCTGGCTGAGCTATTTCACATCCATTGTTTACAAACTCTTTTCACTCATTTTTATTGTTACTTGTTACAATCATCAAAAAAAACCTTTGTTACTATTGGTATACAATTTCTGCATACATGAAGAATAACTTGGCTCTTTGTGGGATCGATCCTTACTTACCGACTATATTAGTTAGGTTTTTAAGGTTATTTGTTTAGGTATACACGACTAAACGCCTATCAGATTGTTTTCTCTTTTTTTTTGGTTTTTTAATGTTACTTTTAGGTTTACTTATTAAGATAATTGTCAAGTACTATAGATTTTATTGACTGATATAAAAAATTAATTTACTTCATAGGTTTAGGAAAAATATCAAAAATCAAATTATTTCTAAGAAGAAATGAACTTTCAACTGTTTGTTTTATGAAATCTCTTCACTAAACCATTGAGATAAATAGAATATTTGACTTCTAGTGGAGTGTAAAAATAAAATGAGATGGAATTTATGAGGCATTAAATGGACAAAAAGGTCTACTTTATAGATAGATGGATACAAAAATTTGAGTAACTAATTAATATAAATAAAAAAATAATGGAAGATAAAATAGTAAAACAAAGTTGTTAAGAATGGGGATTGAACCCTAGACCTCTTATATTATGAGAGTGTCTTTAACCATTGAACTATATTAGATTATTTAGTTTGTAATGAAAGATTAACAAAAAAAATAAGAGATCATTTATCATATTTATTAGGCATTAATTGCACTATTAGTCTACTTTATATATTTTTAGAAGATTCCCATAAGACTCATTTTCGTTGGAGTCTTCTCTTGATGCATACATTTTATTTTGTTTCAATAGGAGTATATTAGTCATATACCGCTTACCAAGTTTTATTCGAGAAACAAGGGTAGTGACTATATACGACTACAAGAACCATTCTGTTTACACCATTGCGTAGTCTTTCATTAGACTGACCAACCGTTCCTTTTCCTTGCATGATTGACTGGTGTCATCCATCCTATGCGGCACATTAGTGGTTGGTCTCAAACGCCTTGAATTAACAAATCGAAGACGAAAGTTTACAATTGAAGGTTGTGATTTAAAGTAATATTATTGTTGCCTAGTATTAACTTAATCTTCTTAAATAAATGTAATATTTAGTTAAGTTGGTCAGGTGTTAGGGTTTATTTAACAAGTCTTCTGATGTATTGAAATTTCGAGTTGTATTAAATAAACTTATCTCCTCAATTTACGAGGAAAAATTATAATAAATGTTAAGTATTTGTTACAAAAGTCTTTCGCTATTTACTCTGTTATTATTTATTATTTATTTATTTAAGTACAATTGTTCTGATTAAAGCCTAGAGTGGCTTTAGACTTTACAGTCTGAGGTCACTGGCGTGTGGCACTACCAATATAAGTCGAGAGTGTTACAGAAAATTCCTTGAAAAATTAGAACGATTATATTAGATATTCAATCCTCATTGGATTATTTCAATTCCGTATTATTTTTTCACTGTTACAAGAAATCCAACAAAACTGCTGATTTTCTCGCAACACATGATATTAGCTCTACCGCCATAAGAAATTTCATACGGTGCGCTCTACTACAAAGCGTCTCTTGTTCCAATATACCTACCGTTAGACAAGAATTTTTTAAACATGAACTCGAGATCTAACGTTTTTTATAAAAAAAAAATTATAAAAGAAAATTGTAAATATTCTAATATAATATGTAGTACTTTGTATAAAAAAATATTGGGGTATTTAAAATATATTTCCCAAAAAGTTATTTGCAGGGAAAACATGTCGATTGAACTTCTTTGCAAGATCCCGTTTCATGTGTATTCCGTGTCCTTGAACTTCTTTGTGTATTCCGTGTCCTTCGTCGGCAACCCAACTTCATTTCCTCTCTCTCTTTAATCCCTCTGAGGAGCATTAACAGGTAACTCTTTCAGATCTATTTTGTTGCCTGGTGTTTCTAGTAATGTTGTTTGAATGATCACACCACTCTTTGCAGCTCTTGAATTTCGTTCGCTTACTGTTTTGATCTGATTTCCGGAATTATTGACTGAATTCGATGCATTTTGTTCTGAATTTTGGATCTTGTTGAGTGGGCATGCTTTGATCTGTTCGGGAGTAGTCAGATCTGGTAGAAACCAACCGACATAATGTGGCAATCATTGCTGGTTTCAAAATAGGTTTCCGTTTCTCGATTCTTTTCCCTTTTGGTAGAAGAGTTATATATTTTCTGTACTGCGATCTGATCTTAAATATATAATGAGTGGAATGTGGCTTTCTGTTTCCCGGATCACCGGATCTGTGCTTGTCATGGCTCTTTTGATATTACCGCTCCTAGATCTGATCATTTAGGCCCTTCAATTGTATAAAATCAACACTTTTGACATGCCTTCGTGCTTAACTCTGTCTCCAATGGACCTTGGATAATTGCGGTTGTGAGAGATCTCGTATTATTATATTTAGGTGACATCATGTTAGTTTTTCTAGTTTGTTTTTGTTGTCAGTTTTTCTAGATTGTTTTTTGTTGTCAAATGTTAGTTTTTCCAGTTACAATATTAAACGCCAAGCAATGCATATTATTTTTAGGCTTTGTGTATTAATGTGGGCCCTTTGGTAGTTTGGTGTAAACATGTTCCTGAACCATTAATAGTTTGAAGGTTCGGTAAATCATTTTTTCAAGCTGCTCACCATGTGCTTGTAGAAAAGTGATGCGACACGCCTCTTTCTGTGCTCTAATCTATCTTCTTCTGCTGGCTTCTTACCCTGGTCTGCAATGCTGCTAAGAGAAGACATGGTGAAGATTTGTTGCATTGGTGCCGGCTATGTGGGCGGGCCCACAATGGCTGTGATTGCACTCAAGTGTCCTGAAATCGAGGTTGCTGTTGTTGACATCTCTGTCCCTAGGATCAATGCCTGGAACAGCGACCACCTTCCAATCTACGAACCAGGTCTTGAAGATGTGGTCAAGCAGTGCAGGGGGAAGAACCTCTTCTTCAGCACCGATGTTGAGAAGCATGTTGCCGAGGCAGACATTGTCTTTGTCTCCGTGAACACTCCAACTAAAACCCAAGGTCTGGGTGCTGGCAAGGCAGCTGACTTGACTTACTGGGAAAGTGCTGCCCGTATGATAGCTGATGTCTCAAAGTCCAACAAGATTGTCGTTGAGAAGTCAACTGTGCCTGTGAAAACAGCTGAGGCAATTGAAAAGATCCTGACTCACAACAGCAAGGGTATCTCCTTCCAAATCCTCTCGAACCCCGAGTTCCTTGCTGAAGGTACTGCAATAGGCGATCTCTTCAACCCTGACAGAGTTCTCATTGGGGGTAGGGAGACCCCTGAAGGGAACAAGGCCGTGAAGGCACTGAAAGACGTGTACGCCCATTGGGTCCCAGAAGAGCGCATCATTTGCACAAATCTGTGGTCCGCTGAGCTCTCCAAACTCGCAGCGAATGCTTTCCTGGCACAGAGGATCTCCTCTGTGAACGCCATGTCAGCTCTATGCGAGGCAACTGGTGCCGATGTCACCCAAGTATCCCATGCTGTTGGCAAGGACACCAGAATCGGGCCCAAGTTTCTGAATGCCAGTGTTGGCTTTGGCGGGTCCTGCTTCCAGAAGGATATCCTGAACCTGGTCTACATATGCGAGTGCAATGGCCTTCCGGAGGTGGCCAACTACTGGAGACAGGTCATCCAGCTGAATGATTACCAGAAGGCTCGGTTTGTGAACCGGGTGGTTTCCTCCATGTTCAATACCGTGTCCAACAAGAAGATTGCAGTCCTTGGGTTTGCCTTCAAGAAGGACACGGGCGATACCAGAGAGACCCCAGCTATCGACGTGTGCAAGGGCCTTCTGGGGGACAAAGCCCAGCTGAGCATCTATGACCCTCAGGTGACCGAGGACCAGATCCAGAGGGATCTCACCATGAACAAGTTTGACTGGGATCACCCGGCTCATCTCCAGCCATCAGACCCGAGCGCTGTGAAGGAGCAGGTTAGCTGCGTTCAGGACGCATATGCTGCCACCGAAGGTGCTCATGGCATTTGCATCCTCACCGAGTGGGATGAGTTCAAAACCCTCGACTTCCAGAAGATCTTCGACGATATGCAGAAACCCGCCTTTGTGTTTGATGGTAGAAATGTTGTTGATGCTGAGAGGCTGAGGAAGATTGGATTCATCGTCTATTCAATCGGTAAGCCATTGGATGCGTGGCTCAAGGACATGCCTGCTGTGGCATAAGCCATTGGATGCGCAGCTAAATCTCTTTTGCACTTGTATTTCAGTTATCTTGTTACATTATGCTCAAGTCAGTGATCGGTATTAACATGGTTAATCTGAACATTATATTGCTCCATTCAATTCAATAAATTCATATCCTTTTTTCACGGTGAGTTAGGTAAATGATCATTTTACAAACTTTTTTTTAAACGAATGGACCCTTAGTAAAAATAGATCTCTCTCCCTCTCCCTAAATCCTACTCTCTATCCCTTAAATCCTACCCCTTAAACCCTAAACCCCAAAAAATAATATTTTAGAGAGAGAAAAACCCTATCCCTTAAATCCTACCCCTTAAACCCTAAACCCCAAAAAATAATATTTTAGAGAGAGAAAAAACAAAAAAGAAGGAGAAAAAATAAAATAAGCTAGTAGGGATAGGAAAAATACATAAAAACTAGTATGGGTCTATTTTATTAATTGAAAACTCTTAAAAGACCAATGAGTCCAAAATCCTCCTTTTTTCATACAAGCACAAAATGTTCCATATAAGTTATATATGCTGTTCTTCAACTACTTCTCCGGACTTGAACCAAAATTTACTTGTAAAAGAAGAGCTTCAAACATTTTGAAAATGCTTGCACCTGCTGTGGAATTCTGATCTAGTACAAAGCAACGTTGCTTGTACATGTCTAACTATGGTTCAACTGAACCATGGGATGGAAGAAAGTGAAAAACTGAACTTCCATTTCAAGTCTTAGTTTTTAACCTTTTGCAAGTTTAAACAAGAGACCAGAGAAATTTTACTTCTCACGTGAGGTGCCGGAAAATCTTGAAATTTACATGCTAGAATAGTAAACTTCGAAGGGGGGAATTTGACTGCATTATCTTGAATTGTACAAAGCAAAATAAATGACTTACCCTCCTTTTCCAATAAAAATCTGCCCCTTGTGCAATGAAATTTCAGGCTTCAGCATGGGATATTGCAATTTTGAAGAAAGAAGAGCTGGACACAATGAAGACATAGGTGGAGGCTCTCGTGACATCAACTGCAGCATTCATCATTGTGTACTGCTATCTACATTACTTTGACAAAATCACCAAATTTGCAGCATTTTGAACAAGTCTAGCCCTTCCCCATTACACCTGGAGGAATAATTTTCTATGTTTTTTTTTGCTCCAAGGACAAGTTAAAAAAAATCAAGAACTTCTAGCTTCTGTTTTAGAAAAGTTTAATTCTTCTAACTTCCCAGAGAGTGTGATGGTAGAAATATCAGGGATATAACAAAGAAGAAAAAAGGGTATAGGACATTAGTAGATAGTAATACTTGATGACCTGGATCGGATCTTCTACTTTTGTTAGCAATACTATCACATCTCTTTCTAGAAATTAAAAAGGCAGAGCAAGCAAGAAGCTAGAAATGGACAGTTGTGATTCCGGGTTGTTTGAAAATGGGGCCAAGGAGGTAGAATCTGATGATTCAGAAGCTAGGGAATTAAGAACCCTAAAGCCGAGTACGGATCTGGGTGTGATGTGCATGAGCATGATTCTGAACCTGGCAAGAGATCAAAGAATAGTGGGAAATACTAGTCAGAGAAGGCGCGGATTGTGGCAGTGGAAGGGGGGGATGAATTGGGTAATCAAGCTCAGCTGAACAAGTATATGAAGAACAGATAAAGAGTTGAAAATCAATCTCAAAACCTGAATCATATGGTGGCAGGATGTCATCTACAGAGGGCCATTGCTGTCCTTTCCGTCACATGAATCATCATCTCTTGATTGATCCTAATCTTCCTGCATCCCCGGTGGAAGAAAACGGTAATTTCATGCCATAGTAGAAGGCATGGCTAGCTCACCAAGAAGATTGCTCTTTCAGGCTTGCTTAGTGTACAAAAAAGGCCATCAGTGGTCTCTATTTGACAGAAACGCATACGTGTCAGCCATCTAATCCCCTCACCTTAACAATGTGCAGCACATCAGACACCATTTTCTTTCTTTCTTCTGATGCTTTTGGGATGGTTCTTCAAAGTACTTGGCCGCACCCACTGTCTCTTGTGTGTGGGGAAGATGATGAGAAAAGGGACCATCACCACACCCCAAGAGCTGATCTAAAGAATTGAATTCAAAACACATTGAGCAGTCCAAAGTAGAGCAACTTCTGCAAAAGTATGCTTCCAACCAGAAAAAGAAATAGGGTTCCACTTTCTCATGTGTCCAATGCTCAACAAATTAAGTTTAGTGCAACGGTAAGGATGATCAGCAAAGATTTGAATTCCAGACCAAGTTTATCATATTTAAGGTCATAGGTTCAATATGCTGCTAAGCTTAATATCAAACAACTAATTATTGAAAGAAATAATTTATTGGTTATTAATTCCATGGGAAATTCACTCCATTATTATGGATATTTCGTCTCTGCTTTCGTCATTTTCTTCTTTTCAGGTCTTCTACTGCTTCCGGGAGACCAATCGAGCTGCCGATTTCTTGGTCACACATCCCATCCCGTCATCTGCACTTCAACAAGTCCAACATATTCTTTGCCCCACCATTGACCGTCATCACACTCGTCGGATTCTTAGTGATAGATATGAGTTCTTACAACTGAACTCTACCTTTAATTCTTTTGGAACTCAATTTGTAAAGATCATGCATTCGAATGATTTAGGGCAGTCAACTTGTTAGATGGGCCCTAATATTTGTCTTGTATATAAAAAAAAAAAGATCATAGGTTCAACTAAGAAAAAGTTGATTTATTTGGTTGGTCCCCGACCATTTAGTTTGGCTCATCTCTAGCCGGCCTTATAGAGATCAGAGATAAATGATGTAATCGTACAACACAAAAAACTGGACAAATGTAGGATTACACCGGGTGTAAAAAAATTGTAGTTTACACTTCCATGCAATCTTGCCAAGTGTCAATCATTAGTATTTTATTAATCAAAATTTGAAATTATAAAAAGTAGATGGCAGAGATAATTTATTACTATTTAATATATCTAAAATATAATATATTAATTACCATACTATCCTCCTCCTCCTTCTCTGCTCTATCTAATATGTACATTTTATCTTCTATTTTAATTTGCTGAACTCCATGAGTTTGAAAAGCTAACATTCTCTTTCACTGCAGAGGTTATATACCTTCGATGCTTCCACCGGCGGCGTCATCGCCGCCTTCCACCGCCAGCATCATCGCCGCCTTCCACCGCCATACTTATTAAATACTTTCCATATGGTTTTTATAGACAAAAACAATTGGTGATGGCAGTAGATTGGTGATGACACATAAATTGTGATGACAGTTTTGATATGACAAAAACAATTGTTGTGAAGACAGTTTTGATATGACAGTATATTGGTTTTTATAGACAAAAACAATTGGTGATGACAAAAACAATTGATGTGATGTATTGCAAGAAATCATATGGTTTTTATGACACTTTTGATATGATTTAAGCAACACATAATTGTGATGACAGTATATTGGTGATGGAAGAAGATAACTTTCATCAACAAAAAAAATTGTGACAGTTGTATCAACCAATAAATTGTAGCAACTTCTAACTGTCAAAAACAATGCATTGACGATGGCAGTAGTAAATGTCATCAACTACTGCATCTATGGTGACAGTGAAATACTGTCACCATACTTCAACTGCCATCAACCAATCAATTAGTGATGACAGTATATTGGTGATAACAGAATATAACTGTCATCAACAAAAATAGTGTGACAGAAGTATCAACCAATCAATTGGTGATGACAGTGTTTTGATGATACCACCAACCAATCATATGTTTTTGTATATTGGTTATTAAATTGTCATCTAATAAATAGAACACATGGAAGTAACACATTTACAGTAGCTTGTCAATTAATACCACTGTCATCAACATAGAAATAGTGTGTCATCAACCAAAATATTGATCACACTTACAAAAAAGAAAATGAATGTTGTTGACTGTTATCAAACCATAAAACAAAAGAAACAACAAGTTGATGACAGCAAGCAAACTTTCATCAATCAAACTGTCATCAACAAAACAAATGTTTGGATGACAGTTTTCAATATTTCATGTTCCAGTGTTATTAAAATGATATAATGTCATCAAATTGTACGATGTGTCATCAGCATTATGAAAGAGTTGTCAACTATCACAAAAGTTGACATAAACATCAAACATACACGAAAACACAGTGACATTGTTGTAATAAAAATTTAGAAGATTGTATTCGAATTAAAAGAAACTAAAATGTCATCAGCATAACATCAACAAGAAACTATAAAAATTGTCATCGATACATAAGAACACAATCACATTGATCTAAACACAGTTACACATAACTTTGTTCAAGAGTAACATCAACACAACAAGGGTTTGAAAAAATGTTCTACATAACACAGAATACAAAATGACCCAAAAACAATTACAACTTATTCATTCTTCTTTGTAGGGGGCAATGGCTTGAAAGTCCAAGTCTTCTTGAACAAGTCAATGCTCATTTTTTCTCTATACGCCTTGATACATTGATCATCCAAATCATCGAGATTACCACCAAATGCAAAAGCTTTAATATATTTATGGTATAAATTCCACAATTGCCTCTGTCAAATAAACCAGAAAACATGTAAGACGAATTTGCCTCTGTCAATTGCATCCACAATTCATATCATTACAAAAAATAAACAAACAAACTGAAAACATGTAAAACAAAATGGACAGAGAAAATAAAAACTTTACCCTGTACTATCTTGAGGAAGAGTGGCATCTATAGTCATGGTAAAGACTTCATCAAATGAACCAAAGTGTGAAAATTGGTTCAATTTTTTCATCATAATCGGAAGCAGGGTACATAAAGGCCGTAAGAGTTATGCAACCTTGGCATCACTGTATAGCTCGATGTTTGAGTCTAGAACCCTCACATGATGTTTAACCAAATCAATCTCTAAACTCACCCAATGCTTATCAAGAAAGTTGAATGGGCTGTATACCTTTGTAACACCATTAAATCATGACTTCCCATATTGTTTAGGATACATACCAGCAAAATACTCAAGATAGGAGTCTAAACATGTATCATCCTTTTTTATGTGTTCTAGCATGGCATTATTGAATTTAACATATCAAACCCAATCCATGATCGCTATGTCCTTGAAAGCTTCAACTTCTTCGGCAATACGCTTCCTCAAATGATATAAAGCTTCTACAATATGCTGGTTTACAAAAAAAATGCAATAAGATTCAGCCAAAATACAAATATGTGTTAAAAAAGCAATGAATAAATACTTACAACATCGTCAAGCCAATTATTATTGTATACAAGTTTTTTGAAGAAGTCCTTGTCCAGAGAAATATCATAGCCGGGGACAGTAGCTTTGGTATCACTAAAACAATAAAAATTGTCATTAGCACTCAAAATACAAATAAATTGGAAGAAACAGGATAAAACTGTCATCATTCAACTGTGACCAATACCCTAATAACATAACAAAACCAAAGAAACAAAAAAGTAAAGAATGTAAATTAAAAAGTCATCAGGGTGTTAAACTGTCAACAAAAAGATTAAACTGTCATCAAACTTGAAAAACATTGTCATCACATTACACTAAAAGAAAAAAAAGCAAAAGAAGGTACAACGTTATGAATATATATCAAAAGGTCGTCAAAATGATAAAACTGTCATCAAATCATAATCACCAACTGTCACCATTACCCTAAAGACAAAAAAAGCCAAAGAAAGCAGGAAGGAATGAATGCAAATTAAAAAGTCATCAAGATGTTAAACTGTGAACAAAAGATCAAGCTGTCATCACACTTGCAAAACACTGTCATCACATTACAATACAAACAAAAAAAGACAAAGAACCTAGAAAGTTGTGAATATAATTTCAACTGCCATCAAGATGTTGAATTGTCAACAAAAGATCAAATTGTCATCGAACTTGAAAAACATTTTCATCACATTACACTAAAAGACAAAAAAAAGCCCAGAGAAGCAAGAAACTTATGAAAGTTCAAATTGTCACCATCTCTTAACATCATACTAACACAAAACTACAAAAAAAACACAGCATAACACTGTCAACAAGTACAAAACTGTCAACAAAAAATTAAAATGCCATAAAATACAAAATATCAACATACCTCGCACGAAACCAATCATAGAACTCTCTACGATCATCATACTCGTAGAAGGAATAAGTCGGTCTTGGAGGCAACGCTTGTTTCTTCTTCCCAACGGTAAATGGTGACGTCAAATGAGAACTGATTGGTGTCACCCTCGTGGACTTCCTTAACTTTTCACTGTCATCAAATGATTCTTCATTCCCGCTCAATCCTCCCATAACTATTTCTTCTTGGGAGTCAAAAGTGCCAGCATTCAAAACAATAGGCTCATGTGCCTCCTGTCCCAAATCGACTAGAACATTATTGTCATCAACTGAAGTATCTTTAACTTCAGGATTCAAACTTCCATCAATTACTTGTTATGTAGCTTCTGTCACATTGGCATTGTCACCATCTGCCTTGTGTGCCTCCACAGTTACTTCTTCTCCAGCTTTGGTAATATCGGCATTAGCACCATGTGCCTCATATACCTCCTCTTTTGAATCATTATTCAAAACAACATTTCCCACATCAAATGCTTCTTGTACAGCTTCACCATCTGTGACATGATCTTCAACTGCCCCAGGGGTCTCATTATTTAGAGACTTATCCTTTATACTATCAACAACTTATTTCTCGATGACAGACATCAACACACAAGCCTTCTCCAAAATATTCAAATTGGAAACAAGTGGTTCATCATCATAATTCATCTGATTTGCATTGTGTTCTTGGGAATCACTGATGCCACCACCATGTAATCCTTATCTTTATTGTCATCATTCAGTGGGGATGATTGATACGAATCGAGGGGTCGACTCGTCTCACGCACGGATCTAGATCGAGCAATTCACCGGGATCGCCAATGGGTTGTGTTTGGGATAGATTTGAACAAGTAACAAGGGTGACGTTGAAGGCTTAAGGGAGGAGATGATCTCAACTGAGGCTTAAGCTTTATAAATTCAACGTGATTAGAAATGAAGTACAAGGTGGCTACTTATAGCCAAAGAGCTCAGCCAAAACCCTAATGGGCTTGAGCCTTATTCTAACTAATGGGCCGGCCCTCTTAAGCATAAGAGGAGCGCACACCCGAAATAGAAAATGTATAAAATAGAAAATGCTTAAAAAGTAAACATACTAAAATGAGAAATAACTAATAATAGGGAAATATATAATAACTATGCTAAGTCCGACTCCAGGGAGGACGCCATGGTCTTGGTCGTCCCTGGCTCTTAGTGGACCCTCTGATGGCGGGACAGGACCGCATCATTCTCCCTCCCTTAGAATTGAAGCGTCCCCGCTTCGAACATGTAGGCGCAAGGGTGAACAGTCGATCAACACATGTAAAGGACCATATACATCGGAATGGTTGATGCGTAATGTCCATTGAAGGAGCCAAAATGAAAGACTCACAAGTCGTGGGCACGGGAACGAGGGGAGGCACGTCCAACACCATGGGGACCATCGAAGTGGGTGCCGATATGATCAGAGGGGGCGGCCTGGTGGGCGCTAGCTCCGGAGGCACGACAGTTGGAGTTGGAGTGATCTCAGGATCGGGTGTTGGTGCGAAAGCGGTTGGTGCGGTTGGCATTGTAGCAGGGACGAGCGCAATAGGGGGTATCGGAGCTGGGGGGAGGAGCACCGTGATGCGCGCTGGGGTGCGTTCAGGGAATCCCTCAGAAGAGCGCACTGGGGTATGTGCAGAGACGCGCTCAAGGTATGGTCTGGTCCGTTGCTTTGAGCGGGCGGCGTAGGCTACTGGATCAACACTCGGAGCAAAGTGTCGGGTCATAACATAAACAATTTGCTCCCAAGTGATTACGGGTTGCCAACCACGGGTCCGGCGATAATCCTCTATAGGAAACCACCAGTCAAGGGCGTAGCCAGTGAGACAACTGATTGCGACATCACACTGCTCGTCTTGGTCGTAGTCTCGTTGGCTAAAGTAGTAAGCCATGTGTCGGGACCACTCCAGGAACTCTCCTTCATATCCAGCAAAATGTCGACGACGCAAGTGGGTATCGGGCGGGCGCCAATCTGAGAGTCGACATGCCATGTCGAATTTTGACTGATTTCTCTTTCTTCTTCTTCTTTTTCTTTTTTATATCAGCCCAATTTTTTTAATTTTTTTTTGTAATAGCAGTAGCCTTTTCTTGTTTTTGTAACCCTAAAGTTGCTTGTAACAGCAGCAACCACTCACAGGCGCAGCACCGCAGGAACAGTGGCGGAGGCTGGGCGTGGCCGACGGTGGGTCTGACGCCGGGAAGTGAGCGGTGGCGGGGTGGAGACGAAGGCGACAGATCTGGACGAACAACAGCCTGGGAAGACGCTGAACTGCAGCTGCGTGAGGAAGACAGCCCCGGTTGGATGCCGAGACGAGTCCGAGTATGGATGGGCAGTTGCAGGAGGCGGAAGGCTTGTGGAGATGGTGTTCGGTGCTGTGAAGACAGTGGATACGCTGGAGATGAACAGCAGCCTGGAAAGACGCTGAACTGCAGCTGCGTGAAGCCACAAACAGATCTAAAGCCGGCGATGAGAACTCCGACAGCGAAGGGAGGACGGTGAAGCCACGAACAGATCTGAAGCCAACGACGAGAACTCCGGCAGCGAAGGGAAGACGGTGAAGCCACGAACAGATCTGCAGGTGAGATCGAGATCTGGGCAGAATTAAACTTCTCTCATCGGGCAAGGAGAATTTCTGGGCGTTGGTCCGACTTGTAAAAATTCGTTCTCCCTGCTCAGGAATCCAAATGCAATGATTCCAACTCGATGAGTTAGATCTACGAGTCTAGTTTGCGTCCTCAAAATTTCAGACCAAAATATTGAGTGAGCAGAAGGTTATGGCAATTCTCCTGAAGTGTCGCAGATGGAGGTGTAGAGACGAACTGGTTTGGTGTGGCGGAGATGGCGACTTGGGTGGCTCGATCGACTGGCGCTCTGATACCAGTTGATACAAATTGAGGGGTCAACTCATCTTGCGCACGGATCTAGATCGAGCAATTCACCGGGATCGCCAATGGGTTGTGTTTGGGATAGATTTGAACAAGTAACAAGGGTGACGTTGAAGGCTTAAGGGAGGAGATGATCTCAACTGAGGCTTAAGCTTTATAAATTCAACGTGATTAGAAATGAAGTACAAGGTGGCTACTTATAGCCAAAGAGCTCAGCCAAAACCCTAATGGGCTTGGGCCTTATTCTAACTAATGGGTCGGCCCTCTTAAGCATAAGAGGAGCACACACCCGAAATAGAAAATGCATAAAATAGAAAATGCTTAAAAAGGAAACATACTAAAACGAGAAATAACTAATAATAGGGAAATATATAATAACTATGCTAAGTCCGACTCCAGGGAGGACGCCATGGTCTTGGTCGTCCTTGGCTCTTAGTAGACCCTGTGATGGCGGGACAGGACCGCATCAATGATTGCCTAACTTTAATCAAACTCTCAATGTCATACAGCTTCTTGGAGAAATAAGAACCCTGCTCAATAAACTTACACTGAAGCTCTTTGATAACACCAAACATAACAGCTAATTGCTCCTTTATCTCCTTCGCCCACTGTGGCTCATTATTTGTTCCCTTGGACAATTCTGGCATATTATTCAGGTTCTCATTCCCAACAAAACACTCACCTCCAGCATCATTGCCCATTGTAGGCATATCCATATCAACGCTGGCAGTTTTTTCACTGTCAGAATCAACCACATGATCGTCCTTCGCAAACAAATCCTCCCGCTCTTTTTCACCCTCAAATGGCCTATGCAATTTCTGAATGATTTTCATCAATCTTTGATGAAACATCATCATTTTCATTGTACGGTATCAGCGCCTTATCATTGTCGGCCCCATCCATCACAACCTTTGAAGCTTCTTTGCATTTTGGAACTTTCTTCTCAGCGACCTTAATATTTTCTCACCTTTCGTATACCATTTTCTCCTTCTCAATAACAACCTTCTTATCCTCACCCCTACGAGGCCTTGTTCTTGAAACACCCTTATTCTCAGCAACAAGTTTCTTCCTCTTTGATCCAACTTGTTGCTCTTTTTTTCTTGGGAAAAAAACATCACCCACATCATTGCCTTCTTCCTCCTCCTGCTCCTTTGAAAGAGATATCATCCGTTCAAAGAACTCATCATATAACGCATCTTCCCTTTCATCTTAGAAACACAAGTGGCGGAACCTTTGATGCTCTTTATAAGGAGGATATTTATAAACCTGCAAAACACATCAATAAAAATGAAAACAATAAAAACCATTAATACCTAGCAACTTTCATTCCACCATGTTTTATTGCAGTTGCATACAAGAAAATAACTATAATCAATCATAGCTTAAAGCATTTTGATGGCAGTTACATGAGAGTAAGAAACTGTCACCAACTGATGATAAAAATAAACTTCTTGATACTTACCAATTGTCATCAATAATAATTGATGACAATAACAAACTAACATTAAAAAACAATTGGTGATAGTTTAAAACTGTCATTAAATTACTTGATGACAGTTAGAAACTTCACCAACTAATGACAAAAAATAACTTCTTGATACTTACCAATTGTCATCCATAATAATTGATGACAATAACAAACTAACATTAAAAAACAATTGGTGACAGTTTAAAACTGTCATTAAATTACTTGATGACAGTTAGAAACTGTCACCAACTGATGACAAAAAATAACTTCTTGATACTTCTCAATTGTCATTAATGATAATTGATGACAATAAGAAACTAACATTAAAAATAACTTGGTGACAGTTAAAAACTGTCATTAAATGACTTGATGACAGTTAGAAAATGTCATCAATAAAATCATGATGGTAATTAGATGACAGTTACAAACTGTCACACATAATATCTTAATCAAGATTTGATGACAGTAGAAATAAACAAAAAGGCATACCAAATTGGTTTCCTCGTCCTCGATAAAATTACGAATGGTATGAAATCATACATTCTTCGTATTTGCATTGTACCACCGAACACAATACAGAATAGTTCTAGTACCATTGCTCGCACAACCCACTGTAGGAACGCAATATTGGAATATAAACTGCAAGTACAAATCGCACAATAATTAAACGAAATTATACCGAACTAAGAACGATGTAGAGTCGAGAACAAAATCTCTCTCCTTAATTTTGAAAATGCCCCGTATTGCGACGGTTTGATGGCGTTCCGAATCCCAGGATACAACTGCAAGACGACTTCTGATTTGCGCAACCAAAGAATCCAAAAGGCTACGAACCGCTCTGTGTAGTACTCTCAGACTCGTTTTTTTCGGAAAACAAAGAAGAGGGAGGAAGATCGTTTTTGTGTGTCTTCGAATGAGAGGCTGACAACTCTTTTTAAAGAGCTTCGGAAGTCTGAAGAGGAGGATTTGAACGTTACGAAACAGGAGGAGGACGTTACGAAATAGATTCGGACGTTACAGATCTTCTTTTGGACGTTACAGATCCTTCGACATTAATGGAGGAAGATTAGATCTGCAGCCCGAAATCTCTCCATGTACCAGATCAAAGCCCACTAATGGGCTTCCGGATTGGCCCAAAAAGATAGGTGGCTTGCAAGCCCAAGCCCAAGCCCGAGCTCGGCACGGCCCGCTCGGCCCGACCCGACTCGACTCGACTCGGCGCGCGTGTGGTGTTGGGCTAGCTCCTCTCCCCATTGAAAATGGGTAATGACCCAAGGCCACAACCTTGAGTCCATTTCTCCATTATATATGGTGGTATTTCTACCTCCAAACTTCCAATGTGGGACAAGAAATTTGCCCCCACATATTCCCAAGTTTTGCACTTCATGCAAGCTACTTTGGGCCTCCATTTCTCATTCAAACGGAAATCATTTTTGTCATATGAGTACACTACGAGAATGTGCTCGCGTAGAGGAAGCCAATGCTTCCACTTTCCGGTGTTAACAATGGCCGGAGCCCACCGGAATTGTGCCCGGAAAAGTGTCCGGCGCCACATTCAAAAAATGAGTTCCAACAATCCCCCACATGAATAGAAATGATTCTAAACATTGGTTAAAAACAGAAAGACTTTTGAGAGTACAGTCGAAAAATCATTGCATCTGGGCTGGTAGCATGTTTCAGCCTTGAACCACCCATAGTGAGTAGCTATCGGATTTACTCGACCAGGTAGTGAACATGATATCTTGAACCACCCGGGCTTTGATGTAAACTGAGACAATAACTATCACACAGTTTCATCTTCTCACAGAACTAGGTTCTCTTGTTGTGTTCATTTTGGCCTTGAACATCCCTGGTTATTCATGAGTGAACTTGGAGAATTTAGCCTCTCTCTATTCTCCTAGAAACGGCCCCATTTCACACTCATAAGGTGATTGCCATAAAGAGTATCCTGTCATACCCCACTTTTATTTCAAAGTTATGGAATCATTAAAAGGCAAGCTTAACCTTAACTCATACAGGTAGCACTGTTCATCATCCTAGGAACTGGGAGGAGACTTTAGTCTCTCAGTGCTCATCTTGATTCAGCTTGATTTAGTTTTCCCTTTGAACCTACTTCTTGGGATCTCCAGTCACGTAGGTAGGGTTCGTCATCAAGCATCCTCTTTAGTCATAGGCTTTAAACCCATTCCTCTTGATGATTTTACAACTTGATCTCGTGACAAACCTTTAGTAAACGGATCCGCTAGGTTGTCAGCCGACTTGATATAATCTATTGAGATTATACCATGTGAGAGTAGTTGTCTAATGGTTTTATGTCGTCTTCGTATATGACGTGACTTACCATTGTACAAACGACTCAGTGCCCGAGCTATAGCCGTTTGACTATCACAGTGTACACCTACTGCTGGCACTGGTTTGTCCCACATCGGGATATCTTCCAATAAATTCCAAAGCCACTCGGCTTCCTCTGCTGCTTTTTCTAAAGCAATGAACTCAGACTCTATAGTGGATCTGGCCAATAGTGTTTGTTTGGAAGATTTCCATGATACTGCTGCACCACCAAGTGTAAACACATATCCACTTGTAGATTTTGAGTTTCTGGAATCTGATATCCAGTTTGCATCACTGTATCCTTCCAGAACTGCTGGGTATTTACCATAGTACAGCCCATAACTTTGAGTATAACGCAAGTAATTTAATACTCTAGTTATCCTTTTTCAGTGTTTGTGTCCTGGATTACTTGTGTAGCGACTCAGTACATTGACTGAGTGCGCCAAGTCAGGTCTTGTGCAATTTGTCAAGTACATGAGACTTCCAATCACACGTGCATACTCCAATTGTGACACTGCATCCCCCGAGTTCTTGGTCAAGTGGAGATGAGGATCCACGGGACTCTTTGCAGTCCCGCTTGAATAGTTCTTGAATCGTTCAAGTACTGTTTTAGCATAATGAGCTTGAGACAGGATAATTCCTTCAAAATGTCTAGTGATTTTGATCCCTAGTATGACATTTGCTGGTCCCAAGTCTTTCATGTCAAACTTCCCACTAAGCATGTTCTTAGTTCGGTTGATCATGTCTTTATTGCTTCCAATAATGAGCATGTCATCTACGTACAGGCACAGCAAAATGTAACCATTTGGCGTGTCTTTGAAGTAGATACATTTGTCACATTCATTGATGCTGAAGCCATTTGACATCATGACATTGTCAAATTTTTCATGCCACTGCTTTGGAGCTTGTTTGAGTCCATATAGAGACTTGACAAGTCTACACACCTTGTGTTCTTGTCCAAGAAAAACATAACCCTCGGGTTGTTTCATATATATCTCCTCTTCTAATTCTCCATTTAGAAAGGCAGTTTTCACATCCATTTGATGGATTTCGAGGTTTCGTAATGCAGCTATTGCTATTAGCATTCTTATTGAGGTTATTCTCGTAACTGGAGAATAAGTGTCAAAAAAATCCAAGCCCTCTTTTTGCCGGAATCCTTGCACCACAAGCCTTGCCTTGTGCTTATCTACTGAGCCATCGGCTTTCAATTTGGTTTTGAAAATCCATTTGCACCCAAGTGCTTTACACCCTTGTGGCAAATCAACTAACTCCCATGTATGATTTTGCATAATGGAGTCGATTTCGCTTTTAACTGCTTCCTTCCATGAAGGTGCATCAGGTGTAGACATAGCTTCTTTGAAAGTTCTAGGCTCATTCTCCAAAAGGAAGGCCGTGATGAACTCATGCCCATAGGTTTTCTCCTTTCGAGCTCTTTTGCTCCGTCTAGGTTCAATTTATGTGTCCTTTCGAGCTTTTTTGCTTTGTCTAGGTTCATCTTCTGTTTCATTTACAGAAGTGCCTGCTTCACTTTGTTCACGAGTTCGTTTCGGATGTTCTTTATCCTTGCACGGAAACACATTTTCAAAGAAGGACGCATTCCTTGATTCCATTATTGTATTTACATGTATATCTGGTATATCAGATTTATGTACCAGAAACCGATAAGCACTACTGTTATGTGCATATCCTATGAAAATACAATCAACGGTTTTAGGTCCAATTGTGACCTTCTTAGGAGGTGGCACTGCCACTTTTGCTAGGCACCCCCACACTTTGAGGTATTTGTACGAAGGTACGTTACCTTTCCAAAGTTCGTATGGCGTCTTGCCAGTAACTTTATGTGGTATCTTGTTGAGGATATAATTGGTGGTAAGCAGCGCTTCTCCCCACATGTTCTGGGGTAACCCAGATTCCTGCAACATTGCATTCATCATCTCTTTCAGAGTTTGGTTCTTTCGTTCCGCAACTCCGTTAGATTCTGGTGAGTAGGGAGCAGTTGTTTGATGAATAATCCCGTGTTATCTACAGAACGCGTTGAAAGGTTCATCATACTCGCCTCCTCTATCACTTCGGATTATTTTTATGGTTTTACTAAGTTGGTTTTCAACTTCCAACTTTTATTCCTTAAACTTTTCCAAGGCCTCATCCTTGCTTCTTAGCAAGTATACATAACAGTATTTTGTGCAATCATCTATAAAGGTTACGAAATACTTTTTACCGCCTCTAGTTTGCACACATATTTTAAATCACACAAATCTGTGTGTATTAAACCTAGAGGTTCGGTTGTTCTCTCGACGTGTGGGGATGGCATTTTTGTGAGTTTGGCCTGTACGCATACTTCACATTTGTCTTTACTTGATTTGCATTTCGGAATCAGGTTCATGTTCATTAGTCTTTGAATATACTTGTTATTCACATGCCCTAATCGTTCATGCCAAATATTAAAAGACTCAACAACATAAGCAATAGGATTAGTCTTATTCATTGAAACATCAGTTACAATAGTTTTTGGGATGACTGTCATTACATTCATTTTGACCAGTCCATCCTTTACATATCCTTTGCCCAAAAATACCCCATTCTTTGAGAGAACCAGCTTGTCAGACACGAAATTCATTGCGAATCCGTTCTTGCTTAGCAGAGTGTCGGAGATCAGATTCTTCCTTATGTCTGGCACATGCATGACATTGGTGAGAGTAAGCTCCTTTCCTGAAGTCAGCTTCAACACCACTTTCCCGTAACCTTCCACCTTGGATGTGGACGAGTTCCCCATAAACAGATGCTCGTCGCTCTTGCTCTGCTGATAGGTGGTGAAGCATCCCTTGTCAGAGCAGATATGTCTGGTAGCACCTGTATCGTACCACCATTCCCTTGGGTTGCTTCCAACCATGTTGACTTCAGACACTACAGCACACAGATCGGAATCCGAGAGCCTGCCTTCAGTCATGTTGGCTTGGGATTTCCCCTTGTCCTTGCGTGGATCAGCCTTGCTACGACACTCGTCAGCCTTGTGACCCATTTTGCCACACTTGTGGCACTTCCCACTAAACTTCTTAGCTGGTTGCTTCTTAAAGTTGTTGGAGCTTTGGGGTTGGAACTTTCGTTTCTTCCCTTTGTCCTTGTCCTTGTGTTCAGCCAGATTAGCCTTTTGTTCAACAGGCTGAACCTCATCTGCTTTGCGGTTGGTTGACTCAATCCGCAGTCTGACTATCAAGTCTTCCACAGTCATCGCCTTTCGCTTGTGCTTCAGGTATCTCTTGAACTCCTTCCAGCCTGGAGGGAGTTTCTCAATGAAAGCAGCCACTTGGAACGTCTCACAGATAGACATCCCTTCAGCAATGATCTCATGGGTAAGGAGCTGCAACTCTTCGACCTGTTTCATGATGGGCTTAGTGTCCACCATCTTGAAGTCCATAAACTTCGCCACTGCGAATTTCTTCGAGCCTGTATCCTCAGACTTGTATTTCTTCTCCAAAGCAGTCTAGAGCTCCTTGGAGGTCTTGATCTTGCTGTACACATTGTACAGTGGATCTATCAGGCGGCTTTGAACCCAACCTTTGCAGAGAAAGTCTGCGTGAGTCCAGGCCTCCACGCTGGCTAGGAGGTATGCATCTGTATTGTGAGGCGACAGCACAGGCTTGTCCTCATTCAGATACTTCTCAAGCTTTAACGTGGTCAGGAAGAAGAACATCTTCTGCTGCCATGTCTTGAAGCCAGTTCCATCGAACTTTTCTGGCATCAAACCAGCGTTCACAGCGCCAGGCATATGGACTGTCGGTTGGACAGTCTGAAAAGCAGCTGGGTGGACAATCTGACGAACCTAAGAAGTTCCGACCACTGCGGCTTGCAGATTAGCCGCTGGCAGGTTTGCATCTTACAGATTCACTGCTTGCACATTCCCCACTGGCAAATTCACCGCTGGCAGACCACTCCCAAACTAAATTTGGGGCGTCGACTCAGACGTGTTTTCGTTTCCAGCTCTAGTAACATCAGTGACAGATTTCTCAATGTTATCACCCATGATATCAGAATCTGTTCACAAAAATACAACCCAGAAATCAGTACGGAAATTTACGAATGCAACTTAAATCCGAATTAAATTGCAGATTCAGAATAATTTTCAGAAACGAATTCGAATGGCCAAATTAGGTTCGAACTTAATTCGAACGAAATTCCAAATGCGAATTTTCCCTGCAAAATAAGGTTAGAAATCGCAAATACAGAAATTAATTAATTCGAAATATTTTCTGAAAGAATTCCTGCAGAGAAAGTTAGAATCTGCAGAAATAGGTCGAAACAGAATTTTCGGAAAAAAAAATTCCTGACGCGAAACGTTAGTGAATACGCAGATATACAGATTCAGAAAAGAAATTTCAGAATGAATTTTCTGTGCAGAATCGAAAAAATTCCTATGCAGAATCGGAAGCAGTAAAACTGCACAGAAAATTCGGAAATAAAATCTGCTATTGTTCCTGCGAGAAACAAGTTAGTACGCGCAGATACAGATACAAAATAATTCGGAAATAAATTTCCTGTACAGAATTAAAGTACAGAACCGAAGACAATCTGCACAGAAATTCGACTTGAAACCGGAAGAATTTCCGGGAAAAAAAAATTAATCCCTGCAACAGATCGTTAGAAAAGAAAACTTGTCTGCGCTCAGAAACACAATTCCGTTAGTGCGATAAGCAGTTTAAGCGAAATTCAGAATTAAGACTGTAGGAACGCAATATTGGAATATAAACTGCAAGTATAAATCGCACAATAATTAAACGAAATTATACCGAACTAAGAACGATGTAGAGTCGAGAATAAAATCTCTCTCCTTAATTCTGAAAACGCCCCGTATTGCGACAGTTTGATGGCGTTCCGAATCCCAGGATACAACTCCAAGACGACTTCTGATTTGCGCAACCAAAGAATCCAGAAGGCTACGAACCGCTCTGTGTAGTACTCTCAGACTCGATTTTTTCGGAAAACAAAGAAGAGGGAGGAAGATTGTTTTTGTGTGTCTTCGAATGAGAGGCTGATTACTCTTTTTAAAGAGCTTCGGAAGTATGAAGAGGAGGATTTGAACGTTACAGAAACGTTATGAAATAGGAGGAGGAAGTTACGAAATAGATTCGGACGTTATAGATCCTTCGACATTAATGGAGGAAGATTAGGTCTGCAGCCCGAAATCTCTCCATGTACCAGATCAAAGCCCACTAATGGGCTTCCGGATTGGCCCAAAAAGATAGGTGGCTTGCAAGCCCAAGCCCAAGCCCTAGCCCGAGCCCGAGCCCGAGCTCGAGCACGGCACGGCCCGACCCGACTCGACTTGGCGCGCGTGTGGTGTTGGGCTAGCTCCTCTCCCCATTGAAAATGGGTAATGACCCAAGGACACAACCTTGAGTCCATTTCTCCATTATATATGGTGGTATTTCTACCTCCAAACTTCCAATGTGGGACAAGAAATTTGTCCCCACATATTCCCAAGTTTTGCACTTCATGCAAGCTACTTTGGGCCTTCATTTCTCATTCAAACGGAAATATTTTTTGTCGTATGAGTACACTACGAGAATGTGCTCGCGTAGAGAAAGCCAATGCTTCCACTTTCCGGTGTTAACAATGGCCGGAGCCCACTGGAATTGTGCCCGGAAAAGTGTTCGGCGCCACATTCAAAAAATGAGTTCCAACACCCACAACATGGCGAAGTTGTGGAAACAATTCTAGAATCCATACCTGTCATCAAGGAAATATAAACAATTAATAGAACAATAAAGATAACAAGACAAAAACCACATAAACATAACAAAAATCTATACCTGGAAAGCAAGAGGGAACCCATACAAATTGTAACCAATCCTCTCATCAAACTTTGCTATGCTTTTTTGTTCACGAACTGTCCTATTCACCTTCATAAGGTACACTAGAGTCAACGAATATGCTGCCCTACCCCAAGGATATATAGAAAGCAGCTCCATATCAGTTGACAGCTTAAAGTACTCATCTCTAACAGTAGTATTACGTTGAGGCAACAAAACAATCTCAACAACAAGCAAATGTGCAAGCTTCATCTTCTTCTCACGATCAACCTTAATAGCAAGACTAGCAGTGAGATCATTTATTGAACATGGAGTTGACCCAAGGTACTCCTCCATGTCAACATCAGGCACCTCATAATCTGACATGTCACCGCAATTCAAACCAGTGAATGCAGCAAACTCATCAATCGAGAAGCGGCATATGTTACCATCAACGTTAAACCATATATCATGCCTCTTCTCAGTTTCCACCTCATGAAGAAGGAAGTAATGCACTAATTGAGCACAAAACTTCATACCATCTCCCCATGTAATAATAGGGCCGAGAGGGCCTTCGCAGAGACGCATATAATCATTGGCACGAAGAATTTCCTCAACAAGTTTCATGACCTCCATCCGCGTGTAATAGTTACACTTGCATGGAGCATGTAGCTCTTTTGCAACAATAAACTTACAACTGCTTGCATCCATGGCCTATCAACATATAAAAAGAAAATAAAGGTTGTCATCACACAAACTAGTGTGTAATCACACATGAATAAAACTGTCACCACACTAATACTAATGTCATCACATATATTAATGAGTAGTCAAACCTCATAAATATTGTCATCAAATTAACAAGCAAACAATAACATAAATACTGTCACTAAAAATGTCATTACATAGATATTGTCATCAATATTAACAAGTAAACAAGAACATAAACAATTGCAAAACACTATCACACACTTGCAAAACACAGTCATCACATTATTACTATTGCAAATCACACATACCAATGTCACACATAACCAATTACAAAACAATGTCACCATTTTACTGCTACTGTCATCACCCAAACTAGTGTGTAATCACACTTAAATAAAACTTTCACCACACTACTACTATTGTCATCATATATATAAATGACTAGTCAAACCTAATAAACATTGTCATCAAATTACCAAAATGAAAAACACTGTCAGCACAAATGTGTAATCAAAACATGTAAAGCACTGTCATCAGACGACTAGTATTGTAATGACACATGCAAGTAACAATCTCACCACAGTATTACTGTCACCCATACATACCATAAACACATTATTTGGTGATAGTTGTATACTGTCACAAATAACTTCATTGTCACCATTTTTTGATATTGTCATCACCCAAACTAGTGTATAATCACACTTGAAAAACTGTCACCACACTACTACTGTCATCACACATATTAATGACTAGTCAAACCTCATAGACATTGTCATCAAGTAACCAAAAATGAAAAACACTGTCAGCACACATGTGTAATCAAAACATGTAAAGCACTGTCATCAGATGACTAGTATTGTAATGACAGATGCAAGTAACAATCTCACCACAGTATTACTGTCACCAATACATACCATAAACCAATTATTTGGTGATAGTTGTATACTATCACAAATAACTTCACTGTCACCATTTTTTGCTACTGTCATCACCCAAACTAGTGTATAATCACACTTGAAAAACTGTCACCACACTACTACTATCATCACACATATTAATGACTAGTCAAACCTCATAAACATTGTCATCAAATAACCAAAAATGAAAAACATTGTCAGCACATGTGTAATAAAAACATGTAAAGCATTGTCATCACACGAATAGTACTGTAATGACACATGCAAGTAACAATATAACCACACTATTACTACTGTCACCAATAAATCTCATAAAAACAACATTTGATGACAATTGAATATTGTCACAAATAACTACTTGATGAAAATAAAGTAAAACGAAAAACTTACGAGCAAAATCACAACATATACAGCAACAATCAGGAAAATAACAACATCAACAACAACATATACAAACAATTAAGAACGAAATGAGCAAACGAACATCTAAAACAACAAACCCTAGAAAGTACCAAAAATCGGGAAAAAAGAAGCAGATAAAGACTTACGAATCAGTAGATTGACAATGAAGGACGAAAGATGCCGGAAACGAACAACTAAACCGACGACGAAGAGAGAGAGACGACGAAGAACGAAGACGATCGAACGGTTTTTGGAGAGAGAGAGAGATAGAGAAAGCGAAATTGGCAATTACTACGCGAGAGGAAAAGTGAGGACTGAGGAGGGAGAAAATCTAAATGAGGGAGTTTATAAGGGGGTACTTTGTAAAGAAACTAATAAGGGGGGTAGTAATCCATTATTAACTAAAAAATGGGGCAATGGGCCTCGTTGACTATTATAACCCACGATCCATAAGCTATATAAACTTTACGGTCTATTGGCCGAAACGTGACCATTGCATATCTATCCAGTCTGGGCCTTGTGAACAGACCTAAAATTATTCGTTGAAGGCTCTTTGATTTTGATTTTTGCATGTTTGACGAATGAGCAATTTGTTTAAAATTATAGCACAAGGGTTCTTGAGGTATTTGGCTCATTGCGTGTTTGACGGTTGAATACGTCTAGAAGGCTACTAGTTGAAAACTCATTTTCTATTCTATCCCTTTTAGGTTGGATCACTTTAATCAATATATATTTAAAAGTAGCTTCATTGGGACAATGCATGCTAACTTTTAGATAGAAAATCAATCAATCTATATCTAATAAAAAGGGCCTAATTTTTTGCATGAAAGAGCAACTACTGAATTAAACAATAAAACAACTTGAATTGGGCCTCTACTGAATTGGGCCTCAGACTAAACCCCTAGAATTATAGGATTTACCCACTGCAATTGAATTCCTGGAATTGAATTATAGGATTTACGTAACTTCTCAACCCCTCAACGGTTGTCCCTTTGAGCTCCACCTACAGGCCCTAAGATAACTCCAGAATTGAATTTCTGGAATTATAAGGTTGCCTCTTCACCTGCACGAATAAGAAACATCTGAAAAACATGCCCTTTAAATAGTCTTGGTGATAAACATCTGGACCAGTGGACCTAGAAGATGGAGTCGGCTCGGCTGGAGGATAGAGCCTGGATCTCAGGAGCTGGACTGGAAACTGGAAAGGGAGGCCGAAGACGTCGAAGACGACGAAACAGTGAAGGAGACTGGAGAGGGACTGACTTAGGGAGAAGGAGGTCGCGCCGCCGTCGTCCACCGGACCGCCGGAAGCCGCCCGCCGGCTAATTGGACGTTGGACTGGCTGGAGAATGAGGTCGCGAGTCCGAGAAGAGAGACACGACTGAGTGCTTTGAAAATTTTGGGGATATTAGGGCCGTCTATGTGTTAGGAGAATGGGAGGTGAGGTAAAAGGCTTTAGGTTTAGAAATTAAAAATAAAAATAAAAATTGGTGAACTCTTTTAAATGAGTGCTGGATGTGAATTTGTCCTTTACTTTTATGAAATTTCGTCGGTGTTGTTTGATTGTTCTGCTGTGTCTCTGAATTTGCTTTCGATTTTGAATTTTGCAGTTGTAAGATGAACGCCGACCTCAGCTACATGGAGGCCACCACCTCCACCGTTAGCCTCGTCTCTGGCGTTGCTCCTCAGAAGACGTAAGCGATTCAATTGGAACTTTTTCGCTCTCTTTTTTATTATTTGTTTTGCTTGTGGTGTTATTATGGAATTGAAATCTGACCGGGATTTTGAATTGGATGTGGAAACAGTTACTTCGATGGAGCAGAGATGGGAGTGGCTGCGGAGAACGGAGGATGCAGCTGCGGATCTGACTGCAAGTGCGACCCCTGCAGCTGCAAATGAATGATCCTGTAGCAACTTCAAAGAGAAGCAGTGAAAAAACAGGGACATGAATTATGAATTCATGATCTCTCTATTGGCAGAATAAATTAGTAATTGCGTTGCGTTTGCTATTATAAAATTGTAAAACCTATATTTGTGGCTTCTCTGGTGTGCGTGCTTTTTTTACTCCTTTTAAAACAGGGACATGAATTGCCTTGTACTAAGCGTAAGGACTCTTCTTCTTCTTCTTCTTCTTCTCCTGCGTCTTCTTAATTTTAGTATTATTTTTCCATTTGTCGATTGCTTAGCGGTATTTTCTGAAATTGATATTCGATTGGGAAAATTTCTCAATCTCATATTTTCGTTTGTCCGTATGTGTGTGTGGCGTTTTCCAGTTCGATTGGCTTTTGTGTTTTCAATTTTAGTCTTTGGTGTGTTGTTTGAGCTTCCGCTGTGTCGTTGAGGTTAGGGTTCATAAATTCATGGATTTAGTTTCTTCTTTAATTCACACTGCAATCTGGTTTAGCCATGGTAAAACAATGGCTTTTGCATTTTTAGACACAAATCCTCCTTGTATAGGAAATATAATTGTATAATAACTTGTTGCTTAGTTTAGATGGATTGTGGATTTGTGGGAGAGAAGCAAATTGATCTTACCCGTTTACCAATTTTATGATGCACTAACCAAGCTTTTTATTTTGGTAATTTTGGACGGATAGCATTATTAGCTCAAAGAAAGCTGTTTTTAATAGGAAGCATTTGGGTTTCCATTTTTGGAGCTTACATGGGCCGACTCTTTAGCTGAGAAGTTGGACCTGCAATATGGGTTGCACATGCATTTGGCCCAATAAAGACCTCAAATGGATTTTGAGAAATCCGGGCAAATGCCACTTGGCCATGAGATTAATTTTGCACTTGCACTTCACATTTTAAGCCTACAAACAGGCCATTGCTTAAGCAATTCACCTGTATACAAATTTCATTATTTTTTTCTTCTTCTAATCAACATTGTGATACCTCAATTAACCAGTCTTCCCCATTCACTTTTTTGGTACATTATACATCTTGTCAATGGTCATATTTTCTTTATGCCTCTTGAATTCTGGAAATATGTGTGTGCAGATGATCACTTTGTTGCTCAACCTCAGAAATGGAAAGGAAATGTGTCACCAAAGGATGATATGGTTTCTTAGTTAGCTAAGCCTGCTGTTTCACCAGATGTTAGAACTTCTTTTATTATACCCATTTCAAAAGGTGATGATGGTGGCATAAAGAAGGCACCCACTATAACAAGAGGTGATCATAGCTCAGAGAATCCAATGTATGGGTTTTCCAACAGGATGTTTAGCTATGAAGAGTTAGCTAGGGCGACCGATAACTTCTCAAGTGCTAATCTTCTTGGTCAGGGTGGGTTTGGTTATGTCCACAAAGGAGTCCTCTCAGATGGAAATGATGTTGCAGTGAAGCAATTGAAATTTGGAAGTGGACAGGGCGAACGCGAGTTTCATGCGGAGGTAGATACTATCAGTCGTGTTCAACATAAGCTATGCTTTAGAAATCATCCCTTTTGCAAGGTTATTTTCCATCGGCTTTGCACTGACTACGCCTCCTAGTGTTTCAAAAGTTGGGTCAAGTCTTATAAACTGATTTGAATTTATCCAGGAGCATCTTTTATATACCGAAAGTAGTGAATTTAACTGAAAAACCATTAATATTTCGGTTATTACACCAATATGTTCTTAGAATACGTTTGGTTAACCGAAGAAATGGTAACAAGTCACCATTTTGACAAGGTTATTCGAAATTGACAGCTCTTTGATTTATCTAATTAATAGTATCGAAATACAATTAAACAAGCGTTAACGTTAGGATAACAGATACCGATATTTACTAACCTAACATAGAGTTGACTGACATCTGATTAACTAAAATGTCGTACATTGGACACCCCTAGATTACCTCTATCCTCTTTTGGCAATTTTAAGATGGGAACTTTAGATAGGTCATTTCGTTCTTTGCATAATACTCCGTAAAATATAAACGGACAAGCTAAATACACGCGAGAAATTGGCTAAATGTACGCGATATTACATGCTTAAGGTACGCGTCTGATTTTACATGCCTAAACTAAGCGTGGAGGGATATTTTTGCCATTTTCGAAAACATGTATGAAGTACACACTTAGCTTAGGCGTTTGGCCAGACGCCTAATCTAGGCGTCTGGTTATATGTGCTAGTTATTGGGCCGGCCCAATAACTAGCCTTTGTCCAGTAAAACCAGACGCCTAAGCTAGGCGTCTGTCCAAACGCCTAAGCTAGGCGTCTGATTTTCACTATGGGCTAGTTATTGGGCCAGCCCAATAACTAGCCTTTGCCCAGTAAAACCAGACGCCTAGCTTAGGCGTCTGGACAAACGTCTAAGCTAGGCGTCTGGTTTTCACTATGGGCTAGTTATTGGGCCGGCCCAATAACTAGCCTTTGCCCAGTAAAACCAGACGCCTAGCTTAGGCGTCTGGACAAACGTCTAAGCTAGGCGTGTAAGCACACGCTTAAGATGCCACATCGTCTTCTTCCTCCCGTCGCGTTCAAAACCTAAAAAAATCGAAAACGATTTCGACGAAATCTCTCCTCCATTTGCTTTGATTGTTTGAAATTAGGCATGGATTGTGATTGGGCTGGGTTGGGCGAGTTCATTGGTGGCGGAGAGAGGTCCGAAAGCGGCGACGGAGCGGTGGGCGAAATTCTGGAGCAAGGGGCGACCGGCGGCGGAGCGGTGTTGAACCTATAAATGTTTTTTATTCGAAATTGTATACTAATCTTGAATACCGTTAATTCAGAGTCGTAAGATTCTGAGGATCCATTTCCGCACAACCCATTGTTCTACACACGAGCAGTACATTAGCCCTGAGCCACATATGTGGTTTAGGCTGGCGGAGCAGAGCGGGCTTACCGGTCTACGCACACTAGGCATAGCATGCAGCATGGATGCGGCGTTGATTTCTGCATTTGTGGAGAGATGGCATCCCGAGACGAACACATTTCATATGCCCTTCGGAGAGATGACCATCACTCTTGCTGATATTCACCAGATATTACGGGTTCCCATACGTGGGAGGAGCTACACTTCAGACCTCGATGAGCCGGCAGTGAGACAGCGCATCTGTGCTGATCTGGGCGTTGCTGAGGAGGAGGTGAAGAGATGGCACACAGCTGGTGGTATTCCTTTGGGGCATTTAGAGACTAAAGTACTGGAGGAGTGGATGAGGAGTGACGAGCGTGACGAGGGCGTTATTGCTACGTACTACCTCTTTTTGCTTCTCGACTGTCCTGGTGGACAAGTCGACTAACGCCGCGAAGCAGAAGTGATTGGCGCTTTTGTTTGACCACGACGTCACATGCGACACTACATGGGGAGTTGGGATTCTAGCGTACGTCTACCGCAACTTGGGACATGCGTCTAGGCATGGAGCACAGGGCATTGCATCGTGCGGGATTCTGATCAGGGTAAGATATTAGATAGATTAGTGAAATATTAAGTTACGTTTTAATATTTTAGTCATTAATGTCCTTAGTTATTCATTTACAGTGCTGGGTTTGGGCATATTTCCCACATTTTCGGGAACAATATGTCACGAACCCTCAGGCCTTTGGAAGAGCTGTTTCTAGTGCCGCGGAGGTGCCGAACAGTAGAGACACCGGTCGTTTGATCGTCATACGCCGCATGTTGGACCGCATAAGATACGAGGAGGTAGAATAGTACACGTAATTTTTGATATCTTAGTCTTTAATTTAAAAAAGTACGTATGTATTGACTTTGCCTTTTTGACTTTACAAGTTACCTAGACCCCCTGGGTGAGGTTGGACTTCCAGGCTCCTGAGGTAGCTCCTGCCAGGTTTCGCGGTATACTACGCATTGTAGATGTTCAGGAGCCGTACCACCCGGACAGAGTCCTCAGGCAGTTTGGGATGATGCAGCCTATCCCAGTTCTGCCCATTCAGCCGACCAAGGTCATCAGGAAAGAGGAAATCAAGGGATACGAGCTGAGTTTTGCGGGTGAGCTTCTACTGGCTTGGGATGCAGACCCGAGACCCCTAATTGACCTCTAGGGATCGGTTGCGACACATGGGTGGGACATGTCTGCCGATTATTTAGATTGGTATGCGAGTGTTCTCATCCATTGGTCGATCCCGGTTCAGTCAGACGTGATCATCCGGTCGGCCCTATCCACGTCCCTCCAACCGTTGACGCAGTCGCGGTACGCTAACTTTTGTCGAATTATTTGAATGATTTATCTATAATTTTATATTTTGCAATATTTTGACAAATATTACTTGCTTTCTATACATCGCGTTCAGGTGGTTGCTGCTGATATCCGCACTTATTTGCACACACCTGAGGCGGCGACACGGACGTTCGAGCAACACGCGGCATTATGGCTGCATATGCTGACTGGGCAGCCTCCCCCCATGGCCCCACCCCCACCTCGCCAGTCCCAGATGTTTCGTGATTCTGTCACGGAACCTAGCGAAGGTAGTGGCTTGCAGCCACAGTAGTTTTTATGTTTTGGATTAGACAGGATTCATATGTACAGAGTGTTTATGTAAACGTTATCTATTTATCTTATTTGGTTTACTATGTTTGTTCATGTTTATTATGTGGTTTGATGCTTACCTATGTGTACGAGAGAGCAACATAACGTTATCGAACCATAAAAAGATGTATGAACAACTATAAGAAAATCGACACGGTATAAAACGATTAACATCGAAAAAACAAATAAGTATAAAATAGAAGGACAACGTACGGTGGTTGGGAGCTCATTAATTCTAGTCGTTCAGACTTAGAGAGCGAGTGGTTAGTGCCTGGATCAATCGAGAGTTCGATTCTCTCTGAACGTACCTGCATGGGGAATGCATGGCAGTCCCATGCATGGCCATGCATAATCACACGCTGAAGCTAAGCGTGTGCCTACACGCATAGCTTAAGCGTGTAGTCACAAGCTTAGCTTAAGCGTGTGAGGCACAAGCTTAGCTTAAGTGTAACTATATGAAATATAATGATATACTATAGTACATAAGTATAACTATATGAAATATAATGATATACTATAGTACATAAGTGTAACTATATGAAATATAATGAAATACTATAGTACATAAGTGTAACTATATGAAATATAATGAAATACTACAGTACATAAGTATAACTATATGAAATATAATGATATACTATAGTACATAAGTGTAACTATATGAAATATAATGATATACTACAGTACATAAGTGTAACTATATGAAATATAATGAAATACTACAGTACATAAGTGTAACTATATGAAATATAATGAAATACTATAGTACATAAGTGTAACTATATGAAATATAATGAAATACTACAGTACATAAGTGTAACTATATGAAATATAATGATATACTATAGTACATAAGTGTAACTATATGAAATATAATGAAATACTACAGTACATAAGTGTAACTATATGAAATATAATGATATACTATTGTACATAAGTGTAACTATATGAAATATAATGAAATACTAGAGTATATAAGTGTAACTATATGAAATATAATGAAATACTACAGTACATAAGTGTAACTATATGAAATATAATGAAATACTATAGTACATAAGTGTAACTATATGAAATATAATGAAATACTACAGTACATAAGTGTAACTATATGAAATATAATGAAATACTACAGTATATAAGTCTAAGTATATTAGATTTAATGAAATACTATAGTATATAAGTCTAAGTATACTAGATTTAATGAAATACTACAGTACATAAATGTAACTATGTACTATAGTATATCATTATACTATAGTATATAGTATATCATTAAATCTAGTATACTTAGACTTATATACTATAGTATTTCATTAAATCTAATATACTTAGACTTATATATTGTAGTATTTCATTATCCTTGTCTTAGCTAATCTAATTTTGTGTTTTAACTAGGCCCAATGTTACAAAAACAATCTAAATCCTTATGTACTATAGTATTTCATTATGTTTCATAATCTAAACCCTTATGTACTATAGTATTTCATTAAATTTCATATAGTTACACTTATGTACTGTAGTATTTCATTATATTTCATATAGTTACACTTATGTACTATAGTATATTAGATTACATAAGTGTAACATTGGGCCTAGTTAAAACACAAAGTTAGATTAGTTAAGACAAGGATAAGAAAGGTCTAAGTGTTTGTATACTAAGCGTGTATCTATTTAAACACTAACCACAAATTCGCCGCTAGGGTCCCAATCGCCTTCCGCTTCCTCGTCTTCCTCGTCTAACACAAATTTCGACTGCATCCATTTGTCGTCCTCCTCCTCTTCTTCTTCACTTTGAACCCATTCGTTTTGTTCGTCACTACTATCATCACCACTATGATACATCTTTAAAATTTAGGAGTAAACAATTTCAGTTTCTGGGACATGAAATAGACCTTCGACTATAAATAGAAAGAAATATATCTGTTAAGCACACCAACGGCTATAATATACACGCCTAAGCTAAGCGTCTGGGAATTTTCCAACGGATAAATATACACGCTTACACGCCTAAGATACGCGTGTGTTTTTGGTTCTCTCTCGTGGAATCTGTTGTCTGTCTTTTCAAAATACCAAGAATACCCCTATACGCCTAGCTTAAGCGTGTAAAACCACACGCCTATCTTAAGCGTGTAGAATAGCGTCCGTTTAGATAATTTTCTGCGTGTATTTAGCCATAGCCAATATAAACGGTAAACGAATTGAGAAACCGATGGAAAGGAGAGGAATTGCCTTAGAAAGCAAAATTGTATTTTTTTTTTAGGGGTTTTCCAATTAGGAATGTCAAGAGATGTCTTCCTACTCAGTGGAAGACTCTGGTGGCGAGAGAAGACAAGAAAGGGTGTGACGGTGTTGAGGACGATGAGGTCGGTGGTGGCGAGCGCGAAGGAGCAACATGCAATGGATGTATTGTTAGAGACTAGAGAGAAGACAATAAGAGAATGAGATTTGTTACCTCCCAAATTTGAGGTTATTTACCTTTTAAGGTGGATTGGAAAAAATGTCCCATTATGCTTAAACAAACGAGATGATTTTTTTGGCTGGTGGCGGCCCTATTATTTGGGGGTTGTCTAGAATGGATGGGCAACGATGACAAAGATGATATACTAATTAGTGACACCGTAACAAATAGGCTAGTTATCAGTAAGGGCAATTATTGATATATTCTATAAACACATTGTTTGTGAAAAAGTCGATGAACCATTATCTTTGTGCTAGTGATGAAACTTATTAAGGGCAGTTTGGTTGCCTGTTTATTGGACCGTGGAAACGAAAACGTGCTTTTCATTCTCTCCAAGGGTGTTTGGTTGTGCCACCAAACAACGTCGATCGAGCCGCCGTATGAAACTCGCGCACCAACACACACTTGTACATATGAGTCCAGATTGCACAAATTTCACCATGAAAAAAGTAATCAACCAAGAAAATCAAAGTGCGAACATGAAATTCACTTATCTATGTACCGAATTTCAAATTTGCAATTTTAGGGTTTTGACTTTCCAAAATTGGACTGTTAAATTTTGAATCCATTTGACCTAGCCAGTTGCCGGAGGTGAGGTCTCAATGGAAGAGGATGAGCGGCGGTGGTGTCGGGTGGATCTGAAATATGGGAAATAGGAATAGCCTTGGTATTGGGATTTTCTCATTTTGTTTCACTTGACTCAAATCAAACAAGTTTGGGAGGTAACTTGGTCGTCATTAATTTAAGGGAAATTTTTGTTGGTACCCATGAGTTTATGGTTATTTCTGTTGGTGTCCCATGATTAAGTTTTTTCTTGTTGATACCCCTAAGGTTTTGGTTTGTTCGCTTTGTAACTGAAATTTTTCATATCCGTATCATTTCGGTTCAAATTGATCAAATCGAAGCTCGTCATTATGTTTATTGACATCAACTTAGTAGGATTCGACTCCTAAAACAATCAAATCCATACCCGAACCATTCCGATTTGAATTCTTAAGGTCGAAACGGGTTGTTGCTTCGAAATTCAAATCGACATGGTTCGGACATGGATTTGGATATTTTAGGAGTCAAATCTTACTAATTTGAGGGCGAGGAACACAATGATAGACTTGGATTTAGTCAATTTGAACTAGAATGGTACAAACATGAAAAAGTTTGGTTACCAAGCAAACAAACCCAAACCTTAGGGGCACCAACAAGAAAAAACTTAATCGTGGGACACCAACAGGAATAACCCTAAACTCACGGATACCAACAAGAATTTCCCTTAATTTAATTAGAGGCACTTGAAAAATTCCTTCAAAAATACACTCTATTATAGTTGACACTAGTAGGCATACCCGTGCTACGCATGGGATATGTTTTGAATTTGGTTAATGAATTGTAGTGAACCTAGTGATGGATTTGTAAAATATTTTCAATATTTTTTAAAAAAATATTTATTTTAGTATGAGTTTATTTTGATTTGAAATTGTAATTTATGTATGCATATTTGTACCATGTAATCAACAATGTGCACTTATATTTTGATTTTATCATGCGAATATGTAATTTGGTACTATGTTTCGTTCATTCCATTGGCGATTGGTTAAATTATTAATATACGTAATGCTTTATTTGTTTGTCCTTGTTTACAACATTGCATGAGAATAAGTTTTTATAACAATTTATCATGTGCGTTCTTTTACATTTATATATTTTGTATATTCAAATATTGTATACTACATAATTATCACATAATTTTCTTTTAGAACACTAATAGTTGTAAGGAATTATGGAGAAGCAATGATTAACCAACTTAACAAACTTAATTAGTAATTTTTGCCATCCCTTAACAATTTAAAGTTTAAAAAACGTGATTTTGGTTCTATTTTTCTTACTCGCCTTTAAGGTACAATATTCCAAGTTTTATAATTGTTATTAATAGTATTATATATTTATTATGTCTTAAATTTTCTAAATATAAATATTGGTTACTATTTTATTCTATGAAATAATATATATCTTTTATGATTACATCATCTTTTATTAGAACTAAACAAAAATATGTTATGATATTATATATCGACACTACATTATTATTTTGTTAAAATTATTTCAGTGTTTTTTTGTCAAAAAAATTATTTCAGTGTTAGTACTTAGTAGTAAGCGCTTAAATTTATAGTTTCATTCCTGGAGACAAACGTTTTATAACTAAGCATGAATAACTTTCACATTCGGTTATGTATAATAATATTGCACAACTACTATACATACTCTATTATCGAATCTATTCATTATTTATACTCCTTAGTCCTTACACATGATTTTATTTCATTACACTTTTCACATTGAGGATTATATTTTATAAGATATAATATAAGGTATCATTAATTATAATTATGTTAGGAGAGCGGGTTGTATAACTTTTTTTTTATCTTTTAATCATATTGGCAAATTTTCAAACGTTTTATCTTTTTGATGGTTAAATTAAGTTATACGGTTGTTAATCGACTGAATCTCATCGTAATTTGGGGGCAAATCCAAAAAGGGTGAGGTTTTTGGTTGGAAGATGGACGATAGTTCCAGTACTCACCTCGTTTTAGTTGTTGTAAGTCTCAAGTAACTCAACATGTAACTTTTCTGAAGTCATTTCTTAACTCTGTTGTGAATTGAACATCTATGGTATAACTTTTTACCCTAATTTTTATCTAACTTATCAATTTTTTCATCTATAACTAAATATCATTGGTTGTTCGTGGTGATTTTGTTATATCCATTTATTAAGCATTCAAAGTAGATATGAATTGAAAGTTAAATTCATCACTCGTAAGTCTTGTAATATGCAAACCATATTCTTGAACAGATAGCTAAAAATTTCCATAATGGAGTAGCTATTTTAGAATGACTTATTAAAAAATCAATTTATTTCCAATTATGTATTTAATAGAAGATTAATGATTTTCCTAACATGGGTGATTCTTAGTTACTAAAAAAACATGGGATGGTACTCTGTAAACTTGGTATTTTAGAAGCGTTTTTTTTTTCATTTTCTTGTTTTTTTTTAGAACTTGCCCTTTAATGGGTAATTTTCTACGGTTTACCCTATAATTACACAGTGAAAGCGATTTTGATACTATGTTATCATTTCAATAGTTTTTTGTTAACTGGAGTTTATCATTCCTCTATTATTGGTTGGATTCACTGTGATTTTTTGTCAACCGTTAGAGTTGATTGCCAATTATCATGTCTTGGTCATAGTGAGAACTGGACTTGCATTTGGCTGCTAGTATTGAAAACTTATAATATGCAAACCATATTATTGAAGTGATACTGGTTGAAATATTCCTACATTGAGAATTTATAATTTTGTTTGTATGAAATTGAAATTGGATGAAATATCAAACTTAAATGCCTCATGGACATCTTCACTATTAATTAACAATGCACTCTTTATACTTCAAAATAATCTTAGAGTACTATATAATTTAGTATACAAATTCTTGGACAATAATGTAATTTTTTCATTACCTTTGTACTTATATTTTTGTGTGAAAGTCAAACGCATAGCCTAAAAAGTCAAATATAAAAACACCAAACACCGGAAATTCTATAAGATTTTGTCACCAGAACTATATATCCCGAAGTTTAAGGTATTAACCATATAGTCTATTTTACTAAGATTAATATTTTTTGTATTTCCTCATCTAATAACCAAGAATATAAAAATAGGCTAAAATAAGATGTAATTAACCAAAATGGTGAAAGTCTTTACCATATTAAGTGAGGTGACAACACTAAACATGCAATTCTTATAAATTTACATATTTTTAAATGTTTGGTGTTTGGAGGCCTCAAATTATGGAATTATCCCATATATATTTGCACGTATGAATATAAGAAGAAAATAATAAAAACTAAGTCGTACAAATTTGAATGCCATTCCCAAACAAATTAAATAGAGCATTAGTGTCCGGAACAGAGACACACAAAAAACTATGTATCTTATATGTCTGAAATTTGGAGAATAACATTGAAATCTAAAATTTATTTATATAGTCTATCGGCCTGCTTTGTTTCTAGATGTTCTGTGTAAGTTAATAAATGAAATATTTTCATTTTATTATTAAACATATACAAATCAATATTAAAATAAGAAATACTGAAAATTAAAATTATTGATGTACCATATAATCTGCTAGAAGGAGATATGTGGACTTGTATGTCCCAAGCCAATCGAGAACATCTCATTTGCGAAAAATCATGACTTTAATCTCAGAGCTTATATCTTCAAGCAATTAGTTAAGTGTAATACATCTTCTTTTCCCTGTTGTACTTCCAGCCATGATTTCAATGATTGTACAGGGAGAAGTGAGGAAGATAAGAGAGATCAATTGTAGTAGTAGCACACCAAGTGAATAGATGGGAAGAGCCAATGAGTTAGAGAAAACCGTTTGTGCATTTTTTTTAGCCTAATTGATTGCCTTATTTTCAACATGCAGTCGTTTGAGTGTTATTTATATAGGGATTATCTTTTGAGTTAAGAGAGACAATTGTGTAAATATTATGCGTTTTCTCTAGCCATGGTCATTTAAATATGTTCAATCTCACAATTAAAACAATTGTAGTCTGTTTTCTTTTATTTTCTTTATTGTTTTGATGAATGTGAGTTTCAGGATGGATTATGGAGGTGGACACTTATTGCCAAGTCTGTATTTTGAAACAGTCGGTTGCTCGTGTTTTATTTTTGTTTACTGTTGATTGTCCTGAATGTAAGTTTACCCAGAATTACGCATATGGGCATTAACTGCCATGGTTGTATCCTATATTTAGGAAATGGAAGAGTCTTTATTTTTAAACTGTCGTTTGAGTATGTGTTAATTTTTTTTGTATGTTTTGAATGTGAGTTTTAGAGGATTGTCATTTATTGTCTATACTTTTTTTTATCTTATACGGAGTATATAGATTAAGATGAGATGAAAGTAAAAAAATAGGGAAAAAGTATATTAATTAGATGTAGGGCATTAATGGACAAAAGTCTATTCTATATATTTATAGATAGATAAATATAAAGATTTGAGTTTCTAATTAATATAAATAGAAAAATAACGAAAGATAAAATAGTAAAACAAAGTTGTTAAGAAGGGGAATTGAACCCTAGACCTCTTGTATTATGAGAGTGTCTTTAATCATTGAGCTATATTAGAAGATGTAATTTGTAATGAAAGATCAACAAAAAAATAAGAGATGATTTCTCATATTTATTGGACATTAATTACACCATTAGTCTACTTTATATATGTATAGATTACTACGTTACTATCTTCCTTTGATGTTATACAAGTTCATCATCAAATGTAATGATTTAGGATTGTCTTTCTAATTTAAAGAAGACCTATTATTTACCCTTTATGGGAAAAAAAAAAAGTTTGGGAGGTAAGGTTTTTTATTTTTTTCCCTTTTTTTTCAATTCGTTTAAGTTTCTAATCCACTCTCCCAAACCTAATGGCCCTAAAAGTTGAATGTTATGAAATAAGAAATTACATAGCATGTTAAACTTGCAAGATTTTGGATTAGGGGACGAAATTGCCCAAAATAAAATGTAGACTACATGGGTATATAGGGAAATTCACATCAAGGTTGGAAATGAGTGGGAAAAAGGGATACAACTTCTTCTCCAAGAATTCCAACGGTCGAGCAGATTTGTTGATTATCCGGATTTTGCCTCCTGATTTTCCGCGCACTCGTCTAATTTTCTCCATCTTTATTTGTTTTATTTTCGCTCTACCCAGATTACAAAGTAAAAAAGAAATCTCAGAATTAAGCTGCTTCTTCTTCTTCCCTCCATTGCTTCTCTCCCAACCGTCATCGGGAGAGAGAAGCGCGATCGATCGAGAGATTATCCTTCCTTAATATCGAATCCATCGGATTCCGCTAATCGATTTCTCTGTGCGATCTCCGGAGAGCAGAGCAGCAAATCGCCATCTCAAACAGTTGCGCGCTAGAGATTCAGACGATCAAGAAGCTTTGATTTGCGCAGAGGTTAGTTTTTCGCTCTTAAAGCCTCCTCCAATGTGATTCCGATTAGCTAGGGTTTCTTCTTTTCTTTTCTCTTTCTGGTAAATGATTCTCTTTATTTTTCCGCATTTCCACTCGGCAATCGCGCTTCTACTTGTTAGAGGTCTATCATCGAATCCAACGCGCAAGAAATCACTTTCCAATTTCTTCGTCTCCTACAGCACTGCAAAATTGAGAAAATAAGCTAAATACGATCCAACCTCTGAAAGGCTTGAGTTGTTTTGCAGATCTTACTACACACGCGTCTGAAAATGTCGTGGTTCAGGAAATCCAACAAAGCCAGTCCGGTAGAGTCCCAAGCAGAGCCCGTACAGACTCCAGCCGTCAACAATCAGGCGGAGCTGGAGAACAAGTCGACGCAAGAACTCGAGCATTACGCGGTCAACAAGGCGGAGGAGACCACCAGTACCGTCAACAACTGCCTCAGGATCGCCGAAGATATCAAGGGAGACGCTACCAGGACGCTTGAGACTCTGCACCAGCAGGGCGAGCAGATCCACAGGACTCATGAGACGGCTGTCACCATTGACCAGGATCTTAGCAAGGTACATATATATATATATATATATATAAGCTCGTAATTAAGATAATATGATATCATCTTGAATGTTATATACTAGTATATCACGAATCAAAGAGTTTAGGTGAAATTTCGAAACTGCACAACAATATAACCTGTTCATGCCAAACAGATTAGTGTTTTCTGTTTGGAGTAAAATGTTCTCACTTATGCTGAGATAGTTATCTGTATTTTCTAACTAGTTCTGTGGTTATAATTCGAATTTAGGGATTTAAGATTTTGAATTCCATGAAGAAATCAAGTTGTGGTATACTGTTTGTGACGATCTTTCAAATATTTGAGAAAGAAATGATCATCTTCGTACCACCTAATAGCTTACTAGACAAACAGAATAGTGTTTTCTGGTCCAAGTCAACTGAAAAAACTCCTACTCTAGGATGATTTTCTGTAACTAATCCTATAATTTAAATGAAACCATTGTTGGATTTTATAGTTTTGAGTTTGTAATTTTAGGGTGAGAAGCTCTTGGGAAGTCTTGGAGGCATGTTCTCCAGGACCTGGAAGCCAAAGAAGACCCGAGAGATCAAAGGGCCACAGATCACACCTGGTCTGATTCCCTTATTTTCTTCTTTAGCATTACCTTCACACACACACACACACATATATATATATATATATATATATCATGATTAAAAGAGTGAGCCTTTGAGTTTGTTAATTTACAGAGGCATCATCTAAAGCTGCGACGAAGGAGCAAAAGAAGAAGCTGGGCACAGCTGCTGAGTCCAAGGAGAAAAAGGGCAGCAAAGCAGGAGCTCAAGCAGAGGCCGCAAACTGCTATGACAAAATTGAGGTCTGGACCTTTTTTCACTCAGGGAAACGCTCCATTATTCATGTGTCAATATTGGTATTGTAATGTAGTACCGTGTAATTCCACTTGTGACCAGATGGAGAAGGCTAAGCAAGACGATGCTCTTGATGATCTGAGTAATATCTTGGGTGATCTCAAGGGTATGGCAGTTGACATGGGATCTGAACTCGAGAGGTCAGTGTCTATGATAATGACCTAGCTTCTTCATGTTAAGCTGTAATTCCGGCCTTCAGTTGACGCCTTTATAATGCAGGCAAAACAAGGCTCTCGATCATCTTGGTGATGATGTGGATGAGTTGAACTCTAGAGTGAAGGGCGCTAATGAGCGTGCTCGTAAACTGGTGAATAAGTGAAGCAACTCTCAGCTACAATATTATGTCACCCTGTGACTGAGAGGCTTGCACTTGGATAAGTCCATTTCTTTTGCTATCTTTTTACCGGTCTTTTATCTTGTATTACGAGTTCATTGTAAATTGTTAACAGATTTGTAAAGTGTTGTCAGAGTCTAGTTGAATAGACAGAATTCAACATTCTTGTGTACATAATGCAATAAGTGTTTGTTGTCACCTACACTTTAACTCAAAAGTTTATTCAAGTATTGGAGTCAACTATCAATATACTAATTGGATTGAAACTATACCGAGAATTAGACTTCAATGAATCAGATTGAACGCTCAAAAGTTATGTTTCTCCGTATTCGCCTTTTTAGGGGGGAAATATGCTAAAAAAATCAGATGACCAATTAAATGAGCCTGTTTGGTAAAAATGGAGGTATGGGGTTGGGGGTATGGAGTTGAGATTTGATACTTAGTATTAGGTGTTTGGTTAGCTACTGGGAATCAAAGGGGAAAATGAGCTTCAACCTAAAATCTTAAATGAGACTCATTCCCCCCAGGCCCCAAATATGATAAGTATGAGAACCCTATATTTTGGAAGTTTGAGGAATCCGGTAGGAGCTCAAAAAAACTCATTAATAAACGTAGGGTATCGGGTTTCATTCATTCCTCAAATTATCGAGGTATATTTTATCATTTTATTACGTCTAGTTATGGATTTTATTGAAATAGCTAAAGTAAGGTGATTAAACAATCCTAATTAAATAAATTAGCTTATTGACTTCCTAGTCTTTAAAAACCCTTAAATTTTAAATCATAAATCATAAACCCTAAATTCTAATCCCTAAATGAAGCGACTTTTATTTGGATCGAAGGCAGCTAACAAATGTAATAGAAAGCATGCACAGATCAGCAAAACGAAAGCAAGCAAGAACACGAGAATTTTACGAGGTTCGGACAAGCCTACTCCTCGGGACCTCAAGATGATGGTCCAATCCACTAAGTAACAAAGATACAAAAGGGCAATCGAGTTCTTAAACTTAAGCTAAGCACAAAGACACAACAGAGAACAACTGAAAAAAGGACACTCCCTCTTTCTGCAACCCTAAGCTCAAGCTCGGCTTGAAGGCTGCCAGTACGTTCTCCGATAAGGTCGCTCCGAGATCCTTCACTCAAGCCTCCATCGGAATCGCCATGGAAGATCAGATAGGGTGAAACCCTAGCAGAGCTTTTGGAGAAGAAGATGGAGAGCGGCGGAACAGTGAAAGTCTGAATCTCCTTTAGGGTTCCTTAGCTGCATATATACTCCAGAGCTCCATAAGTGAAACGCAGCATCCAAGGCCAAATCACTCAGGAAGTACAGAAGTGCAACGGTAAGACTTACAAAAGGAGATTTGGGCCACACAGAAGCTGGCAAGGATGAGCCCAACAAGGAAAGCCCAAGTAATAGAATACAAGTCCATAAGCAGCTGTAAGTGAGGACTCGGATCAGGGCCTCAGTCAACCATCATGGGCCCATTGGCCTACACCTCTCCGAGCCACCATCCAACACAAGGGCTCAAGTTATGGCTCCATGCCAACCTGCACCAGGGACGAGGCTATTAGGAGAGGTGAGACCTAACCTGTGCTAGCTATAGTCTAAGAAAGAGAATGCAAAGCCTAAATACATATGACTTAGGGAATTACATAACTCAACAATTGCCCTCTTAATTCTCTAAGTTACAAATGAATCAGTGTCCACCTCCATCGTCGGCCATCTCGTTTCCAACTCAGAATTTCACATTCAAGGTGAAGCCCCTTCAATGTGAAGGAATTTCCTGCAGAATAAGAACTTGTCAGTAGGGACAATTTTAGTTCCAAAATCAGCAGGATTCTTACCTCCATCAATTTTCAGGACATTAATCACTTGTGTTTCAACCTTTTCTCTTATGAAATGGAAACGAACATCAATGTGTTTAGTACGCTCATGATAGACAGGGTTCTTGCACAGATTGAGAGCACTTTGGCTATCAATGTGCAAGGAAGCAACATAGTGCTTGCCCTCTATCTCCCTTAAAATTCCTTGAAGCCAGATAGCTTCCTTGCAGGCCACAGTGGCTGCCATATATTCAGCTTCAGTAGAAGACAAAGCAACAGTAGTTTGCTGTTGAGATTTCCAAGACACACAGTTTCCACACCAAGTGTACATATAGGCTGTTGTAGACTTCCTATTGTCCTTGTTACTGGCAAAATCAGAGTCTACATAGCCATATAGTTCACTTGGTGCAGTGTGCTTGGCATACACAAGACCAATATCAACAGAACCAGCCAGGTATTTCAACAAATATTTCATAGCACACCAATGTTTCTCAGCAGGTTCAGACATGAATCTGCTGAGCACACTAATAGCAAAAGCTAAATCAGGTCTAGTGCATATCATGTTGTACATAATAGAACCAACAGCAGAGTCATAAGGAATAGACTTCATTCTATTGCATTCATCTGAAGACAAGGGCAGATTAGGTCTAGTAAGATCAAGATGACCACCAAGAGGAATAGAATTAGGTTTAGAATTATCAGTTTTAAAATTTTCAAGCACCTTTTGAGTATAATCAGATTGATTTAACCACATCTTCCTATTAGGTCTATCTCTAAGAATCTTAATCCCTAAAATCTTTTTAGCATGACCAAGATCCTTCATTTCAAAGTTGTTCTTAAGTTCCCTTTTGATGCCTTGTATTTTAATCTTAGATTTACTCATAAGCAGGATGTCATCGACATAAAGCAAGACATACAAGGGTTCAGAACTTCTAACACCTTTGAAATACAAGCATGAGTCATATTTGCTCTTAGAAAAACCAAGCTTAATCATGCAAGAATCAAACTTCAGATTCCAGTTTCTAGGAGATTGTTTTAACCCATATATAGATTTCTTAAGTAAGCATGCATGATTAGGTAGTTTTTCATCAGTAAAGCCCTTTGGCTGTTTCATGTAAATGGTCTCATGTAAGTCACCATGCAAGAAAGCTGTTTTAACATCCATTTGCTCTAACTCAAAGTCATGGACAACACACATAGCAAGCAGCAATCTCATGGTTTTATACTTAACCACAGGAGCAAAAATCTCAGTATAGTCATCTCCCTCTCTCTGGGTGTAACCCTTAGCAACCAGCCTAGCCTTGTATCTAGGAGGGTCATCAGGCCCAACACCTTCTTTCAACTTATAAATCCACTTACAATCAATTAACCTAGCATTAGGAGGTTTTGGGGCTAAAATCCAAGTTTTATTAACATGCATAGAATCAATTTCATCTTTCATAGCCAGGTTCCAGTCTTTAGCATTCATGCATTTAACAACTTGATTGTAAGTTTCAGGAGTAAAGTTGTTCACAGCAGCAGCAACCACAAAGGCAAATTCAATCTCATTAGACATGTATTTTCTGTTAGGTATTCTAACCCTAGGTTCTCTGTCTCTAGTGAGTTGGTAATGAGTTAAATCATGAGGTTCAACAACAATGTCATCATTCATATCATTCACATCATCATCATTAACATAGAGATTATCATGCTCATTACCAGGTAGTGCCATATTTGGCTCATGATCAGGCAGAGAAGGACTAGAAGTATCTACCTCAGAACTCAAAGGATTAGAGTCTACCTGTTGTTGCTGCTCATTTTCTATAGGGGAAGAATCCCCATCTTGGTCAACACCCATAGAGGTGTTGTCTGAGTGAAGATCAAAGGACACTCCAATGTCAAATTCTTCACCAACATCATCATTATCATTACCAGGAGTGTAAAACTGTTTCATCCCTCCAGATGACTCAATTTCCTGTCTATCAACATTCTCAGCAGAAGCAGTTAGTGAATTTTTAAAATGAAACTCATCTTCCTTAAATATCACATTCCTACTGACAATGACTTTGTAAGCTTTGGGTTGGATGAGAAGGAGCTTATAGCCCTTCACACCCTCAGGATAACCCAACATCATACACTTTTGAGACCTTGGATTCAATTTTCCCACATTCTGGTGTGAGAAAACAGTGCATCCAAAGGGTCTTAAGTGTGAGATGTCAGGCTTTTTGCCTGTCCATAACTCTTGAGGAGTTTTGAACCCAATAGCAGAGCAAGGACTTCTGTTTATCAAGTAAGCAGCAGTAGTAATAGCTTCACCCCAAAGAGAATGTTTAAAACCAGCAGAAATTAGCATGCATCTAGCCTTTTCTAACAAAGTTATGTTCATTCTTTCAGCAGTCCCATTTTGTTGTGGGGTGCCAGGGACAGTCAAGTGTCTTTTAATACCATGATCATGACAGTAAGTATCAAAAGCAGAATTGCAGAATTCAAGGCCATTGTCAGTCTTTAAGCATTTCACTTTAAGTCCAGTTTCAGGTTCTACCTTAGCTTTCCAATGTTTGAAATTTTCTAAAGCATCATTTTTAGCCTTTAGGAGATATATCCACACTTTCCTAGAATAGTGGTCTATTAGAGAAAGAAAATACTTTCTTCCTCCAATAGTGTCCACCTGGGCAGGGCCCCACAAGTCAGAGTGGATATACTCTAGAGGCCTCTTAGCCACATAGGATGAAGACTTGAAACTACTCTTAGCATGCTTTCCTAGAATGCAGTTTTCACATTTATCAACAACATTAGGTTTCTGACTTAACATGCCATGTTTAAACAACTCATGCAGACCCTTGTTCCCTATATGACCTAACCTAGCATGCCACAAATTTGTTTCATGCTCATTCATGCAGTCATTCACAACAGAAACATTGCATTCAATAGGCTCAGCAAGAACATGATATAATCCATTTTTCTTGACTGACTCAATAAGGACTTTATCATGCTTGATAACAGTTCTAACACCATGATAAGTAATGATATGACAATCCAAATCATCAAAAGCACTCTCAGAAAGTAGATTTCTCCTGAGGCCAGGAACCCATCTAACATTTCTAAGCACAATGACAATATTATTTTTCAGTTTCAAATGAAGTGTACCTATGCCTTTAATAGCTAGGGAAGAGTGATCACCTAGCATAACTTCACCACCATCACACAATTTAAGTTCTTTAAACAAATATTTGTGAGGAGTAGCATGCATAGTACAGCCAGAGTCTAGAATCCAAGACATAGGATCACTAGCATCACTAACAACAAGCAATTCATGATGATAAGAAATAGATTCACACACAGCAGATTCTTGGGGATTTTTACCCTCTTTTTCCTTTTTCTTTCTTCTGAAGCAGTTTTTAGAGGTATGTCCCATATTACCACAAAAGAAACACTTAATAGTCTTCTTGTCTTTAGAATAATCAGTATTATCTTTAGGTTTAGAATCACTGTTAAAATCCTTCTTATGCAGGTTATGTTTCTTGCCTTTATACTGAGACTTAGCCATAAGTATTTCAGTCTTAGCCTCCATTTTAGTCTTAAACACCTTCATAGTTTCATTTTTCTGAACAATAGCCTCTAGAATCTTTTTCTTAGTCAATTCTTCATTGCTATACTGAATGACATCCTTAAAATTGTCAAATTGAGCAGGCAAAGCATTTAACAACAAAACAGCTTGATGATCTTCCTTAATCTTATCACCACATCTTTCTAGATCTTGGGTGAGTTTCAAAAATTTATCAAGATTGTCATTCAGAGGCAAACTCAGGTTCATTTTATAGGTAAACAACTGACATAATAGGCTAATACGGTTAGGAAGGGATTTTACCAAGAATAGTTCCTGGATTGCATCCCAGAGATCCTTGGCATTTTTCTTATCCAGCACTTGTCGAGCCACCTCATCAGAGAGCCTTATCATTATCTCACTGTGAGCTTGTTCATCAAGTTCCTTTTGAGTGGTTTCAGACATGTCGGTTGGATACTTTCCTTCCACTGCCTTCCAGCACTTCTCCTTGATCAAGATGGCTCTCATTTTTACCTGCCACATAGCACAGTCAGTGTTCCCATCTAGAGGTTTGATTCTAACAGAAGATGAAGAGGGCTCATACATAATTAAGAACTAGACTGAGGCAAGACCTGACAGCCACAGTCACACGAAACACAAATAAATCTCAGAGGGCACAAGTGTAACCAGCAAAAGCAAAAGCTAGGATTTGAACAACAAACCCTAGTCAGCAAAGCTTCATAGATATAAGCAAGCATATACGGTGAACCAAGCAAGGGGTAACTGACACAGCAAGATCAGAAGAGACACCCTAAGCTACACAGGTTCAACCAGATAACACACGAACTGCAGATTCACACAGGAATACAAACAAAGCTCTGATACCACTTTGAAGCGACTTTTTATTTGGATCGAAGGCAGCTAACAAATGTAATAGAAAGCATGCACAGATCAGCAAAACGAAAGCAAGCAAGAACACGAGAATTTTACGAGGTTCGGACAAGCCTACTCCTCGGGACCTCAAGATGATGGTCCAATCCACTAAGTAACAAAGATACAAAAGGGCAATCGAGTTCTTAAACTTAAGCTAAGCACAAAGACACAACAGAGAACAACTGAAAAAAGGACACTCCCTCTTTCTGCAACCCTAAGCTCAAGCTCGGCTTGAAGGCTGCCAGTACGTTCTCCGATAAGGTCGCTCCGAGATCCTTCACTCAAGCCTCCATCGGAATCGCCATGGAAGATCAGATAGGGTGAAACCCTAGCAGAGCTTTTGGAGAAGAAGATGGAGAGCGGCGGAACAGTGAAAGTCTGAATCTCCTTTAGGGTTCCTTAGCTACATATATACTCCAGAGCTCCATAAGTGAAACGCAGCGTCCAAGGCCAAATCACTCAGGAAGTACAAAAGTGCAACGGTAAGACTTACAAAAGGAGATTTGGGCCACACAGAAGCTGGCAAGGACGAGCCCAACAAGGAAAGCCCAAGTAATAGAATACAAGTCCATAAGCAGCTGTAAGTGAGGACTCGGATCAGGGCCTCAGTCAACCATCATGGGCCCATTGGCCTACACCTCTCCGAGCCACCATCCGACACAAGGGCTCAAGTTATGGCTCCATGCCAACCTGCACCAGGGACGAGGCTACTAGGAGAGGTGAGACCTAACATGTGCTAGCTATAGTCTAAGAAAGAGAATGCAAAGCCTAAATACATATGACTTAGGGAATTACATAACTCAACACTAAATCCTAAAAAAAAACACTTTCACTCCTCTTTAAACCATATGTGTAGTAATAGGAGATCATACTTACAATTTTGAAAAAAAAATGGATCTTATTTTTTTTCCCTTAGTGTCCAATTTTCTATTCTTTCTCAGAATTGGATCAAGCGCATTGGGCTTTAGCGCGTGGCCCACACAGTACAACCAAGTGAAGGATTAAAAGGGGAAAATAAGAAAAAGAAGAAGAAGATGAAATTCCGCGTTCGACCAGTACAACTGTAACGAGTGAAGGCAGAAAACCCGAAAACTGAATTTACCGAATTGATTGAGAAATTGCGGATTGCAATTTGCAACCGACAAAGCGTGAGATCCTTCATTTTGATCTCTTAATCTGGCAACTCAATTAGACCTCTACAAATCCGGGTTTGGGCCGAGTTTTTTTTATTTTTGCCCGGTTGACCGGGCCGGGTTTTTTTTATTTTTGTCCAGGTCCGTCCGGTCAATCGGGCCGGGTTATCCGGCGGGCTGATCCGGTCGGGTAAAATTATAAATATATATATAATTTTAAATATATATATAATTATAAATATATATAAAAAAAATTATAAACAGTAATTATAAATATATATATAATTATAAATATATATAAATATAATTATAAACAAATATTAATTATATAAACAGTAACGGGTATCAGACCGGACTTCTAGGCCCGACCGGGCCTAGAGGACCGTCCGTGTCCGGCCCGTTACTGTACCGGGCTGGCCCGGCCCAACCGGGCCAATATTGTTGTCCAGGCCCGATTTTTTAACCGGGCGGGCCGGGCCAGTCGGGCTTTGTACAGGTCTAAACTCAATCTATGAAGGTTTTCAATAGCCATTACCTACCGATTTCCCGATCCTGAATCAGATTCTAATAAATTATTGTAATATCTAGTTTATTTATCTTGACTTAGTCCATCAGGTTAGTTGCTGAACGTGCACTATTATTAAGCTGTTTGTTATTCTGTAAAGTAGTGCCTTAGATTGTGGAGTTTGTTAGCTGTGCAGTTGAGTCTTCCCTGTGTATATATAGACTTGTAATCTTCATTGAATATCATCAGAGAACAATTATTCTATCTTCTTCTCTTCTATATGGTATCACAGCCCTAAACACATTTTTTTTTCCCGATCCTTGCAATGTCTAATCCACATACCAGTCAGCAATTACTTGCTACAGCAAACATTGCCTCCACAAATCTCAACTTCCAGATCCCTTCCATTAGTATCAAGCTGGACATGGACAATTACTCCCTGTGGCGCACCACAATTATTTCGGCACTTGAAACCTTCGACCTCGAGTCGTTCATCTTGCAACCTACACCACCGTCAGAAACTATTTCCACCACTGCTGCAAATGGCACTCTTACCACAGATCCGAATCCGGATTTTACTACCTGGAAGAAGAGAGACAGATTTGTTCTCCTTTGGATCAAATCTACCCTCCCGGAGCGATGCCTTGCCACTGTTGCCAGGTTGTCCTCGTCACAGAGTGCTTGGCAAGCCTTAGAGCGCACTTTTCAGGCCCAAACCAGAGCCCGTCGTATGGCGATGAAGACTCAATTGCAGACCCTTTCCAAGGGTGCTCTCTCTATGATGGAGTATATAGAGCGCAAACGCACTATTGCCGATTCTCTGGCGGAGAATCTCCATCCCGTGTCCGCTGAAGATCTTATCAGCTTCATTCTCAACGGACTTGATGCCTCTTATGGCGCCTTCACCTCTGCTTTTCTGATGAAGTCAGATACCGCCACTGTTGATGATCTTGTGGGTCATCTACTTCAAGAAGAAGCTCGATTGGAGCAAGAACTTGCTTGCCAGACTTCCATTCAAGTTCCTCCTGCACCGGTGTCCGCTCCGCAAGCCCATACTGCCTCTCGCCCCACCAATCGGTCATCCCCGCAGTCAGGGTCTTCCGACAATTTCTCCCCCGCCAACTCCAGGGGTCCTCCGTAACAATCTGATCACTGTCGTCGGCGTGTGCAGTGTCAAATTTGTAGCAAGCCAGGTCATGAGGCCATTGATTGTTGGCAGAGGGCAAATCAGGCTGCCTATCCTTCTCGACGTCCGGGTCCTAGAGATCAGAACAAGCAGGCGAACATGGCACATTGCAACAGCCCATCTACTGTCATCGATCTTGCTTGGTATTTTGATACAGGGGCAACTGACCATGTTTATCCAGACATAGGAAAACTTCAACTCTCTGATCCTTACACCGGCGATGATAAACTTCAAGTTGGGAACGGTAACCGATTGTCTATTTCGCATACTGGCTCATCTTCCTTATCTAAGTTGCATTTACCTAGTGTGTTTATTGTTCCTAAATTAACCAAAAATCTACTCAGTGTTTCCAAACTCACTGCTGATAACCAAGTTTACATGGAATTTTGGCCTAACCATTGTACTGTTAAGACCTTTCAGGGCAAACCGGTGCTTCACGGTCACGTTGATAATGGGCTTTATCGCTTATCTCCACCACCGAATAACACCTCGTCTTCTATGGCTCTCTCTGGTGTTCGCACTTCGCTGACTGGCTGGCACAAGAGGCTTGCGCATCCACATGAGGCCGTTCTCAGACGACTTGTTTCAAGTTTTCAGCTTCCTACTACATCACATAAATTATCACCTGTTTGTGAACCATGCCAATTGGGCAAAAGTCACAGACTCCATTTGTCTCATTCTCATATTTCTTCTAGCAAACCTTTTGAACTTCTGTACTCCGACGTTTGGGGACCGTCTCCTCTTTTTTCCATAAATGGGCATCGATACTTTGTGCTCTTTATTGATGATTTTACGAAGTTTGTTTGGATTTATTTCTAATCCCACAAATCACAGGTTCTTCCCACATTCATTCAATTTCGAACCATGATAAAAATACAATTTGGGTGTGAAATCAAGAACCTACAAATAGATTGGGGTGGGGAATTTCGAAATGTCTCAACCTTCATACAAACTTGTGGAATCAATCATCGCATTTCTTGTCCATACACTCCCGAACAAAATGGTGCGGTCGAACGACGAAATCGAGTAATTGTTGAGAAGGGTTTATCTCTTCTAGCTCAATCCTCTCTCCCTCACCAATTTTGGGAGCATGCCTTTAAGACCGCTACATACCTCCACAATAGAACCATCACTCCCAAACTCGCTCATCATTCCCCTTATTCCAAACTCTACAACAAAACTCCTGATTATGCCTTCCTTCGCTCCTTTGGTTGCTTGTGTTATCCCTTTCTTAGGCCATATACCGCCCACAAAATGGATTTCCGCTCCCTTCCGTGTACCTTCTTTGGGTATAGCGCATCACATAAAGGGTATTTATGCTTCCATCAGCCCACATCCCGGATATACATCTCGAGACATGTCGTCTTCAACGAGGAGGTCTATCCATTTTCCGTTTTGCGCCAGCAGCCCAGTCAGTCCGCTTCTGCTGCACCACCGGAGCCGGTTTCTTCTCTCATTCTCGATCATGCCTCACACGTGCCTTCTATGCCACTGGAACAGCCACCTCCCGCTGCACCTTCCACTGTCTCACCCATTACCCCACCATCCACACCTATTACCCCACCAACTCCCTCGCATCAGCGCCCAACCATAAGTTCCCATGCTAAACAGTCCGTACCAGCCCACTACCGCCCTGCTGACAATAATCAGCACTCCATGGTCACAAGAGCTAGCACAAACTCCCTCAAGCCCAAATCTGTCCATACTTCCGTCCTTGATTATACCTCGACTGAACCCTCAAGCCATTAAACACACTTGTTGGTTAAATGCAATGAAGCTAGAATATGATGCTTTGATGCGAAATAACACTTGGTCTCTTGTCCCTCGTCCTTGCAATGTTAATCTCGTTGGTTGTAAGTGGATTTTCAGGATAAAGCGGCACTCGGATGGATCTATTGAGCTGTATAAAGCTCGACTTGTTGCACGAGGATTCAGCCAAGAGGAAGGAGTCAATTTCTTTGACACATTCAGTCCGGTAATTAAGCCGACTACCATCCGTCTGGTTCTCTCGGTGGCTCTCTCTCGTGGCTGGGAGATTCGGCAATTGGACATCAATAATGCCTTTTTGAATGGTGACCTATCGGAGGAAGTTTATATGGAGCAGCCCCGTGGTTTTGAAGATCCATCTCGCCCTCATCATGTTTGCCGCCTGCGTAAAGCTATTTATGGCTTAAAACAGGCACCTCGGGCTTGGTTTACCAAGCTCAAACACCACCTCACTACGCAGGGATTTCGGGCTTGTCAATCAGACAACTCACTGTTTGTTCACTCCTCCACCCATGCCACTATTTATATACTTGTTTATGTTGATGATCTCATTATAACAGGGGATAACATTCAGTTTATGCACCGCTTCATCGTTGAGCTGCACAGGACTTTTGCTCTTAAAGACCTCGGCCATCTCAACTATTTTCTTGGGGTTCAAATTGTCCGAACTCCTGCTGGTCTTACTCTGTCTCAGAAGGGCTACATCCAGGATGTCCTAGCCCGCAGCAACATGGCTGATTCCAAGCCAATCTCGACTCCTGCTGATGCCTCTTCTCCTCTGATCAAGCATGGCGACCCCTTCTCCGATCCCAAGCTTTATAGGCAGGTTGTTGGCTCTCTTCAATATGCTACCATAACACGCCCCGACATCGCCTATGCGGTCAATCGCGTCTGTCAATATATGCATTCTCCTACAACTCTGCACTGGCAAGCTGTCAAGCGTATTTTGAGGTATTTGAATGGCACTTTGGAGCATTGTCTGCACTTCCAGCCTACCTACCAAAGTTGTCTCTCTGTTGGCCTTTTCTGATGCCGGCTGGGTCTCCGACAAGGATGATAGTCGCTCCCAATATGGCTTCGCAGTGTTTCATGGCCGCAACTTCATTCGCTGGACTTCCAGGAAACAGAGGGTGGTTGCCCGGTCCAGTACAGAGGCGGAATATCGAGCCCTTGCTTATACTTCAGCTGAATTACTTTGGATAAACCAGTTACTGCGAGATCTCCGAGTCCCTATCCAGCAGCCCCCTATGCTTCTTTGTGACAACAGTGGGGCTACGTTCATGTGCAAGAATCCAGTAATCAGCTCCAGGTCGAAGCATATCAACCTTGATTTTCACTTCGTCAGAGAGCAGGTTGAAGCTGGTGCCCTCAAAATCAGCCATGTCTCCTCCTCAGATCAACTTGCAGACATATTTACAAAGGCGTTGGGTAAGGACAGAATTGCATTTCTTCGCTCCAAGCTTCAAGTCAGACCTGCCCTTCAGCTTGCCGGGGGTAATAAATTATTGTAATATCTAGTTTATTTATCTTGACTTAGTCCATCAGATTAGTTGCTGAACGTGCACTATTATTAAGCTGTTTGTTATTCTGTAAAGTAGTGTCTTAAATTGTGGAGTTTGTTAGCTGTGCAGTTGAGTCTTCCCTGTGTATATATAGACTTGTAATCTCCATTGAATATCATCAGAGAACAATTATTCTATCTTCTTCTCTTCTATAGATTCGGAGATAATTGGTCGTGATTGCGAGAATTGCGATTTGGCCCCGTGGAGTTTCGCTGCTCTCTTTGCTGCTCAACGTCGCTCTCTGTAAAACCCTCAAACGAGATGGTATTTCTCTCCCGCTCTTTCCACCGTTGCTTGTGTTTGTTGGTTTAATAAATTCCTGATGTGTGCGTCTGATTGAAATGCGCAACTCAATGTAATGTTGAATCTGCTAGCTGGTCCGTTTATATCAGTGAATATGGCGTGTCGGTGTGAAACGATATGCTGATATCCGACCTTCTAAGTAGTTGTATTTCCAAATTATTTCTGTGGTCGAATCCATTTCTAGGGTTCGGCAATCTAGCGGAGGATAAGTGTAAAGCTTTTTTTTTTTGTTTCTAGCATCCTTTTTATTTCAATCCAGTTATTTGTTCGCTGGTTTTTCCTATCCATGATGCCAAACTGTTATAGGTTTACCAAATTGCTGAATTCGAGGTATAATTTTGTTTGTGTAGAAGTTAATTAATCAACAGAGTTTCCTTTCTTTGAGTTTCCTGCATTCACTCGACCTTTGCAAGGGTGTTTTCTGGGTTTTAAAGAGTGAACCTTGATGTCACACTCTTACCAATTTGCATGGTGTGCCTTCAATACTGTTGTTCGGAGTGAATGATCTATTGGTTTGTTGGTCGCAGTGAAAGCATTGAATGAAATCAAGTCATCACTCGGATGGAGAGTTGTATATTCATGGGTTGGAGATGACCCTTGTGGGGATGGTGATTTGCCTCCTTGGTCTTGTGTCAAATGCTCCATTCAAGGAAATTACAGAGTTGTCACTGAACTGTATGTCATAGGCCGCTCTATTTACTTCTTCCTCAAATAAATCTCAACTGCTTTGCTGACACTAGATCCAGAGCATTCCATCATGTGACCAAAGTTTCTAACCTACTCAGAGTCCATGTTGGTGATTTTATTTTATTTTCTAATGCCCAAATATCACTATGAATTGATATGTGAAAAGTAATATTCCTAAGATTCTTATTTTCAATATGCAGGGAAGTTTATGCTGTGTCCATTGTTGGACCTTTTCCCATTGCAGTGACAAATCTCTTGGATCTTACAAGACTGTAAGCTTCTTTTACTGTCTACGGTTATTAGTCTTGTAGGCTTTGTTTCTAGTTGTTGAAAATAAAATCCTTGCATTGATATAATGTCAATATGACAGGGATCTTCATAACAATAAGTTGACTGGCCCAATCCCCCCTCAGATTGGAAGGTTGAAACGCCTTAAAGTATTGTAAGTCCTGACTTTGTTTCGTCATGGGCTATTCTTATTCTACCTTACTCACATTCTTATTCCTATACTTTGCTGACATGAACTGGGAATAGAGCATGAGTTATTTGTAACACATTTTAAGTATGATTTTCAGTTTTCTGAGAATTTGTTATTAACGTTATATATATTTTGCATATCATAATACATGGTCTATTTTGTGGTTCTTTTGTAGGAATTTGAGGTGGAATAATCAATAAACTGCAAGATGTCCTGCCTCGTGAGATAGGTGAACTGAAAAGTTGGACTCATCTGTGAGTAATTCAACCTGTATAAGTTTGACTCATCTTCACGAAGTTCTAAGCTCTTAACATCACATCCTGCAGATACTTTAGCTTCAATAATTTCAAGGGTGAAATTCCAATAGAGCTATCAAACCTTCCAGAGCTTCGTTATCTCTATCTACACGAGAACCGTTTTGTTGGGAGAATCCTGCCAGAATTGGGCACCCTACAGCACCTGCGCCACCTGTACTTACTAGTCTTTTGCCATTTTGAAAGCAAGCATCGATGTCGTGATTCATATTTCATAATGTGCATGTTTGTGCTCATAGGGATGTCGGTAACAATCATCTAGTGGGTACATTAAGGGAACTAATAGGCTGCTACTATATGCATAACGTATTTTGCATTTTCGCACTACAAATCACTACGCCAGATCCTAGTATACTCCGTATACAGGCGTAGTAGACAAATTCCAGAGAATACGTATGAATTAAAAAAAAAAATTATAAACCCTCTACGCCAGAATCTGGCGTAGAGCAATTTTAAAAAATAAAATAAAAATAATAGGTTAAGGAAGATCCTGGCGTACGCCAGGATCTTGCGTACGCAATTTAGGTTAAATTGGCCGTGCTCTTCTTTCTTTCTTCTTGTTCCTCTCTTCCTTCCCCGGCGGCTGCGATTTTTCGGCGATCCCTCTTTCCTCTGTTCTTCCTCTCTTCCTCCTCTGTTTTTCCTCCCTCTCTCAACCCTTCTCTTTCCATCCAAAAAATGAGCTCCCCGGGCTGTGGTGGTGGAGCAGCGACGGACGTTGGTGGTGGCGCGACGGTGGAGCAGGAGCTGTCGGCGGCGGCTGGTGGCAGCGAATTCCATGGTGGTGGCAGCGTCGAGGCCAGTGGTGGTGGCGCGACGGTGGAGCAGGAGCTATCGGCGGCGGCGGCTGGTGGTGGCAGCGAATTCCATGGTGGTGGCGGCGTCGAGGCCAGTGGTGGTGGCGCCTCCGAGGCTGGTGGTGGCGGCGGCGGCGAGGCTGGTGGTGGTGGCGGCGGTGAGGCTGTTGGTGGTGGCGCGACGGTGGGGCAGGAGGTGGCGGCCGTGGCTGGTGGTGTCGGTGTTCGAGGGCGTCGGACCGGTGGCGTTCATACTCGTGGTCGTGGAGCGTCCACTTCGGCTCCAGACGAGACGCCCGTCGGGACAGGACGACGAGGAGGTTTGCGAGAGGTAAATTAAATTTGTATAATTATTTGGGTTGAAATTATAATTTATATTTGAACTTTCATTAAACGTTAATTTGGATTGAATATGACTGAAATGTTAAGATAATTATTTGGGTTGAAATTATGTCTGAAATGTTTAGATTATATTGAATGAAATAGAATACTATCTATAGATATGCACTTATAAATTTTGATTAGATCTATAAGAAGAAATTGTTTTTTTAGATATATATGTAGTTATATCAATTCATGCAATGATAGTATATTAGTATTTTAATATTTAATAAATATAAATGTTTAGATTTAATTCGGCATGAATAATCTATAAAATAAATAAGTAAATATGTATTTAATTAATTTCTTGAAAATTTTCTAATTAATATAAATGTTTTGTAACAATTAAAAATATTGTAAATTCAATATTAATGAAAATGAAATTAAAGTACTTTGTATTTAATATAAAACATATATAATGAAAAGAAAGTAAAAGAGAAGATGTTTTAATTTTTTAAAAAGTAGAAATGAAATAATGAAATAAATAGTTACTAATTTTTAATTCAATATAAAATAAATATTTGTAGTAATTTTTTGAATATATCTTTTTTCAAAATTTATAAAAAGGCGATACAGCAGTCGTTGCACTCCGTTCGACAGCTAAAGGCTCTCGTCGATTGGGACAGCGACGGGTCACAGGGTCGGCCCGATGCGGTGACGGAGGTACGGCAGATTTGGGTCCGCGACTGGACGCTGCACAGCCAGACGATGCACATGTGTCTGATCATGAGGATGATAGTAGCAACACGTCCATGCCCGACGTCGACGCCGCCGCCGCCGACGCATTCGACGAGGAGGCATTGACATTTGCCTTGGGGCGGGATTAAGTCAAGGGCATCGACCCCATCGAGCCCCCTCCTATTTCGACGGCCGAGGATTTGGGGAGGGACGATACGCCTTCCTCCCCCGTTCGTGAGCCAGCAGGACCTGTTCCCGAGGCAGTGACCCATCCTCCTCACGTGGCAGATGCGGTCCCCGAGGGGGGTGCACCGGAGGAGGCGTGGATGCCAGGAGGTCCCCGGTCGCGTACTCTACTGAGGACATACCCGACGCATGTCACTGCCATTATTTGGACACATACAGAGCGACTTATGCGTGACCCTCCCTTATCACTTGTGGATCCCGATCCGGTACGTATTTTATCAGATATTTAAAATTTAAAAAATTAATAAAATATGTTATTTTATCAGATATTTAATTAATCTCGATCTGTAACGTATTGAGTTTCAGCTGAGGAAGATACTGAAGTCGTACACCCGCCACCCTCATTTCTCCACGATCCACCAGTTCCAGAGGCAGGACCCGGATTCGTGGTGGCCGCTTGCGCAGCGGAGCGGCATCACATCCTTGGGGTCCCTGGAGTTTCGTCGGATGGACTCCGTGCTGATATCGGCGTTTGTGGAGCGGTGGCACCCGGAGACGAACTCCTTCCATTTTCTGTGGGGGGAGATCACGATCACACTCCACGACGTCTTCCATATTTTGGAGATCCCCATCGATGGGACGGCGGTGGTATCGGATATGCACGACGTCGAGATATTTACCGCTGCAACAGAGATGCTTGGGATTGATGTATCTGTCGTCTCGCAGATGGCATCAAGTAATAATTTTTATACCTATTTATTATTTATTTAATATATTTTAATTAAAATGTTGTTGAAATCATCGTATTTGGTTTTATTTCTTTTTTCAGGTGGCGGCCTTGCAATCAATACAACGTTGAAGAATCGTTGTGACTTATTATGTCGAGCGGCTCAGAGGTATATATATCTGTAGTTTTATTAATATTATGATTTTTAGGATATCTGTTACATATTTTATAATTAAATTAATGTTACTAATCTCAGGAACGAGCGTCATGTTGCTTCGATGTACTTGCTCATGCTATTGGGCAGTACGGTCTTCACGGACAAGTCAGGACAGAAGGTGAAGGCAAAGTATCTGTCGCTCCTCCTTGATCACGACCTCACCGGCCGTTATGCTTGGGGTGTTGGTGTCCTGGCCAACCTATACCGGCATTTGGGTATGGCATCGCGGGCCCAGGCACATGGATTGGCCGGATGTCCGCTGCTTTTGAGGGTAATAATATATTTTTTTATGTTTACATGGTTTTTTGATATAAATGTTAACGAATATATGATTTTTTGTACAGACGTGGATTTGGACATACTTTCACGCATTCCGAGGTCATGCGTCACCTAACCTGGAGCACATGGGGGATACACGGGCTGCAACCCGTGACGGGAGATAGGCTCCTCAGGGCAGTGACTCGGATCGCCTTATCTCCCTGCGTCGGATTTTGGACGCCATGACGTATTCAGAGGTAATAAAAAAAAGCGTTACGTTCGAATTTCTGATTTTTCGATTATTGATTGGCATCTGACTTAATTGTTATTTTATTTCAGGTGCGGTGGCAACCGTGGGGAAAGCTAAACTTCAGCGATCCAAGGTACGCTCCATCGCTCTATCGCTCTATCGAGGCGTCATCCAGTTTTTTGACGTACGAGAGCCGTACATGCCCGACCGTTACCTTCGTCAGTTCGGGTACAAGCAGTGTATTCCACAGGCGCCACCAGAGCCGAGGAAAGTTGTCCGACATGCAAGGCTCTCGTCGTATGTCACGGAGTACGGGGATGAGCACTGTCTGTGGGATGCGGACCCGAGGCCGCTGATCGAGCTGCATGGTCTTATCACGTCCACCTTCGCGTGGGATTATGACGATGCATACCTCGATTGGATTGACCAGATGTCGCATCCATGTTTGGATTTCCAGTCCGTCAGACAGGACCCACATGCAGTCCCTCCAGTCCCTCCACCTCCCCCGGCTTCCGCTGTCACGGTATGTCATCATTTTCTTATGTTTATCTTGATGTATTTTATTTATGTTTATTTTGATGTATTTTTTTAATACAGCGCTCACAGCTAGTGGCCGGCAAGATGACGACTTATTTGGCCCAGAACGACGATATGCCTCCCAGTCTTACAGATCAGATGATTCGTTGGATCGAGTATCTGACAGGCGACATGACGCCTTCGGCCCCTCCCATTCCACGTGCGTCCCAGAGATTCCACGACTCGGTTCACGAGGAGGGATCTGGTAGCGGGCGACATGCAGATGAGGATTAGTTACGATATGTATATTACCTAAACTGTTACGTATGACATGAAATATTTGGTTGATGTTTATGGTATTTTGTTGATATTTATGGTATTTTGTTTTCAGTTTTTAGTATATTAAGTATATTCACATGAAATAAAATAAAAAATTATAGGATATAAGCTTATATCACATGAAATATAAAGAAAAACTATAGAATATAAGCTTATATCACACGAAATATAAAGGAAAACTATAGTATATAAGTATATTCACATGAAATATAAAGGAAAACTATAAAATATAAGTAATATTACATGAAATATAAAGGAAAACTATAATATATAATTATATTCACATGAAATATAAAGGAAAACTATAGGATATAAATATTATGACATGAAATATAAAAGAAAACTATAATATATAAGCTTATATCACATGAAATATAAAAGAAAACTATAGTATATAAGCTTATATCACATGAAATATAAAGGAAAACAATAGTATATAATTATATTCACATGAAATATAAAGGAAAACTATAGGATATAAGTATTATCACATGAAATATAAAAGCAAACTATAGTATATAAGTATATTCACATGAAATATAAAGAATAACTATAGTATATAAGCTTATATCACATGAAATATAAAGGAAAACTATAGTATATATAAGTATATTCACATGAAATATAAAGGAAAACTATAGAATATAAGTATTATCACATGAAATATAAAAGCAAACTATACTATATAAGTATATTCACATGAAATATAAAGAATAACTATAGTATATAAGCTTATATCACATGAAATATAAAGGAAAACTATAGTATATAAGTATATTCACATGAAATATAAAGAATAACTATAGTATATAAGGTTATATCACATGAAATACGAGAGCAAAACTATAGTATATAAGTATTATCACATGAAATATAAAGAAAAACTATAGTGTATAAGCTTATATCACATGAAATATAAAGGAAAACTATAGGATATAAGTATTATCACATGAAATATAAAAGAAAACTATAGTATATAAGTGTATTCACATGAAATATAAAGAATAACTATAGGATAAAAGTATTATCACATATTATATAAAGGAAAACTATAGTATATAAGTATATTCACATGAAATATAAAGGAAAACTATAGGATATAAGTATTATGACATGAAATATAAAAGAAAACTATAGTATATAAACTTATATCACATGAAATATAAAAGAAAACTATAGTATATAAGCTTAAATCACATGAAATATAAAGGAAAACTATAGTATATAAGTATATTCACATGAATTATCAAGAATAACTATAGTATATAAGCTTATATCACATGAAATATAAAGGAAAACTATATTATATAAGTATATTCACATGAAATATAAAGGAAAACTATAGGATATAAGTATTATCACATGAAATATAAAAGAAAACTATAGTATATATAAGCTTATATTATATGAAATATAAAAGAAAACTATATTATATAAGCTTATATCACATGAAATATAAAGGAAAACTATGGTATATAAGTATATTCACATGAAATATAAAGGAAAACTATAGGATATAAGTATTATCACATGAAATATAAAAGAAAACTATAGTATATAAATATATTCACATGAAATATAAAGAATAACTATAGTATATAAGTTTATATCACATGAAATATAAAGGAAAACTATATTATATAAGTATTATCACATGAAATATAAAAGAAAACTATAGTATATAAGCTTATATCACATGAAATATAAAAGAAAACTATAGTATATAAGCTTATATCACATGAAATATAAAGGAAAACTATATTATATAAGTATATTTACATGAAATATAAAGAAAAACTATAGGATATAAGTATTATCACATGAAATATAAAACAAAACTATAGTATATAAGTATATTCACATGAAATATAAAGAATAACTATAGTATATAAGCTTATATCACATGAAATATAAAGAAAAACTATAGTATATAAGTATATTCACATGAAATATAAAGGAAAACTATAGTATATAAGTATATTCACATGAAATATAAAGAAAAACTATAGGATATAAGCTTGTATCACATGAAATATAAAAGAAAACTATAGGATATAAGCTTATATCACATGAAATATAAATGAAAACTATAGCGTATAAGCTTATATCACATGAAATATAAAGGGAAACTATAATATATAAATATATTCACATGAAATATAAAGGAAAACTATAGGATAAAAGTATTATCACATGAAATATAAAGGAAAACTATAGTATATAAGTATATTCACATGAAATATAAAGAAAAACTATAAGATATAAGTATTATCACATGAAATATAAAAGAAAACTATAGTATATAAGTATATTCACATGAAATATAAAGAATAACTATAGTATATAAGCTTATATCACATGAAATACGAGAGCAAAACTATAATATATAAGTATTATCACATGAAATATAAAATAAAACTATAGTATATAAGCTTATATCATATGAAATATAAAAGAAAACTATACTATATAAGCTTATATCACATGAAATATAAAAGAAAACTATAGTATATAAGCTTATATCACATGAAATATAAAAGAAAACTATAATATATAAGCTTATATCACATGAAATATAAAGAAAAAGTATAGTATATAAGTATATTCACATGAAATATAAAGAAAAACTATAGGATATAAGTATTATGACAAGAAATATAAAAGAAAACTATAATATATAAGCTTATATCACATGAAATATAAAAGAAAACTATATTATATAAGCTTATATCACATGAAATATAAAGGAAAACTATAGTATATAAGTATATTCACATGAAATATAAAATAAAACTATAGGATATAAGTATTATCACATGAAATATAAAAGAAAACTATAGTATATTTGTGTCAAATTTCTCGATTTTTCAGTTTTTCACCCGTTTCTTCTACAATCCTTCCTATTGGGCCTATTTGGGCCCAATTTCTCGATTTTTCAGTTTTTCATCCGTTTCTTATACAATCCTTCCTATTGTGCGTATTTGGGCCCAATTTCTCGATTTTTCAGTTTTTCACCCGTTTCTTCTACAATCATTCCTATTGGACCTATTTTGGCCCAATTTCTCGTTTTTTAGTTTTTCATCCGTTTCTTCTACAATCCTTGTTATTGGGCCTATTTGGGCCCAATTTCTGGATTTTTCAGTTTTCACCCGTTTCTTCTACAATCCTTCCTATTGGGCCTATTTGGGCCCAATTTCTCGCTTTTTCGGTTTTTCACCCGTTTCTTCTACAATCCTTCCTATTGGGCCTATTTGGGCCCAATTTCTCGCTTTTTCAGTTTTTCACCCGTTTCTTCTACAATCCTTTCTATTGGGCCTATTTGGGCCCAATTTCTCATTTTTTCTTCTTTTCACTCATTTTTTTCTACAATCCTTTCTATTGGGCCTATTTGGGCCCAATTTCTCGCTTTTCAATTTTTCACCCGTTTCTTCTACAATCCTTCCTATTGGGCCTATTTGGGCCCAATTTCTCGCTTTTTCAGTTTTTACCCGTTTCTTCTACAATCCTTCCTATTGGGCCTATTTGGGCCCAATTTCTCGCTTTTTTAGTTTTTACCCGTTTCTTCTACAATCCTTCCTATTGGGCCTATTTGGGCCCAATTTCTCGCTTTTTTAGTTTTTCACTCGTTTCTTCTACAATCCCTCCTATTGGGCCTATTTGGGCCCAATTTCTCGATTTTTCAGTTTTTCACCCATTTCTTCTACAATCCTTCCTATTGGGCCCAATTTCTCAGTTTTTCTTCTTTTCACCCATTTCTTCTATAATCCTTTCTATTGGGCCTATTTGGGCCCAATTTCTCGCTTTTTCAGTTTTTTACCCGTTTCTTCTACAATCCTTCCTATTGGGCCTATTTGGGCACAATTTCTCATTTTTTCTTCTTTTCACCCATTTCTTCTACAATCCTTTCTATTGGGCCTATTTGGGCCCAATTTCTCGATTTTCAATTTTTCACCCGGTTCTTCTACAATCCTTCCTATTGGGCCTATTTGGGCCCAGTTTCTCAATTTTCAGTTTTTCACCCGTTTCTTCTACAATCCTTCCTATTGGGCCTATTTGGGCCCAATTTCTCGATTTTTTTAGTTTTTCACCGGTTTCTTCTACAATCCTTCCTATTGGGCCTATTTGGGCCCAATTTCTCGATTTTTCAGTTTTTCACCCGTTTCTTCTACAATCCTTCCTATTGGGCCTATTTGGGCCCAATTTTTTGCTTTTTCAGTTTTTCACCCCTTTCTTCTACAATCATTCCTATTGGGCCTATTTGGGCCCAATTTCCAATTTTTCAGTTTTTCACCCGTTTCTTCTACAATCCTTCCTATTGGGCCTATTTGGGCCCAATTTCTCGATTTTTCAGTTTTTCACCCGTTTCTTCTACAATCCTTCCTATTGGGCCTATTTGGGCCCAATTTCTCGATTTTTCAATTTTTCACCCGTTTCTTCTATAATCCTTCCTATTGGGCCTATTTGGGCCCAATTTCTCGATTTTTCAGTTTTCACCTGTTTCTTCTACAATCCTTCCTATTGGGCCTATTTGGGCCCAATTTCTCGATTTTTCAGTTTCTCACCCGTTTCTTCTACAATCCTTTCTATTGGGCCTATTTGGGCCCAGTTTCTCGATTTTTCAATTTCTCACCCGTTTCTTCTACAATCCTTCCTATTGGGCCTATTCGGGCCCACTTTCTCGAATTTTCAGTTTTTCAACCCTTTCTTCTACAATCCTTCCTATTGGGTCTATTTGGGCCCAATTTCTCATTTTTTTAGTTTTTCACCCGTTTCTTCTACAATCCTTCCTATTGGGCCTATTTGGGCCCAATTTCTCGATTTTTCAATTTTTAACCCGTTTCTTGCATTTAATGACATAACAATCTCTCAATCTCAAAACTTAAAGAACTATTATTTCTAACTACACATGCAATATCAAAATACCGCATACAATATTACAAAACTAAACCGCGAGTCAAACTATATTTGTCCTCACTTTTCTTAAAATATAGATTACAAAACAATTATTAATGTAAATACTAATGTTATTCATTTCCATTTAATGACATAATAACAATCTCTCAATCTCCAAACTTAAAGAACTACTATATCTAACTACACATTAAATATCAAAATACCTTACTTTTCTCAAAATGCCGCTAACAATATTACAACACTAAACCGCGAGTCAAACTATATATAGTTTTACGGCTCTATATACATGAACCAATTCACAATATCGCATGCAATATAACTATAACTAATTCATACATATTTATATATATAATGCAAATATCAAGCCTTTTACAAATTATGAAATACTAATCGCGAAATTGATGGGGTTGAATTCTTCATAACTGCTCAAATATTCTTCATCGCTACTCCAATAATCGTTTTTGGTATTTTCCATTTTGGTAAGATTGTATTCGAATGTGTGCAAAAAATGGATGATTGAGTATATATAGAGGGGTAATTCGGCCGTTGAAATTATAGCCGTTGGGCTACGCAAGATCCTTGCATAGGGGCCAAAATTCAAATTCTCCCAACGGCTATAAGTCCAACGGCCATATTGGGGCCAAAATTCAAATCACCCATATTCCAACCTCTACGCAAGGATCTTGCGTACGCCAGATCCTTGCATAGAGGTTTTATACTTTTTTCTTTTAAAATTACTCTGTATTTCCCTAGAATGGCCTTATACGCATGTATACGGAGTACGCCAAGATATGGCATAGTGATTTGTAGTGCGAAAATGCAAAAAACGTAGTGCATATAGTGGGACCGGACTAATAAGGATGGAAGGGTGTTTTCCATCACTTCGCAACCTGTAAGTTCATTTTATATTATTTCTTATTCTTATTTTCCTATTACCAAACAGAAATCTTGTTCATTTTACCTTTTCTTGGTTCAATTCTTTTATTCTGTGTTCCTGGTTTTCAGATATCTAAACAATAACTATATGTCTGGTGGAATCCCATCTCAACTGGCAAACTTAACAAACCTGGAAATACTGTAAGCATTTGTTCTTGTGATGAAAATCACTTGATATATTGCTTTGCATCGCTATATTTTTACTTGCAATTGAATGTTGCCAATCCTTATGTTATTGTTTCAGGCACCTATCCTATAACAAGATGTCTGGAATTATACCGTTTGCTCTTGACTGTCTTCCCAAATTAACATACTTGTAAGTTCCTGTTCCCACTCTCTATGTGCTTCTTGAGCATGAACAACGTTTATCCATTATAGTAATTGTTCTCTGCATGCTATTGTCATGACTAGCTGTGGGGTCTGGTTCCAATTGGCTCATAAAGAAAACAATTGACAAAAAATTGCCCAACTCTATATGGCCTGGCCATCTGCTATAACTAGATTATCGATACGCGTCATTTATGGGTGTTTAGTGGTGCTTCACACTACTTGATAACTCTTGCTGAAACTACAATCAGTCTCAGCCGTCGATAGATTGTTTTGTGTCATTTTTTAATGACTGCAATGTATTTTCATCTTGTCAAGAGCATCTATAATGGTGGGAATGAAATTGGGTATCAAAGACATTTAAAAAAATCAAAAGTCTGAAAAAATTAAGAATTTATGAGTAAATCAATAAAGCAGTACCATCTACTTGATACTCTCCTCTGAAATTTCTTTTGATTTACTAAAAAAATCTGACAATACTTTTTAATTTTCTTTTTTATAATACCCTAAGATACTCTAAGTACCACCATTAAAGGTGGTCTGGATCACAATCAATTTACATAACATGTATCTGGATAAACGTTGTTCATGCTCAAGATACTCTAAAGGTCATCCACAAGGGAGAGCTGTTGAGTTTCTCTTATAAAAAATAAATAAAAGTAAAAGAAATAAATTCTGACAAAATCAGAATTTGACAAAAGGAAAGTTTCTCAATTTTCATCTTCAAGAAACTAATTCTGAAAAATAAGAAACCTTGTTAGATAAAGTTCTTATTTTTTCAGAAAAAAATTAATTTTATCTTTGTTTTTCTAAATGGGAAGAAACTCATGGTCTCTCCCTTGTGGATGACCTAAGCCATCTTTTATTAACATAAGGGCATCCACAACCCATATACCCATAGTTTCTTAAACTTGAAAAATAAAAGAAAATGTCAGAAGAAATCTTCCTTGAACCTTGAGTCATTTCTTCTTCAAAAAACCCAATTCTCTGACAATTAAAGTGAACAAAATTAGCTTTTACATCTAAAAGCAATTTAACAATAAATAGAATTAAAAAGTAAACTACCAACTACCTAAAATAAATGGCTCAAAAGATAAATTTACCAAGTACGGATACATTAAATTAGTTACTGGTGGTCTTCCTATAATTAATCCATTAAAATCTACCAACTACCTAAATTAATTAAAATTGTTGGTTGTTAGACGTGTTGCACATTTTTTTAGTAACATTAATTTTTTGTGTTATGTACTAATGTTGGGTGTTACCCAGATAATTAATTTTTGTAGGTGGACGTGTTGCACAGTTTGTTGTTGCATATTCTTTTAGTAGCATTAATTATGAATGTGATGTACTGATATTATAATTAGGTATAATTTTTTTTTTTGGTGTACGATGCCTTAGGAATGTTTTAGTAAGTTTTTAGTAAAGAGTTTGTATTAGTTTTTTTGTTGTTGTACGTTGTTGTTTTTATGGAGTTTTAGGGGATTTTTTTTATTTTTTTATAATTAATATTAAAAGTTGTACTAGTATTTGCTTTTTATATTATTTATTTTCATAATTAAGAAAAGTAATTAACAGTAAATTTATATTAACTATATTTTTTTTATTATTTTAGTTGATTTAGTTTTGATAATTAAGAAAAGTAATATAATTTAATGATACTTCAATAGTTTATGTTATATTTTTAATATTAAAATCATTCATATAGTAATTAATAGTAAAATGATTTACTACTATTACTACCACTAAAATAATATCATTAACATTTTTTTTATTTTTTTTTATTGTTTGGTATATTTACTTCTTCTATAAATACGGAAGTATCCATCCATGTAAGTTCACAACATCCATCACATTCTTTCTTCATCATTCTTCCCTCTCATTTCTTATTCTTCTTGGTCTTTCTCCTCTATCATGAATCCAAACAAGTTTTCTTCTTCAAATAATCAACCTTCATATGGTAATTTCTCATGTACGGAATTTTTAATGGGGAGTGAAATGAACAATCGTCGTCCATTACAAGATAACCAATCTCCAATTCAAGATGACTTACCTCCATTTCAAGGATACCAAGCTCCGTTTCAAGGATATCAACCTCTAGTTCAAGGTATGCCTATGAATCATTTTTCTATGATAAATCCGTACTTTACAAATTCCGATCATCCGATCCCACCACCTATTCACAATTTGACTTCTTCTTCCCAACACTCACCATTACAAACCCCCTCTAGACCATCAAATTCTGGAAACAAAAATCCAATGGAATATCCACCATTTAGCACTCAAATTGATTTGGAGACACTTGAAACAAATCTAAACACAACTCCTACCTCTAAGGATGAAACAAGAACCCGTTGGAATGTCGAGGAGGATAAGTGTCTCATTAGTGGGTGGTTAAACATTAGTAAAGACCCTAGGACTGGAAACATGCAAAAATCCTCCAGATTTTGGGAGCGTATTAGTGAATACTACAATGAAAATGTAGATAAGTTTCACCCTGGTTGGATACACAGAGGGCTTATTTCATGTAAACAGAGGTGGTCAAAAATATCCACCCCCGTGTCAAAGTTTGTAGGTTATTATGAAGATGCTTATAGTAGGAAAAATAGTGGCCAGAATGAGGATAATGTCATGTAAGAAGCCCATCAATTGTATCGAACTTTTGATCCACAACGCAGAGAATTCACTATGGAGTATGCATGGCGTTTACTACGTGATGAGCCAAAATTCAGAAATTGGCACTCAACTAAAAGGCAAGCCAATGTTTTTGATGTTGATGAAACAAACGATTTTGTGAAAAGGACCAGGGTGAATGAAGCTGGACAATACTCCTCTGGTTCTGGATCTAACCCAAACACACCGATAAGTATTGAATCTGAAAATCAGTCCGTTACACGCCCAATGGGAAAAAGTGTTGCGAAGAAAAAGGGTAAGTCTAAGGTCAAGGAAAATGAGATTGGGAGTGAAATACTTCAAAGAATTTCAGAAATGCAACAAGAGAAAGAAGCAACAATGAAGAAAATTGAAGATGCAACAATTCGTGATAGAGAGATGATGAAGTTACAAATAGATCTCCAGAACAAGAAGGTGAAGAAAAACAGATCATTTATGCTTCGGATGCTCATGAACAAGACTCATAAGACTAAAGAAGAAGAAAAACATTATAAGCTTCTAATGCAGGAAGAAATTAGAGATCTCGAAATATCATAGGATTTTGTTGTCGTTCTTATGATCAAGTGTGGTGTTTGATTATTTTGTTATGTTTTTCAAATCATGTAATGTTTCTCAATTATGTATTTTCTATATTGATGTACTAGTTAGTTATGCTTTTATAATGTTTATCAAAAAAGTAATTGTAATAATCCACCATTGAATTCTTGTATGCATTGAATCATTTCGAAATATACACTCTACATGCATTGGGCATTTTTTCCAAGTATGCACTCTACATGCATTGGGAGTTCTTTTCCAAATATGATACATACATGCATTGGGAGATTGCAAAAATAATTTATTTCAAGTGTCATAAACCCTATATATACACATTCATGCTCAACCATTTTACTCATCAAAACACAATTTCACAAGTTCAAAATTGAGAGAGAACAATATGAGTAGTTCTTCATGTGAGAGCGAAATGTCTCCTTTATCAAGTGATGATGGGTCTGATAATGAAAATCAGACCCAAATCTACATGCATACCCAACTCTACATGCATTCGTTGATGAAAGTTGAGAAGAGCTACGATGAGGCTATACTTCATTAAATGAAGGAATATGTCTCTAATTGTGCTCAAAGCTCTCAAGCTCCTCGTCGAAGGAAGTATGTGGAAAGAAATCGAGAGCTTGGCCATGCAAAATTGTTTGCAGATTATTTTGCTGATCCTCCAGTGTACACCGACAACCAATTTCGGCGAAGATTCAGAATGAGAAGGCATATTTTCATTCGAATACTAGAGAGGCTACAAAATGAGATACCATACTTCAAGCCCAAGGTAGATGCAACTGGAAGAGGCGGAATCTCACCCTTACAAAAATGTACAGCTGCTCTCCGTGTGCTATCATATGGGGTTGCAATAGATCAAGTCGATGAGTATATTCGAATCGGAGAAACTACCACGAGGCGATGCTTTGAGGCGTTTTTGGAAGGAGTGATATCCCTTTTTGGTGAAGAATACTTAAGGAGGCCAAATGAAGCAGACATTCAAAGGTCACTTCATATAGGAGAGCAAAGAGGATTTTCTGGAATGCTAGGGAGCATCGATTGCATGCACTGGGAGTGGAAAAATTGCCCAGTAGCTTGGCAAGGTCAATATGCTAGCGGACGTTATAAGAAACCTACCATTATCCTTGAAGCCGTGGCCTCAAGTGATCTCTGGTTTTGGCATGCATTTTTTGGAACTCTAGGTACGTGTAATGATATCAATGTTCTTGATCGGTCTCCAGTATTTGATGATATATTTGAGGGTAGAGCTCCACTTGTTCAATTCACGGTCAACAATCATGAGTATGATATGGGATATTATCTTACAGATGGAATTTATCCACCATGGGCAACATTTATTCAATCGATTAATCTCCCTCAAGGCCCTAAAGCACAATTATTTGCTCAACATCAAGAGTCCGTCAGAAAAGATGTGGAACAAGCATTTGGCGTTCTACAAGCTCGGTTTGCAATAGTACGCGAACCTTGTAATCTATGGGGAACTCATCTTATTGGGAAAGTAATGAAAGCATGCATCATATTGCATAACATAATTGTAGAAGATGAACGTGATACATATGCTAATTATTGCGACCCATCGCAGTGGGATGAAACTCAGAGCAAGTCTGAGGATGGATCAAGGTGGACGTACACGAGAGAAAGAGTTAATGATATGGAGACTTACATTCGAAATCGAACTCGTGTTCGTGATAGAGTAACAAACCATCGTCTTAAGGCTGATTTGGTAGAAAATATTTGGCAAAAGTTTGGATCGAACACCTAAGGTTAAATTTACGTTGCACTATTTACTTTTTTCATTATGTTTTCTTGTTTTATATTTAATGTTTGCGGTGGATTTGTAATACCCTGATGTTTGAATAATACTAACCATGTTTGTTTACATTTTAATGTTATGTAAAATGCTACTTCGTATTAAGCAAGTACAATAAACCAATTTATAAAAACCATGTAAAATATTTATTATTAATTATCCTATAAGTAATTTATAATAATAATAATAATACTTGTTATTATTTTAATATTTAACAAATTGATAGTTGGTAGTATATAGGTGTAATAAAATGATGCAAGCATGACAAGTAAAGAAACTTTGTATGAATTTCTGGATTGTGAGAAGAAATAAGATAGAGTTTCTTAAGCTGATGTGTCAGAGAAAGAAAGCTGAAAAATAAAGTAAGAAACTCAAATTGAGTTTCTGGGTTGTGGATGGCCTAACATGTATCTGGATCACAATCAATTTACTGGGAGAATACCTGATGCATTCTACAAACATCCTTTTCTAAAAGAAATGTAAGATCTCTGAACTGAAAGTAATCAAACTTTGTGCAAACTTAAATTATAATCTCTACCCGTTCTGCAGGTACATTGAAGGGAATGCATTCAGGCAAGGCGTGAACCCAATAGGCATCCATAAAGTTCTTGAGATTTCTGACGCGGAGTTTCTTGTTTGATTCAAAACACAGACAATCTACATAATTGCTTTTATTTGTTCAAAATTAGTTTTGCTATTTCCAAGCTGATTACAGGTTACCCATAGGAAGGAATTATGGGGAATCGAATTTTTCATGCAGCGGTTTCCTGCTGCTTTAGCCGTGAGTAAGATTCGATTTAGGCTGATGTAAAATGTAATACAAAATTTCATTTCGAGAGTTTAGAATGTTATCTCCAAAACATGCCCAAACAACAGTTTAAATTGAGCTCTCTGCAGTCTGCACTCCTATCTATTTAAATTGAGTTCTATGCCTCTAATTTTTGTGGTTTTAAACAATCATGCAGTGGTTTTGGTGTTTTTTTTACACGTTTACTTTTTAGCGCATATGCAAAATTGTCTTTCAGCGCATAGGTTCACACGTAACGTGGTGAATGGCTTACCACGTTACGTGTGAAAAAACAGGTCCACACGTTACGTGTGGATCTTCTTCACACGTTACGTGGGAAGAGTCTTCACACGTAACATGTGGAGCTTCGAACCACGTAACGTGTGGATATGGTCCACACGTTACGTGAGGAGTCTCCACAAGAAGAGGTCCAGACTTAACGTGAGGAGAGGGTCCACACGTTAAGATCGGAGAGTGTCCCCACGTTAAGTAGACCTCTTTTTTTGATTAAGTAACGGTATACGAAGTATTTCGGTCTTCTTCGCTTAGTATCGAGTTTTACAATAAGATTGAAGTTACGATCGTATTGAGTCATTTACATTGCTATGGCCATTCTGCCCTTCCAATGTAACGTTCTCGATCGAGCCACCCGGCCGCTTCCAACCTAAAGATAGTGTATGTTTAAAGTTTATGGTTTATGACATGTAATACTTAGTAATGTTATTTGTGTGTAGTTTTAGTATTTATTTGTGTTTTAATGTTATGTATGAACCATAAGATTGTTTTTAACTAGGCATTAGGGGAGGGCTACCCCCATTGTGTAGCCTAACTTGTATTAATCTTTATAAGAACAATACAAAATGATCATCAACCTAGAAGACAATACAAATTGTTCATTATGATGGTTGACTACAACCACATTTAGCACACAATACATAAAACAATACAAAATGATCATAAACTTAGAAAAAATTAGAGAAAAGATATGACACTGCTTTAGCATTTGAAGAAATTAGGGAGTCTCTGGTGAACGTTCGCTTCATATGATATCTCTGATTTGCTAAATTTGTTTGCTCCCTACAAAGGTTGATAATACATAAACAACATTACACAAAAGATACAAAATTAATCAACTACGATGTATATCATTTGGTAGATTCAAGTTATACCTATGAATGTTATCAAGATCTTTAACAAGATCTTGATTTTCCTTAACAGGATCTTGATTTTTCTTAACAAGATCTTGTTTTTCCTGCCATTGTTCTCGAATAACCGCGTGTGCCCTCTCCTCGTACATTGGATCAATCCACTCCCTGAAACGACACCCCACTTCTGGGCATCCCCAATACCTCCTTCCGTAGTTCCATTGCAAATCCCAAGTTCGGACAATGGCTTTCAAATTACAGTAGCATAGCCTATCTGCGTGTGTTGATGATTTTGATGAAGATGCCATTATTTTTTGTAGTGTTTGGTTTCCTAAAAGTCAATTTCATACCTGTGTCGCATCATCAATGGTCGGGGGTTGACGAATGGGTGTGTATGTGGGAGGTACCAACCCATGTAATCACCGCTACACTCATGCCCTTGCTCGACAGGAGGGCCCATCGCATCTAGACTCATGGAATGTATATTCTGGACATCCCAGACAAATTGAGCTCTATTGTAGTCCACAGTGTATGTGCTGATTTTGGTTCCCCTCAATGCCCTTATTGGCACTATAGGCGGTCTTGGAACTTGTTGTACCCAACCAAATTGTCTCGTCACACGATCTGGCATGTACGGCTCTGTGATCCAAATATACGACAGAACTCCATGGAAGAGCGAAGAAGCGAAGAATGCTTCGTTGAAGTTAATCGGACCGTATGGCATCCAATCAACCTAAACATAATGGGATGCCAAACAATTAAACATACCTATCATCGAATTTCTAACTTAATAGAGAGAGACCGTAGATGCACTTACTCTGTCCGCAGTCATCAGATCAAGCTTTGTTCTGTAGTCTCTCATCCGGTTGGGTTTCTCTGAAAGGTCCCATCTACGAGCATATGGGATCGGTTGCTCGAAGTCCCAGCTTCTACTCTGTGCAGGTCGGAACATGTTGAAGTACTGGTAGATCCACGCTTGAAAATGATGATGTGTACCAAATGGAGTCAATGAATAAAAACATTTATAACAAAATTCATGGTAGACAACAAAGTTTTTATTTATAACAAAATTCATTGTAGACAACAAATTTTTTACCTGTATCAGAGTGTAGCATGTCGGCATCAACCTCGCCTCTTTTCTTGTGCACTCGCCCAAGCTACGGTACACGTGGGCCAGAATGCCAGCACCCCATGCATAATCCATGGTAGACGAGGGATCAGACACAAATGGAGTGTAGTAGATGGGCAATTTGTGTTGGGACTTGTCCAGAAAGAGACACGAGCCCAACAAGTGAAGCAAGAACCCAGACGCCCGCTGCTCTTCACTCAGCTGTTCGCAATGCTCCTTAAAGAACTGAGCATGTACGGTACCAGATGTCACAGCCCCAACAGGCAGCTCAAAGACTTTCTGCGCCTCCTCCACCAAGGCCTTCTTCAGATCATTCATTCCCAACTGCTCATGCCATTTCTGTGGAGGTCCCATATCTTTTCCATGGATGTTCAGCCCAATGATCAACAATACGTCATGGAGATTTATAGTCATCTTTCCCCATGGCATATGGAATGAGCCGGTTTCTGGATGCCAACACTCAACGAACGCACTAATCAGTGCCTCGTCCACATGCTCGTGCATTAGCTCCGGTATATGACACAGCCCTGACGCAGATGCCACATGACACCACATGGCATTTCGTTGCGAAGGCCATGAACGTGTCTGCTTGCCTCGTTGCTGAAACCTCAACGCTGACACCGACTTTAAATATTTGAATTTTTAACATATGTAAGCAACCCATTTGAAATATTTAAAATAAATGTGAAATTTCATATAAGGTTTTTGCTACAACATATAATGCGCTGGTAAAGGTAGTACGATATGTGATTGGCAAAGCCCTTCAGATGTTCAGGCATCTCCGGACCTCCAGGTACTCCAACCACCAATTCAGGGTCATATTTGCCCTTTTTCTTCGACCGGGGCGGTTTTGACCGCAAAGAAGAGGCTTCATGTGGCTCCTCGTCCGCATAATCAGGTTCATCTCTTGGAGCCCAAGCCTGACTATCCTCGTCCTATATTTTTTTTACAAATGATAAGTAATTACATTTTTATCATACACTCATCTTTTCATATATTAAGGTTACTTACCATAGGCTGGGGTGCGTTCGGGTAGAGGCCCGGGTTCTCCCATGGGTTGTACCGCATTTGATCATCTACGCCCTGATAATAGACGGGGCTGTGATGATGGATGTGAGGGCTCTGATGGAGGTGAGGGTTGTGATAGGGCAGCGGGCTATGATGACGGTGAGGGCTCTGCTGGGGTGGCGGACTAAATGGAGGGCCATAATAGTTATTCTGATCCATCGTATCAGAATAACCATGGAGCGGGCTCGCGTTGTAATCTGGGTACAACTACGGCTCCAATTCAGCACGACCACCCGCCATAGGAAACGATGGCATAAACGGCAACACAGGGGGGTCAACATTGCCCGCCTGCCCGTATCCTCCCTCATCCTGACTACCACCCGCAAACCTACGGGTTACCTCCTCTAGTCCTCTTCAGTCCGAAACAAAACGTCTCGGACGAGGTTTCTTCTGCTTATGCGCTTCGTTCTCTCACTGGGCTCCATCTACAACAATAAATCAAACCATTTTATCTAAAAAAAATACAATTCCGGGTATACCAAAAAAAAACATACGTTACGTGGAAACAGAATCCACACGTTAAGTGTGGATGGATTACATCCACACTTAACGTGGGGACTGTCTCCACACGTTATGTGTGGAGATCATCCACATGTAACGTGGAGACTGTCTTCACACGTTACGTGTGGACTGTCTCCACAAATAACGTGTGAAATTGCATTTCCCCCTTTCCGGTCAAATTTTCGGCGACATTCTGGCGAGATTTCTAGATTCCGGCGAAGCATTATTTCATCATAATGTCCCCAGAATCCAACAAAACTAACACTAATTAAACAAATCCAACAAAACTACCACTTGCATTTGGCTATTTTCATACAAATCCAACAAAAACCCTAAACACCCTTTCATACAAATCTATCAAATTTCTACCATTTCATACAAATATATCTATCAAATTAACCAACAAATGCAAATAACTACTTCAAAATTACACAAAACCAACAAAAACAAGATCAAAAACACAAAAATAATATGGATCTACAATAACCTAACAAAAAAACTAAAAAATAAAAATAAAAATTAACAAGAATGTTTATTACTAACCTTTAAAGAATATGGATCTACGTAACGTGCGGACCTTGTTGATTCGTAACGAGGAGACAAGCAAGCGACGTTATGTGGGGAGGGAGGACGAAGAAGAGGAGAGCGGCGATTTAGGGTAGAGGAGGAAGAAGAAGAAGAAAATTTGGTTTTTAAAGCCAGAGAGGCTCCCCACGTAATGTGGGAAGTCGTCTCCCACGTTACGTGGAGAGCCTCTCCCCACGTTACGTACGAGCCTATGCGTTAAAAAGTAATTTCGCCTATGTGTTAAAAAGTAAGCCCCTTTTCTTATCCCTTCCGTTGTCATCTATATTTTTATGAGCATGTAAAAATGTCATATATCATAGATTGTGTTATCCACTTGTCCGCGATTGGATATAATATACAACGGTTGGATATGATTATTAACCTTTGCCAGCTGAATATAAAATAGAAAGAGATAGATGTTTTTTTTACATAGTAGTAGTAATGTAACACCCCCAAATCTGAACCCATTTGGAAAGGTATTACCGCCAGTGACCTCAGTGTTCCTTACCGAGATCACCCAAGGCTTTACCGTTTGAATACAAACCAAGAAATACAATGATACAAAATGATAACTTTATTCATATAAAACATGAGTCCCGGGATTACATCCCAATCCCGAATAGGACAAACACAGAGTTTAACAAAGTACAGTGGAAGTCTTTAAACAAGGTACAACGGAAGTCTTTTAAATATATTACAAACAAGGATCTTGACCACAATGGTCATCTCCCAAGGATCTCAACCTGATTAAAAGAAATTATTAAAAATATCTAAAAACAACCGTCGTCTTCATAGTAATCTAGTCTCCTCATATCTTCGCTCTATCTGATGTGCCGAATCGAACGGATGACACCAGCCAACCATACAGAGAACAATTGTGGTTGGTTAGTCTACTGAATAGACTATGCAAGGGTACAAAGCAGAGTGGTTCGAAGCAGTCGTATTAGGTTAGACTCATCGCTTCTCGAATAATAACCGATGACGATAGTCAACCATCATACTCCTACTGGAATAAACCAGAGGTATGCACAAGAGAAGATTCTGGAAGACTGAATCTTCACAGAAATCGACCCGAAAAGAGACTCCAAGAGATTGAGTCTTTAAGGAAATATGACAAATCTGGAACGTTTAAAGAATCAGACATCAGTGATTTAAAAGCTGACTTAGATGTTTCAGTTCACGACCAACCTCACCGCTTATAGCGAATCCAGATTGGAAAGAGAACGTACTCTGATCAAAGTCAAGACGAGCTTTCCTAGCTGCACTATTTACTTAGCTGCACTACTCGCCAAAGGTATATTAATTATGTGCACTCGGGCACTTTATCTTATTAAATTCCAAAACCCACATTACGTTATAAGCTTTTAAACATATGCTCTGTCACGCAGGACATACAACTAAGGAATGGACCTCACAGAATCCAAGCCTCTGGACTTATATCGAAGGAATGAACCTCGTAGAGTCCAAGCTTCTACTATCGTAGGGTCTTGCTCGCCCGTAACAGTTATAAAGAAACGAATGGACCTCTCAGAATCCAGGCGTTCCTACGAATACTCATGCTAACTAACAGTTCAAGCACAACAATAGTTCAGGATAAATCCACATAAATGCCCTCAAGGCGAACATAAATAATAGCGTTGTTCTAACAGATATACAACCTATTAATATCATTATTATAGTTTCTAAAACAGTTTATAAAACCAATTCCAGATAAACACAGTAATCATTCCAAATTAATTACTCAGATAAACAACTGATAATTAATGTAAATATGGAACGATGAGCAAGAGCAAACCGCCACTTGCCTGAATCCGCAGAGTTTGAATGAAGTCTAACGACGGGATTTCGGGCTCGACACATGGACAGATCTGGAGCACAGATTCCTTCGGATCGACCCACAAAGAAACCCTAAGTTAGATTCGACAAACAACAATACATATCTAAGAAAGAACGAAAGAAATCGAAGGAAACAAAACCCGAACGAAGGCCACGGAAGCCACGACAGCAACCGGCCAACAACCAAACTTGCGGCGGGCGCCGCCTCAGCTGCGGCGGGCGCCGCCCAAATGCAGCGGGCGCCGCTCTTCACGGCTCCTCACGGCGGTGGCCACATCTTCACGGCGGTCGCCGGGATCTTCACGGCGGTCGCCGGGCTCATCACGGCGGTCGCCAGGCTCATCACGGCGGGCGCCGTGTTCTGGCCGGCGGTCGCCGCCTTCAAGCCGGCGGTCGCTGCCTCTATCCGACGGTCGTCGTCGCTAAACAGAAACTGAAATACGAGAGGAAAAACTCACCCTCGACGATCGGTTTGGCTCGTCTTTCGCCTTGCTTGGTTTGTAGGCTTCTAAGGGCCTCCCAAGCTTCTCTTGGCCACCGGAAACGACACCAAACGAGCTCCGACGTTCGACTTGAGCTTTCCCGAAGAGAGCGTTTTTGAGAGTTTGAGAGCTTATGAAACTAGCCCTCTCTCTTCCTCCCAAGCCATCCTTATATAGGCAAATCCAAGGGGGGGGGGGGGGGGGGAAGGTGATAGGAAGCTTCCTTCCCATCCCTTGGGTAATAACCTTGCACTTTGCCTCTTGGATAAAAACCTTAGGGTAACAAACTTGTACTTTAGTGCCCATTGGATGATAACTCTTGGGCAATAATCTTAACCCCGTGTTAAATATATTCGTACACGAACGAGTATTAACTCCCAAAATGCGTCGACTGTATGTTATTTCACTGAGAAAAATATTACAGAGGCAGAGCACATTACAGAATGTCTCAAACTATCTGAATTAACTTCGACGTACGAAACGGGTACTCGGGAAAATTCCCAAAATAACCTTACAGAAATACGGGGTATCACATCACCTCCCCTTTAAAAGAAGTTTCGACCCCGAAACTTGCATTAAGCCAATGAGGGTCCTGCCTCAACACCAATCTTACCACTTGGATTCAATATCCTTATTCACTTCATCCTTGAAATGGATCACAAGAGATATTACTCTTAATTCCTTAGGATATCATTCTGAAAATGATTCGCTCGTCTCGATGCTTATAACACAACTCACTTATGAGAGATAGCTCTTAGTCTCTCCGAACATAACTCCACAAGTTCATCCTTTATCTCTTAAGGAAGCTTGGAAAAAAAACTCAGCGTATGGGATACCGCTTACCACTTTATTCCTTAGGTGTATATAGACAATTCTCTTTACTGAATCTTTAATACATCGGGATCATTGGCATATCCCCTCTTAAACTGCAACCTTTCTTCTTAACACAACAACTCTTACAACTTAATCTTCCTCAAAGAGTTGTACCCAACCTTATAGATGACATACTCTATATATGAAGAAGAATCTTAGGAATGGATTTAGATTTAAACAGCAGAGTCGACCCTGTGATTAATCATATAGGGGACGAACATCTAAGTTGCCCACAATACTCCACCACCATAAGTCCGACAGTCTTTATCCTTACTTGGCATAAGCTGTTCTCGACACTTATGAGGTTTCGTATGAACAACTAATTCGTAACGATAACGCATTCTGAAATTTCCAAAATGAAACACTTCATTATCATTCAAACATTACCTTAACTGACAAAAGTTGAACAACCAGATCACGATACCACGGAGATTATCGACACACGTCGCTACTCCTTAATCTTAAAGAAAGACTTGACATAAATACAACTTAATGGATCAGGGTTCTTCTCCGTTGGCTTGGCTCATTACAAAGAGTCTTTGCCCTTGGCCTGAAGACCCTATAGGCGCTTTGCCTTTATTACGAGCCATAGACTGCTCAGGAGCCGATGCCTCTGGCCTTGGGTTCTGCCCACCGCCAACATTTGACGCCTGAAAAGACTGCATTGGTCCCTGACCCTTCAGTCTGCAGTATGTTTTTATGTGGCCTTCTCTCCCACAATTATGACATACTCTCTTGTCCTTTTGGCAATTAATTTTTTTTTATGCCCAACTTCACCACAGTTGTGGCACTGAATTACTCTGCTGCTCCAACCTGAGCCTCTGGCAGAGTCAGACTGAGTTGTCTCGGTCTTGGCACGACCAGACTTTTCAAACTTGGTAGGCGATGCCGGTCGTTTGAATGAACCAACCTGGCGATCCTGTTGCCCACCCTTTTCCTTAACTTGCTTCTCCCGTTTATGGGCAGACTCCTCCAATGTGATCTCTGTCGACTCTGGGCGGTCAACATCCTTTGTCTAATCAAGCAATGTCTAGAGCTGTCCTTTCGACCAACTCTGGTCCAAGCAGAATCTTGTCGGCATTCTTATCCCAACAAATCGGAGATCTGCATTTGAGACCATACAAAGCTTCAAACGGAGCCATCTTGATCTTAGCATGCCAGCTATTATTGTACGTGAACTCAATCAGACTCAGGTTGTCTTCCCAGCTAGTCGGACGATCGAGTGCACATGCTCTTAGCATATCCTCCAGGGTCTGGATGGTCCTTTCAGACTGTCCATCTGTCTGAGGATGAAATGCTGTACTGAATCTTAATTCAGTTCCCATGGCCTTATAAAGCTCTTGCCAGAACCTTGACATGAATCGGCCATCTCGATCCGATACAATGGTCTTTAGGAATGCCATGTAAACGGACAATCTCCTGGTGGAAAACTTCTGCTGACCTCTGGGTCACCCAAGTAACCTCAGTTTCCAATGCAAACACTACTGCTGCTAGTTCTAGGTCATGTGTTGGTTAGTTTGCTTCATAGGTTTTCAATTGTCTAGATGCGTATGCAATAACCTTGCCCCCTCTGCATCAAAGACACATCCCAACCCATTTCTCGAAGTATTACTATATACCATATAACCATCATTCCTTCCGACAATGCCAAAACTGGTGCATAAGTTAGACAATGTTTCAACTTCTTGAAAACTGGTCTTGCACTTGTCATCCCAGACAACTTCTTGTTGACCTTGTGGAACAGACTGGTCATAGGTGGAGTGATCTTAGAAAAATCCTTCCATGAACCGTCTATAATGCTCAGCAAGCTCTGGGAAACTGCGCACCTCGCTCACACCCTGAGGCCGCTTCCAAACAACTACTGATTCACTCTTCCGGGGAATAACCATAACCTCATTCTTATTGATCACATGGCCTAAGAAAGACACTTCTAGATCCAACAATCGCACTTAGCCTACTTTGCGTACAACCAACTTGGTCTAAGGACCGATAAAGTAATCCGTAGATGTTCCCTGTGAGCTTCCTTGCTCAGGAAAATATCAAAATGCCATTGATGAAGACCGCTATGAACTTATTCAAGTACTGGTCTAAAACATCGATGCACTAGGTTCATGAAAACTGCTGGAGCATTCGAAGCCCAGATGGCATGACTACAAACTCGTAGTGACCATATCTCGTCCGAAGGCAATCCTCGGAATATCATCCTCACGAATCCTGAGCTGATAAAAACCAGACATCCGGTCGATCTTGGAGAAAACTTTTGCTCCCTGTAGTTGATCCAACAGATCATCACTCATTGGCAACAAATACTTGCTCTTGATCGTGACTTTATTCAACTCTCGAAAGTCAAAACAAAGTCGAAACGGTCCATCTTTCTTTTTGACAAATAAAACTAGGGCACTCCTACTCAAGGTGATGCACTCAGCTTTATATAACTTTTGTCAAGAAGATCCTTGAGTTGTTTCTTCAACTCTTGCATCTCAACAAGAGCCATCCGGTATGGTGCCTCATAGATCGGCGTGGTACTCGGCTCGAGATCAACGGCAAACTCCACAACACGATTCGGGGTATCCAGGAATATCTTCTGGAAAGACACCCGGAAATCCTCTAACCACAGGAATATCAAAAACTGAAGTCTATCACTGCCTTATGACGATTCCGTCAATCCATACCGAGAATAGTTATCGTATGGGACCATGGTTATTTAGGTCAAATCGCTTTGAATTTCTTACCCTTGATGGTAATCGACAATTCCGACAGACGATTGGTTCTAATCAAATATTTCATATTAATAATATTTATAACCAAAGGTTCACAAACTTAGCCGCATACAGAACTTAACTTACAACCATCCAAAATGAAAGTCTGGGTAGCACCCACATCAACAACACATTAACAAAAGTAGAACGCAAATACAAAGTACTCTAAGCATTAGGAGCATAGGGTCCATCCGCCTCACGCATCACGTAAAGACGTTGACCCTGACTTCCAGAAGCCACTAGGGCTTTCCTCTAATCCTGTGCAGTTGTCTGCATCGAAGGATTGGAAGTCTCTGCTGGTTTAAACCTAGGTCTGTTGTTTGGATTAACAGACCCCTGTTGTGACTCCGCTCCTTTTTTCATTCCCTGCCGACAGAACCTCTGTATATGTCCTTCCTTTCCACAACCAAAACAAGTCTTCTTCTCATTCCGACATGCAAAATTCTTGTGCCCAGATGCACCATAATTATGGCATTGGATCAGACTCTTGCTCTGACCCGATTGCGGAGTTGACCCATCTCGAGTCGTTTCTGTCTTTGCCTTGCTGGACTTGGCAAAATCAGAAGGTGGTGCGGGACGTTTAAACCCACTTGCCTGAGGCTGGTTCTGCACTTGCCTCTGGCTATCACGCTTCTTGGTTGACTCCTCCAGAGTTACCTCTAACTTGTAGGCCGCATCCACGTACTGCTCGAGAGTAGAGCATGTGTGGTGCACCATCCATGGTTTAATATTTGGGTTCATCCATTCATGGAAGTACCAGATCTTCTGAGCCTCACTGGATATCTCTGGTTCAGCATACTGCAGCAAATGATTGAATTTAGTGACAAGCTCGGTCACCTTCAATCCATCCGTCTTAGGATACAAGAGAACTCCTTGTGTTTCTCCTCCCTCATAGCACGAGAGAAGAAACGGCCCGTCATCTTGGTCTTAAACATTGACCAGGTCAACACCGGGCTATCAGCTATGCCGGTACTCTCCCACCATTCATTGGCTTCTTCCTTCAACTGTAGAGAAGCTATGTGCACTTTCTCCGCTTCAGTGCACTCCATATTACGGAACAATCGCTCCATATGGGAAAACCAATGAGCCACTCTGACTGACTCTCCCTTTCCATCGTAGCTGTCGGGTCTCATAGAGTTAATGGCCTTCAGAGCTCGACCATACTCCCCTCTATTCCTGATCACGCCTCCCTGTAGTACCTGGTTCTCTTGTTCCTCAAACCTCGGAACTTCTGGAGGTACTGGCACTCCTTGTGCCTGAGGTGCGATTGGTCGCATTATCTCGGTGAATGCTTGCATAACAATCCCCCAAATTGCTGCGACTGTTGCTGCATCGAGCACTACTGGAGCATCGGCCTGAGCTTGGCCATTGCCTCCTGGATTATTGTTGAAGACAGACTCACGCTCTCCTGATGGGTCTGCATCAATCCTCGGGTTTGGTCTGGGGTCATTGCTCGGCCCAGCACCATCACGGATAACGTTCCTTGTGTTCACCATCTGTTTAATGATCAAATTCCAAGGATTTTATCACATTAGTATCATTATGATATACTTATTGTAATAAAATCAACTTAGAATAGATCAAACTCGTAAATTTCTATTGATGAACTGAAACTGAGATACTAGGTTCTACAACCTAAAATCACAACGAGCGAACTGGGAATCAAGCCTAACTGGAGATGGCGAAACCACCTCGGCTTCTCCCGGGTTCCTCTGAAGAAAACAGAATGCACCCATATCTAACGGGGCAACGAGAAATAAATTAGTCTTTCTAGACATAGAAGCAAGCTTACTACATCAGACTATATAGAAGACACGACTATGAACGGTTGAAAATGAAAACACCATTTTTTTTTTCAAATTCTTTTCACTTAAAAAATTCAGAGCCCTTTTAAAGCATTTTAAAAAATGGATAAATGATTTATAAAATCCCAAACCCGTTTTAAAACCTTTGGCTCTGATACCACAACTGTAACACCCCCAAATCTGAACCCATTTGAAAAGGTATTACCGCCAGTGACCTCAGTGTTCCTTACTGAGATCACCCAAGGCTTTACCGTTTGAATACAAACCATGAAATACAATGATACAAAATGGTAACTTTATTCATATAAAACATGAGTCCCGGGATTACATCCCAATCCCGAATAGGACAAACACAGAGTTTAACAAAGTACAGCGGAAGTCTTTAAACAAGGTACAACGGAAGTCTTTTAAATATATTACAAACAAGGATCTTGACCACAATGGTCATCTCCCAAGGATCTCAACCTGATTAAAAGAAATTATTAAAAACATCCAAAAACAACCGTCGTCTTCATAGTCAATCTAGTCTCCTCATATCTTCGCTCTATCTGATGTGCCGAATCGAACGGATGACACCAGTCAACCATGCAGAGAACAATTGCGGTTGGTTAGTCTACTGAATAGACTATACAAGGGTATAAAGCAGAGTGGTTCGAAGCAGTCGTATTAGGTTAGACTCATCGCTTCTCGAATAATAACCGATGACGATAGTCAACCATCATACTCCTATTGGAATAAACCAGAGGTATGCACAAGAGAAGATTCTGGAAGACTGAATCTTCACAGAAATCGACCCGAAAAGAGACTCCAAGAGATTGAGTCTTTAAGGAAATATGACAAATCTGGAACGTTTAAAGAATCAGACATCAGTGATTTAAAAGCTGACTTAGATGTTTCGGTTCACGACCAACCTCACCGCTTATAGCGAATCCAGATTGGAAAGAGAACGTACTCTGATCAAAGTCAAGACGAGCTTTCCTAGCTGCACTATTTACTTAGTTGCACTACTCGCCAAAGGTATATTAATTATGTGCACTCGGGCACTTTATCTTATTAAATTCCAAAACCCACATTACGTTATAAGCTTTTAAACATATGCTCTGTCACGCAGGACATACAACTAAGGAATGGACCTCACATAATCCAAGCCTCTGGACTTATATCGAAGGAATGAACCTCGCAGAGTCCAAGCTTCTACTATCGTAGGGTCTTGCTCGCCCTTAACAGTTATAAAGAAACGAATGGACCTCTCAGAATCCAGGCGTTCCTACGAATACTCATGCTAACTAACAGTTCAAGCACAACAATAGTTCAGGATAAATCCACATAAATGCCCTCAAGGCGAACATAAATAATAGCGTTGTTCTAACAGATATACAACCTATTAATATCATTATTACAGTTTCCAAAACAGTTTATAAAACCAATTCCAGATAAACACATTAATCATTCCAAATTAATTACTCAGATAAACAACTGATAATTAATGTAAATATGGAACGATGAGCAAGAGCGAACCGCCACTTGCCTGAATCCACAGAGTTTGAATGAAGTCTAACGATGGGATTCCGGGCTTGACACAGGGACAGATCTGGAGCACAGATTCCTTCGGATCGACCCACAAAGAAACCCTAAGTTAGATTCGACAAACAAAAATACAAATCTAAGAAAGAACGAAAGAAATCGAAGGAAACGAAACCCGAACGAAGGCCACGGAAGCCACGACAGCAACCGGCCAACAACCAAACTTGCGGCGGGCGCCGCCCCACTTGCGGCGGGCGCCGCCCAAATGCAGCGAGCGCCGCTCTTCATGGCTCCTCACGGCGGTGGCCACATCTTCACGGCGGTCGTCGGGATCTTCACGGCGGTCGCCGGGCTCATCACGGCGGTCGGCTCATCACGGCGGGCGCCGTGTTCTGGCCGGCGGTCGCCGCCTCTATCCCGCGGTCGCCATCGCTAAACAAAAACTGAAATACGAGAGGAAAAACTCACCCTCGACGATCGGTTTGGCTTGTCTTTCGCCTTGCTTGGTTTCTAGGCTTCTAAAGGCCTCCCAAGCTTCTCTTGGCCAATGAAAACGACACCAAACGAGCTCCGACGTTCGACTTGAGCTTTCCCGAAGAGAGCGTTTTTGAGAGTTTGAGAGCTTATGAAACTAGCCCTCTCTCTTCCTCCCAAGCCATCCTTATATAGGCAAATCCAAGGGGGAGGAAGGTGATAGGAAGCTTCCTTCCCATCCCTTGGGTAATAACCTTGCACTTTGCCTCTTGGATAAAAACCTTAGGGTAACAAACTTGTACTTTAGTGCCCATTGGATGATAACTCTTGGGCAATAATCTTAACCCCGTGTTAAATATATTCGTACATGAACGAGTATTAACTCCCAAAGTGCATCGACTGTATGTTATTTCACTGAGAAACATATTACAGAGGCAGAGCACATTACAGAATGTCTCAAACTATCTGAATTAAATCCGACGTACGAAACGGGTACTCGGGAAAATTCCCAAAATAACCTTACAGAAATACGGGGTATCACAAGTAAGATGAATGGGGAGAATGTTCGCACCCGCTTTTTTATGCGGCGCACCCGTTTTTGGGCGCAACTTGGTTGCGCCCAAAACCTATGTTTTTTTAAAAAAGAGATTTAATCTTGGGCACAACCTGGTTGCGCCCAAGTGAATGAACCGAGTGGTTAAAAAACCCGGTTCATGACCGATTTATAAAAACATATAAAAAATATTCGGTACACCTAGTTGCGCAAAAAAAAACGAAAAAAATTGGGCGATACATAGTAGCGCCCACGCTTGTATTTAAATCAACAAATTTATTTTATATTTAAAATAAATTTACTACATACTCATCCCATTGTATCTATCCTGCTATTTTATATGATTTGGAAATTCAAATATCTAGTAGATTTGTACACTTGTGTGCATTTGACTATAGTAATAGACGTTTTCAAGTAATCAAGGTTACATGGAAATAAATTTGTTTGTATCATGAAGTTTCAATATACTTTTATTCATCTAAAATTCATGTATGTTTCTCCACTAATTCGTTTGCTATTAATTGTTTATTATTATTATTCTTGAAAATCACATATAACTATGGTTATATCTAATTTGGTTATGTCTTATGGTCATATACTACGGTTACATTATATAGTTATATACTATGGTTATATCCTATAATTATATACTATGATTATATCTTATGGTTATAATCCATAGTTATATACTGTGGTTATATCCTATATTATATCATATAGTTATATACTATGTTTATATCCTATAGTTATATACTATGATTATATCTTATAGTTATATCCAATTTGGTTATATCATATTGTTATATCCTATAGTTATATACTATGATTATATCCTTCGAAAATCACATATAACTATGGTTATATCCAATTTGGTTATGTCTTATGGTCATATACTACAGTTATATTCTATAGTTATATACTATGGTTATATCCTATAATTATATACTATGATTATATCTTATGGTTATATTCCATAGTTATATACTGTGGTTATATCCTATATTATATCATATAGTTATATACTATGTTTATATCCTATAGTTATATACTATGATTATATCTTATTGTTATATCCAATTTGGTTATATCATATCGTTATATCTTATAGTTATATACTATGGTTATATCCTCTATTATATTCATCTTATTGTTATATCCAATTTGGTTATATCATATCGTTATATCTTATAGTTATATACTATGGTTATATCCTCTATTATATTCTATAGTTATATACTATGGTTATATCATATATTATATACTATGATTATATATTATAGCTATATCCAAATTGGTTATATCATATCGTTCTATCCTATAGTTATATACTATGATTATACCTTATAGTTATTTCCAATTTGGTTATATCATATCGTTATATATTATGGTTATATCATATAGTTATGTACAATGATTATATCTTATAGTTATATGACTTATATCCAATTTGGTTATATCATATCGTTATATTATATAGTTATATATTATGATTATATCAAATGGTTATATTATATAGTTATATACTATGGTTATATCCTATAATATATTCTATAGTTATATACTATGGCTATATCATATATTATATAGTTATATACTATGATAAAGACCCTAAACCTTAAAAAACCCTAAAACAATCCCCACACACCCTTTGGGCGCAACCTAGGTTGTGCCCAAGGGGTTTCTAGTGTTTTAGTAGGGTTTAGGGTTAGGTTTGGGGGTTTAGGGTTTGTGGTTTAAGGTTTAGGGTTTTCGTACTATGATTATATCGTATGGTTATATTCAATAGTTATATCCTATATTACATTCTATAGTTATATCATGTAATGACATTATATATTACTCCCCAACCACTATCATACCTTTCAAGGTCCGAATTAATTTAGTTATGTCTTATGGTCTAATACTACGGTTATATTCTATAGTTATATACTATGGTTATATCCTATAATTATATACTATGATTATATCTTATGGTTATATTCCATAGTTATATATTATGGTTATATCCTATATTATATCATATAGATATACTATGTTTATATCCTATAGTTATATACTATGATTATATCTTATTGTTATATCCAATTTGGTTATATCATATCATTATATCTTATAGTTATATACTATGGTTATATCCTCTATTATATTCTATAGTTATATATTATGGTTATATCATATATTATATACTATGATTATATCTTATAGTTATATCCAAATTGGTTATATCATATCATTATATCCTCTAGTTATATACTATATAATAGTTATATACTATGATTATATCTTATAGTTATATCCAATTTGGTTATATCATATCATTATATATTATGGTTATTTCATATAGTTATATACAATGATTATATCTTATAGTTATATGACTTATATCCAATTTGGTTATATCATATCGTTATATTCTATAGTTATATATTATGGTTATATCCTATATTATATCATATAGTTATATACTATGACTATATCATATATTATATAGTTATATACTATGGTTATATACTATGATAAAGACCCTAAATCCTAAAAAACCCTATAACAATCCCCACACACCATTTGGGCACAACTAGGTTGCGCCCAAGGGGTTTCTAGTGTTTTTTAGGGTTTAGGGTTAGGTTTTGCGGTTTAGGGTTTATGGTTTAGAATTTTTGTACTATGATTATATCGTATGGTTATATTCAATAGTTATATCCTATATTACATTCTATAGTTTTATCCTGTAATGACATTATATATTTCTCCCCCAACCACCATCATACGTTTCAAGGTCTGAAATAATTTAGTTATGTCTTATGGTCATATATTACGATTATATTCTATAGTTATATACTATGGTTATATCCTATAATTATATACTATGATTATATCTTATGGTTATATTCCATAGTTATATACTATGGTTATATCCTATATTATATCATATAGATATATTATTTGTATATCCTATAGTTATATACTATGATTATATCTTATTGTTATATCCAATTTGGTTATATCATATCGTTATATCTTATAGTTATATACTATGGTTATATCCTCTATTATATTCTATAGTTATATACTATGGTTATATCATATATTATATATTATGATTATATCTTATAGTTATATCCAAATTGGTTATATCATATCGTTATATCCTATAGTTATATACTATGATTATATCTTATAGTTATATCCAATTTGGTTATATCATATCATTATATACTATGGTTATATCATATAGTTATATACAATGATTATATCTTATAGTTATATGACTTATATCCAATTTGGTTATATCATATCGTTATATTCTATAGTTATATATTATGATTATATCTTATGGTTATATTCCATAGTTATATACTATGGTTATAACCTATATTATATCATATAGTTATGTATTATGATTATATCCTATAGTTATATCCAATTTGGTTATATCCTTGTAGTTTTATCCAATTTGGCTATATCCTTATGGTTATATTCTATAGTAATAACCAAATTGGATATAACCAAATTGGATATAACTATAAGATATAATCATAGTATATAACTATATGATATAACCATAGTATATAACTATAGAATATAACCATAAGATATAACCAATTTGGATATAACTTTAAGATATAATCATAGTATATAACTATATGATATAACCATAGTATATAACTATAGAATATAACCATAAGATATAACCAAATTGGATATAACTATAAGATATAATCATAGTATATAACTATATGATATAACCATAGTATATAACTATAGAATATAACCATAAGATATAATAAAATTGGATATAACTATAAGATATAATCATAGTATATAACTATAAGATATAACCATAGTTATATCGAGAATAACAATAAAAAACATTTAATATCAAACGAATTGGTGGAGAAATGCACATGAATTTTAGATGAATAAAAGCATATTGAAACCTCATGATACAAACGAATTTATAGCCATATACACAAGTATACAAATCTACTAGGTATTTGAACTTCCAAATAATATAAAATAGCAGGATAGATACAATGCGATGAGTATGTAATAAATTTATCTAAATATGAAATACATTTGTTGATTTAAATACAAGCGTGGGCACCCAAGTATTTGGAGAAGCCCACGCATCACCCCTTTACTTGCACACCGCCTTTCTATCTCTCTTTTTGGGGATTATTTTTCGCACCTATTTTTTTATGTGACGCACCCATTTTTGGGCGCAACCAGGTTGTGCCCAAAAAGCGGATATTTTTTTTAAAAACAAAACAAAATCAATTCCTTTCCCAAGGTCTGAGTGAATTTTTTTTATTTTGAAAAATGATTTTTTAAAGATTATTGAACCGATTCGGTTTTTTTTTGGCGCCCAAGTGAACCGGTTCAGATAAAGAACCAGTTCAATAATCTTTAAAAAATCATTTTTCAAATAAAAAAATTCACTCGGACCTTGGTTGCGCCCAAGGAATTGTTTTTTTTTAAAACAAAAACGGGTGCGCCACATAAAAAAACAGGTGCGGAAAATAATCCCCAAGATGAAAGATGGGGCCCATGGGGGTGCTTCAGTTATTTTTTATATTTTTGATGATCTGTGTTTCGGCTATTTTGAAGGGTGGGTGGGTTTACATGTGTTTGTGGTAAAGTAGAGTTGATTGTAAGTTTTTTTTATGAGGAAAGAATTCGAAGTACGCGACATAACAATGTCGGGTAGATCGAGAGGCCGATAAATCGGCGCCGGTCAACACCGGACAATAAGAACAACAAATCAAGCATGAAAATTACAACAAAGCAAATATAGAGCTAAAGCGACCTAGAACAAGTGGAGAGCAAATCACGATTAGACGAAAGCGCCAACGGAAGACGAGTCAGACATGAGAATCCTGCAAGAGTACTGAACGGACTACCATGATGTTGCCCTCTCTTTTAGGAGGGATCTTCAGGAGCCTCAACCATGATGTTTCCCCCGTACAAGAGGGATCTTCATTGAGCCACAAACAGGACTACGACCACGACCGGAAACTCAGACAACACTCTAGATCAGCTCCACAAATGCAGCGCAAAATTTGACAACCATACTCGAAACAAATAGAACCGCAATAGATAAGCAAGGTTGAAAATTGATGTGAAAACAGATTCATCAATTAGTCTTTCTATTTGGTAATAATGAAAGTATTGTTTAGAGATGTCCAATAAATGTTAAATTTAGTATGAAGAGTTGGTGAGAGATATGAGTGCATTATTTGTAAAGTTTTTATTGTTAGAACAAATAACAACTACACAAATGAGATGACCCAAATCCTTTAGAATGTGTAAAAATGATTTTGAATAATTGAGTTGGGCCGTTGGGGTGGGCCTTGCACAAGTGAGAAAAGTACAAAGCACGTTCAAAGCAGTGATTCTGCAAACCAATGTTGGGCTTAGTTAACCAAGCGTACAAAAGAAGCAACTTTTCATTCTTTTTTGCTTTTTTCTTTTCTTTTAATTTAGTTACTCCATCTTCATCAGAGTGTTTACTTCTTGTTTGTTTTTGCTTTAGAAATTACTATTAAAAATAATTTCCAAAGTCGATTAGGTCAAACAATCGGTTGGCTTATTCAACAAGCCAAAGCTTGGAACGGGATTGGGGCTCAGCGCCGACGAGGCCGACAAGAATGTCGACAGTGGTTTGGGCACGGGTTGAGCCGACAAACGACGATTCGGGCGTCGTTTGAGCCGACAAGTGGATGTTGAGTTGATGGTGCTAGATCTGATGGTAGATCGGGGGATTTGGGCTTAAAGCCAAAAATCACCGTCATGGATGGTGTGAATCGGCGAGCGACCGGATCAAGCAAGGATCGAGCCAGCAAGCGCGGATTTATCGAGGTGCAAAAGATTAAAGTAGTAACAGTGGTAGATATGAGAAAAATTAAATCTAAAAGATCATACAGATAGAAGGAGAGAAAAAATCAGATCTGAAAAAATGGGGGTTCATCCTATATCATCAATTTGATTGTGGATTGAAAAAGATGATAGGGGTGGGGGATAATCTCATTTGAAAGTTTTTTCTCAACCAAAGTGGGATGGGAGGTTATCTCGCAGAGAATGAGTTGGAATGATTCCAATTTTGTTGTTGTTGTTGTTATTATTGTTGTGTTGTTGTTGATGTTGTAGCTACCGTTGATGTTATTGTTTAGAGGGAGTTTATCCTTTTGGTTGGTGGTAGAGGAAGAGGTTGTTTCTGTTGTATTGTATTGTTGTTGTTTTAGAGAGTTGTAGAGATGATGTCTCATGGTCAAGTTGGAGCCTAGCAACGGCGTGGAGCTTTGATCATAAGAACAATTTGCGTCATCTGCAATATACTTCCATTTTGGCGGGTGAACTGGTGTTTTGGTTCAGTGGCTTATTACAACTAGCTCGGTTTTATTTTACTGGTTTATTGTACCCGGTTTAGTCTTAGCCGGTTTAGCTATAAATACTTTTCTCTCTCTCTTTTAGTTGGTTGTAACGAAATTCAGATTGAGATATTTTTCTCGTTTCAGAGAGCATTTCGAGAGAGGAAGTGAATAGAATAATTTTGATCACTCGATCTATACTGGATCGTGTTGATTTGGTGTTTGAATTTCTATTGTTCTTCTACATACGAATTTCCTCTTCTCACAGACAGATCATCTGTTTCGACATGGTATTAGAGCTCTGCGAAACTTAGTTGATCTGTGAAGTGAAATTCGCTTTTCTGTTCTCGTTTGTTCTCTATTCTTCTTCAAATCTTGTTGCGATTTAGTTTGTTCTCGATCTATTTTCGATTGCGATGGTGATTGCACAAACAGAGAAGGAGGAGAGACAGACGAGCATGGTAGATCCATTGATGCTGAACAATTCGGATAATCCAGGGTTGTGCTTGAAAAACATGACGTTTGACGGATCGAACTACCTTGCCTGGAGTCGACAAATTGAGCGAGCCTTGATTGCAAAGATCAAAATCAGTTTCATCGATGGTACAAAAACCATTCCCGCGCGCGATGCAACAAATTATGCTCTCTGGAGGTGTGTCGATTCAATGGTGGGATGCTGGATCACGAACTCCATGACAAAGGAAATTTCAAGAAGCTTCGTTCGTCAGGATTCAGCGATAGCACTTTGGCTAGAAATTGGAGAACGATACAAAGAGAGCAGTGCTCCTCTGAATTAATAGCTTCAACATGAATTGTCTTAGGTCAGTCAAGGTAATCTTAGTGTGACTTCCTATTTTGTCAAATTAAAAAAAACTGGGATGAACTACATGATATAATCGGTATGCCTATCTGTACTTGTGGAGGTATGAATCACTGCAAATGTGGTATTCTGGCTAAAGTGTTAGAGATGGATAACAGAAGCAAGTTGATGCAATTTTTTATGAGGCTTAATAGCGACTATGAGACAGTGAGGAGTCAGATATTGACTATGGAGCCCTCACCTCATGTCAACAAAGCATATCATTTGGTTATGCAGGCTGAAAGATAGAAGTAGGTCACGCATAGTGTTATTGCTGATCCTGCGGCTTTCATGGCTAGCCAGGGTAGTAATGCCAAGAATGGTTCCAGAGAAGCATATTCTTACAAAGGAGGAACTGGAGGAGGTAATTCTTTCAGTGGAGAGAAAAGGGAGCATAGAAGAACCAGGAATTATGAGAAGAAATTTTGTAATCACTGCAAAGAAGAGGGCCACATTAAGGAAAATTGTTTTGAAATTATTGGTTATCCGGATTGGTATAAGGGCAAAAAGGCTAAAAGAGGATTCAGGGTGGCAGCACATGTTGAGAATGAAAGTAATGCAGGTAGTGATACACCTTTGGAATACTCTAACAACTTGGAGCAGAAAATGGGAACTAAAAGTCAGTTCATGCAGGCAGTGTCCAGCTTAACCAGTGCCTGTCAAGAAGTGATGAAGGCTTTCCGTACTGAGAAAGCAATGAATGTTGTGGCTCGCATAGGAGATGTAAACTACCACTTCTCAGGTATAAACATTTCTGTTTTGTCTGCTGCACAACATACTAGTGAAGATTGGATAGTTGACAGCGGGGCTTCGGATCATATGACTTCACATTATGATGTGTTGCTTAATCCAAGACCAGTTAGCTATCCAATCCACATCATATTGCCTGATGCATCTTCAAAAACAATTCATACTATTGGGGATGTAAAGCTCAGTGACATGCTATTACTGAAGGATGTATTGTTTGTGCCAGAGTTCAAATACAACTTGTTGTCAGTGAGTAAGTTGATGCACTCAGGAGAGTTAAGTGCACATTTTTACAAAGAATATTGTCTATTGCAGGACCATTTGAGTAAATAGTATGTGGCTGTAGGGCAAGGAAAGGGAGGTCTTTACAAAGTTAGAGTGCAGCATGGTCAATCACACCTTAAATCAGTTTCAGCTATTCAGAATAAAACCAATGAAACAGTACATTGCCACAATTTGAATTTGTGTGATTTCAGTTTGTTTCATAAAAGGTTGGGACATGTGTATGTCTCCAAAATGATTCATTTACTTGGTTGTAAAGGTAGAACTAGAAGCACATAGACTTATCTTTTGATAAGTAAAGATCAGGTCAAGAATGTTTTTGATGTGTTTATCAGATATGTTGACACACGGTTTGGAGTGAGGGTTAAGGCATTCAAGTCTGATAATGGCATAGAAATTGCTAATGCAGAATGTAGACAACTTTTTGCTAATCATGGAATTGTGCATCAGAAATCTATGGTTTACAGGCCATAACAGAATGGCATAGTTGAACGCAAGCACATGCATTTGCTTGATATAGCAAGAGCCTTGTCTCTTCAGGCTGGTTTACCACAATAGTTTTGGGGTGATTGTGTGCTTACCTCTACTTACATTATCAACAAGTTACCCACCTCTATACTGGGATGGAAAACCCCTTATGAGGTACTTCTTTCCAAACCACCTACCTATGACAGGATGAGAGTGTTTGGGTGCTTGTGCTATGTTTTTGCAGCTCCTAAGAGCAGTGATAAAATGTTGCCCCGAGGAAAGAAATGTGTTTTTCTAGGATATCCTCCTAATCAAAAAGGCTATAAAGTCTTTGATTTAGAAACTCACTCTACTTTTCTAAGCAAAGATGTTGAGTTTCATGAGGGTGTTTTTCCTTTTAAAACTCCTAATCCTCCTTCTACTGAACCTCACATTCCACCTAATGTTCCATTGGTGAATTTTGATGATCTTGCTCACTTACCTTCTTTTCCTTCACCTCATACTGAATCTCATTCTCGCCTTTCTTTGGCTCATGTTTCTCCTACTTTGCTTTCACCAGAATCAGCCTCTCCCTCTGTTTCCACTGATCCCACACTTGTGCCCCTCATTCGGAGGTCTGACAGAGTTCGAGCACCTCCTACTTGGCATAGGGATTATGAGGTTAATTCAGTGCAGGGTGAATATTTTGCTTCTTTGGCTAATGTTCTGGCTGCTAAGGAACCACATAGTTTTGCTGATGCTCAGACTGATCACAAATGGATTGAAGCAATGGAACATGAGTTAGCAACCTTGGAGAAGAATGACACTTGGCGACTAACTGAATTACCTGCCGGGAAACAGACCATTAAATCCAACTGGGTTTATAAAATCAAATTTCATTCTAATGGTGAAATTGAGAGGTATAAAGCACGGCTTGTCGTGAAGGGTTTTAGCCAGAAATTGGGCAAAGACTACAAACACACGTTCTCACCTGTTGTAAAATTGCCTACTGTTCGTATGGTGATTTCCCTTGCTACAGCGCGTGACTGGACTCTACATCAGTTAGACGTGAACAATGCCTTCCTACATGGGCATCTCGATGAAGAGATTTATATGCAATTGCCTGAAGGGTATGATAAAGGCTCTCCTGAACAAGTTTGCAAGCTGGAACGTAGTTTGTATGGTCTCAAACAAGCATCACGTCAATGGAATTTAGAGTTGACTCACTTCCTTGTGAATATGGGGTATGTGCAATCCAAATCTGATTATTCTCTATTTGTCAATTCTGCAGACATCTCTTTCACAACCATTCTGGTTTACGTGGATGATATCCTCATTACTGGTAATGCTCCTTCTGAGATTTGCTCAGTGAAAGCATCCTTGCATTCCCAATTTACCATTAAAAATATTGGTCCGACCAGATATTTTCTGGGTATGGAGTTGTATCGAGATTCTTCAAGTGTCTTCCTTAGTCAAAGGAAGTATATCAATGCCATCCTCATCGATTGTCATTTAACTGGTGCTAAGATAGCTATGTTTCCCCTCCCTACTGGACTTCGTCTTCGCCTTGATGAAGGTGTTCTGTTGGCTGATCCCGAGAAGTACAGACGCTTGGTTGGTCATTTGTTATATCTTGCTTTGACTCGCCCTGATCTGTCATATTCTGTCCAGTACCTTAGCCAAATTGTGTCACAACCCCGTGTTCCTCACTGGCAAGCTGCGACTCATGTGCTTCGTTATCTTCTTGGCACTCCCACACTTGGATTGTTTTATCCTATTCAACCTTCTTTTAAGTTGGTGGGGTTCACTGATGCAGATTGGGCTTCATGTTTGACTACCCGTCGGTCGCTCTCTGGGTATTGTATATTTCTTGGGCATGCTTTGGTCTCTTGGAAGACCAAGAAACAGTCCACTGTTTCTCGTTCGTCTACTGAGGCCGAATACCGTAGTATGGCGCTTACCATGGCTGAGCTCATTTGGTTTAGTTATCTTCTTCAAGATCTCTGTGTTTCGCTTCCTCTGCCTGTCACTCTGTTTTGTGACAACCGGGCTGCTCAGTAATTGGCTGCCAATCCTTGTTTTCATGAGCGCACGAAACACGTCGATCTTGATTGTCATTTCATCCGTGAGCGTATTCAGTCTGGTTTCCTCCAAACTGCATATATCCCCTCTGCTTTACAGCTCGCTGATTTGCTTACTAAAGCTCTCCCACAACACCACCATGATTTTTTGGCTTCCAAGCTGGGTCTTCAATTGGCTCCAACTTGAGGGGGGTATGTAGAGATGATGCCTCATGGTCAAGCTGGAGCCTAGCAACGGCGTGGAGCTTTGATCATCAGAACAATTTGTGTCATCTGCCACATACTTCCATTTTGGCGGGTGAACTGGTGTTTTGGTTCAGTGGCTTATTACAGCTAGCTCGGTTTTATTTTACTGGTTTATTATACCCGGTTTAGTCTTAGCCGGTTTAGCTATAAATACTTTTCTCTCTCTCTCTTTTAGTTGGTTGTAACAAAATTCATATTGAGATATTTTTCTCGTTTCAGAGAGAATTTCGAGAGAGGAAGTGAATGGAATAATTTTGATCACTCGATCTATACTGGATCGTGTTGATTTGGTGTTTGAATTTCTATTGTTCTTCTACATACGAATTTCCTCTTCTCACAGATAGATCATCTGTTTCGACAAGAGTGAAGATGGTTGTTATGACTTGTGGATTTGTAGTTTAGAAATTGGTTTGTTTTCATATTCCTTGAAAAGTTCTTTAAGATTCTGGTTTTTTTGCATCTAATTATATTTTTATGCAACTTCATGTTTTGAGTTCCATTAAGAATTTGTACAGGAATCAAGAACTTTTCGTTGAAGTTGACATGAGCTGAGTTGATGATATTGCTTGATATTGTTGATGAATATTTTGGGGTTTCCCACTTGTCAATTCTGGGGTATTAGTATTGGGGTTTCCAATAGATTGGAATTGAGGGTTTCCATTGTTATAAACTCATAGTTGTTTTTCTTGTTGATTGTTGTTGTTTGAGGGAGTTTGTCCCGACCCTTTTGATTAGATGGGAGGTTTTCCTTTTTGATTTTGGGGTTTTTAGAGAGAAGTACTCTTCCTTCTCTCTTCCCCTTAGAGTTGATTGTAAGTTGTATACTTATAACAAAGCCAAAGTTGATTGAGCGATGTAATTATGTAACTAATGGAAAGTGCCTCGGCTATTCTTTAATACAATATTTGAGTGTTTGAATATGTTAACTTAGGGTTTGTTAAGTAAGGGAGGTTATAAAGTGTTTTTTATTTATAAATAGTTAATAAATAGGTTTGTATAAAAAATATGTTTGATAAAAATGTTTTTTTATGGGGATGTGTGTATTTTATTTAAAAAGTATGAGTAGTTAACGAAAAAATAAAATAATTTTATTACACGTTTAACTAAACATATAAAAGTAGGTTTTGAAAAAGAAGTGTTTATAAACAAAAAACACTATGTACCAAACAAAGCCTTATTGGGTATATGATAGTAAATTTATGAAAATGGGAGATGAATTCTGTGTTGGGATCAGACAATAATATTCTATAAGCTTTGGAAGGAGTTTAAAAGATCAGGTTCCCTCTCTTTCACATTATCTAATTAGCACAAGATTACTTCACAACCAGCTCTTATAGCTCAGTTGGTTAGAGCACCCGTTTAGTAAGCGGGAGGTCTTGAGTTCAACTCTCAATAAGAGCAGTCTTATCTGTTTTCTTAACTTTTTCCCCTTTTTTCTTTCACTATAAGGCGGTCGATGGTAATTCTATAAATAATCGTATGTCATCTGAATGTCGTTTTCGAAATGCCAACATTTGTGGCTTAATCTGCATTAATTATCTTGAAAACAAGAGAAGAGTTGTGTAATATCATTTGCTTTTTAAGTCCTACGTCTTATTTGTAGCATAGCCTGCAGTATTTTGAAAACTAATGAAACAGTTTGGTAATATCGTCTGCTTCAATTCTTCTGTCTTATACCACGCATATCGTTTTCTGACAGCCTCTGTTGCGTATTTGGTACCATTTTGAAACAAGCAAGTTTCGTTTTTGCAAGAGAATACAGAACACTCTATTTAACAGTATACCGAATGACCCCTTGAGACTAGTAACGGCTTCTAACATAAATCTGTGGATGGAGCAAGAAACTTGAGATGATGGATAAAGCATGTTCCATCTTCATCTTATCCCAACCAGAAGTCAGGAAAGCGGTGCCAAATGATGAAATGAGATTCCGGGTGACAAAATCCTGCAAAGTGGGATTCTTCACAAGCCATCCATGGCACAACAACAACCTGCAGCACAGGCAAAGGACTACTTTCTCCAGATAGTAAACCTGAGACAAAAGAAAAGTCACCTTTTCTTGTCCAAATTCCAACTGCTAGAGGAGGAATAAATAAAACCAGCTTTGCTTGCCCCATGCAACCCTATTTAAGGCTGATTTCCCCTCCTTTCCTCCTTCACCTTTGCCTTCAAAATAGAGCTCTCTCCATGTTTTGTTGTTCGCATATAGACCAAGAAAAGGCATCAATCAAGGAAGTTAGGTATGAGCCTCAAACTAAAATACTTGTTATAAATGAATAAATTATCAGAGAATCAATCTTATTGCCACTACTAAATAACCTGGTCAAGAAATGAGCAGGCAGATAAGATTTGTAGTAGTAATAACAAAACACATGTCCAGTCTTTGTTTTCGCTCATTCTTTCTCCAAGTACCAAATGCTGCATAGTGATCACATTTTCTGTAGCCATAAATATGCTATCTTGAAGCTAAAAGTACCATGGCATCACAGAGACAAGGCCTCGGAGGTGGTTCAGAAGACAGAATTCTCACCAAATGAGCACTGCAAGTGATGATCACTACGAAGGAGGGGTTGAATATGCAGCAGCAGTTGCAGCAGCTGCATTTGCCATCAGTATGCTTGATTCAGCAACCCGAGAGAAGGAGTTACATAGTGTAGGAGGCCCTGAACCTTCCATGGACAGGATCAAAAGCCAAAAGGACACAGTTGCTCAAGCAGCGAAACCAGACAGTGAATCAGAAAGTTCATCAGGTGCATGCTATCACTATTAAGTAGTAACTTTCTCATATGCTGATAGTCCAGTACTGTAATAAGCAGTAGTTGGGTGAACCCAACTGATAAAGCTATTTGTATTAGATGAAGAGAAAACAGACAAGGGTCAAAGCAAGGTGGATAGTTCAAAGCCGGAAAGTGATGAAGGAGAGATGCCTGAGAAGATCATTCACCCTGTTCCATCAACAAGACGCAGACCAAGGTTTGCTCTTAGCAGCAAGGACTTTGAAGAAATTGGAAGCATGAAGCCAAAACTTGACATACAAAAACCCAGTTTTCCACCACCTCCACCGCCTCCCCCGCCTGTACCATCAACAAGGCGGAGATCAACGTTTTCTCTTAGCAGCAAGAATTTTGAAGAAATTGACACAGAAAAACCCATTTTCCCGCCACCTCCCCCACCTCCATTTCCACCACTGCATTTACAGCCCGTTTCACGACCAATAGAAACACAGAAACGAAGATTCCAGGAATCTGAAGCTGATGCTTGGGAAAGAGCTGAGTTGGACAAGATAAAAAAGCGGTACTTTTTGTAGTCTTCCCAGATTCATAAGCCATCAACAAGTAGTCAAGTCTTATAATGAAGGACATCATGAAAATTAAAATAGATCCTTAGAAGTTAGAACTTAGAAGTCATTCATTCTGTAGAAACGGCAATCTACTAATGATAGAAAGTGCAGGTATGAAGAACTGAACTTGACAATTCTTGAGTGGGAGGACAGAAGAAAAAGGAAAGCCAAAGGAAAGCTGGATAAAACAGAGGTTTGTCCAAATTTGCTTATTAAAAGCATGTTTACAATGTTACAGATTAGCAAGTTTCATACTAATGCTGTAATGCACTCAACTCAAAAACATGCAGGGTGATTCGGGCAGGAAACGAGCCAAAGCTCTGCAAGTTTACCAAGATGACATAGAAAGGATAAGACAAATCACTGAAGGAGCAAGGGCCCAGGCAAAAGAAAAGCAAAGAAATGAAGAGTTGAAGGTAAAAGCAAAGGCAGATAAGTACCGAGTAACTGGAGAGCCTCCAGCAACATGTATGTGTTTCTGAGGAAGGCAGCCCCAACTCTGTATGCAACAAGAAAAATATTATTTTCCACTGCATCTAAACTAGTGATTATTAGAAGAAACTGCTGATACATAAGAGAGCCTATGCACTGAACAGAATTCAACATTCCATATGAAAGACATCTGCTTTTCAAGAAAAATGTTAGCAGTCAATATTTAGTAGTTATGTAAAGTAATTGTTCACAGTGAATAACATCACAAGGGAATTGCAAGGATGTGAACAGAAGGGAATTATGAATATATCTTCTGCTCTTAGCTGAAATCAAATGAAGAACAAGATTGAACATCAGCATGTAAGAAAAAGGATAACGTAAAACTTGACAAGGGAATTGCAAGCAGATTTATTACGAAACTCCAAGAAGAGTTTTATCCGAAAATGATGATATAAACTGTAGGAACAGAGCATTCCATTGTTCTAGCACAGGGTACACCAGGAAAGTCAAAAACATATGCAAACATATCCATCAGGCACCAACTAAAGAGGAAGGAAAGATTCATAAGACCAATCAGAAAAATCAAACATTTCATATTATTTCAATCAGCACAATACAAACCCAAGGATCAAAATATGACAAAATAAACCCTACCAAACCTCAATGTACTCCCATAAGATCTGTGAAGCGACACCACAAAGTGGAATCAACATGATCAGCGTAACCAAGTTCTAGAAGGCATTTTACGAAGTGAGATTCATGACAGCATCTCAGCTGGTAATTTCTCTCACAAGCCAGCGCAACGTAGGGTATGAAAAATACAACACTAGGATAGATGGGAGAGCTAAGAGTATAGTAACAAGCAAGTAGAGAACCAAGATGGCAAAACTTCCAGGTAGAGCCAAAAAGACTATAGCCAGCAAAACAACAACCAGAGGGAACTTCGCAGTGAATCGAATGAAGTAATCAATCGACTTCTGAAGCGAGAACTGCGGCCTCTCCACATTGACAGTGTTCCCAGCGCGCCCCTCCTGATTTCCACTTGACCCTATTCGGCCTGACGCTCTCCATGAACCATTGCTACTTCCGTGATTTCCTAGAAGCAAACCTCTTGTTGGCGACGAAATCCACTGATTCTCTCCCCCTCGCACAGGAAAAGACTTTGTCCGTTCACCGTTCAAGCTCTCGACCATCCACAGGAGGAAGTAATTTTTACATGGAAACTTGAGATTTCCTCTGTAGACGAATCGCAACGACAGCAGATTGCACCATGGACACGAAACAAAGAACGGCACCTTGATTTTCTGCGAAGGTAGTCTCAGAACGGCCCATTGGAGTCCGAGCACGCAATTATGGCATAGAGTGTGGCCGCACCAGAGAACATAAGGAACATTTTCGACCATATTGAAGGATTCCCAACATATAGGGCACTCCAATCCTTCATCTCTGCTTGCACTTGAGCCTGCATCGTCGTCTGAAAACTCCGAAGTGCAGATATTCGGCTCGGTGGAGCTTTTCCTGAGTCTGATCTTCGAGATGGAATTCGAGAAACTCCACATTCTGACAAAAACGGAAAGCGAAGAATTGAAAGGCGAAACGAAATCAGCAATCGATAATAAGTAAGAATACAAGAATAGCTGCGAGGACTACTGAAACACCGGATCTTCGGCAATCACAAGATCCTCTACGGATTTCACCGAGAAATACCGAATTTTGAGAACAAACAGCAGAAAATGGGGCTCGGAATAATCAACAACAAAACAGTGATAGCCTGATTGCGATAAGAAAAAGAAAGCATGAAAAATTAGGGTTTGAGAAGCTGTGATTAAACCTGTGCGGTGTTGCAGATGAATTTGGAGAGCTTTATGTGAATGAGGAGAGAGAGAGGGAAGGGGCGAGAGAAGAAGGAGAAGTCTCTCTCTTCCACTCGGACCACTCCCTCTGGCGGAAAGAACGTACCACTGGATCCCCATTTTTCGGTCGTTGATCGACCCAACCTAATAAAACGGCGTCGTACTAACTGGCGATGTGGCGGCTCTGTTTGGACGGTGTACGATGTGCTCTTAGAATCAGCATTGTAAAAAAATTTATTTTTTGATGAATCAGCCTATTAATCATTGTTTATTTGTTTTATCTTACCTGATTTGTACAAATACAAATACAGTTTCTCTAATATATGAAACGGACAAGCTAAATACACGCGAGAAATTGACTAAATGTACGCGATATTACACGCTTAAGGTACGCGTCTGATTTTATACGCCTAAGCTAAGCGTGGAGGGGTATTCTTGTCATTTTCGAAAACATGTATGAAGTACACGCTTAGCTTAGGCGTTTGACCAGACGCCTAATCTAGGCGTCTGGTTATATGTGCTAGTTATTGGGCCGACCCAATAACTATCATTTGTCCAGTAAAACCAAACGCCTAAGCTAGGCGTCTGTCCAAACGCCTAAGCTAGGCGTCTGTCCAAACGCCTAAGCTAGGCGTCTGGTTTTCACTATGGGCTAGTTATCGGGCCGGCCCAATAACTAGCATTTGCCCAGTAAAACCAGACGCCTAGCTTATGCGTCTGGACAAACGTCTAAGCTAGGCGTCTGGTTTTCACTATGGGCTAGTTATTGGGCCGGCCCAATAACTAGCCTTTGCCCAGTAAAACCAGACGCCTAGCTTAGGCGTCTGGACAAACGTCTAAGCTAGGCGTGTAAGCACATGCTTAAGATGCCACATCGTCTTCTTCCTCCCGCCGCGTTCAAAACCTAAAAAATTCAAAAACGATTTCGACGAAATCTCTCCTCCATTTGCTTTGATTGTTTGAAATTAGGCATGGATTGTGATTGGGCTGGGTTGGGCGAGTTCATTGGTGGCGGAGAGAGATCCGAAAGCGGCGGCAGAGCGGTGGGCGAAATTCTGGAGCAAGGGGCGACCGGCGGCGGAGCGGTGTTGAACCTATAAATGTTTTTTATTTCAAATTGTATACTAATCTTGAATACCGTTAATTCAGAGTCGTAAGATTCTGAGGATCCATTTCCGCACAGCCCATTGTTCTACACACGAGCAGTACATTAGCCCTGAGCCAAATACGTGGTTTAGGCTGGCGGAGCAGAGCGAGCTTACCGGTCTACGCACACTAGGCATAGCATGCAGCATGGATGCGGCGTTGATTTCTGCATTTGTGGAGAGATGGCATCCCGAGACGAACACATTTCATATGCCCTTCGGAGAGATGACCATCACTCTTGTTGATATTCACCAGATCTTATGGGTTCCCATACGTGGGAGGAGCTGCACTTTAGACCTCGATGAGCCGGCAGTGAGACAGCGCATTTGTGCTGATCTGGGCGTTGCTGAGGAGGAGGTGAAGAGATGACACACAACTGGTGGTATTCCTTTGGGGCATTTAGAGACTAGAGTACTGGAGGAGTGGATGAGGAGTGACGAGCGTGACGAGGGCGTTATTGCTACGTACTACCTCTTTTTGCTTCTCGGCTCGACTGTCCTGGTGGACAAGTCGACTAACGCCGCGAAGCAGAAGTGGTTGGCGCTTTTGTTTGACCACGACGTCACATGCGACACTGCATGGGGAGTTGGGATTCTAGCGTACGTCTACCGCAACTTGGGACAGGCGTCTAGGCATGGAGCACATGGCATTGCATCGTGCGGGATTCTGATTAGGGTAAGATATTAGATAGATTAGTGAAATATTAAGTTACGTTTTAATATTTTGGTCATTAATGTCCTTAGTTATTCATTTACAGTGCTGGGTTTGGGCATATTTCCCACATTTTCGGGAACAATATGTCACGAACCCTCAGGCCTTTGGAGGAGCTGTTTCTGGTGCCGCGGAGGTGCCGAACAGTAAAGACACCGGTCATTTGATCGCCATACGCCGCATGTTAGACCGCATGAGATACGAGGAGGTAGAATAGTACACGTAATTTTCGATATCTTAGTCTTTAATTTAAAAAAGTACGTATGTATTGACTTTGCCTTTCTGACTTTATAGGTTACCTGGACCCCCTGGGTGGGGTTGGACTTCCAGGCTCCTGAGGTAGCTCCTGCCAGGTTTCACGGTATACTGTGCATTGTAGATGTTCAGGAGCCGTACCACCCGGACAGAGTCCTCATGCAGTTTGGGATGATGCAGCCTATCCCATTTCTGCCCATTCAGCCGACCAAGGTCGTCAGGAAAGCGGAAATCAAGGGATACGAGCTGAGTTTTGCGGGTGAGCTTCTACTGGCTTGGGATGCAGACCCGAGACCCCTGATTGACCTCCAGGGATCGGTTGCGACACATGGGTGGGACATGTCTGCCGATTATTTAGATTGGTATGACGAGTGTTCTCATCCATTGGTCGATCCCGGTTCAGTCAGACGTGATCGTCCGGTCGGCCCTATCCACGTCCCTCCAGCCGTTGACGCAGTCGCGGTACACTAACTTTTGTCGAATTATTTGAATGATTTATCTATAATTTTATATTTTGCAATATTTTGACAAATATTACTTGCTTTCTATACAGCGTATTCAGGTGGTTGCTGCTGATATCCGCACTTATTTGCGCACACCTGAGGCGGCGACACGGACGTTCGAGCAACACGCGGCGTTATGGCTGCATATGCTGATTGGGCAGCCTCCCCCCATGGCCCCACCCCCACCCCCACCTCGCCAGTCCCAGATGTTTCGTGATTCTGTCACGGAACCTGGCGAAGGTAGTGGCTCGCAGCCACAATAGTTTTTATGTTTTGGATTAGACAGGATTCATATGTACAGAGTGTTTATGTAAACGTTATCTATTTATCTTATTTGGTTTACTATGTTTGTTCATGTTTATTATGTGGTTTGATGCTTACCTATGTGTACGAGAGAGCAACATAACGTTATCGAACCATAAAAAGATGTATGAACAACTATAAGAAAATCGACACGGTATAAAACGATTAACATCGAAAAAACAAATAAGTATAAAATAGAAGGACAACGTACGGTGGTTGGGAGCTCATTAATTCCAGTCGTTCAGACTTAGAGAGCGAGTGGTTAGTACCTGGATCAATCGAGAGTTCAATTCTCTCTGAACGTACCTGCATGGGGAATGCATGGCAGTCCCATGCATGTCCATGCATAATCACACGCTTAAGCTAAGCGTGTGCCTACACGCATAGCTTAAGCGTGTAGTCATAAGCTTAGCTTAAGCGTGTGAGGCACAAGCTTAGCTTAAGCGTGTGAGGCACAAGCTTAGCTTAAGTGTAACTATATGAAATATAATGATATACTATAGTATATAAGTATAACTATATGAAATATAATGATATACTATAGTACATAAGTGTAACTATATGAAATATAATGAAATACTACAGTACATAAGTGTAACTATATGAGATATAGATATACTATAGTACATAAGTATAACTATATGAAATATAATGATATACTATAGTACATAAGTGTAACTATATGAAATATAATGAAATACTACAATACATAAGTGTAACTATATGAAATATAATGATATACTATAGTACATAAGTGTAACTATATGAAATATAATGAAATACTATAGTACATAAGTGTAACTATATAAAATATAATGATATACTATAGTACATAAGTGTAACTATATGAAATATAATGAAATACTACAGTACATAAGTATAACTATATGAAATATAATGATATACTATAGTACATAAGTGTAACTATATGAAATATAATGAAATACTACAGTACATAAGTGTAACTATATGAAATATAATGAAATACTACAGTACATAAGTGTAACTATATGAAATATAATGAAATACTACAGTACATAAGTGTAACTATATGAAATATAATGAAATACTATAGTACATAAGTGTAACTATATGAAATATAATGAAATACTACAGTACATAAGTGTAACTATATGAAGTATAATGAAATACTACAGTATATAAGTCTAAGTATATTAGATTTAATGAAATACTATAGTATATAAGTCTAAGTATACTAGATTTAATAAAATACTACAGTACATAAGTGTAACTATGTACTATAGTATATCATTATATTATAGTACATAGTATATTTCATCTAGTATACTTAGACTTATATACTATAGTATTTCATTAAATCTAATATACTTAGACTTATATACTGTAGTATTTCATTATCCTTGTCTTAGCTAATCTAATTTTGTGTTTTAACTAGGCCCAATGTTACAAAAACAATCTAAACCCTTATGTACTATAGTATTTCATTATATTTCATAATCTAAACCCTTATGTACTATAGTATTTCATTAAATTTCATATAGTTACACTTATGTACTATAGTATTTCATTATATTTCATATAGTTACACTTATGTACTATAGTATATTAGATTACATAAGTGTAACTATATGAAATATAATGAAATACTATAGTACATAAGGGTTTATATTGTTTTTGTAACATTGGGCCTAGTTAAAACACAAAATTAGATTAGCTAAGACAAGGATAAGAAAGGTCTAAGTGTTTGTATACTAAGCGTGTATGTACACGCTTAGCTTAAGCGTGTACATACAGGGAGATCGATAACTATTTGTCATGTTAGAAAGGTGTTAGAAAGATAGAAGTAACTATTTGTCATGTTTTGTAGGAAGCAAGCGGAATTAGCGAAAGAGGGAGATCGATAATGAATCAAGCAGAATTAGCTCAAAAATGAATCAAGCAGAATTAGCGAAACAAGGGATGTGATTTGTTATGTTTTATACTACTTTGTGCCATTATAGGCCCATTAAATCGAGATAAAAAAGCGAGTTTGTACTACTTCGAACGTAAATAAAAACACATCAAATTAATAATATGAACACATCAAAGCTGTCTAAATATTACATTACATAATCGTGTAATCAATCAAGTACATGAACGGATCCGTCTCCCACATACATAAAAGGATCTGGTGCCCGACCATATGCAATGCGGTAATCTTGATACATCTTCAAATTCAACTCAAATTTTGTTGTCCACCACAGGATGTTTCGATCTGCGTTTCTGCGCCACGTACCAGGTGTGTGCGGTATTGGCGACCCTTCCTTAAGCACCACCTACATATACACACACAAACTATTTTAGTAGTGAAAACAATGTAACCTAATTTCATAAATATTTTTATTAGAAAAAACCTTTACCGGTATGAAGTGATCATGATTGCCTACGTGTGCCATGGCAAGAATCTTGTCTGGAGGTCCCATGCTTGATGTCCTATTCCTCAACGGTAAGCAAAACGTCGGAACTTCCCACGTTAATAAGACGAGACCAACCTGATATAGTGTGACAAACACTAAACCCATCAATGGCATGTGAAGCCAGTATAATTCTGAGCAAGGTTTTCTGCAATGGTTCACTTGCAAGATAAGATCCTCCCAAGACCCTTGTTGAAGACGGCAACGTATCGGCTCGTACAACTCTCGATTGTCAAGCAACTCCGCTACCATCTCGCGTCGGATGTTGGCATATTCCTGCTCTTGCCTCCCCAATAATACAGCCATCGACCGATATCCATAATGTCCGTCGGGGCGTACATCTCTAACATTCTTGATGTAACAAATCCAAAAGTCATCCACATTGTCAATCCCAAAGTTCACCCCCATATGAACAAGGGAAAAAATAGGTTCTTGAGGCCACTGCAAATCTTCTGGTTGTGATTCTTCTAGTATGGGTTGGGATTACAAGTCGTCAAAGTCCATCACTACTGCAGTAGATGCACTTGCTTGGTTTTTAGGTTGACCTGGGCCTCTACCAGTGCTCGCACTTGCCTTCCCCTTCCCCTTCCCCTTTGTCTTCGGCCCCGCCTTCTTCTCATTCTCGTGGAGCTCATCCCGTCTATGCTCAAACAAGCACTTATCCCTCTTCTCCGCCTTCTCATCCACCTTCTCCTTGTTCCTAACACCACTTGGCCTTCCTTTTGACTTGATTCCTGTCGGCTCTAACAAAGTACTCTCTTCTGGATGCTCCAAGTTGTCATACAACTCACCTAGTAGGAATGCCGTGCCTTTCTTCAATGTCCCAACCTCTAACCTGGCAAACATTTCACGAAGTCTTATCTCTGTAATGTCCATTCGAACATAGGCAGAAGGGCCAAGTGTTGTGGTTGGAGTCTCTTCCCATTCCAAGTCCCTCCAGAACTCGTGAACGTCTGACGGAATGAGAGGTGTTCTTGAAATGATGGCTCTTGCAATACTGTGCACGCAAGGCAACCCGAGGCAATCTCTCACCCAATGGTCATTGCATTCTTCTGAGAACTCCCCCTTCTTCAACATATCGTAATATCCCAACAACATATCAAAGCACCTATCAGACACTTGGTAGAAGAGCCTAGAAAAAGTAGCTCGTACAACTGCCGGCATCGATGCATCATCGAAATCCGTTGGTCGTTTGGAAAGTGAAAGGTTCATGCTCCCCCTAATCTGATCTATTTGAAGGATGATGGCATGGTGAATCCTCACGATAACTCTGTTGAAGCCCCCTCTGCTAGAGCCAATAATATCTTTCAAAACCTTGTGCATCCCCTCAACCCTGTCAAATCACATGACGTTAGTACGACATTAACAACTATGAGTACAAAAAACAACATATTGTGCACGTCATACCTGTTTGAAGTCCTCGTGAAGAAGTGAAGATGATGATCCGTCCACGCCCTTACTATGCTCGTCTTGTACGGAATAAGCCATGTGCCCTCCACGTATCCGACAAGGCCTTTCTTCCACGATGTCCGTAATACGGCAAGCCTCTCTTCATAGCTTTCTTCACTAGGTGAGCAAAAAAGTGCCCAACATTGGTTTGCAAAGGCATCCACACTTTCCTTCTTCTTCAAGATGGATGAGGCACGTGCCTCGATGTTGTGCTTTATATGCACCCAGCACAAGAGGTGTTGAACTTCGGTGCCGAAAACACTCCGGATAGCAGTTATGAGGGCCTTCTCACAATCTGTCATTATTGCAGTAGGCATCACTCCCAAATCCAAACACAATGCTCAAACTTTCCTCATTATCCACGTGTAATGGTAAATATGTTCCGCCCGGGTGAATGCATAAGCAATGTTGAACGTCTTATGAGTGTTGGTGAAACCAACAATCTCCATAAGTGGCATTCCATATCTACGGAAAACATTTCAAAATACAATACACATTTTAAATGAAATACTATAACAATTTATTTCATAATAAACTACATATTATTACAATTAATGACTTACTTGTTTATCTTGTATGTCGCGTCAATGATTATCACGTACGGGAACTTCTTCAACAACCGCAGTGACTCCGGATTAGCAAAAAATAATATTGCAACCTCATCAGTCTTTGCATCCCTCAAAGGATGAACTATGTATTTATGCTCAACCATAAACCTTATGGACCACTGTGTAACCGTTAAGTCTCCCAGATCCTCGTACTGCAGCTTCTGCAAGAAGTTGGCCACTTGCTTCCTAGAAGTCACATTTCCCGGGAAGTTTTGCCTCAATTCCGAAACAATTTGATTCGGCGTCTTGCGACTGTCTCCCCACCTCCTAGCGCACACCTGCTCCGCCTCGGTCATTCGACCCATGAATGCATGGCCTTCAAAGCTAGTTCGTAGCTTATGGTTGTGTCGACCTTCAATCACACCCAAGATCCACTTTTCACCAACCGTCCATGCCTCTTTCTTCTTACGAACACCCATTATCTCAAACTTACACCCACACTTTTTGGATCTCGACTTTTGGATTTTAGGAACCGGCAACTCTGGATTCTCTTTGTTCACCTTCGGCCTCCCTGATCTCCAGGGCCCAAACCTATCGCACACTATACTAATTTGGTACAGACTTGAGTTACGCTTCACCAAAGCTATCACAAGCTCCTTTCCTTTTTCTTTCACCCATTTGTACAATTCTTCCTTACTATCCCATACTAGGTCCGTAGTAAAATGCTCTTTATAGTCTTTCCCCTATAAATGTAGCGGTAAATGTTAACTATGTTATACACTAAATATGATTTCCAATTATATACTATGAATTCATGGTAAATATTAGCTACCTAATTAAGTGCAATATTTAAGACACCAATTACGAATTAAAATACCGATGAACGAAATAGGAATTTTTTTAATTAGGTGCAATATTAAATAAACTATTTACGATTTAAAATACCGATGAACGAAAGAGCAAGATTTTATACATGCTAAATAGTCTTTCCCCATTTGTACAACTCATCATAACTACATCACTATGTACTACACTACATATGATTTCCAATTATATAACTACGAATTCATGCTAAATATTGGCTATCTAATTAAGTGCAATAACACACTAATTACGAATTAAATTACCGATGAACGAAAGAACAATTTTTTTTTTAATTAGGTGCAATATTTAAGACACTAATTACGAATTAAAATAACGATGAACGAATGAGCTCAATTTTTTAAACACTAACCACAAATTCGCCGCTAGGGTCCCAATCGCCTTCCGCTTCCTCGTCTAACACAAATTTCGACTGCATCCATTTGTCGTCCTCCTCCTCCTCTTCTTCTTCACTTTGAACCCACTCGTTTTGTTCGTCACTACTATCCTCACCACTATGATACATCTTTAAAATTTAGGAGTAAACAATTTTAGTTTCCGGGACATGAAATGGACCTTCGACTATAAATAGAAAGAAATATATCCGTTAAGCACACCAACGACTATAATATACACGCCTAAGCTAAGAGTCTGGGAATTTTCCAACGGCTAAATATACACGCTTACACGCCTAGCTTAGGCGTGTAAGCAGACGCCTAAGATACGCGTGTGTTTTTGGTTCTCTCTCGTGGAATCTGTTGTCTGTCTTTTCAAAATACCAAGAATACCCCTATACGCCTAGCTTAAGCGTGTAAAACCACACGCCTATCTTAAGCGTGTAGAATAGCGTCCGTTTAGATAATTTTTCGCGTGTATATAGCCATAGCCTATATGAAATTGGTGCGTAGATTAAAAATATTATTTTAAATTTTTATTAATTATTAAATTACTCAAAATAATCTCAACTATGAGGAATCAATTCAAAATAATAGAAACCTTAAAATACCTAGTTCGTTTACCAACTTTAGTTATATTAACCAAAAATAATATGGAAACTTTTTCGTTATAAATTCCGGCGCAATATCGATGATGTGACTAATGGAAATCGGTGATTGGACTATAAAATATTAATGACACGACTTTCAACATAGATAAAATAAATTAAGCAAGTGAACACATAATAACAAAAAGTAATACCATGCCCATAAAATTTGGGTGTCCCTATATACACACGTTTCATTTTCTAAACGCACACTATTTTGTGCGTTAAGGCTAAACGTATAGCTTGGTGCGTTTTGGCTTAACGTAGAGGGGACAAAATTGGAACAAATAGTGGAAATTGTCCAGATCTGGTGCGTTATGGCTTAACTTATGGAACTGTTCCTGTACGTTAAGCCATAACGCACAAGAGTAGCCACCCAACCTCCAACGGCTATGAACAACCCTGTTCATAGCCGTTGTAGTTTGAAAAATCCGATCGTTGATGCGTTAAGCCATAACGCACCAACGGTCCATTTTTTTATGCCCCCATTTCAGCCTATATATACACACACGAAGCGAACGACTCTTGGAAGTGAGGAATGCGATTGGATACAAGCACGAGAAGATGAAGAAGCAGACAAAGCGAACGACTCTTGGATGTCGGGTTCCGAAGATGAAGGAGACGATTGCGATTCGAGCGGCGATTTATTCACGGTTAGTGTTGAATTAATTTTCGTTTGAATAATGAATCATGTCTTAGTTTTGTATGAAGTAGCCTAGTTATAATGAAATATAGCAATTAATTTCCGACTGACATTCGCATTCATAAACGAAAGGGATACGATAAATATTGAATATAATTAATTTTGTATGAAGTAGTTATTATGAATGTTAGACATTAATATGATATTAGGTATGAAGTAGTAGTTTCCCTAGTTGAGCATAAAATTCATGGATTAGGTTATGAATTATTAATGTCTTTGCAAATTTGTTATATTTTTAGTTTGTTATAATTGTAGATAGTATAATAATTTGTAAATAACAATTAATTATAGGGGGGGGGGATTATTTTCGTAGTGGCCTAGTTTGGGGGAGTATGAATGAAATGATTGAATGGGCTAGAGCTACAGCAAAAGAGTTGATGATAGTTTTGGTGAAACGTACCTCAAATCCGTACGTAGTTAGTTTGACATGCAATAGATATGGTGAGCCGAGATCTGGGAGGCCTAAAGTTAATGTAGAAAATCCAGAGTTGTCGGTTCAAAGGATTCGAAAACGTAGATTGAAGAAGTACGGTTGTAGATTCGGGCTATATGGGTGCCGTATGAAGAACGAGATAGGATCCCTTACTAAAAAATGGGAAATGGATGTTATACATGGCACCCACAACCACAAGCTTCATGCTAGCTTTCATGGGAATGCATTCATGGGTCGAATGACCCAAGAGGAGGAGGTCATGGCTAGGAGATGGGGTGATGGTCGGAAGACTCCGAAAGAGATTGTTTCGGACTTGAGGAAACACTTTCCGGGAAATGTGACATCAATGAAGCAGGTTGCAAACTTTTTGCAGAAGCTCCAGTACGAGGATCGTGGGGAATTGACGGTTACCCAGTGGTCCCTTAATTTTTTGAAAGAGAATGGGTATCTTTTTTATCCTCTTAGGAATGTGAAGAAAGGGCAAGAGGTGGAGATCTTGTTTTTTGCTCACCCGGAGTCGCTACGCTTGTTGAAGAAGTTCCCGCACGTGGTGATCATTGACGCCACATACAAGACAAATAAGTATGTAAAACATTTTAATAATAGTTAGTTATTTTTCTATGTGCTAGGGTTTAATTAGTTATATTGACAAGTATTGATACGTTTATTTGTTTTGTGTGAGAATAGGTATGATATGCCTTTGGTGGAGATTGTTGGTTTTACCTGCACTCACAAGACGTTCAACATTGCGTACGCATTCACCCGAGCGAAGAAGTTTTTCCATTACCAGTGGATAGTGAGTGCCCTTCAGAACTTGTTTAAGCAGTTAGGAGTTATGCCCAAGGCTATAATGACCGATTGTGAAAAGGCTCTCATCAAAGCTATTAAGGTAGTATTCAAAGACGCCCCGGTTAGGCAGCTCTTGTGTTGGGTCCATATTAGAAACAACATCAAGGCACATGCGGACACAGTTATAAAAGATAGTGCCAAGGTCGATATGTTTACAAACCAGTGTTGGGGACTATTTTGCTCGACCACGGAGGAAAGGTACGAGGAGAGGCTTAGAGCATTGAGGAAGTCGTGGAAGAGCGGCCTTGTTGGATACGTCAAGAGGGAATGGCTGACTCCTTACAAGGAAAGTATAGTAAGAGCGTGGACGGATGACACCCTTCACTTCTTCACGCGAACTTCAAACATGTATCTTTTGAACATTGTGTAGTTGGAAGAGTTTACTATTGGGTATGAATGTTATACTAAGGAAAAATGTTATTGTTTTGATAGGGTTGAGGGGATGCATCGTGTGTTGAAAGATATTGTAGGGTCTAGCAGAGGCGGCTTTAACAGAGTGATCGTGAGGATCCACCATGCAATCATTCTTCAAATGGACACGATTAAAGCGACCATGAACAAGTCACTGTCTACACGACCAATGGAGTTCAACGATCCAGGGTTTTCGGAGCTTGCCCAAATGGTCTTTTCAAGGATGTTTTGCAGAGTGTCGGATAGGTGTTTTGATTTATTGTTGGCCATGTATGATCATCTAGTGAAGGATGAGTATTCAGAAGTATGTGATGATCATTGGGTGAGAGACTGCCTTGGGTTGCCGTGCGTCCACGATATTGCAAAAGCCATCATTACGAGGACAACTCTCACTTCAGACGACATTCACGACTTCTGGAAGGACTTGCATTGGGAAGAGGATCCAACAACATCTGCGCTTGTTGACGACAGTGTTTCGATTTCCATTCCAGAGTTGAGATTGTGTGAGATGTGGTCGAGAGTGCAAAGCCGTACTTTGAACCAAGCCACGTTATGGCAACTGAGTGAGTTGTACATGGCCTTGGAGCATCCGGCACAGAGTACGTTTATGGAGCCGACGGGCATCTGTAGAAAGGGAAGGCCAAGTGGTGCGAAGAACAAGGCAAAGGGGTCGTCGAGTAGGGAAAAGAGCCTGCATGAGCACGTAAGAGAAGACTTACTGAAGTCTGAGAAGGCGAAGGCACAAGGAAAGGCAAAGGAGAAGGTGAAAGGGCCAGGCTGTCCCAGAAAGAAAGCAAGTTTCGTGGTGCTCGACGCTGAGGATATGCCATCCCAACCGCAACCAGAAGAATCACAATTTGAGGACGACCATGTGGGAGTCCGTCAGTCGGAATGGCCTAAAGAACCCATGATTCATTTTGGGGTGGACTTTGGGGTTCGGAATATCGATTACTTCTGGTTTGGGTACATTAATGGTGCTATAGATGTACGTTCAGACGGACACTGTGGCTATCGGTCTTTGGCTGTGCTTATGGGGATGAGTCAGGGTCAATATCCCTTGATCCGTAGCGCGATGGCAAAGGAGTTGGGTGTCAACCGACAAATGTGGGAGCCGATACGAGCTTATGCAAGACCAGGGTCATGGGACCATCTAATGGTTCAAATTAACTATGTTAATACCCCTTGTGGTCCAGATTATTGGCTTGACATGCCATTCATGGGTTTAGTGTTTGCCACGGTGTATAACGTTGCTATCATCGTCATATCTGAGCACCCTTCATTGTGCTTACCAATACGGGCGTCTGGACCAAGCTTCGCACCGCCCAGAAATTTTGTGGCGATAGCACACGTAGTGTAACACCCCGTAATTTTTAAGGGTATTTTGAATTATTTTCAAATTTTTCTTATGCCCGTTTTGCTAGACGGATTTAATTCAGTGAGTCTCGGACCTTCTGAAAAGGGGTCTGAGCTCTGTAAAATTTTCCGAGCATTATATAATACAGTTGAGGTATTTTCGGGGTTAATGTACGAATATATTTAACCCGGAGTTAAGAAATTTAATCCAAACCAAGTTCGGATAAGAGTTAACGAAGTCGGCCTTTAAACCGCGACTTGACGCGACCTGATGCGATATTCAGCGACTAACCACGACTCGCCGCGATCGCGGTAATGCCAAGATCTGGGCAGAGTCGTCTTCCTCGCGTGGCGGTTACTGTAGCTCTGTTTTGGCTCAGTTTTGGGCAGGCCAAGTGGGCAGCCAACTTGCCCTTCGCCTTTGTCCCCTTGTTCCCCAAGTGGTGGCTTGGATTGAGGCTATAAAAGGGGTCGAAGTCAGACGATGAAGCTCCCTTCTTCTTCTCTTCTTCTTCCTCCTTTCTCTTCTGTTTTTCTCCTCTGAAATCCTCCATTTTCGAGCCGTTTGAGCTTGATTCGACAAGGCTCTTGAGTGTTAGAAGGAGCTCTTGAGTGTTGTGAGAAGCTTTGAGGTGTTAGGAGATCGAACCATAGAGAAATCGAAGGCAAACAAATCGGTTTGGGTAAGAAATTCTCCATGGAAGCTGTCGAAGCTTTGCCACTGTCGAACCACCGCGACTGGCCGCGACTTACCGCGATCGCGGTATTTGCGTCCGAGTTGTGTGTCTTGTGGTTTAGCTTTGGGCTTTGCTCGTTTCCTTTGATTTCTTCTTGTATTCTTTTAGATTCATATATAAGTGTATTGAATCTAACTTAGGGTCTTGTTATGGGCCATTTCTTAGGGACTTAATATCCAAGATCTGCTCCAGTTTTAGATCCCGGAACTAGACGTTGCTCAGCTTGATTCGAAGTTGTCGGATCCAAGGCAAGTGGCGGTTCTCTCTTGTTCATCATTCCATATTTGATTATTTATCAATAGTTTTGTTGTTAAATAATTTGGGATGATTGTTAATTATGTTGGAAATTGATTTGATAACGTTATGTGAAATAAAACGGATATTATTACTAGGTTGTATATTCTGCTAGAACCGACGCTAGTATATGATAGATTTGTTGTGCAGGTGAAGGCCGTAAGGGTCCTTGATATGATTTATTGTGTGTGGCTTAGATTATTAAATCTAGGGTGATAGTTGTTCAGGTTGAGCCGTGATGGTTCTCTGTGTGATGTGTTTGTGTGTTTAACTGTTAGTTAGCACGAGTATTCGTAGGAGCGCCTGGATCCGGTGTATTCCATGGGCGTTTCTTTATAACTGTTTAGGGTAATTAAAACCCATGCGATAGTAAAAGTTTGGACTTTGTGAGGTTCATTCTTTATAAGGGCGATTAAGACCCAATGCGATAGTGAAAGTTTGGACTCCGAGAGGTTCATTCTTTATAAGGGCGATTAAGACCCAATGCGATAGTAAAAGTTTGGACTTTGTGAGGTTCATTCTTTATAAGGGCAATTAAGACCCAATGCGATAGTTAGAGGTTTGGATCATGTGAGGTCCAGTTAAAAGTTTATAACGTGATATGTGTGTGTGTGTGGTCATTTAATTCAGATAAGTGCCTGAAAGCACCTAATTAATGAACTTTGGCGAGTAGTGCAGCTAGGCTCTAGTGCAGCTAGGAAAAGCTCGTCTTTCCAGGCAAGTGGTTTTTAATTAATTTGAGATAATTAAAATCAGATATTATATTAGGTTGTATATTCTGCTAGAATCAACGCTAATATAAGAGATATACTGTAATCATGTGACTTGAGATTGTGATGTGATTTGTGATATGTGGAACTGCTTGGGATGTGTTTGTGTGAATTATTGGTGAAGCCCTTGCTTAGTCTATTCATTAGACTAACTCTTGTATTTTTATATTTCTATAACGTCTTGGGGGTGTCGTCCGTCCGTTTCGGCACATGCAGATCCGAGGAGGCTAGAGCGACTATGAGGATGAACGGTGTTTTGACAAGTTGTTTTGTCGTTGTATTTTAAAGATTTCCGCTGTGCTATTTTGTCGTTTTGTTTAAAAGTATTTCGCTGTTGTATTTCTGATTAATTGGGTCGTTTTAGGAATCGTGTAATTCCGCGACCATGTGGTTTAATAAAAGTTATGATTTTAGTATTGTAACTGTGTATTAAGTCAGTTATGACGTCGGAAAAGCCTGGGGTGACTTCGGGGTTTACGTCCGGAGTCATCGACAGTAACGCTTTCAAATGGGGTTAAATTTGGGGGTGTTACACGTAGGGGATCACAACCACTGGATACCGGTAATGTTTCGTATCTCTACTTGTACTTAGATGTTTCATTTGCAATATTGTGTATGCTAATTGCGTTTTTTTGTTTGTATTCTTATAGGTGACGCTCATTAATGACTCTCCATTACCACCCGTTACGGATGCGTGGCGAAGACATTGTGATCCAAACATCCGCTGGTGGGAAACATTGTATGTTTCGAAATTGCAAGAGTTTAGGGAATGCCGCATGGCAGCCGGTAAGAATCCAGATTATATGGCGTATTAGATCCATATAGTGAATAGTTGATGTAAAACTCGTGTGATTTGTAATGCAATATAAAATTTGATGTACTCTTATGGTTATTTGCTCATTATTGCATTACATTGGAAATCCACACGATTACATGCCTACAAACAAAGCACAAAAAACTAACAACATCCAAATAACTACAAGATTGAGTTGGTGTCATTGCGTTGTGTAGATTATCCCGTTGACCGACTGAAGAATCCTAATGGAGGGCGACCCTTCGATGAAAATTGAACCCGTCGAACTTTCTGATTTGTCCCTTTTGTCACAGCAGCACATAAATACTTGGAATCCACAAACACCGGTTCAATATCATATAAGAAGCTCCGTATGATATTGAACCGGAGTTTGTGGATTCCAAGTATTTATGTGCTGATGCAAGAAAAGGGGCAAATCAGAAAGTTAGACGGGTTCGACTTTCATCGAAGTCTCACCCTCCTTTAGAATTCTTGAGGCGGTGAACGGGATAATGGCCATAAGGCAATGACTCCAACTCAATGCTGTAATAATAACATTATTCATACAATTGAAGACATATCTAATAAAAAAACATGGTTATAACTTATTTCGTTATATCAATACCCCGATAAAAGCGATTTCTCTTTAACTTCCAGTTTGAATCGGAAAGGGTCTCGCACAGTTTCTGAAGCTCATTTCTTTCCTTCACCAAATCTCTGATAATCTTGGAAGCATTGTCGTCATACGGTGGATCGAGCCACTTAAAGGTATGACACCCTCTCATATCTTCATACCGCTCCGTTGGGACGTAATCCTTGCATGCGAGGTACCTTCTTTTATAGTGATTGGGCCTGTCGCAAGTGTACAACACGACCGGGAAATTGCATTCGCACATTGTAACCGGAGGCAATGCACTATTGGACGATGAATCCATCCTCTGATATGGAATACGAATTACTGTATCAGAAGATATAAACTCTTGAAAAAACTAAAGCCAAAAAATGCTGACAAAAAAAACTTGATCAAAATGTTACCGAAAAGTTTAATAATTCTGTGCACGGCGGATCTGGAGCTCGTGAATGCCGAAAATGACCATTGACAATTAGCTTCTTAAGAGGTGAGGTGATTGTTGTGTTTGGATGTGGAAGAGAACGGAAATTGACATGGGTATATATAGGAGGGAAATTCGACCGTTATAACATTCAACCGTTGGTGCGTTAAGTCTTAACGCACAAACAACGGTCGGATTTTATAACGGTCGAATAATGGCCATTATAAATATGACCGTTGGTGCGTTTAGTCTTAACGCACCAATGACTGGGCTTGAATTTTGGCCCAGCACTGTCTGAGCCTCAATAGGAGCCCAATGTGTAATGTGTGCGTTAAGGGATAACGCACTGTGTTGTCATATTTGTTTCGTGATTTAAGGCATAAAAATCATAACTAACTATATGATAATGTTAATTGTTATTTTATGATTTTTATATACTTTCTAAGTATAAAGTATAAAATTCATAAAATAACAACTAACATTATCTTATCATATAGTTAAGCAATGTCTTGTATAGTAATGTGATAAGACTAAGTGTTACGAAGTTATAACATGAACTTTAAGGCTTTGCTTAGTATAACTAATTATACGATAATGTTAATTGTTATTTTATGATTTTTATACTTTATACTTAGAAAGTTTGCATCAGTCATGGTTTATACTAATGTATTGTACTGAATTCTTAAACAAGCAGTACTTGCACTATATAGTAACATGAACTTCATACTAACGATATAGCATGAAGTATGAAGAAGTCGTACTTATAGGTTATAATACTATATTATTATAATTTATTAAGAAGTTATCACTCGTATTATAAATTAATGGGATATGACAAAGTCTTATGAAGTTATAATGTGATAAGATTAAGTGTTATGAAGTTATAACATGAACTTCATACTAACGATATAGCATGAAGTATGAAGAAGTCGTACTTATAGGTTATAATACTATATTATTATAATTTATTAAGAAGTTATCACTCGTATTATAAATTAATGGGCCCATTACGCATTTTTTGGTCCTATAGGGCCTAGTTCGGGCCCTTTTTTATACTATTGGGCCTAGTTGGGCCCATTATGCATTTCTTGGTACAATTGGGCCCATTATGTATTTTTGGTCCAATTGGGCCTAGTTTGGACCCATTATGCATTTTTGGTCCTATTGGGCCTAGTTTGGGCCCATTATGCTTTTTTGGGTCTATTGGGCCTAGTTTGGGCCCATTATGCATTTTTTGGTCTATTGGACCCATTATGTATTTTTGGTCCAATTGGGCCTAGTTTGGGCCCATTATGCATTTTTGGTCCGATTGGGCCTAGTTTGGGCCCATTATGCAATTTTGGGTCTATTGGGCTTAGTTTGGGCCCATTACGCATTTTTTGGTCTATTGGGCCTAATTTGGGCCCATTATGTATTTTTGGGTCTATTGGGCCTAATTGGGCCCATTATGTATTTTTGGTCCTATTGGGCCTAGTTTGGGCCCATTATACATTTCTTGATACTATTGGGCCTAATTGGGCCCATTACGCATTTTTTGGTCTATTGGGCCTAATTTGGGCCCATTATGTATTTTTGGGTCTATTGGGTCTAATTGGGCCCATTATGTATTTTTGGTCCTATTGGGCCTAGTTTGGGCCCATTATACATTTGTTGGTACTATTGGGCCTAATTGGGCCCATTATGCATTTTTGGGTCTATTGGGCCTAGTTTGGGCCCATTATGCATTTCTTGGTATAATTGAGCCTAATTGGGTCCATTATGTATCTTTGGTCCTATTGGGCCTAGTTTGGGCCTATTATACATTTCTTGGTCCTATTGGGCCTAATTAGGCCCATTATGCATTTTTGGGTCTATTGGGCCTAGTTTGGGCCCATTATGCATTTCTCAAGTTTTTTGCATATTTTGGGAGTAATCCTTAAAAAATATATACATAACACAAAACACATTCATAAGTATCCGAAAATATATAAAATCCCAAAAGTATATAAAAAAACACATAACATCCCTAATCTCTACCGGGCTGACTCCCACTACCCTCCCCGGGCTCGTGTATAGAATTCGAAAATATCTGTGATGCACGAGGTGGAGGGGGGGGGGGGGGGCATCGGAGGAGTCTCATCAGTCGGCATATGCAATAGCCGACTCATCATCTCGTCAACCTCCTCAACGGGGATAAGGTCCCTACGGGTCCGCCTCTCAAAATAAGCACGGAGCTCACCAACAACCAACTGGTTCCGCTGTATTCGTAAATACCCATTAGAATTTAAATATGACAAATTAATAATCGACATTAATTGAATTAAACGAATTAAACATACCGCAAAAGTGTCCACCGATGGTGTGGGATGGACATGGCCTTGAGGACGATCCTGTCTGGTGGATCTGGGATCCACCAGCACATGCAAATACTCGTCCAACCAGTCCAGATAGTCGTCTATCACATCCCAAAGACGCGTGGCTGGTGGAGCCACAATCTGGATCAAAGGCCTTGGATCCTCATCCCATGCCCCCAATAGATGATCGTCGAATGTGACGTCGTAATGTCTGAGGTCGTTCTGGCGGGTCACTGTCTTCGGCTCTAGAGGTAAGATCGGGATCCCTTGTACATGCCTAAACTGACGAAGGCATCGTTCTGGCAGGTACGGCTCATGTATATCCATGATATGGATTATCCCTCTAAACAATGAAGGAGCGTACTCTGGTCGGTCGAATGATACTCTAGGAAACGGGAACCACTGTACCTGTAACAAATAGAGTTGATAACATACAAGGCAACCAAGAGTGACTAAATAGTCTAGGCATTTCAGCCAATAAAGGAAAGCTTCTAATGGGCCTTAGTGAGTTGAAATCCATATGCAAATGGCTCTTCACACTCACTAAGACAAGACTAGAATCATGAAACTAAATAACCAAAAATAGAAAGGGGATAAAAGCCTTAGAGGCTTGGATATAGGCGTGCACATAAATGCCTTGGAATCGAAGCATGGTCGATGCTTGAGTGCCATGGCATTGATGCGTCGGCGCCTTGGTGGTCAAGGCCTTGGCTCCTCCGTGGTGAGGCACAAGAGTAGGCGCGAGCCGTGGGGTGGAGGTTCCTTGTTGATGGGTGGTTGACACTCATCACTCTCCCCTTCTTAGCTTCGAAGCGTCCTCACTTCGAGTGTGTAGGAAGTCCGGGATGTGGAGAAAGTGTGGTGGCACGTCTCCCCTTCTTAAACGTGAAGGTGGAGTGAGGGAGACCGCCACTAACACAAAGAAGCACGAGCATACGAGAGCCGTCAGGCGGCTTCTTGGGCACAACAAGATGGGAGGGCTCGGGGACCGGGGGCACATATGGGCCGAAGTCCGCCACAAGGAGGCTCGAAAGTGCACCCAACACATTGGTGTGCTTGCACCGAAGAGGCACTTCAAAGCTCAAGACAATGGTAGCCGACGAGATGGACCTACAACATGGAAACTAAACAACAAAACATGAGATCATCCTACGGCTCCGGGTGGGACTATGGCCGATCCTAGGTACGGGTCCAAGGGAGAAACGAGGCATAAAGGGAGCAATCCGAGTGGAGTCGAGTGATGTGAAACAAGGGGTTGAATGCCCTTGTCTCACAAGCTTGAGTTTCGGATCGTGGAACAAGAAGGCTCGATCTTCTCCTAGAGGCACCAACTGGTTTGATGGCTCCTTTGGGCTGTCTTTGAGAGTGGAAGCAAGGAGAGAGCTTGGTGAGATGAGGCGGAGCAAGGGCCAGCCGAGGGTGGAGCTTTGGCTAGCCGAGATGGAGCAATGGGCCAAGGGAGCCTCTAAGGGAGGCTCCTTGGCTGGCTTGACCTTTGAACGAGCTTAAGAACTTGACTAATGGAGAAAAAAAAAAAAGAGATTGTTGAATGCTTTGGGTTGATAGATAAGTGGAGCTCTTAGGAAGGTATTCCTCAACCTAAGGGAATTATTCCACTTATTAATTCTTCAACCAAGTCTACAAGGCAACCAAGAGTGACTTAAATAGTCTAGGCATTTCAGCCAATAAAGGAAAGCTTCTAATGTGCCTTAGTGAGTTGAAGCCCATATGCAAATGGCTCTTCACACTCACTAAGGCAAGACTATAATCATGAAACTAAATAACCAAAAATAGAAAGCTGATAAAAGCCTTAAAGGCTTAGATATAGGTGTGCACATGAATGCGCGCCTTGGAATCGAAGCATGGTCGATGCTTGAGTGTCGTGGCATTGATGCATCGGCGCCTTGGTGGTCAAGGCCTTGGCTCCTCCATGTTGAGACACAAGAGTAGGCGCGGGCCTTGGGCTGGAGGTTCCTTGTTGATGGGTGATTGACACTCATCACTAATTGTCACCTTAACTTCTATAAAAAAAATGTCACTTTAAAATCTAATTGTTTGATATTATAGAGTTTGATTTTATCGTCCTCGGGGCAACATATGAGAATCCTTAAAATAGAATGTTACTTATAATTTGAATATTTACAAATAAAATTTATCTGATCTAATAACCTTCAAATATCTTCTGCTTTTAAAATAACTAGTATAATACCCATACCATGTATGGGTATGATAAAAAATTCATATATTCATATATCTATATACATATATGCATAATCAAAAAAGTTGCAGTAAAATAAATTAATTTTATCACAATTCAAAATCATAAAATCGTTTCTACTTGTAACTCTTGAAAAGAGCAACATTAAATTAGTCAAGAATATTTCCTGACTTGGGAGAAACAAATTAAGTTGTTAAAAAAATTTCCCTTAACTTTTGTTTATTGTTATTAAAATACAAACAATGAAATATTAATATCATTTTATAAAATAATAATATCATAAGCACAAGATACATATGTGTTGACTTAAATGGAGGGGAGCTTCGAGAGTTTTGTGTGACAGAAGAGTACCCCATAGACTAAAGGGTAAATTATATAGGATGGTGGTTAGGCTAGCCACGTTGCACGGTGCTAAGTGTTGGCCGATTACAAAGGCACAAGAGCAGAGGATGATGATTGCGGAGATGAGGATGTTACGTTGGATGTGTGATCACTCTAGGTTGGACAAGATTAGGAACATAGACATCTGCAACAGAGTCGCGGGGTGGTCAGAATTTATGATAAGTTGCGGTAATCTAGACTACGATGGTTCGGTCATGTTCAGAGGAGACAACCTAACGCCCTAGATCGCAGATGTGAGGGTTTAATTCTTGGTGACTTCCATCAAGGAAGAGGTAGGCCCCATAAAATTTGGAAGGAAGTTATTAGACAAGACCTTAACCTCTTGACTCTCGCAAAAGATGTGGCCCAGGATAGAGCCTTATGAAGGGATAAGATTTGAATATCGGAGTCCTAGTTTAGACCAGCCAATCTTTCGTTACCGATCTTAGGGCTTTTGACCATAGGAAGATAGGTTGATTAGATTAGTGTTATAGTATAGGTTCCTAGCATAGGGGCTATGTGTCTTCAGTTTCTTATGCATGAATGTTGACAGAGCTAAAGTCGTGATGCCTATCAAATAAATCCCAAAATACCTACTAAGTAGTATAGTAAGCAAGACAGAGTCGATCCCATAGAGAGTCAGGTTATCAATTTGTGCAATTCGTTATCACCAACTAGGAACTAGGGGGGGGGGGGGGGGGTTTGTAGAAATCTCGAAACAAAGTAACAAGTAAGCAAGTAAACAAGTTTGCAAGTAAAGGTTGTGAATATGATGGGGAAAAGCGCCACACTCAACAGAGATCCACACAACAATAGATAGGTCGATCACATAATTCTATCAATCTCAAGTTCTTAATATTCCTATAGTTGTTCTTATCCCGATCTTAGATAACTATTAGTTCTACCAGCCCTAATAGTACTTATTACTAAATCAAATCCGAAAACCTTCAAGACTCAATAAAGCAATAGCATTCAACCAATGATTCAACAAGATACATGCAGTAGAAACAACCCGTTACTATAAGCATGCAATTAACTCTCTCTCACGATGAAGCGCTCGGATCCCCTATACGCAACAATCGTGCTCGCTACTAGATATGCATCCCGAACCCGGAATCACAAGTCCTAGCAATTAGGAAGATATCAATAAACCTAGGTGATCAATCTAGATAAATCAACATAAACCAATAATCAATCAAGCACAAGAGAATTAATCCAACTAGATAGGAAAACGAACAAGAGTAGAAAACTCACAACCAATCAATTGCTGGCTTCAAACTGTCAAGTGCAACAATGGAGGTTTAGTTCTCCATTAGGATTTGTGAGAGAAAAACGATGAAAGGTGGCAACTAGGGTTAACCACAAAGTGTTCTAAAATCGTCTTAAATACTAGGAAACCAATATGGAATAAAATAAGGAAATAATAACATTCCGAAATATAAAGTCTCGGATAAAAGAAAAACAGAAATAAAACTCGGAAATAAATCTCGTCAGTGCCTTAACACCGCGGGGTGCGGTGGCCTTCCTGCCGCGGGGGGCGGTAAGCTGCCGTGGCCATGCGTCAGCTCTTCTTGCCGCTGGGGGCGGCCATCTTCACACCGCCGGGGGCAGTGGTCTTCAGACTCGTCTTCTTCTTCTCCTAGCTTGCCTCGCACCACTTCTTAGCACATCTCTTCACTCCATTGGCGTCTTCTATTGGTGGCTTCCTCCTCAGTGTCTCCAGTGATCTCCAATATAGCTCAAACACACCTAATAATACCAAACTTCGCCCCCAAACGCCATGCACATGAGTGTGCCTAAATCTACCCGAATGGCACCAATAAACCCTCTAATGACTCTTACTTAAGCCCTATAAAGTAGTGCTTATCAAACTCCCCCATGCTTAGACCTTTGCTCGTCCTCGAGTAAACTAATAAAGAGTCTACTCCTCCAATGCAGCACACAAGGTCTCAGGAAGCATCTCCTCCAACTAAGAGTCACCTAACCCATGCCAAGCTCCTGGCACCAAACTTATCCACAACTCAACAAGCTTAAGGGGCAAGCAGAGTACTTCCCCCAAGCTTAACCCGGACATCCAATAGTGTGAGTAACCTCTAATCCTAGCCTCCATCTATGACTCCTTATGTCTCCCAGAGTGACCTACCCGACAATCCTTCTTTGACTCCTCTTCTTATGACGCCTCGCCAAGAATAATGAGAAATCCTAAAATCACTCTTTTTCTTTTTCGCTCATTTTGCCAAGGCGCCCTTTCGGGTTTTCACCAAGCCACTCATATTTTTTCCTAGATGTGCTCACATTATGCTCACGTCACTCTTGACCAATTATTACCCCAGCCTAATGCTGGTCCAAGCCACCTGCTTATTACCTAGGCCGCCCTTTCGGGTTTTCGACCTATCCCAGGATTTTTATGATAGCCTTTTTTCAAATTTTTGGCCTTTTCAATTTTTTTTTATTCATTTTTCTCCTCAACGACATAGCAAGTATAGAACCCTCCCCCATGCTTAAACATTGTATTGTCCTCAATGTAATGAAAGACAAAAGAATAGAAACGTAGGGAAAAGCAAAAAAATAACTCACAAACGTCGCCAAGCTGCTTGGACACTGAAGGTGTCGCTGGCGGTCTTCTCAATAAATGCCCAAGTCACTGGTGTTGGGTGGATGTCTTCATCAACTATATTATCTTCTCCTACCGTGCAACCAAAAGAAAACCACTTTGGTTAATAGTGGTAAAACAATGATAGTAGGATTGTACGGCCTTCTAGAAACACATGGTGGAACCCATATGTAATCATGGTGTGGGCTCTAGTGTTCCTCCTCTCCAACTGCCTATTGTACATCCATCATCGTTTCCAAATATGTGTGTAGAGCTAAGGTTTCCTCCTTGACAACATGATGCGCACCATCTCCATGGGAATTCCAAACAGCTGGCCTTCAGTAGAACTCTTTTTTTTTTTTTTTTTTTTGGCCCCTCGTTTAAGGTTTTTTCGGGGGGTGACTTAGTGCAGGGAAGGAAGAGACTTACATTGGTGTGGAAACACCTTCTTCAATAGGCATGGGTCTCTTCCATGCAGGTTAGTCGGAAATAAAAACAAGAACAAAAACAAAGCAAAAACACACTAAAGAAAATGCAAAAACAAAGAAAGAAAAGCAAAGAAAGAAAAACATACCTCGGGTTGCCTCCCGGACAGCGCCTTAGTTATTGTCATGGCTTGACATCCTACTCCAACCTTAATCCACAGCATCGGGTTCCTTAGGTACCCTCTCATTCAGCACCTCCTTCCCGAACCAATCATGGAAATGTTTGAACCTTAGACCATTCCTCTTTTTCAACGGCTTCTCCGCCTTGGCTTTCGTAGTCGCCTTCCCCCCATACTTAGATCGATCAGGGGGGTGTTTAACTTCAACTTCAGGGGCCTGCACCATAGAGGGAACGAGCTTCTCGCTCGGAGTTAGCACAGTGGGGCCAATGCCCAAAAGAGAAGTAGGAGACTCACCCTTCTCATCCAGTAAAGCCATGACTTCATGCAGATTAGAAGATACAGGAATACTGACAGGTAAGTCAACTATGGGATCCTCTATTATAGGTTGCAATTCATCCAAAGGGTTGAGACTCATTACATCAACAAAGTTCAAAGAGGTGTTAATGATGGGTTTCATATCATATATGTTGTATTCAACTCCATCTCCATCAAATTCCATAGTTAATTTCCCACTTCTAACATCAATTGTGGTATTTGCAGTTTTCATGAAAGGTCTACCTAACATCATATGTGCACCTGTACCACCATTCATATCAAAAACATAAAAATCAGTGGGAAAAATCAGTGTATCTACCATAACAAGGACGTCTTCAACAACCCCTTTCGGGTAGACATTGGTTCCATCAGCTAATTGAATAACTAGTCTAGTGTTCTGTAGTGGTGGCAGACCAAGGGACTCATAGAACGACAATGGTAAGACATTAATAGCAGCACCAAGATCTAGCATAGCCTTATCAATCTTTGTCTCACCAATGATGCAAGGGATAGAGAACATACCTGGATCACTGCACTTCTTGGGCAAACACTTTTGAAATACAGCAGATACTTGCTCGCTCACCTGGACCTGCTTCTTTTTCTTCTGCTTCTGGTTCCTCTTGATCATGCAGAGCTTCTTCAAGAACTTAGCATACTTGGGAATGCTTTTAGCAAGCTTGAGCAACGGGATGTTGACCTCACACTTGCTGAATGTCTCAAAGAGGTCCTTGTCATCGACTACCCTTCTCTCCTTGAGCGCCTCTGGAAAAGGGGCGGGTGGCTTCTCGGAACCGAGAGGAGGAAAGTAAGGACGAACGTAGGTGTCGACAAAGGGCTCGTCATTAGCTCCAGCAGGTTGCCGCGGGGGGCGGCCAGTGTTCACCGCGGGGGGCGGTAAACTACCCGAAGATTTTTGAGAATCAAGGTCACCGCTGGGGGCGGTAGCCTCATTGCCACGGGGGGCGGTGGTCGTCAGAGCATCTTCATTTTCCTTCTTACCGCTAGGGGCAGCAAGCTGGTGCCGCGGGGTGCGGTTTTCCTCCAGAGCTTCCTCTTTTCCTGCAACGTCTTCCTCAACGCTTGGCAGTTGTTTCCCACTTCTGAGAGTCATAGCACTAACATTTGCCCGTGGGTTAACTACCGTGTGAGATGGTAGATTTCTCGACATCTTTGCATCGATCCTCGTGATGGCTTCAGCCATTTGGCTCACATGCGTTTCCAAATTCTTTATGCTTGACGTTGTGGCTTGAACATGAGTAGTGAAATGTTTCGTCAAGGCTTGGAGCATATCTGCAGTTGAAGGAGACGCATCAGGTTGTGGGTCTTGCGACCTTTATAGAAATTGAGGTCTTGGCTGTTGTTGTTGTTGTTGAAACTGAGACTGTTGTTGTTGATCCCTCCATCTAAAATTTGGGTGGTCTCTCCATCCCGGATTATAAGTGTTGGAGTAGGGATCATGCCGAGGTCTTGGATCTCCATAACCTCCTACAGCGTTTACTTCAGCAGGCGTATCATCTTGTAGTTGAGGACAGGCGTCAGTGGGGTGGAATTGATCGGCACAGACCCCACACGCTTTGAGTTACTGAGGAGTTCCTTGCAGCGTAAGTCTCCTCACCATGTCCTTCAACTCAGCAATATCACTGGCATACGCAGAGCGACTAGAGTCAGCAGCGTTGACTCCTCTCTTGGTAGAAGCTCTGCCGAAATTTCTTGTGCCCTCTGCCATCTCCTGAATCTTCTCCATAGCTGCTGCCGGTGTTGTGTTGAGAATATTGCCGCCACATGCAGCGTCGACAATCCTCCTTTCATTGTCCAGCAGACCATTGTAAAGGTGGAGCACCAGATCTTGATTGGAGTACCCGTGGAACGGACAACTTGAGCAAAGTCTCTTGAACCGCTCATAGTACTCATACATGCTCTCGTCATCCTCCTGCTCAATGTTGCTAATAGCCTTTTTCAAACTGTTTGCCTTCTTTGCAGGGAAATACTTTTCAAGAAACGCCTTATGTAGCTTGTTCCACGTATCGATGCTTCCAGTAGGCAGATGGTAGTACCAGTCATCAGCAGTGTCCTTCAGGGTGAACCCAAAAGCTCTCATCTTTATTTGCTCCTCAGTAACGTTCGCCGGTTTCATGCTCATGAAGACTGTGTGGAATTTACCCATGTGTTTGATTGGGTCCTCCCCAACCAGTCCATGGAAAGTTGGGAGCAAATGAATCAGTCCCGGCTTCAACTCAAAGTTTACGCCCGCTCCTATAGCAGGAATAGTCACAGCCAAAGGTTGCTATTGCAGGTCGGGCGCAGTCAACTGTCTCAACGTTCTGTCCGCGTCACCCATCTCAAATGCAGGGTTGTCAAAAACCAAAGTACGGTTCACTCTACGATCCTGGGACAAAGTTCTCTCAATCTCTGGATTAAAATCAAGAAGAGGTGAATTAGTAGCACGAGTGTGGACCATAAGATAGGTCCACACCAAGGTTGGTAACAAACAAACCACAAAAACATAAAATTTGACTCCCCGGCAACAGTGCCAAATTTGACAGAGCTAAAGTCGTGATGCCTATCAAATAAATCCCAAAATACCTACTAAGTAGTATAGTAAGCAAGACAGGGTCGATCCCACAGAGAGTCAGGTTATCAATTTGTGCAATTCGTTATCACCAACTAGGAACTAGGGGGGGGGGGGGGGGGGGGTTTGTAGAAATCTCAAAACAAAGTAACAAGTAAGCAAGTAAACAAGTTTGCAAGTAAAGGTTGTGAATATGACGGGGAAAAGCGCCACACTCAACAGAGATCCACACAATAATAGATAGGTCGATCACGGAATTCTATCAATCTCAAGTTCTTAATATTCCTATAGTTGTTCTTATCCCGATCTTAGATAACTATTAGTTCTACCAGCCCTAATAGTACTTATTACTAAATCAAATCCGAAAACCTTCAAGACTCAATAAAGCAATAGCATTCAACCAAGGATTCAACAAGATACATGCAGTAGAAACAACCCGTTACTATAAGCATGCAATTAACTCTCTCTCACGATGAAGCGCTCGGATCCCCTATATGCAACAATCGTGCTCGCTACTAGATATGCAACCCGAACCCGGAATCACAAGTCCTAGCAATTAGGAAGATATCAATAAACCTAGGTGATCAATCTAGATAAATCAACATAAACCAATAATCAATCAAGCACAAGAGAATTAATCCAACTAGATAGGAAAACGAACAAGAGTAGAAAACTCACAACCAATCAATTGCTGGCTTCAAACTGTCAAGTACAACAATGGAGGTTTAGTTCTCCATTAGGGTTTGTGAGAGAAAAACGATGAAAGGTGGCAACTAGGGTTAACCACAAAGTGTTCTAAAATAGTCTTAAATACTAGGAAACCAATATGGAATAAAATAAGGAAATAATAACATTCCGAAATATAAAGTCTCGGATAAAAGAAAAACAGAAATAAAACTCGGAAATAAATCTCGTCAGTGCCTTAACACCGCGGGGTGCGGTGGCCTTCCTGCCGCGGGGGGCGGTAAGCTGCCGTGGCCAGGCGTCAGCTCTTCTTGCCGCTGGGGGTGGCCATCTTCACACCGCCGGGGGCGGTGGTCTTCAGACTCGTCTTCTTCTTCTCCTAGCTTGCCTCGCACCACTTCTTAGCACATCTCTTCACTCCATTGGCGTCTTCTATTGGTGGCTTCCTCCTCAGTGTCTCCAGTGATCTCCAATATAGCTCAAACACTCCTAATAACACCAAACTTCGCCCCCAAACGCCATGCACATGAATGTGCCTAAATCTACCCGAATGGCACCAATAAACCCTCTAATGACTCTTACTTAAGCCCTACAAAGTAGTGCTTATCACATGTGGTATGCTTTTGCTTTGAGCGTCGCTCGATTTTGTTTTCTATGTGCGTTCATGGTACTATTGACATTTTTTCTTACCTCTATGCTTTTACTCTTCTTGGGTCGCTCGAGGCCCTTATATGCTTATAATGAATAAAGCCAGTCACAGAATGAAAGAAATAGTAGATTTTAAATAGGTATATATCAATAATTAGACAATAGTTCACATGGTTTCCCCCCAGAGAGGAATGGCCTTTTAATTTATGAAAATGCAAGAAAAATCGCAAATAATAGTTAAGGAAGTGCGGTATTCATCAGAAGGATATTTGAAGTTATAGCATGTATTATCACTTTCAAGATCAAAGAAACTTATAGATAGAAACTACTCACATAACATTAAAATCTAACCTTTATATTAGGATTTGCTCTTTAAGATATGTCCCAGAATTTGTAATTCTACCTCCTGTGCCTATTCTTGAAACGGGTAATTAGAATTGGCAAGTTCTAAATCTTTTTTTAATAGCTCCCACTCGTACATCCTCTCAAACTTTCTCCCAAATAGCCTTACAAGCAAAATTGCAAACCCCATATAAACCCTCTCAACGAAGAGCATAATTGACAAGACAAGGCTGGTAAGAACTGAAATTGTCATCCGAACACTAAAGCATGTCAATAAACTAAAGAAACGTATTGATGACAAAGCTTTTGATTCACATTAAAACCTAATAGATAGTTCTTGCATTCTGAACTCACACAATTGTGAACAAATGTCTCAAATGTATGTTTTTCTTTTTGTCTATATAAACTGCAAATTTTGTTTACTATATGCTCAAATGAAAAGGAACTGTAGAATCGCACGTGTTAGAAATCAAAGGGAACTGATAGTTCAGTTCCTTAGCAGCGGAATATGTAATAACACAAAATCAAGACCAGTTCCTTAGAGTGGGAACCTTTGATAACCAACTAGTTATCCAGGATAAAACCCATTACCTCTCTTTAAAGAGGTTTTAAAAGTCTAATTCTTTATTAATGCTTCGATTACAATCAATTAGAATAGAATACACAGATTAAAGACTTAAGACACACTTAAGACTCTCTACCTAGTTCGACCTAATCAAGCACACAACAAGCAAGTGACTTACACAGTTCTTCTCATAAGAACAAGCTCTGTTTTCTTTACCGTAAGCAATGAGTGAATTCGTGTGTAAATGAGAGAGTTTGATTACTTTATTTATACATAACAACCGTATAGAATCGTGATCTATAGATGGTTGATATGCACAAATAAAATAACCAAAAAGAAATCGAAAAAGATAATCTTTGTTACCAAATATTATCTCTAACGATTTTACACTTTTGTTTCCATAAAATATATCCAAAGAATCCCTAAAGATATATGGAAACAAGGATATTCTAATCTTCTCTCTCCAAGATAAGATCTACCCTAAACTATCAGCCGCCGCTTCTTCAAATCTCTTTCCAAGTAAGCGCGGCTTTGGCATACTTTAGTTCCTATGCCAGTTCCCAAATCTGGCGTCTTGGTCTCTGTCTTGTATTTCCGATTCATGAGTTCCTTGTTTATCTACACATATGGAAATATTAATAGCAAAGTGTTTGTCATCGTCAAAACTAGGAAAACTGAGGAAGAGAACTTGAAAGGGAACTAGAGTTCCCGAAAGTTCACTTCCTAACAATTTCCCTTTTTTTTGATGATGACAAACAAGTAGAACCTGTCATATCTAACATAGGCATGAATGATATATGAGGAAAACAAGTAAAGCTAGATGTAGAATAATCATTGGTGAATTGCATATTCCCCCTTAACAAATAACCTGGTTCCTTAATTTCCCCTTAAGAAAACAACTAGTTCAGAGTTCCTTTAATCCTATTAGTTCCAGATTACAGAGTTCATTCCCCCTTTGGACATCATCGAAAAGAAGCAGTTAAATGATAAGCAGAGAGAACTTAGATTGATATAAAGACTAATGATGAACTCTAGAGAAATGGCACCGTAATAAGAATTGAAAGCAGATCTTAACAACGCAAGGAACACATAAATTTCATTAAATATAAAAAGAACAGAGACAACATATAACAAAATAAAGCACTCAAAGACACACAAAAGAGGATCATGATATGGAAGTGGGATCCTAGGGAACTAAGGTTTCATGTCTACTGAGTAGGGAACTGAACAACTATACCACAACTACTCCTTGGCTTTCGCTTTGTCCTCAGCGAGCTTCCTGTTCACCAGCTTGACGATCTCCTCCACAAGAGGAACATATGTCTTCCACAACTCCACCACCATCTCATTGGTAAAGTTGCTACCCTTATCATCAGTAGTGGCAACATTGTTAAAGCCTTCAACTAGGCCATGCTCAATACACCCCATACCCTCTAGAATCACATGTGTGTCAAGAACTAGGCGGGGTTCAGAAGGGCCTAGCTGGGTTTCTTCTTTGCCTTTCTCCTCATCAAACTCCTCATCCACATGAGCCTTATGCATAAGTTGCCTAACAGTGGTCATAGTGAGGAATCGAGAAAACTGAGTTTCCTCAACCCCAGATGGATAAAGGCCAAGGCGACACAGTAGTTTCTTGACAACATGTGGATAAGGAAGAGCGTGAGTAGAATGGCCCTTACAGTATTGCATGTGGCCTAGGGTAATGCGGGGGAGATCAATGGGAATCCCCAGAATCAGCTTTTCCATCAACACAACATCACCAACTAACATAGTATCTTGCTTCTCTTGGCGGGGAATGATGTTTTTGATGAGGAAGGTGTGGAACAGCTTCTTGTCCAGACGCAGAAATTTTGTGAGCAGAGCACCCTTAGAGGGAGGGGAACCATCAAACACCGTCTTCAGAATGGTCGGCTTGTGCTTGGAGGGCCAGTTCCATTTGACGATAACACCAAAACCTTCATCGGTGGAGACCTCTAAGACGGAGCCAATAACAACAACAGAGAGTGGGATTAGATTACCTCCCCATGTGAGAATAATATCATTCGCATGCTTGTCGTCCTGGGCTGGGACAAACTCCATGTTCTGATAGAAGAGGCGGACAAGATCTTCATTGACATCGAAGGGCTCCACAATTAGCTTGTCCCACCCTTGGAGTTGGAGCATAGAGTAGGCAGAAGAGATATAAGATCATCATCGGCGGAACTCCAGAATTCTTGGCCAATGATCAGTGGTTCCAGAATGCAACGGGAGGCGAGAGCTGGTGCCACCGCGAAGGAAACCGGAGAAGGAGACGGTACTAGCTTGGATTGGGGCTTCTTTCCCTTGTCAGTCTTGGCCGTTTTGGCTTTCTTGGCCTTGGGGGCCTCCTCCAGTTGAAGTGAATGAATACCGTGAGCCCCTTTGGCGGCACGACGTTTGACTCGACCGGCCACCGACTGAGAGTCACTGGGCAGTTTGAGGGACGTTGAAGGTGTGAGGAGCAGTTCCACGTTGATGGGAGCAATCTCCTAGGAAGGAGATGATTGGTAGGAACCCTCCTTAGTCAGTGTGGGAGAGTTGTGCTTGGATGGGGTGTGCTCCGATGAGGCGGACTGAGAGGGATGCTTCTCTGGAACAGGTGGGGGAATAGATTTTGCGGGTTCCTCCACCGTTGTTGGCGCCAAAGATGAGGCCTTTGCTGGGGAGGGCGCCTGAGAAGAGGAGGTGATAGCCTTTTGTTTTCGGTAGGCCTCTAACATAGCAAGTTCATCGGCGGGAAGGTTCTTTAGATCAGAATCCATGAAATCAAGTGGAAAGTTGAGATCTTTGAGAGTTTGAGAGCACGGCAGATTTTTATAAGAGGCAAAGAGAGTGTGAAATCTGTGCCGATTTAGGGTTGTACTCTCTGCGTTTTATAATTTCTGAGCAAAATTCTATCCAAATATAGCCGTTGCAGAATCGCTTCAAATAAGGGAGCTCGAATTTTCTTTCAAACGGCCATAATATCTTCAATATTTAAGAGAACTCATAAATCTCCACCAAAATCATCTTCCAAAAATATCACATCAATCAGATCCAAAAATAAGCAGAATTTACAGAGAAACAAACGGCTACAATCTCAATTACTGTCCTCGGGAAGCGGTCACAGACTGAGTAGAATTTGAATTCCGGCCATTGAAGAGCAATTTCTAGTTCCTTTCCTCAGTATTTGACACGAAACCGGATAGATATGGGTACATTTTATGTAGGGAACCAAGCAACACTCAAGACAAAATACATACCCATATCAAGAAAAATCAGGTTGGCAATTTTGACACCACAAAGATAATTCCCAGTTGTGGACTAAAGATGGATCAAAGGAATTATGCAATGTAGTCAGGCTTAGGACGGTTTGTAGTCAATAATCATTTTGGCTTATGATGATGGATAGATGAGATCAAATCGACTACTATAAGGCCAACAAAGAGATGTAATCATGATCGAATCTTATCATAAAATCATGAGATCATGCAAGAGTGTTAAGAACATGCTTTAGAACAAATATTAGAGGACATGCGAGGGCAGCACAAGATCAAATATCAACAATATTGTCAATGAGATCATAGAAAAGATCAAGTCTAGTCAAAGCAAGGGAACTAGTAATAGCAACTGGAACTACTAGTTTAGGGAAATGATTCCTAGAAGTAACCTGAAGGACTCATAAGGTTCTCGATTTAATGCTTTGGTGAATATATCAGCAATTTGATCTTCAATCCTATAATGTTCTAGCAGTATGTTCCCTTTTTCAACATGATCACGCAAGAAATGATGCCTAATATCTATATGCTTGGTCCTAGTGTGATGCATAGGATTCTTGGGGAGTTCAAAGGGAACACAAATCCTAATGAACAAATTTCCATATAAAACTTCGACCCATATGCTGAAGGAATATGTGTATTTTAATCAAGATGGAAATTACTAATGATAGAATAAGATTAATAATGAAGATTTATAATCCGAATATTTTAGGTAGTCTAAGTGCTTTGCTAGAAGCCAAGTATGACTTATGGGATAAATTAGATTTGACCCATTGTAATTATATCCGGGTCCTATAAGGTCACATACAATAGAGTAATTGGGCTAGATCAAAGTAACCCGAGGCCCATTGTGGTACTGGAAATTTCGGCCTGTGTATATTGTAGGAAGGGTGGATTATTCATCAAGTAATAATAAAGTATTATCTATTTACTTGATGACATAAGGAAAGTTATCTTTTAAAAAGATAAGATTTTGTATCAACCATAAATGTCTCTTTCTAATTAAAAGGAGATTTATCTTATGAGATATATGATAAGATAATAAATAATTGTTATATATACACTTTTCTAATATATTATAAGATAATATGAAAGAAATAATAATCCAACTCTCATAAGGTGGAAGAGAGTATTACGTACATGTGCTTGGGAGAACCACAATCATCACCACAATATATGTACGACAGTCCCTTGTGCAATAAAGAGCTTGGCACTTCCGTTCGTTCTGACAAACGAAAAACAAGGCGATCTAGTTTCGTGCTCGTGTGGACCAAGTAGAGCAGTCACACTTGAAGCTCTATTTTTCAAGGTGATCCCAGAAACAAGTTTTGCATCAAATGGTATGTTACTCTTTCATATGTGATTCATATCAGGTTTATGCATGAGATCCTAAGTTAAATGTTAGAAAGTAGTTTTCTGAAATTTCGCATAAAGCATCTAAATCCCTATAGTAGTATCAGAGCCTCTTGCATAAATTGATATGATCATGATTAAAGTTGTTAGTTTTAATGCATGTCCTTGATTATTTTGGTTAAATTTAGTGGTAAAATTGATGTATGGATTAACTTGTATGATTATAATTGTGATTTTAATTGATTGGATGCATAAAGTTGTGACTTTTATGCATATAATATACTCGAAAATTTCAGCCTCATCACCGAAATAAAGCATGTTAAAAAATTCTGATTTTTTGCTTAATTTTGACCCCAAAATCGATTTTGCTTAATTTTCACACATAAAAATACTTGATTTTTCATGTTGGTGAAAATTGATTCAAACCCTAGAAATTTAGAATTTCATGCCTTGAATGCCCTAAGTTGATTAATTTTGTATGAAATTGGTTCATACATTAATTTTTCAAAAAATTAAATTACCTGAAAATTATACCATATTATCCTTAAAATCATCCCAATTTGTAATTGCAAAAAAAATTTGAGTGGGAGAAGGGGTAAACAGTGGCTGGGTGGCCAAAAGAGGCTCACGGCGGTGCGTGGTGGCCGACGGCGGCGGTCCAAGGAGCGGTTGGCCGCGCGGGCTGGCTGGGTGGTGGCCGCATGGTGCGGATGGGGTGGAGGCTAAATTAGGGTTAGGGTTTCCTAAGGTATTTTGCCTAAGATACTAATTACCTAAAATAGATAAGGATATAAGATATCTTATCTCTAGAGTATATTTTATCCATTTATACATGGTAATGATTAATATTATTATTAATTCCATATATGATTTTATTGAATTAAAATAATAAGAGGATTGGATTAATTACTTTATTGGATAATTTAATTAATTTAATCTTAAAAGTCTATTAATATGATTAATGGTCTATTATTGTCTCTTAATATTTGATATTATATTATGCATGTATGATTTAATATTATGATATTATTTTTGCGCGGTGACTGGTATGGCCCAAATAGGATAGAAGTACAATATGCGTATTGTTATGTATTTTTGTAATTTTAAAATCAAGAAATTAGATTAGATTTACATTATGTAATACAAGAGAAGAAGATCCTATGAAGATTACAGAATGGAGATCTAGAGGAGAATCAAGGATGGAGATCCAAGGAGTTGGGGATGCAGTAAAAAACTTCAATAAGACCAAAAGCTCCCAAAGCTGAAAAGCAAAAAAAAACCTAAACTTTCTCAACCCAGGCCGCCGCCCCCCTTACCCGGATGTTCAGATCCCAAAACCCACCGGTGCAACCACCCCCTTGATGACCAACCATTCCCGCTCCGACCGAGCCCCCGTTCCGACCGAGCCTTGCTCCGCACCGAGCCCCCGCTCCGATCGAGCCCCGCTTCGCACCTTGCCACCGCTCCGACCGAGCCTTGCTCCTCACCGAGCCCTTTAACGATGTCGGTGAACAGCCTCCGACATGCCGGTGGATCATGGTGACGGACCGGTGGTTCCTGAGGCAGGGCTCTCCGCCAGTGATGGTGAATCCGGTCTCGTTTCTCTCATCATCGAGGATATTGAGCCGCTCGGTGCTCGTCCTCGCCGGAAGGCCGGAGATGAGGCGGTCGTCCCTGGTTGAACCGACGGCGACCTCAAACCCTTCCACCCATGAGAGGTCCCCAGCCTCATGAAGATGCAAGGAATTTTTCCCTGCCTCCCCTGATCTCTCCGGTGGACTGGATCTGCCTTTGGAGATGGTGGGATGGGGATAGATCTTCCCATGGCCAGTGCGATGGATTGTCTGTGCATTGAGCTTACCAGTCCTGAGCGAGAAGCTCCAACGACACCCTCAGATCCGACAGACCATGGCTCCTTCAGATGCACTCTTCTTTGGTGGATTGAGCTTTCCTAGGCAGTGAACCGAGTTGTAGTTCCGGACAAGGTCGAGGATGACTTCCGGTGGCGCAGATTTCGTTTGTGCTTTACTCACCTCACTTCTGGGATCTTTAGCTTTTTCTTCCTCTTGATTGTATTTGTTGTTGTTGTTGTTGTTTGTTTTCAATTTGTTCTGTTTTTGTTTTTTGTTTTGTCCTTGTTCGTTGCTTTGTCGGTCTTTCCGACAACCGATGTATTCGGCCTCTCGAAGTTGTATGGTTTACAACTTTGAATTATTTCTTTATAAAAAAAAAAGGATGGAGATCCAAGAGACAAGAAGAATCTATGAAGATTAGATCTTATGGGTTTTTAGGGGCCATACTAGGATCACATCTATTTATTGCATTTGTTTTGCTTTAAATATCTCTAAGTTTATGCTTGCTTGTTTATTTATGCTATTTAGTTCACTAGTAAATAGACTTACATGATAAATCTAGTTCCCTTAAAAGAAAATTGAGATTTTGCCTTTCCAAATCATAACCTATGAGGCCCTTGGAATTTGATGGATATGTTTTGCCAAAGCAAGGTGTCCATGCTTTGACCTTGAGATAGTATGTGTAAATCTATATAAGGGGTTTATAACCTTGATTTGGTTATACTCAACAAAAGACCAAAATATAAAGTTTTGGATTTTGAGACATGAGATAGATTTGACATAAGATGTAATCTATCAACCAAGACTTATAAACACTACCCCAAAAATGCTATTTTATCCCGTGATAAAATAACCCAGACGTCATATATACGGTATAATAGGGGTCAAGACACTATAAATTTTATTTTTTTTTAAAATTTATAGTAATATTAGCAAATAACCCGGATATAAGGGAACACGCCCGGGTTATTTGAGTGCGCACCTCCTTAAGCCATGTACGAGAATAACATGGGTGTTTTTTTGCTTAATATATTCGGGTTATTAAGTTATGTTTTTGAAGAAAATAACCCGGATATTTTTACTCGAAGCACGCCCGGGTTATTTAGTTATGTGTTTCTGAAGTGCGATCATCATATATCCCGAATATGTGAGAATCCAGATTATTTAATAAATTTGGTGATAATATAGATGCCGGGTATATACGCGCCCAATTTTTTTCCTTAAAAAAGAAAGAGTTAGATTATGCCTCTGCCTTATAGACGATACAATACTCTAAACCCTAACTTGTGCGTTCTTCATTCGATGCTGGTAGAACGCTCAATTTCTTCTTTGATTGCTTCATCTGATGGGCTCTTGTTTGTCTATTCTTCAAATCCTTCAATTCCATCGATAATGGAGTTTGAGCTACTCGGAAAATCTATTTCGATGCCTCCATCTGCTACTCGGAAATTGCTTCATTTGGTGGAACGCTCTTGACAAGCTTGAGTCGCTCTTGTTGGTCTCCTTCTTCGATTTTGGCCTTCATCTACTGCGTTTCTGTCGGTATTCGATTCTTCTCCAATTTCTCATATCTATTGCGCTCATTCTAGATCTCTCTCTCCATTATTTCCTAGTTTTTTGTTCCCGGCACCAGGCAGACCAATAAGTCCATCAACTCGCGTTGTCGTCTTCCTGTGCTCAATCCTGGCTGTTAGATACAAGCTATGCTTATGAATTTTATTGTGACTATGCTATATGTTGTCACATTAGGATTATTCTAAAGTGATCAAGGTGACAACCCCAATCGCCATTGTAGTTGCTCATTTCTCTTGTTCTATGTCGTGATCATTGTCGTTCGCCGAAGAATCTTCGCCGTCTCCGTGGCCTTCTTCGTCCGAACCAGCCTGCACTTGTCGGTGGTACTCATTCAACTTTCAGGTTAGGTTTTCCCCAAAGCTAGGGTTTTGGTATTCGATCTAGTTATGCACAACCCTCTCAATTTCTTTGTTTTTTCGGAATGTCTTGTTCTGCAAGATATGCCCTATATTGAAATAGAATCTGTTTAAGCCTTCTAGTCAATAATTGGATAACTTTTGGCTTGGTTGCAGCTTTGGGAATTTCTCTCCTCGCCCAGCATGTTCTTGATTAAGCACATTACTAGGTTGCTTGCCTCTACTATTACTCACCTATTTCTCTCAAGCAATTAAAAATAAATAAATAAACTCTGTGCTTTTTGTTGTTGTAATTCAGTGGTTTACTTGATTGTTGAATGACTTATGAATTCGTGCTTCTTTTATTTACCTCTTTTGTGAGGAAAAATGAGAGAAGAAGAGAACACATTTTTCCTATTACAACAGAGAGAGAATAAATACAGAGAGGAAGATGGGAGTTCCAGCAGAGAATTAAATGACAATACATAGTCCCTAGGCTAGTAAATACTAGAGCATGAACCTAGGGAGTAGAAGGGCTGCAACACAACTTCCTAACAGAATACAAGTCCCTAAATAAATAAATTACAACAATAATATTCAACACTCCCCCTCAAGCTGGGTGATAAACATCCTTCATTCCCAGCTTGGAATTTAGTTGCTGAAATCTTGAGTGATGAAGGCCTTTTGTCAATACATCTGTAATCTGTTCCTCTGAGGGAATATAGGACATAGAAATCAGCCCTCCTTCAAGCTTCTCTTTGATAAAGTGTCGATCAATTTCTACACGCTTGGTTCTGTCATGTTGGACAGGATTGTGGGCAATGCTAATTGCAGACTTGTTGTCACACCTGAGTAGCATAGGCCCTTCCCATTTCACCCTTAGGTCATTTAAAATAATCTGTATCCATAACATCTCACATAACCCTTGAGCAAGAGCCCTGAATTTTGATTCAGCTGATGATCTAGCAACAACATTCTGCTTCTTGCTTCGCCAAGTGACCAGATTTCCTCCAAGTAGAACACAATAGCCAGAAGTGGATCTTCTATCAACAACCGATCCTGCGTAATCAGCATCAGTATAAGCTTCAACAGTCAGCTTATTTCCTCTTCTGAACATGATTCCTTTCCTAGGACTGCCTTTCAAGTAGTGAAGCACTCTATAAGCTGCCAAAAGATGGGACTCCCGAGGATCATGCATAAACTGACTAATGACACTTACAACGTAAACAATATCGGGTCTAGTATGAGATAAGTAGATCAACTTTCCACACAACCTCTGGTACATTTGCTTATCAACAACTCCTTCACCCTTTGCTTCTCCAAGCTTATGATTAGGATCAATAGGTGTTGGGGCTAGTTTGCAGGCACTCTTCCCAGTTTCTTTTAAAAGATCAGCAATATATTTCTATTGAGATAAAAAAATCCCATGTGAAGAGTGAGCTACCTCAATTCCAAGGAAGTATTTCAAGGTACCAAGAGATTTGATCTCAAATCCAGCTTCCAATTTCCTCCTCAGATTCTCCTTTTCCAAGTCATTGTCACCTGTGACAATGATATCGTCAACATAAACTAAGAGAATGGTTACTCCCCCTGAAGCTGAATGCTTGATGAACAAAGTATGATCTCCTTGGCTTTGCATATAACCAGCACCTTTCATCACTGCTGTAAATCTGCCAAACCAGGCCCGTGGTGACTGTTTAAGACCATAGAGAGCCTTTCTTAATCGACACAGCTTGGCGGTAGAAGGAGGATCAAAACCAGGGGGCACTCTCATGTAGATTTCTTCATCTAATGTGCCATGAAGAAACGCATTCTTCACATCATACTGTAGAAGAGACCAATTAAAGTGAGCAGCCAATGATATCAGAATTCTTACAGTATTCATTTTCGCAACTGGAGCAAAAGTGTCTTGATAATCAATCCTATAGGTCTGAGTGTAGCCTTTAGCTATAAGCCGAGCCTTGTATCTTTCCAGTGTCCCATCAACTTTGTATTTCAAGGCAAAGATCCACCTACAATCGACCACATTCTTTCCAGCATGTTTATCAACAATTTCCCAGGTCTGATTTTTTTCTAGTGCTAGCATCTCTTCTTTCATGGCTTCTCTCCATTCTCTTTTCTTTAAAGCTTCTGAAACAGATGTAGGTATAGGAGTTTGGTTGAGGTGCTGGATGAATTTTTGGTGAGATGGGGAGAAACGGTGCAGAGAAACATGGTTGGATAAAGGGTATAAAGGTCTTTTTGTGCACTCTCGGGTTTTCTTCCTAAGGGCAATAGGCTGCTCAATTTCTGTAATAACAGGATCAATATGTGGAACATAGATAGGAGTATTAGGATCAGATTCCATACCTTGAGTAGTGACATTATCAAGACCAAATTCTGGGGTTGAGGGCTGAACTTGTTGCTGGATCTGATCGGCCCCTTTTCTCCTGGAATACACTTTTGGATATCTAGGAAATGGATGGTCAAGTTCAGGTTCAGAAGAGGGCTCTGTAGCTGGGGTATCCATTTGTGGATTATTGTCCAAATCTAACTCTGGAAAAGGATCTAAATGTGGGACTGGCTGTTCAGCAGGATTTGGACCATTTATTTTGGGGTAAAAGGGTGAATTTTCAGCAAAGGTAACATCAATGGAGATGTAGAATTTTCTGGAGGTAGGGTCATAGCATTTGTATCCTTTCTGAGTTGTAGAGTACCCAAGGAATATACATTTCACAGCCTTGGGATCTAATTTCCCCCTCTGTGGTTGATGCACATGCACGAAAACAGTGCAGCCAAACAGTTTTGGCTCAATGCTGGATGCTCTCCAATTGGGATAGAACTTTTGTAAACACTCAAGTGGACTTTTGTAGTTCAAGGTTTTTGTTGGCAGCCTGTTGATGAGGTAAGTTGAAGTGAGGACAGCTTCACCCCAAAAAGATTTGGGAACATTATTAGTAAAGAGCAAGGCACGAGTGACCTCTAGGATGTGTCTATTTTTTCTCTCTGCAAGGCTGTTTTGTTGGGGTGTATACACACAAGAGGACTCATGGATAATACCCTGTGATTGGAAAAAGGATGTCAAGGACTGATTGAAATAGTCCTTAGCATTATCTGTCCTAATCCTTTGGATTTTTGTGTCAAATTGAGTTTGAATCATGGAGTGGAAAATGAGAATAATTTGGCTGACATCAGATTTGTGTTTGAGGAGGTAAATCCACATGATACGAGTGCAATCATCAATTAGAGTAAAAAACCAATGAGCCCCAGATACATTAGGCAAAGGAGATGGTCCCCATATGTCACTATGAATAAGCTGGAAAGGATAAGAACTCCTTCTATTGCTTATATGAAAGGATACCCGAGTATGCTTAGCTAACTCACAAACTTCACAATGAAACTGAAAAGCATTCATTCCTTGACATAACTCAGGATACAAATGTTTTAAAATCTGGAAAGAAGGGTGGCCAAGGCGTAAATGGTGAAGCCAAATGACCTCACTGTTTATGGTTGTGGATGAAAAACTGCGGGTTGTTGAACTATCCTCAAGTGTTTCCAGTTGATAAAGGCCGTTCTTTTCCTTAGCAAGTCCAATCATCTTCCCTGTATTCGGGTCTTGTAAAACACAAACAAACGGAGTGAATATAGCATGGCAATCCTGATCCTTGGTGAGTTTGCTTACAGAAATCAGATCAGTGGACAATTCAGGAACATGAAGCACATTTTTTAGGGTTAAGGTAGTGGATATGGGAATGGTTCCTTGTCCTGCAACAGTAGCTAGAGAACCATTGGCTGTCATGATTTTCTTATTTCTAGAAGGTTGATAATCATGAATTTGGCTGGAGGATTTGGTCATATGGTCAGAGGCACCTAAGTCTATGACCTATTTTGTGGAGTGAGATGTTTCAGAAACTTTAAAGCAAGAAGAGAATGAATTGTTACCTGACAAAGCAAGAGAGCATTGACTAGAGGGATTACCAATAGATGGTTTGTCAAGAGATTTGAAGAAGTTTATGAATTTCTGAATATCAGCTGCAGTCATTTCTCCACCATTGACTCCACCTTGAGCAGTCTCATCGGTGACCATATTAGCTCTGGGTATGGATGAATTTTTTTCATTGTTACAATCTTTGCTGGGAGCTTTTCCATGTATTTTCTAGCACTTATCTTGAGTATGGCCAGATTTATTGCAATGGCTACACCACCTATCATCTTTCCTTCCATTCTTATCCATAAGAGCACTACTTTTTACAGTAACTGGTTTGGAGTCAAGCATTACAACTCTCCTGCTTTCTTCAGCCTTTACAATGGAAAAAAATTCTTCTTGAGTTGGAAGCTCTCCACGACCAAGTATTTGAACTCTGATTTGGTCATACTCAGAGTTCAGCCCTGCCAAGAAGACATAAGCCCTGTGCTTGCTTTGAAATTTCCTCCACTGTGCAGCATCATCATTGCACCTCATCTCTAGAATTTGATATTGATCAAGTTCTTGCCAAAAACTTTGAAGAAGATTGCCATTGTAACACCCCGGGCCAGAGGTGCTACAGTGCCATAGCCCCGAAGGACTATAAGGCGGTTTCTTTCAAGAAAAGAAATTTAAAGCTCTCCCAAATTCACAAAAGTCATCAATATTAAAATCCCTGCTCAAGATTTAAAACAACTCTAAAACCTGTCAACCAGTTTAATACATTAATTTATATCCAAAACAACGGAAGCGAATACAACATTTTCAAATCTGATGCAATTCTAAATCTTTCACTGTGAAGACACCTCTGTGATCCAGAACCCGCTTGTTGCTGCAAACCTGCAAGCCTGATTGACTGGGGGACCCGATACCCCAGCCAACCGCGGCACGTAAACCGAAGTTGGTCAGTCTTACGAAAGACTGGCAAAACTCCTCAAGCCAAAACAGTTTAACACCAGAAAATTATCACAACAACCAACTCAAGCCAAATAACATGCCACACATTATACATATACATATACATATATATATATATATATATATATATATATATATCATAACTATATCATAATCATATCAACCAACCAAGACCAATCACACGTCAAAACACAAACACCCACTACCACATAACCAATCAATTAACCATTCTTATCCAACTCTTCACTATGCTAACTTCAATCAATCTAACCTCAACATCACCACAAGCATAAACGAAAAAACGATCCAATCCAACTTTCTCTCCAATACTAATACCTCAATCATCAACCCTATGAAACATACACATCTCTTACTACTGACTTACAACCAAAGCTAACCAATTATACTGAACTCCCTACTGCACTAACACATCCAATTAACCTTCACATTAACAAACACATAAGCATCAACGAGACAATCAACACATAATACCAACATAACAAAACAATGATCCAGGCCAGCCACCCTTTTGGTGCCGCCTGTTCTACCATAAACCGTGACCCAAACTTATGTTGGCCCACACCCTCAAGATGGGAAACCAACCTCCACAACATCCACTTAGCCATTCTATAAACTCAAAGTACCCCTCTATCCGAAACTAGCTACTACCAGCATCCACATCAACAGAGATTCACAACCTTGACTAGTTACAATCAACAACTATAACACACGTAAATTCACAACCACAACCAATGGCCAACAATGACCCACAACCACAACTAATAACAATCAACGTCCAACATAAACCAATTATCAAACATACAACCAAATTACCAACACAACCACTTAATTAAGTACATAATCAACATTCATCACAAATCCACATATTCAGGTACACAACCAACATTTAACACATAATAGATATCACAATAATCAACCAATTGTAACCCAATAAATAATATAACTCAACACAATAACCGACCAATTCAACCAAAAGATATACATAACAGTCATCACCATAATCGACCAATTCCACCAAATAACTCAACTCATCAAAAGCAAATAACTCCAATCCATTCCAACCCATCACCGGTGAGACACTCATCACCTAAAACCAACTATCCGAATAGGGACGGTCTCATACCATCCAACACCTGGCCCTTAACAACGTAGGCTACACCCTACGAGGTTTGGTGAGACGATCATCACCTGGCCCTCCGACTCTGATTCAACATTTTTGGTCCTTAACAACGTAGGCGATTCCCTATGAGGTTTGGTGAGACGATCATCACCTGACCCTTCGACCCCCAATCAACGACAATCCAACCACCACACCGACACTCAATCAAACACAACGACAATCAATGTCACACAATCACACATCATCAACCAAGCAATTATAGTCAAATAATCCAATCGATCCACAACAATCAAACCATATTTAGTTACGACCAGCCACCACATCACATTCAATCAAACACAACACGAGACAATTACTAACACACCCATACATTCACACACACACGCAATCTCAACACACAACTACCAGCACGCACACAATCCAACACATAACCGCCAACACACACAGGTGTCGACATACACAATCCAACACACACACACGTGTCAACAACCACACATATTCAACCAAGTAATTTCACAATTAATAATCCAAATTAATTTACTCAAACAAGGCTAAATCAATTACTGAATCAATATAGGGACAAAAGTAATTTTATAAAAATAAACGAAGGGTTAGCAAGAATCATCTTGCCTCAAGCGTGACCACGACGACCCCAGATTCAAATCCAACTCGAACGATCCTGCGAAATCAATCCGAGCAAAACCCTGGCGTTAAATACTCATACCAAGCCACTATTAACAAACCCCCAATTTCAAACCCTAAAATCATTCCTTAAAAATTCCAATCAAGCAAACCCCACACAATTCAACCAAAGCTCAAATTCAACAATACGGTCACACACTTTCCTCTTCCACTGTCCACGAAGAACAATTCAACATCAATTCGAACAACACAACATCAATTCGAACAACACAACATCAATTCAAAATTAACCCATAAGCTTACCTTGTCGACAACCAACGGTAGTCACCGAGGAGGCTTCTCGACGCCGGAACTCAGCAGCCACACCAGCGCAACACAGCGGACAGCAGCACAACTGCAACAACACGCAGCAGAACACCAACAGCGGCTCCGACTTGAAAAACTTCGTTCTCCCTGCTCAGTACTCCAAATGCGATGATTCCAACTCGAGGAGTTAGATCTACGAGTCTAGTTTACCTCCTCAAAATTTCAGACCAAAATAATGAGTGAGCAAACAGTTATTACCATTCTCCTGAGACAGCGCAGACGGGGCAACAGCACAGCAGTGGACAGCAGCGGATCCGGATTTGTGCAGCAACTCGTCGCGGTTCAACAGAGGTTCGGCTCGCCTCTTCGGTGGCTCGACTCAGCAGCTCCACCGTGGCTTCACGCACCGGTGAACCAGCATAGCCACGAACAGCAGCAGAGCACGGCAGCAACACCGAACAGCAACCAGCAGCAGCACCACGACCACCAGCACAGCTCCAGAACAGAGGAGGAAGAGGACGACGCACAACGGTGGTCCGGTCGAGCTCACCGGAGACGACGCTTGGTTGGGCTGGCTCGTCGTGGGTCGCGCAAACAGAGGAGGAGAAGAGGTGAGTTCTTCTAGCTGTGTTCTCACGCAGCCAAGGGTTTTGGTCCCTCCTTTGCCCCCTTTTCTGATTTTAAGGAGTCCAAAAATTTTAATTTACCATTTTGCCATTTTATAACTTTTGGGGTATTTCAGCCATAATCAGTAACAGTCTTCTCCCCTTGTTTGGTGGAATATGCTTTGACAGTAAGCTCAAATGTCAAAGCCTCATCCTTCGCCTTGGAGTAAGATCTCTTGATGAAATCCCAAACTTCTTTTGCAGTCTTCAAGAACATACATGAAACACTGACTGTTGGCTCCATGGATTCCCATAGCCAAAACATGATCATCGAATCTGTCTCCTCCCAAGAGAGATATTTGGTATCTTCATTGCTAGGAGCTTCCTCAGTCAAATGATTCATCTTTCCTTTTCCTTTGAGATAGGTTTTTACAGCCTGAGACCAGATGAGGTAATTCTTCCCATTGAGTTTGTAGGCTGATTGAAGGCTTTGGAACTCATCCTTATTTTTCATGGAAGAATTCTCAGAATTTGTTATTTTTGCCATGGCTGAATGGAGAGCAAAAAATAGTAGCAATGAAGGCTACAGAAATATGAAGAAAAAAAAGTGTTCAAGGGAACAAAAACAGTAGCAATGAAGGCTCCTATCAATGAATATGGTATTCCTCTCTCAGTAGTCTACCAAATTTGTTGACCAATGAATTTTGTTAAGATTGATATCCATCTTCTAGTTCCTTAGGTATTGTTCATCAACCTAAGTGAGGCCATTTGAAAGAGTTGCATAAAGCTATAAAGATTTGTGAGGAAGTGATGTAACCTTGCCCGACGGAAAGACTACAAGTTGTTGTCAAGGATCCGATGAACGCGTAGTAGGGCGAAGCAACTCTTCGGAAGTGAATAGAGGTGGCGGCAGACTGTAGGGTGTTGGAAACACCGTGGTTACCGGCGGACTGGTGGAGGCGCGGCGGCGATGGAGGGAGGCGCGACGGAATTAGGGTTCCGGCGCAAGGGGGCGGCGTGAAGGTGGTGTGAGGGGAGGTGGCCGTGTGGGATGGTGATTAGGTTTAGGGTTTGCGGAGTTGTAATGGGTAACCGAATTAACGCGCCAGGATAATTCAACTAGAAACGCGTTAATTGTTGACGTCGGGGCCCGGGGTTTAAGGAGTTTACTCAACTTGAAACTTAGGCTTAATTTGACATAAACTGAAATGAAATACAAGAGTTCCTATTTATACTAGAGAGTTGGCTTAATGGGCCAGACTCTCTAGAGAGTTGTCAATCTAACCTCAACATCACCACAAGCATAAACGAAAAAACGATCTAATCCAAATTTCTCTCCAATACTAATACCTCAATCATCAACCCTATGAAACATACACATCTCTTACTACTGACTTACAACCAAAGCTAACCAATTATACTGAACTCCCTACTGCACTAACACATCCAATTAACCTTCACATTAACAAACACATAAGCATCAATGAGACAATCAACACATAATACCAACATAACAAAACAACGATCCAGGCCAGCCACCCTTCTGGTGCCGCCTGTTCTACCATAAACCGTGACCCAAACTTATGTTGGCCCACACCCTCAAGATGGGAAACCAACCTCCACAACATCCACTTAACCATTCCATAAACTCAAAGTACCCCTCTATCCGAAACTAGCTACTACCAACATCCACATGAACAGAGATTCACAACCTTGAGTAGTTACAATCAACAACTATAACACACGTAAATTCACAACCACAACCAATGGCCAACAATGACCCACAACCACAACTAATAACAATCAACGTCCAACATAAACCAATTATCAAACATACAACCAAATTACCAACACAACCACTTAATCAAGTACATAATCAACATTCATCACAAATCCACGTATTCATGTACACAGCCAACATTTAACACATAATAGATATCACAACAATCAACCAATTGTAACCCAATAAATAATATAACTCAACACAATAACCAACCAATTCAACCAAAAGATATACATAACAGTCATCACCATAATCGACCAATTCCACCAAATAACTCAACTCATCAAAAACAAATAACTCCAATCCATTCCAACCCATCACCGGTGAGACACTCATCACCTAAAACCAACTATCCGAATAGGGACGGTCTCATACCATCCAACACCTGGCCCTTAACAACGTAGGCTACACCCTACGAGGTTTGGTGAGACGATCATCACCTGGCCCTCCGACTCTGATTCAACATTTTTGGTCCTTAACAACGTAGGCGATTCCCTACGAGGTTTGGTGAGATGATCATCACCTGACCCTTCGACCCCCAATCAACGACAATCCAACCACCACACCGACACTCAATCAAACACAACGACAATCAATGTCACACAATCACACATCATCAACCAAGCAATTATAGTCAAATAATCCAATCGATCCACAACAATCAAACCATATTTAGTTACGACCAGCCACCACATCACATTCAGTCAAACACAACACGAGACAATTACTAACACACCCATACATTCACACACACACGCAATCTCAACACACAACTACCAGCACGCACACAATTCAACACACAACCGCCAACACACACAGGTGTCGACATACACAATCCAACACACACACACAAGTGTCAACAACCACACATATTCAACCAAGTAATTTCACAATTAATAATCCAAATTAATTTACTCAGACAAGGCAAAATCAATTACTGAATCAATATAGGGACAAAAGTAATTTTATAAAAATAAACGAAGGGTTAGCAAGAATCATCTTGCCTCAAGCACGACCACGACGACCCCAGATTCAAATCCAACTCGAACGATCCTGCGAAATCAATCCGAGCAAAACCCTGGCGTTAAATACTCATACCAAGCCACTATTAACAAACCCCCAATTTCAAACCCTAAAATCATTCCTTAAAAATTCCAATCAAGCAAACCCCACACAATTCAACCAAAGCTCAAATTCAACAATACGGTCACACACTTTCCTCTTCCACTGTCCACGAAGAACAATTCAACATCAATTCGAACAACACAACATCAATTCGAACAACACAACATCAATTCGAAATTAACCCATAAGCTTACCTTGTCGAGAACCAACGGTAGTCACCGAGGAGGCTTCTCGACGCCGGAACTCAGCAGCCACACCAGCGCAACACAGCGGACAACAGCACAACTGCAACAACACGCAGCAGAACACCAACAGCGGCTCCGACTTGAAAAAAATCGTTCTCCCTGCTCAGGACTCCAAATGCGATGATTCAAACTCGAGGAGTTAGATCTACGAGTCTAGTTTACCTCCTCAAAATTTCAGACCAAAATAATGAGTGAGCAAACAGTTATTACCATTCTCCTGAGACGTCGCAGACGGGGCAACAGCACAGCAATGGACAGCAGCGGATCCGGATCTGTGCAGCAGCTCGTCGCGGTTCAACAGAGGTTCGGCTCGCCTCTTCGGTGGTTCGACTCAGCAGCTCCACCGTGGCTTCACGCACCGGTGAACCAGCATAGCCACGAACAGCAGCAGAGCACGGCAGCAACACCGAACAGCAACCAGCAGCAGCACCACGACCACCAGCACAGCTCCAGAACAGAGGAGGAAGAGGACGACGCACAACGGTGGTCCGGTCGAGCTCACCGGAGACGACGCTTGGCTGGGCTGGCTCGTCGTGGGTCGCGCGAATAGAGGAGGAGAAGAGGTGAGTTCTTCTAGCTGTGTTCTCACGCAGCCAAGGGTTTTGGTCCCTCCTTTGCCCCCTTTTCTGATTTTAAGGAGTCCAAAAATTTTAATTTACCATTTTGCCATTTTATAACTTTTGGGGTATTTCATTCTCCCACCCTTATAAGAGTTTTGTCCTCGAAACTAAGATCAAACAGGTTCGGATAACTGCCTCGCATAACTGATTCCAGTTCCCAAGTCTCTTCTTCTGTTCCATGCCTAGCCCATAACACTTTCACCAAAGGAATAACCTTCCTTGAGAATCCACTCTCTAATCTCTTTATCAGCTGGCACACATAACTGATCTGAAATCACAATACTCCATCCTCCTGAAAAAAAATCCTCTTCCCTGAGCAATCTCATTGATATCTCGCTCAACATCCCATCGCATTCAGCTGCGTCCGCTCTTTCCGAACCAATTTCACTTCCACCATTCACCAACTCTTGTTGCAATCCCGACTGAACTGTCAGACAAGCAACCACATGCTCGAGAGTAGACTTCCTACACAAAGCATCAGCAACCTCGATAGCCCTTTTCTGAATGATAACGATATCTATATCACAATCCTTGATCAATTCTAGCAACCATCTTGTCTCATGATCAACTCTCTCTTATACAATTTGAGATGACGAAAAGCATATGCAATGACTCTCCCATTCTGCATTAGAACACAACCCAGATCCTGCTTAGACACATCACTGTAAATGACAACCTTTCTGTTCCCTGTAGTAAAACTAATACTGATGCACTAATCAAACACCTCCTGAGTTCTTTGAAACTCTCTGCTGACATTTCCCGTCTCATTCAAAAAATTTAGCCTTACGTAACCTGCCACAATCTGCCTGTAGTAACCTGCGCATTGTACTTCTCAACTCAGCCAAACCCATAGTCGTAAAATCCCACTTTTTCCAGTGCAGACTGAGTTCTCTGTTTCTTACTGCTTCCAACATCAACAGTCTGATCAAAATCAACTATAGCAGTCTCCCTGATCAAATACTCATCAGCATACTGCTCAAGGGCCGTATAGCTATGCCTCACCATCAAGGTTTCATCTCTGAACACAATCATCTCTGAAAGCTCAATCTGTCTTTCTCAACCTTAACAATAACAATAGCATACAACATTTTCATACCAATCATCAGTTACCAGACTCAACCTCTTGACGATTGATGACATCCAATTTGTTACACGTCTAGGACATGCATTTGTGTTTAAATTGAGTTGTTTTATGCATTGTGTGTTGCATTTATAGCTAGTTGCATTGTTTTTATTCGTTATGGAGGTCTACTCTAGGAAATGTGTGTTTACAGGTACTTGGATGGATTTCTGGAGCTGTTTAAGGACACTGCTGGGACTTAGGATGTCATCCGAAGGCTAACGGGATGAGCTATGAGGAGTTTGGACCGGATTCCGAGCTGAAACGAGAAGTAGGGAAGAAACTGTGGAAGGCCGTGCAGTTAATCAAGAGCTCAACATTGAGGCCGTGCGTTTTACCGCACGGCCGTGCAGGCGGTGATTTCTCGCTATTTGCCTGTGCGTTTTTTGCCTTGCCTGTGCAGTTTTTCGCACAGGCCGTGCGGTCTCATTTATGTGTATTTTGGCTGTGCGTTTGACCGTGCGTTTTTCGCACAGCCAAAGCACGGGCCGTGCAGTTTACCCGAATGACTTTATTTTTAGTATGGGTATAAGTATTTCGGATTTTAGGTTTTTCCGGACCTTTGGCCATTTTTCTAACTCTAGACCTAATTGTTTTGCCTCCTTGGAAGAGATTGCAACATTGGAGATTGTTCTACTGGATTCGAGACTAAGTTCATCTTCCTCTTTAATCTTGTTTATGATTTCCATCGTTATTATGTTTTCTTTGGTTGATCTTGCGATTATGTCTAGCTAATTTCCATATTTCTAGGGTTGGGGTGATCCCAACTATGCGTAGGTAGACTTGTTTGATATTTGTCTGAATGGAAGTCTGAAACTTTGTTGATTCATTCCTAGATGCTTTATGCCCAAATTAGCTTATGCGAATTGGATCCTATTAGGGTTTGCAACCGAGAGGTAAAAACTTTAATAGGTAGTCAGATAGGGTTTGAGACCGAGAGGTGATAACTTCTATTGGAATACTAGGAATTGAACCTGAGATTTTATTATTGTGAGAGCGTATTAATTTCTCATGTGGATTAATAACTATCATAGAAACCCTAAGATTAGATTGGATTCAGCAAGTCACGAGAGTGGATGTTGATTCAGTTTGACCTTAGATTCTAAGTGCTCAAGGGGTCTAGATCTTGATTAGCAAGTCGCGAGAGTGGATGTTAATTGAATCTAGGCACGTTTACTATCATCCGAGAGGAATTAGTAATTACCTAAGATAGTTACTTTCAACAAAGACAGACCAAGTTCAGACATTTATCTAGTTAAGTCTACTGAAGCATAGTTGCGGAGATCCCTTGCCTTGGAAATTTCCCCTCCATTGATTACAATCATCACTTGCATTTGTTTCTCAATTTTAGTCATTAGTTCAACAAAACTCATAATCTTTTGGCTTAGCTTACTGGTTTAAGATACAATTAATACTACATAGTCCTCGTTGGGAACGACACTTGAGAATACTACAACTGAACCCATACGCTTGTGGGTAGGTTTTTGTCCTATCAAGTTTTTGGCGCCGTTGCCGGGGATTATAGCTAGTATTAGTTGTGTTCCTACAACTGGTTCGACTAAGTCTTTGTTTTATTTTTGATTTCGTTTTTTGTTGCTTTGCTTGCAGACTTGTTTTCTACTCATGCGAAGAGTCCTGAGCGCTGGTAATCTCAACGACTATGATCCCGAACCTGAGCGTACTCTTCGTTCTAGAAGAAGACAACTACGCGAAGCCAGAGAACAAGCCATGGGTGACAACAGAGTGGAACAAGATCCTGCTCTGGAAGTTCAAGGGCAACGTATGACGCTTGGTGATTATGTGCTGCCAAATCACCTTGGTCCTGTCTCTGGTGTGGTCCGACCTCCTGTGCAAGCTCGTAACTTCGAGCTAAAGGCCTCTCTGCTCAATATGGTTCAATAGAATCAGTTTGGAGGTCTACCGTCTGAGAACCCACACCAGCATCTGGCTACCTTTACTGAGTTGATGGACACAGTGAAGATCCATGAAGTGTCCCAAGATGCGCTCAACCTGCGAGCTTTTTCATTCTCTCTGAGGGACAGGGCCAAAGCTTGGTTTAAAGCCCTACCTCCAGGGTCAATCACAACTTGGGATGAGCTAGCAAAGGCATTCCTCTATAAATATTTTCCACCGAAGAAGACTGCTGAGATGAGGAATCAGATTATTGCCTTCCAGATGAAAGATCAAGAGTCTCTCTATGAAGGGTGGGAAAGATTCAAGGAACTGTTGCAGTTGTGCCCCCATCATGGGCAGCAAAAATGGACCCTGTTGCATGTCTTCTACAACGCTATTGACTGTCCTACCAGACTAATCATTGATGCTTCAGCGGGTGGAAGAATCATGACTATGGACGTTGATGATGCTTGGGATTTGATCGAGGAAACTGCTCAACACTCTCATTATTATAGTGATCCGCGATCTACTACAAGTTCCAAGAAGCCTGCAAGGATGTATGAGGTTAGTTCTGACACACACCAACAAGCTCAGATGGGCGCTATGGCACAAGAGATAAAGAGGCTGAATCTATTGGTGCAAAAGTCTCAAGCGCAGGGTGCAGGGCAATCTACACAGGTTGTTTCTGGTGTAGTCTGTCAGTTTTGTGGAGAGGATGACCACACCATATCATCTTGTCACCTATTTGCTTCTCAGAGTGAGTCCCAGGGAGAGGCCAACTACTTGAACAACTTCAACAAGGGCCCCAGGAACGATCCATACTCTAACACGTATAATCCAGGTTGGAGAAATGATCCAAACTTCTCCTATAAGAACAATTAGGCTGCACTACAACCACCTCTTGGATTTCAACAAAGAAATTTCCCACCGCAGAACCAAGCTCCTGCTCAACCAACTGAAGATTCCAACACGGCCCTCATATTAAAGGAGATGCAGAAGATTAATGCAACGCTGAAACATCATGAGAGTCTGCATGCTCAATATGCTATGAATGCTCCTAGACCGCACGGTCAACTTCCAGGACAGACTGAAGCTAATCCAAAAGGGCAAATTAATGCTGTGTCCTTAAGGAATGGAAAACAACTTATAGATCCTGAAGCTATGGATGCCAAGAAGAAAGACAAGGTTGTTACAGAGCCTGCAGAAGTAGTGATCCAGGAGAAGGAGCCAGAAAAGGAGCCCATATATGTACCACCGCCTGCTTACAAGCCCCCTCTTCCCTTTCCACAAAGGAGAGTTCAAGCTCAATTGGACCAGCAGTATGGAAAATTCATGGAGGTGTTGAAAAAGCTCTACATCAACATTCCCTTCACCGACGCTTTGAAGCAAATGCCGGCATATGTGAAGTTCTTGAAAGAGATCTTGTCCAACAAGAGGAAGCTGGATGACTACCAATCCGTCTCTTTGAGCCAGGAGTGCAGCGCTCTAATTCAGAATAAATTCCGCTATCCATATGCAAGAAGCTGGATTTGGGAGAGCCAAGACCAGTGAGGATGACTCTTTTCATGGAAGACAGATCCACCATGCGTCCAATAGGTATTTTAGAGGACATTCCCGTCCAGATAGGTAAGTTTTACATTCCTGTTGATTTTATTATCCTTGATATTGAGGCTGATATTCCTGTGCCTATAATATTGGGAAGACCCTTTCTAGCTACTACAGGTACACTTATTGATGTTAAGCAGGGTGTTCTTTCCTTTACTATTGGGGATGAAAAAATTGAATTTAATTTTTCCAAAGCTATTAAACAGCCTGTTTTTGAGGATGATGGTTGCAGGGTGGATGTGATTGACCAGGAAGCTCAGGAGTCTATGATGTCAATTATTTCTAATGATCCTTTGGAGCTTTGCTTGACTGAGAGCGTGACTCATGCTGACAATCTTGAGCTACTTGCTGACGTGGTTCTTGATTTGGAGTCCACTAGAGAATTCCCTGGGGCCGTTACTGAGGTCCTGAAAAGAGATGATCCAGGCTCTACGCAAGAGTCTAAAGATGCACCTAAGGTGGAGTTGAAGCCCCTGCCTTCCACTTTGAGGTATGAGTTTCTTGGACCCAATTCCACATATCCTGTGATTATCAATGCTAGTCTATGTAATGATGAAGTTGAGAAATTATTGCATGAGCTTAGATTGCATAGAAAAGCACTAGGATATTGTATTGATGACCTAAAAGGAATTAGTCCCTCAATGTGCATGCATAGGATTTTGATGGAAGATGATCATAAACCCTCTATTGAGCATCAAAGAAGACTTAACCCAAGCATGAAAGAAGTTGTGAAAAAAGAAGTGCTGAAATTGCTAGATGCAGGCATCATTTATCCTATTTCTGATAGTGAGTGGGTTAGTCCAGTGCATGTTGTGCCTAAGAAAGGGGGTATGACTGTTGTGAAGAATGAGAAAAATGAATTGATTCCCACCAGGACAGTCACGGGTTGGAGAATGTGCATTGATTATAGGAGATTGAACAAAGCAACCCAGAAAGACCATTTTCCCCTTCCCTTCATTGACCAAATGTTAGAGAGGCTAGCTAAGCATTCACACTTCTGTTATTTAGATGGTTATAGTGGAATTTTCCAGATCCCTATTCACCCTGATGACCAGGAGAAGACCACTTTCACTTGCCCCTATGGCACATTTGCATATAGAAGGATGCCCTTTGGTTTGTGTAATGCTCCTGCTACCTTTCAGAGATGTATGATGGCCATTTTTTCTGATTTTATTGAGGACATCATGGATGTGTTTATGGATGACTTTTCTGTGTATGGTGGTTCTTTTGATGCTTGTTTGTCTAACCTGTCACGAGTTTTACAGCGCTGTGAAGAGGTTAACCTCGTATTGAATTGGGAAAAATGTCATTTTATGGTAAGTGAGGGTATTGTCTTGGGTCATTTGGTTTCTAATCGTGGTATTGAGGTTGACAGGGCAAAGATTGAACTCATTGAGAAGATGCCTCCTCCTACTTCTGTTAAGGGAATAAGGAGTTTTCTTGGTCATGCAGGTTTTTACAGGAGGTTCATTAAGGATTTTTCTAAAATTGCCAAGCCTCTTACTAACTCGCTCTTGAAGGATGTTTCCTTTGATTTTTCAGAGGAGTGTCTTGTTTCTTTTTGCAGGTTGAAGGAGGCACTGATTTCAGCTCCAATTATGCAGCCCCCTGATTGGGATCTTCCTTTTGAGATCATGTGTGATGCTAGTGACTACGCTGTTGGAGCTGTTTTGGGGCAAAGGAAGGACAAGAAGCTTCATGCCATCTACTATGCTAGCAGGACTCTTGATGGAGCTCAAATGAATTATGCTACCACTGAGAAGGAGTTGCTAGCTATTGTGTTTGCTTTTGAGAAGTTCCGATCCTATTTGGTTGGTGCCAAAGTGATTGTCTACACTGATCATGCTGCCATTAGATATCTCTTGAGCAAGAAGGAGGCCAAGCCGAGACTGATTCGTTGGATTCTTCTTCTTCAAGAGTTTGATTTGGAGATTAGAGACAAGAAGGGCACAGGAAATTTGGTTGCTGATCATCTTTCTAGGCTGACTCCAGAGCAGCTGGAGTGTACTCGGGATGAGCCCCCTATTGATGATTCTTTTCCTGATGATAATCTTTTCAGGATCACTGAGCAAATCCTGACTCTTGCACATTCCAGGATGCCCTGGTACGCTGATTTTGTCAATTATTTGGTTTGCAATGAATTACCACCTGGGCTATCTTACCAGCAGAAGAAGAAGTTTATGTCTGATGTTAGACACTATTACTGGGATGAGCCTTTGCTTTTCAAGCGGTGTGTTGATGGGATTATCAGGCGATGCATCCCAGAGGAGGAGGTGGAGAGTGTTATCACTCATTGTCACTCTTTACCATGTGGAGGCCATGCTAGTTCCTCCAAGACTACTTCTAAGATCCTTCAATCCGCTCTTTATTGGCCCTCTATGTTCAAAGATGTGCACCGATTCATTGCCTCTTGTGATGCTTGCCAGCGAACATGAAATATTTCCAGGAGGAATGAGATGCCTCTCAACAACATTCAGGAGGTTGAGATCTTTGATGTATGGGGAGCTGATTTCATGGGACCTTTTCCACCGTCTTGTGGTAACAAGTACATCCTTGTGGCGGTTGATTATGTGTCCAAGTGGGTTGAAGCCATTGCCTCTCCAACCAATGACTCTAGGGTGGTGTCCAAGTTCTTCAACAAGGTAATTTTTCCTAGATTTGGGACACCAAGAGTTGTGATTAGTGATGGGGGATCACACTTTATTGAGAAGAAGTTTGAGGCTTTGCTGAAGAAGTATGGGGTAACTCATAAAGTCGCCACCCCATATCATCCTCAAACCAGTGGTCAAGTTGAAGTCTCCAACATGCAGATTAAGAGTATTTTGGAGAAGACTGTATCCAGGTCTCGAAAGGATTGGTCTCTGAAGCTTGATGATGCTCTTTGGGCTTATAGGACTGCTTTTAAGACCCCTATTGGTACTACACCATACATGCTCATCTATGGAAAATCTTGTCATCTCCCTGTGGAGTTGGAGCATAAGGCGTATTGGGCAATTAAGTTGTTCAATTATGATATGAAGGAAGCAGGTAAGAGGAGGAGACTACAATTGCAAGAGTTGGAGGAGTTGAGATTAGACGCTTATGAGAATGCCATGATTTACAAGGAGAGAACCAAGAGATGGCATGACAAACACATTGTGCCTAAGAATTTCCAAGAAGGTGATCTTGTCTTGCTTTTCAATTCCAGGCTAAAGCTCTTCCCTGGCAAGCTGAGATCAAAGTGGAGCGGACCTTTTCAAGTGCGTAAAGTATATCCCCATGGCGCAGTTGATGTTTGGAGCGAAGAAAAAGGGGAATTTAAGGTGAACGGTCAGCGCTTGAAGAAATACATAGCTGGAAATCCGGTTGAGGAGATCATTTCCATCGATCTTCCTGACCCGAGCACGTGATGTAGATGGAAGGTCAGGCTACGGACCTTAAACAAGCGCTTCTTGGGAGGCAACCCAAGGTATGTATTTCTTTCACACACAAAAAAAAGAAAAAAAAGGGTGTTCGAGCATATCGCACGGCCTGTGCGTTTAATTGCACGGCCGTGCGTTTAATTGCACGGCCGTGCGTTTATGATAGCTGTTTGAATTTAATTTAATTCCCTTTTGCCGAGAGCATTGCACGGCCTGTGCACTTCAGTGCACGGCCGTGCGATTTTGGGAATTTAATTTAATTCATTTGCCGAGAGCACTGCACGGCCTGTGCGTTATTTCGCACGGCCGTGCGTTTTCTTTTGAAAAAAAAAAAGAAAAAAAAGGAAAAATAATATAAAAATCACCCCCTTCACTTTCTTTCTCTCCTCTCTTTACCCTTCTCACCGAACCTCTCCTCTCACAGCCCTCACCATCTCTCCCCCGAACACCCCTCACAGCCGCCACTCCTCTCACCCACACCGCAGCGAACCACACTCCCTTCCCTCCCTCACCACAGATCCGGCGACCCAGACCCGGCTGTCCCCTCCACACCGAACCCTCCTTGGCCTCCATTTGTCCACCGGAACCGAGTCCACCGCCCTCCTACCCCTACCACCCCTTGTTTGAAGGAATTATGGCCCCACCGCGTCGTGCCCAACCACAGCAGAATGTTGATCGTATCCGCTTATTAGACGAGCACAAGGTTGTCTACAAGAAGCTTAACAAGAAGACATGGCAAAGTACTAGGTGGTTGCATCTTTTCCGCCTCGAGAAGCTGGGTCTTAATGCGGAATTGCTCCGCCTTGCGTCCACAATTTCTGCCCAAGCCCTTCTTCATGCTGACTGGCCTGCATACAAGGTGCTCACTCTAGAATTCCTGAGTTCCATCACTGCTAATGTGGACCACAATACTGGCGAAGGTTCATTGACCTTTCGCTTAGGAAATGAATGGAGGGAGTTGACCTTGACTGAGCTGATGTATCACCACATGTTCGGGTACCCCTTTGACCCGAACGCCGAGTACCCGCAACAACCTCCTCAGTAGACCTCTTTGGTGCGTTTCTTCTTCCTCTTGTTAATTTCCTTACATTGGGGACAATGTAGATTTTAGCTTGAGGGGGGGGGGGGGGGGGGGGGGGGGGTTGACATTCATTAGTAGGATGACACGTTTCCTTTTGCATTTGCATTTAGTATTAGTTGTCCATATTTTTTTTATGATGTTTGCATGCATTGCATTGTTGGATGTTGGATTTGACTCCCTTGTTTCTTCCCTTTGTTTGTTTCTCTTGCAACGCATGCTTTATGAGTCCCCTTAACATGTTTTGGTTGTTAATATTACAATTGCATTATGGGCATGATATGACTGATCAAACTTTTGACAATAACCTGAGCATGTGGACTTTGATTGAGATGTGTTAGAACCGATATTCTAGACAAAATGTCCTAGTGAGCTTGTTAGCCTTTCTTGGACTACAATTGCATAAGTCCTCTTATTTTCTTGTGTGATCTCTCTTTGCTTGCTATCTCTAGAACTTGCTTCAATACCTCTTCGAGACTGCATCTAGGACTAATATGCATTACATTTTGATTGAGACATTATTTTTCATGAGCCTATATTTTCCTTGACCACCCTAATATTATTTCCCTCTGCTTGAAGCCCTCTGAGCCTTATAGCCTTTTTCTTTTGAAGCTCCACAAAGCAATCCGAGCCTATTATATATATCCTACCTATCCAGGGGATTGAATTTTAGTTTGCTAAGTGTGGACATGGACTAAGCTTGGGGGAGGAGCATAAATGGTGGGTGATCATTCATATGTACCATTCTGTTCAATATATATGCTTCCTTCTTCTTCATTGAAAAAAAAAGAAGAAGAAAAAGAAAAAAAAAAAGAGAAAGAAAAAGAATGAAGAAGAAGAAGAAAAGAAGTGCGTAAACAGAATGATGAACTTTGGGTTGTTATTTTTGAGCTTATTGTAAAATCAGTTTATGCTTGGTGTTATTTTTTGTGAAGTTCTTTTTCCTGGATTTAGCACCACATGGCCAAAATTTATCCATGCCCTATCAAAATACCTTGGCCCCATTACAACCCTATTTATATGTCTCATGATTGTGTTTTGCATTATCTCTAGCAGTGGAGATCTAGATATTGTTGCAAGCTTATGGTAGTTAGCAATCAAAGGTAGAGAATTGAGCGAAACACATATCCTAAACATATGAGCGTGAGTGACTTTATATTTGTCTTGGTGAGGTCTAGAGTAGAAGAACTAATTTCATCTTGTCATTTATTGAGAAGCATGCTAGGAAGGAAGTTGTCATTTGTTTGGACTTTCATGGTCATTGTTCACTTGTCTCTTGGATTGAAACAACCTTAACATATTTTGTGGATTCATTGACTATGTACTTGCTTGAGGACAAGCAAGGGTTAAGCTTGGGGGAATTTGATGACATCCAATTTGTTACACGTCTAGGACATGCATTTGTGTTTAATTTGAGTTGTTTTATGCATTGTGTGTTGCATTTATAGCTAGTTGCATTGTTTTTATTCGTTATGGAGGTCTACTCTAGGAAATGTGTGTTTACAGGTACTTGGATGGATTTCTGGAGCTGTTTAAGGACACTGCTGGGACTTAGGATGTCATCCGAAGGCTAACGGGACGAGCTATTAGGAGTTTGGACCGGATTCCGAGCTGAAACGAGAAGTAGGGCAGAAACTGTGGAAGGCCGTACAGTTAATCAAGAGCTCAACATTGAGGCCGTGCGTTTTACCGCACGACCGTGCAGGCGGTGATTTCTCGCTATTTGCCTGTGCGTTTTTTGCCTTGCCTGTGTGGTTTTTCGCACAGGCCGTGCGGTCTCATTTAGGTGTATTTTGGCCGTGCGTTTGACCGTGTGTTTTTCGCACAGCCAAAGCACGGGCCGTGCAGTTTACCCGAATGACTTTATTTTTAGTATGGGTATAAGTATTTCGGATTTTAGGTTTTTCCGGACCTTTGGCCATTTTTCTAACTCTAGACCTAATTGTTTTGCCTCCTTGGAAGAGATTGCAACATTGGAGATTGTTCTACTGGATTCGAGACTAAGTTCATCTTCCTCTTTAATCTTGTTTATGATTTCCATCGTTATTATGTTTTCTTTGGTTGATCTTGCGATTATGTCTAGTTAATTTCCATATTTCTAGGGTTGGGGTGATCCCAACTATGCGTAGGTAGACTTGTTTGATATTTGTCTGAATGGAAGTCTGAAACTTTGTTGATTCATTCCTAGATGCTTTATGCCCAAATTAGCTTATGCGAATTGGATCCTATTAGGGTTTGCAACCGAGAGGTAAAAACGTTAATAGGTAGTCAGATAGGGTTTGAGACCGAGAGGTGATAACTTCTATTGGAATACTAGGAATTGAACCTGAGATTTTATTATTGCGAGAGCGTATTAATTTCTCCTGTGGATTAATAACTATCATAGAAACCCTAAGATTAGATTGGATTCAGCAAGTCACGAGAGTGGATGTTGATTCAGTTTGACCTTAGATTCTAAGTGCTCAAGGGGTCTAGATCTTGATTAGCAAGTCGCGAGAGTGGATGTTAATTGAATCTAGGAACGTTTACTATCATCCGAGAGGAATTAGTAATTACCTAAGATAGTTACTTTCAACAAAGACAGACCAAGTTCAGACATTTATCTAGTTAAGTCTACTGAAGCATAGTTGCGGAGATCCCTTGCCTTGGAAATTTCCCCTCCATTGATTACAATCATCACTTGCATTTGTTTCTCAATTTTAGTCATTAGTTCAACAAAACTCATAATCTTTTGGCTTAGCTTACTGGTTTAAGATACAATTAATACTACATAGTCCTCGTTGGGAACGACACTTGAGAATACTACAACTGAACTCATACGCTTGTGGGTAGGTTTTTGTCCTATCAACGATAAGCCCAACTGCCTCATCCTCTACCATACTCATACCTTTTAAATCTCTAGCACGTCCCACTTACCAGGGAACATACCATAAATTTACTCAACAACATTAAGCATCACATATAAAATTAATCAAACACAAACTTACCTTATGTAACAACACGGGTCTTCTGATCACACGATTGCTTCACAGTTTTAGCGAGTGGTCTCTTCCACATCAAACTTTTGAAAAACATTTTAGAACGTAAATGCTGTGATACCAATTCCTGTAACACCCCGGGCCAGAGGTGCTACAGTGCCATAGCCCCGAAGGACTATAAGGCGGTTTCTTTCAAGAAAAGAAATTTAAAGCTCTCCCAAATTCACAAAAGTCATCAATATTAAAATCCCTGCTCAAGATTTAAAACAACTCTAAAACCTGTCAACTAGTTTAATACATCAATTTATATCCAAAACAACGGAAACGAATACAACATTTTCAAATCTGATGCAATTCTAAATCTTTCACTGTGAAGACACCTCTGTGATCCAGAACCCGCTTGTTGCTGCAAACCTACAAGCCTGATTGACTGGGGGACCCGATACCCCAGCCAACCGCGGCACGTAAACCGAAGTTGGTCAATCTTACGAAAGACTGGCAAAACTCCTCAAGCCAAAACAGTTTAACACCAGAAAATTATCACAACAACCAACTCAAGCCAAATAACATGCCACACATTATACATATACATATACATATATATATATATATCATAACTATATCATAATCATATCAACCAACCAAGACCAATCACACGTCAAAACACAAACACCCACTACCACATAACCAATCAATTAACCATTCTTATCCAACTCTTCACTATGCTAACTTCAATCAATCTAACCTCAACATCACCACAAGCATAAACGAAAAAACGATCCAATCCAACTTTCTCTCCAATACTAATACCTCAATCATCAACCCTATGAAACATACACATCTCTTACTACTGACTTACAACCAAAGCTAACCAATTATACTGAACTCCCTACTGCACTAACACATCCAATTAACCTTCACATTAACAAACACATAAGCATCAACGAGACAATCAACACATAATACCAACATAACAAAACAATGATCCAGGCCAGCCACCCTTCTAGTGCCGCCTGTTCTACCATAAACCGTGACCCAAACTTATGTTGGCCCACACCCTCAAGATGGGAAACCAACCTCCACAACATCCACTTAGCCATTCTATAAACTCAAAGTACCCCTCTATCCGAAACTAGCTACTACCAGCATCCACATCAACAGAGATTCACAACCTTGACTAGTTACAATCAACAACTATAACACACGTAAATTCACAACCACAACCAATGGCCAACAATGACCCACAACCACAACTAATAACAATCAACGTCCAACATAAACCAATTATCAAACATACAACCAAATTACCAACACAACCACTTAATTAAGTACATAATCAACATTCATCACAAATCCACATATTCAGGTACACAACCAACATTTAACACATAATAGATATCACAACAATCAACCAATTGTAACCCAATAAATAATATAACTCAACACAATAACCGACCAATTCAACCAAAAGATATACATAACAGTCATCACCATAATCGACCAATTCCACCAAATAACTCAACTCATCAAAAGCAAATAACTCCAATCCATTCCAACCCATCACCGGTGAGACACTCATCACCTAAAACCAACTATCCGAATAGGGACGGTCTCATACCATCCAACACCTGGCCCTTAACAACGTAGGCTACACCCTACGAGGTTTGGTGAGACGATCATCACCTGGCCCTCCGACTCTGATTCAACATTTTTGGTCCTTAACAACGTAGGCGATTCCCTATGAGGTTTGGTGAGACGATCATCACCTGACCCTTCGACCCCCAATCAACGACAATCCAACCACCACACCGACACTCAATCAAACACAACGACAATCAATGTCACACAATCACACATCATCAACCAAGCAATTATAGTCAAATAATCCAATCGATCCACAACAATCAAACCATATTTAGTTACGACCAGCCACCACATCACATTCAATCAAACACAACACGAGACAATTACTAACACACCCATACATTCACACACACACGCAATCTCAACACACAACTACCAGCACGCACACAATCCAACACATAACCGCCAACACACACAGGTGTCGACATACACAATCCAACACACACACACAAGTGTCAACAACCACACATATTCAACCAAGTAATTTCACAATTAATAATCCAAATTAATTTACTCAAACAAGGCTAAATCAATTACTGAATCAATATAGGGACAAAAGTAATTTTATAAAAATAAACGAAGGGTTAGCAAGAATCATCTTGCCTCAAGCGTGACCACGACGACCCCAGATTCAAATCCAACTCGAACGATCCTGCGAAATCAATCCGAGCAAAACCCTGGCGTTAAATACTCATACCAAGCCACTATTAACAAACCCCCAATTTCAAACCCTAAAATCATTCCTTAAAAATTCCAATCAAGCAAACCCCACACAATTCAACCAAAGCTCAAATTCAACAATACGGTCACACACTTTCCTCTTCCACTGTCCACGAAGAACAATTCAACATCAATTCGAACAACACAACATCAATTCGAACAACACAACATCAATTCAAAATTAACCCATAAGCTTACCTTGTCGACAACCAACGGTAGTCACCGAGGAGGCTTCTCGACGCCGGAACTCAGCAGCCACACCAGCTCAACACAGCGGACAGCAGCACAACTGCAACAACACGCAGCAGAACACCAACAGCGGCTCCGACTTGAAAAACTTCGTTCTCCCTGCTCAGGACTCCAAATGCGATGATTCCAACTCGAGGAGTTAGATCTACGAGTCTAGTTTACCTCCTCAAAATTTCAGACCAAAATAATGAGTGAGCAAACAGTTATTACCATTCTCCTGAGACATCGCAGACGGGGCAACAGCACAGCAGTGGACAGCCGCGGATCCGGATCTGTGCAGCAGCTCGTCGCGGTTCAACAGAGGTTCGGCTCGCCTCTTCGGTGGCTCGACTCAGCAGCTCCACCGTGGCTTCACGCACCGGTGAACCAGCATAGCCACGAACAGCAGCAGAGCACGGCAGCAACACCGAACAGCAACCAGCAGCAGCACCACGACCACCAGCACAGCTCCAGAACAGAGGAGGAAGAGGACGACGCACAACGGTGGTCCGGTCGAGCTCACCGGAGACGACGCTTGGTTGGGCTGGCTCGTCGTGGGTCGCGCGAACAGAGGAGGAGAAGAGGTGAGTTCTTCTAGCTGTGTTCTCACGCAGCCAAGGGTTTTGGTCCCTCCTTTGCCCCCTTTTCTGATTTTAAGGAGTCCAAAAATTTTAATTTACCATTTTGCCATTTTATAACTTTTGGGGTATTTCAGCCATAATCAGTAACAGTCTTCTCCCCTTGTTTGGTGGAATATGCTTTGACAGTAAGCTCAAATGTCAAAGCCTCATCCTTCGCCTTGGAGTAAGATCTCTTGATGAAATCCCAAACTTCTTTTGCAGTCTTCAAGAACATACATGAAACACTGACTGTTGGCTCCATGGATTCCCATAGCCAAAACATGATCATCGAATCTGTCTCCTCCCAAGAGAGATATTTGGTATCTTCATTGCTAGGAGCTTCCTCAGTCAAATGATTCATCTTTCCTTTTCCTTTGAGATAGGTTTTTACAGCCTGAGACCAGATGAGGTAATTCTTCCCATTGAGTTTGTAGGCTGATTGAAGGCTTTGGAACTCATCCTTATTTTTCATGGAAGAATTCTCAGAATTTGTTATTTTTGCCATGGCTGAATGGAGAGCAAAAAATAGTAGCAATGAAGGCTACAGAAATATGAAGAAAAAAAAGTGTTCAAGGGAACAAAAACAGTAGCAATGAAGGCTCCTATCAATGAATATGGTATTCCTCTCTCAGTAGTCTACCAAATTTGTTGACCAATGAATTTTGTTAAGATTGATATCCATCTTCTAGTTCCTTAGGTATTGTTCATCAACCTAAGTGAGGCCATTTGAAAGAGTTGCATAAAGCTATAAAGATTTGTGAGGAAGTGATGTAACCTTGCCCGACGGAAAGACTACAAGTTGTTGTCAAGGATCCGATGAACGCGTAGTAGGGCGAAGCAACTCTTCGGAAGTGAATAGAGGTGGCGGCAGACTGTAGGGTGTTGGAAACACCGTGGTTACCGGCGGACTGGTGGAGGCGCGGCGGCGATGGAGGAAGGCGCGACGGAATTAGGGTTCCGGCGCAAGGGGGCGGCGTGAAGGTGGTGTGAGGGGAGGTGGCCGTGTGGGATGGTGATTAGGTTTAGGGTTTGCGGAGTTATAATGGGTAACCGAATTAACGCGCCAGGATAATTCAACTAGAAACGCGTTAATTGTTGACGTCGGGGCCCGGGGTTTAAGGAGTTTACTCAACTTGAAACTTAGGCTTAATTTGACATAAACTGAAATGAAATACAAGAGTTCCTATTTATACTAGAGAGTTGGCTTAATGGGCCAGACTCTCTAGTTACTAATTCTGGCGGCCCGTTCAACATAAATGGAAAACCACTCCAGAACTAGAAACTACTAAATAAAGATAGTATGAACTAGAAATAGAAAGACATCCTAAAAGAGAAAGTCAACTAAAACTAGCTCGGGATATCTGCAGCTGTCGAGGAGTCAGTCATGGCTAAGCTGACGAGACACAGAAGCTCGGGCGCTGTAGTGATCTGGCCATGACTGGCTACAAGTTTGGTCACCAATGATTGTGTCGCTGCCTGGACACTCTTCGCTCTGGAGCGAGTAATGGGACCTGTAGGTGGAAGTCTCATGGCGTTTTCCTCCTCTGTAGCTGACATGGAGGGCATGGTCACATCACCCTCCCCCACTTAAGTGTGAAGCATCCCCGCTTTACCCTCATCATACTCGGGCGCAACATACGGTGCTAAGTCGGTGACATTGAACGTCGGATGCACCCCATACTTGTCCGGGAGCTCGATCTGATAGGCGTTGTCGCCGATGGCCTTGACGACTCTGAAAGGGCCATCACCCCGTTGGTCGAGCTTAGACTTGCGACTAAAAGGGAATCGCTCCTTCCGCAAGTAAAGCCAAACCAAGTCGCCCGGGGCGAAGACCACGCGTCGTCTGCCCTTGTTCTTCTGGGCCGAGTACTGATCTACGCACCGCTCTAGCTGAGTGCGCGTCCTGCTATGGAGCTCCTTAATGTGCTCAACCAACTTGCTAGCAATAATGTTCTTCTCGTCCTTCAGCGGGTAGGGCACCATGTCCAGCGGCGTGAGCGGGTTCCTTCCATACACGACCTCGAAAGGAGTCAGCTTCGTCGCAGTGTGCCTAGACCTATTATAGGAAAACTCAAAGGTAGCAAGTAAGTCCTCCCACCTGCGTGGGTTGGCCTTGAGAACCGTCCGAAGGAGGGCTCCCAAGGTATGGTTGGTCACCTCCGTTTGACCATCCGTCTGTGGGTGATAGCTAGTAGAAAATAGAAGCTTAGTGCCTAGCTTTTCCCACAAGGTTCTCAAAAAATGGCCCACAAATTTGGTATCCCTATCACTAACAATAGTTTTAGGGACACCATGCAAACGCACCACATGCTCAAAAAACAATCCAGCGATATCCGTATCATTGTTGGTGTTCTTGCAGGCAATAAAATGTGCCATCTTTGAGAACCTGTCGACTACCACGAAGATGCAATCTCTGCCACGCCAAGACTGAGTTAACCCTGTGATAAAATTCATAGAAAGATCTTCCCACGGGGCCGCAGGAATCGAAAGGGGCGTGTAGAGACCTTGTCGACTAGAGCGTGCCTTAGCCTTTTGGCATGTCACACAACTCTTGCAATACCTGGTAACACTTTGGGCCATCTTTGGCCAGAAAAAGTGCTCCCGTAGTGCTACAAGTGTCTTAGACACCCCAAAGTGGCCACGACTGTCATGTGCTTCTTGGAGCAACAAGTGCTTGATCGAAGACGCAGAAATACAGAGTTTCCCGGCCTTGTATAGATACCCATCATCCAAGAAATACGTGTCATGCTCTCTGCTGATCTTACATTGCTCAAAGATGTCTTTAAAGAAAACATCATCAGCATACAAATCCTTGAGCAATGCAAAACCAAGTAAACGAGACTGGAGATGAGTTATGAGCACGTACCTGCGAGAAAGAGCGTCGGCTACCACATTCTCCTTACCTTTCTTGTGCATGATCAGGTACGGAAATGTCTCCATGAACTCGACCCACCGAGCATGCCTGCGGTTGAGGGTCATCTGGCTCTTTAGATAGGCCAGGGCAGCATGGTCGGAGTGAATCACGAACTCACTCGACCAGAGATAGTGCTGCCAAGTCTTCAGAACCCGGATCAGCGCGTACAACTCCTTGTCATATGTCGGGTAGTTCAGCTTAGCACCCGAAAGCTTCTCTGAGAAGTATGCGATCAGACGCCTCTCCTGCAGCAAGACACCACCGATGCCGAAATCGGAAGCGTCGCACTCCACCTCGAAGCGACGAGTGAAGTCAGGCAACTGCAGCAAAGGGGCACGACACAGGGCATCCTTCAGGGAGACAAAAGCAGCATCATGTCGCAGAAGCCATGTGATCGACGCCACCTTCTTGGTCAGCTCGTGCAGAGAGGCGACAATAGTGCTGAAGTCGCGGACGAACCTCCTGTAAAAACCAGCCAACCCTAAGAACGAATGGACTTGAGTGGGAGTTGTTGGTGTGGGACAATCCTTGATTGCGTGTACCTTCTCCTCATCTACGCGAAGCCCATCCCTGGAAACAACAAAACCCAGAAAGTTAGTAGAGTCTGAGCAAAATACGCACTTACCTCGGTTGACGTACAAGCTCTCACATCTCAAGCACTCTAAGATCTGTCAAAGATGATCAATATTGATGTGACCCTGCCCTCCATGTCAGCTACAGAGGAGGAAGACACCATGAGACATCCGCCTTGAGACTCCTCTACAGCTACATCCATTCCGAGTTAGATTTAGGAGACTTTCTAGTCTTGCTATTTCCAGACATTACTACCTTAGTACTTTCTATTTATAGTATTTCTATTTTTTGTAGCTACTAGTTCTGGGTGGTTTCCATTTATGTTAAATGGGCAGACAGAGTTAGTAACTAGAGAGTTTGGCCCATTAGGTCAACTCTCTAGTATATATAGGAACTATTTTCTTCCTTTTCAGTTTACGTCAACTCAAGCCTAAGTTCAAGTCGAGTAAACTCCTTAAACCCCGGGCCCCGATGTCAACAATCCTTGCGTTTCCTAGTCGAACTATCCTGGCGCATCGATTCAGTTAACGCGTTTCTAGTGAATTATCCTGGCGCGTTAACTCGGTTACCCACATCTATCCATCACTATCCGCAACCAACACTCCACAAACCCTAACCCTAGTTCTCACGGCTGCCTCCATCCACCTTCACCCTCTCGGCCGCCGCCCTCTCACCACCACTTCCGCCTCCGCTCGCTGCACTTCTGTCGCCGCGCCTCCACCCATCACCGCCGCATCTCCATCCAGTCCGCTGCGTCTCCATAGTCCACTGTGTTCCGAACACCCCCCACAGTCCACCGAACACCCACTTCTCCCCCTTCCGAAGAGTTGTTTGCCCCAATACACATTCAAGCGATCCTTGACAACGATTTGTGGTATTTCCATCGGACAAGGTCAAATCAATATATATTTAAAAGTTGGCTTTCTGCCCCCACTTCAATGCTAACTTTTAGACCCTTAAAATATAAGATCTAAAGCAACTTCATGTTTAAATGGGCCTAAAAGGCTTTCTAGAGTACATAAATGGGCCAAAGTCTGATGATGTTATACAGCCTAGGTTAAAAAGCAGACGTTGGCAATTCTTGGAGAGGCGATGAAGAGGCCAGACGTTGGCAATTCTTGGAGAGGGGATGAAGAGGCCAATCGTTTCATCTACATCAACATGAAGAGGCATAATTATTGCAGTTATGAGGCTGCCCTTTCACTTCCACAAGGATAAACGTATGAAAATCAGTCCTTTAAATAGTGTGATTGTGGTACTTCTCTTTGAGGCGAGCACGCTTGGTCACCGAAAACGTGTTCCATTTGGCCTTCCAAGCACAAGTAACCACCAGCCCGCCGGTTTCGGTCAACCCGTACCCGTGACTCACCACAAAACCCAGCTTTTCCGTCCTCATCATCACGGCGGCCAGCGGCCTGACTTTTGCTGAAGGGTGATAGGTGTTATTTCATACATCTTTACTAGCAATTATTAGCATGATTTGGAGGAGTTTATGAGTAGTTTTTAGGCTAAGTCTGTGATCCATAAGTTATGGAGAGAAGTGAAGATATCCCAGGATTTACAGCTTAGATGAAGACATGAGGATGGAGATGGAGCTGCTGAAGCATACTTGGAGAAGACTACCAACACTTGGTAGTAATGAAGAGCAGCAGAAGAAGAGAGTGAGCTAGCTCACCGCCCCGCGCCAGAGTCACCGCGGCCCGGCGGTGACTCTCAGAGAAGAATTAAGCCCCGCGCTAGAGGAAGCCACCGCCCCGCGGTGGATCTCACCGCCCTGCGGTGGCCGTGTTAAATGCCGCGCGTCAGAAGACTTTTATTTCCTTTTATTGTTTTCAGATTTTGTTATTTTATTATTTTGTTTCCTTTATTATTTTCATTAGTTTAACCTAGTTTTCTTAAGACTATTTAAGCTCTCTTTCTAGGTTAAGAGAAAGGAGAACTCGTTACAACTGCTTTACACCAGACGTTCTTTTCCTTAGTTTTCATTCTCGTTTGAATGGAGAACTAACTTTCTTTTGTTCTACTAGATGATTGAAGCAATACAGTTGATGTGTTTGTGAGATTTCTATTCCTTGTTCTTATCCTTATAAGTGCTGGTTTGATTCTCTTGGTTATATTGAATATTGATTTCTTGTTGTTCTTCTTAGCCTGATCAACTAGGTTGAATACTTTTTATCAATTGCTAGGATTGCATATAGGGGTTCCGAGTGCATATCTAGTGGCATACACGATTGTGCGTACAGGGGTTCCGAGCGTACAATCGTGAGTGAGAGTCAGTTGCATGCGAGTACTAGTACGTCTTTCTATTTGCATGTATCCTATATCCTTGTGTGTATTGCTATTGCTTTGTTGTTGGTAAAGTATACCGACAACTGTGAGAATCGGTGGTACTTTATCATTGGCATAGTAATAAGTCTATCGACAACTGTGAGAATCGGTAGTACTTAAGATCAGGGTGGGAACAACTATAAGGATAGTAAAAGAACTTGGATTAAATAGATTTCTGTGATCAAATTATATCTCTGTATTGTGGATCTCGCTCTAGTAGGACTACTTTCCCCATTATATTTTCTCAACTCAACCAAACTTGTTTGCTTTGCTTGCTTTGCTTTCTCATGATAACTAAACCCTCCTAGCTTGTTACTTGTCATTCACGATTTCATACTGCATCAGATCTTCCCTGTGGGTTTGACCCTTGCTTGCTTACTATACATCTGTTTAGTAGGTCTGTTAGGACTTTTTACTTTGATAAGGCTAATCAACGATACTTGCATTGCGCACTTTTAGCACCGTCAAATTTGGCGCCGTTGCCGGGGAAGTTTTCTGTTTTTGTTGTGTGTTTTTGTGATTGATTTTTGGTGGAGACCTATCTTATGGTCGACACTCGTTCTACTGACTCCCCTATAGCTGCTTTTGATCCAGAAGTCGACAGATCGTTCCGTGTGAACCTACGCGATCAAGGAGAAGAAGAAGTAGAGGTTGAGATCGTTGAGCCGACTGAGCCAGTTGACATCCCTACTGCTGAAATGGCTGAGACTCTGAGAGAATTGACTGAGCCGAATATTGGAGCACAACCCCTGGCTGTCGTCATCCCTGCACTTGGCGAAGGGGTGAATTTTGAGCTGAAGTCTGGAGTTGTTGCCTATCTCCCTAAGTTCCACGGTTTGAGTGGAGAGGACCCGATCTCTCACCTGGGCAAGTTCCACAATGTCTGCATGACTATGAAGCCCAGGAATGTGACGGAAGACCAAATCAAGATGAGAGCTTTTGGTTTCTCCCTGCTAGACTCTGCAAGTGACTGGTACTATCACTTGCCACCAAGAACCATAGATACTTGGAATAAACTACACAAGGCATTCCTGGACAAGTACTTTCCAACGAAGAAGGCGAATGCTTTGAAAAAGGCAATTGCCAATATTGAGCAGGCTGGCGATGAGACGCTGTATGACTATCTTGAGAGATACAAGAGACTTTGCTCCAGCTGCCCGTTCCATGGATACGCCAAGCAGGACCTTGTCCTCTATTTACACAATGGTCTGCTGGACCAAGAGAGAAGGATGGTTGACGCTGCTTGCGGTGGAAGCATTCTTAATCTGACACCGGATGCAGCCATGGAGAGATTCCAGGAGATGAGTGAGAGCACCAGGAGTTTTGGAAAGACATACCAGAGGAAGGCGGTCAATGCTGTGACCCCTGCAGGACCAAGCCCAGTGTTGACTGAGTTAGCCGAGTTGAAGGAGATGGTGAAGAGGATGGCAAATCAAAACACTCCACAACAAGTTAAAGCATGTGGGATTTGCTCTGATCAATACCACCCCACCAACACTTGTCCTCAGCTGCAGGAGGAAGGTGTTGCTGAAGTTAATGCTATAGGAGGTTATGGACCCCCTAGACCACAGTTTAGTGGACAGCCCAATTATAATCCGAGAGGGCGAGACCACCCAGGTTTTAGATGGAGTGACCCTCAAGGTGGTCAACAGCCGACACAACAACAATACCAACAGAGAGTCCCATACCAACAACAGCCTCAAGGCCAAAGCTCTGGTGCTTCGATTGAAGAGATACTAAAGACACTGACTCAGCATTTCGCCACGCATGTGCAGGCGACTGAGTCAAGTATAAAGAACATGGAGAGACAGATTGGTCAACTAGCTGATGTTGTGACCAAACTTGACCAGAGGACATCTAACTCCCTGCCATCCTAGACTACTGTGAACCCAAGGGAGAATGTGAGTTCTATTACCCTCAGAAGTGGTAAGAAGTTGGTCGCTGCTCCTAGTACTGAAGAGGAGAACGAAGCTGTAAAGGAGAAAACTGCTGACCGCCCCGCGGTGGATCCCACCGCGACCCGGCCAGAAATTAAAGAAGGAACCAGGAATGAAGTGTTGTTGCCACCGCCCCGCGGTGATCCTCACCGCGACCCGGCGGCTGATCTCAGTAAACACACCACGACTCCATCGCCCCGCGGTGATGACCACCGCGGGGCGGTGGGCTTACCGCGACCCGACCCCCAACAATCCAGCTCCGCTGAAGAAACCTGTGTTGATGACTACGTTTGCCCCGTGTTTCCCCCTCTAGGTTCTAAGAAGCCACCAGTACCTTTCCCTGAAGCACTGAAGGCCAAGAGAGTAGCCGACGACAGTGATCTGTTCGAGACATTTCGGGACTGTGAGGTGAACATTCCCCTACTCAAGCTTATTAAGGCTATCCCTCGATATGCCAAGTTCTTGAAGGAGTTGTGCACCGTGAAGAGGACTCAGAAGCAAAAAGTCTAGAAGAAGGTTCCAGTGAGTGAACATGTGTCAGCGGTAGTTCAGAGACGCATGCCTGAGAAGTGCAAGGATCTACGTACATTTACTATTTCTATTACTTTAAGTGAGCATCGATTTGAGAAAGCCTTGTTAGACTTGGGTGCCTCTATTAATGTGTTACCCTATTCACTGATTGAAGATTTAGGAATAGGACCCTTGCATGATTCTAACATTGTTATACAACTTGCTGATGGTTCTTGTGTGCCCCCTAAGGGTGTTGTTGAGGATGTTCTTGTCAGGATAGGTTTTTTGATTTTTCCTGCTGATTTCTTTGTTATGGATATGGACTATGATGAGCAGGTGGCTCCAGTTATGTTAGGACGACCTTTTATGAAAACATCCATGACAAAGATTGATGTAGATAGTGGAACTTTAACTATGAAATTTGATGGAATAATCTTTGAACACAATATTCATAAAGCCAACTCCATTGAATTGCCTGCTCCTTGCTGCATTAGTGATATTGATAATCATGTACATGAAAATGTTAAAACTGGTGCAATAGAGACCACAGTTAAGTGTTCTACTATTGATGAACCTATTAAGTTGCATGAATTGCATGTTGATGATATCTTGCTGGATGATATAGGAGATTCCATTCTCTCTATTTTGGGCATTTTCCCCCATGCACTAACTATACAAGGGTGTAAGCCTTTATCTAGTAACGTGCAGCATATTCAGGTTGAGCCATATCGGCCCCCACATCGCTCAAAGTATGGGGGATATACTCCAAAGGAAGTAATCATGGAGTTGATGGCCAAGAGGGAACATGGTCTAAGGTCTCAACCTTTCCATGGGAAGGCTCAACAGGAAGAGATGAGTATGAGGATTCCGAGGGGATCCTATTCCAGGTGGTAGTTGATCTGCAGTACGTCGAGCCAACGACGTTAACCAAGGCGCTGTCCGGGAGGCAACCCGAGGTAGTTTTTCTTTGATCTTTCCTTTGCCTTAGATTAATTTCATAATTTCCTTTCCCTTAGATTAATTTCATAATTTCTTTTGTTTTGTTTTGTTTCGTTGGCTGCGTGTTTGCTCGTTTGTAAGTTCTCTTGGTTGCCCTTCGTTTTGAAATTCTACATTCATTACTTATGGCACCTAAGGGTAGGAAGCAAGTGTCTAAGAGGGATGAGAATGAGGTCTACACTGTGGTGAAGGAGAGAAAGGTGTTGGCGACTAAATTCTTTCACAAGCATACGTTGTCTGAGATGGGTTTGTTGGCGTGTGTGTCCCTGTGTCTGGCACAATGTGGTTTGGGGACGTTTCTGAACTTGGCTGCCCCTGCATATCCCGAGCTTTGTTACCAGTTCATCGCCTCTTTCAAGAGGTATTCTGATGGTTTAGACGACAAGAGGATGATGAGGGTGACGTTCACTTACAATGGGCGTGATTTTTCGTTGTCCCCTAAGGTGGTGCGTGATGCCCTGGGCATTACAAAGCTGCCAACGGATGGGTGGTCTGGTGGCATTCTTGAGTCGGATATGATGGAGTTCTGGAAGGCTGTTACAGGCAGGACGTTCAGGAAGGGGCATGAGGTGAACTCGAAGCTGGTGAACCCGTGTCTACGGTTGATCCATAAAGTGATGATGAGAGACTTCTTTGGCCATGCTGATGATGGAAAGGTTCCTTTGAAGGATTTCCAGTGGTTTATGAGCATCTTGGAGGTTGTCACGTACACGCCATGTTGGGCTACCCTCTTTTTGGGTTCCTTGAAGAGGATTCGTGATGGTGAGCCACGGGACATCTGTGGGGGTGGTCTGATTACCCTCCTTTGTGCTGGAGTGATAGCTTGCGATCAGATTCCTTGGCCTGTTGCCTACATGGTGTATGATATGGCGCATATGAAGGTGTGCTCGATGCTGAAGCCATTGGGAAAGGATGGTGATTTAGTCTGGTCTTCCTATTATGGCCACATTCTGATTCTTCCCCGGGAGTTTGCCTATTCCCCTTCATTTGCGGATTGGTGGATTCCCAGTGATAGCAGGATGACGACTGATGATACCCCTGCTGCTGCTCCTTCAGGCCCGTATGGAGAAGGCCCTAGTGCTGTTGCTGCTGCTGCTGCTGAGTTTGCGGGCGAGGACACTCCTATGCCTACACTTTATGACGCGCCCTCATCTTCTTACGCTCCTGCCGCACCTTGGCAGGAGTTGTATGCGAGATTTGATGCATTCTCAGTGCAGCAAACGCACTGGAACACCCGAGTAGAGACCGGTCTGCAGACTTGGCAGACCTAGTTCCATACTGATGTAGATGAGCGTCTGGACGGTATGGCCGCTCATATGAGGGACTACTTCGGGAGGTTCCCACCACCATCATCAAGCCCGCAGTGAGTTTATTTTCTCCTTCCCCTATTTCATTTGATGTTCTCTTTTCTCCATTGAGGACAATGTTCGGTTTAAGTATGGGGGGAGGGATTTAGACTTGCTATCTGTCTATCCTTTGTACATATTGTTTTTCTTTTCGTGTGTTGTATTTCCCATTCGAGTTTTAGATTTCAAAAAAAAAAAAAAAAAAAAACGAAAAAGCCAAAAAGAAGTAAAAAGGCAATCAAAATCCTGGGATGAGTTGAAAACCCGAAAGGGCAGTTCAGGTAAAAAGCATGTAGTCCAGCTGGTATAGACCAAGGAAATATTAGACTGGAGTGATGTGAGTATATGTGAGATATCTAGCAAAATGAAATGAGTGGCTTGGTGAAAACCCGAAAGGGCGCCTTGGCAAGATGAGCGGAAAAGAAGAAGAGTGATTCTAGGATTTCTCTCTATTTCTTGGCGAGGTGTCATAAGAAGAGGTGGTATAAGGAGTTCGGGTAGGCCATTCTGGAGCGATAAGGAGATAGATTGGAGTTAGGATTAGAATTATCTTTGCATCACTTGTTTTGGTTGTCTGGAGCTTATTGTTGATATGTTGTAATTGCTAGTGTCATGTTTTCTTGTACCTCCTGAGGCCTTGGTGTTGATTGAGAGAGTAGGTTTTTCTTTAGCTTACTCGGGACGAGTAAAGGTCTAAGTATGGGGGAATTTGATAGGTGTTATTTCATACACCTTTACTAGCAATTATTAGCATGATTTGGAGGAGTTTATGAGTAGTTTTTAGGCTAAGTCTGTGATCCAGAAGTTATGGAGAGAAGTGAAGATATCCCAGGATTTACAGCTTAGATGGAGACATGAGGATGGAGATGGAGCTGCTGAAGCATACTTGGAGAAGACTACCAACACTTGGTAGTAATGAAGAGCAACAGAAGAAGAGAGTGAGCTAGCTCACCGCCCCGCGCCAGAGTCACCGCGGCCCGGCGGTGACTCTCAGAGAAGAATGAAGCCCCGCGCCAGAGGAAGCCACCGCCCCGCGGTGGCCGTGTTAAATGCCGCGCATCAGAAGACTTTTATTTCCTTTTATTGTTTTCAGATTTTGTTATTTTATTATTTTGTTTCCTTTATTATTTTCATTAGTTTAACCTAGTTTTCTTAAGACTATTTAAGCTCTCTTTCTAGGTTAAGAGAAAAAAGAACTCGTTACAACTGCTTTACACCAGACGTTATTTTCCTTAGTTTTCATTCTCGTTTGAATGGAGAACTAACTTCCTTTTGTTCTACTAGACGATTGAAGCAATACAGTTGATGTGTTTGTGAGATTTCTATTCCTTGTTCTTATCCTTATAAGTGCTGGTTTGATTCTCTTGGTTATATTGAATATTGATTTCTTGTTGTTCTTCTTAGCCTGATCAACTAGGTTGAATACTTTTTATCAATTGCTAGGATTGCATATAGGGGTTCCGAGTGCATATCTAGTGGCATACACGATTGTGCGTATAGGGGTTCCGAGCGTACAATCGTGAGTGAGAGTCAGTTGCATGCGAGTATTAATACGTCTTTCTATTTGCATGTATCCTATATCCTTGTGTGTATTGCTATTGCTTTGTTGGTGGTAAAGTATACCGACAACTGTGAGAATCGGTGGTACTTTATCATTGGCATAGTAATAAGTCTATCGACAACTGTGAGAATCGGTAGTACTTAAGATCAAGGTGGGAACCACTATAAGGATAGTAAAAGAACTTGGATTAAATAGATTTCTGTGATCAAATTATATCTCTGTATTGTGGATCTCGCTCTAGTAGGACTACTTTCCCCATTATATTTTCTCAACTCAACCAAACTTGTTTGCTTTGCTTGCTTTGCTTTCTCGTGATAACTAAACCCCCCTAGCTTGTTACTTGTCATTCACGATTTCATACTGCATCAGATCTTCCCTGTGGGTTCGACCCTTACTTGATAAGGCTAATCAACGATACTTGCATTACGCACTTTTACCACCGTCAAAGGGCTTGCGGAGACTGTGTCTAAGAAGTGGAATAACATCAGGTCTCTCCACTTGAAGTTGTCCGACTCCGTGGCCTTGCCGATTTACGAGTCTTTGCCTGAGGCCAACTTGAATGCTGTTGCGGTTGAGGGGAAGAAGAGAGGGAGAGAAGAGGGAGATGTTGTCTTGTCGAGTAGGAAGAGCCCCAGGGCAGCAGATGAGGCGAAGATAAAGAGAGACAAGGTTTCCAAGATTCCTAGTGATGCAAAGTCTGGTAGCGCAAAGAAGACCAGAAGCTAGATGTGGATGGACACAAGCTGCTATGTAGCATTTTAAGTTTCGAGATTCATGTTTGGGAACCATTTTTCACCTTTCAATTTTGTTACTTCCTTGACATAGTTTTGCTATATACTCTGCACTGCAGGCTCCCGAATTTTTGTCAGATTCAACTTTCAAATCAGTGATTCTTGTTGATCTGTGTGGTTGTTTTCTGTGATTTGCATTCATTTACGAGATGAAGTACATTAGACGTATTTGTGAATTGTGACAGAGGTTCCCGTATTTTCTGGTGATGAAAGAGGGAGATCTGCTTTTTTAAGCTTTGACAGTTCCTTTGAGTTGGCTTGTGAATGGTGAAAGGTTGATTTCAGTAAGAAATCGTGGGTTTCCTGTTTTGTTGATTGCTTTAGGATAAGATTCTTGAATACTGAGAGGTTTTGACGGTACGTGATTCTGCTTTTTGTTTCAGCTATGTTGGTGTTCACAAAGTTCTTTTTCCTAATTGTTCAAGCTATGTTTTGTGTTTGGAAGGTTGTTTTGGTTTGCTGTTCCGACAATTATCCATTTCTTCAAGTTACAGATGAATAATACTTATACTTTTGACTAAATTTTGTCTTAGATGTTACATATAGGTTTGGAAACTCTAAATTATTTTTGTTTTGCTTTCGTTTTTTGATTTGGTAGAAACGATCAAGAGATTTGGACAGTAGTTCATTCTGGTGTCCCATTGGTTAAAGCAAATCATTCTGTTTGAAGATTTCAAAACCTGCATTTCAATTTCAAGTGGGTAGTCATGAATCATGATCTATCTTTCTACTCATGTCAAAATGTTAGTTGATTAGTTAGTCAGTTAATTAAACTAAAGCAAAATTGAGAATGAAGATGTAAAACAACTTTTAAGAGTATATTGTGGAGTATATTGTTACCTTTTACAATTCTATTCCTAAGACTGGTTTGGTGAATCTGTAAGTTTTGGCTCTCCTGGGATGTTAATCAGTGATTTTATGGTATTTTTTATTACTATCTGAATGTAGGAAAATAAATAAGTTTGCTTCTTTGCAACCAAATTTCCAATGGCTGATGGGAGTCCTCCACCGGGGTATAAATGAAGCCCGTTGGTATAAATGGACACAAGCCCGTTGGGAACCATTTATACAGTTGGTATAAATGAAGTAACCCATATTATGGGCCTAGAAGCCCGTTGTTCTATTTTTTTATGGTAGACATAAAAGTTAGCTTCATAATTTACCAAGTCCAATAGAGAATATTGTTGGACGATCATATCGAGGTTGTTTAGCTTACATATAAATTATCGTTAAAAATTTGGAGAAAAACAAGTTAATAAATATATTTGACGTCTTCTTTTATCTGTTAATTTAGTTTTGTCCCCGTGTGAAATCTCTTAACAAAGTGAGAATCCTCAAACAACCAATTTGAAAATGACATTTTATTGCAACCCTCAAAGTGAGAATGTTATACCAAACATATCGAATTGAACTGAAACTTGCGAATGTAGGCATAGCGATCACCTTATGATGTGTATTGGGAGTAAAAGTGATGTGTTTTTTTTCCTTGTATTATTCTAATATATAATTGAGTATGACTTTATGATTTATGTTTTAAACTTATGAGGAAAACATTATAAAAATTAAAAAAACATATTTTATAAAATCAAATTTATAAAGATTATTATATTTGTATTTTGTTTAATTTATTGTTTTAATTTACAAATGAGTATGATTTTGAGGTGTATTTGCTCTATTGTTAAAGAATGAATTTAATCTAACTTATCCAAAAAATTATGGTTTTTTACCAATAAATACCCATGTATATTTAATTGAATATATGAGAATATTTTATTGATAAAAAGTCATAATTTTACATGCAAGTTAGATTAAATTCATTCTTCAACACAAACTATAAATAAGATGCTAAAATATAATTAATTCTTAATAAAATGTTCATTTATATAAAATTAAGTATTAATATTTATTGATCAAAAAATGTTAACTTTACATGCATGTAGTATATATGTAGATGTTAACTTTACATGTTATAGAATGAGGAACCAACTTTGTTGTGATTTTTCAATCTAATTATTACCTTATCAACAAAAAAACAGTGTCATCCTACATTAAAGACAATTTACTACTCTACGTGTTTGATAATACTTATAATTTTAACATTTAAAATAAATATTAAAAAATATAATAATTTAGCTAAAATATAAAATTCTATATAAATGGCCCGTGCGAAGCACGGGCTTCGATTTCTAATTTAATTAAATCCTGACAAAAGGTGCAAAAGTAGAATAAACACTCCTTTTTGGAGTAACAGATAATTAGTATAGGCTTTTAAGCCAAAGAAGTAAAGATATGATTAATCTACTATATAATAACTAAAGCAGTATCTCAGCTACACAACACGCGCCCCGAGACTGCACCTGCTTTTTTCGGTGCCACGTGACACAGCGATATTATTTTTTCCACGTGTCAACAAACTGTTGATTTCTCTTCTGTACAGCCAAACAATTTGTGGTATTGTTTTATTTAGTCGGATTTGGCAGTATATTTGTACGCAATCAATTTAGTCGGATTTGGCAGTATATTTGTACGCAATCAATATTGTAAATCTTTCCAAACTAATGATATATAAATATTAACTTACCTAAAAATTATGTATACAATAAAAGCACGTTTTGTTTCACACAAAAATGGTATGTTTTGAATATAGTATATCTTACGAAATAAAACCCATTACCTAAATAATGTATCAAACATGTTATATGATAAATTATGCATTCAAATTTATGATAAAGCCTGGACAAAAATTAAACACAAAACCAACCACAAATAAGACAAAACAATGCACAAAACCTGCCCAGCTATTACAAAACGGCATACACACATGAACCTAAATATGAAGCATAAAAATAATTACATAAGCTTTACAGAAATGCACAAAACTTTTAACACAAAACCAACCACAAATATGACAAAATAATGCACAAAACCTGCATAGAAATTACAAAACCACATATTTCTCAGACCGTGGATGTGAATCAAGCCTGCACAGAAATTACAAAACCACATATTTACCATAAAATTTATGATAAAGCCTGGACAAAAAATAAACACAACCAACCACAAATAAGACAAAAAATGCACAAAACCTGCCCAGCTATTACAAAACCGCATACACATGAACCTAAATATGAAGCATAAAAATAATTACATAAACTTTTAACACAAAACCAACCACAAATAACAAAACAATGCACAAAACCTGCACAGAAATTACAAAACCACATATACACACATAAGCCCGCACAACAGATTACAGAATATATTGCACAGCTTTTAAATCACGTATATAAATTACACAATATCTTATAATCTGAGACAAAAATAATGTTCTTTCTGTTTTCCAATGACAGAAATTCTGCATATCATAAAACATCCATAAAAAGCAAAACTGATTATAAGATCTATGCATTCCAAAAATACAAGACTATATCTCTTTCACATAGTCGACTATAAATCTATACCTTCTCAGTTATTGTAAAACCATAAACCACAGCAGGATAGAGACATTCAAGAGGTAATGCTTAACTAAAGCAGGACTCGGTTATTTCAAGTAATTCTTATATCATTGCAAACAGAAATTTAGTGTCTGTAATGTAGGGATTAAGATTTAATAGTTCAAACCGAACTGATATTGATTTTTTTTACTTTGTTTCAGTTTTATTCAGGATATCCAGAACTCAGTTACAATGTAATAATTCATTCACTATACTCTGTGCAACATCGAATATCTATTTTTCATGTTCATATCAATGTTAGTATAGTATCTGTACCTTCAGGTTTTCTTTTTTAGATCTTGGAACCCCTTGAGTACTTGGGAGCTTGCCAGAACATCATCCCCTTCCATATCTCTTCACCAAACTGTAGATATGTTCATATGAAATAAATTGTTTCAGTTTATTTACAGAGTAATGCACCATGACATAAATCAAACAAAGCATCTGCAGAGAAACAAATTGTTTCAGTTTATATTACTGTTGTTGTTCTTTAATAAGGAGGCATGTTTACCTAAGTTGGTGTAGAAGTTGCTCCGAGAGGCTATTACATTAGTCCTTTTGCCAATGAAACAAATAATCTCTCGGAGCAACTTCTACACAAACTAATAATACCCCCTCTATTTTCAACAATGTCATTTATACAAAAATTCTTCTGTCTATTTACATGTTTCTATATACTTTGAAAAAGATGTATTTCTATATACATTGCATCATGGGAGCCATGACCAAATATATATATAGATAGAGAGAGCTTACGTTTTGATTCCTTTAAGAGGATATGTATATTTCCATAACCTTCTTCAATGTGCCAAAACTTCATCCTCTTTGATATTTCTTCACCAACCTTTAGAACTGCTAATATGAAATAAAGAATTTCATTAGTTTTTTGAATTATATGAACGAGGATAGAGAAAGAAATAGACAGACAAAGACAGATATTGTCCTATATATAATTACTTTCTAGGGTAATTCATATTTGTCAACAATTTCAATCCAATATGTAAGCACCCCCTATCTGAGATATGAATTTTAATGTTACTTGGTATACGTATTACCACAAAATGAGTAGGATGAACAAGTCGGTGCAGAATATGCTCGGAAAGGGCATTAGATTACACTGGTTATACTGCATAAATATTGACTATCCATATATATATTTTAAAATCGTATATAATCTTTTTGTATGTGCAGTCTTATAAACTTACAAATATATGCAAATTGATTTTTTGTTAATGAAGTTAATGCTATATTCTTTTTAAACTTAACATATAAAATAATATATAGAACATATGTATTTCCTTATTTGTTTAGACAGATTTCCTTTAGACGGATTTTACAATCATAAATAAACTAATCATTAACAAATATTGTTTTCCTTTACACGGATTTTACCACCATCTCCTGATGTCTACTTTATATAATAATACACGTCTTTGCAAACAATCCTTAATATTATTCAACTTATGGACATATTATTTTAAAAATTACATTAACATCACTCTTAAATATAGTATAATCAAACAAACCATTCATAATTATTTAAATATGAATACAAAAATGTCAACCGGATTAAATAAAATATATTTCATAAATAACTTGTAACGCAATCACTTCTTATAAAACCAAAATAGCATAGAAAATATAATGCAGTGTATGTGTTGGGGTACTCTTAATATAATTAAATCTATAGATTATAGATGCTGGGGTACCTGTATGTCTCTCATTTTAAATAACACAAAGTTTGTCTCTAATGTTTATTATGAGTCCAATCCGAGATCTCCTATATGAAGAATATACAAGAATATATTAGTACTGAACATATTATAAAAAATTAAAATACTTTGGTGTACTAAATGAAAAAGATTACGCCTGACCTTACTGTAAATGATAATGTAGTGTATGTGTTGTATGTCGTTGTTTTAGTGTTGATGCCTGTAATTGCAATGTTTTTGAAATCAGTAAACATAATTCCAGTTAAAAATATAAAAACTATTAAAAAATGTCTTACCATTCAGTATGTGAATTACAATCAGAATAAGATATGTAACTTGAATTTCTTATATGGAATCCTGTGATTGAAAAGTATTTTAACTCAGTAAACATAATTCTTTATGAAATATGAAGATATATAAATTGCTAAGTGTTATAAGAAGTTACCATGCAGTATGAATGAAATTAAAGTTTACTATCTGTGTATCTAATAAGCATTGTAGTCATTTTGATTTTCAGGTCTAAGTGAAGGGATCTTATGCAATCAGACAATGGAAAACAATTTCAATTTTAGTCTAAAAAATTATATTACAACAGAGCTAATCTCTACTCAAAAGGTACCTTTTCTATATAATATTGTTCTGAATGTTTATGTTTGAAGACGTGGATATTATATATATTAATGATTATAGCATTTCACATTTACTTGATATATAAAACCTAAATATCAGTATTAAATCTATTAAAGTTACCACGGATTGATTTAGAACATTTCACATTCAATATCAATATTGCATTTGGTCAAAAAAACATAATTCATTTCCAGTAAAAAACCAATCAAACAAATGAACAGAAGTACAACAAACATGAAGTATCTTTCTAACATAACCTAAGTATAATTAATGAAATAGAATTAGCATAAATATATTATACCACACAGAGATAGAAATTTATGGCTAAGAATTTTTTCAGTTGATTATGTTAGGGACATACCTGCATAACAACTTCCTTGAAGCTCTTATTTTTTGTATCTGAAATTGTTTGGTTGTGGAAATTGCATTTGATTGAATCCTCAAAAATAAGAAAATTGGAATACAATGAGATGTGTAAAGTCATAGACACATAGAAAAAGGAGAAATATAGATTGAAATATATGTAGAGAGTGAGAGAGAGGGAGGGTGGGAGAAAGAGATTTAGACTTCTTACATTTATGTGCTTTGGATCTCATCCTATTATCTGCCATGGATCCTCATCACAGACGTTGATGTTGTTTGAATGTTAACAAAGATAAATACAAAGACAAGGTCAGTTTGCATGAGATTGTATGTGGTCGAAGTAAGAAGTCTCGGATATGGATTTGTAAATTAAAAAAAAAACTGACAAAGAAAAAGAGATTTCCGGATTATTGTTGAAGTTCCTGGATATGTTCAGAGAGAGAGAGAGAGAGAGAGAGAGAGAGAGAGAGAGAGAGAGAGAGAGAACCTTTATCGAGTATGTTCTTGTAGATATTCTCATGAAAATGTAGATCATCAATCGTCTTCATCTTTTTCCTTCTAATTGTTTTGTTTTATATAGATCTCAGTTGAGGAGGTGAAAAAGCAAACGGTTAGTTTGTATCTTTCATTTTTAAACATTGACATATGAAAAAGGAAAGGTTGCAATATTTGATGAAGACAAAGGTAAATGAAAACGGCGGAGAAGGAAAGTTAGAAATGATTTAGGGTTTGAGTAGTTTCTGTTTTAGTTTATTTATCAACGGTCATGGACCGATATTATAACTAAAGCCCAGTATACAAAGCCCGTCTAAGCTCATTGGAACCAATACTGTTTAAGCCCAATATATAAAGCCCGATATTTATCTGCATGTTTTAATAATAATGGGCCAAAACACGTAATGGGCTTAGAAGCCCATTACCTATTGTAGTTTTTATATGAAAACAAAATCTAATTAAATTATTTACTATATTAATTTACTATATAATATACTATATGAAATTAAATATATAGTATATAAAAATATGGATGAAGAAACATCTAGAATAAGATAACATTTTGGACTTTAATTTTATTTGAAATAAGGAGTTATATTATTATAAACCCCCAAAAAAATCAATTACAGAATATTTATGATAGATGGGCAGGAAATTGAGAAGACGATAAATGAATCACTTGCGTCGTTGAAAATTGAAGGTGCCGGAATCAAGACCGGGTTCTCCCTTCGTGCTGCGTAGAGACGCACTTGCCTTATTTTGGCTTCTGTGGTCTCGGATTTTTTTTTGTCTAGCAGCGAACAACTGCTGTAATTTTTTGTTTTTTCAAATCTTTGTACAGCTACAGTACGCACAGAACCGCACAAAAAGTTCAGCGAATGCCCAGAAAATTCAGCAAACGCACAGAAATATGCAGCAAACGCACAGAAATGCACAGAAATTCAGCAAACTGTGCACATAAACGCACAGAAATGCAAAAAATGCACAGAAACGCAGCACAAAAATAAAAATAAATGCAGTGATTCAAGTGGGAGAAGAAGGAGATTGCGAAGATGTAGATTTTTGGCGCAAACAAGGCAAACAAAGTCGCAAACGAACTATCTAAGCCTATATGCAAGCAGATCTACAACAAACACAATCAAAAACCAAGCAAACACCAAGAAAATTGCAGAAATTTCGTGAGTAGGTTCGGTTTTCGTCCATAATGTTTTTTGTTGTTGTGGGTTTTGATGACGGTCGAACTTATCTACCACCAAACCTAAGGTTTTCTTGTGTTTTTCAGATTCGAATTGCAAGAAATATTTTTTTTGGTTCCTAGAACAAGATCTAGGTTTTTTTTTAATGCAGGAATTGATTTGCGGAAGCGAAGGAGTGATTGAACGAAGAGTTGGAACGACTTACGCGATTCATAGGCTCTGATGCCAATTGATGTGACCTTGTCCGATGGAAAGACCACAAATCGTTGTCAAGGATCGCTTGAATGCGTATTGGGGCGAACAACTCTTCGGAAGGGGGAGAAGTGGGTGTTCGGTGGACTGTGGGGGGTGTTCGGAACACAATGGACTGTGGAGACGCAGCGGACTGGATGGAGATGCGGCGGTGATGGGTGGAGGCGCGGAGGCGGAAGTGTAGCGAGCGGAGGCGGAAGTGGTGGTGAGAGGGCGGCGGCCGAGAGGGTGAAGGTTGATGCAGGTAGCCGTGAGAACTAGGGTTAGGGTTTGTGGAGTGTTGGTTACAGATAGTGATGGATAGATGTGGGTAACCGAGTTAACGCGCCAGGATAATTCACTAGAAACGCATTAACTGAATCGATGCGCCAGGATAGTTCGACTAGGAAACGCAAGGATTGTTGACTTCGGGGCTCGGGGTTTAAGGAGTTTACTCGACTTGAACTTAGGCTTGAATTGACGTAAACTGAAAAGGAAGACAAGAGTTCCTATATATACTAGAGAGTTGACCTAATGGGCCAGACTCTCTAGTTACTAACTCTGCCGGCCCATTTAACATAAATGGAAACCACCCAGAACTAGTAGCTACTAAAAATAGAAATACTGTAAATAGAAAGTACTAAGGTAGTAATGTCTGGAAATAGCAAGACTAGAAAGTCTCCTAAATCTAACTCGGAATGGATGTAGCTGTAGAGGAGTCTCAAGGCGGATGTCTCATGGTGTCTTCCTCCTCTGTAGCTGACATGGAGGGCAGAGTCACATCAAATATGGTCACTTAAACTGCGAGAGAACACAAGTATATCATCAAAGTAAACGGCGACAAACTTTCCCAAAAAAGACCGTAAGACATGGTTCATGAGTCTCATGAACATCGATGGAGCATTGGTCAATCCAAATGGCATGACTAGCCACTCGTATAGACCATATTTGGTCTTGAAAGCTGTATTTCATTCATCGCCCTCCTTCATACGAATATGATGATAGCCACTCCTAAGGTCAATCTTGGAGAACAAAGTGGCACCATGCAGCTCGTCTAGCATATCATCGAGGCACGGAATGGGATCTGGTTGATGGCGCGGCAGTCCACACACATCCTCCAAGTCGCATCCTTCTTCGGCACCATAATCACAGGAACGGTGCAAGGACTCAAGCTTTCCCGCACAACACCCTTGTCCAAAAGATCTTGGACCTGTCGCTGTAACTCCTTAGTTTCCTCAGGAGAAGCTCTATAGGCAGCACGGTTCGGCAGAGAAGCGCCAGGAATGAAGTCTATCTGGTGCTCGATACCACGCACCGGTGGCAGACCTGGCGGCAGCTCGTCAGACATAATATCCTGGAAGTCCTGCAACACAGACAAAATAGCAGGCGGGAGTGCAGGCTCTACAGTAGTAGTGGTACAAAGGCTAGGAATAACAAGGAAACAAGGAGACTTGCCTTGAAGTGCCGTAGTGATGTCCTTGTGACGAGCCAGTAGAACCCTGTTTTCACAAGTTCCACGCAGGACAGAAATAGGCGGCTCAGTAGCCCCTGTAGCAGATGATCCACCCGTACCTGTAGATGGTGATTTAAAAGTAATACCAGGTGTAGAACGCTTACCTGTCTGCTCAGTAGATCTCGCAAAAGGCGTCATTGGTGCTGACGCAAAGCTGGCCTTAGGTTTTGGTGCAGTAGCAGGCTTCTTTCCTGCGGCCTCTATTGCCTTCTGGCGCTGGTGATAGGTGTCATTTCATACACCTTAACTAGCAATTATTAGCATTATTTAGAAGAGTTTATGACTAGATTTAGGGTTAAGTCTGTAATCCAGAAGATGTGGAGAGAATTGAAGATATCAAGGGATTTACAGCTTATTTGGAGAAGATGAAGATGGATGAGGATCTGCTGGAGATTAATTGGAGAAGACTACCAACACTTGGTAGTAATGAAGAGCAGAATAGAAAGGAGTGGGCGAGTTTCACCGCCCCGCGTCAGATGCCACCGCGACCCGGCGGTGGGTCTCAGAGAAAGTCACCGCCCCACGGTGAGAAGCGCCGCCCTGCGGTGGGAGCTGACTCCCCGCGGCAATCACGCGAGGCAAATCAGCCAAATTTAATAAAAATGCCGCGTGCTGATTGCTGTTGATGTGGGCTGAATTACTAAGAAAAGCCCGTGAAGAAGGAGGAAATTAGGCCCATGAAACTCGGCCCATGAAGAAACGCGCGAGAAGAATTCAAGTGCTGAATTGAAGCTGGAAAGGGACGACATCACCGCGACGTCAGCGAGGAGCTGATTGTTGGGCCGCGAGAGGTTGGGCCGAGGCTGCGCTGACCAGAAGTTAGGCCGATCAGCTGGAATTGGAGATGGGCAGACGAGAAGCTGGCACGAGAATTACGGGATTAATTCCCTATTTCGTTTGTTTATTTTTGGCTATTAGTTTTATTATTATTTTATTATTATTTTTACATACTTTTAGAATTAGGTTAAAAACACTTTTAGTTAACCTAGTTGCAACAATCTCCTTCGGGAGACTTTCTTTTCATTCTACCTCTAGGGTTTTCAACCCATGGACCACTAATTTCCCTTTGTTCTGCTAGACGATTGAAGCAATACAGTTGATGTGTTTGTGAGATTTCTATTCCTTGTTCTTATCCTTATAAATGTTGGTTTGATTCTCTTGGTTATATTGATTATTGATTTCTTGTTGTTCTTCTTAGCCTGATCAACTAGGTTGAATACTTTTTATCAATTGCTAGGATTGCATATAGGGGTTCTGAGTGCACATCTAGTGGCATACACGATTGTACGTATAGGGGTTCCGAGCATACAATCGTGAGTGAGAATCAGTTGCATGTTAAGTAGTAAGGTGTCTTTCTATTTGCATGTATCCTATATCCGTGTGTGTATTGCTATTGCTTTGTTGGTGGTAAAGTATACCGACAACTGTGAGAATCGGTGGTGCTTTATCATTGGCATAGTAATAAGTCTATCGACAACTGTGAGAATCGATAGTGCTTAAGATCAGGGTGGGAACAACTATAAGGATAGTAAAAGAACTTGGATTTAATAGATTTCTGTGATCAAATTATATCTCTGTATTATGGATCTCGCTCTAGTAGGACTACTTTCCCCATTATATTTTCTCTATTCAACCAAACTTGTTTGCTTTGCTTGCTTTGTTCTTTCTGGATAACTAAACCCCCCTTGCTTGTTACTTGTCATTCACGATTTCATACTGCATCAGATCTTCCCTGTGGGTTCGACCCTTGCTTGCTTACTATACATCTGTTTAGTAGGTCTGTTAGGACTTTTTACTTTGATAAGGCTAATCAATGATATTTGCATTGTGCACTTTTAGCCCCGTCAGCTGGCGCTCCGCTTGATCCTGTAAAATTTCCTACGGGCTCATGGGTAAGAGAGTCACGCGCCTCCCATGGTAATTGAACATGTAAGTGTTCAAATACCCATCGTGAAGCACGCGACGATCATACAGCTAGGGACGTCCCAAAAGCAAATGAGTGGCGTCCATGGCGGTAACATCGCAAATCACAGTGTCGCTATATGGACCAATAGAAAAAGAAATAAGACACTGTTGCGAAACTTTGTTACCTGAACCGTCAGAAATCCACTGAAGGCCGTAGGGAGTGGGATGTGGTGTAGTCGGAAGGTTGAAATGGCGTACAACCTTCTCATTGATGATGTTGCAGCAAGAACCCCCATCAATGATCACACTCAGCGATGCATCCTAAAGTCTGCATCGAGCATGAAACAAGTTCTCCCTCTGCTCAGTCAGGTCGCCCTCCTTGACGCTCAGCACGCGTCTAGTAACCAAGGCAAAGTGGTATGCCTGTTCATCATGGTGATCGGAAGTACCAACTACACAGCCATCAGCATCGGATGTATAGACGCCTGCAGGGTCAGCATCGACGTCGTCATAGCTTTCATAGCCTGCAGACTGGGAGGAGAAGAAGACCTTCTTTGCATTAGGGCAATCCCTCTTGTAATGCCCTTATCCCCCACACTTGAAGTACTCCAGATCCCGAGCTCGGTCAGAACGAGCGGTATCTGAAGCCGGCGACTGCGGGCGCCGAGCAGGAGCAGGCGGGGCTAATCGCTGCGTCGCTGGGGCAGACGTTGTACCTGTGCTGCTACGGTCCTGCCTAGGCACACTAGATGTAGAAATAGAATTAGTGTCGTAACCCGAATTGAAGGGTCTAGAACCATACCAGGATGATGTCGCAGACTGCCATTGTTGCTGCTTCTGACGCAGCTGCTGTAGATGGAACTTCTGGGCAGTATGGATGACATTGTTGAGGTCCTTGATCGGCAGCACGTCGACCTTGTCCTGTATGGGCTGATTAAGCCCGGTGATGAACCTTTTCCTCAAGGTCCCTGGAGCAACACTGACGCCAGCCTTGAAGTACATGTCCTCAAGGCGAGCGAAGAACTCCTGTGGCGAATCAGCACCCTGAGTAGCACGTGTAATTTCCAATCTCATATGCTCCTTGTAGGTCGAAGGCACATATACTTCCTAGTCATCAAGTGCACAAGCTGGTGCCACTCACTAATGGGTGGCCAACCCATCCTGAAATGTTGCTGCTCAAGACGATGCCACCAGGTCTGAGCAGCTCTCTCAAAATGTAAGGTAACGAGCTCTACCTTCTCATACTCCGAGATAGTCAAGTGTCGCAGTACATGCTCTGTGTTCTGTAACCACTCAATGAAAACAGAAGGGTCATAAAAACCAAAGAAGTGCTGGATCTTTAACTTTACATCTCGGCGATGGACATGAGGCTGGGTTCGGCCGTCAGGAAATGGAGCGGCAGGATCCTCAAATAGCTTGAAGTGACGAGCTGCAGGTGGTGGAGGAGCTCCATACTGACCGTGAGGAGGCGCATCATACGGCTGTGGGACGCGAGCAGGCTGTCGCTGACGCTGATGTGCGGCAGCGGGGCGCTGATGCTGGCGAGCCTACTGTCGGTTGCCGAGCTGGACAACGTTCCAATACACTGCTGACGGAGGCTAAAGTCGTATATCCTTATCAAAATAATCCTAAACAAACCTAAACTAGTAGAATAGGCAAGAAAGGGTCGAATCCCACATGGAGGAGTTGTCTTTCTTTATGTAAATTTGCATGCAAAAGTAACAAAGGGGGGTTTTGGTTGGTTGTTTGTAAACAAGTAAACAAAGGAAACAAAAGCAAAGGTTTGCAATCAAATTGGGAAAAACACTTAGCCAAACAAATATCCACCATTCATTCGATTGATTGGTCCTAGGTTATTTCTATTCCTTCCTTTGATTATTCATGTCCCTATTCTGAAATAGTTACCAGTCCTATCAGTCCAGGCAACCCTTACTATCGAACGCACAAGAAACCATCAAGATTTAGAACAATAGCAGCAAGACGCATATGAATTAACCAGGATACACGCAACACCGATTTTTCACAGCATTTAACAAATAATCAATTCTCTTTCATAATAAACTAGTCCTACCAGTCCTAGAATATCATGGATGCTACAAAAGATAAGGAATCTCAACCCGAAATTTCCAAACCCTAGCAATAGACAATTACTAATATCAACTAGGTGATCAATCTAGTCAAATCAATAAGAATCAATAGGAATATGCTCAAGAGAAAATATATAATCCAAAGGAATAGGAAATAGAGTTATAACCTCACAATCATGAATCAAATGAAGGTTTCAATTGTCGGACTAAGCAAAGGGTGCTTAGTTCTTCATAGTCTTGAAGGGAAAACAATACTGAATGTAAAAACTGAGATAAACTAGATAATGAAAGTGGCTGCTAGGGAAACTAGGTTAAATAACCTAACCCAAAACCTAATGCTAAAAAGGATAACACACATAGTCTAAAAAGGAAATAAGATAATCCTACCGGAATAAATAAATAAAAGAAAAAGAAATAAATAAACTAAAGTAACTTCGGACGAAATCTTTGGAAACTCTCGAACGCGCTGACACAGATTTCCGCGATCGCGGAAAAAGCTTCCGCGATCGCGGAAAATACAATTTTGCTCTCGGCTTTTCCGCGACCACGACACTTGGACTTCCGCGATCGCAGATCTTTGCGTTCTTTACTTCTCGCCTTCTATTGATTCCCGCGACCGCGGCCATGGCCTCCGCGACCGCGGATTGGCTGTTGTTGCTCCACTTGGCTTCTTTCTTCGTCTTCTTGGGTGGCTTCCTTCTCTCTTCAATATATCTTCATTTAAGCTTCTCCAAACCACCATATCTGCACTTCTACTCCTCAATTCTAATCTCCACAATTGTGCTCTAAACATCTCCAAATGGTACCCAAAATACCGGTAACAACTCCTAGATATGCACTACAAAGTAGCGCTGATCAAATTCTCCCATGCTTAAACCTTGCTCGTCCTCGAGTAAGCTAATATAAACCTACTCCTCCAATCAAATCCCCAAGGTCTCAGGAAGCACAACAAAACTATCTCCACTAAGAACTCCACCTAATCATGAATCTCCAAGGCACTAACACAATAAGCACAACACACAAAACATATAAGCTTAAAGGAAAGCATAGTACTTCCCCCAAGCTTAACCCGAACACCATAGAGTGAAAAAAATCTAATCCTAGCCTCCATTTATCTTCTTATGCCTCCCAGAGTGACCTACCCGAATCCTCCTTATATCACCTCTTCTTATGTCACCACGCTAGGTAAAATGATGATTTCTAATAATCACTCTTCTTCTTTTCACTTATTTTGCCAAGACGCCCTTTCGGGTTTTCACCAAGCCACTCATTTCATTTTTCAATAGATGGGCTCACAATAAACTCACATCACTCTTGACCAATTATTACCCCAGCCTAATGTTGGTCCAAGCCACCTCCTTATTACCTAATCCGCCCTTTCGGGTTTTCGACTTATCCCAGGATTTTATTTTTGTCTTTTTTCAATATTTTTGACTTTTTTCTTTTTCAATTTTTTTCTTTTTCCTCAACGACTAGCAAGTATAGAACATTCCCCCATGCTTAAACATTGCATTGTCCTCAATGTAATGAAAGACAAAAAGATGAAGCACATGGAAAAGCAGAAAAGTACTCACAACCGTCGCCGAGTTGGCCTGGACTTGGAAAGTTGTTGCTGGCGGTAAAACAATAAAAGCACATGTCGCTGGTTTTGCGGCGTCGTCAAAGAAAACTCCACCGTGCAACCAAAAGGAATCCACAGTAAGGTGTAGTGGAATATCAAAGAAACCGGGGTTGCACGGCCTTCAATGAACACATAATGGGGCCCAGATGTAATCGTGTTGTGGGCTCTAGTGTTCCTCCTCCTCAGCTGTCAAATGTCGGGCCATCAACGTTGCCAAATAAAATATGGGGCGAATGTCTCCTTCTTGGCAGCATGATGCGCATCGTCTCTCCATGGGAAACTCGGACAGCTGGCCTTTGATAGATTTTTTTTTCGAGCAGGGATGAGGAGACTTACAGTAACTATTCCGCGATCGCGGAAAAATTTCCGTGCCCGCGAAAAAGACTCTGGTGCATAGTTCACCGTCTTCAAATTTTCTTCGGGTCTCCTACCTGCAGGTTAGTCTAATGCAAAAACAAAAGCAACACAAAATAAACTAAAAACAACTAAAGACATGGAATGAAAAGACAAGGAAAGAAATACATACCTCGGGTTGCCTCCCGGACAGCGCCTTAGTTATTGTCGTGGCTCGACACGGTATTCTCCTACTCAACTCGGGTTGCTCACAACAACTGAACTCCTGGGGGCAAGATCAGGGGGTGCCTCTTTGTATTCTCTAAGTTGAGCTTTACCCCCATTCTCCTGCACTTCATGATGGGTGGACCGTTGTTCACATCAATGATTGCAATTGACATCTTCAGAAATGGCCTACCCAACATCTCAGGGGCTGCATGCTTGTCATGCCCCGTATCCAGCGAGGAGAAATTCGCCGCTTGAATCACGGTGTCCTTCTTATGCTTCACCTTCGGCTTCTTCTTGATCTTGCGCAGCGCCCTTAAGATTTCTGTGCAGCGAGGGATGTTGTCTGCCAGTGTGACCAAAGGAATGTTTGTCTCGCAGTTACTGAAGGTTTCATATATCTCTTTGTTGTTCTTCAGCTTTCGAGTATCTTGTAATGCCTGAGGGAAAGGTGCTAGGGGCTTCAAAGTACTGAGCGGAAGGAAGTCGGGGAGAGTAAACGCATCCTGCACATCAGAGACAAAACCACGATCGCGGTTTAGGACCCGCGGTTCTTCATCTGGGCAAATGTCGTCTTTAGAGAGTTTTCCGCGATTGCGGATTTCTGTCCGTGGTCACGGATTTTCGTCGGAAAAATTCTCGTCCACAGGAGCTTTTCCGCGATCGCGGATTTTCTTCGACTTGCCCTTTGTCTTCGGCATTAATCCCGCGATCGCATACTTCTTCTCCGTGGTCGCGGAGTTCTTCCTGTTCCCAAAAATAATATTATTCAGAGAGCACCTCCCGTGGTCTTGGGTTCTCTTCTACAGACATCTCGCTGTATTCGACATCTGTCTCACTAATTTGTTCTTCCCTTTCAGCTAAGGGGGCGACATGCTGCTGCTTTGTACTTTGCAGGGTCATCGAAAATAAATTCTCTCTCTGGTGCACTACTGGGTGAGATAGTAGTTTCGCCGACGCCATGGCCTCTATTCTGCTCACTGCTTGAACCATTTGCCCAATCTGACTCTCCAAGTCCTGGATACTAGACTTCGTCTCTTGTTCTTGTTGGATTATGCTTTGCGTAAGAGATCGAAGTAACTCCTCAGTAGACATGTGGGGACTTGGATCGGACACTGGTGGGCTATGCTCATAGGCTGGATAATATTGTTGTGGAGTACCCTGCTGATAGAACGACTGTGGCCCCGAGTAGAACTCCTGGTAGTCATGATCATACAGCGGGTATTGCTGGTTCCCATAACTCGAATTGGGGTGATCTCTCCACCCTGGAGTGTATGCGCAGGAGTATGGGTCATATCGCTGCTCATGCTGTTGTCCGCTGTTTGTCATATACATCTGCATCATCTCCTTTAGTTCCCTAATCTCAGCATGCAGGGATGCGGCCATCTCTCGTTTGTTGGTTCTCTGTATTAGGACTCAGAAGTGGAAGATTAGTAGCACGGGTGTGGACCATAAGATAGGCCCACACCAAAATTTGGCACACAAACACACACAATGAAAAAACAAAACTTGCCTCCCCGGCAACGGTGCCAATTTGACGGAGGCTAAAGTCGTATCACCTTATCAAAATAATCCTAAACAAACCTAAACTAGTAGAATAGGCAAGCAAGGGTCGAATCCCACAGGAAATAGTTGTCTTTCTTTATGTAAATTTGCATGCAAAGGGGGGTTTTGGTTGGTTGGTTTTTTGTAAACAAGTAAACAAAGGAAACAAAAGCAAAGGTTTGTAATCAAATTGGGAAAAAATACTTAGCCAAACAAATATCCACCATTCATTCGATTGATTGGTCCTAGGTTATTTCTATTCCTTCCTTTGATTATTCATGTCCCTATTCTGAAATAGTTACCAGTCCTACCAGTCCAGGCAACCCTTACTATCGAACGCACAAGAAACCATCAAGATTTAGAACAATAGCAGCAAGACAGATAGGAATTAACCATGATACATGCAACATCGATTTTTTGCAGCATTTAACACATAATCAATTCTCTTTCATAATAAACTAGTCCTACCAGTCCTAGAATATCATGGATGCTACAAAAGATAAGGAATCTCAACCCAAAATTTCCAAACCCTAGCAATAGACAATTACTAATATCAACTAGGTGATTAATCTAGTCAAATCAATAAGAATCAATAGGAATATGCTCAAGAGAAAAGATATAATCCAAAGGAATAGGAAATAGAGTTATAACCTCACAATCATGAATCAAATGAAGGCTTCAATTGTCGGACTAAGCAAAGGGTGCTTAGTCCGAAAGTGGCTGCTAGGGAAACTAGGTTATTATGAAAAACTGAGATAAACAATACTTAATGTAAAAACTGAGATAAACTAGATAATGAAAGTGGCTGCTAGGGAAACTAGGTTAAATAACCTAACCCAAAACCTAATGCTAAAAAGGATAACAAACATAATCTAAAAAGGAAATAAGATAATCCTACCGGAATTAATAAATAAAAGAAAAAGAAATAAATAAACTAAAGTAACTTCGGACGAAATCTTCGGAAACTCTCGAACGCGCTGACACAGATTTCCGCGATCGCGGCAAAAGCTTCCGCGATCGCGGAAAATACAATTTTGCTCTCGGCTTTTCCGCGACCACGACACTTGGACTTCCGCGATCGCGGATCTTCGCGTTCTTCACTTCTCGCCTTCTGTTGATTCCCGCGACCGCGGCCATGGCCTCCGCGACCGCAGATTGGCTGTTGTTGCTCCACTTGGCTTCTTTCTTCGTCTTCTTGGGTGGCTTCCTTCTCTCTTCAATATATCTTCATTTAAGCTTCTCCAAACCACCATATTTGCACTTCTACTCCTCAACTCCAATCTCCACAATTGTGCTCTAAACATCTCCAAATGGTACCCAAAACACCGGTAACAACTCCTAGATATGCACTACAAAGTAGCGCTGATCAGCTGCCTAATTCTGAGGCAGACGAGGAGGTGGTACATAGCTGGTAAGGTGCTGCTGTAACTCAGGGGGGTCCTGTAGGGGCGGGTGAAACCCATCAACATACCCTAACTGACCCTCATCCTCCTCAAGGTCGTACTCATCAAACTGATCCTCCTCCTCATAATAGATAGGCGTGCATACACTCTGATGATCCTGAAATGCATCAACATCAAAAGGCAAAGCAGTAGTCTGCCATTGCCGATGCTGATGTGGAGGTTGCTGAAGATGTGAACCTGATTGCCTGTGGTGTGGTCGACCTGTAGGAGGCTGGAAAGTAGGAGAACGGCCTCGCCTACGTCGACCACTGGAATGAACCTGATCGTCATCATGTTCCTCCTCGGAACTCTCATCATCTGCCTCTGCAACTACAGGGTCTTCCTCTTGGATCACTATCTGCGCAGACCGTCATTGTCGACGATGCTGCGGGACGACAGTGCTTTCTTTCTGCGACTCGAGGCATTTCAGTTGGCCTGGAGTCGATGTTTAGGGAGGCATCACAGATTTACCCTTCGCTTTTTCCAGAGCTAGGGCGCTCAACTCATCGGCATGTAACTGACCCTGATCGATCGAAGACGGTTGTTGTCGAGCTAAGAGCTCTGCATTATGACGCAGAAGCTCGGCTATCTGTGCATCTCTTACTTTGTTGGCAGCAAGCAACTCGCGTACCATCTTCTGTTCAGCAGTCTCAGAGCCTGTATCGCAGGGTGTAGCACCTTCTGACATGGTACCTGACAGCAAGATGTAGCAAACCACAGGATCAAAGCGAACAACAACGGAAAAAGAGAAACAACAAACAGGTAAGCAGAACCGAACTCAACAAGCAATCACTCAGGAAGCTAATCTGGCTGGCCGTGTGGGCAGTTACGAGCTGGCTAAAGCAAGTCACACAACAATCAACAAAATCAAGGCAATGCTCAGCAAAGAAAATGTTGAAAGTAGATATGCAAGGATATAAGCACAGAAGCAAACACAACACAGTCAACCAAGATATGCAGCCTAGACAGTGAAAGAAATAGAATACGGTAAATGAATCACTTGTGAAGAGACGCACTTGCCTTATTTTGGCTTGTGTGGCCTCGTTTTTTTTTTTAAAAGAAGGTGCCGGAATAAAGACCGGGATCTCCCTTCTTGTACTGCGACGAGACGCACTTGCCTTATTTTGGCTTGTGTGGTCTCCAATTTTTTAAAATTTTTTTTGTAATCTGCGAACAACTACTGTTTTTTTTTCAAACTAGGGTTGCTTGCTTATTGCAAGCAACAAGCAGCCGTGAACAATAACAACACGCAGCAACACGCAACAACTTCAGCAGAAATCACGAACAGTACAACAAGAAATTACAGCAGCCAAAGTTCAGCAAGTCAGTGATTCAAGTGGGAAAAGAAGGAGATTAAGAATATGTAGATTGGTGGTGCAAATCAAGGCAAATAGTGGCAAGGAATGCTTCTAAGCCTATATGCAAGCAGATCTACAATAAACACAATCAACAACCAAGCAAAAACACACGAATTTGCTAAAAATCTGTGTGAAGTGATACGGCACTCTGTAGAATTTTTTTTGTGATGATGGCCGAATTTCCCAGCCACCAAACCTAGGTTTTTGTTGCGCTTTTTTTGGATTCAGATGGCAAGAAAAAAAAATTTGATGATGGAATTGATTTACGGAAGCGAAGGAGTGATTGAAAGAAGAGTTGGAACGACTTACGCCGTTCGAAGGCTCTGATGCCAGTTGATATAACCTTGCCCGACGTAAAGACTACAACTTATTGTCAAGGATCCGATGAACGCGTAGTAGGGCGAAGCAACTCTTCGGAAGTGAATAGAGGTGGCGGCTGGCTGTAGGGTGTCGGAAACACCGTCGTAACCGGCGGACTGGTGGAGGCGCGGCGGCGATGGAGGGAGGCGCGGCAGAATTAGGGTTCCGGCGCAAGGGGGCGGCGTGAAGGTGGTGTTAGGGGCGGCGGCCGTGTGGGATGGTGATTAGGTTTACGGTTTGCGGAGTTGTAATGGGTAACCGAATTAACGCACCAAGATAATTCAACTAGAAATGCGTTAATTGTTGACGTCGGGGCCCGGGGTTTAAGGAGTTTACTCAACTTGAAACTTAGGCTTAATTTGACGTAAACTGAAATGAAATACAAGAGTTCTTATTTATACTAGAGAGTTGGCTTAATGGGCCAGACTCTCTAGTTACTAATTCTGGCGGCCCATTCAACATAAATGGAAAACCACTCCAGAACTAGAAACTACTAAATAAAGATAGTATGAACTAGAAATAGAAAGACATTCTAAAATAGAAAGTCGACTAAAACTAGCTCGGGATATCTGCAACTGTCGAGGAGTCAGTCACGGTTAAGCTGATGAGACACAGAAGCTCGGGCGCTGTAGTGATCTGGCCGTGACTGGCTATAAGTTTGGTCACCAATGATTGTGTCGCTGCTTGGACACTCTTCGCTCTGGAGCGAGTAATGGGACCTGTAGGTGGAAGTCTCACGGCGTCTTCCTCCTCTGTAGCTGACATGGAGGGCAGGGTCACATCAGGAGGCCATAGTGGCCACTGATCCAGTGTATTCTAGTCCTGCTCCAAACATAGAGGATATATACTAACTCATATCCGAAAATGTATCAATCATGATGGATAAAATCTATGTTTTTAATTGTTTAATTATCTTAAAAATGGTATGGTGCTCCCTGTTTCAGATCACGATTTATAAAACAGAATCAAGGTTATATGCAGCCTTTCTCGCCAACGATGACCCTCAATCAGATAAAACAGTGAATTCTAATGGGAAATCGTATCGATTGCTTGCTTAGTCTGTTAGCATCTTACCAGGCTATAAAAATGTCGCCCTCAATAATGCAAAGGTTTGTCTCTTTGAATATTATAATGTGTAGTTTTGTGTAATTTTAGATATAGTCGTTGGTTTAGTAAATGATTTAAGGAACCAGTTGGGAAGTTTGACAGTTGATATTTCCTCTCAACAATGGACTTATTAGGCCAGTCTTTCATGCTGGATGTATTCTTTTTGTCTAAATACTTGAGATAGGAAGTCAACAATGAGAGAAGTTGAGATGTATGGATTAATTACATTCATTTCTCTTTTTCCGCCTTATCGACATGCAGGTTGGACTGAATAGTGAGGATTTGGATTTGGATTTGGAGGTTCCTCTCATGGGACTCGTCTCCAATTCCCACAAACCAACCATTAACATGGTACAAGGTAAACTCAACTGATGACACTTAATCTTGTGGTAAAATCATTGACGGTCGACGTATTATGTGCTTTAATCAAGCTTATGCACCAATTCTAGTTCTTAACATAGTTGTATGGATTTATGAGTTTGAACTCACATGATACATATTAATCTCATGGTAAAACCATTGAGGATAAAAAATCTTCATGTGATTCAATCAAGTATATGCACTAATACTGAGTGCGGTTCCGGTGCGGAGCACTCTTCCCGTGCGGATGTGCGGACATGCACTATAGGGCCTTATTTGTGCACTTTTGGGCCTTATTTGTGCACTTTTGCAAAAAATTTGAAAAATGCTTGGAAAAAAATTTGAAAAAGAATATTTTTTTTTTGTTTTGAAAAAGTGCACAAATAAGACCCAAAAGTGCATGCTCCGCACGTCCGCACGGGAAGAGTGCTCCGCATATGATCCAAACTCCACTAATACTAGTTCTTAAACATATATAGTTGCATGGATTTATGTGTTTCAAATATGAATTTGAACATATATCTATTCTGAATCTCCAATTCTGTGCGCATAAGTGCATGATGTGTTGCCTCTATGAAAGGGAGTGAAATATGCAAGGAGTACCAAAGGAGACTTAGTGCCTACTTTTGAAAGTATAAGGGTGTAGACAGATTTGAGGTCAAGAGATTGACAGTGGGAATGAAGAATCATAAGGGGTGCTTTTGTTGATTCAACTGTTAATTTTTTTAGGTGATGAATTGTGAATTGTTATTTTCCTTTTTCTAAACAAGTATGCATTGTGCCTTAATATGATTTTAGTGTTGTTTTTTCTTTAGTTGGTTTATTCAAGTACATTTGTTTTTTTAGCAAAGGTTAAATTTTATTGATAGTGTTAGGAAAAAGGCCTAACGTCCTAGTTACACGCTTGCTTACTAAGCAAGTAGACAACAAACAACCAACCAACAAACACACAACAATAAGAAACTTAGAAACACAAACACCAATCCAGAAATAGAACAAAACAAACTAGAAACGAAATACAATACAAGGTAAGCTAGAAGAAAGGAAAAAAATACATGGAAATCAGACATGTAATCTCCTCCTCATTGCCATGCCACGCCTACCTCTCAACTTGAGCTTGTGGATGATCCTAAATTTACAAGCATGAATAATGGCTGAAGCACAACCATCAATGTCCACAACTCCCTCTTGAAAAATGATCTTGTTTCTGAGATGCCAGGTATAGTAGACTGTACAGATTATGGACATCAGTTTGCACTTGAAAATGTTGTTATCTATTCTTTGGCAAGCAACAAACCAATTCCACCAATCTATCAAATTCTCTTTAGTGACACAAATACCCTGCCAACACAGGACTTTGCCAAGAATTTGCCGAGAAACATTGTAATCAAACCAAAGGTGCTCCTTTGACTCTTCACTTGATCCACACAATACACACTTATTATCTCTGATAATACCCCAGGCATAAAGTCTCTGAGCAGTAGGTAGTCTCTTAAGAGTTGCAAGCCAGCATGTAAAAGACCAATTTTTTGACTGAGTCCCTGTCCATAACAAGCCACACCAAGGAATATCAGGCCTAGGAGACTTGAAGAAACCATAGATCTTAGAGCAGTCCAGATTACCATTTGTTTTGATGACTTGCAGCTGATCAATATTCTGTGTCAAAGGAAGAAGCTGGTTTTTAAGGAGAAGAAGTGTCTTCCAAAGCCAAGAATCAGAAGGCTTGGGAGACATATCCCACACAGACCTCCCCTTCAGAACATAGTGATTGGCCCATATAGTCCAGATGTTGCTCTTGTTCAGAGTAAAATCAAACAAGAGTTTACTAAGGAGAGTTTTATTCCATGATAGCAGCTCCTTGAAATTAAGCCCCCTTTATCAAAGTCACAGCAAACATTCTTCCAAGCCACAAGGCTTATTTTCCCACTAATCTCTCCTGACCATAAGAAAGATCTACAAATGCTTTCAATCTGCTTAATCACTTTGATAGGAAGAAGTAAAGACTGCATCCAAAAAGTAAGCACACGCTCAATGACTGATCTAATAACCTGAGCTCTGCCAGTATAAGATATCTTCTTGGCCATCTTGGATTGAATGGTGCTCTTAAGTCTATTAAACAAAGGGATGTAATCACAAACTCTAAGCTTCTTAGAGTGAAGAGGAGTACCAAGGTACCTGATAGGAAAAGTTCCAATAGCATATCCAAGGATACTGGTGCACTCATTCTTGTCAGTTTCACTAAGGCCACCAAAAGTAACTGTGGTTTTAGCCTGGTTAGCTTTGAGCCCAGACTCATCCCCAAAACAAACAAGGCAATTCTTGATAAGAAGAAGAGTAGACTTGGAAGGTTTACATAAAATCAGAAGATCATCAGCAAAAGCAAGGGAAATAATCTGAGCTTTTTTGCATTTAGGATGGAAATGGAAACCTTTAGTAGTACTGAGCAACTTAAGTCTTCTATCAAGCATCTCCATAACAATAACAAAGAGGAAGGGAGAGAGGGGATCACCTTGCCTCAGGCCTCTTTTCCCAGGGAAAAAACCCTTAGATTCTCCATTGATAATGATTGAATAATAAGGAGTAGTGACAAGTTCCATGATCCACAAAACTAGTTGTCTTGGGAAGTTCAGAAAAATCATAGCATCTTGTAAGAAAGTCCAGCTAACACAATCATAGGCCTTTTGGATATCAAAATTTATCATGCATCTAGGAGAGACATCAGCTCTGTCATACCCCCTAACCAACTCTTGAGCAACAACAAAATTATGGCTAATAGATCTGCCCGGAATGAAGGCACTTTGTGAGGGAGCAATGACTTTATCAAGGAGAGGTCTCACTTTATCAACAAGGATCTTAGAGATGATTTTTAATGCAGTGTTACAACAAGCAATGGGCCTGTACTCCTTTACAAAGAAAGGATCATCTACTTTGGGAACAAGGCAAATGAAAGTTGTATTGAGTTGTTTAAGGAGTTTCCCTCTTCTAAAAAATTCACAAACAGCCTCACACACTGCATTACCAATCAAGCTCCATCCATGCTTAAAAAACCAACTACCAAATCCATCTGGACCAGGGGATTTGGTATTCCCAATATCAAAAATAGCATGGTGGATTTCTGCATAAGAATGGATGCAACATATGTCTTCACTATTATCAACACATAGTATAGGTCCTTTAAGAGAGGAAAAAGAACATGGACAATCATTAACAGAAGTACCAAAGAGTTTTCTGTAGAAGTCGATCACTTCATTCACAATATCATCTTGTTGATCAATGTTGTTATCATTACTGTCTTTAAGAGCAAAAATAGAGCATTTAGCTTTCCTGACCTTGATACTGTTATAGAAGAAGCTAGAGGTCTCCTCACCAAATTTTAACCAATCAATTTTAGCTTTCTGAGTAATATAACTCTGAAGTTGTGCATTCCTAAGGTCAAGTTCATCCTTGGTTTCAGCAACAATGTTTTGCTTAGCAATATTAGAGAAATCATCTTGGAGAGCATTATGAGCTACACTGAGCTTTTTAACACACTCATCAACAAGCAACTCAAGCTATCTGAACCTGCCATGCTGCCACTGTTTAAGAGCATTTTTGACATTTTTCAGCTTAGTAACAAGGGCAAACTGAGCAAAGCCATCCACATGAATATTCCAAGCATTAGAAATCACCTCCATATAGTCATCTTCCTCAGTCCAAAAATTATGAAACTTAAAAGGAGCATTCTTAAAGGCATGAACTGGATGAAGATTAACAATTCCAGGGGAGTGATCAGAACACAGAGGATCAGCAACGAAAACAGTAGAGGAAGGAAATAAATTATGCCAAGCATTGCTCACCATTACTCTATCAAGCTTGCAGGCAATTCTGTCTAGACCAGCTTGTTGATTACTCCAAGTAAAATGAGCTCCAGAGAAAGGATGATCAGTGAAAAGAGAGATTGCATAGCATCAGCAAGTTCAGTGGATTGCCTATCAAGGTAGTTCCTGAAATGAATCTTCTCCGTGGAGTCAAAGATATAGTTAAGATCACCAGCACAAAGCCATGCATCAGCAGCATCAGGTTTTAAAGCACAAAGATCCCTCCACATATCAGCTCTAATAATAAAAGAATTTGAGCCATAAAGGATAGAAGTGTAGAAACTGATTTTGTTCTGAATAACAGTCACTTTACCATGAATAATCTGACTAGAAACAAACAGAACATCCACATTGATCACTCTAGGATCCCACATAAGCCAAATTCTACCCTTGGAAGAAGAGGTAGCATTAGCAATATACTTCCACGAGGGCTCTAAAGAATTTCTGATAACAAATTCCTTATTGGAGGCAACCTTAGTTTCCAGAAGACCAGCAAGACTAATCTTATTTCTTCTAATAAAAGCTCTAAGAAGCTTGACCCTAGGGAGAGAGCTCAGCCCCTTAGTATTCTAGAAGCAACATTTACAATCATCCATTTGCTTTGCTTTTAGAGCTGCTACAACTCTTAGAAATATTATTTGATGGAGGAGAAGAAGCAACAAGACTACTTGTCTTATTTTGTGATAGATTGGCCCCTTTGCCTTTAGCAGTAGTGCTCTTATTAGGATAGGTGACTGCTTGTTGATAATTAGCACTAATCATCTTCTCTTGAGAGGAAATAGAAATTCGACCTTTGTCAACAATCTTATCAGCTGGTTGAGTACTAGCCATAGTCTGTTGAGAAGATGTAGCTTGAGCAATAAGACTAGAATCAATATTATTATCAATGATAGCTACAGATCCTGGAACTACTTCAGAGCTATTCTTTGGGACCCAAGTCTTATCAGAAGGAGCAATTCTGTTAGCTTTAGCCTCAGGCTTCTGTGTATGAATTCGACTCTTGTTACTCTTGTTGCAGTACTTAATAGTATGACCATAAATTCTACATTCACTACAGCACCAGGGCAGCCATTCATACTCAATTTTCTGCTTGTAAATCTTGCTGTTAGGCCCTTGCAAACATACCTCAATTCTAGCTGCTTCTTGAGCAGAAATTTCAATCAAAAGTCTAGCATATGAGAGTCTTCTTTTAGTAGCTGTAATATTGTCCATACAAACTGGAATACCGATTATACTTCCAATGACACTAAGCATATGTGTAGAGAAGAAGATAGGATCCAAATCAGGTAAGGTAATCCATACAGGAACTCTTTGAAAACTTGACCAAGTCATTCAAGTACATTTTCAAATTAGGTGAACAATGTTACATTTTTGTAATATTGACATGTTGTGTTGGAATGTGATATGACATTGCATTTTATCATGGTCATTACATCTTTTTGTATGAATTTTAGAGTGGTTAATGCGTTGAGAAGATGACGATTGGTGCATTTTAAATACATATGCTGGAAATATACAAAATGCATGATTGGTGCATTTTAAATACATGCTGAAAATATACAAAAACAAATTGGTTTTTCATTATTAAGGCATTATATAACACGGACCAAAAAACACTCGGGTTATATAACACATTAATATCATGAGAATATAACCCGGACCTTCAAATACCCGGGGTATTAAGCATCCCTTGAAATGTGATGCTGATAGGACTGTTTGTAGATCCGGGTTATTTAATTTCTTTTTAACCCGGGCGTGTTTTCATGGTCCGGGTTATATAGTTCATTTTCCTTGCGTTTTATAGTCATGTATTTAACCCGGGCGTGTCAAATGGGGTCCGGGTTATATAACCTATTATACCCTTAACTTGAAGCCCAGACCATTTTCGAGCCAAATCTGGGTTATTTTATGTTTTACGCCCGGGTTAAAAACCCATTTTTGTGGTAGTGAAATGTTATAACTAGTAAAAGTTACTTACCTTGATCGCATAGGATTTAGGGAAGTGTCAAAGTACACCTAAAGTCTTATCTGAAATAGGATCTTGGAATCATTTTATTCAAAAGGAAAAATTTAATGGATAAAATGGCATTAGCTTATTTATGTTTAAAGCATGTTTACAAAAATTTAAGCTCTTGCATGACAAGCATGATTTACATTTTGCATGTTATTTCTGTTGTAGATATCATGTATAGAAACGATAACCCAACAATCATCAACTTACGTCCGATTCTTGAGAAGAATAAGCTGAACGGAAACAACTTCCTCGACTAGGAAAGAAATTAGAGAATTGTACTCAGGTCTAAAGGAAGAGAGAATGTCCTTGACACCCTTATCCTAACACTGACTACTATGTCTACTCCAGAGGAGGTAGTAGAGGAAAATCAGATCAGAGATAAGTCATTGATTGTCACTTGTCTTATGTTGGCTTCCGTGGAATCAAGCCTTCAAAAGAGGTTTGAGAGGATGGATGCCTACACCATCATTCGCTACCTGAAATTTATGTTTCAGGAGCAAGCGAGAATGGAGAGATATGAGACTCATAAGGCAATTCTTGATTGCAAGCTTGAGAAAGGCAAGCCAGTTAGTGCTCATGTGTTCAATATGATTGGACATTTTGAGAACATGGAAAGACTTGGCCACCCTTATAGTCAAGAGTTGGCTACAGACATCATACTCCACTCTCTACATGATGGATTTGCTCAATTCAAGCTGAACTTCAATATGAATGGAGTTGGAAAAACACTTGAAGAGCTATATAGGATGCTCAAAACAGCTGAGCAAAATCTCTCTGTTGACACCAAGAAAGATATCTTAATCGTCAACAAGGGAAGAGGGTTCAAAAAAGGGGCGCCTGGACAACAGAAGAAGAACATGCAAGGGAAGGGCAAGCAAGTTGCACAACCCAAGCAGACTTCTGAAAAAGCTAAAGTAGTTGTTGACCATGATTGTTTCTACTGCCACGCAAAGGGTCATTGGAAGAGGAACTGCCCAAAACACCTGGAAGATAAAAAGAATGGAACTGTGAGTTCCAATTCAGATACGAATGTTATATAAGTCCTAACAACTAAAGCTTCAACTTGGGTATTGGACTCATGTTGTGGTTCTCATATTATTTCGAATGTGCATGGACTAAGAAGAAGTAGAAGCTTAGCTTAGGGAGAGGTAGACATACACATTGGAAATGGAGCAAGGGTTGCTACACTTGTCATTGGAGATTATAGTTTACCTTTACCTTCTGGTTTAGTATTAGAACTTAATAATTGTTATTTTGTCCCTTCTATTACTAGAAACCTTATTGCGACTTGTGTTTTTGATATTGAAGGCTATGATTTTAGACTAAAAAATCAGCATTTTTCTATTTACAAGGATGACGTTTTTTATGCCGATGCACTACTGAGTAATGGACTCTATGTGCTGGAACAAGGATCCAGAATATATAACATAAACACCAAAAAGCAAAAATCAAATGAATCTAACACCACCTATTTATGGCATTGTCGATTAGGTCACATTAGCTTAAATCACATGAAGAAGCTCCAAAAGGATGGACTTCTAACCTCATTTGATTGTGAATCATTTGAAACATGTGAAAGATGACAAGGTCACCTATTATCGAGAGAGTGAAAGGGCAACCGAGCTTTTGGCCCTAATACATACGGATGTATGTGGACCAATAAGCACAAAAGCTAGAGGTGGTTACAGATACTTATTATCCTTTACTGATGATTTAAGTATATATGGATACATATACTTAATAGCGCATAAGTCTGATTCTTTTGAAAAGTTCAAAGAGTTTCAGAATGAAGTTAAAATTCAACTTGGCAAGAAAATAAAGCACTATGATCTGATCGTGGTGGTGAATATTTGAGTCAAGAATTTGATCATCATTTAAGAAGTTGTGGGATTGTATCACAACTAACTCTACCTGGAATAGCACAATTGAATGGTGTGTCTGAAAGGAGGAATAAGACCTTGTTGGACATGGTTCAATCTATGATGAGTTTTCCTGATCTTCCAATATCTTCCTGGGATATGCTCTCACAATTGCAGTGTTCACACTAAACAGGACTCCGTCCAAAGCTGTAGATAAGACACCATATGAGTTATGGACTGGAAGAGTTCCAAGTTTGTCTTTTCTAAATATTTGGGGATGTGAAGCTTATGTAAAACGTTTACTAGCTGATAAGCTTGCACCCAAATCAGATAAGTGCTTTTTTGTAGGGTATCCTAAGGAAACCAAAGGATACTACTTTTACAATCCTAGTGAGCACAAAGTGTTTGTTGCTAGGGATAGTGTCTTTATGGAAAAAGAATTTGTTTCCAAAAAGTCAAGTAGGAGAAATGTTGATCTCGAAAAAGTTTGAGAAGAGCAACAAGATGACATGAATTACTCTATGTCAGAGACGATGGTATTTGGGGACCTAATCCCGCAAGGAGATGGAACTCAGACACCGGAGGTAGTGGAGTCGCAAGACCCCATTCCTATTGTTCCTCAAGAATCTAATTCCAATGAGGTTCCACAAAATGTTGTGGAAGATCCTCCTATTGTTGAACCCATACGTAGATCATATATGCCCAGAACGCAGCCAAAGAGATATGTTGATTTCATATTGACTGCGTGTTTGGACATCTTGCTTTTAAAAAGCGATGAGCCTACTACATACAAGCAAGCTGTGGTGAGTCCAGACTCCGAGAAATGGGGTATAGCCATGAAGTCTGAAATGGATTCCATGTCTGAGAATCAAGTATGGGACTTGATAGATAGGGTAGCACCCATAGGGTGCAAATGGGTTTACAAAATCAAAACAGACAAGGATGGAAACATAACAGTTTTCAAAGCGAGACTGGTTGCAAAAAGGCTTTAAATAGATTCATGGTATTGACTATGATGAAACATTATCTCCAGTCATCATGATAAGATCCATTCAGATACTCCTAGCAATTTTAGCTCATTATGATTATGAGATCTGACAAATGGATGTCAAGACCGCTTTTCTAAATGGGTATTTAGAAAAGGATGTGTACATGACACAACCTGAGGGTTTTAAGGATCCACAAAATCCTAGGAAAGTATGCAAGCTTAAGAAGTCCATTTATGGACTTAAGCAAGCATCAAGGAGTTGAAACCTTTGATTTGATGCAATGGTCAAACAGTTTGACTTCATCAGATGTGAAGAAGTACCTTGTGTTTACAAGAAGTTTAGTGAGAGCAAAATGATCTTCCTAGTCTTATATGTGGAGGACATACTACTCATTGGAAATAAAATTCCTATGTTGGAGTCCGTTAAGGACTAGCATAAGAAGTATTTCTCAATGAAGGACTTAGGAGAGACAGAGTACATATTAGGCATCAAGATCTATAGAGATAGGTCTAAGAGACTTATTGGACTAAGTCAAGGAACTTATGTGGATAAGGTTCTTGATAGGTTCAATATGAAGAATTCCAAGAAGGGATTCTTGCCCATGCAGCATGGCTTACATCTCAGCAAGAAGTAGTGTCCAGTGACACTTGCTGAGGTAGAGAGAATGAGTAGGATTCCTTATGCATCTGCAGTAGGATCCATCATGTATGTCATGGTTTGTACTCGCCCAAATGTTGCATTCTCTTTGAGCGTGTGTGGCAGATACCATTCGAGTCCAGGTGAAGCACACTGGAATACAGCTAAGAACATCCTAAAGTACTTAAGAAACACTAAAGATGATCTCTTGGTGTAGGGAGGAGATGATGAGTTACTCGTTAAGAATATGTGAAGTTTTGCAAAATACATACGGATGACGACATTGTAGATCCATTAACTAAACCTATACCTAATGATGTGACCCTGCCCTCCATTACAGCCATAGAGGAAGAAGAAGCCATGAGCCTGCGCTCAGAAGGGTTAGTGGGAAGACCGCGTTCCAATGCCAAGCAATGCTTCATCGCGTGCCTCAGCGCTAGCCTATGCAAGCCATCACCAAAGAACGCGTCTTCTTTCAAGCGACTCCATCCAAGTACGAAGACCGCGATCGTCGTCATACTCCTCGCATCTGGTACAGAGACCGCGATCTACTTCAAGCGTCTCCAACCAAACCCCAAGATCGCGTTCTATCTCAAGGTCCTCGCATTTAGACCTGAGCAAACGCGGGCCGGCCCGCCCGGCGCGGCCCGCCCGCCAAGCAAAATGGGCTTGGACAGGGGTTTAAGCCCGAACGGGCCGGTTGGCCCGGCCCGTTCGGGCTGGCGGGCCGGGCCCGGGCCGGTAACAGGGACAGGCCCGTACGGGCCGCTCGGCCCGGCCCGTATAAAATTTAAATTATATAAAAATATATTTAAAAATACATAAAAAATATAAATAAAACCTAAAAAATACATAAAAAATAATAATTTAACGGGTCGGCCCGACCCGCTAAATACCAAAAAAATATACCAAAAAATAATTTAAATATAAGTTATATGTCATGCGGGCCGGCCCGCTCTTCCGGGCGGGCCCGGTTAGCCCCTTGGGCCCGACAAACGGGCTCGGCCCGGGCCCGCAAAAATGGGCCCGAATTTTGGCTAAAGCCCGGCTCGGGCCCGCGTTTGATCAGGTCTACTCGCATTCAATGATGAACGCGTTCTTTGAATATCTTTGTAAATTTTAGAACATTATTATTCTCAGTGTTTTCCTTTTGGGGTGTGTGTTTCATGCGTGTCGCGTGGGCCAGCCCATTAAGCGAGACTCGTCCCATTCGAGTCCTGCTATAAAAGGCCAACTCAGCCTTCTGTAATAGGTTACGTCTAATTTGAATTAAAGCTTAAGTTTGAGAGAATATTGCCTCCTTCCTTTGATTGGACGTCAAACACACCTCTATCTTCTCATCTCCTTCACTCTGCCGCCGACGCTACGACAATCGCTTGATTCTTCAAGCCAAGTCTTCCTTCGCATCTCCCTTCACTCCGCTGCCGATGCTACGGCCCAAGACTTGTCTTTTCAAGTCATCTATCCCCTTCAACAATCGCTTCCGCCATCGCAATACCACCATCCATCATCGCGTTCACCAACTCCCACGAGGCCTAAATACAGCGTTCCACTCGTTCAACCCCAGAATCGACACGCGCGACTTCCCACCAAGATCATCGATCCGGCATTCACAAGCAGGAACGCATCACCTAAGCCCAAGCGTGACAATCACTAGGGCTAAGGGACTCAAGCACATTGGAGAATGGATTTGAGATTGTATTGTTTTGAGATTATGAATGTTGATTTCATGATTGTTAAAGCATTGCATCATGTTTGTTTTTGAAATAAAGTTTCGTTATTATTTAATTAAGGTTTAGAATTAAATAAAATGTCATAATAATTTATAATCATCAAATAGGATCATCATAAAAGTTATGGTGAATGAAACCATATTAAGTGAACTGATATTACGAATTATGAGTTGTCTGTAGTCTAAGTCATTAAATTAGACATAAATGACTCAATACAGGCTATTATGTAAGTTGATTGATAGCGCCAAGTTTCACGGGCTATAAGGACATGGAGATGTCTATTCAATTACATGGACATGTATGGTGGATACGTGTTGGGCAAACCTGCCTTAAGATTCTTCAAATGAGTTGTAGAATTTCAAGTTGAACTATGATTAGTAGATTCCTCAGACATGAGTGCGATATTCCTCTTGCTTGGTGATTGGTAGTCTTTGACATTGTCAAACACCGATGCGTAACAGGCGGCTATAAAGGCAGTGATCAGGATTGCAGAAAATTGAGTGGGAGCTATAGTCATACAAGATCGGGGAAGTCCATCTATTTATATATTTGTATATATATGGATAGGAATGGTGTATTGGTCACTTGAAGAGTAAGAACTGAAAATGCATGGCCGTGCTCAAATGGATTAATAGTAATCATTTGTTTTGACAATTCAAGCTCGGAGTTCGAAAAACAATTTGAATATTGATATGGATTATATAAGATGTTATCATATCATCAACTTAGACACTAAGTGACAAAGGAATTGATATTGCACACTTGTTTAAGGACAAGTGAGAGATTAAAGGAATATGTGTCCTTTAATCAAGATGACAATTACTAATTATAGAATAGGATTAATAATGGAGATTTATAATCCGGATATTTTAGGTAGTCTTAGTGCTTTGCTAGAAGTCAACTATGACTTTTGTGATAAATTAGATTTGACCCATTGCTATTATATCTGGGTCCTATAAGGTCACACACAATAAAGTAATTGGGCTAGATCAAAGTAACCCGATGCCCATTGTGGTACTGGGAATTTCGGCATGTGTATATTTTTGGAAGAGTGGATTATTCATCAAGTAATAATAAAGTGTTATCTATTTACTTGATGACATAATGAAAGTTATCTTTTGGAAAGATAAGATTTTGTATCAACCATAAATGTCTCTTTCTAATTAAAAGGAGATTTATCTTATGAGATATATGATCAAATAATATATAATTGTTATATATACACTTTCCTAATATATTATAAGATAATATGAAAGAAATAATAATCCAACTCTCATAAGGTGGAAGAGAGTATTATGTACATGTTATTGGGAGAATCACAATCATCACCACAATATTGTGCAAGAAAGAGGTTGGAGCTTCCGTTTGTTCTAGCAAACGAAAAACAAGGCGATCTAGTTTTGTCCTTGTGTGGACTAAGTAGAAGAGTCACACTTGATGCTCTATTCTTCAGGATAATCTCGGAAACAAGTTTTGCATCAAAATGTATGTTACTCTTTCATATGTGATTCGTATCAGGTTTATGCATGAGATCCTAAGTTAGATGTTAGAAATCAGTTTTCTGAAATTCCGCTTAAAGCATCTAAATCCCTACATATTCTCGATGGATTATTATATGCTTTGTAACAATATACCTGAGGAAGAATGAAATCCATAAGCTCCTCCAACTTTGCAACTTGATGTGTACGGATGCTACTTGAAGTTCTTCAAATGTCTTAAGAGATATGGATATATAGAATATAGTGTGCGAGAAGTAGAATTAATATACAAAAAATAACAAAAAAAAAGTAGGAAAAAGCGTTATCAAACAGAAGAGACGGAAGGGAACATGATATGGATATTAAGAGACAACATTTATTGTGTAGAAACCATCTACTATTGGGTTGTTTGATAAGACATTTCCTCTTCAACCTACAATATAAGCTACTCCAAGCAAGCAAGGCACTAAAAGACTTCAAGCTCACACAATTAAAAAAGAGGGAAAAGATACATTTTGGTCATGCTCCTTTTGATGCTTTAGAACTTCTGAAGGCGACTCACTAACCATATTATGAATTTGAACCTATATTTGTGGTTCTTATGAATCAGTAAAGATTAGCTACAGATTATATGACGATGTTTCCCCGTATCTATTTCCGAAATAAAAAAATAGACAAAAGAAAGCGCTAGTCAACTTTCAGCAGAATGAAACCTTGTTTAGAAAAATATCTTGAAAATTCATTTACAATAGAGCAAAGGTATGAAAACTAGCAATAAGGTACCATTAAATGTTATTAATCTTCTATATATATTTAAAAGTTAGCATTTTAGGTCATTGAATGCTAACTTTTAAAGATGAATTAGTTTTTATTTTCATTTCATGCCTTATTTATTTATCATAAAATTTAAACAATTTCCCAAATCCAAAAAATACTAAAGTGACAATTTCATATATTAACAATTATATTTAATCTATAATCGTCTATATAATATACAAAGATTTTGATTCACAATTATATACAATTACTACATATTAATCAATTAAAAAGTCCTCATTTTCATATCGTTGTATAACTCTTATATCTTCACGTTAAATTTTCAACATAGTTCAATTTATATTTCTATTAAACATGAAAAAAACCATCTATATATATTTAAAAGTTAGCATTCTAGGTCATTGAATGCTAACTTTTAAAGATGAATTAGTTTTTATTTTCATTTCATGCCTTATTTATTTAGCACAAAATTTAAACAATTTCTCAAATCCAAAAAGTACTAAAGTGACAATTTCATATATTAACAATTATATTTAATCTATAATCGTCTATATAGTATACAAAGTTTTTTATTCACAATTATATACAATTACTACATATTAATCAATTAAAAAGTCCTCATTTTCATATCGTTGTATAACTCTTATATCTTCACGTTAAATTTCAACATAGTTGAATTTATATTTCTATTAAGCATGAAAAACAACCATCTATATATATTTAAAAGTTAGCATTCTAGGTCATTGAATGCTAACTTTTAAAGACAAAATCAAAGGCTTAAATAGGCCTAAAGGTATAGTTTGCATGTAGGGTTAGTTTATCACCCTTAGTATATAATATGTTAGATTTTCCGATCGGTTTTTACTATAGGGTTTATAAAACAATATAAAATACATAAGTATAATTATAGGCTACTTTGTAATCTAAGTAATTAATTTTTCTTTGTTTATTTTAATATACCATAGCATAATTATGTGTATATATAAAAATGAGCACTATTTGTAAGTAACTATTCCCTCCCCACACACTCTTTTTTCAGTTAAATCTTGCCTCTACGTACGGACTACTCTTTAGGTTATGACTCATTTTTTAACCTAAATCTCAATTAGTGATAGTTAGTACATACTGTATACGTTATATTTTGCTCTCATTTACTCCTATTTTAATATTATCCAATTACTACGTGTAACTCCCGTATTTAGTACACAGTGAATAGTTGGAAACAAATTATAGTCAAGATGTCTAAACGGTTATATGTCAAAATGGCTTCACTTTCCAAGTAACATTTTTCATCTATAAAAGGGCGAAAACGGTGGTATTTCGTTCATTTGCTCTGGGCATCCATCATCTCATTCTTCTACATGGAAATTACCAAGAATTTGCCGAGAAACATTGTAATCAAACCAAAGGTGCTCCTCTGACTCTTCACTTGATCCACACAATACACACTTATTATCTCTGATAATACCCTAGGCATAAAGTCTCTGAGCAGTAGGTAGTCTCTTAAGAGTTGCAAGCCAGCATGTAAAAGACCAATTTTTTGACTGAGTCCCTGTCCATAACAAGCCACACCAAGGAATATCAGGCCTAGGAGACTTGAAGAAACCATAGATCTTAGAGCAGTCCAGATTACCATTTGTTTTGATGAGTTGCAGCTGATCAATATTCTGTATCAAAGGAAGAAGCTGGTTTTTAAGGAGAAGAAGTGTCTTCCAAAGCCAAGAATCAGAAGGCTTGGGAGACATATCCCACACATACCTCCCCTTCAGAACATAGTGATTGGCCCATATAGTCCAGATGTTGCTCTTGTTCAGAGTAAAATCAAACAAGAGTTTACTAAGGAGAGTTTTATTCCATGATAGCAGCTCCTTGAAATTAAGCCCCCTTTATCAAAGTCACAGCAAACATTCTTCCAAGCCACAAGGCTTCTTTTCCCACTAATCTCTCCTGACCATAAGAAAGATCTACAAATGCTTTCAATCTGCTTAATCACTTTGATATGAAGAAGTAAAGACTGCATCCAAAAAGTAAGCACACGCTCAATGACTGATCTAATAACCTGAGCTCTGCCAGCATAAGACATCTTCTTGGCCATCTTGGATTGAATGGTGCTCTTAAGTCTATTAAACAAAGGGATGTAATCACAAACTCTAAGCTTCTTAGAGTGAAGAGGAGTACCAAGGTACCTGATAGGAAAAGTTCCAATAGCATATCCAAGGATACTGGTGCACTCATTCTTGTCAGTTTCACTAAGGCCACCAAAAGTAATTGTGGTTTTAGCTTGGTTAGCTTTGAGCCCAGACTCATCCCCAAAACAAACAAGGCAATTCTTGATAAGAAGAAGAGTAGACTTGGAAGGTTTACATAAAATCAGAAGATCATCAGCAAAAGCAAGGGAAATAATCTGAGCTTTTTTGCATTTAGGATGGAAATGGAAACCTTTAGTAGTACTGAGCAACTTAAGTCTTCTATCAAGCATCTCCATAACAATAACAAAGAGGAAGGGAGAGAGGGGATCACCTTGCCTCAGGCCTCTTTTCCCAGGGAAAAAACCCTTAGATTCTCCATTGATAATGACTGAATAATAAGGAGTAGTGACAAGTTCCATGATCCACAAAACTAGTTGTCTTGGGAAGTTCAGAAAAATCATAGCATCTTGTAAGAAAGTCCAGCTAACACAATCATAGGCCTTTTGGATATCAAAATTTATCATGCATCTAGGAGAGACATCAGCTCTGTCATACCCCCTAACCAACTCTTGAGCAACAACAACATTATGGCTAATAGATCTGCCCGGAATGAAGGCACTTTGTGAGGGAGCAATGACTTTATCAAGGAGAGGTCTCACTTTATCAACAAGGATCTTAGAGATGATTTTTAGTGCAGTGTTACAACAAGCAATGGGCCTGTACTCCTTTACAAAGAAAGGATCGTCTACTTTGGGAACAAGGCAAATGAAAGTTGTATTGACAAACAGCCTGGTTATATAGGAAAAGTTCCAATAGCATATCCAAGGATACTGGTGCACTCATTCTTGTCAGTTTCACTAAGGCCACCAAAAGTAACTGTGGTTTTAGCCTGGTTAGCTTTGAGCCCAGACTCATCCCCAAAACAAACAAGGCAATTCTTGATAAGAAGAAGAGTAGACTTGGAAGGTTTACATAAAATCAGAAGATCATCAGCAAAAGCAAGGGAAATAATCTGAGCTTTTTTGCATTTAGGATGGAAATGGAAACCTTTAGTAGTACTGAGCAACTTAAGTCTTCTATCAAGCATCTCCATAACAATAACAAAGAGGAAGGGAGAGAGGGGATCACCTTGCCTCAGGCCTCTTTTCCCAGGGAAAAAACCCTTAGATTCTCCATTGATAATGATTGAATAATAAGGAGTAGTGACAAGTTCCATGATCCACAAAACTAGTTGTCTTGGGAAGTTCAGAAAAATCATAGCATCTTGTAAGAAAGTCCAGCTAACACAATCATAGGCCTTTTGGATATCAAAATTTATCATGCATCTAGGAGAGACATCAGCTCTGTCATACCCCCTAACCAACTCTTGAGCAACAACAAAATTATGGCTAATAGATCTGCCCGGAATGAAGGCACTTTGTGAGGGAGCAATGACTTTATCAAGGAGAGGTCTCACTTTATCAACAAGGATCTTAGAGATGATTTTTAGTGCAGTGTTACAACAAGCAATGGGCCTGTACTCCTTTACAAAGAAAGGATCATCTACTTTGGGAACAAGGCAAATGAAAGTTGTATTGAGTTGTTTAAGGAGTTTCCCTCTTCTAAAAAATTCACAAACAGCCTCACACACTGCATTACCAATCAAGCTCCATCCATGCTTAAAAAACCAACTACCAAATCCATCTGGACCAGGGGATTTGGTATTCCCAATATCAAAAATAGCATGGTGGATTTCTGCATAAGAATGGATGCAACATATGTCTTCACTATTATCAACACATAGTATAGGTCCTTTAAGAGAGGAAAAAGAACATGGACAATCATTAACAGAAGTACCAAAGAGTTTTCTGTAGAAGTCGATCACTTCATTCACAATATCATCTTGTTGATCAATGTTGTTATCATTACTGTCTTTAAGAGCAAAAATAGAGCATTTAGCTTTCCTGACCTTGATACTGTTATAGAAGAAGCTAGAGGTCTCCTCACCAAATTTTAACCAATCAATTTTAGCTTTCTGAGTAATATAACTCTGAAGTTGTGCATTCCTAAGGTCAAGTTCATCCTTGGTTTCAGCAACAATGTTTTGCTTAGCAATATTAGAGAAATCATCTTGGAGAGCATTATGAGCTACACTGAGCTTTTTAACACACTCATCAACAAGCAACTCAAGCTATCTGAACCTGCCATGCTGCCACTGTTTAAGAGCATTTTTGACATTTTTCAGCTTAGTAACAAGGGCAAACTGAGCAAAGCCATCCACATGAATATTCCAAGCATTAGAAATCACCTCCATATAGTCATCTTCCTCAGTCCAAAAATTATGAAACTTAAAAGGAGCATTCTTAAAGGCATGAACTGGATGAAGATTAACAATTCCAGGGGAGTGATCAGAACACAGAGGATCAGCAACGAAAACAGTAGAGGAAGGAAATAAATTATGCCAAGCATTGCTCACCATTACTCTATCAAGCTTGCAGGCAATTCTGTCTAGACCAGCTTGTTGATTACTCCAAGTAAAATGAGCTCCAGAGAAAGGATGATCAGTGAAAAGAGAGATTGCATAGCATCAGCAAGTTCAGTGGATTGCCTATCAAGGTAGTTCCTGAAATGAATCTTCTCCGTGGAGTCAAAGATATAGTTAAGATCACCAGCACAAAGCCATGCATCAGCAGCATCAGGTTTTAAAGCACAAAGATCCCTCCACATATCAGCTCTAATAATAAAAGAATTTGAGCCATAAAGGATAGAAGTGTAGAAACTGATTTTGTTCTGAATAACAGTCACTTTACCATGAATAATCTGACTAGAAACAAACAGAACATCCACATTGATCACTCTAGGATCCCACATAAGCCAAATTCTACCCTTGGAAGAAGAGGTAGCATTAGCAATATACTTCCACGAGGGCTCTAAAGAATTTCTGATAACAAATTCCTTATTGGAGGCAACCTTAGTTTCCAGAAGACCAGCAAGACTAATCTTATTTCTTCTAATAAAAGCTCTAAGAAGCTTGACCCTAGGGAGAGAGCTCAGCCCCTTAGTATTCTAGAAGCAACATTTACAATCATCCATTTGCTTTGCTTTTAGAGCTGCTACAACTCTTAGAAATATTATTTGATGGAGGAGAAGAAGCAACAAGACTACTTGTCTTATTTTGTGATAGATTGGCCCCTTTGCCTTTAGCAGTAGTGCTCTTATTAGGATAGGTGACTGCTTGTTGATAATTAGCACTAATCATCTTCTCTTGAGAGGAAATAGAAATTCGACCTTTGTCAACAATCTTATCAGCTGGTTGAGTACTAGCCATAGTCTGTTGAGAAGATGTAGCTTGAGCAATAAGACTAGAATCAATATTATTATCAATGATAGCTACAGATCCTGGAACTACTTCAGAGCTATTCTTTGGGACCCAAGTCTTATCAGAAGGAGCAATTCTGTTAGCTTTAGCCTCAGGCTTCTGTGTATGAATTCGACTCTTGTTACTCTTGTTGCAGTACTTAATAGTATGACCATAAATTCTACATTCACTACAGCACCAGGGCAGCCATTCATACTCAATTTTCTGCTTGTAAATCTTGCTGTTAGGCCCTTGCAAACATACCTCAATTCTAGCTGCTTCTTGAGCAGAAATTTCAATCAAAAGTCTAGCATATGAGAGTCTTCTTTTAGTAGCTGTAATATTGTCCATACAAACTGGAATACCGATTATACTTCCAATGACACTAAGCATATGTGTAGAGAAGAAGATAGGATCCAAATCAGGTAAGGTAATCCATACAGGAACTCTTTGAAAACTTGACCAAGTCATTCAAGTACATTTTCAAATTAGGTGAACAATGTTACATTTTTGTAATATTGACATGTTGTGTTGGAATGTGATATGACATTGCATTTTATCATGGTCATTACATCTTTTTGTATGAATTTTAGAGTGGTTAATGCGTTGAGAAGATGACGATTGGTGCATTTTAAATACATATGCTGGAAATATACAAAATGCATGATTGGTGCATTTTAAATACATGCTGAAAATATACAAAAACAAATTGGTTTTTCATTATTAAGGCATTATATAACACGGACCAAAAAACACTCGGGTTATATAACACATTAATATCATGAGAATATAACCCGGACCTTCAAATACCCGGGGTATTAAGCATCCCTTGAAATGTGATGCTGATAGGACTGTTTGTAGATCCGGGTTATTTAATTTCTTTTTAACCCGGGCGTGTTTTCATGGTCCGGGTTATATAGTTCATTTTCCTTGCGTTTTATAGTCATGTATTTAACCCGGGCGTGTCAAATGGGGTCCGGGTTATATAACCTATTATACCCTTAACTTGAAGCCCAGACCATTTTCGAGCCAAATCTGGGTTATTTTATGTTTTACGCCCGGGTTAAAAACCCATTTTTGTGGTAGTGAAATGTTAGAACTAGTAAAAGTTACTTACCTTGATCTTATAGGATTTAGGGAAGTGTCAAAGTACACCTAAAGTCTTATCTGAAATAGGATCTTGGAATCATTTTATTCAAAAGGAAAAATTTAATGGATAAAATGGCATTAGCTTATTTATGTTTAAAGCATGTTTACAAAAATTTAAGCTCTTGCATGACAAGCATGATTTACATTTTGCATGTTATTTCTGTTGTAGATATCATGTATAGAAACGATAACCCAACAATCATCAACTTACGTCCGATTCTTGAGAAGAATAAGCTGAACGGAAACAACTTCCTCGACTAGGAAAGAAATTAGAGAATTGTACTCAGGTCTAAAGGAAGAGAGAATGTCCTTGACACCCTTATCCTAACACTGACTACTATGTCTACTCCAGAGGAGGTAGTAGAGGAAAATCAGATCAGAGATAAGTCATTGATTGTCACTTGTCTTATGTTGGCTTCCGTGGAATCAAGCCTTCAAAAGAGGTTTGAGAGGATGGATGCCTACACCATCATTCGCTACCTGAAATTTATGTTTCAGGAGCAAGCGAGAATGGAGAGATATGAGACTCATAAGGCAATTCTTGATTGCAAGCTTGAGAAAGGCAAGCCAGTTAGTGCTCATGTGTTCAATATGATTGGACATTTTGAGAACATGGAAAGACTTGGCCACCCTTATAGTCAAGAGTTGGCTACAGACATCATACTCCACTCTCTACATGATGGATTTGCTCAATTCAAGCTGAACTTCAATATGAATGGAGTTGGAAAAACACTTGAAGAGCTATATAGGATGCTCAAAACAGCTGAGCAAAATCTCTCTGTTGACACCAAGAAAGATATCTTAATCGTCAACAAGGGAAGAGGGTTCAAAAAAGGGGCGCCTGGACAACAGAAGAAGAACATGCAAGGGAAGGGCAAGCAAGTTGCACAACCCAAGCAGACTTCTGAAAAAGCTAAAGTAGTTGTTGACCATGATTGTTTCTACTGCCACGCAAAGGGTCATTGGAAGAGGAACTGCCCAAAACACCTGGAAGATAAAAAGAATGGAACTGTGAGTTCCAATTCAGATACGAATGTTATATAAGTCCTAACAACTAAAGCTTCAACTTGGGTATTGGACTCATGTTGTGGTTCTCATATTATTTCGAATGTGCATGGACTAAGAAGAAGTAGAAGCTTAGCTTAGGGAGAGGTAGACATACACATTGGAAATGGAGCAAGGGTTGCTACACTTGTCATTGGAGATTATAGTTTACCTTTACCTTCTGGTTTAGTATTAGAACTTAATAATTGTTATTTTGTCCCTTCTATTACTAGAAACCTTATTGCGACTTGTGTTTTTGATATTGAAGGCTATGATTTTAGACTAAAAAATCAGCATTTTTCTATTTACAAGGATGACGTTTTTTATGCCGATGCACTACTGAGTAATGGACTCTATGTGCTGGAACAAGGATCCAGAATATATAACATAAACACCAAAAAGCAAAAATCAAATGAATCTAACACCACCTATTTATGGCATTGTCGATTAGGTCACATTAGCTTAAATCACATGAAGAAGCTCCAAAAGGATGGACTTCTAACCTCATTTGATTGTGAATCATTTGAAACATGTGAAAGATGACAAGGTCACCTATTATCGAGAGAGTGAAAGGGCAACCGAGCTTTTGGCCCTAATACATACGGATGTATGTGGACCAATAAGCACAAAAGCTAGAGGTGGTTACAGATACTTATTATCCTTTACTGATGATTTAAGTATATATGGATACATATACTTAATAGCGCATAAGTCTGATTCTTTTGAAAAGTTCAAAGAGTTTCAGAATGAAGTTAAAATTCAACTTGGCAAGAAAATAAAGCACTATGATCTGATCGTGGTGGTGAATATTTGAGTCAAGAATTTGATCATCATTTAAGAAGTTGTGGGATTGTATCACAACTAACTCTACCTGGAATAGCACAATTGAATGGTGTGTCTGAAAGGAGGAATAAGACCTTGTTGGACATGGTTCAATCTATGATGAGTTTTCCTGATCTTCCAATATCTTCCTGGGATATGCTCTCACAATTGCAGTGTTCACACTAAACAGGACTCCGTCCAAAGCTGTAGATAAGACACCATATGAGTTATGGACTGGAAGAGTTCCAAGTTTGTCTTTTCTAAATATTTGGGGATGTGAAGCTTATGTAAAACGTTTACTAGCTGATAAGCTTGCACCCAAATCAGATAAGTGCTTTTTTGTAGGGTATCCTAAGGAAACCAAAGGATACTACTTTTACAATCCTAGTGAGCACAAAGTGTTTGTTGCTAGGGATAGTGTCTTTATGGAAAAAGAATTTGTTTCCAAAAAGTCAAGTAGGAGAAATGTTGATCTCGAAAAAGTTTGAGAAGAGCAACAAGATGACATGAATTACTCTATGTCAGAGACGATGGTATTTGGGGACCTAATCCCGCAAGGAGATGGAACTCAGACACCGGAGGTAGTGGAGTCGCAAGACCCCATTCCTATTGTTCCTCAAGAATCTAATTCCAATGAGGTTCCACAAAATGTTGTGGAAGATCCTCCTATTGTTGAACCCATACGTAGATCATATATGCCCAGAACGCAGCCAAAGAGATATGTTGATTTCATATTGACTGCGTGTTTGGACATCTTGCTTTTAAAAAGCGATGAGCCTACTACATACAAGCAAGCTGTGGTGAGTCCAGACTCCGAGAAATGGGGTATAGCCATGAAGTCTGAAATGGATTCCATGTCTGAGAATCAAGTATGGGACTTGATAGATAGGGTAGCACCCATAGGGTGCAAATGGGTTTACAAAATCAAAACAGACAAGGATGGAAACATAACAGTTTTCAAAGCGAGACTGGTTGCAAAAAGGCTTTAAATAGATTCATGGTATTGACTATGATGAAACATTATCTCCAGTCATCATGATAAGATCCATTCAGATACTCCTAGCAATTTTAGCTCATTATGATTATGAGATCTGACAAATGGATGTCAAGACCGCTTTTCTAAATGGGTATTTAGAAAAGGATGTGTACATGACACAACCTGAGGGTTTTAAGGATCCACAAAATCCTAGGAAAGTATGCAAGCTTAAGAAGTCCATTTATGGACTTAAGCAAGCATCAAGGAGTTGAAACCTTTGATTTGATGCAGTGGTCAAACAGTTTGACTTCATCAGATGTGAAGAAGTACCTTGTGTTTACAAGAAGTTTAGTGAGAGCAAAATGATCTTCCTAGTCTTATATGTGGAGGACATACTACTCATTGGAAATAAAATTCCTATGTTGGAGTCCGTTAAGGACTAGCATAAGAAGTATTTCTCAATGAAGGACTTAGGAGAGACAGAGTACATATTAGGCATCAAGATCTATAGAGATAGGTCTAAGAGACTTATTGGACTAAGTCAAGGAACTTATGTGGATAAGGTTCTTGATAGGTTCAATATGAAGAATTCCAAGAAGGGATTCTTGCCCATGCAGCATGGCTTACATCTCAGCAAGAAGTAGTGTCCAGTGACACTTGCTGAGGTAGAGAGAATGAGTAGGATTCCTTATGCATCTGCAGTAGGATCCATCATGTATGTCATGGTTTGTACTCGCCCAAATGTTGCATTCTCTTTGAGCGTGTGTGGCAGATACCATTCGAGTCCAGGTGAAGCACACTGGAATACAGCTAAGAACATCCTAAAGTACTTAAGAAACACTAAAGATGATCTCTTGGTGTAGGGAGGAGATGATGAGTTACTCGTTAAGAATATGTGAAGTTTTGCAAAATACATACGGATGACGACATTGTAGATCCATTAACTAAACCTATACCTAATGATGTGACCCTGCCCTCCATTACAGCCATAGAGGAAGAAGAAGCCATGAGCCTGCGCTCAGAAGGGTTAGTGGGAAGACCGCGTTCCAATGCCAAGCAATGCTTCATCGCGTGCCTCAGCGCTAGCGTATGCAAGCCATCACCAAAGAATGCGTCTTCTTTCAAGCGACTCCATCCAAGTACGAAGACCGCGATCGTCGTCATACTCCTCGCATCTGGTACAGAGACCGCGATCTACTTCAAGCGTCTCCAACCAAACCCCAAGATCGCGTTCTATCTCAAGGTCCTCGCATTTAGACCTGAGCAAACGCGGGCCGGCCCGCCCGGCGCGGCCCGCCCGCCAAGCAAAATGGGCTTGGACAGGGGTTTAAGCCCGAACGGGCCGGTTGGCCCGGCCCGTTCGGGCTGGCGGGCCGGGCCCGGGCCGGTAACAGGGACAGGCCCGTACGGGCCGCTCGGCCCGGCCCGTATAAAATTTAAATTATATAAAAATATATTTAAAAATACATAAAAAATATAAATAAAACCTAAAAAATACATAAAAAATAATAATTTAACGGGTCGGCCCGACCCGCTAAATACCAAAAAAATATACCAAAAAATAATTTAAATATAAGTTATATGTCATGCGGGCCGGCCCGCTCTTCCGGGCGGGCCCGGTTAGCCCCTTGGGCCCGACAAACGGGCTCGGCCCGGGCCCGCAAAAATGGGCCCGAATTTTGGCTAAAGCCCGGCTCGGGCCCGCGTTTGATCAGGTCTACTCGCATTCAATGATGAACGCGTTCTTTGAATATCTTTGTAAATTTTAGAACATTATTATTCTCAGTGTTTTCCTTTTGGGGTGTGTGTTTCATGCGTGTCGCGTGGGCCAGCCCATTAAGCGAGACTCGTCCCATTCGAGTCCTGCTATAAAAGGCCAACTCAGCCTTCTGTAATAGGTTACGTCTAATTTGAATTAAAGCTTAAGTTTGAGAGAATATTGCCTCCTTCCTTTGATTGGACGTCAAACACACCTCTATCTTCTCATCTCCTTCACTCTGCCGCCGACGCTACGACAATCGCTTGATTCTTCAAGCCAAGTCTTCCTTCGCATCTCCCTTCACTCCGCTGCCGATGCTACGGCCCAAGACTTGTCTTTTCAAGTCATCTATCCCCTTCAACAATCGCTTCCGCCATCGCAATACCACCATCCATCATCGCGTTCACCAACTCCCACGAGGCCTAAATACAGCGTTCCACTCGTTCAACCCCAGAATCGACACGCGCGACTTCCCACCAAGATCATCGATCCGGCATTCACAAGCAGGAACGCATCACCTAAGCCCAAGCGTGACAATCACTAGGGCTAAGGGACTCAAGCACATTGGAGAATGGATTTGAGATTGTATTGTTTTGAGATTATGAATGTTGATTTCATGATTGTTAAAGCATTGCATCATGTTTGTTTTTGAAATAAAGTTTCGTTATTATTTAATTGAGGTTTAGAATTAAATAAAATGTCATAATAATTTATAATCATCAAATAGGATCATCATAAAAGTTATGGTGAATGAAACCATATTAAGTGAACTGATATTACGAATTATGAGTTGTCTGTAGTCTAAGTCATTAAATTAGACATAAATGACTCAATACAGGCTATTATGTAAGTTGATTGATAGCGCCAAGTTTCACGGGCTATAAGGACATGGAGATGTCTATTCAATTACATGGACATGTATGGTGGATACGTGTTGGGCAAACCTGCCTTAAGATTCTTCAAATGAGTTGTAGAATTTCAAGTTGAACTATGATTAGTAGATTCCTCAGACATGAGTGCGATATTCCTCTTGCTTGGTGATTGGTAGTCTTTGACATTGTCAAACACCGATGCGTAACAGGCGGCTATAAAGGCAGTGATCAGGATTGCAGAAAATTGAGTGGGAGCTATAGTCATACAAGATCGGGGAAGTCCATCTATTTATATATTTGTATATATATGGATAGGAATGGTGTATTGGTCACTTGAAGAGTAAGAACTGAAAATGCATGGCCGTGCTCAAATGGATTAATAGTAATCATTTGTTTTGACAATTCAAGCTCGGAGTTCGAAAAACAATTTGAATATTGATATGGATTATATAAGATGTTATCATATCATCAACTTAGACACTAAGTGACAAAGGAATTGATATTGCACACTTGTTTAAGGACAAGTGAGAGATTAAAGGAATATGTGTCCTTTAATCAAGATGACAATTACTAATTATAGAATAGGATTAATAATGGAGATTTATAATCCGGATATTTTAGGTAGTCTTAGTGCTTTGCTAGAAGTCAACTATGACTTTTGTGATAAATTAGATTTGACCCATTGCTATTATATCTGGGTCCTATAAGGTCACACACAATAAAGTAATTGGGCTAGATCAAAGTAACCCGATGCCCATTGTGGTACTGGGAATTTCGGCATGTGTATATTTTTGGAAGAGTGGATTATTCATCAAGTAATAATAAAGTGTTATCTATTTACTTGATGACATAATGAAAGTTATCTTTTGGAAAGATAAGATTTTGTATCAACCATAAATGTCTCTTTCTAATTAAAAGGAGATTTATCTTATGAGATATATGATCAAATAATATATAATTGTTATATATACACTTTCCTAATATATTATAAGATAATATGAAAGAAATAATAATCCAACTCTCATAAGGTGGAAGAGAGTATTATGTACATGTTATTGGGAGAATCACAATCATCACCACAATATTGTGCAAGAAAGAGGTTGGAGCTTCCGTTTGTTCTAGCAAACGAAAAACAAGGCGATCTAGTTTTGTCCTTGTGTGGACTAAGTAGAAGAGTCACACTTGATGCTCTATTCTTTAGGATAATCTCGGAAACAAGTTTTGCATCAAAATGTATGTTACTCTTTCATATGTGATTCGTATCAGGTTTATGCATGAGATCCTAAGTTAGATGTTAGAAATCAGTTTTCTGAAATTCCGCTTAAAGCATCTAAATCCCTACATATTCTCGATGGATTATTATATGCTTTGTAACAATATACCTGAGGAAGAATGAAATCCATAAGCTCCTCCAACTTTGCAACTTGATGTGTACGGATGCTACTTGAAGTTCTTCAAATGTCTTAAGAGATATGGATATATAGAATATAGTGTGCGAGAAGTAGAATTAATATACAAAAAATAACAAAAAAAAAGTAGGAAAAAGCGTTATCAAACAGAAGAGACGGAAGGGAACATGATATGGATATTAAGAGACAACATTTATTGTGTAGAAACCATCTACTATTGGGTTGTTTGATAAGACATTTCCTCTTCAACCTACAATATAAGCTACTCCAAGCAAGCAAGGCACTAAAAGACTTCAAGCTCACACAATTAAAAAAGAGGGAAAAGATACATTTTGGTCATGCTCCTTTTGATGCTTTAGAACTTCTGAAGGCGACTCACTAACCATATTATGAATTTGAACCTATATTTGTGGTTCTTATGAATCAGTAAAGATTAGCTACAGATTATATGACGATGTTTCCCCGTATCTATTTCCGAAATAAAAAAATAGACAAAAGAAAGCGCTAGTCAACTTTCAGCAGAATGAAACCTTGTTTAGAAAAATATCTTGAAAATTCATTTACAATAGAGCAAAGGTATGAAAACTAGCAATAAGGTACCATTAAATGTTATTAATCTTCTATATATATTTAAAAGTTAGCATTTTAGGTCATTGAATGCTAACTTTTAAAGATGAATTAGTTTTTATTTTCATTTCATGCCTTATTTATTTATCATAAAATTTAAACAATTTCCCAAATCCAAAAAATACTAAAGTGACAATTTCATATATTAACAATTATATTTAATCTATAATCGTCTATATAATATACAAAGATTTTGATTCACAATTATATACAATTACTACATATTAATCAATTAAAAAGTCCTCATTTTCATATCGTTGTATAACTCTTATATCTTCACGTTAAATTTTCAACATAGTTCAATTTATATTTCTATTAAACATGAAAAAAACCATCTATATATATTTAAAAGTTAGCATTCTAGGTCATTGAATGCTAACTTTTAAAGATGAATTAGTTTTTATTTTCATTTCATGCCTTATTTATTTAGCACAAAATTTAAACAATTTCTCAAATCCAAAAAGTACTAAAGTGACAATTTCATATATTAACAATTATATTTAATCTATAATCGTCTATATAGTATACAAAGTTTTTTATTCACAATTATATACAATTACTACATATTAATCAATTAAAAAGTCCTCATTTTCATATCGTTGTATAACTCTTATATCTTCACGTTAAATTTCAACATAGTTGAATTTATATTTCTATTAAGCATGAAAAACAACCATCTATATATATTTAAAAGTTAGCATTCTAGGTCATTGAATGCTAACTTTTAAAGACAAAATCAAAGGCTTAAATAGGCCTAAAGGTATAGTTTGCATGTAGGGTTAGTTTATCACCCTTAGTATATAATATGTTAGATTTTCCGATCGGTTTTTACTATAGGGTTTATAAAACAATATAAAATACATAAGTATAATTATAGGCTACTTTGTAATCTAAGTAATTAATTTTTCTTTGTTTATTTTAATATACCATAGCATAATTATGTGTATATATAAAAATGAGCACTATTTGTAAGTAACTATTCCCTCCCCACACACTCTTTTTTCAGTTAAATCTTGCCTCTACGTACGGACTACTCTTTAGGTTATGACTCATTTTTAACCTAAATCTCAATTAGTGATAGTTAGTACATACTGTATACGTTATATTTTGCTCTCATTTACTCCTATTTTAATATTATCCAATTACTACGTGTAACTCCCGTATTTAGTACACAGTGAATAGTTGGAAACAAATTATAGTCAAGATGTCTAAACGGTTATATGTCAAAATGGCTTCACTTTCCAAGTAACATTTTTCATCTATAAAAGGGCGAAAACGGTGGTATTTCGTTCATTTGCTCTGGGCATCCATCATCTCATTCTTCTACATGGAAATTACCAAGAATTTGCCGAGAAACATTGTAATCAAACCAAAGGTGCTCCTCTGACTCTTCACTTGATCCACACAATACACACTTATTATCTCTGATAATACCCTAGGCATAAAGTCTCTGAGCAGTAGGTAGTCTCTTAAGAGTTGCAAGCCAGCATGTAAAAGACCAATTTTTTGACTGAGTCCCTGTCCATAACAAGCCACACCAAGGAATATCAGGCCTAGGAGACTTGAAGAAACCATAGATCTTAGAGCAGTCCAGATTACCATTTGTTTTGATGAGTTGCAGCTGATCAATATTCTGTATCAAAGGAAGAAGCTGGTTTTTAAGGAGAAGAAGTGTCTTCCAAAGCCAAGAATCAGAAGGCTTGGGAGACATATCCCACACATACCTCCCCTTCAGAACATAGTGATTGGCCCATATAGTCCAGATGTTGCTCTTGTTCAGAGTAAAATCAAACAAGAGTTTACTAAGGAGAGTTTTATTCCATGATAGCAGCTCCTTGAAATTAAGCCCCCTTTATCAAAGTCACAGCAAACATTCTTCCAAGCCACAAGGCTTCTTTTCCCACTAATCTCTCCTGACCATAAGAAAGATCTACAAATGCTTTCAATCTGCTTAATCACTTTGATATGAAGAAGTAAAGACTGCATCCAAAAAGTAAGCACACGCTCAATGACTGATCTAATAACCTGAGCTCTGCCAGCATAAGACATCTTCTTGGCCATCTTGGATTGAATGGTGCTCTTAAGTCTATTAAACAAAGGGATGTAATCACAAACTCTAAGCTTCTTAGAGTGAAGAGGAGTACCAAGGTACCTGATAGGAAAAGTTCCAATAGCATATCCAAGGATACTGGTGCACTCATTCTTGTCAGTTTCACTAAGGCCACCAAAAGTAATTGTGGTTTTAGCTTGGTTAGCTTTGAGCCCAGACTCATCCCCAAAACAAACAAGGCAATTCTTGATAAGAAGAAGAGTAGACTTGGAAGGTTTACATAAAATCAGAAGATCATCAGCAAAAGCAAGGGAAATAATCTGAGCTTTTTTGCATTTAGGATGGAAATGGAAACCTTTAGTAGTACTGAGCAACTTAAGTCTTCTATCAAGCATCTCCATAACAATAACAAAGAGGAAGGGAGAGAGGGGATCACCTTGCCTCAGGCCTCTTTTCCCAGGGAAAAAACCCTTAGATTCTCCATTGATAATGACTGAATAATAAGGAGTAGTGACAAGTTCCATGATCCACAAAACTAGTTGTCTTGGGAAGTTCAGAAAAATCATAGCATCTTGTAAGAAAGTCCAGCTAACACAATCATAGGCCTTTTGGATATCAAAATTTATCATGCATCTAGGAGAGACATCAGCTCTGTCATACCCCCTAACCAACTCTTGAGCAACAACAACATTATGGCTAATAGATCTGCCCGGAATGAAGGCACTTTGTGAGGGAGCAATGACTTTATCAAGGAGAGGTCTCACTTTATCAACAAGGATCTTAGAGATGATTTTTAGTGCAGTGTTACAACAAGCAATGGGCCTGTACTCCTTTACAAAGAAAGGATCGTCTACTTTGGGAACAAGGCAAATGAAAGTTGTATTGAGTTGTTTAAGGAGTTTCCCTCTTCTAAAAAATTCACAAACAGCCTCACACACTGCATTACCAATCAAGCTCCATCCATGCTTAAAAAACCAACTACCAAATCCATCTGGACTAGGGGATTTGGTATTCCCAATATCAAAAACAGCATGTTGGATTTCTGCATAAGAATGGATGCAACATATGTCTTCACTATTATCAACACATAGTATAGGTCCTTTAAGAGAGGAAAAAGAACCTGGACAATCATTAACAGAAGTACCAAAGAGTTTTCTGTAGAAGTCGATCACTTCATTCACAATATCATCTTGTTGATCAATGTTGTTACCATTACTGTCTTTAACAGCAAAAATAGAGCATTTAGCTTTCCTGACCTTGATACTGTTATAGAAGAAGCTAGAGGTCTCCTCACCAAATTTTAACCAATCAATTTTAGCTTTCTGAGTAATATAACTCTGAAGTTGTGCATTCCTAAGGTCAAGTTCATCCTTGGTTTCAGCAATAATGTTTTGCTTAGCAATATTAGAGAAATCATCTTGGAGAGCATTATGAGCTACATTGAGCTTTTTAACACACTCATCAACAAGCAACTCAAGCTTTCTGAACCTGCCATGCTGCCAGTTTAAGAGCATTTTTGACATTTTTCAGCTTAGTAACAAGGGCAAACTGAGCAAAGCCATCCACATGAATATTCCAAGCATTAGAAATCACCTCCATATAGTCATCTTCCTCAGTCCAAAAATTATGAAACTTAAAAGGAGCATTCTTAAAGGCATGAACTGGATGAAGATTAACAATTCCAGGGGAGTGATAAGAACACAGAGGATCAGCAAAGAAAACAGTAGAGGAAGGAAATAAATTATGCCAAGCATTGCTCACCATTACTCTATCAAGCTTGCAGGCAATTCTGTCTAGACCAGCTTGTTGATTACTCCAAGTAAAATGAGCTCCAGAGAAAGGATGATCAGTGAAACAGAGAGAATGCATAGCATCAGCAAGTTCAGTGGATTGCCTATCAAGGTAGTTCCTGAAATGAATCTTCTCCGTGGAGTCAAAGATATAGTTAAGATCACCAACACAAAGACATGCATCAGCAGCATCAGGTTTTAAAGCACAAAGATCCCTCCACATATCAGCTCTAGTAATAAAAGAATTTGAGCCATAAAGGATAGAAGTGTAGAAACTGATTTTGTTCTGAATAACAGTCACTTTACCATGAATAATTTGACTAGAAACAAACAGAACATCCACATTGATCACTCTAGGATCCCACATAAGCCAAATTCTACCCTTGGAAGAAGAGGTAGCATTAGCAATATACTTCCACGAGGGCTCTAAAGAATTTCTGATAACAAATTCCTTATTGGAGGCAACCTTAGTTTCCAGAAGACCAGCAAGACTAATCTTATTTCTTCTAATAAAAGCTCTAACAAGCTTGACCCTAGGGAGAGAGCTCAGCCCCCTAGTATTCCAGAAGCAACATTTACAATCATCCATTTGCTTTGCTTTTAGAGCTGCTACAACTCTTAGAAATATTATTTGATGGAGGAGAAGAAGCAACAAGACTACTTGTCTTATTTTGTGATAGATTGGCCCCTTTGCCTTTAGCAGTAGTGCTCTTATTAGGATAGGTGACTGCTTGTTGAGAATTAGCACTAATCATCTTCTCTTGAGAGGAAATAGAAATTCGACCTTTGTCAACAATCTTATCAGCTGGTTGAGTACTAGCCATAGTCTGTTGAGAAGATGTAGCTTGAGCAATAAGACTAGAATCAATATTATTATCAATGATAGCTACAGATCCTGGAACTGCTTCAGAGCTATTCGTTGGGACCCAAGTCTTATCAGAAGGAGCAATTCTGTTAGCTTTAGCCTCAGGCTTCTGTGTATGAATTCGACTCTTGTTACTCTTGTTGCAGTACTTAATAGTATGACCATAAATTCTACATTCACTACAGCACCAGGGCAGCCATTCATACTCAATTTTCTGCTTGTAAATCTTGCTGTTAGGCCCTTGCAAACATACCTCAATTCTAGCTGCTTCTTGAGCAGAAATTTCAATCAAAAGTCTAGCATATGAGAGTCTTCTTTTAGTAGCTGTAATATTGTCCATACAAACTGGAATACCGATCATACTTCCAATGACACTAAGCATATGTGTAGAGAAGAAGATAGGATCCAAATCAGGTAAGGTAATCCATACAGGAACTCTTTGAAAACTTGACCAAGTCATTCAAGTACATTTTCAAATTAGGTGAACAATGTTACATTTTTGTAATATTGACATGTTGTGTTGGAATGTGATATGACATTGCATTTTATCATGGTCATTACATCTTTTTGTATGAATTTTAGAGTGGTTAATGCGTTGAGAAGATGACGATTGGTGCATTTTAAATACATATGCTGGAAATATACAAAATGCATGATTGGTGCATTTTAAATACATGCTGAAAATATACAAAAACAAATTGGTTTTTCATTATTAAGGCATTATATAACACGGACCAAAAAACACTCGGGTTATATAACACATTAATATCATGAGAATATAACCCGGACCTTCAAATACCCGGGGTATTAAGCATCCCTTGAAATGTGATGCTGATAGGACTGTTTGTAGATCCGGGTTATTTAATTTCTTTTTAACCCGGGCGTGTTTTCATGGTCCGGGTTATATAGTTCATTTTCCTTGCGTTTTATAGTCATGTATTTAACCCGGGCGTGTCAAATGGGGTCCGGGTTATATAACCTATTATACCCTTAACTTGAAGCCCAAACCATTTTCGAGCCAAATCTGGGTTATTTTATGTTTTACGCCCGGGTTAAAAACCCATTTTTGTGGTAGTGAAATGTTATAACTAGTAAAAGTTACTTACCTTGATCGCATAGGATTTAGGGAAGTGTCAAAGTACACCTAAAGTCTTATCTGAAATAGGATCTTGGAATCATTTTATTCAAAAGAAAAATTTTAATGGATAAAATGGCATTATCTTATTTATGTTTAAAGCATGTTTACAAAAATTTAAGCTCTTGCATGACAAGCATGATTTACATTTTGCATGTTATTTCTGTTGTAGATATCATTTATAGAAACGATAACCCAACAATCATCAACTTACGTCCGATTCTTGAGAAGAATAAGCTGAACGGAAATAACTTCCTCGACTAGGAAAGAAATTAGAGAATTGTACTCAGGTCTAAAGGAAGAGAGAATGTCCTTGACACCCCTATCCTAACACTGACTACTATGTCTACTCCAGAGGAGGTAGTAGAGGAAAATCAGATCAGAGATAAGTCATTGATTGTCACTTGTCTTATGTTGGCTTCCGTGGAATCAAGCCTTCAAAAGAGGTTTGAGAGGATGGATGCCTACACCATCATTCGCTACCTGAAATTTATGTTTCAGGAGCAAGCGAGAATGGATAGATATGAGACTCATAAGGCAATTCTTGATTGCAAGCTTGAGAAAGGCAAGCCAGTTAGTGCTCATGTGTTCAATATGATTGGACATTTTGAGAACATGGAAAGACTTGGCCACCCTTATAGTCAAGAGTTGGCTACAGACATCATACTCCACTCTCTACATGATGGATTTGCTCAATTCAAGCTGAACTTCAATATGAATGGAGTTGGAAAAACACTTGAAGAGCTATATAGGATGCTCAAAACAGCTGAGCAAAATCTCTCTGTTGACACCAAGAAAGATATCTTAATCGTCAACAAGGGAAGAGGGTTCAAAAAAGGGGCGCCTGGACAACAGAAGAAGAACATGCAAGGGAAGGGCAAGCAAGTTGCACAACCCAAGCAGACTTCTGAAAAAGCTAAAGTAGTTGTTGACCATGATTGTTTCTACTGCCACGCAAAGGGTCATTGGAAGAGGAACTGCCCAAAACACCTGGAAGATAAAAAGAATGGAACTGTGAGTTCCAATTCAGATACGAATGTTATATAAGTCCTAACAGCTAAAGCTTCAACTTGGGTATTGGACTCATGTTGTGGTTCTCACATTATTTCGAATGTGCATGGACTAAGAAGAAGTAGAAGCTTAGCTTAGGGAGAGGTAGACATACACATTGGAAATGGAGCAAGGGTTGCTACACTTGTCATTGGAGATTATAGTTTACCTTTACCTTCTGGTTTAGTATTAGAACTTAATAATTGTTATTTTGTCCCTTCTATTACTAGAAACCTTATTGCGACTTGTGTTTTTGATATTGAAGGCTATGATTTTAGACTAAAAAATCAGCATTTTTTTATTTACAAGGATGACGTTTTTTATGCCGATGCACTACTGAGTAATGGACTCTATGTGCTGGAACAAGGATCCAGAATATATAACATAAACACCAAAAAGCAAAAATCAAATGAATCTAACACCACCTATTTATGGCATTGTCGATTAGGTCACATTAGCTTAAATCGCATGAAGAAGCTCCAAAAGGATGGACTTCTAACCTCATTTGATTGTGAATCATTTGAAACATGTGAAAGATGACAAGGTCACCTATTACCGAGAGAGTGAAAGGGCAACCGAGCTTTTGGCCCTAATACATACGGATGTATCTGGACCAATAAGCACAAAAGCTAGAGGTGGTTACAGATACTTATTATCCTTTACTGATGATTTAAGTATATATGGATACATAAACTTAATAACGCATAAGTCTGATTCTTTTGAAAAGTTCAAAGAGTTTCAGAATGAAGTTAAAATTCAACTTGGCAAGAAAATAAAGCACTATGATCTGATCGTGGTGGTGAATATTTGAGTCAAGAATTTGATCATCATTTAAGAAGTTGTGGGATTGTATCACAACTAACTCTACCTGGAATAGCACAATTGAATGGTGTGTCTGAAAGGAGGAATAAGACCTTGTTGGACATGGTTCAATCTATGATAAGTTTTCCTGATCTTCCAATATCTTCCTGGGATATGCTCTCACAATTGCAGTGTTCACACTAAACAGGACTCCGTCCAAAGCTGTAGATAAGACACCATATGAGTTATGGACTGGAAGAGTTCCAAGTTTGTCTTTTCTAAATATTTGGGGATGTGAAGCTTATGTAAAACGTTTACTAGCTGATAAGCTTGCACCCAAATCAGATAAGTGCTTTTTTGTAGGGTATCCTAAGGAAACCAAAGGATACTACTTTTACAATCCTAGTGAGCACAAAGTGTTTGTTGCTAGGGATAGTGTCTTTATGGAAAAAGAATTTGTTTCCAAAAAGTGAAGTGGGAGAAATGTTGATCTCGAAAAAGTTCGAGAAGAGCAACAAACTGAGCAACAAGATGACATGGATTACTCTATGTCAGAGACGATGGTATTTGGGGACCTAATCCCGCAAGGAGATGGAACTCAGACACCGGATGTAGTGGAGTCGCAAGACCCCATTCCTATTGTTCCTCAAGAATCTAATTCCAATGAGGTTCCACAAAATGTTGTGGCAGATCCTCCTGTTGTTGAACCCATACGTAGATCATATATGCCCAGAACGCAGCCAAAGAGATATGTTGATTTCATATTGACTGCGTGTTTGGACATCTTGCTTTTAAAAAGCGATGAGCCTACTACATACAAGCAAGCTGTGGTGAGTCCAGACTCCGAGAAATGGGGTATAGCCATGAAGTCTGAAATGGATTCCATGTCTAAGAATCAAGTATGGGACTTGATAGATAGGGTAGCACCCATAGGGTGCAAATGGGTTTACAAAATCAAAACAGACAAGGATGGAAACATAACAGTTTTCAAAGCGAGACTGGTTGCAAAAAGGCTTTAAATAGATTCATGGTATTGACTATGATGAAACATTATCTCCAGTCGTCATGATAAGATCCATTCAGATACTCCTAGCAATTTTAGCTCATTATGATTATGAGATCTGGCAAATGGATGTCAAGACCGCTTTTCTAAATGGGTATTTAGAAAAGGATGTGTACATGACACAACCTGAGGGTTTTAAGGATCCACAAAATCCTAGGAAAGTATGCAAGCTTAAGAAGTCCATTTATGGACTTAAACAAGCATCAAGGAGTTGAAACCTTTGATTTAATGCAGTGGTCAAACAGTTTGACTTCATCAGATTTGAAGAAGTACCTTGTGTTTACAAGAAGTTTAGTGAGAGCAAAATGATCTTCCTGGTCTTATATGTGGAGGACATACTACTCATTGGAAATAAAATTCCTATGTTGGAGTCCGTTAAGGACTAGCATAAGAAGTATTTCTCAATGAAGGACTTAGGAGAGACAGAGTACATATTAGGCATCAAGATCTATAGAGATAGGTCTAAGAGACTTATTGGACTAAGTCAAGGAACTTATGTGGATAAGGTTCTTGATAGGTTCAATATGAAGAATTCCAAGAAGGGATTCTTGCCCATGCAGCATGGCTTACATCTCAGCAAGAAGTAGTGTCCAGTGACACTTGCTGAGATAGAGAGAATGAGTAGGATTCCTTATGCATCTGCAGTAGGATCCATCATGTATGTCATGGTTTGTACTCGCCCAAATGTTGCATTCTCTTTGAGCGTGTATGGCAGATACCATTCGAGTCCAGGTGAAGCACACTGGAATACAGCTAAGAACATCCTAAAGTACTTAAGAAACACTAAAGATGATCTCTTGGTGTAGGGAGGAGATGATGAGTTAGTGGTTAAGAATATGTGAAGTTTTGCAAAATACATACGGATGACGACATTGTAGATCCATTAACTAAACCTATACCTAATGATGTGACCCTGCCCTCCATTACAGCCATAGAGGAAGAAGAAGCCATGAGCCTGCGCTCAGAAGGGTTAGTGGGAAGACCGCGTTCCAATGCCAAGCAATGCTTCATCGCGTGCCTCAGCGCTAGCCTATGCAAGCCATCACCAAAGAACGCGTCTTCTTTCAAGTGACTCCATCCAAGTACGAAGACCGCAATCGTCGCCATACTCCTCGCATCTGGTACAGAGACCGCGATCTACTTCAAGCGTCTCCAGCCAAACCCCAAGATCGCGTTCTATCTCAAGGTCCTCGCATTTAGACTTGAGCAAACGCGGGCCGGCCCGCCCGGCGCGGCCCGCCCGCCAAGCAAAACGGGCTTGGACAGGGGTTTAAGCCCGAACGGGCCGGTTGGCCCGTCCCGTTCGGGCTGGCGGGCCGGTAACAGGGACAGGCCCGTACGGGCCGCTCGGCCCGGCCCGCGGCCCGTATAAAATTTAAATTATATAAAAATATATTTAAAAATACATTAAAAATATAAATATAACCTAAAAAATACATAAAAAATAATAATTTAACGGGCCGGCCCGACCCGCTAAATACCAAAAAAATATACCAAAAAATATTTTAAATATAAGTTATATGTCATGCGGGCCGGCCCGCTCTTCCGGGCGGGCCCGGTTAGCCCCTTGGGCCCGACAAACGGGCTCGGCCCGGGCCCGCAAAAATGGGCCCGAATTTTGGCTAAAGCCCGCCCCGGGCCCGCGTTTGATCTGGTCTACTCGCATTCAATGATGAACGCGTTCTTTGAATATCTTTGTAAATTTTAGAACATTATTATTCTCAGTGTTTTCCTTTTGGGGTGTGTGTTCCATGCGTGTCGCGTGGGCCAGCCCATTAAGCGAGACTCGTCCCATTCGAGTCCTGCTATAAAAGGCCAACTCAGCCTTCTGTAATAGGTTATGTCTAATTTGAATTAAAGCTTAAGTTTGAGAGAATATTGCCTCATTCCTTTGATTGGACGTCAAACACACCTCTATCTTCTCATCTCCTTCACTCTGCCGCCGACGCTACGACAATCGCTTGATTCTTCAAGCCAAGTCTTCCTTCGCATCTCCCTTCACTCCGCTGCCGACGCTACGGCCCAAGACTTGTCTTTTCAAGTCATCTATCACCTTCAACAATCGCTTCCGCCATCGCAATACCACCATCCATCATCGCGTTCACCAACTCCCATGAGGCCTAAATACAGCGTTCCACTCGTTCAACCCCAGAATCGACACGCGCGACTTCCCACCAAGATCATCGATCCGGCATTCACAAGCAGGAACGCATCACCTAAGCCCAAGCGTGACAATCACTAGGGCTAAGGGACTCAAGCACATTGGAGAATGGATTTGAGATTGTATTGTTTTGAGATTATGAATGTTGATTTCATGATTGTTAAAGCATTGCATCATGTTTGTTTTTGAAATAAAGTTTCGTTATTATTTAATTGAGGTTTAGAATTAAATAAAATGTCATAATAATTTATAACCATCAAATAGGATCATCATAAAAGTTATGGTGAATGAAACCATATTAAGTGAACTGATATTACGAATTATGAGTTGTCTGTAGTCTAAGTCATTAAATTAGACATAAATGACTCAATACAGGCTATTATGTAAGTTGATTGATAGCGCCAAGTTTCACGGGCTATAAGGACATGGAGATGTCTATTCAATTACATGGACATGTATGGTGGATACGTGTTGGGCAAACCTGCCTTAAGATTCTTCAAATGAGTTGTAGAATTTCAAGTTGAACTATGATTAGTAGATTCCTCAGACATGAGTGCGATATTCCTCTTGCTTGGTGATTGGTAGTCTTTGACATTGTCAAACACCGATGCGTAACAGGCGGCTATAAAGGCAGTGATCGGGAATGCAGAAAATTGAGTGGGAGCTATAGTCATACAAGATCGGGGAAGTCCATCTATTTATATATCTGTATATATATGGATAGGAATGGTGTATTGGTCACTTGAAGAGTAAGAACTGAAAATGCATGGCCGTGCTCAAATGGATTAATAGTAATCATTTATTTTGACAATTCAAGCTCGGAGTTCGAAAAACAATTTGAATATTGATATGGATTATATAAGATGTTATCATATCATCAACTTAGACACTAAGTGACAAAGGAATTGATATTGCACACTTGTTTAAGGACAAGTGGGAGATTAAAGGAATATGTGTCCTTTAATCAAGATGACAATTACTAATTATAGAATAGGATTAATAATGGAGATTTATAATCCGGATATTTTAGGTAGTCTTAGTGCTTTGCTAGAAGTCAACTATGACTTTTGTGATAAATTAGATTTGACCCATTGCTATTATATATGGGTCCTATAAGGTCACACACAATAAAGTAATTGGGCTAGATCAAAGTAACCCGATGCCCATTGTGGTACTGGGAATTTCGGCATGTGTATATTTTTGGAAGAGTGGATTATTCATCAAGTAATAATAAAGTGTTATCTATTTACTTGATGACATAATGAAAGTTATCTTTTGGAAAGATAAGATTTTGTATCAACCATAAATGTCTCTTTCTAATTAAAAGGAGATTTATCTTATGAGATATATGATCAAATAATATATAATTGTTATATATACACTTTCCTAATATATTATAAGATAATATGAAAGAAATAATAATCCAACTCTCATAAGGTGGAAGAGAGTATTATGTACATGTTATTGGGAGAATCACAATCATCACCACAATATTGTGCAAGAAAGAGGTTGGAGCTTCCGTTTGTTCTAGCAAACGAAAAACAAGGCGATCTAGTTTTGTGCTTGTGTGGACTAAGTAGAGGAGTCACACTTGATGCTCTATTCTTCAGGATAATCTCGGAAACAAGTTTTGCATCAAAATATATGTTACTCTTTCATATGTGATTCGTATCAGGTTTATGCATGAGATCCTAAGTTAGATGTTAGAAAATAGTTTTCTGAAATTCCGCTTAAAGCATCTAAATCCCTACATATGCTCGATGGATTATTATATGCTTTGTAACAATATACCTGAGGAAGAATGAAATCCATAAGCTCCTCCAACTTTGCAACTTGATGTGTACGGATGCTACTTGAAGTTCTTCAAATATCTTAAGAGATATGGATATATAGAATATAGTGTGCGAGGAGTAGAATTAATATACAAAAAATAACAAAAAAAAAAGTAGGAAAAAGCGTTATCAAACAGAAGAGACGGAAGGGAACATGATATGGATATTAAGAGACAACATTTGTTGTGTAGAAACCATCTACTATTGGGTTGTTTGATAAGACATTTCCTCTTCAACCTACAATATAAGCTACTCCAAGCAAGCAAGGCACTAAAAGACTTCAAGCTCACACAATTAAAAAAGAGGGAAAAGATACATTTTGGTCATGCTCCTTTTGATGCTTTAGAACTTCTGAAGGCGACTCACTAACCATATTATGAATTTGAACCTATATTTGTGGTTCTTATGAATCAGTAAAGATTAGCTACAGATTATATGACGATGTTTCCCCGTATCTATTTCCGAAATAAAAAAATAGACAAAAGAAAGCGCTAGTCAACTTTCAGCAGAATGAAACCTTGTTTAGAAAAATATCTTGAAAATTCATTTACAACAGAGCAAAGGTATGAAAACTAGCAATAAGGTACCATTAAATGTTATTAATCTTCTATATATATTTAAAAGTTAGCATTTTAGGTCATTGAATGCTAACTTTTAAAGATGAATTAGTTTTTATTTTCATTTCATGCCTTATTTATTTAGCATAAAATTTAAATAATTTCTCAAATCCAAAAAATACTAAAGTGACAATTTCATATATTAACAATTATATTTAATCTATAATCGTCTATATAATATACAAAGATTTTGATTCACAATTATATACAATTACTACATATTAATCAATTAAAAAGTCCTCATTTTCATATCGTTGTATAACTCTTATATCTTCACGTTAAATTTTCAACATAGTTCAATTTATATTTCTATTAAGCATGAAAAAAAACCATCTATATATATTTAAAAGTTAGCATTCTAGGTCATTGAATGCTAACTTTTAAAGATGAATTAGTTTTTATTTTCATTTCATGCCTTATTTATTTAGCACAAAATTTAAACAATTTCTCAAATCCAAAAAGTACTAAAGTGACAATTTCATATATTAACAATTATATTTAATCTATAATCGTCTATATAGTATACAAAGTTTTTTATTCACAATTATATACAATTACTACATATTAATCAATTAAAAAGTCCTCATTTTATCTTCACGTTAAATTTCAACATAGTTGAATTTATATTTCTATTAAGCATGAAAAACAACCATCTATATATATTTAAAAGTTAGCATTCTAGGTCATTGAATGCTAACTTTTAAAGACAAAATCAAAGGCTTAAATAGGCCTAAAGGTATAGTTTGCATGTAGGGTTAGTTTATCACCCTTAGTATATAATATGTTAGATTTTCCGATCGGTTTTTACTATAGGGTTTATAAAACAATATAAAATACATAAGTATAATTATAGGCTACTTTGTAATCTAAGTAATTAATTTTTCTTTGTTTATTTTAATATACCATAGCATAATTATGTGTATATATAAAAATGAGCACTATTTGTAAGTAACTATTCCCTCCCCACACACTCTTTTTTCAGTTAAATCTTGCCTCTACGTACGGACTACTCTTTAGGTTATGACTCATTTTTTAACCTAAATCTCAATTAGTGATAGTTAGTACATACTGTATACGTTATATTTTGCTCTCATTTACTCCTATTTTAATATTATCCAATTACTACATGTAACTCCCGTATTTAGTACACAGTGAATAGTTGGAAACAAATTATAGTCAAGATGTCTAAACGGTTATATGTCAAAATGGCTTCACTTTCCAAGTAACATTTTTCATCTATAAAAGGGCGAAAACGGTGGTATTTCGTTCATTTGCTCTGGGCATCCATCATCTCATTCTTCTACATGGAAATTACCTTTAGAAAGCCATGTAGTGAAGCTTGGGAGATAGTGGGCAACACCTTAAAAAGACATGGTCACTGAAGTAAGCATAATTATTAAGTTAAAGATGTGAATGAGGATTCCCGATTGTCGATGATGTAAGTATATATCCACCTCACGGTAAACTATCCTTGATTATATGTATTTGGATCTCTTTTGTAGTCTATAATACTTACATATATCGGTTTAAATTTATTAATATAATTGTCTTTTGATCGAGATAGGTTAATTTTATGTGAAGATGTCAGTGAATTGGATAATCTAATATCACTATTGAGACATCGATTGTTTACATCATGCATCGGTAGCTTTCACTAGAAGGAGGACAAAGACAATCGATTTAGGATGACTGATTGTTAGTAACGAATAAAGCAAACTATTTTATGGACGATGTAAACCCTTCAACTATTAGTAGCATAAATTCAATTAGGTTTGTATTTTTAGTTCCTTTTTTGTACTAAATCGTTTCTGGTAGGTGTGTTGTTATTTTGGTTAAAGATGATTTTTATTGTTCTATTTTATACATATTCATTTTACACTCATCATGTATATATACTAAAGCTGACCTCATTTGTATTAGTCTAGAGGAATTAATCAAGGATGGAAGCCAAAATAATAGACATGTACTCACTCTCACATATGAAATGTACAAGGAAGAAGTTATGAATTATAATTTCGCTAAGAAGAGTAAGTATGTACCGATAAAATAACTAATGTACTTTTATATAAAATGTAATAAGGTTTAAGAATATGCAGAGTCATCAATTATTTATATTACTCCGTATTTAATAAGAATAGGAAGTAATGACTGATATTTATTAATTAAAATGATATATATCATAGCATTTTAATCACCAATTATTTAGATTAAACTTCTGACCCAAAAAAAAAAAAATTGTACTTCGTACAATCATAGCATTTTATACCTAAAATACTTAGATATTACATTTCTTTTGTCAAGACTTAGATATTACATTTAAATCCATATCAAACAATATATCGTCTAAGATAAAACATGAAACAACAATCCATATATTAGAAACTCAAATTTAAACCGTGACACTACATATACACAAAAGGCCCGTGCTTCGCACGGGCTTCGATTTCTAGTTACAAGAAAGCTTAGCATCTTATAATTGAATCAATCCAGATTAACTACAATATTAATTGGGGAAAATGCTCTAGTCAACACTGAATATAATGAACCTGTCCCTTTTTACTCACTTACAATGTTCTAAAAGCCGCTAGGCGAGAGCTGGACGGTGAGGGGGGCCTAGCGCCTAGACGGCTAGGTGGGGGCATAGGCGGGGCCTAGGCGGATTAAAAATTAATGCTTAATCCATATGATTATTTTACTACGTTGTCTCAAATCCATTAATGTTTATAAAACTATGTTGTGATGGGGTTTGATATTTTATTATGGACCATATTTTACAAAGCAAAACTATATTCTAAAAATCTCTGCCTAGGCGGTCCTAGGCAGGGATTTTTAGAACAGTGCTCACTTATCTCATCAGAGTTAGAATGAGCACGAACAACTTGTATACCTTGGTTTCATCCTAGGAGGAAGGGCTTGAACTACAGGTTTGACTCCCAAAAACAAATGGTGTACCTTCTATCATAATTAAGTTGATATTTGAACTGTAAGATCAATCTCATAGCGCACTATGCAAATAGATAACACAGGGATACCATTAACTTCTTATTCCAAAAATGTTGGATACCAATAACTTCTTATTCCGAGAATAGTAGAATACTAAACATTGAAAAATCAACGTTTTTTTTGTAAATTATGCTCATATATATATATATATAAGCTTCTGAGATGAACATAAATGGTAAAAATGTTAATGCTCATATGAATAATTAAAAGAACTAAAGGAGAAGAGCGCTTTTGGAATCTTTCATGTTATACTGTTGAAACTCAAATCACTGCAAATAAGAGTTAAAATTTTATGAGACCTCATCATATTCATCAGTAGGATCCTAGAGTCTGTAATTTCTATAATACCTCATTGTTTTTATCAGTAGAATCCTAAGGCCTACGCTATACACGTCTCTCTTTGTATGGTCTGTTAACGCTATATATCCAGCACATTCCTATATTCCCATGGTCTAGCAGTTTCACGAGCATCAAACACTAAGAGCATGCCATTATGCAAATTTTGAATAAGCAAATAGCAGATTACAAAATACTAATAATTTAAACAAGTACATTACTCAAAATCAACCAAAACAAGGGAACCAGAACCAACACCTGCTATCCAGTAAACGTAATGCGAAGATTTCACATCCCATTAGCATGACCAGGAACAGGCAGATACTTGGAAACAAACTAAATTTCTACTTTTTATCATACAAAAATCCATACCAAGTTTAACTTTTGTTAAATTGTTGTTGATGAGTATCACTAACTATGAGGGAGAATTAAAATGAACAATAAAATCATTTCCCCCCTGCAAAATAAAGAGAGTAATACAATATCAATCTAACATAAAGTTAATGAAACTACCAGCAAATTGCAGCAAACCAACCAAAAATTTTAAACATGCAGAAGGATAAAAATGCAAAGACGAATTGGATTCAGGCACAAATAACCAAAAAAAATTAAAAATTTCAAAAAATTAGCCATACCCAACATCAGTGACAAGTCTTACCACGATATCTCAATAATAAATCGGCAAATTGTAAGCTTAACGAACTAAACGGGTAAATTATAAGCTTAATCTCTTAAACATATGATGATAAAGAATTTCATATAAATAACCGAATAAGAAAATATATAAATAAGATTTAAGTAATGAGAACAATTGATTATGTATAATTAATCAAAAGGAAATAATAGTTACATCATATCACATAATTATTTCAAATATTTTTAATATATATTACCACTTTTGCGTCATGTGTGACCAATTGTATTTTGAATCACATGTTATCAATTATATATAATTAAGCATTAAAATTATAATTACATTATGTTTTTAGGTATATAATTTTGAGAAACGTACCTTTTACATGGTTAAAACATATATTTTATTTTGGCTCTATAGATTAATTTAAAATTTTGTTTCCACACATATATATTATAAATAGGTTTAATTACAAATAAAAAGTAACATAACTAATAAGTTAAAGTATATCTTATGAATAATTTTATTCACAAATAAAAATAAACTAATAAGGTAAAAAGATATCAATAATATTTGAGATTATAATATGTGTATAATTAAGGTAAGTTATTTTAAGTAAATAAATAAATAGATAAGAAAATATAAAAAGTAGATATCAAAATTAGAGAGGGATAAAAGTGTAATTGTATATTGAGATTTGCCAATGTGGCATAGCTCATGCGTTGACACGTAAAAGAGATAATTAGGGCTTTAATATAGTATATAGATTTTCCTTATTATATATATCGTATTCTTTATTTAAAGGTGATGAAAGTTTAATAAATATATTTGTTAATTCAGTTATTAGAAAAGAGAATGTCGAGTTGTTAGCTTATTTTTTTTAATAAATTGCAGCAAAGGCATATAGTTATTACGTGTTTCACCAATCAACCAAAGAGATGGAGTACTAATTTTATTAACTTATGCCTTTATTCGTGTTTAATAATGGAAATAGGATAATATATATAAGTTAGATGTTTTTGATTGACATGTTTAGTTTTGAAAATAGAATATTATTATATATAATTATTTTATTAAATTTTGGAAAAAATTATCTTTGAATATCATTTTTGTGATTAACATGTTTAGTTTAGGAAATAGGAGAATCTGATATATATTTATTATGTTAAATTTAAAAAAATAGAAAATTGAGAAAATGTCATGTGCCAGAAAGAATAGGAGAATGTCATGTGGCATAAGGAGGGAATGAGTTTAATAGGGGGTGTCATGTGGCATAGATGGGTTTTAGTTTAGTAGATATATAATAAATTACATCAATATTAACATTAAAAAATATAAAATTGACTATAAAAACTCAAATTAAAATATTTCATAATACATATGTGTAAGTTTTTAATAAAACACAAAAATAAATAAATACCATTGTTGAACATTTTGGATTTTTTTTTGAAAGATAATAAATTGAATCGAAATTTCAATTGATTACAATACGATTAGAGTGTGATTTGGTATAAATTTCAAACATATGTATGTAATAAACAAACTTGAAATTTAAATGGGGATCACATTATTTTAAAAATAATAAAAATATAATCAATCTATTAAACCATTTTTACTATTATACCTATCTAGTTAGTGTATTGATAAAATCATGGTTATACAATTATTGTAATCTTGTCTAAATGATCTAACTTTGATATGTTTCTGGTCTAACTACTTGATGCGACCCTGCCCTCTATGTCCGCCACAGAAGAGGAGCAAGCCATGAGTCTCTAGTCACTTGGGCCTGTCACCAGGTCACAAGCCATGACTGTCATCCAGGCCACTTAGTCTCTAGTCACGCGCCTCGTCGCCAACCAAGGCGTGCCCGAAGCCGTGCCCCCGCTTGTGCTCCTTGCCAAGCTCAGCGACACTATCGAGCCCTAGTCGGGTCCCCTGCCCTCCAAGCATGGCACACCACCCACAGAGACCATCCTGGCCTAGCTGAAGGTCGGGCCCCGCCGTTGCCTCACTCGCGCCGCGTCATGGCCTTTGCCAATTCCTTGTCACCGCGTATACCTCGCCAACATCCAAGACCAACACCTATCCCTAGTTTAGTCATTTAGAGGTTCTTTCTTGTTTTAGACATTACTATTTTTAGCATTCTATTTATGTAATTTTCCTTTTAGGGCGTCATAGCTTTTGCCAATTCGAGTGGGCTAGCCCATTAGGCGGGTCTCGGCCCATCCGAGCCACGCGCCTTTTTAAGGCAATCTCGGCCTCCCTTGTAATGTTTGCGTCATTTTTAATTCAAGTTAAGTTTTGAGTGAATCATTCCTCCTTCTTGAGTTTGACGTCAAACACTTCTCACAAATCTATCTCTCGCTCTGCTCGGCGACAGTCGATTGTCGCTTCGATCATTGCCGCTTGTTGTAACACCCCCCAAATATTCCCTTGAAAGGTATTACTTCCAGTGACCTCGGGTTTCACACCCGAAGTCACCCCAGGCTTTTCCAAAGAACACAAATCATATAAAACAATATTTATGATACAAATATCATAACTTCATTTATACCATAGTCTCGGAATTACAACATAATCCCAAATACATCAGAAATACAGCGAAAGTCTTAATACAAAACATGTTTAACACAACGGAAGTCTATTTAAATAACTAACAAAAGGGTCTTGATCGTAATGATCATCCACCAAGGATCTTAACCTAAATAAACTTGTCAAAAAACACTATTCGCCTTCATAGTCGTTCTAACCTTCACAGAACTGCAACTTATCTGATGTGCCGAATCGAACGGATGATACCAGCCAACCATGTGGAGAATAATTGCGGTTGATTAGTCTAATGAAAGACTATGCAACGACTAATGAAAGACTATGCAAGGGCACAAAGCAGAGTGGTTCGAAGTAGTCGTATTAGGTTAGATTCATCGTCTCTCGAATAACAGTCGATCACAATAGTCAACCACCATACTACTACTAGAATATATGAAAATGCATGATTAAAAGAAGATTCTAGAGACCGAGTCTCACAGCAATCAATCCCAAAAGAAGACTCCAACGAATTGAGTCTTATCGGAAATATGACAAATGTTGGGAAACATAAATAATTCATACAAGCGTTCAAAAATGACTTGATGTTTCGGTTCACGACCAACCTCACCGCTCACGGCGAATCCAGATTGGAAAGAGAACGTTACTTTGATCAAAGTCAAGATGAGATTTCCTAGCTGCACTATTGTCTAGCTGCACTACTCGTTTGAAGGTATATTTAATTATGTGTGTCAAGAGCACTTATCTCATTTAATTCCAAAACCCATATCACGTTATAAGCTCTTAAATATATGTTTCGCCATGAGGGACATATATCGAAGGGAATCCTTCCCAAGGTTTGTGACACTAGCTAAGTGCACCACCTCTATACTCGGATAGAGGCTGATCATGATCCATCAGATGGTGTTAGGGGTTCCATTACCCTCTCAACCATTAATTATTAAGAAATGACTGGACCTCGCAGAGTCCGAGCGTTCCTACGGATACTCGTGCTAACTAAATAGTTCAACATAGTAATAATTCACATCAAAGCCATCAAGGCCCACATCATAAATATATATCTATAATAGCGTTGTTCTAGCAGATATACAACCTATTATAATATCATATTTTAATCATATTATTTAACAAAACTGTTCCCAACGAAACAATAAATCATCCCAAATTAATTAACAATTAAACAATTGATAATTAATTGAAACATGGAATGATAAGCAACAGCGAACCGCCACTTGCCTTAGATTAGACGAAAACTTTGAACAAGCTTAGAAACGTTGGGTTCCTCTGTCAGAAGCAGGGACAGATCCTGGATAACAAATCCCTATGGAACGACCCATAACGAGACCCTAAGTTAGATTCGATATCCACATATATGAATATAAAATAATACGAAAGGAATCGAAGGAGTCAAGCCTCGCCCAAGACCACACACCCACGAACACACATCACGGACACAGCCCGTGCGGTGGCTCGGCCGCAGGTGCGGTCGGCTGACAGGGCGAGAACACGACGCTAGCTTCAACTTACCACTTCGATTCGTTTTCCTTGATTCGGTTATGGTTCGATCTCCCACACCTTGTGTTCTTAAAATATTACTTGAGAGCACCCTTACCACTCAAGGGAATTTTAGAGGAAGATGAGCATTCTCTTCTCTGATTTCTCCCCCTTATATAGGCCAAGCAAGCCTCCACTTGCAAGGGAAAGGAGCTCAACTTGCAAGGGACAGATGGGACGGCTAGGGGGGTTTCAGGCGGCCTAGGCCTGACACTGGCGAGCCACAGTGGAGTTCAGAAATCTTATCCTGCTGACGTCAATGATGACGATCTGAAGAAGAGCTCGTTGATGAAGAGCTCACTGAAGAGCTCGTTGGAGGCTTTGCTCCAACAGCTCGTTGGAGGCTTTGCTCCAACATCTCGTTCAAGGGAAACAGCTCGCTTACCTTGTCTGTTTTGAGACCTTATCCCATATTTAGCTCTATTACTAGCTTTAGCTAGTATGAGCATGGATTTTAAATCCAGGGTTACATATATTCGTACCCGAACGAATAATCGACCCCAAAAATGCGTCAATTGTATTTTATACTACTCAGAAAAATATTACAGAGATCAAACAATATTACAAAATGTCTGAATTTTTCTGAAATTAGTCCGACTGGTAGTACGAGAGTTGAACAATTACCAAAATATTCTTATAAAATGAGGGATATTACATTACCTCCCCCTTAAAAGAAGTTTCGACCCCGAAACTTGGTTATTCTAGGCCGAAAACAACTCGGGAAAGCGTCTAAGCATATCCTCTTCAGTCTCCCAAGTTTTCCAAGTAACCTCTTCGGTTCCTGACTTGGACCACAAAATTCGTACCAATGGTACTACCTTGCTGTGTAGCTGTTTCTCACGACGTTCGAGAATACGCACATGTATCTCCTCATAAGTACCATTTGCCTGGATCTCGATGTCTTCATAGCTCAGCACATGAGATTCATCTGGCACATACTTCCTCAACAGGGATACGTGGAACACGTTGTGCACTGGATGTGCCGATGGCGGAAATGCCAAACGGTACGCTAGAGATCCCACCCTATCAAGAATCTCAAATGGTCCCACGTAGCGAGGGTTAAGCTTCCCATGCTTACCAAATCTGAATACACCTTTGGACGGCGATACTTTGACAAAGACTTTGTCACCGACCTCAAACTTAATATTCCTACACTTCGGATCAGCGTAAGACTTTTGTCGACTCTGAGCTGTCAACATTATTTGTCTTATTAAGGCAATGTCCGATGCAGTCCTTTCAACTAGTTCTGGTCCGAGCAGAATCTTGTCGGCATTCTCATCCCAACAAATCGGAGATCTGCACCTTCGACCATACAAAGCCTCGAATGGAGCCATCTTGAAAGTAGCATGCCAGCTATTGTTGTATGTGAACTCAATCAGACTCAGGATGTCCTCCCAGCTAGTCGGACGATCGAGTACACAAGCCCTCAGCATATCCTCCAAGGTTTGGATGGTCCTCTCAGACTGCCCATCCGTTTGAGGATGAAACGCAGTAATAAACCTCAACTCGGTTCCCATGGCCTTATGCAATTCTTTCTAGAATCTTGACATGAATCGGCCATCACGATCCGATACAATGGTCTTCGGAGTACCATGCAAATGAATAATCTCGTGAAAAAATACTTCTGATAATTTCTGGGTTCCCCATGTCGTCTTGATAGCCACGAAGTGAGCACTCTTCGTGAGCCTGTCAATGATAACCCATATAGCATCCTTTTGACTACGAGTCTTGGGCAACCCTATGATGAAATCCATAGAAATATCTTCTCATTTCCATTCTGGTACTGGAAGAGGTAGCAACTCACCACCGGGTCTTCGGTGTTCTATCTTGACCTTCTGACAAGTCAAGCATTTTGCCACAAACTCTGTTACATCCCACTTCATGTTGGGCCACCAGAACTTCTTTCTGAGGTCCTTGTACATCTTGCTAGAGCCTGGATGTACAAAATAGGCTGACGAATAGGCTTCCCTCATCACCAACTGGCGCAGACCATCGACGTTAGGCACACAAATCCGATCCTGAAACCAGAGTGATCCATCATCTTGAATCACAAAACCGAGAGCTTTCTCGTCCATTAATTCACTGCTTAGCTTCACCAAGATCACATCATCGACCTGCTTCTCCCTGATCTGATCAAGAAGCGTAGCTTGAATCTCAAGCATATTTAGGTATCCTCGACGTTGATCGTACAAGATTTCAATCCCGCAAAATCCTTGGTTCAGCTTGGCCTGAGAAGTAAGTAGAGCCACTATAGTCTCGTGTGGCGTCTTCCGGCTCAATGCATCGGCTACCACATTAGCCTTGCCTGGATGATACAGCAATTCGATGTCGTAGTCTTTGAGTAGCTCCAACCAGCGACGTTGTCTCATATTCAGCTCCTTCTGAGTGAATATATATTTGAGACTCTTGTGATCAGTGAAGACTTGGCATTTCACACCATAGAGATAGTGCCTCCAAATCTTCAGTGCAAACACTACCGCTGCCAACTCTAGATCATGCGTCGGATAGTTTTCTTCATAGGTTTTTAGTTGTCTTGATGCATAAGCAATAACCTTGCCTCTTTGCATCAACACACATCTCAACCCACACTTTGAAGCATCACTATAGACCACATAATCATCATGTCCTTCTGGTAGTGCTAACACTGGTGCGGAGGTCAGACATTGCTTCAGCTTTTAAAAATTGGCCTCGCACTTGTCATCCTAGACAAATTTCTTATGGACCTTGCGGAGCAGACCGGTCATAGGTAGAGCGATCTTAGAAAATCCCTCCACGAACCGTCTGTAGTATCCCGCAAGTCCTAGGAAACTGCGCACCTCCTTCATATTCTGAGGCCGCTTCCAATTGACTACCGCCTCAATCTTCTGGGGATCAACCATAACCCCATTCTCATTGATCACATGGCCTAAGAAAGCCACTTCCTTGATCCAAAAGTCACACTTAGACAATTTTGCATACAGTTGATTTTGTCTAAGGACTGTCAAAATTATCCGAAGATGCTCCTCATGAGCTTCCACACTCGGAGAATAGATCAAAATGTCGTCGATGAAGACCACCACGAACTTATCCAAGTACTGGCGAAAACATCGATTCATCAAGTCCATGAAAACTGATGGAGCATTGGTAAGTCCAAATGGCATGACTACGAACTCGTAGTGACCATACCTCGTCCGGAATGCAGTCCTCGGAATATCTTCCTTACGAATCCGGAGTTGATGGTAACCAGATCTCATATCGATCTTGGAAAAGACTTTTGCTCCTTGTAATTGATCCAACAGATCATCAATCCTTGACAAAGGATATTTGTTCTTGATCGTGACTTTATTCAACTCTCAATAGTCGATACAAAGTCGAAACGATCCATCTTTCTTTTTGACAAACAACACCGGAGCACCCCAAGGCGATGCACTCGGCCTTATATAACCCTTGTCAAGAAGATCTTCGAGTTGCTTCTTCAACTCTTGCATCTCAGCATGAGTCATCCGGTACGGTGCTTTGGAAATCGGCACGGTACCAGGCTCAAGATCAATAGAAAATTCCACGTCACGTTTCGGGGGTAATCCAGGAATCTCTTTCGGAAAAACATCAGGAAATTCCTTAATCACAGAAATATCAAGAATTGTTGGTTCATCTTTCGTGGGCGAATCTAGGTAGCAAAGGTACCCGACACAACCTTGTCGAAGTAGCTTAAACGCAACCATCGCATTGATAAGCCTACTGTTATCAGCTGTAACACCCCCAAATTTTAACCCATTTGGAAAGGTATTACCGCCAGTGACCTCGGTTTTCACATCGAAGCCACCCCAGGCTTTACCATTGAAACACAATTCATAAGAACAATTATGATACAAAATTACCATAACTTTCATTTAAAACATAGTCGCGGAATTTCAACACCATTCCAAATGCGACAAAATACAGAGTTATTACAATACAGCGGAAGACTTAAAATAATTTACAAGAGTATTGACTTCAGTAGTCAACGCCCAAAGATCGTAGCCTGATTAAAACATTGTCAAAACACCGTTCATCTTCATAGTCGTTCTAGCCTTCATGGATCCTGCAACCTATCTGATGTGTCGAAACGGATGGACGACACCAACCATGACGATGCAGATAACAAAAATACCGTGGGTTAGTCTACTGAATAGACTAGCAAGTGACCAAAGCAGAAGGTTCGAAGTAGTCGTGCTAGGTTTAAACTCATCATCCCTCGAATAATAACCGAGTATGATAGTCAACCTTCACACTCCTACTGGAATACAACAAGAGATATGCAGAAGAGACGACTCTGGAAGACTGAATCTCCACAGAGACCGACCCAAAAGAGACTCCAAGAGATTGAGTCTTAAGGAAATATGACAAGTCTGGAACATTATAGTTTCACATATATATATATATAACGTTTAAAAACTGACGAGATGTTTCGGTTCACAACCAACCTCACCGCTTAACGCGAATCCAGATTGGTAAGAGAACGTACTCTGATCAAGTCTAAACGAGTTTTCCTAGCCGCACTATTACTTAGCTGCGCTACTCGTCGAGGGTATATTAATCATGTGCGAACCTACGGCACTTATCTTGTTTAATTCCAAAACACACATTATGTTATAAACTTTTATGATCAGCTCGTCCCGAGATGAGAGATCTTTTGGGAACACTCCCAAGATTTGTGACACTGTTTAAGTGCACCACCTCTTCACCCGAGTAAAGAGGTAGGTCATGACCATCCAATTGGTATTAGGTGGGGACGAGCCACCTCTCTACCTGATTATAAAGAAACGACTGGACTCTAGGGCCTCAGTAACGTTCCTACGAATACTCGTTCGAACTAAACAGTTCAGAATAGTCAAATAATCATATTAAAGCCATCAAGGCTAACATCATAGATATATTTCAATCTAGGTATATATATAATAGCGTTGTTCTAGCAGATATACAACCTATTATAATATAATCTTTTATTTTTCCAAAACAGTTATCAAATTGATCCCAGACATAAACAATATTCATTCCAAATTAATTAACAATTAAACAATTGATAATCAATGGAAATATGGAATGATAAGCAAGAGCGAACTGCCACTTGCCTTAGATCCGACGAAAGCTTCGCACGCTTAGAATTAAAGGGTTTCCGAGTCTGGAATGGAAACAGATCCTGGATAATAAATCCATATGGAACGACCCATAACAAGACCCTAATATTAGATTCAATATCTATATATACGAATCTAATGGAATACGAAACGAATCAAGGAACGAGGCTCGACCCATGCCAAAACACCACGACACACCCTGGGCAAGGCTACCGCTGGGGCGGCAGGCGCTCGGCCGCTGGGCGCGGTGCACAGGCAGGGGCGAAGATAGGGGCGGCAACGAGGAGAACTCACCCAGATCGACCCCTTTAGGCTTCGATTCTTCTTGGTTCGAGTCTACCACCCTCTTAAGCTACCAACAAGCTCTAGGAATCTCCTGAAAACGGATCGAAACAAGGTCGAGATGACCACACAAATCGGGTTCAAAGTTCAGCAAAAGTCACGAAATTCAGAGGTGAAAACAGTGAGCTTCAAGGGTTTTCTTACCAACTTTCGATCGATTTAAACTTCGAATCGGGCTTGGCTAATCTTCTCACCCTTTTAAGTTACACCTCACCTTCAAGATGCAACTTCTATCTGCTCGAACGAATGACAAAATCGTTCTTAAACGAAGCTCAAAGTTCAGCTCAGAAGCTGATTTCTGGGTTTTTGACAGCAAAAGATGGTGAGGAGCTATCTTCTGGCTTCTGCCACGACTTCTCCTCTCCTTTTATAGGCAAACCACAAAGACCACCCTGAAGACACGTACCCCATGAGGTGTCCAAGCTAGGCCAAGTAGCCCCGATGAGTCATCCAAGCTAGTTTCCAGCTGCGTCAAGTTGGCTTGCAAGTTGCTGAAGTGGTGTGCTGGTGTGGGCTAAGGCATAGGCCGATTTCCCTCTTTGCCCTTATTTACCTTAAGTGGTAAATTTTACATAACCCCGGGTTAAATATATTTATACACGAACGATCTCTTAACCCAAAAATACGTTAACTGTATTTTATATTGCTCAGAAAAATATTACAGAGACCAAACATTACACCGAATGTTCGTACTTCCCTGAATTTAATCCGACTTGCAATACGGGCTTAAGAAAATTCGAAATTTATTCGTACAAATATACGGGATATTACATCAGCGTCATTCCGACCCTTGAATTTGCACACACACTGGCCCCAGATGACACCGTTACAGTTCTTGAACTAAAGTCGATCACCGCCCCCATGACGCGTCAGCCAATCCATACCGAGAATAATGTCGTATGGAGCCATGGCAATACATATCAAATCTGCCTCAAACTTCTTACCCTGATAACCATAAATTCTGACAGACGCTTGGTGCCCACTAAATGGTCACCATTAGGAAGATTCACAATGAAAGGTTCACAAACCTCGTTGCAGACTAAACCTAACTTACTAACACAATTCTCCGAAATAAAGGAATGGGTAGCACCCGAATCAAACAGTATGCATATAGAAGTAGAATGAACATATAAAGTACCTTGAGCAATTAGAGCGTTAGGTCCATCAGCCTCACGCATCTCGTAAAGGCGTTGACCTTGACCTCCCGAAGTAGCTGGGGCTTTGCCCTTGTTCTGTGCAGTTGTTTGCATCGAAGGACTAGGAGCCTCTGCTGGTTTGAACCTGGGTCGGTTGTTCTGATTAACAGACCCTCGCTGTGACTCCGCTCCTTTCTGCTTTCCCTGCCGACAGAACCTCTGCATATGCCCTTCCTTCCCACAGCCAAAACATGTCTTCCTTTCCTTCTGACACGTAAAGTGTTTGTGCCCAGCTGCACCACAATTGTGACACTGGATCAGACTCTTGCCCTGACCCGACTGCTGTGTTGACCCTCCTTGAGTCATATCTGTCTTTTCTTTGCTAGACTTGTCAAAGTTAGACGGTGGCGCATGATGTTTAAATCCACTCGCCTGAGGTTGATTTTGCATTGACCTCTGGCGATTCCGTCTCTTGGTCGACTCCTCCAGGGTCACCTCCAACTTATAGGCTGCATTCACGTATTGCTCCAAGGTAGAGCATCTGTGACGCACCATCCATGGTTTAATGTATGGGCTCATCCATTCATGGAAGTACCAGATCTTCTGCTCCTTGTTGGACACATCCGACCCAGCGTATTACAATAAATGATTGAACTTGGCCGCCAACTCGGTCACTTTCAATCCATCAGTCTTTGGGTACAGGAACTCCTTGTGCTTCACTTCCCTCATAGACCGGGAAAAGAAACGATCCATCATCTTAGCCTTGAACATGCCCCAGTTCAAATCGGCATGATCAGCTAAGTCAGCACTTTCCCACCATTCACTAGCGTCTCCCTTCAACTGAAGAGAAGCTATATGCACCTTCTCAGCCTCGGTGCATTCAACATTGCGGAATAACCGCTCCATATGGGAGAACCAATGAGCCACTTTGACTGGCTCTCCTTTTCCATCGTAGTTGTCAAGCCTCATAGAGTTAATGGTCTTTAGTGCTCGACCATAATCACCTCTATTCCTGACCACTTCTTCTCGGTGTACATAGACATTTGGCTCCTCAACTCTAGGAACCACTGGGGGAACTGGCACAGCTTGTGCCTGAGGCGCGTTTGGTCGCATAACATCAGTGAATGCTTGCATTACGATTCACCGTATTGCTTCCACTGCTGCTGCATCAAATATGACTGGAGCGTTGGCCTGAGCTTGGCCATTGCCTCTTGGATTATTGTTGGAAACAGACTCATGTTCCTCTACAGGGTCCGGAACATTCCTCACATTTGGTATGGGGTCATTACTTGGCCCAGCACCAGCACGGATAGTGTTTCTTGTGTTCACCATCTGTTTATCGATCAAATTCCAAGTATTTTATACATTAATATCATTTCCACATACTTAATGTAATAAAATCAACTCAGAATAGATCAACTTGGTAATTTATATAGATGAACTTTCAACTGAGTCATAAGGTTTAACAAAAGGAATCTTCCGAGCTTCTGGACAAAATTGCTCGAAGACTTTGTATTTCACCGTATATACATCGGAAAACTAGCAAAATAAACACTTCTACATTAACGTTGGCCCATATCTGGGTGCCCTAAAAACGTTTCCTGTATGGCAAACTCCTCACACAAGGTTTCTTTGAGCGGGGTTTATCGTCGGAATCCGGTGACGGACTCCTTACCCTACTCGGCTCGGGAACACATGGTTCGTCCCTTGGCTCTGGTGTTCTTGGCCTTGCCCACCTTTGAGAACGATCAGCCATCTTGTCCATCAGACGCTGCTCTTCAAAAGAGATCTCCTGACTTTGGAGAAGGATCTCTTGTAATTCAGAACTCGACCTCTGTCTCCTTTGAACAGGATTAGGCTCAGAGTTCTCAGATACCTCTTGTGGTCCACTTCTTCTAATGCCATACTCGACATAGAGTGCTTCCCAATCAACATCAGTCAATGGCGAGTATACTTGTCCGGGTGGTGGACTTGGGTAGAGGAACTGCATCCCCATGTCCTCATGGTCCACCAACAAGTGCCTTAAACCATCGGGCTCTTGTCCCTGCTCTTCATGGTTCTCTTCAGGATTTTCCTCTCTTCAGGATCTTCTTCTGGATCCTCTTCCGGATCTTTCTCTTCTGGGTCCTCCTCGGAAACCGTCTCAATTTCGAGGTTGTCGTCAAGGTATCTTCCTGAATACTCTGACGTCTCCTCTTCCTCTTCTTCAAAAATCGTCCCCATTGTGAAGTCGTTGTTGTAATATCCTTGAGCGTACCTTGACAGCTCAATAGGTTCTACTACCCGAATCACAACATCGTTGGATCTAAGTACCATCGACTCAGGAAGTACATGCTTCACTTCTTCGGGTGGATTACTAGGTCCTCCGATCTCAAAGCATTACGGGGGAGCTGGAAAGTTAGGCCTCACTAGAGATGGTGGAGCCATCTCGGCATCTTCCAAATCCCTCTTGAGAGAAAGACATGCACACATTTCCTACGGGGCAACAAGAAGAGAGTTAGTCTTTCTAAATATAGAAGTGAACTTCCATATCAGACTAAAGAAGGCACGACTATGAACGGCTTTTTATTCGAAAATCCAGAGTCTTCGAAAACATTTCTCAGTTCAAAACGAGTAAATGGTTTATAAAATCCCAAACCCGTTTAAAAAAATTTTAGGCTTTGATACCATAACTGTAACACCCCCCAAATACTCCCTTGAAAGGTATTACTGCCAGTGACCTCGAGTATCACACCCGAAGTCACCCCAGGGTTTTCCAAAGAACACAAATCATATAAAACAATATTTATGATACAAATATCATAACTTCATTTATACCATAGTCTCGAAATTACAACATAATCCCAAATACATCAGAAATACAGCGGAAGTCTTAATACAAAACATGTTTAACATATCGGAAGTCTTTTTAAATAACTAACAAAAGGGTCTTGATCGTAATGATCATCCACCAAGGATCTTAACCTGAATAAACTTGTCAAAAAACACCGTTCGCCTTCATAGTCGTTCTAACCTTGACGGAACTGCAACTTATCTGATGTGCCGAATCGAACGGATGACACCAGCCAACCATGCGGAGAACAATTGCGGTTGGTTAGTCTAATGAAAGACTATGCAAGGACACAAAACAGAGTGGTTCGAAGTAGTCGTATTAGGTTAGACTCATCGTCTCTCGAATAACAGTCGATCACGATAATCAACCACCATACTACTACTAGAATATATGAAAAGGCATGATTAAGAGAAGATTCTGGAGACCGAGTCTCACAACAATCAATCTCAAAAGAAGACTCCAACGAATTGAGTCTTATCGGAAATATGACAAATGTTGGGAAACATAAATAATTCATACAAGCGTTCAAAAACGACTTGATGTTTCGGTTCACGACCAACCTCACCGCTCACGGCGAATCCAGATTGGAAAGAGAATGTTACTTTGATCAAAGTCAAGACGAGATTTCCTAGCTGCACTATTGTCTAGCTGCACTACTCGTTTGAAGGTATATTTAATTATGTGCGTCAAGAGCACTTATCTCATTTAATTCCAAAACCCACATCACGTTATAAGCTTTTAAATATATGTTTCGCCATGAGGGACATATATCAAAGGGAATCCTTCCCAAGGTTTGTGACACTAGCTAAGTACACCACCTCTATACTCGGATAGAGGCTGATCATGATCCATCAGATGGTGTTAGGGGTTCCGTTACCCTCTCAACCATTAATTATTAAGAAACGACTGGACCTCGTAGAGTCCGAGCGTTCCTACGGATACTCATGCTAACTAAACAGTTCAACACAGTAATAATTCACATCAAAGCCATCAAGGCCCACATCATAAATATATATCTATAATAGCGTTGTTCTAGCAGATATACAACCTATTATAATATCATATTTTAATCATATTATTTAACAAAACTGTTCCCAACGAAACAATAAATCATCCCAAATTAATTAACAATTAAACAATTGATAATTAATTGAAACATGGAATGATAAGCAAGAGCAAACCGCCACTTGCCTTAGATTAGACGAAAACTTTGAACAAGCTTAGAAACGTCGGGTTCCTGGGTCAGAAGCAGGGACATATCCTAGATAACAAATCCCTATGGAACGACCCATAACGAGACCCTAAGTTAGATTCGATATCCACATATATGAATATAAAAGAATACGAAAGGAATCGAAGGAGTCAAGCCTCGCCCAAGACCACACACCCATGAACACACATCACGGACACAGCCCGTGCGGTGGCTCGGCCGCAGGTGCGGTCGGCTGACAGGGCGAGAACACGACGCTAGCTTCAACTTACCACTTCGATTCGTTTGCCTTGATTCGGTTATGGTTCGATCTCCACACCTTGTGTTCTTAAAATATTACTTGAGAGCACCCTTACCACTCAAGGGAATTTTAGAGGAAGACGATGAGAGCTTCAGATGAGCATTCTCTTCTCTGATTTCTCCCCCTTATATAGGCCAAGCAAGCCTCCACTTGCAAGGGAAAGGAGCTCAACTTGCAAGGGACAGATGGAATGGCTAGGGGGGTTTCAGGCGGCCTAGGCCTGACACCGGCGAGCCACAGTGGAGTTCAGATATCTTATCCTGCTGACGTCAATGATGACGATCTGAAGAAGAGCTCGTTGAAGAAGAGCTCGCTGAAGACCTCGTTGGATAGGCTTTGCTCCAACAGCTCGTTCAAGGGAAACAGCTCGCTTACCTTGTATGTTTTGAGACTTTATCCCATATTTAGCTCTATTACTAGCTTTAGCTAGTATGAGCATGGATTTTAAATCCCGGGTTACATATATTCGTACCCGAATGAATAATCGACCCCGAAAATGCGTCAACTGTATTTTATACTACTCAGAAAAATATTACAGAGATCAAACAATATTACAAAATGTTTGAATTTCTCTGAAATTAGTCCGACTGGTAGTACGAGAGTTGAACAATTACCAAAATATTCTTATAAAATGAGGGATATTACACTTGTCACTTCAAGGAATCTCGAGTGCCAAGTCATGTGGCCACTCGAGCATCCAAGGCTGCGTTAGTCTCGCCAACGTCGCGCCCGATCTACTTCACTTATGCCTCGTGAACCTCAATCGAGACGATCGTGACCAAGCACAAGGCCTAGATCCGCTCATCGCCGGCAACCTTGACCACATCGAGGCCAAGGACGCATCAACTTGTATGATTGCTTCTTACGCACGAGTTGGTGGTGGATTTGCATTTGCGTGTGTGTAAGAGTGTTGAGATCCTTGATGGGCAAGATCTCCAACTACCACCTCCGCCGATCGTCGCTTCGATCATTGCCGCTTGTCACTTCAAGCAATCTCGAGTGCCAAGTCCTATGGCCACTCGAGCATCCAAGGCTGCGTTAGTCTCGCCAACGCCGTGCCCGGTCTACTTCACTTCTGCCTCGTGAACCTCAATCGAGACGATCGTGACCAAGCACAAGGCCTAGATCCGCTCATCGCCGGAAACCTTGACCACATCGAGGCCAAGGACGCATCAACTTGTGTGATTGCTTCTTACGCATGAGTTGGTGGTGGATTTGCATTTGCGTGTGTGTAAGAGTGTTGAGATCCTTGATGGGCAAGATCTCCAACTACCACCTCCGCCGATCGTCGCTTCAATCATTGCCGCTTGTCACTTCAAGCAATCTCGAGTGCCAAGTCATGTGGCCACTCGAGCATCAAAGGCTGCGTTAGTCTCGCCAACGCCGCGCCCGATCTACTTCACTTATGCCCGTGAACCTCAATCGAGATGATCGTGACCAAGCACAAGGCCTAGATCCGCTCATTGCCGGCAACCTTGACCACATCGAGGCCAAGGACGCATAAACTTGTGTGATTGCTTCTTACGCACGAGTTGGTGGTGGATTTGCATTTGCGTGTGTGTAAGAGTGTTGAGATCCTTGATGGGCAAGATCTCCAACTACCACCTCCGCCGATCGTCGCTTCGATCATTGCCGCTTAAAACTTCAAGCCATCTCGAGTGCCAAGTCATGTGGCCACTCGAGCATCCAAGGCTGTGTTAGTCTCGCCAACGCCACGCCCGATCTACTTCACTTCCGCCTTGTGAACCTCAATCGAGACGATCGTGACCAAGCACAAGGCCTAGATCCGCTCATCGCCGACAACCTTGACCACATCGAGGCCAAGGACGCATCAACTAGTATCAGAATACCAGTGGTCTTGTAAGTCACTATCTCTTAAGTTCATCTTGGTCATGTTGATTCCGCCAACCACCACCCTTCCCTTCCGCCACCACAAACATTTTTTCCTCCATTGTCACCCTTTTGGCTTGCAAAATTGCAGAATTTTTTTTCTGGTCTAACAAGAATATTTGGTCCAAGATTTGTTGCCTTCAATCGGTTCACTCAAGCCAAGCACTTGGACGATCTACCTCCACAAAATCCGCTACCAATCCCAACAATCTCGCGTGTTCTTTGCCGAAAATCTTCTAGATTTGTTCCTTGATTTTTTGTGATTAATTGTTGGCATATTTCATGGATTTTTTGCATTATTTCCGTGATTTTTTCTTTATTTTCGAACCACCAAATCTGCATCAACTCTCTCTCAACTCTCTCTCTCTCTCTCCCCTCTCTCCTATCCGCAAGATCCTAACAACTTGCGATTTCTTTCTATAACAACTTCGGCTGAATATTTGTTTGTTATTTCAAATTCAAAAATTTAAGTCAAATCCAAGATTGACTTAGATTTTATTAAATAAAAAAAAGAGCCGGATTATTAAAGTAAAAAGAGGCAAATCCGAGATTCTTTTTCACTTGAAGCAAAAGCCAAAATAAGATAAGGCTTCAAGTTTTCACATCTTATGGGGTTAATTTTGTTGGTTGTATATGTTAAGATATAATTACATACCCAAGCCCATACCAATTTTGAGACGCACAAGGTAAGGATTTTCCAATCACGGTAGTTAAGGCTCAATTTAGTGCTAAAGTTCCAGCCTACAAGTTTATAGTGTTTTTGATACCTTAGTGCCACATAAGCCATATGGCACCAGAATAAAGGACTAACGCAAATAGTCAAATTCCAAATACATAAGCTTCTTTTGAAAGCACAATTGCATTTGAGAAATATATTTGAGTGGGATCTCCGGTTAAGAACAATGAGTATAAAGTTTACAATATAGTCCCACTACTACAAAAAACGCTTTTTAGCACGGGCGTTTTTCATTATATAGCCCGGATATAGTTAAAAAGGGTCCGGGCTAATGGTTGGTGTGATAATAGACCAAATAGCCCGGACCCATTGTCACACGCCCGGGCTATAATCTTCACATAATTTTCCGGTTGAACTTCACTTAATAGCCCGGATGTGTTTAATACATGTCCGGGCTAAAAAGTCCAAAATTTTCAAGTTGAACTTCACTTAATAGCCCGGATGTGTATAATACATGTCCGGGCTAAAAAGTCCAAAATTTTGAAGTTGAACTTCACTTAATAACCCGGGCTTGTACAATACATGTCCGAGCTAAAAAGTCCAAATTTTCCAATTTAATTTTTTCTCCTGTCCGGGCTGTATGTTTTTCATATCCGGGATAAAAGGTTTGTCCTAATAGGCATATATAGCTCGGACTTATAATGTCCGGGCTATATAGTATTAAATTATTTTCCCGCAAATATTTAATAAATATTGCCTATTTGAATACGTATCCTGTATTTTGCTGTATTGTACCAATATTTAACTCACACTAGAGAATAGAAACATTTATAATTGATAGCCAGATAGTATATATAGATCCAAAACACTTGAGTTACAATATCATTCTTCATATAATTTAGCAAAGGACTCCCAAAAGAAGTTCACAATTTAACCCATACTGAAAGAAAACAACTGATATATTCTACGCCTTCTAGCAATACCACTTGTGATTCTTCATCTCTGTTGACAATTTTCCATTCGACAAACACGCCTGCATGACAATCCTTTACGCAATCAGCTAATATATATCAACTTCCTACAATGCTTTGCAGAAATTAAAGAACAAAAATATATATATCAAACAAAAAGTAGAATGACTTATTAGGTGTTATTAATAAATTCAAACTACAAGCAATAGGTAAATAGAACTTCATACCTACATAAACTTAGGAAATAATCAAACCACTCCCGTCGAATTTCATCAACATCTTCATTTGTGTAGGAAGATCGGTCATCATACCACTATAAATATATACAACATGATATTTAGTTAGAGTAAACCTTATTTATCAAAGACAAACAATTACAGATTAAAAAAGCCTTACATTGATGGGAATTACGGAACAATTTTTTTGGTAAAGTATAAGATCTTTCATAAACTTCAAAACATAGTATCCACAATCAATCGCATTCTTCTGACGAGGACACTGTAAGTCATACACAAATAATTGTATAAGATTGGAAAATGTATCGAAAGAATGATGTATTCATACATGTAACACTTTAATTAGGAAATTCTAACTCAACTACAAACAAGTTTAGAAAATCAGTAAATTTACCTTAACTTTATGCCACAAAGTTTCTTTTCGTGGTGTTTTCCTACCCAACTTGGCATATTTCAATTTATAGCTCCTGTTTACAACTTCAGCACAGCTGTAATTTTCGAGAACTTGGAGCAAGCAACATATAAGGGCTTTTTTGCATCATTCACAAAATTCTCAAACATATCAGGACGGTCAATAAGAATCTGCTCAACATCACATATCATATCATCTATTCGATCATCTTCACAAATGTCAAAGTTCTGAAATTCCTGAGGGTTAGAACTAGCGGACTGAATTGGTGTTTTCTCCCCATGCCACATCCATACTTTATAGTCAATGTTAATGCCATCACAAATAAGATGCTCTCTAATAACACTAACCTTGTATCTCCTTGAAAAATCACAATCGTTACACGGACAAATAATTTTAGCAGGATCAGCCCCATGATCAAGAGCAAATTTAATAAACAACTCAACCCCTTCAACATATTGAACTGAATTACGACTTGCTCTCATCCATGACTTATCCACCATTCTCTATAAGTTGAAAAATATTAACAAAGTTTTAAGTTTTAAGTTATCTCCAAATACTAATCAGAACAAAGCAATTCTACTCTAGTGACTATTTCACTCCAACAAACGCATCAGCAAACGCATCAACAAAATCAGTAAAATCTGTGTGGCCATTGCTTTGCACAAAATCCCTAAATTGCCAAATCGACATCAGCACAAGTAAAAAATCACAAGATTACATAGAGAGAAATACCTCGGCACCAGTGTGGAGCATACGGCGAACAAAACCCCAAATTGCTAGAAGAATAGTTTTGTATGAACCCTAAACAAGAAAAAATGAAATTAGTGAGGATGAAGAAACAAACTAAGCAAAATTGAGAGTTGTACAACAATATCAAACTTCACAAAATTTAACAAAAATTTAGGCCTGAAATCCCCAAAATTTAACAACCCATAAATTTACGGATTAAAATACCCAAATTTCCCTGTTCACTATCATCTTCACGAATTTCACGAACTCACACACTAAAATTTCCCAGAATTTCACGAACTCACACACTAAAATACCCAAAATTTTACGAATTCTGCAAGGCCATTTCGCCTCTCCCTGTTCACTATCATCTTCACGAACTCACTTAATTTAACAACCCACTCGAAAATCTCACGCAGGAAAACAGGGAGAGGAAAAGAAAAGCTTACGGATTCTACAAGTTGGTGGCGGTGTCGAAACAGAGAGCGGTGAAGTGGTGGCGGCGTCAATGTTGGTGGCGGCGTCGCATATCACAGGCGGGGACAACAATGGCAGCCACCCCCCGATCGATTTTAGGGTTTGGCCTAAAGTGCGCGCACTGGGAAGGAGGCTCTGTGAAGGAGACTATGTGAAGTCGACGGAAGGAAGGAGACGGAAAGAAGGAGACGGAAGGAGGAGATGTGTAGTCTGGGAAGGAGGCTCGATCTGTGAAGTCGAAAATGGCCAAGGAAGGAGACGGGATGTGTAATCTGAAAGAAATGAAGAAGGAAGGAGACGCGCGCGATAGCTAGGGCTGTGTTAAGTCGGGGACCGGGCTGAACAGGCTTTTACCACAAAATAGCCCGGATAAAATAGCCCGGATGTATTTTAACCGGCTTATTTTAATGTGGGTTAATATAGAACACGACAAAATAGCCCGGATATTCCCAAATAAAACACGCCCGGGCTATTAAATTTTGACTCCTTTAAATAAAATCTGTTTTTAGCCCGGGCTTCCCGACAACAGTCTGGGCTAATATGTTATATTTCTTAAATAGCTCGACTTCTTCTGATGTATCAGGACTTTATATCATGGATATTTAGGATCCGGGCTAAATAATCACGGGCTAAAAAGCGTTTTTTGTAGTAGTGTCCTTGTTATAGAGTTTACAAGTATCAATGTACATCAGCCATGGTTTTTTATATATATGCAATGAATAAAACAAGCAAGGTCAAATGTAACCTTAGTAGTATTTTTTATCATAGTTGTATCGTAAGCCAATCAGATAGAGGTGACTTTAGCCCCAAACAGATGGCCATAGTGGTAGGCAGTTCCAATCAGGAAGCCAATCTCCAAGCAACCATTTCACATTTAATATTAATGTGGTGTGGAAGTATATGTGGCATAAGCCATAAAATTTACAGATAGGAGTTGATCTAGTACAATGGGATAATTTAATATAACAAGGGTTAGAGTTAACAATAGACATTTGAAGCTTATTCATTAAGGATTTTAAAATAGCGAACAAGGTCTTATGATATTCCACCTGTAGTATGTCCTCAGTTTTAGTATTCTCAAGGTAGGTGGATATTTTAGAGTAATTTGGGGAGAGGTTAGTCAAATAAATTATGACCTTGTTAGGACTATGATTCCTCAGATAATAATCAAAGGCATAAGTAGCAATGTTAAGCCAAACGAATCCTTTATGATTATACAGAGGGGGGATACTGGTGGTGTTTGTTCAGATATAGGAGTAGTATCCAGTGTTAACACTAGTTGTAATGATGGGTTCAAACCATTTAGATAGATAGTTCTGGTTAGTTTAGGCAAAAGGTAGATTATATACATAATAATGTGATTGTGGAGATAAGTACTAAAGACACGACCCTTAATCAATAGACATAGTTGATAAAAGAGTAGTTGCCAACATAGTTGATGCAAAGGTAAGAGATCATAGAACACATTTTTATTATGATTGGTATTAGTAAACTTGTTCATGATAATATGATTTATTAATGCCTTGGGGTAGTATAATTCTTAGGACGGGTAAGGAAACAGTACTGAAAAGAAACCAAGCAACTGATCTTCATTAAAGGGATTACAAAGGCAATACAATGCTACAAGGGTTCAAGACACCCTTACAAATCAGTAATCTAGATGCAAGAAACAAAAGGGAATGCAAAAAATTAAGTTGAGAAATCATCTATGGGTGGTGTACCACATGTTTACAGCTTGGTGAAGCTGAACCTTCACACACCAGTAGTGAGGCTTATGACAACTACTAGTGTACAAAAGCATATGATTTCTTATCTTAATCATAAAAATAATGGACTAATGTTTGTGGTTTTTTGTTCCCTATCAGAATAGAGCAAGTTGTGTCAGCATCACCTTCTTATAATTTCCTTTTACTGGAGCCCGATGTAGACATTGCATTAGGATGAACAGTTAGAACCCCTAACTTGTGGGCCATGGAAGAGCTAGAGGCCTTAGTGTTTACAAAATTGATAGAGTGGTAAGAGCCTTCAGAGAAGACTTCCTCATCCAAATCATTGTGAGAGTCGGGCTTAAGCATAGCATCAATATCATCCTTGGTGAAAGGTTCACCATCATTTTCATTGGTAAGGGTTAATGGCTCACCTTCATCTAGAGGGCCATCTTCATCCATGTTGAACTCATCAACGGAAGTGGCCACTACAAGTCATCCACAAGCTCCAACAAATGGGAATCTAGGGTAGGAGGTGTGATTAGGGATTTAGTTGTATCCTCATCATTTGTGGGGGTGATGTAGGTGGTGTTTGGTATTGGGTGATGGTTTGGGACAATGGTGTTGGCATGAGAGGTGACAAGAATTGGATGTGCTTCTTAGGTAGGTGCACGGGCTGGATTGGGCTTATTCAGGGATGTAGTGTTAGTTGTAGTGTCAGGGATGTAGGTCATTCCACTGACAATTATTGTATCATTGAGGATGGGAGAGATTGGAAGGGTATTGACGTCACATGATCTATTGTTTGAGAGTTGAATGAATGTGTTTCTTGTGGCGGAGGAGATGAGGTCTTGGTGGGAGGGGTTACATTAGATCAAGCACCAAAAAGAAAGGGAGCAGAGACATGTTTTACAGAATCTTCAAAACTTTCATCATGTAATGGTTATGCCACCATTAGCATTAATTAAGACAAGGTTTGTGTCCATGGTTAATGGGGATGGCTTTCTCATTGGTTTTCTCTTTATGGGAGGTGACTTCGGTCCAGTTACCATCCTTGGGGTTGGAGGGATTCCCTTGGTTCTAATCTGTTGAGGAAATAGTATGGGCTCTTTTAATAGAGACTTGGAGTTTAAGAGGGGTAAGTTTCCTCAAAGGAAAGGCTGTGAAAATGTGATGAGGGTCACCACAATTGCCACAACCCTCGGGCCAATATCAAACTAGATATTAAACCTTTCCATTTTTCCCATTTGGGTCTGGAATCTTAGCAAAGCTTTCGATTATTTTAGAGAAGTCAATTTGTGCACAAATTCCAACAAATTTTGACCATTTTCTTTTTGAGGCTAATGGGTCAAGTTTCATAAAGGAGGCAATATGGTTCTCCTCCAGAATGGCTTTAATGCCCTCTCATCACAAAATTCTGCAAGTAGGAGAGGTATCCTAATCCACAGATCCAATTTGGAGATGGATTCTTGTTCTGGATCAAACCCATTGTACCAAGGTTTGAGGAGAAGTTATTGCAAAAAAATGTGATAGAGGCGCCCCTCCCAGATCGTTTTACGATCAATGGGATTTGAAAAATTAATTTCAAAACACCCAAATTTAAACTACCTATCATAAAACTCGGCTTGTCCCTTAAGAAATCCTCATTCTAATTTGAATTTAGAAAAGATATTAGGGAATTATATGGGATTGCCAATGATGTACCCCATAAGGGCAGATTCTCTTTGCTTTTGAGCATTCAATATAATTTTACCCAGTCTAGACAGATGTGATTCAGTGTTAATTTTAGTTTTGCCTTTAGTTATGTTACTCTAGTTAGGAGGGACATTTTCATTTGGTTTTGTATTGTTTGGGGTACTACTTGTAAGAAGATCATCCAAGATGATGAGTTGTTATTGCTATTGATAACAACAGAGGGATGTTTGATGTTGATAACACCATAAGGAGAAGGTGAGGTATTGACTTGTGAAGCCTTAGTTTGGGGTGATTCAGAACACCTAACATCATATATGAGTTTTTTATTACCTTTATCGATAGAAGACTCAGGTAAAAGGCTTGCTAGTTGAAAGTAAGAACAATCAACAACAACAACACTTAGCACAGAAGCATGCAAAATTTCCAAGAAGTCGCAATTAGAGAGGTAATAGAGATATTTCAGTAGATCGAGTATGCAAATCCAAGGTGTAAACTAACAATATATATAAAGATTGATAATGCTCTAGTAATCAGTAAGAGAGTAGAGGGTAAAAGTTGGAAGGAATGACCTGTAACTGAAGGCGGAGAACCTTCCTTGTACTGGGGAGTAGGACTGACACTGTCCTAAGGGAACGCGACGCCATAGGTCTACCAACCTTTAGAGAGGTGAAGAAGTCGATGAATAGGACACTAGACGTCCCAAAGCTTCCGAGAGCCGGGATCGAGGAGCCAAAAGGCTATAACAGCCTATTGTGAAAACACAAGGAAAGAGAAGAGGGGAGAGAGGGCGTCGGCCAAACCAACTTGAATAGTCATCGATTGAAAATACAAGGTACATATGCAGTGTAGTCTAAAGGAGAAGAGGGGGATCAGAGTTTTGCACACTTCGATTTTTCCGAAAAAGGTTTCTTTTCCAGATAGATCTCCACACAGAGAAGAGGAAAAGAAGCATAGGGCTTTCTGATGGAGGAGATAGGGGTTCCACAGATCTGAGAGATGAGACCTCATCAGTGAGGGATGGAGCAAGATTTGGCTGAATCGATTGAGTTTAGGGTTAACGGTGCACAAAAGGTTAAAGAAAGAGAGTGTTTTAGGGTTACACAGTAGGATTTCCATGCATTGTCGATTTAATTATATTAAGGAAATAGAAAAAAGAAAAGAGATAATAAATAAAATAGAAAAGGGGTTAGTAATACCCCAAAATTACCGCCTCTCTCCCATTCTCTCGCTTGGATCCGCTCTCCCTCAACACTCCGTTCGGAGGCGATGCACACCCTCTGTATCCGTTGCCTTGATCGTGCATGCCGCTAGCGTCGCCTTCGACGCAACCGTCGTAGCAAGTGGTCCCCTTCTCCTGCTCCCATCTCCCCTCCTGGTGATTCTTTCTCTCCCTCAAACTTCTGATTCTGATTTGGAGAGTTTTAATATCTTTGATTTTATGTTTGTATTTTCAGTCAATGAGCTGCCACAAAAACTAGATTTTGATCAAGGCATAGAATCTGATATACATGTTAGCCTCTTCTATGCGCCAACTAGGAAACTACCCCGTAGTATTTAAATTGAGAACATACCAAGAAAGGAATGGGAAAAAGGAGGGATAAAGATAAAGTGGGAAATTAGCAAATGGTATATGATTGATTAGTGATTCAAATATTTGGTGAGTATCTTTTAAGTTGGAAGAAAAGTCAAAGAGGAACAACGGAATTTAGTCTTTAATAGTTAAATATTACCAAATCTGTGATTTTTCTTCTTTTTTAATAGAGACTGAAATTGTTGGAGCCTCATGGTTATATTTTGGAGGAACATGAATCGACTCGTGGCTATGGATCTGTCTATTGAGATAAACAGACCCTTACTGGTGAAGATTGTTCTATACGTTTGCGTCCATTGGCACATAATCAACTTAATGGTTATGTCATTAGAGAGATAAGCTTGTTGCATGATATTAGGCATCCGAACATCATCGAGTAAGTTTATTCAATCAAAAAGTGCATCAGTTTCTCTTTTTATATGAATTGAGTGCTCATGGTTTTCTTAACTGTTTCCTTTTGATCTTCAGAATGAAAGGCATCTACTTCTTGGGTGATTGTATTGCTTTCATTATGCAAAATGGTGGTGTGCACCTCCATGACATGTTTCGAGCAGAAGGTTATATGAGTCTGAATGCGAATACTGTTAAAGTAAGCAATTGTCATTATGTGTACATAGCTAGCTAATTTCCAATTGAATAAGTAGTATAACAATTTATAATGTTTGTGTGTAGGAAAGACTAAGGGATATTCTGTCAGGAGTTTCTTTCATGCACTCCATGAGAGCTTAAACTAGAAAATATCATGCTTGATGACTTCAACATTATGAACGTGACCGATTTTCGATTTGCTAGACCTTGGTCGTCCAAGGAACGTCCTCTCACCTCTGACATGACAACCACAATGTATAGGGTGTTGGTGATTTTAGTGTCATCGGCCATTTAGTGTGATCGGAGTTCGCTCAAGACCTATGAAGTTCGATCAACTCATTGCAGGTTCGGAAGTGCGGAGTGCACACCCATATGCGCGAGTTTGAATTCGGGGCTACAATCATCACACTTCGCGGGTTAGCGGATGCAAACTGTATAAATAGTGCAATATGACAAAGTGCACCGGATTGAGACTCTGGTTGTGCACCGGATTCCACTACTGTGCACTGGCCTTTTTCAAACAGACGCATAAGACTTGTGAAATGCACGGTCGTGCCATTTTATACAATGGCCCGAGCAACCAGACTTAGCTTACCTTTGCTTCAGAACAAAACAATTTGGCGCGGGTCATACGGGTAATAATATCGAACGGCCGTGCGGTACGTACAGTAATGTCAATTTATGTGTACGCGACATAGCGCATGGCCGTACGTGTTAGTGCAACGGTCGTGCGGTTTTGGCAGTTGGTTGGTTTGGCGGGTTTTTAACCGAATTTAACCGATCTAACTGCCATGTAACCACTTGGCCGTCCTTTACCCTATATAAGGGTGTGTTGGGGTCAGGTTTTGGGATCCCTAAGAGGTCTATCTCTTGGTGTGTGATATTATCCTACTAAGCCGAGAAAACTCTTACATTTGTTGGATTGTTGCCTAGAACAAAGAGGGTCGTCTGTCTTATCCCAAGTTGGAATTCGTGTAACCCTTAGACATTCTAATAGGGTCGAATTACTACTTTTGGAAAGTGCCTCGCACGATTCAAACTGTTATCCAAGTTCTCACGACGTTGATCGATCGCTTACACATAAAGAATTCCAACAATCAAAAGTAGTAATTGTGTGATCATCAATGGTTTCGGTGTGCAAGGCGAAAGAAGACATCAATGTCCCATGAATTGAAAGATTCATGGGAGGCTAGTTAATGGTATTAATAGACCGTGTTATAGGGATTTAGATGATTTCAGCGGAATTTTAGAAAACAGTTTTTAACATCTAACTTAGGATCTCATGCATAAACTTAATACGAATCATATATGAAAGAGTAACATATCTTTTGATGCAAAACTTCATTTCGAAATCACCCTGGAGAAAAGAGCCTCAAGTGTGACTCCTCTAGTTGATCCGCATGAGTATAATACTAGATCGCCTTGCCTTCGTTTGCTAGAACGAAACGAGAAAACTCCAAGATTTTTCTCTGTAAGCATGGCCGACCCTAGATGTATTCTTGAGAGAGTATCTACTCAACACATGACATAATGGAATAATATCTTGTTACAAGAAAGAGGGATCGATATTTATGATTGATACAATATCTTATATTTCTTAAAGATAAATTTCCTTATATCATCAAGTAAATAGATAGCTCTTTATCATTACTTGATGAATGATCCATTCTTCCAATAATACATATGGCCGAAATTCCCAAGTCCCACTATGACCTCGGTTTGCTTTGATCTAGCTCAATTACTCTATTGTGTGTGACCTTATAGGACCCGGATATAATAACAATGGATTAAATCTAATTTATCCCACAAGTCATAGTTGGCTTCTAGGAAAGCAATAAGACTACCTAAAATATTCGAATTATAAATCTTCTATCTAATCCTATTATATTATTAGTAATTGTCATTTTGATTAAAGAACATATTCCTTCACGTTTTTATGACCATAAAATCGTATTAGATAAGGGTCATGGAATCATGCTAGATGATCGTCGGATGTATCTTCGGTAGTGAAGAACATGGTTTATACAAAGTCTATGATAAAAATTTGGATGAGATTTTAAAGTTGTAATTTGCAATTCCGGTATATAGGAATTGTGGTTTGATTTTGATAATCTGTAAAAGAATTGTCATTAGCATGCATCATGTGGGCATTAAAGCCGTGATGATCATCATGATGTTCATGATCACGGATGACCGTTGTAATAAGTTGTTGGTTTGTTCGAACCTTTAGTGTACGATTATGGTAGTTTCATTTTGATAATCTGTAAAAGAATTGTCATTAGCATGCATCATGTGGGCATTAAAGCCGTGATGATCATCATGATGTTCATGATCACGGATGACCGTTGTAATAAGTTGTTGGTTTGTTCGAACCTTTAGTGTACGATTATGGTAGTTTATTAAAGGTAATAAATTTTGAGAACATACTATATGCATCAGGTATGTATAGGTGTATGCATGGAATCCTTGAGTACAAGGGTGTACACAAGATATATATTTTGATATATATATATATAGAGTTAATTTCATGTGAGGAGCAATCTTAGGGTAAAATATGAGGAGTATTTTAGGCCAATCATTTCAATATTATCATATATCCTACCACATTCAATTCCGGTCAACGATTAACGTTGACCGGTCAATAGTCAATGTTGACCGGTCAACACACAGTTTTTTTTTATACTTCGATTTTTTATTTTTGTTTTCCTACACGTTTCCATTATAAACTATTAATGAAAAAAAACTGAACAATTAGTTCTTAAAGTTGAACAATTATATGTTAAAAGTTGAACAATTAAAATTTGAACAATATTAAAGTTGAACAATTGTATCTGAAAAGTTGAACAATTGTATCTTAAAGTTGAACAATTTCATTTTTTATAGTTAGACAATTGTGTTTGCTATGTATATAAATTTGAACAATTGTATCTTAATGTTAAACAATTTTATTTTTTAAATAATTTTTTAGGGGTGGCCGTTTTTGATGTCATTACTATTCTTATTTTCCTACACATTTTGGATTTATGGTTTATGTTTTGAACATTTTGAGTTGTATTATGTTTATAGTACATTATAAACAAAACTTCTAGTTTATTGGACAATTGTTAAAATTTTAATGAAGTATTGTTCAATCTATCTTTTGTTAAAAGTTTGAATTTTCCTGCAATTTAAATTATTCAACTTTTCTGGTTCAATTGTTCAACTTTATATATTGTTAAAAAAGTTGTTCAACTTGTAAGATACAATTTTTCAAATTCAAGAGAGAATTGTTCAATTTTTTAGAAACAATTTTCCGAGGAAAGCGTGTAGGAAACCAAGAATAAAAAAAAAATTATCCCGAAAAAAATTGGCCAAAAGAACAAAAAACTAAACTGACCGTTCAAAAAACAAGAAAAAGGAAGAGAAAAAAATTGTCCGAAGAAAAAAAAAATTGCTGAAAAAAAATACTAAAATTTGCTTAGTGAATCAGTCATCTAACCTTAAAAATGAAATTGTTTAACTTTAAGATAAAATTGTTCAACTTTGTTCGTACAATTGTTCAACTTTTAATATACAATTATTCAAATTTAATAGAAAATTGTTCATTTTTTTAGAAACACTTTTATGATGAAAATGTGTATAAAATCAAGAATAAAAAAGTATATTACAAAAAACTCTGGACAAAAAGTCAGTTTGACCGGTAAACGGTCAAATGTTGACCATAGGGTGTTGGGCTCAGAAATTATCATTGACAACTACTCATTGCCGAGTTTGGCAGCGAAGGGGATCTGTGAATGTCATGGTCGGCTGAAATATCTTATATAGTCTGTTGGGCTCAGAAATTATCATTGACAATTGAGTCGGCCCAAACAAACGAACGAGTTGGGCCACGATCTGGGGAAGACAGAATAAAGAGGAACGTTGGAACGATTGAGAGGATATCGGACGAATGGAGCGACAGTCTGACGAATCCCTAAAATCTCGGACGACAACGGATAGATTAGTTGAGTCTTATAATTATGTATAAAAAGGGTTAACCCTGCTCTTGTAAAGACCCCATCATTACTGCTGAATACAAGCTACCATTTGCAACTCTCTCGTTCTTTTTACGATTATTCTCTAGCTCAGTTCTTCATTTCAGTATTGAAGCGACCGACGATTAAATCACTCGATTCGACCAGTCTCTTATTCAAAGGAGATAAGCTGGTCTTTGCATCTATTTAATATTATTTCATCTAGTTCTTTGCTTGATTCAGATCATTCAGATATAATCAATACTGTTGTTGTCTAGTTGCCTTTTTTAAGGCGATTCAGGTCGGTTCGATCTTTTCGCCCCAAAACAATTTGGCGCCCACCATAGGGCATCTATCCAATCAACTATCCAATCATCAATCCAATACTCATCCCATCATGGCCGACGCTAGAAATCCTGCAATCCTCGTTGAGAACCGAGCTCAAGGCGATGTCCAAATCGCGAACCAGATAAATGACATTAGTGGCCAACCAATCGCAAACTCGCAAATGCAAGAGCTCGCAAAAGCCATGAGTGTCGTCCAAGAGGAATTGGCCCAGCAACGTGCCAGAACCGAAACGCTAAGTACCCAATCTGAATCTAAAATTGCCCGATTAACCCGCGAAAATGAGTTATTGAAGTCGCAGGTACACTCGGCCGTATCGGCCCCTGGAGGCTCAAGACGCATGGTCAACACGGAGGGATTATCTACCCGACTCAACTTGGATGGACTAGACGCAACACATGCGACGACGACTGATGCCACCCTACCTTCTGGTATGTTATAGACCCCTCCGGTCACTTTCGTTACAACTAACGCACCAAGTTTTGTAGCCGAGCCCCCCGAAGTTCGAGCGATCCATCCGCAGGTAACAGCTTTAGCCGATCTCCAGGCCCTTATACAACAAGCTATCAACGAACATATGAAGACCCTGAACGATCGCATCGCACGAATCCCGGGAGTTCCTCAACTAATCGAGAAAGAAGCAATCGACAAATACGAAGATTCACCTTTCGCAGAAGCGATTGCACGCGTCGAGATTCCTAAAAAGTTCCACGTCCCCAACATGCCCAACTATGACGGGACCGGGGACCCCGATAACCACATCTCAATTTATAAGCAAAAATTAATTACTATTTCGATCCCAAGAGGGATCGCGAGGCAGTCATGTGCAAAAGTTTTGACACGACCCTCGCGGGACATGCACTAACTTGGCTTATGCATTTGCCTTAGGGTTCTATCGCTTTATTCGCCGACTTAATCAATTCATTCAAAGTCCAATTCGCTAGCAGTCGACGATTAGAAAAGCAGTCAAGTGACCTATACATGATCGTGCAAAGGTATGGCGAATCTCTAAGAGATTATCTTAACATGTACAACAAAGAGAAGGTCGCGATCCCTCATTGCGACGTCCCAACATCGATCGAAGTGTTTGGTCGAGGCTTGGTCAGGGGTAGTGAACTCTACCGCGAATTAACCAAATACCCATGCCAAAGCTTTGAAGACGTACAAGCCAAAACCATGGCACAAGTCAGACTCGAAAAAGACGAGGAATCCTCCAAAGCAAACAAAAGTCCTGATCGAGTCGACTGAACGGCATCCTCGGATCATCGGCGTGATCGACGACACCAACCTTACCCTAAGGGGCAAAGTGACCCTAGTCAGGTAAACAACTCTTATGACAGGAACCAGGATTGGAGAAACAACCCCGCTCTCCCTCCGAAGCTTCACTCTTACAACTTCAATATTTCCGTATCGGAGCTCGCAAAGAGTTTCGACAAATATGAAAAGGAAGTAAGGTGGCCTTGGAAGAGCGACAAACCAGACGCAAAGAAGGACATGAACCGATGGTGCGAGTTCCACGGGGACCATGGACACTCGACGGACGAATGTATAGCCCTTCGCAAGGAAGTCGCGAGGATCCTCGCTATTACGCGACATCATCTCAGACAGAGCTAAAGCGACCCTCGATCGAAGGGACCAGGTAACATCCGACAAACCGTCCTCTCCAGTTCCCACTAAAATTGTTAACACCAATTCAGAAGGGTCAGACGTGTGTGGAAACACATATTCGGCCGCCAAAAGACATGCTCGAGAGAGCAAAGGCGACAAGCCGATTCAGACGGAGACAAGACAATTGCAGATCTGCGACGCCCTCGCCATTAGTTTCGACGACTCAGAAGCCCAAGAGTTAGGCGACCACCACGTCGGTTTGGTAATTTCTCTTTCAATTAGCAATTGCCTTATCCCTCGTGTTCTAATCGACACAGGTAGCTCCACCAACCTGTTAACACTGGACGCCTTAAAGGGTATGGGTTTAAGCGAAGACGACTTGACTAGAAACTCTACCCCACTGGTCGAATTCAGCGGGGAAGTCAAATATACCCATGGAGAGATTGTGTTGACAACATACGCTGGTGGAGTCAACCAATAGGTAAAGTTTTTAATACTCGACTGTCCATCTCCATACAATGCAATCCTTGGCAGGCCCTGGATCCATGCCATGAAAGTTGTACCTTCCACTTATCACCAAACAATAAAGTTCCCTACTAAGTGGGGGTACATGAAATAAGAGGCGACCAGCGGGCTGCTAAGGAATGCTACGTCACCTCAATGAAAGGGGCAGTCGACAAACCTTCCACATAGCAATCATAGTGTGGCGAAAGAACCACGCGATACGTCGAACCATGGATGGAACAACTCGACGAGATCGCGCTGGATCCTTCAAATCCAACACAAATGGTAAAGGTCGGATCAGATCTATACGATTCGACTAGAGCAGATTTAATTTCCTTTTTACGATCCAACTCTGATTGTTTTGCTTGGTCACACGAAGACATGGTGGGGATCTTCCCAGATATTACTACTCACAAATTGAATGTAGATCCCACATATCCTCCGGTCAAGCAAAAAAAGAGAAAGTTCCCGCCAGAGCGTAACAAAATTGTGGACGATGAGGTAAAAAATTTACTCGAGACAGGTAAAATAAGAGAAGTCAAATACCCGACTGGTTAGCAAACGTCGTCGTGGTTCAAAAGAAGAATGGGAAATGGAGAGTATGCATCGATTTTACAGACCTAAACAAGGCTTGTCCAAAAGATTCTTTCCCACTATCACACATTGGCGCCATGGTTGACGCGACCGTCGAACACGAAATGCTAACATTCATGGATGCGTTCAGTGGATACAACCAGATCCTCATGGACCCCGATGACCAAGAAAAGGCATCCTTCATAACAAGCCAAGGTACGTACTGCTACAAAGTAATGCCTTTTGGACTAAAAAATGTAGGGGCCACATATCAGAGGTTGGTAAACAAAATGTTCAATGACCAGATCGGAGAAACCATGGAAGTTTACATCGACGATATGCTCGTCAAGTCCAAAGCAGCAAGGGACCACATCGAACACTTGAAGGAACCTTTCGAGGTATTGAAAAGATATAACATGAAATTAAACCCGACTAAATGCTCTTTCGGAGTGTCCTCAGGAAAAAAATTGGGATACATGGTCACTAAAAGAGGGATCGAAGCCAGTCCAGATCAGTTCAAGGCCATCGTCAACCTTAGATCCCCTCGATGCGTCAAAGACGTCCAGAAGCTGACAGGACGGATAGTGGCATTAAACAGATTCATATCCAAGTCCTCGGATAAATGCAAGCTCTTCTACGAAGCCCTGAAAAAGAACAAGTCATTCGACTGGACGGCAGCACACGAACAAGCCTTCCAAGATCTAAAGACGTATCTGGCAAGTCCACTCCTACTAGCTAAACCAAAAGACGACGAGCCATTACCACTGTATCTAGCCGTATCAGAATCGGCCGTCAGCGCAGTCCTAACAAGGGAGGAAGATGATAAACAATCACCGGTCTACTATGTAAGTCGTTCCTTACTTCCCGCCGAGACAAGGTACACGCCACTTGAAAAATTAGTCTTGGCATTAGTTATGGATTCAAACAAGTTAAGACCCCATTTCGAATCCATACACCTCAGCGGATTCGACATCGAGTACGAGGCAAGGACAACGATCAAATCTCAAGCTTTAGCCGACTTTGTGGCCAATTTTAGCCCGACACTGGAACAAGAAGCCACGAAGGAGGTCGAACAGCTGAAAGTTGAAGAAGACAGGGGAACATAGCAACTCCATACAGAGGAAGCGTCAAACGTAAGAGGAGTCGGTCTAGGCGTCGTGCTAAAATCACCACAAGGGGACCATATAGCCCAAGCTGTGAGATGCGAGTGGGACGCGACCAACAATGAAGCAGAATATGAAGCCCTCGTATTTGGGTTAACACTCGCGCACGATCTCGCAATCTTAAGCATAGAGGTGACATGCAATTCTCTCCTAATCGTCAACCAAGTACAAGGTTCGTACGCTGCTAAAGACGACAGGATGGTGGCATATCTAGATATCGTCAAAAAATTGGCAAGCAAATTCCAGAACTTCACCATCTGACAAGTCCCACGTGATCTCAACACAGAAGCCGACGCTCTAGCAAATCTTGGCTTCGCCCTACATCCCAACGACTTTCACAACATTCCGTTGGCACATATCACCACACCGGCCGTCCCCAAAGTCTTCAAAATAGCTAATCCAGACGATATTTAGACAATGAACGAATTACCCTTAGAAGAAGTCGTCTCAGCGGAAGTAGGTGACCACACAAAAGAAGATTTGGTGGGCGACCAAGACGATTGGACCACGCCTTACATCAAAAGGCTCAAAGACGGAATACTCTCAACAGACAAGACAGAAGACAAAAGACTTAAGGTACAAGCCGTAACTTTTGATCTAACAGATAATATTCTATTCAAACGATCTGTCACAAGCTTATACCTACGCTGCCTCAAAAGAGTCGAAGTACAACGCATCCTACAATCCTTACACGATGGAGAGTGTGGAAATCATACTGGAGGACACAGCCTGTCTGGCAAAGCTCTTAGGACGGGCTACTATTGATCCACAATGAACAAGGACATGATCGACTACGTCAGAAAATGCGACGTCTGCCAAAGACACGCTCCCATCACTCACCAGCCATCAGAAATGCTTCACCCAACTCTAGCACCCTGGCCTTTCATGCGATGGGGGATGGACATCGTCGGAAAACTACCACCAGCATCAGGAGAATGCGTCTTCTTCTTGGCCATGATCGATTATTTTTCTAAATGGATAGAAGCTGAAGCATATCGAGAGGTAAAAGAAAAACACGTCATCTCATTCATAAAACGTAATATTCTATGCAGATTTGGCGTCCCTTCAGAAATCGTATGCGATAATGGCTCCCAATTCATCGGTAGCAAGACTCGATCCTTCTGTAAGAAATGGAATATCACACTAGTCACGTCCACACTAAGATATCCACAATCCAATGGTCAAGTAGAATCCAACAATAAAATCATCATCAACAATCTCAAAAAACGCCTCACAGAGGCAAAAGGCAAGTGGGCCGACGAGCTCCCTTTGATACTATGGTCCGACAGGACGACGCCAAAACATGTAACAGGATAGAGCCCTTTCTCGCTAGTCTATGGAAGCGAGACAGTCATCCCCACTGAGCTACTCGTCCCAACTGCCAGATACGGACTCCAAACTCCAAAGCAAAATGACGTCAAGTTAGCTCATAATCTCGACACCATAAACGAGACCAAAGAGAAAGCCAGAATCGGAATGGTCCAATACCAACAACAAGTCGCCCGAAGCTATAACAAGAACGTCTGAGCTAAAGTCTTTAAGTTAGGAGATTGGGTCCTAAGGAAAACGTTCCAAAACACCAGAAATCCAACCGACGGGAAGCTAGCACCCCAATGGGAGGGACCTTACCTCATCAAAGAAGTCGTCGGACAAGGGGCATATCGACTAGAGACAAAGGACGGACAACTGATCCCTAGAAGTTGGAACGCGACCCACTTACAGTTGTATCATTTCTAAACCTTCTCTTTCTTTGCATTTTCTATACATCTATTCGATTATATTCGTTTGAATTATAATCACTGACTTAAGCATCGGAGGGTCGTTGGGTCACCCCCAACGGTCGCCCCAAGACCTTTCTTTTTTGCACTCTTAACGTAATATGAACAGGAACAAGAGGCCTCAAAGACAAACTTGACACTCAAATTCAAAAGGATATCCTTACTATATACAAAACAACGCTTACAACATTCAAATCGATCGATACACAGGGAATGGAGAAAATAACACAAAACGTTCTATTTTACAAAGACTTGTCCTATCCAAGGTACTCGTCTTTACCAATACGTTACAAACTACTCTTCCCTAGACACGCAGAGCATGCCACATTAACATTTACAATTACCAGGTCGCCACGACCAAACAATTTGCGTCACGGCCAAAGCGCAATCGACAAATCCATCTGCAAAAAACACACAAACACAAGGTACGTAGCAAGTACTAAAACACTTACAAAATACGCGACCCGCGATGGTGGACGAGTCGCCAAAACATTATCCATCCCATCTCCACGATGGGGCACAAGACGTTATGATAAAAGTACGTAAAAAGTCAGAATGTTTGATGACACACACGGTCTTCATACATACTAAGATCCATCCTATTTCTCATTGGCTTGCATAGGATCAACTTCCTTATCGGTCCTCACTTCAAGGAGAACCTTTGGCACATCTTCAACCTTCTCAACCTCCTCAACCGCTTCAGAATCAGCCTCATTTTTTTGGTCGTCCTCTCCTCCTCCCAGGCCGGCCAACTTAAAGATCTCGTCGCCAGGATTGCTATCAAGGTACAAAAGGTCCAGATTGGCTCTCTCCCCTTCGACATCCCAATCTACATGAGTACTATTTTGGGGCGAAAAGATCGGACGACCTAAATCGCCTTAGACGGGGTAACGAGTCGACCGGATAATAGAAAATCAATTCAAACCAAAATAGACAATCAACAAGCAAAGAATAGATACGAAATAGCAAGGAAATTGATAGATCTATTGATGATTGTATCAGATCGAAGTACAACTTATCCTTAGAGAACAAAGGATCGAATCCTGTCCGATAGGTGTTTCCGTGATTCGACCGGTAGTGATCGAGTAAGATTCCGAGGAGACTGAGCTAGAGCGGGTGTACTCGGGAGTTCTTTTCAAGGTAAGCGAATGGATACTGGATGCAGACCCTCCCTTGTTCCTTGCCTCGTCGTGATCTATATATGGTAATTGTCATCTTGTCTCCGTTATTCATCTTTTTGCAATATCTCCTATTAATTCCGGGCGAGATCTTCGGGATTTGCCCTTGATTGCTAGCGTAATCTTTGTGTTTAATGCCATAGCCGTTGCCATCGATCTAGCATTTAATGCCCTGGGCGAGATCTTCGGGACTGGTCGGATCCTACGTGTCTGAGGAGTGATAGGTGTTATTTCATACACCTTTACTAGCAATTATTAGCATGATTTGGAGGAGTTTATGAGTAGTTTTTAGGCTAAGTCTGTGATCCAGAAGTTATGGAGAGAAGTGAACATATCCCAGGATTTACAGCTTAGATGGAGACATGAGGATGGAGATGGAGCTGCTGAAGCATACTTGGAGAAGACTACCAACACTTGGTAGTAATGAAGAGCAACAGAAGAAGAGAGTGAGCTAGCTCACCGCCCCGCGCCAGAGTCACCGCGGCCTGGCGGTGACTCTCAGAGCAGAATGAAGCCACGCGCCAGAGGAAGCCACCGCCCCGCGGTGGATCTCACCGCCCCGCGGTGGCCGTGTTAAATGCCGCGCGTCAGAAGACTTTTATTTCCTTTTATTGTTTTCAGATTTTGTTATTTTATTATTTTATTTCCTTTATTATTTTCATTAGTTTAACCTAGTTTTCTTAAGACTATTTAAGCTCTCTTTCTAGGTTAAGAGAAAAAAGAACTCGTTACAACTGCTTTACACCAGACGTTATTTTCCTTAGTTTTCATTCTCGTTTGAATGGAGAACTAACTTCCCTTTGTTCTACTAGATGATTGAAGCAATACAGTTAATGTGTTTGTGATATTTCTATTCCTTGTTCTTATCCTTATAAGTGTTGGTTTGATTCTCTTGGTTATATTGAATATTGATTTCTTGTTGTTCTTCTTAGCCTGATCAACTAGGTTGAATACTTTTTATCAATTGCTAGGATTGCATATAGGGGTTCCGAGTGCATATCTAGTGGCATACACGATTGTGTGTATAGGGATTCCGAGCGTACAATCGTGAGTGAGAGTCAGTTGCATGCGAGTATTAATACGTCTTTCTATTTGCATGTATCATATATCCTTGTTTGTATTGCTATTGCTTTGTTGGTGGTAAAGTATACCGACAACTGTGAGAATCGGTGGTACTTTATCATTTGCATAGTAATAAGTCTATCGACAACTGTGAGAATCGGTAATACTTAAGATCAGGGTGGGAACAACTATAAGGATAGTAAAAGAACTTGGATTAAATAGATTTCTGTGATCAAATTATATCTCTGTATTGTGGATCTCGCTCTAGTAGGACTACTTTCCCCATTATATTTTCTCAACTCAACCAAACTTGTTTGCTTTGCTTGCTTTGCTTTCTCGTGATAACTAAACCCCCCTAGCTTGTTACTTGTCATTCACGATTTCATACTGCATCAGATCTTTCCTGTGGGTTCGACCCTTGCTTGCTTACTATACATCTGTTTAGTAGGTCTGTTAGGACTTTTTACTTTGATAAGGCTAATCAACGATACTTGCATTGCGCACTTTTAGCACCGTCAAGGAGCGTCCGACGTTTCCTTCTGGTCTCTCTTGGCCTTCGACCTTGCTCGGATTCCGGCCCAATTCATTGGTTTCGATCCCTCTGGAGAATGTTGGGCCTAACAATAGCCCCAAGTTGTTTTGGGCTCAAGGCAGCTGTGAGATGGAGTCCAAACAACTTCCCTTCCACACGATCTCCACCTTCCGATTTTTGGCGCGACAGGCGAGGGCTACGTGGAGATAATCCCGTGGCACGATGGGACATTTCTGCAACCTGCCGACTCCCTCCATAAATTTGAATCAGCCTTCTGACGATTTGGCATCATCTTCTTCCTTTGTGGTCTTCATCTGGTAGGTTTCTCTAGGTCTCAAAAACTTACTTTTCGATTTCCCCCTCTTTCTGTTTTGGAAATGGTTTCCAGCGGGTCTTCTGAGTTGTCTGCTACTCGCTCGAACTCGAGCAAGAACGAGGTCCCCTCTTTTCCTTCTAAAGGAGGCAGACGCTTGACGGGGACTTTGTCAGAGGCGGAGTTGGAGCAGATCCTCCAAGTCGGAGGCTTTCCTCCTGAGACGGTCGCGAGGCTGCCGCATCCGGACGAGAGGGCCGATGCTCACTACGAGGGATGGGTTTGTTTTTATGCTTACCCATTTAGGATTGGCCATAAGTTTCCGTTTTCTTCTCTTGTTAGGGATTTTTTAGCGACCCTGGCGCTTGCGCCGTGTCAGGTTATGCCGCAGGCGTGGCGGATCCTTAGGGTTTTAGACTTATTGAATGTCCAGTCCGGGGCCGGTTTTAACTTCGACGCCTTGTGGTATAACTACTCCCTGAGGTTGAAGAGTTCTTCTCGCGTCCAGTTGCGACAACAAGTAATGTACGATAGGTGAAAGGACGTTAGCGCCTTACCTTACTAGTTTTATAAGTGGTATAACTTTAGGTGTGTTGCGTTCCAACTTCTCGGGATTGGTTATCCATCTTTGTCTTCCAATTGGTATGCTCCTTGTCCGACTACTTCTTTGATTAGGTAGGGTCCTTCCCACTGAGGTGCAAGCTTTCCGTCAGTCGGATTCTTGGTGTTCTGGAATGTCTTTCTAAGGACCCAATCTCCAACTTTAAAGACCTTGGCTCAAACGTTCTTGTTGTAGCTTCTTGCGACCTGTTGCTGGAACTTGACCATTCTAATCCTGGCTTTTTCTCTAGTCTCATCCATTGTGTCCAAGTTGTGTGCTAGTTCGACGTCGTTCTGTTCGTTCGTCTGAAGGCTATAATGAGCTGTTGGAACCAATAGCTCGGCGGGGATGACTGCTTCGCTTCCGTAGACGAGAGAGAATGGTGATTGTCCGGTCGCGTTCTTTGGAGTGGTCTTGTCGGACCAGAGAATGAACGGGAGCTCGTCTGCCCATTTTCCTTTAGCCCCTGTGAGCCGTTTCTTGAGGTTGTTGATGATGATTTTGTTGCTAGACTCGGCTTGTTCGTTAGATTGTGGATACCGAGGGGTGGAGGTGACCAATTTGATGTTCCATTGGTCGCAAAAGGCTCGAGTCTTATGAGTGATGAATTGGGAGCCATTGTCGCACACGATTTCTGATGGGATGCCAAATCTGCACAAGATATTGCGTTTTATGAATGAAATGACGTGTTGATCTTTTACCTCTCGGTAGGCTTCAACTTCGATCCATTTAAAAAAGTAGTCTGTCATGGCAAGGAAGAAGACTCGTTGACCCGACGCAGGTGGGAGTTTTCCGACGATGTCTATTCCCCATCTCATGAAGGGCCACGGTGCTAGAGTCGGATGTAGTAGTTCCGAGGGTTGATGAGGAACGGGTGCGTGTCGTTGGCAGGCATCGCACTTCTTGGTGTACTCCATTGCGTCTCTATTCATCATGGGCCATTAGTATCCATTTCGCAAGGCTTTTCCCGAGAGGCTTCGCCCGCCAGTGTGGTTCCCACATTCTCCTTCATGTAACGATTGTAAGATACGTCCGACTTCTGGAGTCTTGAGGCATCGTAGGAGTATCCCTGTGATAGATCTTTTGTACAAGATCTTATTTATAATATCGAAAGAAAGTGCTTGCACCTTTAGCCTTTTTGCCTCTGTTTTGTCGTTGGGTAGGACGCCGTCTTTTATCCATTTGATGTAAGGTAACGTCCAATCGTCATGATTGCTGACAATGTCTTCTTTCGGCCGGTCGCCTATCTCCATCGCGACAAGTTCCTCCAATGGTGTGACTGACTCCTTGGATGCTTTTGGAACAACTGGTGTCATGACGTGTGCTAGTGGGATATTTGGAAATTCCTTTGGGTCCAAGACGGACCCTAGATTGGCTAGTGCGTCAGCTTGAGAGTTGAGATCCCTAGGCACCTGCCTGATGTCGAATGTTTGGAATTGGTCGATCAGCTTCTTGGCCACATCCAGGTAAGCTATCATTCTGTCGTCCTTTGCGTTGTATGACCCTTGTATTTGATTTACGAGTAAGAGGGAGTCGCAAATGACTTCGATCTCTTGGACCCCTAGGTCGCGCGCCAAGATGAGCCCGACAATGAGTGCTTCGTATTCAGCTTCGTTGTTGGTCGCGTCCCAATCGCATCTTATGGCCTGGGCTATCTTGTCCCCTTGTGGCGATTTCAGCACGACCCCTAGCCCTGATCCTCTAGCGTTCGACGCACCATCGGTGTGGAGCTCCCATTTACCCGTTTCCTCTATCGCGAGTAACTGTGTAGCTTCTTTGGCGGCTTCTTGTTCTAGGGTCGGGTTGAAGTCTGCCTCAAAGTCAGCCAGGGCTTGCGACTTGATCGTTGTTCTAGGCTCGTATTCGATGTCATAGCCGCTGAGGTGTATGACCCACTTGGCCATCCGTCCTATGAACTCAGGTTTCCTCATGATTGCTCTCATGGGATGATTAGTGCGGACACTTATAGTATGGGATTCGAAATATGGTTTGAGTTTATTCGACGCCATTACCAGTAATAGTACGAGTTTTTCTAACGATGAGTACCTTGTTTCTGCTGATAGTAACGTTCGAGTGACATAGTAGATTGGCGATTGCTTGCCATCTTCTTCTCTGACCAGTACTGCGCTCACGGCGGACTTCGATATTGCTAGGTACAGTAATAATGACTCGTCGTCTTTGGGTTTGGTTAGCAACATGGGACTGGCAAGGTATTTCTTTAGGTCCTGAAATGCAACTTCGTGCTCTTCCGTCCATTGGAAAAATTTGTTTTTCTTGAGAGCGTCGTGAAAGGGTTTACACTTGTCGGATGACTTCGAGATGAATATGTTCAGAGCTGCTATCCGACCTGTCGACTTTTGCACGTCCTTGACGCATCGAGGGGATCAGAGATTGATAAGGGCCTTGACCTGTTCTGGGCTGGCTTCTATTCCTCTTTGTGTCACCATGTATCCTAAAAATTTCTCTGAAGAGACTCCGAAAGAACATTTAGTGGGATTTAATTTCATGTTATAGCGTTTAAGTACCTCAAATGCTTCCCTTAGGTGTTCAATGTGGTCTTTCTTTTGCTTTGACTTGACTAACATGTCGTCGATGTAGACCTCTATGGTGTCCCCAATCTGATCTTTGAACATCTTATTGACCAGTCATTGGTAAGTAGCCCCTGTATTTTTTAGTCCGAAGGGCATTACTTTGTAACAATAGATACCTTGGCTTGTGATGAATGCCGTTTTCTCTTGGTCTTCTGGTTCCATGAGGATTTGATTGTAGCCACTGAATGCGTCCATGAAGGTTAACATTTCGTGTCCTGCCGTCGTGTCGACCATGGCGTCGATGTGAGGGAGTGGGAATGAATCTTTAGGGCAGACTTTGTTGAGGTCGGTGAAGTCGATGTAGACTCTCCACTTGCAATTTTTCTTTTGGACTACGACCACGTTGGCTAGCCACTTGGGGTAGTTGACTTCCCTTATTTTTCCTGTCTCCAACAAGCTCTTGACTTCGTCGTCGATAATCTTGTTTCGCTCTGGGGCGAATTTCCTGCGCTTTTGCTTTACAGGGGGTGAGATGGATCTACGTTCAATTTATGGGTAATAATGTTTGGAGATATACCGACCATGTCTTCATGTGACCATGCAAAACAATCAGTATTGGATCTGAGAAAATCAAGAATTTATTGTCTGGTCGAGTCGTCCAGGTCTGACCCGACCCTTACCGTTTGGTATGGTTTTGAAGGATCTAGTACGATCTCGTCAAGTTTTTCCATTTCTGGTTCGACGTATCGATTAGATCCTTCACCGATCTGTGATTGCTATGCGACCTTATGCTTGACAACGCTTTTTATGGAGGCGACGTAGCTTTCCCTGGCCGCCCTCTGGTCTCCCTTGATTTCTTAGACTCCCCACTTGGTAGGGAACTTGATAATTTGATGGTACGTTGAAGGTACCGCCTTCATAGCATGTATCCATGGCCTGCCAAGAATGCAATTATAGGGAGATGGGCAGTCTAGGACTAGAAATTTCACATGTTGATTGACTCCTCCGGCGTACGTTGTGAGAACGATTTCGCCGATAGTGTGTTTAACTTCGCCACTGAATCCGACTAGTGGAGTTGATTTCTTGATCAGGTCATCTTCACCCAGACCCATCCCTTTGAGGGCATCGAAGGTCAAGAGATTGGTCGAACTTCCTGTATCGATTAGTACTCTACGTATTAAACAGTTCCCGGTAGATAAAGAGATTACCAGACCGTCGTGATGGTTTTCCGACCCATCAGCGTCGAACGTGACTGTCGGGAGGTCGGAGACCTTGGTTTATCTGAACTCTGGCGTTTCGGGCTTATTGCCTTTGCTTTCTTTTGCATGTCGTTTGGCTGATCTTGTCGCTCCATGGTTGCTTTGGCTCGTTCTGAGATTACGTCGCGCAAGAGCCCTTGCGCGAGTAACCTGGCGACCTCTTTACGCAAGGCGATGCACTCATCCGTCGAGTGACCGTGGTCACCGTGGAATTCACACCATCTGCTCATGTCCTTTTTGACGTATGGTCGGTCGCTCTTTCGGGGCCATCTTACCTCTATTCCATATTTGTCGAAACTCTTGACGAGCTCCGACACGAAAACGCTGAAGTTGTAAGATTGGACCTTGGGAGGCAACGTTGGACCATCTCTCCAGTCTTGGGACCTGTCTTGGAAAGAGTTTACCTGATTTTGTTCATTTCGATTACGAGGGTAGGGGTGATGACGTCTGTCTCGACGGTTGTCGGAGGAGGATTTGCGATCGGATTGATCAGGTCCGTGAGATGCTTTTCGTGATTCACGATCTTCTTCCAAACGTACCTCGGCCATGGATTTGGCTTGGACATCTTCGAAACTCCTACATGGGTACTTGGTGATCTCGTTGTAAAGATTGTTGTCCTTGATCAGACCTTGTCGGAAGGCTTCGATGGAGGTGGTGATGTCGCAATTGGGGATCGTGACTTTTTCCTTATTGTACCTATTAAGATAGGTCCGGAGAGGTTCGTTATACCTTTGGGTGATTCGATATAGATCACTTGACTTCCTTTCTAGCCTCCGACTGCTGGCAAATTGGATTTTGAAGGAGTTGACCAGATCTGCGAATGAGGCGATCATTCCTTGAGGTAAACGCATAAACCAGGTCAGTACAGGACCCACGAGGGTCGTGCCAAAGCTTTTGCACATGACAGCCTCGCGGCTCTCCCTTGGAATACATACAGTCATTAATTTTTGTTTATAGAGAGAAATGTGATCATCTGGATCGTTGGTGCCGTCGAATGTCGCCATGCTGGGAAGGTGGAACTTCTTTGGGATTTCGACTTTAGCGATGTCTCTGATAAATGGAGATTCCTCGAATCCTCCTGACGCTTCTTTCTCGATCGGCTGTGGAACTCCAGTAATTCTAGCGATGCGATCATCAAGTGTCTTCATGTGCTGACTGAGCATCTGCTGGACGAGGGTCATGATGTCGGGAGGATTGGTAGCATGTGGTTCGTCGATTCGGGTCTCTGCTGACCCGATCGGTGTGGAGAAAGTAACATTGTTAGTTGAAAATGGATTGACCAGAGGAGTTCGAGATGGACCCTCAGTATGTCCGGGACGCCATACACTCGGAGGGGTCAGTTCGACACCATTCATGTCAAGACGCGTTCGGATGTTGCTATGGGCGGGCATCCGCCTGGATCCGGAAGCCATTGATTGTACCTGCGACTTAATAGACTCATTTTCACGGGTTAGTTGTACAATTTTGGCCTCGGATTGGGTGGATAAAGCAGCCAAGGTCTCGGTCTTTTGGCGTTGCTGGGCAAGTTCCTCTTGTAGGGCAGTCATTTTTTGGGCAAGCTATTGGAATTGGGTTGGAGTAGGATTTTCGATTGTGTTTCCTTGAGCTTGGGTGTCGTCTTCGAGGCGTGGCTCCTCGGTACCGATAGGTGGGTTGATAGTCATGGTTGGAAGGTTTCGAGATGGTGATCGGCAAGTTGCCCCATGGTGGGCGCCAAATTGTTTTGGGGTGAAAAGATCGGACGACCTAAATCGCCTTAGACGGGGTAACGAGTCGACCGGATAATAGAAAATCAATTCAAACCAAAATAGACAATCAACAAGCAAAGAATAGATACGAAATAGCAAGGAAATTGATAGATCTATTGATGATTGTATTAGATCGAAGTACAACTTATCCTTAGAGAACAAAGGATCGAATCCTGTCCAACAGGTGTTTCCGTGATTCGACCGGTAGCGATCGAGTAAGATTCCGAGGAGACTGAGCTAGAGCGGGTGTACTCGGGAGTTCTTTTCAAGGTAAGCGTGTAATACCCCTCATTTTTAGTAAGGGTATTTGGGTAATTTTACCAACCCTCGTACAGTAGTCGGATCATTTTCAGAGAAGTTCGGAAATTCTGTATCATGTTTGAGCTCTGTAATATTTTCCTGAGTGGAATAAAATACATTCGACGTATTTCCGGGGCTTAGAATACTCGTTCGGGTACGAATATATTTAACCCAGGGTTTAAACCCGTACCCATACCTTTTCTTGGGCAAATAGACGCGGAAAGGCTTTTTCCACGACCGCAGAAGCATTTCCGCGATCGCGGAAAAAGGGTAATCATTATAGCTGGCAGGTGGGTTTTGCCGCGACCGCGGTGCCGGTTCCGCGATCGTGGAAAACTCGAACACGCAAGCTTCACTTCGTCGTCAGAGCCTCGTCGTTTGCACCGCCGTCGATCTTCTGGCTGGCCGTTGATCTGGGCAGGGTGAGCTCCTTCCTTTCGCTATAAAAGGGGGTCGGATTGAGGGTTGAAAGGCACACCGAAATCACTCTCTCCCTCTCATATTCTCTCTCGTTTTCGTGCTTGCCGGAGGTCAAAGCTCTCGCCGGAAATCTTCAAGCTTTTGCCGGAGTTCTCGTTGGAGGCGGTGGTGCTCTCAAGGTGGTGCATTGAAGGTGCAAGGTGCCCAGGAGTCGAGCCCCATCTGAATCGAGCTCCGTCGCATCACCCCCGATGAGATTTCTCCCTTTCGAGTCGTCGGAGTTCATGTCCGCAATCACAGACATGAACTACCGCGACCACGGCCGTGACATAGGCGATCGCATTGGCGGCCGCTGTCATCTTTGCTCGCAGACACTCGTCCTCGACGACCGCGACCGCGGCAGTGCCCACCGCGATCGCGGATTGCCTGGGCAATCGCGATCGTGGCTTTGGGCTTGTCGGTCTCGGTCGGGGCCTTCGTTTCTTCGATTTGGTTCATTCCTTCTTCGATTCGTATCATTTTAAATGTCGAATCTAACCTAGGGTTTCGTTATGGGTCGTTTCGTAGGAATCTGTAATCCGAGTTCTGTTCCTGTTCCGGACCCAGAAACCCGTCTTCGTCAATCGTTCGTCTAATCTAAGGCAAGTGGCGGTTCACTCTTGCTTATCATTCCATATTTCTATTAATTATCAATTGTTTTAATTGTTAATTAAATGGGATGAATATTGTTTTCGTTGGGAACAGTTTTGATAAACGTATTTGATACGATTAAAAGAGATATTATAATAGGTTGTATATACTGCTAGAAACAACGCTATTATAGATATATATATATATATATATATTGTTGCCATAATGGCATTGGTGTGGATTATTATGTGGTTTTAACTGTTTAGTTAGAACGAGTATTCGTAGGAACGCTATGTACCTTGCGAGGTCTAGTTGTTTCTTTATAACTGGTATTAGGAGGATTTTTCCCTAATACTCTTTCTGGTCATGACCTTGCCCTTACTCAGGGTAGGTGCACACAGATGGTGCTGATTCTTGGGATTTATTCCCTTCAATATCTCTCGCGATGAGATGATATATAAAAGCTTATAACGTGAATGTACGCTTTGTCACTAAAATAAGATAAGTGCCGCTATGCACATAATTAATGAACCTTGGGCGAGAAGTACAACTTGAAAACTCGTCTGGACTTCGACTAAAGTAAGTCATCCTTCCAAATCTGAATTCGCATTACGCGGTGAGGTTGGTCGTTGACCCAAATGGGCAAGTCTTTTTAAACGCTTGTGTGAAACTTTATTATTCCCGAACACTTGTCATACGTTCCGATATGACTCAATCTCTTGGAGTCTTCTCTTCATATGTTTCCTTTAGACTCGATCTTTAGGAGTCTTCTCTTGATCATTCTACTTTGAATCATTCTGTAGAGGTATTGAGGTTTACTATCGTCATCGGCTTTCATTCGAGAAGCGATGGGTCTAACCTAATACGCCTACCTTAGAACCTTTCTGTTTTACCCTTGCATAGTCTTTCATTAGACTAACCAACCGGGTTTTATTCCTTGCATGGTTGGCTGGTGTCATTCGTCTCATACGGCACATCAGGTAGACTCCCGTCCCGTGAAGGCTAGAAACGACGATGAAGGCAGATTGAGTTTTTAAGAGTTTTATCGGTTGAGATCCTAGGCGGGTGATCGCTCCGATCAAGACATTTTTGTTATTTATTTAAAAGACTTCCGATGTATTGAAACATATTATTTATTTTGGTTGTATTTGGAATTGTGGATGTAATTCCGAGACTTTGATTTAATCAAATGTTAAGATATTTCGTATTAAAGGTTGTTTTATGATTTGTATAAATTGGTTAAGCCTTGGGTGGCTTCGGATGTGGAATCTGAGGTCATTGGCGATAATACTTTCAAGGTTATATATTTGGGGGTGTTACAGATCTGGTATCAGAGCCGATTTTTTTTTTACGGGTTGGGTTTTAAAACGTTTTATTAAAAACAAAGATTTTATAAACCGGATACTCGTTTAGAACTATGAAGTTTTTTTTTTAATTCATTAGACCATTTACTTGTTTTGAACTAAGAATTTTTTTTTCTTTCTCGAAAATTTTGAATTTTCCGAATAAAAATTTATTTGATTAAAAACGTGTCGCTTGACAAACTCTGTCGTTCTAGTCGTGCCTTCTTTCCAGTCTGATATAGTAAGTTCGCTTCTATATTTAGAAAGACTAATCCTTTTCTCGTCGCCCCGCAGACTATGGGCGCATTCATCTCTCACCAGAGGAACTCGAAAGAAGCTGAGGTGGCCCTGCCATCTCCAGTTAGGCTTGAGTTCCCGGTTCCCCCGCCATGCTTTGAGGTCGGGGAGCCCAGTAGTCCATCCGAGGAGGTGAAGACCATACTCAAAGAGTTGGTGGTGTTGGTGTCTGCTAGGGCCGAGGTTCCCGAGTTGGAGCCAGAAGCGGACCCAAGGGAAGACACAGAGGAAGAGTAGGAGCCGGCGCAGTACCTTGGAGGTTACTACGACGACGACTTCGAAATCGAGGAAGATCCGGAGGAGGATCCGGAAGAGGATCCTGAAGAAGACCCAGAGGAAGACCTGGAGATGGAATTTATCCTTCCGAGTCCGGTGTCGCCATTTGAGCGGGAGTATTCTCCATTGTCCCCTGCCGCTTGGGAGACACTTAGTGGTGAAAATACCGCCAGGAGGAGGCCAGTGATGAGTCCTGACTCGTGACCGGTGTTTTGCCAGAGTCAAATGACTTCCTCTGAAGAGCGTCGCCTGGTGGACGATGCGGTTGAGCGTACTCGCTTGAGGGCAAGGCCGTGGGAGTCGATGGATACACCGAGGGTGGTCCCGACTCAGCAGGCTAGGCCAAGGCCCCGAGTATTGGAGGAACGACTGGAGGAATGGTTGAACGCCTTGTACGACATGGAGGAGAGGACGTACGAGGCTGAGGTTGGTCTCTCCCGAATGCTTGTGGACGTCCGCGAACTCCAGGAGTATATCGGCCAAGCACAATTGCTACTTGACCCTTTGTACGAGGTGAACAGGGCAGACTTCCAGCCAGGATTTCTGGAGGAGTTTTGCCAATCACTGGGATCTAATGGGGCTGGACCAAGTGTTCCCGTGCTTAGAGAAAGGTCAAGGGCACCGAGGCCGAGGGATGAGCCGTGTGCTCCAGGGCCGAGTAGGTCAAGAAGTCCGACACCAGACTCTGATGGTGAACCCCATGCGAAGAAGCAGTGCATGAGAGTTCCCGATTATTTGAAGTGTTTCAAGGCGCCATGATTAGGCCAGTGCTGAGTTTGGCAGTTTCTTTTCTAGTATTTCAGTGTTCGTTTTGATAAGCATGGTAGTCTCCGAGCAATTTTGTCTTGCCGCTCCGGAGATTCCTTTTGTAACCCTTTCAAACTCAGTTTGAGTTCATCAATGAAAATTTACCAAGTTTGATTTATTCTAAGTTGACTTTATACGTTGTACATATTGGAATGTTATTAATGTTATAAAGTACTTGGAATTTGATCGGTAAACAGATGGTAAACACAATGAATACCATTCGTGTTGGTGTTGGGCCAAGCAATGACCCCAGACCAAATGTGAGGAATGTCGCAAACCCTTTGGATGAGAACGAGTCAGTTTCTCACAACAATCCGGGGAGCAATGACCAAGTTCGGATCAACGCTCCAGTAGTGTTTGACGATGCGGCAATTGAGGCTATTCGGGGGATTGTGATGCAAGAAGTCACCGATATCATGCGACCAATCGCGCCTCAGGCACAAGGTGTGCCAATTCCTCATGTGGTTCCGAGATTCGAGGAGCCAGCTATCCATGTACCTCATGAGGAAGCTGTCAGGAATAGAGACAACTATGGTCGGGCACTGAAGGCCATAAGCTCTATGAGGCCTGATAGCTATGATGGAAAGGGAGAGCCAGTCAGGGTAGCATATTGGTTCTCGCACATGGAACGACTGTTCCGAAATGTCGAGTGCACATAAGCTGAGAAAGTGCACATTGCTTCCCTTTAGCTGAAGGAGGTGGCTAGCGAGTGGTGGAAAGACACCGGTCTAGCTGATCACCCTGGATTGAACTGGGGGATGTTCAAAGCTAAGATGACTGATCGATTCTTCTCCCGAGCTATGAGGGAAGAAAAGCACAAGGGGTTCCTCTATCCGAAGATGGATGGATTGAAAGTGACTGAGCTTGCGGCCAAGTTCAATCACCTGCTGCAGTATGCTGGGCCGGAGGTGTCCAGTGAGGAACAAAAGATCTGGCATTTCCATGAGTGGATGAATCCAGACATTAAGCCACTGATGGTGCGCCATGAATGCTCTACTCTGGAGCAGTATGTGGACGCTGCCTACAAATTGGAGGTGACTCTGGAGGAGTCAGCGAAGAAGCGCAATCGCCAGAGGCCAGCACAGAGCCAGCCTCAGGCAAGTGGGTTCAAGCGATCTGCGCCACCGTCTAATTTTGCCAAATCTGGCCGAGCGAGAACAGAAATGACTCATGGAGGGTCTACACAATGTTCGGGTCAAGGCAAGAATCTGATCCAGTGCTACAACTATGGTACACCCGGGCACAAGAGAAATGAGTGTCCGAAGGAAAGGAAGACGTGCTTTGGCTGCGGGAAGGTGGGGCACTTGCAGTCATTCTGTCCGCAAAGGAGGCAGAAAGGAGCTGAGTCACATCAAGGGTCCGTTAATCATAACAACCGATCCAAGTTCAGACCAGTGGAGGCTCCTAGTCCTTCGACACAGACAACTGCGCAGAACAAGGGAAAAGCCCCAACTGCTTCAGGAGGTCAAGGTCAGCGACTCTACGAGATGCATGAGGCTGATGGACCCAATGCTCCAATTGCTCAAGGTACTTTATACCTTCATTCTACTCCTGTGTGTATATTGTTTGATTTGGGTGCTATCCATTCTTTTGTTTCGGAGAGTTGTGTTAGTAAGGTAGAATTAGTATGCAATAAAGCTTGTGAGCCTTTCGTAGTCAATCTTCCCAATGGTGAACAATTGGTTGGAACCAAGCGTCTGTCAGAATTTCCGATTACCATCCAGGGTAAGAAGTTCGAAGCAGATTTGATCTGTATAGCCATGGCCCCATATGACATTATTCTCGATATGGATTGGCTAACACGTCATGGGGCGGTGATCGATTTCAGCTCTAGGACTGTGATGGTGTCATTTGGGGGCCAGTTCGTATGCAAATTCAAGGGTCGTAACGACGCTGATAACGGCAAGCTCATCAATGCGATGGCTGCGTTTAAGCTACTTCGACAAGGATGTGTCGGGTACATGTGCTACCTGGACGAGCCCAAGAAAGATAACCCTTCAATTCTAGATATTCCGGTCATTTGTGAGTTTTCGGATGTCTTTCCGGAGGAGATTCCTGGTTTATCCCCGAGTCATGACGTGGAGTTTACAATCGATCTCGAGCCTGATACCGTGCCAATCTCCAAGGCACCGTACCAGATGGCTCCAGAAGAGATGCAAGAGTTGAAGAAGCAACTCGAGGACCTTCTTGACAAAGGTTATATAAGACCGAGTGCATCGCCTTGGGGCGCTCCTGTATTGTTCGTCAAGAAGAAGGACGGATCGTTCCGACTTTGTATCGACTATCGAGAGTTGAATAAAGTCACGATCAAGAATAAGTATCCGTTGCCAAGGATTGATGATCTATTGGATCAATTGCAAGGAGAAAAATTCTTTTCCAAGATCGATCTGAGATCTGGTTACCATCAGCTCAGGATTCGTGAAGAAGATATTCCGAGGACTGCTTTTCGGACGAGGTATGGCCACTACGAGTTCGTAGTCATGCCATTTGGACTTACTAATGCTCCAACAGTCTTCATGGATCTGATGCATCAATGTTTCCACCAATATCTGGATAAGTTCACAGTGGTCTTCATCGACGATATTTTGATCTATTTCCCGTGCAAGGAAGCTCACGAGGAACATATTTGAATCACCTTGTCAGTCATTAGACAGAATAGGCTGTACGCAAAGTTGTCTAAGTGTGACTTCTGGATCAAAGAAGTGGCTTTCTTAGGCCATGTGATCAATGAGAGTGGGGTTATGGTTGATCCCCAGAAGATTGAAGCGGTAGCCGACTGGAAGCGGCCTCAGAATGTGAAGGAGGTGCACAGTTTCTTAGGACTCACTGGATATTATAGACGGTTCGTGGAGGGATTTTCTAAAATCGCTCTACCTATGACCGGTTTGCTCCACAGGGTCCACAAGAAGTTTGTTTGGGATGACAAGTGCGAGGCCAATTTTCAAAAATTGAAGCAGTGTCTGACCTCCGCACCGGTTTTGGCGCTACCAGAAGGGAATGATGGTTATGTGGTCTATAGTGATGCTTTAAAGAATGGGTTAGGGTGTGTACTGATACAGAAAGGAAAAGTTATTGCGTACGCATTACGACAATTGGAAACCTATGAGGCAAACTATCCGACGCATGATCTGGAGTTAGCAGCTGTAGTATTTGCGTTGAAGATTTGGAGGCACTATCTCTATGGTATAAGGTGCCAAGTCTTCACCGATCACAAGAGTCTCAAGTACGTGTTCACTCAGAAGGAGTTGAATATGAGACAACGTCGCTGGTTAGAGCTACTCAAAGACTATGACATCGAGTTGTTGTATCATCCGGGCAAGGCTCATGTAGTAGCCGATGCATTGAGCCGGAAGACACCGCACGAGACTGTAGTGGCTCTACTCACTGCTTAGACGAAGCTGAACCAAGGGTTGTGCGAGATTGAAGTCTTGTATGATTCACGTCGAGGATACCTGCGTATGCTTGAGATTCAGGCTACACTACTTGATCAAATCAGGGAGAAACAGGTTGACAATGTAGTCATGGTGAAGCTAAGCAGTGAAGTGATGGACGGGAAAGCTCCCGGTTTTGTGATTCAGGAGGATGGATCACTCTGGTTTCAGGATCGGATCTGTGTGTCTGACGTTGATGGTCTTCGCTAGTTGGTGATGAGAGAAGCCCATTCGTCAACTTATTCTGTACATCCAGGCTCTAGCAAGATATACAAAGACCTCAGGAAGAAGTTCTGGTGGCCCAACATGAAGTGGGATGTAGCGGAGTTTGTGGCGAAATGCTTGACTTGTCAGAAAGTCAAGATAGAACACCGTAGACCAGGTGGTGAATTGCTATCTCTTCCAGTGCCAGAATGGAAATGGGAGGATATCGCTATAGATCTCATCACAGGGTTGCCAAAGACTCAGACTCAAAAGGATGCTATATGGGTAATCATTGACAGGCTCACGAAGAGTGCTCACTTCGTGGCTATCAAGTCAACATGGGGAACCCAAAAGCTATCGGAAGTGTTCCTACACGAAATTGTCCGTTTGCATGGTACTCCAAAGACCATTGTATCGGATCGTGATGGCCGATTCATGTCGAGATTCTGGAAGGAACTTCACAAGGCCATGGGAATCGAGTTGAGATTCAGTACTGCATTTCATCCTCAGACGGATGGACAGTCTGAGAGGACCATCCAGACCTTGGAAGATATGCTGAGAGCTTGTGTACTTGATCGTCCGACTAGTTGGGAGAACAGCCTAAGTCTAATTGAGTTCACGTACAACAATAGCCGGCATGCTACCATTAAGATGGCTCCATTCGAAGCTTTGTACGGTTGAAAGTGCAGATCTCCAATTTGTTGGGATGAGAATGCCGACAAGATTCTACTCGGACCAGAGCTAGTCGAAAGGACTGCCTCGGACATTGCGTTGATTAGACAGAGGATGTTGACAGCTCAAAGTCGACAGAAGTCTTACGTAGATTTGAAGCGCAGGAATGTCGAATTCAAGGTTGGTGGCAATGTGTTTGTCAGGGTGTCGCCATCCAAGGGTGTGTTCAGGTTCGGCAAGCGTGGGAAGCTTAACCCTCGCTACGTGGGACCGTTTGAGATCCTTGATAGGGTGGGGTCTCTAGCATATCATTTGGCATTGCCACCATCGGCACATCTGGTGCATAACGTGTTCCACGTGTCCTTGTTGAGAAAGTACATACCAGATTGATAGGTGTCATTTCATGCACCTTAACTAGCAATTATTAGCATTATTTAGAGGAGTTTATGACTAGATTTGAGGTTAAGTCTGTAATCCAGAAGATGTGGAGAGAATTGAAGATATCTAGGGATTTACAGCTTATTTGGAGAAGATGAAGATGGATGAGGATCTGCTGGAAATTAATTGGAGAAGACTACCAACACTTGGTAGTAATGAAGAGCAGAAGGGAAAGGAGTGGGCGAATTTCTACCGCCCCGCGCCAGAGCCACCACGACCCGGTGGTGGGTCTCAGAGAAGGATGCCGCCCCGCGGTGTAACTTGACGCCCCGCGGTGGGAGCTGGCGCCCTGCGGCCATCTGGGCGAAGCAGCGAAATTGAAGAAGCCGTGATGCTGGAATTAAAAGAAGTTCGGCCCATGAATTAGGCCCAGGAAGAAAGGCCCACGAAGAATTCTTCACGCGTGAAGGAAAGAGGAGAATTGAAAGCGTGAAATTGAAGCGGACGAATACGGAGGATGACGTCAGCGAAGCTGTTGCTTAGTTGGGCCGAGCTGATGCTGGGACGAGAAGCTTGCCGAGAATTGCGAGATTACGGGAATAATTTCCCCAAATTTGGATTGTTTATTTTGCTATTATTTTATTATTGTTATTTTACACCTTTTAGAATTAGGTTAAAAACCCTTTAGGTAACCTAGTTGACACAATCTACAATTTAGTTTTAGAAGTTCGTTTTTCATTCTGCCTCTAGGGTTTCAACCCATGGAGAGCTAAACAACTTTGTTCTGCTAGACGATTGAAGCATTGCAATGGAGTGGTTGTGAGATTTCTATTCCTTGTTCTATATCTTATGAAGTTGGTTTAATTCTCTTGAGCATATTGTCTATTGGTTTATGTTGATTCTTCTAGCATAGCTAACTAGGTTTTTTGACATCTATCATAGTGCTAGGGTTTGCATATAGTGGAATACGAGTGCATACCTAGTGGCAAACACAATTGTTACATATAGTGGAATACGAGCGTGCAATCGTGAGTGAGAATCATTTGCATGTTAAGTAGTAAGGAAGCACCTTCTATTTGCATGTACCCTATATCCTTGTATGCATTGCTATTGCTGTGTTAGTGGTAAAGTACACCGACAACTGTGAGAATCGGAGGTACTTTCCCATTGACGTAGTAATAAGTCTATCGACAACTGTGAGAATCGATAGTACTTAAGATCAGGGTGGGAACAACTATAAGATTGTGAAAAGAACTTGGAAAAATAGTTATCAGTGATCAACCTGTTTCCTTTACAGTGTGGATATTTGTCTAGTGGAATATTTCCACCCATCATATTTATTTTCCATCTAAAGCTTGCATATTTGTTACTCTGTGTTTGATAACCAAAAATCCCCTTGTTACTTTGCATGCTTATAAACACTTAGAAAGATCACTTCCTCCCTGTGGATTCGACCCTTATTTGCCTAGACTACTTGTTTAGGTTTGTTAGGATTATTTTGTTTAGGTGTCACGACAACGCCTTATCAAATTGGCGCCGTTGTCAGGGAGGCAAGTTTTGATTTTCTGTGTGTTTGTTTGTGTGCATGTTACTTTGGTGTGGACCCATCTTACGGTCCACACCCGTGCTACTGACTTTTGTTTGTCCTTGTTTGATTTTTTTTACAGATATGGATTTTTGGGGAGAGTCGCGCGATAACTCGTACTCTTGCTCACTCTCTCCAGAGAGGGGATACTACCCAACTTCCAGTACAGCAAGGCCAGTTAGAGCCTGCAGACTCTATCGTGATCCGCTGCATTCCACTGACGACTGCCCAAGACTTCCTGAATATGCAAACGCAGTAAACGCTACAAGAGGTTTTGATCCGCAGAGGCCGAGGTGTGTCCCATATTCCTGCACATACAACTCAGGGTGAAGGAGTCACCCCAATTCGAGTTATGGGTGCCATCAATACCATCCATATGGTTATGACTGCCAGGAGTTCTACCCAGAGCCATAGTCATTCTATCAGCAGGGTACTCCATACCAGTACTATCCGGCATACGAGCATAGCCCGCCAGTGTCCAATCCAAGTTCCGCCATGTCAACTGAAGAGATGCTCAAGACCTTGACTCAGCACTTTGCCACTCATACTCAAACTACGGAGTCAAGCATCAAGAATATAAAAAGGCAGGTGGACCAGATGGCGGAATCAATTATACGGATCGCTACAAGGATTTCGGGGAATCTACCATCTCAAACGGTAGTAAACCCGAGGGAAAACGTTCCTCCTAGTGCTGAAGAGGAGGATGAATATGAGATGGAGAACATCACCCACCGCCCCGCGTCACCTCTCACCGCGACCCGGCGTGAAGCCCCAGTTATTTCACCGCCCCGTGGCGACACTGACCGCGACCCGGCGGTGAGCCTCAGTAATCCTCTCTCACAGCCACCGCCCCGCGGTGGACGGAGTGCCTCCTAGTGAGATTTCGCCGCGACCCGCGGTGAGATCAGCGCAACCCGACGTCCAAAATTCCTATTCTGCTGATGAGGTATGCGTTGATACTGATGAGGAGTTAAGACTTCCAGATGATATTTTGGATCGCAAGGTGTTGACTGAGGAGGATTATTTTTTGAGATTTGAGGAGGAGTGGAGCGACGATGAGGAGGAGTGCCGTGATTGCGAAAATACTCCAGAGACAACCATTTCTCTCGAAAATGCTCCGGCAGTCCCCGACCCTTTGGAGGCTGCCTATGATGAGTTTGTGCGTCTCAACTCCTTCCCGCTCGTCGCGCTGTAACCCATCGCACCCTTCCTTGAGGCTTCCCGAGTTACTCAAAGGCTAAAGAACAACGAGAATATCTATGAGGCCTTCAGTGACTGCATAAAAACCGTTCCCTTGGTCACACTGGCTGACAGCACCCCTCGCTGTAAGGAAATATTAAAGGTGCTGGGCATGATCAAGAAGAAACCAAAGGGGAAGCACAAGAAGGAGAACTTGATGCAGGTGGCGAATTTTTCCATACTGGATACGGGGCAAGATAGACATGCAGCCCCTGAGATGCTGGGTAGACCATTTCTGAAGATGACAAGTGCGTTCATGGGTATGCACAACGGTCCACCCACAAAGAAGTGCAGGAGATTGGGGGTCACGCTCAATCGGGAGTATACAAAGAGGCATCCTCCTGATCCAGGCCCCAGGAGTTCAGTTGCTATGAGCAACCCAAGTTGAGGATGAGTAGGATGTCAAGCCATGACAATAACTAAGGCGCTATCCAGGAGGCAACCCGAGGTATGTTTTTCTTTCCTTGCTTTTCATTCTTTGTTTTTGCATTTTCTTTAGTATGTTTTTGCTTTGTTTTTGCTTTTGTGTTTGTTTCCGACTGACCTGCAGGGAAGAAACCCATGCCTATTGAAGAAGGTGTTTTCCACACCAATGTACGTCCTCTTTTCCCTGTACTAAGTCACCCCCCGAAAAAACCTTAAACCGGGGGCAAAAAAAAAAAAAAAGAGTTCTACCGAAGTCCAGCTGTCCATAGTTCCCCATGGAGACGGTGCGCATCATGTTGTCAAGGAGGATATATTGCCCTACACTTGATTTGACAACGATGATGGCCCTACAATTGACAGCTGAGGAGGAGGAACACTAGAGCCCACACCATGATTACATTTGGGCTCCACCATGTGTTCCTAGAAGGCCGTGCAACCCCGACATCTTTGCTATACCACTATTCACCAAAGTGGTTCCCTTTTGGTTGCACGGTAGAAGAAGATTATAGAATTGATGAAGACACCCGCCCAACACCAGAGACCTGGGCATTTATTGAAGAAGACCGCCAGCAACAAAGGAAGTGTCCAAGCAGCTTGGCGACGTTTGTGAGTTATTTTTTGCTTTTCCCTGTGCTTCTATCCTTTTGTCTTTCATTACATTAAGGACAATGCAATGTCTAAGCATGGGGGAGAGTTCTATACTTGCTACGTCATTGAGGAGATGAAAAAAAATGAAAAAAGCCAAAAATTTGAAAAAAGGCATACATTAGAAATCCTGGGATAGGTCGAAAACCCGAAAGGGCGGCCTAGGTAATAAGCACGTGGCTTGGACCAGCATTAGGCTGGGGTAATATGTGGTCAAGAGTGACGTGAGCTTATGTGAGTACATCTATTGAAAAATGAAATGAGTGGCTTGGTGAAAACCCGAAAGGGCGCCTTGGCAAAATGAGCGAAAAGAAGAAGAATGATTTTAGGATTTCTCATTATTCTTGGCGATGCGTCATAAGAAGAGGAGATATAAGTAGGTTTTGGGTAGGTCACTCTGGAGAGATAAGACGATAGATGGAGGATAGGATTAGTATTTTCACTCTATGGTGTTGTGTTGTGCTGTGTTGTTGTGCTGTGCATAATGTTTTGGTTGTCTGGAGCTGATTGTTGAGATGTTGTAATTGCTGGTGTCATTTTTTCTTGTACTTCCTGAGACCTTGGTGTTTGATTGAGAGAGTAGGTTTATCATTAGCTTACTCGGGACGAGTAAAAGGTCTAAGCATGGGGGAATTTGATAAATGTCATTTCATGCACCTTAACTAGCAACTATTAGCATTATTTAGAGGAGTTTATGACTAGATTTGAGGTTAAGTCTGTAATCCAGAAGATGTGGAGAGAATTGAAGATATCCAGGGATTTACAGCTTATTTGGAGAAGATGAAGATGGATGAGGATCTGCTGGAAATTAATTGGAGAAGACTACCAACACTTGGTAGTAATGAAGAGCAGAAGAGAAAGGAGTGGGCGAATTTCTTCCGCCCCGCGCCAGAGCCACCGCGACCCGGCGGTGGGTCTCATAGAAGGATGCCGCCCCGCGGTGTAACTTGACGCCCCGCGATGGGAGCTGGCGCCCTGCGGCCATCTGGGCGAAGCAGCGAAATTGAAGAAGCCGTGATGCTGGAATTAAAAGAAGTTCGGCCCATGAATTAGGCCCAGGAAGAAAGGCCCACGAAGAATTCTTCACGCGTGAAGGAAAGCGGAGAATTGAAAGCGTGAAATTGAAGCGGACGAATACGGAGGATGACGTCAGCGAAGCTGTTGCTTAGTTGGGCCGCTAATGCTTTGTTGGGCCGAGCTGATGCTGGGACGAGAAGCTTGCCGAGAATTGCAAGATTACGGGAATAATTTCACCAAATTTGGATTGTTTATTTTGCTATTATTTTATTATTTTATTTTACACCTTTTAGAATTAGGTTAAAAACCCTTTAGTTAACCTAGTTGACATAATCTACAATTTAGTTTTAGAAGTTCGTTTTTCATCTTGCCTCTAGGGTTTCAACCCATGGAGAGCTAAACACCTTTGTTCTGCTAGACGATTGAAGCATTGCAATGGATTGGTTGTGAGATTTCTATTCCTTGTTCTATATCTTATAAAGTTGGTTTAATTCTCTTGAGCATATTGTCTATTGGTTTATGTTGATTCTTCTAGCGTAGCTAACTAGGTTTTTCGACATCTATCATAGTGCTAGGGTTTGCATATAGTGGAATACGAGTGCATACCTAGTGGCAAACACAATTGTTACATATAGTGGAATACGAGCGTGCAATCGTGAGTGAGAATCATTTGCATGTTAAGTAGTAAGGAAGCACCTTCTATTTGCATGTATCCTATATCCTTGTGTGCATTGCTATTGCTGTGTTAGTGGTAAAGTACACCGACAACTATGAGAATCGAAGGTACTTTCCCATTGATGTAGTAATAAGTCTATCGACAACTGTGAGAATCGATAGTACTTAAGATCAGGGTGGGAACAACTATAAGATTGTGAAAAGAACTTGGAAAAATAGTTATCAGTGATCAACCTGTTTCCTTTGCAGTGTGGATATTTGTCTAGTGGAATATTTCCACCCATCATATTTATTTTCCTTCTAAAGCTTGCATCTTTGTTACTCTGTGTTTGATAACCAAAAACCCCCTTGTTACTTTGCATGCTTATAAACACTTAGAAAGATCACTTCCTCCCTGTGGATTCGACCCTTACTTGCCCAGACTACTTGTTTAGATTTGTTAGGATTATTTTGTTTAGGTGTCACGACAACGCCTTATCACAGATGTGTCTCATGTGCTGAGCTATGATGACATCGAGATTCATGCAAATGGTACCTACGAAGAGATACCTGTGCGTATTCTCGAGCGTCGCGAGAAGCAATTACGGAACAAGGTAGTACCATTAGTACGGATTCTTTGGTCCAAGGCTGGATCTGAAGAGGTTACTTGGGAAACCTGGGAGACTGAGGAGGATATGCTTAGTCGCTTTCCCGAGCTGTTTTCGGCCTAGTTTCGGGGTCAAAACCTTTTTAAGGGAGAAGTGATGTAATACACCTCATTTTTAGTAAGGGTATTTGGGTAATTTTATCGACCCTCGTACAGTAGTCGGGTCATTTTCAGAGAAGTTTGGAAATTATGTATCATGTTTGAGCTCTGTAATATTTTCCTGAGTGGAATAAAATACATTCGACGTATTTTCGGGGCTTAGAATACTCGTTCGGGTATGAATATATTTAACCCGGGGTTTAAACCCGTACCCATACCTTTTCCAGGGCAAATAGTCACGGAAAGGCTTTTTTCGCGACCGCGGAAGCATTTCCGCAATCGCGGAAAAAGGGTAATCATTATAGCTGGCAGGTGGGTTTTGCCGCGACCGCGGTGCAGGTTCCGCGATCGCGGAACACTCGAACACGCAAGCTTCACTTCGTCGTCAGAGCCTCGCCGTTCGTGCCGCCGTCGATCTTCTGGCTGGCCGTTGATCTGGGCAAGGTGAGCTCTTCCTTTGGCTATAAAAGGGGGTCGGATTGAGGGTTGAAAGGCACACCGAAATCACTCTCTCCCTCTCAGATTCTCTCTCATTTTCGTGCTCGCTGGAGGTCGAAGCTCTCGCCGGAAATCTTCAAGCTTTCGCCGGAGCTCTCGTTGGAGGCGGTGGTGCTCTCAAGGTGGTGCATTGAAGGTGCAAGGTGCCCAGGAGTCGAGACCCATCTGAATTGAGCCCCGTCGCGTCACCCCCGGTGAGATTTCTCCATTTCGAGTCGTCGGAGTTCACGTCCACGATCGCGGACATGAACTACCGCGACCGCGGCCGTGACATAGGAGACCGCATTGGAGGCCGCTGTCATCTGTGCTCACGGACACTCGTCCTCGACGACCGCGACCGCGACAGTGCCCACCGCGATCGCGGATTGTCTGGGCAATCACGATCGTGGCTTTGGGCTTATTGGTCTCGGTCGGGGCCTTCGTTCCTTCGATTTGGTTCGTTCCTTCTTTGATTCATATCATTAAATGTCGAATCTAACCTAGGGTTTCGTTATGGGTTGTTCCGTAGGAATCTGTAATCCGAGTTCTGTTCCTGTTCCGGACCCAGAAACTCGTCTTCGTCAATCGTTCGTCTAATCTAAGGCAAGTGGCGGTTCGCTCTTGCTTATCATTCCATATTTCTATTAATTATCAATTGTTTTAATTGTTAATTAAATGGGATGAATATTGTTTTCGTTGGGAACAGTTTTGATAAACGTATTTGATACGATTAAAAGAGATATTATAATAGGTTGTATATACTGTTAGAAACAACGCTATTATAGATATATATATATATATTGTTGCCATGATGGCATTGATGTGGATTATTATGTGGTTTTAACTGTTTATTTAGAACGAGTATTCATAGGAATGCTATGTACCTTGCGAGGTCTAGTTGTTTCTTTATAACTGGAATTAGGAGGATTTTTCCCTAATACTCTCTCTGGTCATGACCTTGCCCTTACTCAGGATAGGTGCACACAGCTGGTGCCGATTCTCGGGATTTATTCCCTTCAATATCTCTCACGATGAGAAGATATATAAAAGCTTATAATGTGAATGTACGCTTTGTCACTAAAATAAGATAAGTGCCGCTATGCACATAATTAATGAACCTTGGGCGAGAAGTACAACTTGGAAACTCGTATGGACTTCGACTAAAGTAAGTCCTCCTTCCAAATCTGAATTCGCATTACGCGGTGAGGTTGGTCGTGGACCCAAATGGGCAAGTCTTTTTAAACGCTTGTGTGAAACTTTAATGTTTCCGAACACTTGTCATACGTTCCGATAAGACTCAATCTCTTGGAGTCTTCTCTTCATATGTTTCCTTTAGACTCGATCTTTAGGAGTCTTCTCTTGATCATTCTACTTTGAATCATTCTGTAGAGGTATTGAGGTTTACTATCGTCATCAGCTTTCATTCGAGAAGCGATGGGTCTAACCTAATACGCCTACCTTAGAACCTTTCTGTTTTACCCTTGCATAGTCTTTCATTAGACTAACCAATCGGGTTTTATTCCTTGCATGGTTGGCTGGTGTCATCCGTCTCATATGGCACATTAGGTAGACTCCCGTCCCGTGAAGGCTAGAAACGACGATGAAGGAAGATGTAGTTTTTAAGAGTTTTATCAAGGTTGAGATCCTAGGCGGGTGATCGCTCCGATCAAGACATTTTTGTTATTTATTTAAAAGACTTCCGCTGTATTGAAACATATTATGTATTTTGGTTGTATTTGGAATTGTGGATGTAATTCCGAGACTTTGATTTAATCAAATGTTATGATATTTCGTATTAAAGGTTGTTTTATGATTTGTATAAATTGGTTAAGCCTTGGGTGGCTTCGAATGTGGAATCTGAGGTCACTGGCGGTAATACTTTCAAGGTTATATATTTGGGGGTGTTACAAAGCGAATGGATACTGGATGCAGACCCCTCCCATGTTCCTTTCCTCGTCGTGATCTATATATGGTAATTGTCATCTTGTGTCCGTTATTCATCTTTTTTCAATATCTTCTATTAATTATGGGCGAGATCTTCGGGATTTGCCCTTGATTGCTAGCATAATCTTTGTGTTTAATGCCATAGCCGTTGCCATCGATCAAGCATTTAATGCCCTGGGTGAGATCTTCGGGACTGGTCGGATCCTACGTGTCTGAGGAGCATCCGACGTTTCCTTCTGGTCTCTCTTGGCCTTTGACCTTGCTCGGATTCCGGCCCAATTCATTGGTTTCGATCCCTCTGGAGAATGTTGGGCCCAACAAGTACCAGCGGCAAACTCCTCCATAATCTCAATACGAGACTTCAAACAATAATAAGTCCCTACGTCGCCAACAGTCTGAGCATCTTTCTCACGACGCTTTTCAGCTTCCTTGACTTGAGATTGAAGTTCCTCCTTGACCGACATCAGCTCTTTCTCGATGATCCTCACACGATCCTTGGCGGCCTTCGCCTGACTCTCCGCATGTGCGATTCGCCTATCGGACCTATCACTCAATTCTTGAATAGTAGAAAAGGCAACCATTGAGTACTGAAAGGCCTACATTTCATACAACATGTAATCAGTTTCAAAAAAAAAAGAATCTCGAATGAAAAATCCCCTACTGCTTACTTTCCAAGCACCAACGACAGCTTCATCCATATAGTCAATGGGAGAAAGGTCGCCGATCTCTTTCTTGGCTTCTGGATCAACGAATCGAGTCAAGTCACTCACTGCTCTCTCTTTCAGCATCCCTGGCGGGGAATCTAAAGTGACAGATGCCTTTCTCTTCGCCCCTGATGTCTTGGACGATGGAGAATCTAAGGCGATCACCCCAACAGATGGTCGAGCCTTGATGATAGCCCTCGAAGAGGACGCTTTAGCAACCAACAGCTTTTGCTCCAAAAGGCTTTTTCACGACAAACGAACACTAGACCGTCCGCCATGAGACGCTGATAAAATAGCACAACACCATAAGCATATGAAAACTCCAAAGACCAACCACTCGCTACCTGTAGGAACGAACAAGTGCCTTTGGAGATGGATGCGGAAGGAGTTGACATCTTGGCAGGTAGGGGTGAGCAAATATATCCGATCCGGCTGATCCGATCCGAAAATCCGCCGATCCGTATCCTAAAAATTCGTATCCGAAAATATCCTTTAAGTTTTTATCCGTATCCGATCCGATCCGGGTGATTTTGCCGGATACTTGAACCGGATATGGATCGAGATATTTAGCTTACCGGATATCCGAAAATATCCGGTACTTTTCATATAATATTTATAATCATAAATTTGTTTATTATAACTAATATATTGAGTAATATATTAATAAATTTTACATCATTAATCACATATTTATATTATTGTCCAAGTAAAATATTGTAAATACATTTTCATATGAATAATAAGTGTGTATATAATTTAAATCGTACGAACAAATTAAGAAACAACCTACAAATTTTATTTCTTAATTTACAAATTTATTACTTTTGAATTTAAAAAATGAATATATTGATTTATTTTTAATAGATTTGTAGTAACCGGATAATTCGGATATCCGGCTCAGATATCCGATCTGATCCGGGTCTTTTTTACCGGATATCCGTTTCAAAACGGACCGGATACGGATCGGGGTTTTGTAAATTTTTTGAACCGGATATCCGGTATAACGGATCGGATCGGATCGATCTGTTTGCTCACCCCTATCGGCAGGATTGGGTATTAATAAATTAACGTTCTTAAAATGTCTCTCCGATTCGGGAAGTTTGAGTAAAGCCTTGGTCACCGCCTCGAAATCCCAGGGTTCTCCTGGTTCAGGCACTGCGATAAAAAACACGTAAGCAAGGGTTTAGAAGATTTCCGACAAAGAAAATCGAAGGAAGAATACAATACCTGTCTTCCTCCAATCTGAGAGCAAAAAGGAACAATCAACCCCCCTTTCAAGCGACTTACGCTATACAAAGAAGAAACGAGTTCCCCACCTACGGTCGTTAACATCTAGGTTTAAAGCTAAAGGCTTTCTGTCACGACGAAGGCGTAACTGAAACCTAGAAGAACCCCGACTACTTAGATAGTAAGAATACCACAAAGCGTCAAAGTCAAAATCAAATTTGACACCGGCAGAAACAAGATCGATTACCCTAAGCAGACGCCAAGTGTGGGGCATGACCTGACAAGGGGCAAGCCTCATGACAGAAAGAAAGTTCCTAACTAGATTGGAAAACGGAAAGGAATGGCCAATCTTAAAGGGGTATTCGAAGAAACAAACCCAATCTCCATGATACCAGTCGGCTCGCTCATGGGAAAGGGGAAGATGAGCCACAGTACCTACGGGGAACTGACCGATTTCAAGAACCTTATCCAACTCGGCTTGGGTTAGGGTTCCACCGACGGAATCAGAACAACTAAGGAGTCCTATTGGTGTGAAAGCATTTTCATCTTCAGAAGGATCTTCAGATACGATCCTACTCATGGACCTTGAAAACACCATGAAAGCATTGAAGGAAGAAGAAGGGTAAAAATTCAAAAAAAAAGGAAATTACCTTGACAAGGACGTGAGACTCTGTGGTGACAAGAAAGCCGATTGAGGAAGCAGTAAAACCGCCTCCTCTGTGGTCAAAACATTGGGCCACTCACGAAGCGCCACGATAGCCCATGGTCTGCAGAAGAATCGGGAGAAGATTTCGCTAGACTGAAGATCAAACCGTCTCGTCAGAAACCGTTTCTCTTCCTCCGGCACACTTTGATCTTGGGGTAAATGTTGGGCTCAGAAATTATCATTGACAATTGAGTCGGCCCAAACAAACGAACGAGTTGGGCCACGATCTGGGGAAGGCAAAATAAAGAGGAACGTTGGAACGGTTGAGAGGATATCAGACGAATGGAGCGACAGCCTGACGAATCCCTAAAATCTCGGACGACAACAAATAGATTAGTTGAGTCTTATAATTATGTATAAAAAGGGTTAACCCTACTCTTGTAAAGACCCCATCATTACTGCTGAATACAAGCTACCATTTGCAACTCTCTCGTTCTTTTTACGATTATTCTCTAGCTCAGTTCTTCATTTCAGTATTGAAGCGACCGGCGATTAAATCACTCGATTCGACCAGTCTCTTATTCAAAGGAGATAAGCTAGTCTTTGCATCTATTTAATCTTATTTCATCTAGTTCTTTGCTTGATTCGGATCATTTAGATATAATCAATATTGTTATTATCTAGTTGTCCTTCTTAAGGCGATTCAGGTCGGTTCGATCTTTTCGCCCCAAAACATAGTCTATGCATTCAAAGATCATGGTTTGAATTCCCACTTTGGGTGATGAAGTGGGCTGATTATGATTGGTTTCACTTTCATATTGTAATCATGTGCGGTTATATGATGACCGTGTAAAAGTATTGATGTTTTCTGTTCTCGTTTAAATCAGGATCATGGTGCAATCAATACTTGATCACGATGTATATAGCAAGAAGTATACAAATGTGACGATTACTCATTTAATGGGTGTGAGAGGAAGTTATTAGCCTCTTCATATATATATTGATTTATATGGATGTTGTGTATTACCCGTATATATAGATATACTTGCTGTCAATTTTTTACCTTACCCGCAAATCCGACCCGATCCGACCCGCGTTTTCTGGGTCGAGACCCGACCCGAAAAGTATTAGGTCAAAAGTGACCCGATTCGTTCGACCCGAAAATTTTTAGTGGGTCATTATAAATGTGTTTTTATTTTATATATTAAACATTATAATATATTTTGTTATTAAAATATTATATAGTATTTTTTTTATAATTTTTTGTTTTAATTAAAATATTATTTTAATAATCATTTTATAAAATTTTGACATGGCGCTCTCGACCCGCTGGGTCGACCCGAACCTGACCCGCAACGACCCAACCCACAATCGACCTGGAAATTTTGACCCGTAATCGACCCGAACCCGATATGCTTAAACCCGAACCCGACCCATTTGACGGGTCTAGATATACTACTTGAGTGATCAAGACCAAGGGCTTATATAGCATATATCCAGTGGTTATGTTATGATGAATATGTCCTATTCATGGACATGTACCGTTAAATTGGTGGAAGAACATGTGCATGACCATGGTATAATTTTGATCATGGTATGATCACGGTGTATAGATCACTATTGGGAAAGACTGATGTTCAAGTTATGATATTTCCTAAGATCTATTGTGGTATGGATGGAAGAAAGGTCCAATAGTCTTTGTAAAGATTTGGATGGACGATATTTTAACCTAGATGGTTAAATGGATGATTTAAGGAAAGATATAATTCTTGTTTCCTCATGTGTATGTACGTGTATGTGTATGTACATGTGTATATATGTATACAAATATGATAATAATTTTATATGATTAAGGACTTTTCGTTAGTTTAAACGAAAGGTGGGGGACGGTCCAACCGCTCGGATCAAGTCTCAAGAACTATGGACAAGTATCTCATGAGTTAGATGAGGTCATATGTGATTTTATGTGTCTATAGACTACTCATATTCTTAGATTACTTGATTCAGGTGTACTCTAGTTAATACAAATTACTTGATGGTAAGTCTACTAGGTTGACCAGATTATTTTTTAGTCTGCTGGTTATGTTATGCCCTACAATATTCTTATGTTGATTGCCTATGATTGACTCTACTGTGTTTTATACATATTAATCACTTTGATTGTAATGTACTTCGTATAGATTGGTCGGTTATTTACCAGATTATTTTCTTAAGTCTACTGGTTCATGCCCTACAGTATACTGATTGGCTAGATGTAACTCTATTATTTCAAGCAGATTAGTCACCTTGGCCCTACTATACTTTACATAGATTGGTCGGTTACTAAAATATTTTATATATATGTTGATGTTATATTATTTGTGTATAATATGAATAATGCTAGACAAGTTATGATTTGTATATAATCATGTGTTACTCTACAAGGAAAATCTTGATTATGAATTGTGCACTTATTAAGGTGGGAAGTACTAGGGTTTGGAATTATTTTCAATCCCTAGGATAATAAAATATGACGTATTTCTTGGAAAAGAATTAGGCACAAGACATGTATATGTCGGGTTGTGTCTAGACAAACAATGATGTATGTCAATAGCACGCATGTTCTGAAATGGATTTTCCATGATTTTTTACTTTAAGAGTAAAGTGACGATTTGGGTAGAGCCAAATTTGGGCTTGTTATTTAATAAGTATATATATTCCATATTGATGGGACGTACTTGACCCATGAAAACTTTGGTATAAAGGGTGACCTAGTCTAAATGATTTTGGACGTATGGTGATCATTAATTTTATCCTAGCTCAAGAGAAAATTTTGGGTGGTAAAGGTAATGTTTGCATCAGTTGGATATAGTAAAATATTCCATGTTATCAGTTCTTTATAACAGAACTAATTGACTCTATTGAGGTGTTATACACGTTTGAGTCATGATGTAATGATTGATGACACCTAATTTGTATAAATGCCTAAACCAAATGGGCATGGTTCTAATGTAAAATTGGATCAAGTTGAATTGAATTGGGTTAGCCACCCATGTGATATAAGTCACTGAGCTCCGTAAGGAGGGAAAGGAGAAAGAAAGTAATGTCATGTGATTACGTTTTCCGTATGAATATCGTTAAAATGATTAAAAAGATGACATGAGTCATGTAAATGGATCTCCCACTAAGATAATTAGCCTTTGGGCTATAAAGGTATATTCAAGAAAGAAGATGAAGGTTGCTAAGTTTATTAACTAGAGCAAAGTTCCTTAAGATATTGGGAACTAAGATAAAATATTGGATCAATCAAATTTGATATCCATGGTTCGGTTGCTCGGATATCCATAGAGGAGAAATGATTAATGAGTAAACTTGTGAGGCTCTTTTCTCGGAAATTAAGAAAGAGGAAAGCCCAAATTAATCAAGTGTTGCATGAGTTAACGTAATTCCCATATCTATGAAATTGTCTAGTGGGTTTAATTTGAAACAAGCGGTGGTGTGTGTCTATGTAAAAAGGTTGATGATTCCAATTATGGCATCGTCTTGAACATTGTCATGTGACATGTTAGTGTTGGATAAAACACGTATTTATTAATTAAGACATATTTGTCATGGAGGCATCCATTGAGGACATGGGAGAGGTGCATGAGATCCTTTGTAGTAGGATCAAACGGGAGGAAAGGCATAGCGATATATGAAATTCGCTCTCTCCAGTGAGCACACTCAAGGTTACGAGCCTAAAGTTTATACTTGTCAAGGGTGTAATGATATCTTAGCTCGGATATTCATGGTTTACTGAATGTGTATATTAGCGGTAGCTAATGATTCAATAAAGGTTGACAAACCTTTAGAAAGACCATGGATTTTGGCCTTTGGCATTGTCGGTTATTCTCGAGATTAGGGAAAACTTATGGATGCTGGTTGATTGCAGCGTAAAGTTTGACAATGGAATTGGAATTCCTAATATTAGTCAAAGCTGGTAAATAGGTGGAATGCCTAAGAAACTCATAATATGAGATCTCGATTTTGTCTAACATAAGATCATCCAGTTTTCATTGTGGGTACCAATGACTTTGGCTACTATTAGCTAAGTGAACAATGGAGGAAACCCCATTTTTGCGTTAGAGGATTTGATTGTGGGAAGATTGTTACTCAAAGAGTCGAGTTGGTTAGATTTATACGTACATGTTATGACCGATTGACCCAGTTGTGGAAAGGGGTTAGCTAGGGGTTTGGTTCACAAGTCGTTTATAGGGATGGATTAAAGTCCGATTTGAAATCTTTAATGGTGGGGGGGGATACCCAATTTCCCTCTAATACGATATTAGGGGCTGAATTCAATGTGGTTATCCCACACTTAGAGATTGGAGAACATGTTAAATATCATCCGAAGGATGTGCTCGGACCTGCAAGAAAAGAGTTAGGTTCAAGTGTATCTTCTTAATATATCATTAGACCAAATGCAATTTACAGGTGCATTTGTAGCCATTTCAATAAGCTTGGTCTTGGCTTTGTATGCGCTCATGAAGGGTTAAGGATGCATTGCTTATAATAATGTCAAGAATAAGCACTTGGAGTAGTGTGGAAACTCGTGTGTGTTTGCATGTGTTGTGTGTGTGTGTGTGTTATCTTCAAGTATCCATATGGGTTGAAGACTTGAAGGTCAATCCATAAGACACCCTGAGTCTCGAGTATTTGGAATGCGTAGTACAATAAGGTGGAAATTCAATCCTTAGGACATTTTGATTTATGCATGAGTTTGTTTTAGATGTATGTTATATTTAAGTGAATCAAGGATTACACTAAAATGGGGTAGGAATGTTGGTGATTGTAGTGTCATTGGCCATTTAGTGTGATCGGGGTTCGCTCAAGACCTATGGAGTTCGATTAGCTCATTGCTGGTTCGGGAGTGCGGAGTGCACACCAGTATGTGTGGGTTTGAACTCAGGGCTACAATTGTCACACTTTGTGGGTTAGAGGACGCAAACTATAAAAACAGTGCAACATGAGAAGTGCATCGGAGTGACACTTCGTCCGTGCACCAGATTGTACGGACGTGCACTTGCCTTTTTCAAATAGGCGCGTGAGACTTGTAAATTGCATGGCCGTGCAGTTTTATGCACGGGCCATGATGTCCTCTTGGTAATGATACCACATGACCGTGCGGTATGTAGGTAATGTTCATTTGAGTGTACGCGAGGCAGTGCATGGTCGTGCGTGTTAGTGCATCGGTCATGCGGTTTTGGCAGTTGATCTGTTTGGCAGGTTTTTAATCGAATTTAACCGTTCTAACCGCCATGTAACCACTTGGTTATCCTATACCCTATATAAGGGTGTATTAGGGTTAGGTTTTGTGATCCCTAAGAGATCTATCTCTTGGTATGTGATTACATCCTACTAAACTGAAAAAACTCTAAGTTCATCCGTTGGATTATTGCCTAAAACCAAGATGGTCATTTGTCTTTTCCCAAGGTTAAATTCATGTAACCATTAGGCATTCTAATAGGGTTGAATTACTACTTATGGAAAGTGACTCGACAATTCAAACTGATATCCAAGTTCTCACGATGTTGATCGATCGCTAACACATGAAGAATTCCAACATAAAGCAACAAATTTGTGGCTTGGTTCGTTCAATTACACTTCAGTCGTTGACATGTGGCCTCTCGGGTGTGATTTTGCTAAGATCATTCTTTCAAGGCCACTCTTTGGATATGAAATTAATCTGAATGCAAGTGAAGTTTTAGAGCGAATTTTTATGTAAGTCAATTTGTTATGTTTCAGTTCAGGTTATATTCTCTACATTTCGTTGCAATTCTTCCTAAATATGTTTATTTCTGTAAGAGACTTGGAACACTGAACGAGGAAACATGGTCGGGTGTAACATCCTTGCCACTCTTTTTTGAGACATTTCCCATGTATGATGCGGATGGCTTCGAAAATTTGGGAGAGCGAGGTGATGATGGAAATGATCTCATGTAGGTAAATTTATAAACGTGATGCATTTGCTTCAATACGGAGAAACAAATTTGCTAATATGTCCTTGTATTTTTTTCCATTATAGAAATTGTTGTGCCCGTATCCGGCAAAGAGAATCAGCGCAGATGAAGCATTGAGGCATCCCTTCTTGCTGGAGGGATGATGACTCTTATTGCTGCTCTTGTTTTGTTGGTTGATGCATGCTGCATTGGTGCACTTGGATGTCTATTTTGGATGTCTATTTTGGATATCTATTTTGGTTGGCTTTCACTTGGATATTTTTTTTTTTGAAGAAGAGTAAATGAATATATATTAAAGCGGGTCCTGTACACGGCAAAAGCCAGAACAGAGCGGATCAAAAGCTGAAAGAAAACTTTCAGTGAACCAGCGATTCCAAAGACACCAAGACATCAAGAGAAACAAACAAGACACGAAGACAAAAGGCAGCTATAAGATCTTCAATGTGCGCAACCAAGTAAGATTGGCATCATCGAACTTCTTCTTGTGTAGCAGCAACTTCGTGGTAGCAATCCGAATAATCTGATCAGCACAATCTTCTCTCGAGGGAGTGAGGTCTTCAAAAATCACCTGGTTGCGAGTACGCCAGATGGTATACATGAAGCAGGAAATGGCCATACAACGAGTCAAAAGTTGGAGCTTGGTTTGCTGCAAGTCAGGCAGAAGAGAAAAGCAGACCTCAGCAGAGCAAGGAAAGGCAGGAATGGTGAGCCAGGCAAGGATCCGCTTGAGGATGTCTTTGACAAAAGCGCAGCTAGTCCAGAGATGTGCGTTGGACTCAACTTCCGACGTACAAAGTACACATGAGTCATCGACAATGTCAACCCATCGTCACATACGGTCTTTGGTAGGGAGTCTTCCATGAAGAGCAAGCCACGAGATGAAAGAGCACTTTGGAATATGAAGACCACCCCAGATGATCTCTCCCCGAGGAAAGGGGGAACCAGTTTGACGTAGGAGGTTGTAGGCCAGATGACTACTAAAATGGCCAGTAGGACCGGTGATAAGAGGCATAAGCTCATGAGGCTCGTAATTCAGACGAAGTTGGTCTCTAACCTTGAGGGTATTCTTCCAAACCCAGCTATCCTGAAGAGAAGCCTGGAAGTCCCAAATGGAGCAGTGCGACAGGAAATGGTGCTCAGCCCAGACAGTCCAAATGCTACGCACTGAGGCAGAAGCAATCTCAAAGAAAGGTTTCGCCATGGAGGCCTTATTCCAGGAGATAAGCTCCTTAAAACCAAGCCCACCCTCACCATGCGGGCGGCTTAAGGACTTCCAGGCAATAAGACAACGTGCAGAATCAAGCTCCCCAGACCAGAGAAAAGAGCGTAAAATAGCCTGCACTTTCTTAAGAATACGAGCAGGGAACAGCAAAAGCCTGTACCAGAAATTCTGAATGCCATAAAGCACAGCCCGAATGAGCTCAACACGGCCGGCGTAAGAGAGCTTCCTGGCAGTCCAAGAACGCACTTTGGAGGTCATCTTTTCAATCACAGAGGTGAAGTCACTGGTCTTAGGCTTGCGGGAGCCCACGGGAACACCCAGATAAGTCATAGGCAGCACCCCTTCAGCAAATTGACAGCAATGAAGAATGGGGTCCCTCCATCTTTCATGGTTCCCTCCAAAGTCAATCTTGGTCTTCGCAACATTGAATCTGAGGCCAGAGAGATTCTCGAACTCATCAAGCAGAGATTTAAGGGTCGCAACAGAGTGAACATCGCCTTTACAAAAGAGAAGCAGATCATCTGCAAAGGAGAGATGGGAGAGCTTGAGGGAGTCACACCTGGGATGGAATTTGAATGAGGGAACCGAGGGCAAGGTGAGCAGCATACGGGAGAAGAACTCCATAGCAATGGTGAATAAGTAAGGAGAAATGGGGTCGCCCTGCCTCAGCCCCCTTTGCCCTTTGAAGAAGCCAGTGAGGCTGCCATTGACACTGATAGAGAATGAGGTAGTGGTGATGCAACTAGCAATCCATTCAACAAACTGAGGAGGGAACCCAAGATGAACCAGGCAATTGAGGATGAAAGACCAGTCGAGCGTGTCGAAAGCTTTGTGGAAGTCAACTTTGATAGCACAACGGCTTGAAAGATGCAGGGAGCGACCAGGGACGAATGCAGCTTGGTGTTCATCAATAATGGAAGGGAGAACCCACTTCAATCTGTTGCTAAGGATTTTGGCAATGCCCCGGTAAATACTATTACAATAGGAGATAGGATGAAAGTCCTTGGCATTCGTCGGGTTGTTGCACTTGGGAATCAGAGCAATAACAATGTGGTTGAGCTCTCTAAGCAATCTGCCTGAGCTGAAAAATTCTTTAACAGCTCTAACAATATCAGACCCAATCACGGGCCAAGCTTTCTTGAAAAAGAAAGGATTGTAACCATCAGCCCCCGACGATTTGTTGTTGCCCATACGAAAGAAAGCACGGCAGATTTCCGCTTTAGTAACATGGCAAACCAGCGAAGCACGCTGATTGCTATCAAGACAAGGTCCCCGACCAAGGTGCTCAGGTTGGAAAGAGGAAGGAGGCGAAGCTTGGCCGAGAAGAGCCTCATAGAAGGAGGTGAAATGCTGAGCAATTTCAGGCTGCTTAGTGAGCTGACTACCATCATCAAGCACAACCAATCCGACAAAATTTCTGCTTTTACTGCTCTTTATCTGATTGTAGAAATAAGTGGAATTGTGGTCGCCAAACTTAAGCCCCTTGACCTTGGCAAGCTGGCGAGTGACAGAAGAGAGCAAATCCAAATCAGAGTGAAGGCCAACTCTGCAGAGAGACTCTTGGGCCTGTAAATTGGGGTCGAAAGGCAGGGAATAACAAGAATTTTGAAGGGAGGCAAGCTCAGCTCGCCGAATGGTGATATTGGATTGCAGCTTTTCAAGCTTAACAGACCCGAACCTACGCAGACGGGACTTGAGCAATTTCAACTTAGAGACAATCTGGAACATGGTGTAGCCAGAAATGGGAGAGCTCCAGATCTCTGCGACAGTGTGCAGGAAGGAAGGATGAGCAGCCCAAGAGTTGAGGAATCTAAAGGTTGGGCGCGGGGAGTAAGAAGCATTACCCATACAAACGAGAGCGGGGGAGTGATCGGAGAGCTGATGGTTGTCAAAGAGTGCATAGGATCGACCATACAAAGATAGCCAGGCGGCGTTAATGAGCACCCTGTCTAGCTTACACCAGATATGCCCCCCTCCAGAATGATTGTTATTCCAAGTGAAGAGGTTGCCGCTGAATTTCATATCAAATAATCCAACAGTATCCAGGCAGACCCGGAGCTCATCAGAGACAGGACCACCATTCGAGCGACCCTCAGTGAGCTTCCCCTGAGAGCTAAGGATGGTATTAAAATCTCCAAAAACAACCCAAGGGGAAGTAATCTAGGAGCCCAGCTGACAGACGTGTGGATATCTATTGAGGTGTTTTTGATGCCAATTTAGTATTTTGACTTTGTGCTATGTTCTAAAATTTCTAAAATATGTAGATGCTACTTGGCATTATTATATTGACAGGTGCTTTATTTCTAGGTCAGGGTCTAGAGATTTGACTGGAGGAACGCGTTTTGTCCGGTCTGCTTGGTTGATTTTTGGTCTTAAATATCAGGCTCGACTTTCACTTGTTTTCATAAGTTATGATATCCACCCTAATTCAATACTCTTGTATTAGTTATGTTTTTCTTCAATTTTGTTCGTGTTGAATAATCGCAAGTATTTCAATCATAAATTCAAATTTCAACATGATTGATGAGGTGGAAAAGAACACTACTTTCATGTAAGATTAGACACCCTTCTTTGGCAATTACATGCTTTTACAAAAAAATGTGGTAAAACCAGTAAATTCACATGTAGCAAGAATAAACACAAACCTTGCATGAACATTAGTTTTTAGCACAGAGGTTGAATGATGCGAGATAATTGATTTGGACCGCATTCGTAGGTCGTTTAGCAGATAAAAAGCTTCTAAATGAAGCACCAAAATCAAATTGGGTGGTCGTTTCGAAGAAAGGTTGGTTTTTTGGTTGAATGTTGGTTTTATACAAACTCAATGTTGCTCCAATTATGTCCATAGTCCATGCCAGATTTCCCCTTATACTTAACATGCATCAACTACTTTCAATTTCTCGATTTAACATATATCCTCCAAAAGCTAATATATCTCTATATTATATAAGTCTAAGTCTCCTAATGAATAGTAGATTTCCGTTGCTTCCCTCCAACAGTTTTTTTTAGGGTTGGGTTGGGCATTGGGGTTGGGTTTATTTGTTGAAATTTTAGGCTTGTTATTTCACCTTTGAGGGAAGAGGAGTTTCCTCCATCATCGATATGAAGATACTTTCCCTAGAATGCCCTCAGTCCTCACCGGTGAAACTTACCTCTACCTCCTCTATCATTTGCGACCTCAGGTTAGGCGTGAGTTGTTGGATCTTCTTCTAGCTCTTATATCTCCTTGTTTTGAAATCAATAGAAAAAAGAGATGGAGCAACAACAGAGCTAGAGGAAGCCCAATCTCTGATGAAGGGAGTAGTGATAATCTCATTGCCACTGCGAGATGACCCTTTGATGGGAAAGACCGTCATATTTTGCACAATCGATGGCGATTCCCATCAACAAATCAATGCAAATCAACAACCTCAATTGTCAATTCATCTTCCACTACAAAACCCCCAAATTCCACTTTGAATTAGGGCTCAAATCACTGGGCTGGAAATAGGGGTTTACTTGGTTTTCTGGGTGTTTCTCTTTTTGTCTTTGCTTTGCTGAATCTTTTCTCTCCGCAGTCTCCCTTCAAGTTGCGCGATTCCGATTCGGATGAGGCTCGTGATGATACCGATACATTTGTTTTACCGTTGTACCCCAAATTGGGGTTTCCAGGGGATAAGTCCACTAGTGACAGTGAGCTGAAATTGCGAAGGTTTGTGTTGAAGGAAATTGGTGGTGTGGGAATGGGGCCTTACAAAGTGAATAGATTGTTTTCTGGGTCTAAAGCTTCTGAGATTGACTCTTCTTCTATGCCTTTTCTTGTCAAGGGCAATGTCTATCCATATGGGTATGTCTTATTTCTTCATCGATGAGTTTTCAATAAAAAATATTCTTTTTCCAATACTCTTGATCTTGAAGTATGTAAATCTTTTTTGTGATGGTTAGAAAAAAATTGGTCTTCAATTCTTTCATCCTTATTAAGTGTTTTTATGCTTATAATCAATTGGAAAATTGCATATTTTAAAGTATCAGATATGAGAGTGTGAATTTCCTAATGATGAGAGGTTTAAAGCCCCTTTAAGATGACAATCCAATGTAGGATTTTGAGTGGAAAATACAGAAGTAGTTGTAAGTGCTGATTAGTCGATCTGCTATAAATTTTCCATCCACGGGATATTAATTAAATTCCATCAAAGTATTTATTTAATTTCCCAATTAAAGGGACAAGATATAGCACTTGAGATGATACCAAAATCTTCTTTATGAACTTTTAGATATATATCTACTTCCTTTTGCATGCCCTTCTTCATTTGAACTTGGATGAGACGCAATCATTCTCTTGTATACTTTTCCAATATCATATATTTCCTTTTTAGTATTTTTTTGATAACCTGATAACTTCAACACTAATTTATGTATTTATTCATCAATGAAGACACTGAGAATTTGCTCATATATGTCCACATACTTAGGACACTCCTCTTCGTTGCCTGCAATATGAATGATCATCTTGTCTCCCCTATGGCCAATAGTTGTTATAACTTTATATTCTTGACAATCTTACCTATGTGATCACTTATTTTCATCACTTGGTTACTCAAATTTGAAATATTTTCCTTCTTTTTTGTTTTGCGCATCCTACTCGAGAAGATTTTCCTTGCCTGTTGCAAAAGATGAGGGAGCAAGCTGAAGAACAAGCTGCAAAATCAGTTCAGAAGAATGAAATCTTAGTTGAGACGATTTTGAATCTCAATAACAAGGTTTTTGATCTTCAGCAACTTCTGGAAAATGCTTACGCAGAACATGAAGGTACCACTATGTCTAAAATAAAGTTGGACACGGAATTTGAAACGTCTGAGTCCAAATTGAAGAATCTTGACAACTGGACAAGGAATTAGAAGTCTTTGATTCCAAATTCAAGAATCTTGAAGTGGAATTGTCCATAGCTTAGGCTGATAAGGATGATGTAGTTGAAGAAATCAATTTGTCAAAGTAGATAATTGAGGTTTTGACGACAGAATTGGCTTTAGAGACTCGGAGGTTATAGAATGAGGTGATATTGTTATTCTAGATCTATTATTGGTGAACATGGTTTATATTTCTATTATTTGTGTTGTTATCATCAATCATGGATCAAAAGCAGTATGGTATCTTGGACTTTCAAAATTGTTGATATGAATTACTTCTAAATGCTAGCCATACAATCTTGTTAAAGAAGCATTAGTTCTGACATGACAAAGGAAGGTATTAAGAAGAAGCTTGTCAAGGAAGGTGAAGACTAGTATATTCCCGATAAAGGCAACGAAGTTGAAGATCTTAGATATTTTTAGTCCCTCTTATCCTCCTCTTTCTTCTATACCATCTGACAGAATTGATCCATCAATCTAAGTTTGTGCTTGTTGCTAATTAGTGCATTACACTGATAGTTTGCTCGATGGGACGAAGTTTGGTTTGAGTCGTGACCGAGAAACGCCATTCAAGTTCACTCTTGGACAAGGTTTTCTTTTGTCCAAAACCCTAATTTTCTTCAACTTCGTTTGATTTATTCCTACATAGCTTCTAAGAGTGTGGTTCCGGTGCGGAGTACTCTTCCCGTGTGGACGTGCGGACATGCATTATAGGGCCTTATTTGTGCACTTTTGCAAAAAAATTGAAAAATGCTTGGAAAAAGAATTTGAAAAAGAATTTTTTTTTTTTTTTTTTGAAAAAGTGCACAAATAAGACGTTAAAGTGCACAAATAAGACCCAAAAGTGCATGCTCCGCACGTCCGCACGGGAAGAGTGCTCCGCATATGATCCAAACTCTAGCTTCTAATCTACTGCGAATATGTTTCCATAATGGTACGAACAGTACTAGATCAGAGACCGTGGTGACTTGGGAGGATCCACATAACATTAACAAGTTCAATCGATTGAACAATAGGTTCCACGAGTTGGAAGACGAGATTAAAGTTGCCAAGGTTTCTCCCTCTTTTGTTTTTTTATTTGTATCGTGTTTCACATCATCTAATTTTTTGTATAATTTTATATTTGTTGATAAGATATTTTTGTTTCTATATGAAATCTTCACTCTTTCAATTGATTTGTGTTGTTTCTAAATGTCAATGGTGGAATTTAGTCGATTACAAGTGTTTGCGATGTGGTAATTGTGAAGAGAAAGCATTGGATTGTCGATGTGATGAAAACCTAGAATGTACATGGTTTTTCTTTCATTAATTGAGACCAACTGGGACTCTAAAACTGGATTGTCCACAATATTCTTTGTATAGTATAGAATGTATATGTGCTTACTAGAAGACATTTTGATTGGGAGAGTCTAGCTTCATTTAACATTGGAGCTGACTCTAAGCATTTGATAGACAAACCACTAATAGCTGATCTGGCTTGGTGTGATGAATGATAAAAGCAAAAATTCAGTAGCTTCACATGTCTATGCAAGATATGAGAGGTTGCCTTACACATTCCTTATGTTTTCTCCAAGGGTCTATCTTCCTTTGATGACTTTGCATCTTTTTTTGCCGATGAAGATAAGGTCAAAGAACTCCTGAATATCGTGGCCGAGGAGCACCAAGTTGTTAGCCCTTGGAATTCCATGTGTGCTTTGGTATGTGTTGTTTGGAAAGGAATTGCATGATGGAATTAGTTAGGTTGGCTTCATCTATTAATAGTTTTTGAGGTTTATGTTAAAATTCGAATGGTAGATATTATTTCTGAGGTGAAATTGTTGTTTATATTAAATTGTATGTTGAAGTTACGACTCTAAATTCTTGAATTGACTCAAAGACCAACTAGAGGCTTACAAAAATCATGCAGCCAAAGCGGTCGGTAAATCTATGACTCTGAAGAAGGATTTGAATCGGACTTTTGGTAAAGTGGATGACCGGGATACCTCAAATGAAGATATGAAAAAGCTGAGGGAGCAAGCTGAAGAACGAGCTGCTAAATTAGTTCCAGAGAATGAACTCTTAGTTGAGATGATTTTGAACTCAATAACAAGGTTTAATATCTTTAGCAACTTCTGGAAAATGCTTATTCAGAACATGAAGGTACCACTACGTCTAAAATGAAGCTGGACGCGGAATTAGAAGCGCCAGAGTCCAAATTGAAGAATCTTGAAAGTTGGACGAGGAATTAGAAGCGTCCCATTCCAAATTCAAGAATCATGAAGTGGAACTATCCATGGCTCTTGCTGATAAGGATGATGCAGTTGAACAACCCAATTCGTCAAAGTAGATAATTGAGGTTTTGATGACGGAACTGGCTTCAGAGACTCAGAGGTTTCTGAATGAGGTGATAATGTTATTCTATTGGTTTTGTTATGTACTCCCTCCGTCCGGTTTTGTTTGTCCACTTTCCATTTCTCATTTCCCCCTTTGTTTGTCCACTTTCCATTTTTCATGTCCCTTTTGTTTGTCCATTTTCCATTTTAGACCCAACCCAATTACCACACCCAATCCAAAAAACGTCCTCAAGAGTAATTAAGTTGCTCTCGCATAATTAACACTCAAGTTCAATTGTTCTAGTAGAAACTATCACATCTCAGTCTCAAACCCTACCTGATTACCTATTAGTATTATCATATCTCAGTCTCAAATCCTAATAGGATCCAATTCACCTAAGCTACTATGGACATAAAACATCTAGGAATGAATCAAATACTATTTCAATTCAGACAAAGACATAATTCTATTTACATACGCAGTGTCATGATCACCCTAACCTTAGAACTAGGAATTTAACCAAACATAATTGAAGATATATTCAATAGATTTAAACTAGCCATCAACATATACAAATTATTCAATAAAAACATGAGATATGATAACCTAGTCTCAATGACAAAATAATTCAAGCTGACAAAGACTACAATAATAATACCAAATTTCCAAAGTACTAGAGACCAAAATTTCCTTCTTTAAAATCTTGTCTCGTACTGCCGTCTTCTAACCCAAAATAAAACCAAAAACAAAAGAAACCTAAAATCTGCCTCCACTAAAAACAAAACAAAACCTAATCTATTATATATATTAAAGCTCTTCTGTTTTGAGCTCTCAGAATGCTTCTGGGCTCATCATATCTATATGTCATTTTCTCACTCGTTCCTTTTTTTTTTTAAATTTTTTATTTCACTTTAAATAAAAATCGTTTATCAAATCAAAATTTATATGTAAATATTTAGATTACAATTACTTTCAAAATCAACCAAACTTTAAAGTGATAAATAACATTGTAAATAAATTTAACCATCAATCTATATATCTATAAAATCTTCACTTGATAGATTTCACATTTTTAAGATTTAATTATAAATTATTTATGAACTTGAAATAATTGATGATGAATAAAAAATATGTATGAAAATATCAATATACTATTTGAAATATAATTCAATTGAGTTTTATTTGATTCTCCAATTGAGTTAATTTAGTATATTAATAATTACGAATAAATATAAGTGCCCAACATATATATATAATAATAAAACAATGAGTAAATTAATATGATTTTATTTTCAATAACATCATCTCAATGTCTAAAGCCTGAATTGAATATTACAAAAGTATAAAAAAAACAAAAGCTAAAAAAATTAATATTCTATCAACTAACTTAAGAAGTTTTTAAAAAATATAGATCTAAACATATAATCACTAACATATTGTTGAAAGCTTGACAAATAACATCATACTAACCTATTAAATTGAAGAAAAAAATAGTATATTTTTATTCATAACTTCAATCTCGGATACTATTTTACTCTAAATATACAAAAATAAAATGTTTTTGAGAATTGGTTAAGTAACATGTACAATCGTAATAATTACATATATTTAGAGTGAATTTTTTCCTATAATGTTTATATATATATATAAATTCAATCACTTTCTTTCTATTAGTATGTATATGTTTGGAAAAAATCTAATATAACTACATGTCAATATATTCTAATTTCCCTTATATCTTATCTTTTATAATCACGTAGTAATTAATTTGTACTCATGTGACGTTTATTCGTATACTTAAATTTTCTTTCATAAATATAAGTCGGCTCGTGCATGGCATGAGGGTTTAAACTAGTTATATATTAAAGCTCTTTCCTTTTGAGCTCTTAGAACGCTTCTGGACCCACCATTCTTACGTGTCTTTTTCTCATTCGTTCTTTTTTTTTAACTAATAAATCTTAACAAACAATCTTAATAATTTTTATCATTTTTAAATGAATATTCAAACCTAAGATTTGAAATATTGAGTCTATAACCACAATTGCACGATGCTATCTATATATATACTGAAGGAGATGTCTAAATCTTACATGTCGTCATCACGTTCAATTTGCCTACGTGTCATCACTCATTCAACCATCATCCGCCACATCATACTATCTTCTAAAAAGAATTATAACAATGAATTCGATTTAATCATATATTAAACTCTCCTAAATTATAATCTTAATTTAATAATATTAACTTTTAATAAATCTTTAAAGTATATTTTTTTGAAGTTTTGATAAGATAAAACAAATTAGATCTACAATTTCAAAAAATTAGATTTAGCATATCCTATTAATTTGAGCTCATTTATTAATTATACAAAAGATCTTTACGTGACTTTTATCAATCCGTTATTTTATGAAAATATAGTATAGTAGTTAGGATTTGAAACATTGATTAAGAATGATTAAGATATCATATTATAAAATGACCGGTTAAAAAATATTATTTTTTTACTTAATATTTAACCTTTTGGATTATAATTCACAATTAGTCAATTTGATTTGGTTTTGAAAAATATACCTAATAAGTATGGATCACTATCTTATTCTCATATTACTTTTATTAAATACATTTTGAGATTTTTTTTTTGTGAATTTACTTCTATAATATTAATATTATAGCAAATCTTACTTTTTAATATAATAAGAAACTTAATTTTAAGTTTAGATTATTCAATAACCATAACAAATTTGATATTGATCAACAATAAAGTTATTATTTTGACATGTATATCGACAGTTAAATAAATATAATAATTTAACACATATATAACAGTATGATATGGCTCTACGTGTGATCATAAGATTTTATTTTCAATGAAAAATTAACTGTAATCCGATTAATATATGTATATGTATTTAAATTTAGTAAATCCCTGGTAAGTGGTAACCCAAATTTAAAACATCTCAATTTACTTAGATTTTATAAATCCCTAATAAACCATTTTTTTTCTTTGTAGATTGTACGTAGCTAACCGTAAGATATCAACTCTCAATACGTTGAATATTTAATATATTTTTAAAAACTTATTTTCAAACTTAATTTAGAAAATATCTAATATCCTAAGAATTTAGTTAAATACGTAAATGGGTCCAATTTAATTATATTTTATGAAAACACTGTAACACCCCCGACTTATGTCGGTAGTGCCATACGCCAGTGACCTCATACGTTAATGTCCAAAGTCACCCTAGGCTTTAATAGGAATAATTAAGCTTAAATAAATACATAAATATTAAATAATAAAAGAATAATCAGCGGAAGACATTTTAAATGAATACAACTCAATCTTTTAACAAGATTCCTCTCGTAAAATGAGAAGGACGGCTTTACAACAAAGTATAGTGACAGCGGAAGACTTTTAAGTTACAGCGGAATACTGTTTTAAAGTAGTCCTAATTACATGACTATGTATTACATTTATTTCAAATTAAACATACACGCCTTGGAAATATTACTTCTTAAAACGCAAACATCAACTGCAAGCCTTCTCTTCGATTGGTTACTTCAATCGTCGGAGACCAACTTCTGATGTGCCGTATAGGACGGATGACACCAGCCAACCATGCAAAGGAAAAATAACGGTTGGTTAGTCTAATGAAAGACTATGCAAGGGTACAAACAGAATGGTTCTAGTGATCGTAACCGTTTACTATCATTGTCCCTCGAATAATAACCGAAGGAACGATACATAACCCGGAAATTTCATGGAATGATAGAAGAAGATATGCCGCGAAAAGAAGACTCCAACGGAATTGGGTCTTAAAGGTAATGTATGTAATTGTTTGGGAACGTTAAGTTTTCACACAAGTTTATAAAAACGACCTTGATTATTTGGGTCCACGACCAACCTCACCGCGTACTACGAATCCAGATTGGAAAGAGGACTTACTCTAGCAAGAGTCCGGGCGGGTTCCACGTTGTACTTCTCGCCCGAGGGTGTATTAATTATGTGTGTAAAAGCACTTATCTTATTACTTTCAAAACGTACATTCACATTAAGGCTTTTAATTCACATCATCTCGATACGAGAGATATCTTTGGGATGAATCCCGAATATTGGCACTAGCTAAGTGCACCACCACTTATATAAAATAAGGGTAGGTCATGACCAAAAGTATTAGGGCAATTATCCTCCTAATACCAAGTTATAAAGAAACAGCTAAATCTCGCAAGGTAATAGCGTTCTTACGAATACTCGTGCTAACTAGCATTTATTATCCACACCAAAGCACAACAATCCACACCATTATTATCTAGCACCCTATAATAATATATATAAGGGTTATAACTAGCATATATACAACCTAATAAAAAGATTCACTTTACACATTATTTTACACACCCAAGTTCCCAAACGACAATTAAGAAGATTATTATCCCAACTTAATTAAGACAATAGATTAATTGTCAATTAAGAAAAATATGGAATAACATAGCAAGAGTGAACCGCCACTTGCCTTAGTTTGGATGAACGAAGAGTTGAGTCCGAAATCCGGGAACTTGAACTTGTGCACAGCTGCCTACTAAAATTCCCGTTGGAATTTATCATCATTCAGTAGGGTCGGATTCCAATCCGTATAAACAGCCATGGAGACGAGCACAATCCAACACCGATGACGCATACGAGACGAGTTTTAAAACAAAACCCTAATTAGTTACGGGTACGAAGGAACGAAACAAAATGAAGGAGTGTTGCGGTCGCGGATAGCATAGCCGTGATCACGGCTTGCTGGGCAAGGCCGCGGCAGAAGGGGCTGCGATCGCGAGCCATGCCTTGGCCGAGATCGCGGGCCTTTGCCCAGCCGCGGTCGCGGTAGATGGAGCCACGGTCGCGGGACTCCATCCTGACATGAGCTTAAATCGAAATTCGGAGCCTAACCGACGACGACGAGGCGTGGATCTTCGCTTTCTGGACACTTGCGCACTACCACCATTCCAGGAACTTCACAAAGGCGATGACCTCGGCTTCCGGCGACGACAAGTCTAGCGACAAACACCACAACAATGCGAACTAAATTGAGAGGAGAAGAGATGGAGAAGTGTAGGATCGTGATTGTTAGATTAATAATCAGGGAACTGAGAACACAGTTTACAGTTCCCTTTGCAGCGGAAATAAACAATCAACTAGATGAACAAGTTCCTTATAGTGGAAACCTTTGATTGCCAACTAGCAATCCAGGATAAAAACCACTACCTTTCTTCCGAAAGGATTTCAAGGTCTACTTCTTGATTTCTTATCTCTTTTGGTTACAGCTTATCCTAGGAACAAACACACAGTTTCTTTGCCTTACACACAGTTAGACAGTCCTAGATAACTTAACACAATCAATAATCAATCCAAGAAACAGACCTTAGCACCTAGGAACTATCTCACTTACAGTCACAAGAACTTAGCACTCAGCTCTTTGATTCCTTGACTGGTTCCTCTTGATCTCGGTTTGCTTTTATGATCTTGTTTAAAGGTTCACACTTTTGATGTTTGCTATTGAGTGTGTATTGTATTTCAGTGCTTGAAGATAACCCTTGAGTTAGTCTTCCTTTTATAGAGGATTCTTCGCAGCTTAAACTTCTCTTGGTTCCAACAGATCGAGCTTCCCCTAGGATGTGTGGTTCTCCTTGGTCCACGTTGTCTTTGACATATGCAAACAACCTAGGCAACTCAGAATCCTTCTAGGTTAGTCAACTACTTCAGCCAAGTTGTTCTCCAGCTTCCTTCTTCCGAGGTTCAACAATCTGGGCACTTGGGAACTGTCTTCTGGACAGCGACAGGTTCCATGTCCTGTCGCTTTCACCTTTCTCTGTCTGAGGTTATATGTTCTAGGTGTCTTGTTGTTTTGCTCTGGACAATGACAGCCTTTGGAAGCTTCGCAGAAGTCGCTTTCACCTTTCTCTTGTCCGAGGTTGGTGTTCCCAGATTTCTCGAGAAGCGCAACATCACATGTTGCATTTCTGGGCACACTTGGGTTCCTTGCTTTGGCTTGCTGCTTGGTTCCCTTGTCCTGTTTGGCTTTCATGCTTTCGGTAATTGTCCTGTGGTTCCTTAACACACATCTTTAAGATAAAATATTAGTATCAAAATATTTGTCATCTTTCAAAAGTAGAGAAACTGAGGAAAAGAACTCTTAGGGGAACTAAGGTTCCAGAGTTCCATTTCCTAACAATTTCCCCCTTTTTGATGATGACAAATACAAGGAACCTGGCAACATAATAGGACGTGAATTTCATGAGACCAATTAAGTTTAAGGGATTTACAACGTTATAAAATAATGAGAGAACATTCAATGGTTGCAAATTCCCCCTAAGCAGATGAACTAAGTTATTCAAGTTCCCCCTTAGAAGTAGAACGAATTCAGAGTTCCTATTAGCCCAGTAGTTTCCAAAGTTCAAGGTTCCTATCCTTCTTCCCCCTTTTGACATCATCGAAAAGATCAGTTAACATGTTAAGAACAGGATATCCAAGGAAATAAACAATTGCGTCAAACCCATAACATAAACCATAATAGAAACTTGAGGCAAAGACAAATCATTCATAGAAACGTAGCCAAAAGTAGTCATGAAACTTAATAAAACCTTAACATTGTTTAGGAGCAGGGTAAGACAAACCACAAAACATCACAAAACAACCTACAAAGACAACAACATAAGCAACCTTTAAGGAAAATGACAGGAAGGGTAGAAGAGGGAGTAGGATCCTAGGGGAACTACTAGCACACTGTGATGTTACAACACTGAGAACCAGGAGAAGCGTTCCTATGGCAAGTCAGTGGCCTCCTCTTCATCAGCCTTATTGTCGTCAGTTCCTTCATTTTGGCCCGTGGCCTGATTTGTGCCGGTTGCATCCTCCCATGTTTTCTGAAGTACTTCCACCAAACTGGAGACAGTAGTGCTCATTTTCCTCAGCTCATTTACTTGATCACGGAGAGCGACCGTGATAACAGTCGAGCCTTCCGTGACGGCTTTTTCAATACGACCCAGAGAAGAGAGGATCGCAGAGGAGTCTTTGAGCGGTGGTAGGGAACTTGAAGGGGCCTGGGAACTAGCCTTTTCCTTAGGCGGATCAGCTTGAACTTCAGACGTGTCTGAGATCATGGAAGATCTGGAGCATTGAAGAGGCTTGCAGCTTTTCCGAATGGTCAAAAGAAATTCAAAAGTTACTCATTCAGAGAGGGAAGCACTGCCACTAACGAGACGTGTCTGAGTTCTGCAAATTTGCCATAAATGTCATCTTGGGAGGATCAAGCATCTAACTAGCCGTTTGGAGACAATTTCATCATGGTTCCTTTCTGGCGATATATTCAGTGTGCTAGAGGGGTATATGGGAACCTTTGATGTGGGGTTTTAAAAACATAGGACCTGAAAGTACATTCCCATACAAGGTATCAGGGAGGCCATTTATCACATTACTCAATAATTACCAGAGAGGGTTAAGAGATGGATCATAGGGAATTAAATTGAGCAATGAGGCAAGGAGGGTCATAGTACACAATCATCATTTCGGCTTGTATTGTTGGGTTAGAATATGATCAGATTGTGACTTTTGGGCCAACAAAGAAACTTGAACAATGAAAGAGTTGAAAGAATAATGAGGACCAAAGGACACGAACTAAGAAAATTTTATCAAAGCCTTTTTAAGAAACCATTATGGAAAAGAGGGTTTGTAGCAAAAGATATCACAGAGATACCAAGACTTAACAAGTAAAGGATCTTATACTGGTTAATCAAGGGAACTGGAGAAGAGCCTTTAAGCTAAGGTCACTGCTAGGTTATAGGAATCATTCCCAGTTCTAATCTAAGGTTCTCAAAGGGAACTCTATTCAAAGCTTTGGTGAATATGTCTGCAACCTGATCTTCAGTTCTACAAAATTTCATAATGATGTTCCCTTTTTCAACATGATCTCTAAGAAAATGATGTCTTATGTCTATATGCTTGGTCCTAGTATGATGTACAGGATTCTTAGAAATGTTTATAGCACTGGTGTTATCACAAAGAATAGTGAGAGGACCATAAGACATACCAAAATCCGTGAGTTGTTGCTTTAGCCAGAGGAGTTGGGAACAACAGGAGGCAACAACGATGTACTCGGATTCTGTGGTGGAGAGAGATACTGAGACTTGTTTCTTTGAGCCCCATGACACGAGGCAAGGGCCTAGGAACTGTGCCATTCCAGATGTGCTCTTCCTATCCACCAAGTATCCAGCATAATCCGCATCAGTGAAACCCATCAGCTCAAAGGGACATTCTTTGGGGTACCAAATACAGAGTGAATCAGTTCCATTGAGATATCGGAGTATTCTCTTCACAGCAGCCAAGTGGGTCTCTCTTGGACAAGATTGGAACCTGGCACACAAGCCAACAGCAAAAACAATGTCTGGGCGACTAGCGGTTAGGTACATGAGTGAGCCTATCATACCTCTATAGAATTTCTCTTCCACTAGAGGACTTGAGTGGTCCTTGTCCAAATGAGCAATGGTGGAGATGGGAGTGGAGAGAGGCTTGCTTGAATCCATTTTGAACTTCTTTAGTAGTTCCCTAACATACTTCTGTTGGTGAATTTGAATACCATCTTCCTTTTGAGTGATTTGTAATCCGAGAAAGAAGGTGAGTTCCCCAATTAAGCTCATTTTGAATTCACTGCTCATCAAGTCTTTGAACTTGTCTACAAGGGACAGGTCAGTGGAACCAAAAATAATATCATCTACATAAATTTGAACCACTAAGATGTTACCTTTTTCTTCTAGGATGAAGAGAGTTTTGTCAATAACTCCACGCCTGTAGCCATTTGAGAGTAGGAATTGGGCAAGTCGATCATACCAAGCTCTGGGAGCTTGCTTGAGGCTGTACAGTGCTTTGTCTAAGAAGTAGACATGGTCTGGATGATCATCGTCTTCAAAACTAGGTGGTTGCTTGACATAGACTTCTTCTTGAAGAATTCCATTTAGGAAGGCCGTCTTTACATCCATTTGGAACAACTTGAACCCTTTGTGTGATGCGAAAGCAATCAACAACCTTATTGCTTCAATCCTTGCCACTGGAGCATAGGTTTCATCATAGTCAATGCCTTCTTGTTGATTGTATCCTTGAGCAACAAGTCTTGCTTTGTTCCTTATCACCGCTCATGTATCATCTAGCTTGTTTCTGAAAACCCATCTAGTTCCTATGATGTGCTTATCCTTGGGAAGGGGAACTAGATGCCACACTTTGTTCCTTTCAAACTGATGGAGCTCTTCTTGCATAGCTTGGATCCAGTCTGTATCCTTTAGTGCCTCACCTATGTTCTTTGGTTCCACAATAGATAGAAAGACATTGAAGGCAAAGAAGGTGAGATGTTCGAACTTGACTGGAGGCTTGATGATTATTCTTTCTCTGTTGGGAGCTATAGCATTTGATGTGGAGACATTATGAGTTGAGCATTCAGCTTCCTGGTTGGGATCACCTTCTCCATTGAAAATCATGTGAGAGGATGAATCATTGAAGTCTCCACAGATGTTGTCGTCATATTCATGGTTCCCAGAGATGGATTATTGTTCATTATCCATGGGAACTGGTGGAGGAGCCAGTGGAGGATTCTGTGCGGCAGGGCAGGAGTTTGGTGGAGTGACATCTTCATCTGGATCTTCTTGAGATGACTTGGGAAACGGGTCTTCAAAGGGAGTGGTAGTGTTCTGCACAATTCTTTCAAGTGATTTTTCATTAAAAATAACATGAACACTTTCTTCTACCTTTTTAGTCCCTTTGTTGAAGACTTTGTATGCCTTGCTGCCTGAGGCGTATCCAATGAAGATTCCTTCATCACTTCTTGGGTCGAATTTGCCAAGATTGTCCTTCCCATTGTTGTGCACAAAGCACTTGCATCCGAACACCCTCAGATGTGAGATGTTGGGAACTCTTCCTCTTAGGAGTTCATAGGGTGTCTTCTCTGTAATTGGGCGAAGCATGGCTCGATTGATGATGTAGCAAGCTGTGTTGATCGCCTCAGCCCATAATGATTGAGAGAGGCCACTTGATATGAGCATAGTCCGAGTCATGTCTTCCAAGGTTCTATTCTTCCTTTCTACTACTCCATTCTGTTGAGGAGTGTATGGTGCAGAGAAGTTGTGATCAATTCCATGTTCACTGCAAAAGGTTAGAAATTCTCCATTTTCGAATTCGGTACCATGGTCAGACCGAATAGAATTGAGTGAGCAATCGAGAGATTTTTCTAACAAAGGAACCATATCTTTAAAGAGATCAATGACTTCACTCTTAGATTTTATGAAGATAGTCCAAGTGAAGCGAGAGAAATCATCGACAAGGATAAAAATATACCTGTTTCCTCCTAGGCTTTGAACTCTCATAGGTCCACAAAGGTCCATGTGGATGAGTTCAAGGGGCCTAGATGAGCTTACCATATTCTTGTATTTGAAGGAACTTCTTGCTTGTTTCCCTTTTATGTAGTCTGAGCATGGTTCTGAAGATGTACCACTTATCTTTGGAAGGCCTCGAACTAATTCCTTTGAGTGTAGCTTGTGGATCAATTTGGTGCTGGCGTGACCAAGACGTTGATGCCACAGCTCAGTTTGATCATTTACTGTTGAGAGGCAGAGTTTCTCATTGGGAACAAATGATGGGTCAACAACATACACATTGTTAAATCTTTTGTCTTTTAGGATGATTTGTCCCGAGGAGTCTAGGACGGTGCATTCACTTGACTTAAATCTAACTTCATTGTCTCCTTGATCGCACAGCTGTGACACACTTATTAGATCAAACCCAAGATTATCAATAAGGTGAACTTTATTTACCTTAATGTGGTCGTTGAGTCTCACAGCTCCTATTCCACAGATTTTCCCTTTGCTTTTGTCTCCAAAGGATATGTTCCCTCCTTGGAGAGGTTGAAGAGAGGTCATTTGATTTCTTCTTCCGGTCATATGGCATGAGCAACCACTGTTGATGTACCATAGTTGAGGTTGCCTCTCTTCTTTCTGCACATAAGGGAACTAAGATTTCTGAACCCAACGAAGCTTGGCTTTATTGGGGGGATTAGCATTGCGAGTCTGTGAATAACCAGGAAACTGGTTCCTTTCATGGTAATAAGCACTTTTCTCTTTTTCAAAGTTCCTTTTCTTAGGACAATCAGTGTTGTAATGACCATTCTTACCACAGTAGGTACACAAGCGATTATAAACAACATGTCCATACTTTCCTTTTCCTGGCTTGAAAGGTTTTTCAGTTTTCCTTTTGTTGAAGTCAACATTGTTTCTAACCTTACTATGAGCCATATCAACATATCTTTTGTGAGCAAAGGAATTAGTGAACCATTGGTTTTCAGGAACCATCTTTTCTTTTCCCTTAGGTTCCCTTTTAGGACTTTGAGAACTTTCATTGAGACATTTGGCAACCTCAGCCTTGTTCTCAAGGACCATGATCTTCTCTGATAGGAATTGATTCCTATCTCGAGAAGTGGCAAGAGCAGTACTGAGGTTTTCATTCATCTCAACAAGTTCTCGCCTAGCCTTTTCATCTTCAGCATCATTGTTCCCTTTGTTATTAACATATCCTATTCCATGACGCTGTCTCACAAAAACAGTTTGATTTATCATTTTTTCATTAATAGAGTCAGTGAGAATGTCCAACCTATCAATTATGAATTGAAGCATGTCATTTCTAGGTAAGTTATCATACATGGGAACTTTGACAGAATCTATGCTAGTTTCATCACAAGATTTGCAGATTTTAAGGTGACTATCATGCACATTTCTAATATCAATGAGTTTGGAGTGAGTTTTAGCTAGGTCTTTCTCAGTTTCATCAAGTTTCTTACTCCAAATAGAATTCTCAACAGTCAAGCAAGCAATTTTATCTTCACAATCATCAAGTTTTTGTTGAAGGGAACTGGTTGCCTTTCCTAGTTTCTTTATGATCTTAAGAAGTTGTTTCTTGTCACAATCAACTAGAGTTTTTAAGAGATCGTCAGAAGTTACCTCAAGTTCTTATGAGTCGCTTGAATCTCCTTTTGCCATGAGACATCTTCCTCTAGAGAAGCCACTCAGATCCAGTTCCTCATCTGAGTCTTCTCCCTATGAGGCTACGAGAGCCTTCTTTCTCTGAGGTCTTTCTTCTTCCTTGGAGTCTTCCTTGTTGGGACAATTCTTAGCGTAGTGTCCCTTTTCTTTGCACTCGTAACAAGAGACTTCCTTGAGATCTCTTCTTGGTCCACTGTGGGAGGAACTGCCCTTTTGGAACCTTCCATTCACAAAGAATTTTTTGATGTTCTTTGAGAAGAGGGCTGTTAGTTCGTCCTCCTCTTCTTCCAGGTCTGAGTTCTCTTGCTTCATCTCGAGCCTAGAGAAGGCTTTGGAGATCTTGAGGGCAATTCCTTTCTCTAGTTTCTTGTCGGCATTGGCTTTGGTGTGCTCTCCTTCTTCAACCTCCAGTTTCTCTATGACTTGAGTCAAGGGAAGGGATTGGATGCCTGGAGTGTTCTTCATGATTCCCTTGAGAAGGGTGAACTTGGAGTTGAGCCCATTGATGATCACCAGGGACTTGGAAACTTCATCAAGGTCGACTCCGGCCGTTGTTAGCTTTCCAACCAATCTGTTGAAGCGGGAGTAGTACTCTGAGATGGTCTCAATTTCCATCATTTTGAAGGTGTGGTATTCTTCTTCCAAATCAAACTTTCTGCTTTGCTTTAGTTTATCACTTCCTTCATGCATCTCCTTGAGAGCTTTCCATATCTCCTTCGCCATCTTGATGCCTATGACCTTGTCCATGTCTTCTCTGTCCAATCCATTGAGGATGAACTGCCTGGCCTTGGCATTCTTCTCCATGATGACATAGTGTTCTGGTTTCCAATCTTCTTCCTTCATGGTAAGATCGACATAGCCATCTCCATTTTCGACTATCCTCCAGCATTGGTAGTCGTTGGTCTTGATGTGGCTTTCCATGCACTTTTCCCACCATGTTTCTTCTCCTTTCTTTCGGAGATGTGGCTTGTTGGTGGAGATTCCGAGCTCAAACTTGCTTGGTTGAGACATGATCTGCAAACTTAACAAAGATCTAGAGCTTTTCCTGCTCTGATACCAATTGTAGGATCGTGATTGTTAGATTAATAATCAAGGAACTGAGAACACAGTTTACAGTTCCCTTTGCAGCGGAAATAAATAATCAACTAGATGAACAAGTTCCTTATAGTGGAAACCTTTGATTGCCAACTAGCAATCCAGGATAAAAACCACTACCTTTCTTCAGAAAGGATTTCAAGGTCTACTTCTTGATTTCTTATCTCTTTTGGTTACAACTTATCCTAGGAACAAACACACAGTTTCTTTGCCTTACACACAGTTAGACAATCCTAGATAACTTAACACAATCAATAATCAATCCAAGAAATAGACCTTAGCACCTAGGAACTATCTCACTTACAGTCACAAGAACTTAGCACTCAGCTCTTTGATTCCTTGACTGGTTCCTCTTGATCTCGGTTTGCTTTTATGATCTTGTTTAAAGGTTCACACTTTTGATGTTTGCTATTGAGTGTGTATTGTATTTCAGTGCTTGAAGATAACCCTTGAGTTAGTCTTCCTTTTATAGAGGATTCTTCGCAGCTTAAACTTCTCTTGGTTCCAACAGATCGAGCTTCCCCTAGGATGTGTGGTTCTCCTTGGTCCACGTTGTCTTTGACATATGCAAACAACCTAGGCAGCTCAGAATCCTTCTAGGTTAGTCAACTACTTCAGCCAAGTCGTTCTCCAGCTTCCTTCTTCCGAGGTTCAACAATCTGGGCACTTGGGAACTGTCTTCTGGACAGCGACATGTTCCATGTCCTGTCGCTTTCACCTTTCTCTGTCCGAGGTTATATGTTCTAGGTGTCTTGTTGTTTTGCTCTGGACAATGACAGCCTTTGGAAGCTTCGCAGAAGTCGCTTTCACCTTTCTCTTGTCCGAGGTTGGTGTTCCCAGATTTCTCGGGAAGCGCAACATCACATGTTGTATTTCTGGGCACACCTGGGTTCCTTCCTTTGGCTTGCTGCTTGGTTCTCTTGTCCTGTTTGACTTTCATGCTTTCGGTAATTGTCCTGTGGTTCCTTAACACACATCTTTGAGATAAAACATTAGTATCAAAATATTTGTCATCTTTCAAAAGTAGAGAAACTGAGGAAAGGAACTCTCAGGGGAACTAAGGTTCCAGAGTTCCATTTCCTAACAAGAAGATGGTGGAGGAGAAGGCCAATTCCGAGCCCTATTTATAGGCTAGGAAATAGAGCTCCACACTCAATGCCAAGGAGGCCAACCGATCCAGCTCCCGCTGCTTGGAAAAACGTGGGGAAATGCCGATCGTCGGCGTTCGGGAAAGAGGAGGAAGAAGACGAAGCAGCGAGCCGCGATCACGGTTTTAGAACCGCGATCGTGGTTTGACCTTTTGCCAAAACTACGCCTGCGGTTTTATAACCGCGGTCGCGGGCAGTGTCGCGATCGCGGTTTGCATAGCCGCGATCGCGGGCAATGCCGCGCCCGCGACTCTCGGGCCTTGATTGCGGGTCTTGCTTAAATTTCGATTTTAGCAACCTTCCAATAATTAGAACCCATATATTTCATTAAATGTGTATCCACACATTCATATGATTCTTATAGGGTTACAGAACATGCCTAATACGTCTTGCTTACAAAACGAAAGTTTGAAAATTACACAAATACCCCTACTAAAATTGAGGGTTATTACATTACTACTCCCTTAAAAATAGTTTCGACCCCGAAACTAACACTTCGACCCCGAAACTAACACTACCAAGTTAGAGGGATCGATTTCCACATAAACCTCTCTACTTGAGTTTAGTATCCTCAATTATTTCGTACTCAGATTTAATCCTAGAAAAGTCAATCTGTTTCCTCAACCATGACACCCCTCATATGTCTCGTTTTCATATATTATCTCATGTGCCAACTCTTAATATACTCACAAGGTCATGATTACCTTAGAATCATAGTCTCCAAAATCATCACACGATCTTAATACACCTTAAGCTTGAGAACACACCTTTTCTTTCAACTTTTCTTTTTATAAACGACTCCCAAAGTTCATACCTTATCTCCTTATAACCTAACTTAGTACCCCCAATTGTCATATCGTCTTACTCCTTACAGATGCATCTCATCTATTTCATTATTTACCTTAATTAAATTTGGCCCTTATGCCATTTCTTAACCCAAAATCTTTCCATTAATCAAGCTCTAACATAAGACCTTTAAGATTCCTTAATCTTTTTACAATTAACCGCACAACACCTTATTCATGTTTTTGCCCAAACATGATCTTAATAATTCGTTTTACACGACCATATTCAACCACTTTGTTCACCCGAAACGTTTCATATGATCACCTTAATAGACATAGATCACTTTTTCATCAAGTCCATTTGATAAAATCCATACACTTACGTTATCCCCGTACTGTTGATCCAAAAATCAAAACAAACTTTTACCGATTGAGTTTGTTATTCACCCATAAATCCTTAAACACTTAATCATCCTCATACAATTTATTATCCCAAATCAAGCAAACCTTATGCTTTGCCGGAATTTAATATTTACCCAAGACTTAATTATCTTAATACTCCTCATATCATTGTATAATTTCCTTAAGAAAGCCTCATAACGAAACCTCAAATAGGTCTTACAAAATAATACTTATGATTTCACACACTTAGCTTTTTTCCAAAAGCTTTAACCACTGGTCCTACAATGGGCACACTCACTTATAAACCTCATAACCATAACTCTTGGGTTTTAAAGTTTATTCAAGATCGTATTAGAGTACGATCATTTTAGAGAAAACGAACTCCTTATGAAATACCTCTCTTACCCATTTATTCACTTAAATATATAATTTATACAACTCACACTTAAGGACTTTGAGCTTTATATTACCCCATCTAATGCTCAGAGTATGCACATGAGGAATAACCTCAAACTCCATAGAGCATTATTACACACACCAAATCCTTATGGCAATGAATCCTTACAACATTAACCTCTCGGGACAATGCTCATGAATTCGAGCAGAGGGAACAAATAATGTCTATGCCCAACTTGAAATTATTTCTGGAACATAGAGGGGTTCTTACGAATAGTTTCGACTTCGAAACTAGCGCTAACAAGGTAGGGAACAATCACACCTGTCCCAACCCAACACTATCCTTTATGAGTCTAAACAGTCTTTATCAACACATGAGATGTACTACTTTTGGCACTCAAGGATTCTCGTATGAACGAACAACTTGCATTAGTAACAAATTTAGTAATTTCCGAAACAAGGAAACACTTCTTTATTATTCGAAACATTACATTAAAACAATTGACAAAATATCGAACAGACAGATTACTAAACTATGGAGACTATCGACACAAGTCATCGCTCCTTATTCTTAAAAAGCTTTACAAAATATCACTACTCGTTCAGGGTTCCTTCTCGTCGGGGTGACGTATCACAAAGAGTCGTTTCCCTTGACCCGAAGATTCCATAGGCGCCTTGCTTTTATTACGAGCAACAGATTGATCAGGAATAGACACTTCTGACTTTGGGTTCTGCCTACTGCCAACATTTGAGGCCTGGTATGATTGTGTTGGCCCTTGACCCTTCTGCCTACAATATGTTTTCGTGTGGCCTTCCTTCCCATATTTTTAACATACCCGCTTCTCCTTTTGGCAATTAAAACTTTTATGCTCAGCTTCACCACAGTTGTGGCATTGAATCACACCGCTACTCCAACTTGAGCCTTTGGCGGAGTCAGACTGAGTCATCTCGGTCTTAGCACGACCAGACTTCTCAAACCTGGTGGGCGATGCCGGCCGTTTAAATGCATTAAACTTTCGGTTATGTTGCCCACCTTTGGCCTTATTCTGTTCCTCCCGCTTTCGGGTGGATTCTTCTAGCGTAACCTCTACCTTATAGGCCGCATCCACATACTGCTCCAAGGTAGAGTGACGGTGCTAAAAGTGCGCAATGCAAGTATCGTTAATTAGCCTTATCAAAGTAAAAAGTCCTAACAGACCTACTAAACAGATGTATAGTAAGCAAGCAAGGGTCGAACCCACAGGGAAGATCTGATGCAGTATGAAATCGTGAATGACAAGTAACAAGCTAGGGGGGTTTAGTTATCACGAGAAAGCAAAGCAAGCAAAGAAAACAAGTTTGGTTGAGTTGAGAAAATATAATGGGGAAAGTAGTCCTACTAGAGCGAGATCCACAATACAGAGATATAATTTGATCACAGAAATCTATTTAATCCAAGTTCTTTTACTATCCTTATAGTTGTTCCCACCCTGATCTTAAGTACTACCGATTCTCACAGTTGTCTATAGACTTATTACTATGCCAATGATAAAGTACCACCGATTCTCACAGTTGTCGGTATACTTTACCACCAACAAAGCAATAGCAATACACATAAGGATATAGGATACATGTAAATAGAAAGACGTATTAATACTCGCATGCAACTGACTCTCAGTCACGATTGTACGCTCGGAACCCCTATACGCACAATCGTGTATGCCACTAGATATGCACTCGGAACCCCTATATGCAATCCTAGCAATTGATAAAAAGTATTCAACCTAGTTGATCAGGCAAAGAAGAACAACAAGAAATCAATATTCAATATAACCAAGAGAATCAAACCAACACTTATAAGGATAAGAACAAGGAATAGAAATCTCACAAACACATCAACTGTATTGCTTCAATCGTCTAGTAGAACAAAGGGAAGTTAGTTCTCCATTCAAATGAGAATGAAAACTAAGGAAAATAACGTCTGGTGTCAAGCAGTTGTAACGAGTTCTTTTTTCTCTTAACCTAGAAAGAGAGCTTAAATAGTCTTAAGAAAACTATGTTAAACTAATGAAAATAATAAAGGAAACAATATAATAATATAGCAAAATCTGAAAACAATAAAAGGAAATAAAAGTCTTCTGACGCGCGGCATTTAACACGGCCACCGCGGGGCGGTGGCTTCCTCTGGCGCGGGGCTTCATTCTTCTCTGAGAGTCACCGTCGGGCTGCGGTGACTCTGGCGCGGGGCGGTGAGCTAGCTCACTCTCTTCTTCTGCTGCTCTTCATTACTACCAAGTGTTGGTAGTCTTCTCCAAGTATGCTTCAGCAGCTCCATCTCCATCCTCATGTCTCCATCTAAGCTGTAAATCCTGGGATATCTTCACTTCTCTTCATAATTTCTGGATCACAGACTTAGCCTAAAAACTACTCATAAACTCCTCCAAATCATGCTAATAATTGCTAGTAAAGGTGTATGAAATAACACCTATCAAATTCCCCCATACTTAGACCTTTACTCGTCCCGAGTAAGCTAAAGAAAAACCTACTCTCTCAATCAACACCAAGGCCTCAGGAAGTACAAGAAAACATGACACTAGCAATTACAACATATCAACAATAAGCTCCAGACAACCAAAACAAGTGATGCAAAGATAATTCTAATCCTAACTCCAATCTAGCTCCTTATCGCTCCAGAATGGCCTACCCGAACTCCTTATACCACCTCTTCTTATGACACCTCTCTAAGAAATAGAGAGAAATCCTAGAATCACTCTTCTTCTTTTTCGCTCATCTTGCCAAGACGCCCTTTCGGGTTTTCACCAAGCCACTCATTTCATTTTGCTAGATATCTCACATATACTCACATCACTCCAGTCCAATATTGCCCTAGTCTATACCAGCCGGAATACCTGCTTTTTACCTGAACTGCCCTTTCGGGTTTTCAGCTCATCCCAGGATTTTGATTGCCTTTTTTACTTCTTTTTGGCTTTTTCGATTTTTTATTTTTTTTTAGAAATCTAAAACTCGAATGGAAAATACAACACACGAAAAGAAAAACAATATGTACAAAGGATAGACAGATAACAAGTCTAAATCCCTCCGCCATACTTAAACCGAACATTGTCCTCAATGGAGAAAAGAGAACATCAAATGAAATAGGGGAAGGAGAAAATAAACTCACTGCGGGCTTGATGGTGGTGGTGGGAACCTCCCGAAGTAGTCCCTCATATGAGCGTCCATACCGTCCAAACGCTCATCTATATCAGCATAGAACTAGATTTGCCAAGTCTGCAGACCGGTCTCTACTCGGGTGTTCCAGTGCGTTTGCTGCACTGAGAATGCATCAAATCTCGCATACAACTCCTGCCAAGGTGCGGCAGGAGCGTAAGAAGATGAGGGCTTGTCATAAAGTGTAGGCATATGAGTGTCCTCGCCCGCAAACTCAGCAGCAGCAGCAGCACCACTAGGGCCTTCTCCATACGGGCCTGAAGGAGCAGCAGCAGGGGTATCATCAGTCATCATCCTGCTATCACTGGGAATCCACCAATCTGCAAATGAAGGGGAATATGCAAACTCCCGGGGAAGAATCAGAATGTGGCCATCATAGGAAGACCAGACTAAATCACCATCCTTTCCCAATGGCTTCAGCATCGAGCACACCTTCATGTGCGCCATATCATACACCACGTAGGCAACATGCCGAGGAATCTGATCGCAAGCTATCACTCCATCACAAAGGAGGGTAATCAGACCACCCCCACAGATGTCCCGTGGCTCACCATCACGAATCCTCTTCAAGGAACCCAAAAAGAGGGTAGCCCAACATGGCGTGTACGTGACAACCTCCAAGATGCTCATAAACCACTGGAAATCCTTCAAAGGAACCTTTCCTTCATCAGCATGGCCAAATAAGTCTCTCATCATCACTTTGTGGATCAACCGTAGACACGGGTTCAACAACTTCGAGTTCACCTCCTGCCCCTTCCTGAACGTCCTGCCCGTAGTAGCCTTCCAGAACTCCATCATATCCGACTCAAGAATGCCACCAGACCACCCATCCGTTGACAGCTTTGTAATGCCCAGGGCATCACGCACCACCTTAGGGGACAACGAAAAATCACGCCCATTGTAAGTGAACGTCACCCTCATCATCCTCTTGTCGTCTGAACCATCAGAATACCTCTTGAAAGAGGCGATGAACTGGTAACAAAGCTCGAGATATGCAGGGGCATCCAAGTTCAGAAACGTCCCCAAACCACATTGTGCCAGACACAGGGACACACACGCCAACAAACCCATCTCAGACAACGTAGGCTTGTGAAAGAATTTAGTCGCCCACACCTTTCTCTCCTTCACCACATTGTAGACCTCATTCTCATCCCTCGTAGACACTTGCTTCCTACCCTTAGGTGCCATAAGTAATGAATGTAGAATTTCAAAATGAAGGGCAACCAAGAGAACTTACAAACGAGCAAACACGCAGCCAAGAGGTCTCGCCGCGGGACGGTGAACGAGTCGCCGGGTCGCGGTGGGACAACTGGGAGCTTTAGCCAGGTCACGGTGAAGTCGGCGCGGGGCGGTGGCAGCAGCGACGCGAAGCGGGGCAGCGCGAGGCGGAGCGACAACGGGGTGGGACTGAAGCGACGTGGTGGGGTTGTGTTTGGCTTGTTTGTGAGGCTAGACTTCCAATTTGTGAATTGGGGGCTAGATTCGGATCAAGGTCGAGAGAGATTTGAGGGAGAATGGGGGGTTTGGCTTTGGGAGCTGGAGAGGTGTGCTGGGAATGGAGGGTTTGTGAGTATGGGGGCTAGGTCAGGGAAGGGGAAGTGAAAGGGAAGAAAGGGATGATGGGGCCGGATATGTACCATGGCCCAAAGAAAAATCTTGGCCCAAAGGGGGCCCAATCCGTCAAATCCTTCGTAACAACTCAAGAAATAAAAAATTTACTCACCCGTTTAAGGTTTGTTCGGGGCCCTTTATTCTTGTTTTTTTTTTCCGGAGTTGAGAAGATATACCAGACATCCACCGCGGGGCGGTGGGGATCGCCACGAGGCGGTGAGATAAACTGAGAACACCGTCTCCTCTCCATTTACTTTCGTACCTGAAATGTTAGTAACAGGCGAACGAAACAAAACAAAAGAAATTATGAAATTAATCTAAGGGAAAGGAAAGATCAAAGAAAAACTACCTCGGGTTGCCTCCCGGACAGCGCCTTGGTTAACGTCGTTGGCTCGACGTATTGCAGATCAACTACCACCTGGAATAGGATCCCCTCGGAATCCTCATACTCGTCTCTTCCTGTCGAGCCTTCCCATGGAAAGGTTGAGACCTTAGACCATGTTCCCTCTTGGCCATCAACTCCATGATTACTTCCTTTGGAGTATCTCCCCCATACTTAGAGCGATGTGGGGGCCGATATGGCTCACCCTGAATATGCTGCACGTTACTAGATAAAGGCTTACAGCCTTGTATGGTTAGTGCAGGGGGGAAAATGCCCAAAATAGAGGGAATGGAATCTCCTATATCATCCAACAAGATATCATCAACATGCAATTCATGCAACTTAATAGGTCCATCAATAGTAGAACACTCAACTGCGGTCTCTACTGCACCAGTTTTAACATTTTCATGCACATGATTATCAATATCACTAATGCAGCAAGGAGCAGGCAATTCAATGGAGTTGGCTTTATGAATATTGTGTTCAAAGATTATTCCATCAAATTCCATAGTTAAAGTTCCACTATCTACATCAATCTTTGTCATGGATGTTTTCATAAAAGGTCGCCCTAGCATAACTGGAGCCACCTGCTCATCACAGTCCATATCCATAACAAAGAAATTCGCAGGAAAAATCAAAGAACCTATCCTGACAAGAACATCCTCCACAACACCCTTAGGGGGCACACAAGAACCATCAGCAAGTTGTATAACAATGTTAGAATCATGCAAGGGTCCTATTCCTAAATCTTCAATCAGTGAATAGGGTAACACATTAATAGAGGCACCCAAGTCTAACAAGGCTTTCTCAAATCGATTCTCACCTAAAGTAATAGGAATAGTAAATGTACCTGGATCCTTGCACTTCTCAGGCATGCGTCTCTGAACTACCGCTGACACATGTTCACTCACTGGAACCTTCTTCTAGACTTTCTGCTTCTGAGTCCTCTTCACGGTGCACATCTCCTTCAAGAACTTGGCATATCGAGGGATAGCCTTAATAAGCTTGAGTAGGGGAATGTTCATCTCACAGTCCCGAAATGTCTCGAACAGATCACTGTCGTCGGCTACTCTCTTGGCCTTCAGTGCTTCAGGGAAAGGTGCTGGTGGCTTCTCAGAACCTAGAGGGGGAAACACGGGGCGAACGTAGTCATCAACACAGGTTTCTTCAGCGGAGCTGGATTGTTGGGGGCCGGGTCGCGGTAAGCCCACCGCGGGGAGGTGGTCATCACCGCGGGGCGGTGGGGTTGTGGTGTGTTTACTGAGATCAGCCGTCGGGTCGCGGTGAGGATCTCCGCGGGGCGGTGGCAACAACACTTCATTCCTGGTTCCTTCTTTAATTTCTGGCCGGGTCGCGGTGGGATCCACCGCGGGGCGGTCAGCAGTTTTCTCCTTTACAGCTTCGTTCTCCTCTTCAGTACTAGGAGCAATGACCAACTTCTTACCACTTCTGAGGGTAATAGAACTCACATTCTCCCTTGGGTTCACAATAGTCTGGGATGGCAGAGAGTTAGATGTCCTCTGGTCAAGTTTGGTCACAACATCAGCTAGTTGACCAATCTGTCTCTCCATGTTCTTTATACTTGACTCAGTCGCCTGTACATGCGTGGCGAAATGCTGAGTCAGTGTCTTTAGCATCTCTTCAGTCGAAGCACCAGAGCTTTGGCCTTGAGGCCGCTGTTGGTATGGGACTCTCTACTGGTATTGCTGTTGTGCCGGCTGTTGACCACCTTGAGGGTCACTCCATCTAAAACCTGGGTGGTCTCGCCCTCTCGGATTATAATTGGGATGTCCACCAAACTGTGGTCTAGGGGGTCCATAACCTCCTATAGCATTAACTTCAGCAATACATTCCTCCTGCCGCTGAGGACAAGTGTCGGTGGGGTGGTATTGATCAGAGCAAAGCCCACATGCTTTAACTTGTTGAGGAGTGTTTTGATTTGCCATCCTCTTCACCATCTCCTTCAACTCGGCTAACTCAGTCAACACTGGGCTTGGTCCTGCAGGGGTCACAGCATTGACCGCCTTCCTTTGGTATGTCTTTCCAAAACTCCTGGTGCTCTCACTCATCTCCTGGAATCTCTCCATGGCTGCATCCGGTGTCAGATTCAGAATGCTTCCACCGCAAGCAGCGTCAACCATCCTTCTCTCTTGGTCCAGCAGACCATTGTGTAAATAGAGGACAAGGTCCTGCTTGGCATATCCGTGGAATGGGCAGCTAGAGCAAAGTCTCTTGTATCTCTCAAGATAGTCATACATCGTCTCATCGCCAGCCTGCTCAATATTGGCAATTGCCTTTTTTCAAAGCATTCGCCTTCTTCGTTGGAAAGTACTTGTCCAGGAATGCCTTGTGTAGTTTATTCCAGGTATCTATGGTTCCTGGTGGCAAGTGATAGTACCAGTCGCTTGCAGAGTCTAGCAGAGAGAAACCAAAAGCTCTCATCTTGATTTGGTCTTCCGTCACGTTCCTGGGCTTCATAGTCATGCAGACATTATGGAACTTGCCCAGGTGAGAGATCGGGTCCTCTCCACTCAAACCGTGGAACTTAGGGAGATAGGCAACAATTCCAGACTTTAGCTCAAAATTCACCCATTCGCCAAGTGCAGGGATGACGACAGCCAGGGGTTGTGCTCCAATATTTGGCTCAGTCAATTCTCTCAGAGTCTCAACCATTTCAACAGCAGGGATGTCAACTGGCTCAGTCGGCTCAACAATCTCAACCTCTACTTCTTCTTCTCCTTGATCGCGTAGGTTCGCACGTAACAATCTGTCGATTTCTAGATCAAAAGCAGCTAGAGGGGAGTCAGTAGAACGAGTGTCGACCATAAGATAGGTCTCCACCAAAAATCAATCACAAAAACACACAACAAAAACAGAAAACTTCCCCGGCAACGTCGCCAAATTTGACGGTGCTAAAATTGCGCAATGCAAGTATCGTTGATTAGCCTTATCAAAGTAAAAAGTCCTAACATACCTACTAAACAGATGTATAGTAAGCAAGCAATGGTCGAACCCACATGGAAGATCTGATGCAGTATGAAATCGTGAATGACAAGTAACAAGCTAGGGGGGTTTAGTTATCACGAGAAAGCAAAGCAAGCAAAGCAAACAAGTTTGGTTGAGTTGAGAAAATATAATGGGGAAAGTAGTCCTACTAGAGCGAGATCCACAATACCGAGATATAACTTGATCACATAAATCTATTTAATCCAAGTTCTTTTACTATCCTTATAGTTGTTCCCACCCTGATCTTAAGTACTACCGATTCTCACAGTTGTCGATAGACTTATTACTATGCCAATGATAAAGTACCACCGATTCTCACAGTTGTCGGTATACTTTACCACCAACAAAGCAATAGCAATACACACAAGGATATATGATACATGCAAATAGAAAGACGTATTAATAATCGCATGCAACTGACTCTCAGTCACGATTGTACGCTCGGAACCCCTATACGCACAATCGTGTATGCCACTAGATATGCACTCGGAACCCCTATATGCAATCCTAGCAATTGATAAAAAAGTATTCAACCTAGTTGATTAGGCTAAGAAGAATAATAAGAAATCAATATTCAATATAACCAAGAGAATCAAACCAACACTTATAAGGATAAGAACAAGGAATAGAAATCTCACAAACACATCAACTGTATTGCTTCAATCGTCTAGTAGAACAAAGGGAAGTTAGTTCTCCATTCAAACGAGAATGAAAACTAAGGAAAATAACGTCTGGTGTCAAGCAGTTGTAACGAGTTCTTTTTTCTCTTAACCTAGAAAGAGAGCTTAAATAGTCTTAAGAAAACTAGGTTAAACTAATGAAAATAATAAAGGAAACAAAATAATAAAATAACAAAATCTGAAAACAATAAAAGGAAATAAAAGTCTTCTGACGCGCGGCATTTAACACGGCCACCGCGGGGCGGTGGCTTCCTCTGGCGCGGGGCTTCATTCTTCTCTGAGAGTCACCGCCGGGCCATGGTGACTCTGGCGCGGGGCGGTGAGCTAGCTCACTCTCTTCTTCTGCTGCTCTTCATTACTACCAAGTGTTGGTAGTCTTCTCCAAGTATGCTTCAGCAGCTCCATCTCCATCCTCATGCCTCCATCTAAGCTATAAATCCTGGGATATCTTCACTTCTCTCCATAACTTCTGGATCACAGACTTAGCCTAAAAACTACTCATAAACTCCTCCAAATCATGCTAATAATTGCTAGTAAAGGTGTATGAAATAACACCTATCATAGAGCAATCGTGATGCACCATCAGAGGTTTGATTTCTGGATTCATCCATCCATGGAAGTACCAGATCTTCTGTTCTTCTGAATGCACGTCCGAACCAACATAATGTAGAAAATGATTGAACTTTGCCGCCAGCTCAGTCACCTTCAGTCCCTCTGTCTCTAGGTAGAAGAACTTCTTCATCCTCTCTTCTCTCTAGCACGGGAGAAGAATCGATCAGTGAGTTTGGGCTTGAACATTGCCTAGCTCAGGGCTGGGTGGTTGTCCAAACTAGTTCCTTCCCACCACTCACTTGCTCCGTCTTTCAGATGTAATGAAGCAATGTGCACCTGTTCAACCTCGGTGCATACCACATTTCGGAACAGTCGTTCCATATGGGAAAACCAATAGGCAACCTTGACTGGTTCCCCGGTCCCATCGTAGCTATCCGGGTGCATCGAATTGATTGTCTTCAATGCCCGGTTGTAATTCCCGTCGTTTCTCTCGGGAACCACCGGATGTGCAGGACCTTCACGTCCCTCCACATTAGTTGCAACTTGAGGATTGGGAGCCGCTTGATCTTGCGGTATCCCCTGGGCCGTTAGTACCTCGACCATATGCCTCACTATTTGCCCAAAGACCGTCACATCTAACACGATCGGGGCAGGAGGTGGAACCTCCCTCGCAACTTGAGGGTCCACTTGTCCCTGATGAACACCTTGCCGCAGGGTCGGGTCATTATTACGCGAGTCAGATCTCGCGTCTTCCCCTTGCTGAGTAGCACTCCTCAGTTGAATTCAGGAACCGTTGTTAGGACCTTTATTACCTGCTTGGTTGGTGGATCGAGTGTACACCATCTGTTGATGAACCATAACGTCAGTTTAGAACTTTTCTAACTTGTACATGATACTTAATCAATTTGTTATGATACGAATTATAAGGGTCCAAACCAACAACTTATATTAGTTTGACTGACCCTCCACCATTACCCTTAAAACGATCTTCTTCTGGTACTTGAGAATGAATCAACTAGGAAGAATGTCAACCTTTAAATGACATTAAACCTACGAAAAGACGATATCCTTAAGAATGGATCTAAGGATTAAGTAACAACCCGAAGCTTGTAGAAGTTTGAAAAAGCACTTAAACCCTATGCTTTCAAACTTTATACTTTATACTTTTAAACCTTATATATTTAACTTAATATAATAATTATTTATAAAGTTAGTTTCTCAAACTAACGACACTGTTATCACCTACAACCCTTACTAAGACCAAAATCACACTTTTAAAGTTATAGTACGAAGTAAATGTTAAACGTTTATAACACACCATTTATAAAACAACTATAAAATAACTATTAAATTCCTAATAGTTAAACCATTATTTTTAAATTAAACCTTTAAGAAATCATTGAACTTTAAGTTTGATACTAACATTTAGACTCTCTAAATTCCTTTTTAAGAGAAGATAGTTTGAAAATAGTTTCGAAATTAATTTTCGAAAATTCTCAAACCTAACAATAGGCCAAGAATTTTAAAACCATTGCTCTGATACCATAATTGTAACACCTCGACTTATGTCGGTAGTGCCACACGCTAGTGACCTTAGACTTTAATGTCCAAAGTCACCCTAGGCTTTAATCGGAACAATTAAGCTTAAATAAATACATAAATATTAAATAATGAAAGACTAATCAACGACAAACATTTTAAATGAATACAACTGAATTTTTTATTAAGATTCATCTCGTAAAATGAGAAGGACGACTTTACAACAAAGTATAGTGACAGCGAAAGACTTTTAAGTTACAGCAGAAGACTGTTTTAAAGTAGTCCTAATTAGATGACTATGTATTACATTTATTTCAAATTAAACATACACGCCTTGGAAATACTACTTCTTAAAACGCAAACTTCAACTACAAGCCTTCTCTTTGATTGGTTACTTCAATCGTCGGGGACCAACTTCTGATGTACCGTATAGGATGGATGACACCAGTCAACCATGCAAAGGAAAAATAGCGGTTGGTTAGTCTAATGAAAGACTATGCAAGGGTACAAGCAGAATGGTTCTAGTGATCGTAACCGTTTACAATCATTGTCCCTCGAATAATAACCGAAGGAACGATACATAACCCGAAACTTTCACGGAATGATAGAAGAAGATATGCATCGAAAAGAAGACTCCAACGGAATTGGGTCTTAAATGTAACGTATGTAATTGTTTGGGAACGTTAAGTTTTCATACAAGTTTATAAAAACGACCTTGATTATTTGGGTCCACGACCAACCTCACCGCGTACTGCGAATCCAGATTGGAAAAAGGACTTACTCTAGCAAGAGTCCGGGCAGGTTCCACGTTGTACTTCTCGCCCGAGGGTGTATTAATTATGTGCGTAAAAGCACTTATCTGATTACTTTCAAAACGTACATTCACGTTAAGGCTTTTAATTCACATCATCTCGATACGAGAGATATCTTTGGGATGAATCTAGAATATTGGCACTAGATAAGTACACCACCACTTATATAAAATAAGGATAGGTCATGACCAAAAGTATTAGGGCAATTATCCTCCTAATACCAAGTTATAAAGAAACAGCTAAACCTCGCAAGGTAATAGCGTTCCTACGAATACTCGTGCTAACTAGCATTTATTATCCACACCAAAGCACAACAATTCACACCAATTATTATCTAGCACCCTATAATAATACATATAAGGGTTATAACTAGCATATATACAACCTAATAAAAAGATTCACTTTACACATTATTTTACACACACAAGTTCCCAAACGACAATTAAGAAGATTATTATCCCAACTTAATTAAGACAATAGATTAATTGTCAATTAAGAGAAATATGGAATAACATAGCAAGAGTGAACCGCCACTTGCCTTAGTCTGGACGAACGAAGAGTTGAGTCCAAAATCCGGGAACTTGAACTCCGCTGCCTACTAAAATTCCCGTTGGAATTTATCATCATTCAGTAGGGTCAGATTGCAATCCGTATAATCAGCCATGGAGACGAGCACAATCCAACACCGATGACGCATACGAGACGAGTTTTAAAACAAAACCCTAATTAGTTACGGGTACGAAGGAACGAAACAAAATGAGGAAAAAGGGCAGTGCCGCGGTCGCAGATAGCATAGCCGCGATCACGGCATGCTGGGCAAGGCCGCGGCAGAAGGGGCCGCGATCGCGGGCCATGCCTTGGCCGAGATCGCGGGCCTCTGCCCAGCCGCGGTTGCGGTAGGTGGAGCCGCGGTCGCGGGACTCCATCCTGACACGAGCTTAAATCGAACTTCGGAGCCTTACCGACGACGACGAGGCACATATCTTCGCTTTCTGGACACTTGCGCACTACCACCACTCGAGGAACTTCACAAAGGCGACGACCTCGGCTTTCGACAACGACAATTCCGGCGACAAACACCACAACAATGCGAACTAAATTGAGAGGAGAAGAGATGGAGAAGATGGTGGAAGAGAAGGGCAATTCCGAGCCCTATTTATAGGCTAGGAAATGGAGTTCCACACTCAATGCCAAGGAGGCCAACCGATCCAGCTCCCGCCACTCGGAAAAACATGGGGAAATGCCGATCGTCGCCGTTCGGGAAAGAGGAGTAAGAAGACGAAGCAGCGAGCCGCGATCGCGGTTTCAGAACCGCGATTGCGGTTTGACCTTTTGCCAAAACCGCGCCCGCGGTTTTATAACCACGGTTGCGGGCAGTGCCACGATGGCGGTTTGCATAGCCGCGATCGCGGGCAATGCCGCGCCTGCGACTCTCGGGCCTTGATCGCGGGTCTTGCTTAAATTCCGATTTTAGCAACCTTCCAATAATTAGAACTCATATATTTCATTAAATGTGTATCCACACATTCATATGATTCTTATAGGGTTACAGAACATGCCTAACACGTCTTGCTTACAAAACGAAAGTTTGAAAATTACACAAATACCCCTACTAAAATTGAGGGTTATTACAAACACTGACATGAAGTCTAAATATGGTAATTTATCTTGATAAGATTTGGACTTACTAATTGATTTTATATAGTAAACGTATATTCCTATTTACATATATTCTCATAAAAAATCTAATTCTACAAAATAAATAAAATACTATAATGACTTAAGAGATATAGATTCAAGAGTTGCTAATTATAATTAGATTTTATCATATCGAATACATTAACAATTTTATCTTTTATTAACATATTTTTTTTGTCCATCGTACGCATATGTTTTTTTTCATTATACACATAAGAACCCAAATAGTTAACAATTGAACAAAAATAATTGTAGACAAAAATTAAGATCTATTTGATAAGATCGCCGTTAGACATATATATATGTAAGACTATGATAAGAAGAAGAAGAAATAGGTTAATATTTTTCAAGTTTAAATAGCCAAATTATAAAAAGTTTTATCAAACCAATATTGGTGTCTTTCTTATCAAAGTGAAATTACAATCAAGTTGAATGCAATAAATCTGCATAATCTCATTAGTATTTAAAAAAAATTAAAGTATTTTTAACAAAGAGTCCAATTTATAGAGTATTGAAAATGCATGATAAATGGTAATAGAATATATATACGACTTTATCAAAAATATCTCGTGTATGACAATAATTATATGATGTTTTAATTAAGAGGTTAACTGTACGAGAATAGGTATGAATAAGATATAATATGTTTATACGTTATATAATTAGCAATAAATGTTGAATATATTGCTTTTAAATAATAAATTTATTGTTAATTTCAATCTCACGTTCATATAATTCTTAAACAATATCAATAAGATATATTTTTATTAAATTACTTAAACTATAACATACAATAATAAATATTTATTTACGTGTTTATAAAATTCCGTTCACCCATACAATGTACGGGTACTACACTAGTTCAATATTATAATCTTGGATAAACACGATTAACTGTATTCTGTTATGAAACAGAAGTTAAGAAAGTTAGGAAATTTTAGTAATTACCTTTTTTTTTTGGTCGAGAAAATTTTAGTAATTTCCTTTTACAAAAGGTATCGTAGTAATTACCTAGGTACCTTTGTAACGTCCTATATACATACATCCATCGGAGTCAATTAAACATAAACGTTCAATAAACCTAATTTTCTAGCCCGACTTAATTAACAAGCTATCATAGTAATTAACTCTCTTTTTTCGGTTAGCTCGACTTAATTAACAAGCTATCATAGTAATTAACTCTTTTTTTGAGAATTTTGGACCCATTGACCCTTTAAGAGTTTTCAATTAATAAAAAAGACTCCTATTAATTTTTATGTATTTTTTCTACCCCTATTAGCTTATTTTATTAATTTTTTCCCTTCCTCTTCTTTGTTTTTTTGTCTCTCTAAAATATTGTTTTTTGGGATTTAGGGTTTAGGATTTAAGGGGTAAGATTTAGAGGATAGGGAGTAGGATTTATGAAGAGAAAGAAGGGTCCATTTTTACTAAGAATCTATTAATTTAAATTTTTTTTTATCAAATAATCATTTACTTAACTCACCGTTTTTTTTTTCCTGTCATGTACCTTTTAAACTTTTAGTGCGATTGACGAGAGATGCTCTACGTTTAGACAGGAAAAGCGAAATGCATGTACGGTGGATTAGTACGCTCCCAACATTAACATTTTTAGCTTATATTATTATTATTATTGTATTAAGGGTAGTTTTTTTTTTCTTTTTACTATCTCTTTTTTGCCATAGCTATAAACTTTCAACTGTTTACTCTCTTTGATTCTAGAGAAATAGCACCAAATACCTCTTTTTACTAATATTTTTGCATTTTTAACCTATTTTTTTTGTTTTTTACAAGACTATCCCATTGACTTTTTTTTCCTTTGTTTTTTTCAAAAATACCTCCCAAATAAAAAGGTAAATTGAAAATTGAATTTTCTTTTTGTTTTGAAAAATAAAATATGACATGACACTGATTTCATGGAAAAAAAAAGTAAAATGACTTTTCAGTTTCAATTTCAAAATGAAATGTGAAAGTTGCTACATAAACTAAACAACGTCGCCGACCGAGGTCTCTCTCCCAGCTCGAGGTGACTCCATCTTCTCCGGCGGAATCCAGCTTTGTTTTGTCCGACGAATTTCTCCATTTCCGGCGAGAAGGTTTCTCTTCCAGGTATGATATCGATTCAAACTCCATAATCTTCAGCTTTGTTTTTTGCTAGAAACCCTTCTTCGCCGTTCGAGATAGCTTAAACCCTTCTTCGGCGTGAAATTGCAGTTTTTCCACAGACGGAGCCCTTCAACGGCGCGTGAGCTCCTCTCATTAAGGCCCAAAATTGCAGGTCTTCCACCGAAGACGCGGGACAAAGTCCAGTTCTTCGACCGACGTTCCGATTCGGTCGCGACTCCGAATCATCTTCCTCTTCTGTGTATCTCCTTCGAGCCTTGTAGGTATGTCAAATTTTTTAGGGTTCCAGCCATTCAACGATGTTTTAGGGTTGCTCCGTTGCTGTTCATTTGGTTTTTAGGGTTGATTTACTGTTTTTCGTTTGAGCTGAAATGAAGTGAAGTTGAATGCATCTAATTATATCAAATCAACATGTGTAATCCGTGTCACAATTGCAGGAATTACCATTGTTTGAACATTTAATGTCAGCGTTGATGAAATATTTGTCACATCGTATAGTTTTATTGTTGAAATGATCAATTAGAATGTCAGTTTTGTGAAAAATTATTGTGTTTTGAAAGTTAAATGTTTTTATTTGCCTGACATTATAGCTCTTTTACTCTTGCAACTTCCTTGTCTTCTCGTGTGATCTCTACATCTAAGTATGTTCAGTTAGGTGCTTACAAAAAACTAAAATGTTGATATTTTTTGTTGTTTGTCTATCTCCACCAGTGCAGCTGAAGTGGTGTAGTTTTCCATATTGAAACGGAGGAAATTGAAATGGATAAAAAGGTAAATTTTGGTTAGCTCACTGTGTGTAGTTTTCCATAGTTCAGATCCTGTCATGTAGTTTTTAAGTATATGTTCGTTTTGTATTTATTGACCTTGTATAATTTGTATTTTTAGGGTCATTTATTGAGATTTGAAAGGAAAAAAATCATCGGCAGAGTCAACCAAAACTGTCGGCGAGAAGTGCTGAAAACTATTGAGAAATGCCTCTCCCTTGTGGACTGGCAGAGGATAATAGATGGTCCATTTGGACCTACTGTGAAGATGGTTCGTCGACAAACCTTTTCATGCCAGCTTGTACATTACGTTTTATTCCGCCAAGTAGAAACGAGGAAGTTGTGGGAGACGTGGTATGACCTGTAAGGACAATTGCTACGTTTTTCAATGAAGGAATTTGCACTTATGACGGGGTTATGATGTCGCAGAATGAATGATTATGAGCTGAGCCCGGATAAAAACGCCGTGAAAGAGTTATTTGATGTACATAATTTGACGTTGGGTGAGCTAGAGTCATTATTTATGCGTACACAGCTTGATAGCCATTTGAAATATAAGATGGCATTATTGATTATATTAGAGGGCGTCATTCTTGGGGTTGAGAAAAAGGTTTGCATAAGCACGGGTCATGTCAAATTATTGACTGATATCGATCGATTCACGAAATTCCCATGGGGCAGGGTTAGCTACATTGAAACTCACTAGGGATTGAGTTCAACGGTGAAGAATAGATTGGAAACAGTTGAAACAAGCAGAGACTCAAGTCAAGGTTGGGTTACAAACTCAAGGGGTTGCCAATGGCCTTTCAGGTAACATGACAGGATGTAATGTATATTGTTTTGAAGTTGGTATTGTAGTTACAATATATTGATGGTTTAAGTATCATACTGACAAGAAAAACTGCGGTTCAGGTTTGGCTATTTGAAGCTGTTAAACCAATTGCTTTAGCGTTTGCACATTTGGTGGATAAGGAGGCCTACCCACGCGGTCTATGATGGTCATCAGATTCACAACCTGATGCGACGGCTGTGGAGTCTTTCTTGGGGAAGGCCACATCCCGTTTTATTCCAAATGTGGTGTTAATAGAGGAAGAAGCTGAGGTAGAGGTCTTAAAAGAATGCAAATTTGACGGGGAAGTGAAGGACACTTACTTTGACAAGGTAGTTGAGAAATTCGAGCTAAGTAATAAGAGGTCTATCAATGGTAGAAGAAGAGGAAAGAGTGATTCAGACTCTGTCCCTGCTACAAAGTCCTTAGGCCTGGATGCAAGACAAGTGATGTGCGCTCTGAAAGAGCTTCATGAGTGTATGATTAATTTGGAAAACCAAGTGGACGCAGGATTTAGTGCTATGAATAAAACCTTGGGCATAATGGAACAAATGATCAAGAAGAGGGTATTCAACAACTCAGGTTCAACAAATGATGAAGAAGACGATATTGAACAAGAGGAAGGGGAGGTAAGATAACTGTCAACAATCGTTAATAAGTTTTGTTTGGGAACTTAGATTTTTATTTCGTGGAAGCTCAAGCATTTTTTCTTGTCGGAATATAGAATAGTAATGTCATTTTAAAAAGTTAAAATGTCACTGTTTTAAACTTGAGATTGACAGTTACTTATATTTATTGTAAGTTAAAACCTTTTTTTTTGACAAACATTATAATAGGAATGTCATAGTTAGTTAATAGAAAATCAATATTTCTAAGTTGGATGGATGCATAAAGCTCTGTTTTTGACAAACATTATAGAATGATGCACTTACTTATTATTCTTGTGAGTTAAATCTTATTTGTAATTTATTGAAGCAGAATGTTGTACATGGTCGTGATGAGGATGTCGAAATGGATAGACTGTGATGATGAAGGTGCCATTAAAGTCAACAATGGCAATTTAGGATATATGGTTGTTTATCGAGAGCAAAAGGATGATGAAGATGGTGCAGTTCAGAGAGATGATGTTGATGGTGCAGTAGAAGATGAGGGGAAAAATGGAGAAACGATGACAAAAGAAGAAGACGATAAGAAAGAAGGAAAGCAAGTTACAAGGAAGACTCGTTCAAAAAAGAAGAAGGATGATAAAGATGGTGCAGTTCAGAGAGATGATGTTGAGGGTGCAGTACAGGACGAGGGGAAATATGGAGAAACGATTACAAAAGAAGAAAAAGAATGAAAGGTATTTGCAAGGAAGACTCGCTCAGAAAAGAAGATGGGTGATGAAGATGGCGCAGTTCAGAATGAGGGGGGAAATAAAAAAGGGAGGACAAAAGGAGTTGATGTATGCATCAATAAATCTTCCTGACAGGATGGTCCCTCAGATCACCAACATCTTATTTATGAAAAAACTTATTTACAGACGTTAGCGGTAGCAACAAAAGAAGCTGAGGTGGAAGGAGAGTCTACCAAATAATCAATTGGAGTCTCAACAAGAAAAACCAGCTCACAAAAAAATTAATATAACTGGTAAACTGATGGACCATCCTGTCAGGAAGAGAGGACTGTCCAGAGAAGCCGATAATCCCAAGCGATTCAAGGTTTCAACGTCCAAAGGAATTTCAGACACGAATAGATTGTGCCGTTGCTTAGACTCGAAGGAAAGGTTAGGAAGTTGTCCCTCCTGTCTTGATGATATGAACGCGTGTTTGAGATGTTAATTAAACCATCTTATGATGCAGTGAGGAAATTGTTTCTCCAACTGGAGAACATCTACAGAAGAAGTTTTTTGAGAAATTGTTGCAACCAATGGGGTGGCTGAGTTCTCAGGTAAGCCCCTTTCATTATTTATATAAATTATCGTGGCACGCAACAAGTCTTAAATTTCTGGTATGACATATATTTTTGGTTTGTAGCACTTGGACGAATGTATGTATTATCTTGGCTGTCGTGTGCGTGACAAACCAGTGGCAATATTGGACACCTGGTTTCAGCATAAGTTGGACAAGGAAATGAATAGATGGTTTTCAGATAAGCAAAGTTATGTTGGTGATCGATCTAAGATGAGATACCTACGTGGGGAATTGCCTGCACTTTATGGGAAGGATTGGAAGGACGTGGATCGTATATACCTCCCCTTCAATTTCAAGGAGAAACATTGGGTAGCTTTGGAGATACAACTAAGTAAATGGTGTGTCACTGTATACGATCCCGACGTCAATTTGTTCAAATTGTTGGAAGTCCATAGGTTCCTTGCAGGGTTGCATATATTCTTCCTGTCATGATAGCATAATATGAGTCCTTGGCAAAAAATTATGAAGATAGGGGGGGGGGGGGGGGGGGGAATCCCCTAAATGTGACATGTGTTCCTACATTGGAGAGAAACAAGAGAGGGTAAGTTGTTTACATAAATTGTTCATTTTTTGGTGTGAAATTGGTTATAATATCAGCAAACCAACTACATTTTTTACTTGTGTGCAGGGGCGATTATGGCATCTTCACGATCAAGTACATAGAAATGCTAAGTTCCGGACGTCAAAACATCGTGAACGTGGGTGAGAAATTTTTGGATGAGTACAGAAAAAGGATAGCCGTTAGTATTTTTGATATGAATTGGTTTGACTAGTGGAGGATATCTTATTCACTTTCATGTAAGCTTCACTGTAGTTGGGATAGTGATAGTGTTGTATGATTCCTTGTTGGGTGGTTTTCGCTAGAATTGACTTGTCTTGTTGACAATAACTTGTGTTGAAATTATTTTGGAAAACAATTAATTTTGGTTGGTGCATTTCTTGTTTGCTACTTCGTTGTAGATGCATACTTCCTGTCAGTGTTGTTCATAATTCCTGCCAGTGAAGTTTCTTTATAATTTGCGTACATATGTTTTTTGTCACATTGTATAATCCTATTGTCGGAAATATCCTTTTGTTTTTGTTGTTTTAGGGTACAAAATTATTCTTTAATATTATTTGTTTGTGTTTACCATTTTGTTGACCTTTTTAATAATATTTAATTTGGAATAAAAAGGGTAAGACATAACCCTGTTTACCTTTCTTCAAAGTTCGAATGCTCGCAAAAGGCCCTCCGTGTTTACCTTCCAAAGTTCCCTCCAAAAGAAGATAATTTCTTCTTCCCCAGAAGGCGACTATGCAAACATCCATCATTGGGTTCAGACATTTTCTTCTTCCCCAGAAGGCGACTCTTCAACTCCTCCATCTTTCTCTATTAACGCTAGACTCGATTTTTGCTTACTCTTGAAGTCCATTTTTTCTTACCAAGTTCATCTCCACATTTTCTTACTTACTCCCTCCATCTTTCTCCGATAACGCGACTCTGCAACTCCATTTTTACTTACTCGCCCCTCCCCGAACTTTTCCTTAACCTCTGAAGCACGTTACAAAAGAACCCTAGAAAATGGCAGTGCTTAGAGACCGTAAAGAATCGAGCCCAAAGAAGAGTGGAGAGAAAAGGAAGAGAAAAGAAGACGACAAGCAGGTTCGAAAGAAGAAGAAGCAGAGAGACGAAGTGTAGGTGAAAAAACTTCTGACAGTACCATAGGAAAAAAAGCCGGGAAGGGCATCTCGAGGCCAAAAGCGAAAGCAGTAAACGGGAAAAACCCTTAATCTTTAAAGGGGGTGTAAGTTGTCTACATTTTTTGTTTAGGGCTTAGGGTATTTTTTCAATTGTCCTATCACCCATCTGAAATGGTTTACTTTGTATCGGGAGTGTTTTTTTAGGGTTTTTTGTTTTCTCATCTGTCGTCTGAGGCTTCTCAAATGGTTCGATTTCGTTTGTTTATGGTCATTTTCATTTGGCTTGCAGATTAGGTACAGTTATTTCAGAGGTGAACCTTTCTACGGAAGAATTAACATCAACTGTAGGGTGCACTTTGTTCGTGAGATTGAAAACAAGTTGACACATGCGGATTGGCAACGGGTTTTGGATGGCCCGTTTGGAAAAGTTTTGAAAATGTTGCTGCAGGTATCATTTTCTTCTCCGACATTGCATGCAGTTCTATTTAAGCAACTTGAAACAAAAAAGAAGTGGGAGTCTTGGTATGAGGTGGCAGGGAAAGAGTTGAGGTTTTCGATTAAGGAGTTCTCTCTCATAACTGGACTGAATTGTGGTGAACTTCCATTTGTGGATACTAAAGCTGACGGGCTAGTATTGGAGCAATTTTTTGGTAGTCCTGGTGGTCCTAAGACGACAATACAAGATGTTTACAACAGATTTAAAGAACATTGTGAGTTGGACAACTACAAACTCAAGTTGGCACTATTGTTGATAGTTGAGGGTCTGTTGCTGGGAGGGGATAAGAAGAGGCTAGTGAAGCCGCTGCATGTTAGGCTGCTGGAGAATATGGATAACTTTTGGGATTATCCATGGGGAAGGGTTGCTTATGAAGAGCTTCACAAGTCATTGACCACAACATTGGCCAAAAGGATGCAAACAGTAGAGAAGGCAAAGCTACTCTCCAACGCACCAAGAATTCGATATTCCATTCAAGGCATGCCAGTTGTGTTTCAGGTAGTTTTATTGCTTCAAATATTAATTACTTTATGCTATACTATGACAAGATATTTGAGTAGAGGGTGACAGGATCATGGTGAATATGGAGGAAGTTGTTTGTTGTTTGATTGACACAACATACTAGTTCTCCAACATACTTTTATTTGCATTTCAAATAGTTTTAGGCTGACCTGATTTAAATTTTTAACGATTGAAATATGAATTACTGAGTGTGTTTTATTTGCAGCATAGTAGTATACTTTATGCTACACTATGATAGGATATTTGAGTACAGCGTGGCAGGATCATGGTGAATATGGAGGAAGTTGTTTGTTGTTTGATTGACACAACATACTAGTTTTCTAACATACTTTTATTTGCATTCCAGATAGTTTTAGGCTGACCTGGTCTAAATTTTTAATGGTTGAAATATGAATTACTGCGTGTGTTTTATTTGCAGCATAGTAGTATACTTTATGCCAAACTATGACAGGATATTTGAGTATAGGGTGGCAGGATCATGGTGAATATGGAGAAAGTTGTTTGTTGTTTGATTGACACAACATACTAGTTTTCCAACATACTTTTATTTGCATTCCAGATAGTTTTAGGCTGACCTGATCTAAATTTTTAATAGTTGAAATATGAATTACTGAGTGTGTTTTATTTGCAGTATAGTTGTATACTTTATGCTACACTATGACAGGATATTTGAGTACATGATGGCAGGATCATGGTGAATATGGAGGAAGTTGTTTGTTGTTTGATTGACACAACATACTAGTTTTTCAACATATTTTTTTTTTGCATTCTAGATAGTTTTAGGTTGACCTGATCTAAAATTTTAATGGTTGAAATATGAATTACTGAGTGTGTTTTATTTGCAGCATAGTAGTATACTTTATGCTAAACTATGACAGGATATTTGAGTATAGGGTGACAAGATCATGGTGAATATGGAGGAAGTTGTTTGTTGTTTGATTGACACAACATACTAGTTTTCCAACATACTTTTATTTGCATTCCAGATAGTTTTAGGCTGATTTGATCTAAATTTTTAATGGTTGAAATATGAATTACTTGTGTTTTATTTGCAGCATAGTAGTATACTTTATGCTACACTATGACAGGATATTTGCGTAAAGGGTGGCAGGATCATGGTGAATATGGAGGAAGTTGTTTGTTGTTTGATTGACACAACATACTAGTTTTCCAACATACTTTTATTTGCATTCTAGATAGTTTTAGGCTGACCTGATCTAAATTTTTAATGGTTGAAATATGAATTACTGAGTGTGTTTTATTTGCAGCATAGTAGTATACTTTATGCTAAACTATGACAGGATATTTGAGTACAGGGTGGCAGGATCATGGTGAATATGGAGGAAGTTGTTTGTTGTTTGATTGACACAACATACTAGTTTTCCAACATACTTTTATTTGCATTCTAGATAGTTTTAGGCTGACCTGATCTAAATTTTTAATGGTTGAAATATGAATTACTGAGTGTGTTTTATTTGCAGCATAGTAGTATACTTTATGCTACACTATGACAGGATATTTGAGTATAGGGTAGCAGGATCATGGTGAATATGGAGAAAGTTGTTTGTTGTTTGATTGACACAACATACTAGTTTTCCAACATACTTTTATTTTCATTCCAGATTGTTTTAGGCTGACCTGATCTAAATTTTTAATGGTTGAAATATGAATTACTGAGTGTGTTTTATTTGTAGCATAGTAGTATGCTTTATGCTACACTATGACACGATATTTGAGTATAGGGTGGCAGGATCATGGTGAATATAGAGGAAGTTGTTTGTTGTTTGATTGACACAACATACTAGTTTTCCAACATACTTTTATTTGCATTCCAGATAGTTTTAGGCTGACCTGATCTAAATTTTTAATTGGGTGACAGGATAAAATGATTTAATGTATCTTAATTTGCTAATTCTCGAACCGCTTGTTATTGTATATATGGGTATGGGAAGCTGTGCCATCATTTGGTCTCCAATTTGTATCAAAGTTGAGTGAATCTGTAATGTATAACACCCCCAAAACTTAACCCTTTTGGAAAGGTATTACCGCCAGTGACCCCAGTGTTCCTTACCGAGATCACCCAAGGCTTTACCATTTAAATACAATTTATGAAATACAAATGATACATAATGATCAAAGCATTCAATCCAAAACATAACATTGTCAAAGAAACATGAGTTACAGGATTACAACCCAATCCCGAATAGGATAACACCGAGTTTAAACCAAACACAGCGGAAGTCTTATAAAACACATTACAACCAAAGTCATTGTCCAAAAGATCTCAACCTGATTAAAGAAATAACTAAAACGTTCAAAAACCACCGTCGACTCCATAGTCCTTCTATTCTTCTGAGCTACTTTCGATCTGATTTGCCGAATCGAACGGATGACACCAGCCCATATGCAGAGAACAAAGTTCATGGGTTAGTCTACTTGAATAGACTAGCAAGGGTACAAAGCAGAATGGTTCGAAGCAGTCGTATTAGGTTAGACTCATCGCTTCTCGAATAACAATCGATGACGATAGTCAACCATCATACTCCTACTGGAATAAACAAGAGGTATGCACAAGAGAAGATTCTGGAAGACTGAATCTTCACAGAAATCGACTCGAAAGAAGACTCCAACGGAAATGAGTCTTTAAGGAATTATGACAAATCTGGAATGTTTACAGAATCATACAACAATGATTTAAAAGTTGACTGAGATGCTTCGGTTCACGACCAACCTCAACGCATACAGCGAGTCCAGATTGGAAAGAGAACGTACTATGATCAAAGTCGAGACGAGTTCTCCTAGCTGCACTATAACTTAGTTGCACTACTCGCTGAAGGTTTATTAATTATGTGCGTCGAGTAGCACTTATCTGATTTATATTACAAACCACACATCACATTATTAGACTTTTACATGTGTACCCCACCATTGGGACGACACATCTTAGTATACATTTCGTCGAGAGTGACGTACTGACGTGGCCTAAGGTCGTTATGCCAAATCAAAGTAAACCTCAACTTTCAAACTAGTATAGTAAGCAAGCAAGGGTCGAAATCCCAAGAGAATCACACGCGTCTATTTTCTTATCACAAATCGAATACCAATCGAATAACAGTAACAAGGGGGGTTTGTGAGGTTTAAATCAAGTAAGAAATAAAACAGAATAAATAATATGCAATCAAATGTGAGAAAACACTTAGCCAGGCAATTTCCACTTAAGTTTTGGTTGGTTGATCCTAGATTACTTCCAATTCCTTCCTATGATTATTCCTGCCCCGATCTTGTGTAGATTTAGAGGGAAACCTTCCACAAAGAACCCTTACCAATGAATAACCCTAGTACCACTAAAGGTTCAACCCAAAGGCAGCAATACAAATAAGAATTAACCAGGATACACAGAATGCTCGCTCAGATGCATTTACCATGTAATTATCTCTCCCTATAATAGAACAATTTCAACCATAGCATGTAAATTGTAGTTGCTACAGCAGAATAGGACGTTAGCCCAACAGTTTCCTAATCCTATCAATATGAAAATCACCAATAACAACTAGTTACGCGGGCTAGTGCAATCAATGAAATCCAATGGAATAAGCTTAGAAGAGATAATATAATCCAATAGGAATTAAGAAAGGGAACATAACCTCACAACCAATAATCAAAACTTAAGCTTCCATTGCCAGACTAAGCCAAAAAGGCTTAGCTCCTCATAGTCATGGTAGAAACTTCAAAAGAAATAAAACAACGATGAATTGAAATTGCAAAAACTAGAACTTGTCTCTAAAGAGTGGAACCCTAACCCTAATGCATAAGGAGAGTATTTATAGGGCCCTAACAATTGACCTAGCCCATTAGGAAAAATAACTGAAATAGAAATAAGAAAAAGGGAAAAGAAAACAGAAAAGATAAACTTGGGAAAAACCGAACTCTCGGCGCTGATGACCCGCGATCGCGGCCCAAGACCCGCGATCGCGGTTAATGCTCGATTTTCAGCTTCTGCGGTACTTCCGTAAAAACTTCATAACTTTTGATTCCGAACTCAGATTGCGCTCATATTTTGGGTACTTGTAGTAGACTTCAAGATATAACTCCTCGAATTGGAATCACTTCATTTGGGCATCTGAGTAGAGAGAACGAATCAATTGAATTCAGCACATTGTTCTTCTACTCTCGTGTGGACTCTCTTTCCTTGGTTCTTCTTCGTCTCCTCAGTGGTCAACTCATCTTCATCTGGATATCTTCAATTTGCTTCTCCAGACCACCAAATCCACACTTCACCTCTCTAACTCCATACTCCTTGGTGGCTCCATATCCCGAATATTCAAATATACTCCAATAAGCTCAAAACACCACCAAAACACCAATCTTCGCCCCCAAACACCATGCACATGAATGTGTCTAAATCTACCCGAATGGCACCAATAGAACCCTCTAATAACTCTTAGTTAAGCCTTACAAAGTAGTGCTTATCACGTACACCGAAAGGTTTGTGACACCAGCTAAGTGTCATCTCTCTACACACTTGTGAAAGAGACCGATCATGATCTTAGAATAGTACCAGGTGGAGACGAGCCACCCCGATACCAGATTATAAAGAAACGATCGGACGAAGTCCGAGTACATTCCTAACTAACAGTGCTAACCACACAGATATAGCACAATCACAGTTACAGAATAAATCCACATAAAGGCCCGAAAGGCGATCACAGATAATAGCGTTGTTCTAACAAATATACAACCTATTATATGATTTTCAAAACAGTTTATAAATCACTTCCAGAAGAACACAGTAATAATCGTTCCAAATTAATTACTCAGATAAACAACTGATAATCAATGTAAATATGGAAACGATGAGCAAGAGCAAACCGCCACTTGCCTTAATCCGCAGAATAGAAACAAGCCTAACGACAATGACGAGATTCCGGGCTCGACACGGGTATAGCTCCGACAGCACAACGACCTTCGAGTCGACCCATAAAAGGAATCCTAAGTTAGATCCGACATAACAACAGTAAATCTAAAAACGATGAAAGAAAACGAAAGGAACGACGCCACAATGACGACCACCAAAGCCAAAAGCCAAAGAGGCATTCTGGGCTCTGGCGGTGGTCACCGTTCTTGGCGGCGGTCGCCGCAGTTCATCATGGCGGGCGCCGTGAAGAACACAGCGGTCGCCGTGAAGAACTCAGACGACAGAATCGGTGAGAAAACTCACCCAAAACACGAGCGACTCGACCTTCTTCGACTTGCTTTGCTTTCTAACCTCCAATGCTACCAAAAGCTTCACAAAGGCACTCTGGAAACACCACCAAACGACCTTCGGCGAAAGCTCCAGAATCCGGCGGGGCAAGAACTCCGGCGAGGCAAGGATTTGGGAGAGCTTGGGCTATGGATTGAGCTCCAAAACCCCTCCCAAACACCTCCTTTTATAGCCAGAAGCCAAGGGGACACCATCATCGCCTACAACGAGGCGGAGCAGGCCTAATTCAGCGCGTCAGAAGCTCGCCGGCGACCATCGGGCAATGACCTCCGGACAACGACGGCGGGCGTCGTGGAGAGCAAGGGTCGCCGCCTTACAATTTGCCTACGGCGGGCGAATTACGGCGGGCGCCGTACTGTACGGCGGTCGCCGTTTTTCGGGTCTTCACGCCCAGCTAGAAGACGAGGGCACTGTTGCCTCGAGCCCTTCGCGGCGGTCGCCGCCTTACTTACGGCGGGCGCCGCCACCGTGGCTTTGCCCTTCTCATCTTTTGGACGACAACAACTTTAACCCGGGATAAAAATTAACGTACGCGAACGCGTATAAACATCTGAAGCACGTCGTCTGTATTTTATTTCACTGAGAAAAATATTACAGATACAGAGCACATTACAGAATGTCTCAAGCTATCTGAATTAAATCCGACGTACTAAACAGGTACTCGGGAAAATCCAAAATTCCCAAAATAACCTTACAAAAATACGGGGTATCACATCTCCCCCCCCCCCTTAACAGAAGTTTCGACCCCGAAATTTAGGCCGAAAATAACTCGGGAAAACGCTTGAGCATATCTGACTCGGTTTCCCACGTCTCCCAAGTAACTTCTTCGGTCCCTGACTTGGACCACAACACTCGTACCAACGGCACGATCTTGTTGTGCAGACGTTTCTCCTGACGCTCCAAAATGCGCACGGGCAGCTCTTCATAAGTACCATTAGCTTGAATCTCGAGGTCCTCATAGCTAAGCACATGAGACTCATCTAGCACATACTTCCCGAGTAAAGATACGTGGAACACGTTATGCACCGGGTGAGCCGATGGCGGCAACGCCAAGCGGTACACTAAGGTTCCCACCCTATCCAGAATCTCGAACGGTCCCACGTAGCGAGGGTTAAGCTTCCCACACTTACCAAACCTGAAAACTCCTTTGGAAGGCGACACCTTGACGAAGACCTTGTCGCCAACCTCGAACTCGACATTCCTACGCTTCTTATCTGCGTAAGATTTCTGTCGACTCTGAGCAGTCAACATTCTCTGCCTGATCAAAACAATATCTGCAGCTGTCCTCTCGACCAACTCTGGTCCAAGCAGAATCTTGTCGGCGTTATCGTCCCAATAAATCGAAGATCTGCATCTGCAACCGTACAAAGCTTCAAACGGAGCCATCTTGATTATAGCATGCCAGCTATTGTTGTATGTGAACTCAATCAGACTCAAGCTGTCCTCCCAGCTAGTCGGACGATCGAGCACACAAGCTCTAAGCATATCCTCCAGAGTCTGGATGGTCCTTTCAGACTGGCCATCTGTCTGATGATGAAAAGCTGTACTGAACCTTAACTCGGTCCCCATAGCCTTATGAAGCTCCTTCCAGAACCTCGACATGAAACGGCCATCTCGATCAGATACAATGGTCTTAGGGATACCATGCAAACGGACAATCTCCTTCTGATAGACCTCTGCTAACTTCTGGACTTCCCATGTGGTCTTAATGGCTATGAAATGAGCACTCTTCGTAAGCCGATCCACGATCACCCAGATAACATCTTTCTGACCTCGAGTCTTGGGTAGCCCTGTGACGAAATCCATGGCAATGCCTTCCCACTTCCACATGGAACATGGAGAGGTAGCAACTCACCACTTGGCCTGCGATGCTCAATCTTGATCTTCTGACAAGTCAAGCACCTAGCCACGAAGTCCGCTACATCCCACTTCATGTTTGGCCACCAAAACTTCTTCCTCAGATCCTTGTACATCTTGCTGGAGCCTGGATGCACAGAATATGCTGAAGAATGAGCTTCCCTCATCACCAACTAACGAAGGCCTTCTACGTCTGGCACACAGATTCGGTCTTGAAACCAAAGTGATCCATCATCCTGAACCACAAAACTGGGAGCTTTCCCATCCATCACCTCACTGCTTAACTTTACCAAGATGACGTCATCGACTTGCTTTTCCTTGATCTGATCCAGCAGTGTAGCCTGAATTTCCAGCATACTTAGGAAACATCTACGCTGATCATACAGGACTTCAATGTCGCACGACTCTTGGTTTAGCTTGGTCTGAGCAGTAAGTAGAGCAACTACAGTCTCGTGAGTTGTCTTCCGGCTCAGTGCATCAGCTACTACATTAGCCTTGCCCGGATGATACAACAACTCCATGTCGTAGTCCTTGAGCAACTCTAGCCAACGGCGTTGTCTCATATTTAGATCCTTTTGAGTAAATATATACTTGAGACTTTTGTGGTCAGTGAAGACTTGGCATCTTATACCGTAGAGGTAATGCCTCCAAATCTTCAGTGCAAAGACAACCGCTGCTAGCTCAAGATCATGTGTCGGATAGTTTTCTTCATAAGTCTTGAGTTGTCTGGATGCATAAGCAATGACTTTGCCCCTCTTCATCAAAACACAACCAAGACCACACTTTAAAGCATCACTATAGACCACATAATCGTCATTCCCCTCTGGGAGTGCTAACACGGGTGCCGAGGTCAGCCGTCGTTTCAACTCCTGGAAACTGGCCTCGCACTTGTCATTCCAGACAAACTTCTTGTGAACCTTGCGGAGTAGATTGGTCATAGGTAGAGCGATCTTTGAAAATCCTTCTACGAACCTTCTATAATACCCGGCAAGCCCAAGAAAATTGCGCACCTCCTTCGCGTTCTAGGGCTGTGTCCAATTAGCCACCGCTTTAATCTTTTGGGGATCAACCATAACCCCATTCGCATTGATCACGTGGCCTAAGAAAGCCACCTCTTTCATCCAGAATTCACATTTAGACAGTTTAGCATAAAGCTGATGTTGTCTAAGGATTGACAAAGCAATCCGCAGATGTTCCTCGTGTACTTCTTCACTCGGAGAGTAGATCAGAATGTCGTCTTTGAAGACCACTACGAACTTGTCCAAGTACTGGTGAAAACATCGATTCATCAGGTCTATAAAGACAGCTGGAGCATTTGTAAGCCCAAAAGGCAACACTACGAACTCGTAATGACCATATCTGGTCCTGAACGCAGTTCTAGGAATGTCCTGCTCACGAATTCTGAGCTGGTGATAACCCGATCTCAGGTCGATCTTGGAGAAAACCTTTGCTCCCTGCAACTGGTCCAACAAGTCATCAATCCTAGGCAGAGGATACTTGTTCTTGATCATCACCTTGTTCAACTCTCGGTAGTCGATACAAAGTCGGAACGATCCGTCCTTCTTTTTGACGAACAATACCGGAGCACCCCACGACGATGCACTCGGCCTGACATAACCTTTGTCAAGAAGATCTTCAAGTTGATTCTTCAACTCTTGCATCTCAGCTGGAGCCATCCGATACGGTGATTTGGAAATCGGCACCGTACCAGGCTCAAGATCAATTGAAAACTCTACGTCACGGTTCGGGGGTAATCTAGGAATTTCTTCCGGAAAGACATCCGAAAACTCCCTAACCACAGGAATATCAAGAACCTCAGGTCCATCCTTCGCGGGCGAATCCAAGTAGCAAAGGTACCCGACACATCCTTGTCGTAGTAACTTAAACGCAGCCATCGCATTGATCAGCTTGCCGTTATCAGCGTCATTCCGAACTTTGAACTTGCACACGAACTGGCCCCCAGATGACACCGTCACCGTTCTTGAACTGAAGTCGATCACCGCCTTGTGACGCGTCAGCCAATCCATACCAAGAATGATGTCGTATAGAGCCATGGCTATACAGATCAGATCTGCCTCAAACTCCTTATCCTGAATGGTAATCGGAAAGTCGGACAGATGTTTGGTTCCCACCAAACATTCTCCATTAGGAAGACTAACGACGAAAGGGTCGCACAAATCGTTGCACACTAAGTCTAACTTGCTAACACAGCTATCCGAAATAAAGGAATGCGTAGCACCAGAATCAAATAGAATGCACACTGAAGTAGAGTGAAGGTATAAAGTACCTTGAGCAATTGGAGCATTGGGTCCATCTGCTTCACGCATCTCGTACAAGCGTTGGCCCTGACTTCCAGAAATAGCTGGGGCCTTTCCCCTGTTCTGAGCAGTCGTCTGAACTGACGGGCTAGGAGTCTCGGCAGGCTTGAACCTAGGTCGGTTGCTCTGATGAACTGACCCTTGCTGCGACTCTACTCCCTTCTGCTTCCCTTGCTTTCAGAACTTCTGCAGATGACCATCACGTCCACACCGAAAGCACGATCTCTTCTCCTTCTGACACTCGTTGCTCTTGTGGCCAGCGACGCCACAGTTATAGCACTGAACTGCACTCCTGGTCTGCCCTGACTGCTGAGTCGATCCTCCCTGCGTCGTCTCCGTCTTAGCTCGGCCGGACTTGGCAAAGTTAGACGGTGGCGCAGGGCGCTTAAAGCCACCTCCCTGGTTCTGGTTTGCATCGACTTTTGTCAGTTGTGCCTCTTGGTCGACTCCTCTAGAGTTACCTCCAGCCTATAGGCACAATCCACATACTGCTCCAAGGTAGAGCATGTGTGGTGCACCATTAACGGCTTGATATCCGGGCTCATCCACTCGTGGAAGTACCAGATCTTTTGGGCCTCGCTAGTAATATCGGCAGGGGCGTACTGTAAAAGATGATTGAACTTAGATGCCAACTTGGTCACTTTCAGACCATCCGTCCTTGGGTACAAGAACTCTTTATGCTTCTCCTCTCTCATAGCACGAGAGAAAAAGCAATCAACCATCTTGGTCTTGAACATCGACCAAGTCAACACTGGGCTCTCTGCCAAACCTGTGCTCTCCCACCACTCGCTAGCCTCCTCCTTCAGCTGAAGAGAAGCGATATGGACCTTCTCGGCCTCAGTACACTCCACGTTCCGAAACAGCCTCTCCATATGGGAGAACCAATGAGTCACTGCTACTGGCTCCCCTTTCCCGTTATAGCAATCGGGCCTCATGGAAGTGATGGTCTTAAGAGCACGACCATAGCTGTCTCTAGCCCTGACGGCATTCTCCTGAACCACAGGGTTTTCGGGCTCCACAACATCAGGAACCGCTGGGTGAGTAGGCACTTCTTGCGCTTGAGGCGCACTAGGTCTCAATACATCTGCAATTGCCTGCATCACAATCCCGCGAATCGCCTCAATAGCTACGGCATCAAACAACATCGGCGCTTGGGTCTGATCCTGACCTTCACGCCTATGCTGGACGCGAGACTCTAACTCGTGCTCATCCTGAACACCTCTTCCTGCTGGCCTGGGATCTTGGCTAGTCCCAGCACCGGCTCGAGTCGAGTTCCTTATGCTTCTTGGGTTCACCATCTGTTTACCGATCCAATTCCAAGCATTCAATACATTAATATTATGCAATATACTTATGCAATATACCAACGTAAATAAATTACTCAGAATAGATCAACTTGGCATTTTATAGATGAACCTTCGAACTTTTACACAAGCAACACATGAGCCAAATCTTCGAGCATCAAAACAGAACTTGCTCGGAAATCTAGAAAATCCACAGACACTAGCCGAAACACTGAAACAAAACACAAACACAACTGAAATACTAGCAAAATAAGCTACGACACTAGGCAATGCCAAACCACACTAAGGCGTTCCAAGACGTCTCCTGTAAGACCGGCTATCCATGCAAGGTCTCTTCGGGCTTGGCTCACCATCCTGCTCTGGTGATGAGCTTCGCACCCTGCTTGGTCCTGGGTCACACGGCTCTGGTGAATCAGTTCCAATATCAGCTGCGGAAAATAAAGGATCTTCCATAAGAGGTCCTCCAATTCCAGCCCTCCTCTGAGCGCTAGCGATCGCCTGATCCATCTGCTGATGCTGCTCCATATGAGAGTTCATTTCGCTCTGGCGAAGGTTCTCTCTCAACTCAGCCTCTGATCTCCTCCTAATACAGTGCTCAGTGAACAGTGCCTCCCAATCAGCATCAATCATGCGTGCATAAGCCGACACTGGTGATAGTTCTGGACTGGGGGGAATAAACTGCACCCCCGGCTCCTGACTGTCCACTAGCAAGTGCCTCAAGTTGTCTGGCTCCTGGCTCTGTTCTTCCAGGTCTATCTCGGGGTCCTCCTCTGGATCATCCTCTATGGTATCCTCATCCTCGGGATCATCCTCAATCATATCCTCGTCCTCGACAGGATCTATCCCAAGCATCTCTTCTTCCTCCTCCTCGTACTCGATCTCCTCTGTAATTGGTCCCAGCAGAAAGTCGTCTTGGTAAACCCCTTGTTCATACCTTGACAACTCATCTTCCTGCTCCTCTTCATGTACTTCCTCCACCCTTGGTGGCGGCACAGGTGCAAGCTCAGGGACCATAGCATCCCTAGCTACAAGGACAACCGACTCGGGGAGAACGTGCTTGACGTCTTCGGGCGGGCTACTCGGGCCTCCAACCTCGAAACATCGCTGAGGCAAAGGAAAATCTAGCCTCGGCTGGTCCGTCTTGGCGTCTTTCGACCCCCTACCAACAGAAAGCAGACACCCATCCTACCGAACAATAAGGAAGGAATTAGTCTTTCTAGACATAGAAGCAAGCTTACTATATCAGACTATAAAGAAGACACGACTATGAACGGTGTTTTGAAATTCTTTTCACTTTGAAAATTCAGAGCCCTTTAAAAGAATTTTCAAAAATGGATAAATGATATAAAAATCCCAAACCCATTTTAAGAACCTTTGGCTCTGATACCACAACTGTAACACCCCCAAAACTTAACCCTTTTGGAAAGGTATTACCGCCAGTGACCCCAGTGTTCCTTACCGAGATCACCCAAGGCTTTACCATTTAAATACAATTTATGAAATACAAATGATACATAATGATCAAAGCATTCAATCCAAAACATAACATTGTCAAAGAAACATGAGTTACGGGATTACAACCCAATCCCGAATAGGATAACACAGAGTTTAAACCAAACACAGCGGAAGTCTTATAAAACACATTACAACCAAAGTCATTGTCCAAAAGATCTCAACCTGATTAAAGAAATAACTAAAACGTTCAAAAACCACCGTCGACTCCATAGTCCTTCTATTCTTCTGAGCTACTTTCGATCTGATGTGCCGAATCGAACGGATGACACCAGCCCACATGCAGAGAACAAAGTTTGTGGGTTAGTCTACTTGAATAGACTAGCAAGGGTACAAAGCAGAATGGTTTGAAGCAGTCGTATTAGGTTAGACTCATCGCTTCTCGAATAACAACCGATGACGATAGTCAACCATCATACTCCTACTGGAATAAACAAGAGGTATGCACAAGAGAATATTCTGGAAGACTGAATCTTCACAGAAATCGACTCGAAAGAAGACTCCAACGGAAATGAGTCTTTAAGGAATTATGACAAATTTGGAATATTTACAGAATCATACAACAATGATTTAAAAGTTGACTGAGATGCTTCGGTTCACGACCAACCTCACCGCATACAACGAGTCCAGATTGGAAAGAGAACGTACTATGATTAAAGTCGAGACGAGTTCTCCTAGCTGCACTACTCGCCGAAGGTTTATTAATTATGTGCGTCGAGTAGAACTTATCTGATTTATCCTACAAACCACACATCACATTATTAGACTGTTACATGTGTACCCCACCATTGGGACGACACATCTTAGTATACGTTTCGTCGAGAGTGACGTACACCGAAAGGTTTGTGACACCAGCTAAGTGTCCTGTCTCTACACACTTGTGAAAGAGACCGATCATGATCTTAGAATAGTACCAGGTGGAGACGAGCCACCCCGATAACAGATTATAAAGAAACGACCGGACGAAGTCCGAGTACATTCCTAACTAACAGTGCTAACCACACAGATACAGCACAATCACAGTTACAGAATAAATCCACATAAAGGCCTGAAAGGCGATCACAGATAATAGCGTTGTTCTAACAGATATACAACCTATTATATGATTTTCAAAACAGTTTATAAATCACTTCCAGAAGAACACAATAATAATCGTTCCAAATTAATTACTCAGATAAACAACTGATAATCAATGTAAATATGGAAACGATGAGCAAGAGCGAACCGCCACTTGCCTTAATCCGCAGAATAGAAACAAGCCTAATGACAACGATTAGATTCCGGGCTCGACACAGGTATAGCTCCGACAGCATAACGACCTTCGAGTCGACCCATAAAAGGAATCCTAAGTTAGATCCGACATAACAATAGTACGAATCTAAAAATGACAAAAGAAAACGAAAGGAACGACGCCACAATGATGACCACCAAAGCCAAAAGCCAAAGGGGCATTCTGGGCTCTAGCGGCGGTCACCGTTCTTGGCGGCGGTCGCCGCAGTTCATTACGGCGGGCGCCGTGAAGAACACGGCGGTCGCCGTGAAGAACTCAGACGACAGAATCGGTGAGAAAACTCACCCAAAACACGAGCGACTCGGCCTTCTTCGACTTGCTTTGGTTTCTAACCTCCAAGGCTACCAAAAGCTTCACAAAGGCACTCTGGAAACACCACCAAACGACCTCCGGCGAAAGCTCCAGAATCCGGCAGGGCAAGAACTCCGGCGAGGCAAGGATTTGGGAGAGCTTGGGCTGTGGATTGAGCTCCAAAACCCCTCCCAAACACCTCCTTTTATAGCCATAAGCCAGGGGGACACCATCATCGCCTACAAGAGTTTTACTCATGTATGACATGGTTATTATGATTGCAGGATTTTGATAATTCCATTTAGGGTAACAATGATGTTGAGGGTACATATGGTGTTATGGCCATTGTCAAAGACCTAAATGAAAATGCTGGCGTTGGTGAAAAGGACCAGGAGCAGGATTTTACTAAAGTCATTGAAGGAGCACCGGAGGCTACCCAACAGGAGCTAACCCCAGCAGAGGTTGAGGAAAAGGAGGAACCTCTTTCCGTGCTAGCCGCTGTGGTTGCTTCATCTAGCAAGGCGAAACCCAAAAATAAACGAAAGCAGCATGTCCAACCGAAGAGGGTTCTTCCTAGTCGTACGGTGAAGCCATCCGCCAAAAAACTAACACCTTACACAAATGAGAAAAAGGGGAAAACTGTGAAGAAGATAACCAAGAATTCACAGGTAAAGGAGATGATTGCTTGTTGGAAAGGATGAATGATGAAAGGTTAGTATCTCACAGATCCTAGAAATGTTCAACTATCTTTCATGGATTTAATTACGCCTTCTTTATTTTTCAGCTCTGAGCTAAGAGTTGGACTGTGTGGTCAAGAGATGGACAAGGACTGGTTTGGCCTAATACTGGAACCAAAAGTTTGGCTGGAAGATGGTGTAAGCTATTTACTTATGATGTCAAATTAGTTTACTGTTGGGATTTGTTACAATGCCTGACAGGATGAATTATATTTTTTTTGAAGCAAATCGATGAAGTTTATTGTTATATCCATAAGGCGCTTTTGGAGTCCGAAGTTAAAAGCAAGGCCACAATATTGGACGTTTTCTGGCCTGCTGATTATACGGAGGCATATAGATACTATGTCCAAAATAATAGTATTGTTCCACCTGCATCTGAACGTGCACTTGAATACTTTAGGGGAGATCGGCCTAAACCTTATGGGTCCAGTTGGGATGATCTGGACTTCATTTATGTCCCCCTCAACATCGATAACATGCATTGGGTGGTTGTAGAGATCGATTTGCAGCAATCACAGGCAAATGTATATGATTGTAATGTGGATTTGAACAATAACTTAGGCGTAGAGGCCTGGCTGCATGGGGTTTGTCGGTTTCTTCCTCACTTCATGACACAGTACCCGCCGCTTGCCAAGAAATTTGAACATCGAGGTACTCAAGAGATTAAATTTGAGAGAATTCAAGGACTGAAGCAGAACAAGCGTGGGTAAGTCAAAATATCATTCCCCTTACCAATTTTATTATATACTTCATCTAAGTAACTTTATTGCATTTTGTGTTTGTAGTCATGAATGTGGGATATACACTCTGAAACACATGGAGTTGCTCAGTGCTGGTTGGAAAAATCTTGACGTTGTGGCAGACAAATTTATTGACGACTTCAGGAGCGATATGGCTCACAGCGTGTTTGACGGGGTGTGGAGGTCGAGCCTAAGGAACTCCATCGTTTAAATTGGATATTTGGATGTTCTTTTTGGGGTTTGGATGGCATTTGCTTAGATTACGTACAATTGGATGTTTTCGAAGACATTTGTTTAGATTACATACAATGTTACGACAACTTGTTTAGATTACATACAATGGCAGTTATGTGCGTGTAGGTTAAATGGCAGTTACATGAAAGTTACATGGCACTTAAACGGCATTCGAATGACAATTGTGTCAAATAATATAGGGACATTGACTGACTTTATAATATATATATTAAGAAGTAGCATGACAAGATGAATCTAAGAGGGATGTGGGATACAATAAAAAACTCCAAACAGGGTATCGGCTCTACTAACTCCTTTTTTGAGAAGAGACAATAAAAAACTCCAAACCGTCATGAAATTAGCAGTAACTGCCCACCAACTCCAATTTACGCTGATTAGACAGGATATCAGTGACATGACAGGATATTAAGACAAGTAATTAAATTAAGAAAATATTAGAGCACCGTCATAAATGTATCCGTAACTGCCACCAACCCAAAAACCTCTTTATATACCCCCTCATACGAAGTCATATTTCCTCATCCACAATCCAGGCAAACATCTTCCACCTTACCCTAAACACCAAATTCCCTACGCTTCTTCCGTTTCCATGGCTGATCAGCCTAACGATCATGGGGTGTTTGCAACTGTCCATACCGGAGAGAGAATCATCCCTTCATGGGGAGAAATGACCAGGACTTCGACCCATTACTACCAAGGCAGGAGGACCAAAAACTGGAGTCCGTTGGCTGAAATGGTGTAGGATATTTGGTGGCTGATCAACCAACTGTATCATTTTAACAATTATGAACGGGACGCTTCGTACTTCTTCGAAGTTGTGCCCCCCCGATGGCGGCCCTTGTACCTTGAGGGCCTTACAGAACCGCAGAGACGCGTCCGCCCTTGACGCCCAAGGTAGAACCGTGGCCTTCATAAACATATATGTCATCACCGGAGATGTTGTTGAAGAACTTCCACAGCGCGACGGCCCAGATTCATCTGTGTCCTCCGCATCAGTGTTTATGTAATATTTAGTATTTGATTAAGTAATGTAGTGTAGGGACTATGTAATTTAGTGTAGTATTTAGTAGGTTATGAAGTCTGTTATTTTATGAATATATAATGTCAAGTAGGAACCTGATAATGTCATATAGTGACTATATATTGTCAGGTAAATGTCAGATTGCCAAATGAAGCATGTTATGTATTTCTGTTTTATATAATATAGTATGTTATGATAATGTCGCATGAAATAGTACTTTATGACATGAAAGACGACATGCCAAAACAATTAGTATTTGATTAAGTAATGTAGTGTAGGGACTATGTAATTTAGTGTAGTATTTAGTAGGTTATGAAGTCTGTTATTGTATGAATATTTAATGTCAAGTAGAAAACTGATAATGTCATATAGTGACTGTATATTGTCAGGTAAATGTCAGATTGCCAAATGAAGCATGTTATGTATTTCTGTTTTATATAATATAGTATGTTATGATAATGTCGCATGAAATAGTACTTTATGACATGAAAGACGACAGGCCAAAACAGTTAGTATTTGATTAAGTAATGTAGTGTAGGGACTATGTAATTTAGTGTAGTATTTAGTAGGTTATGAAGTATGTTATTGTATGTATATTTAATGTCAAGTAGGAAACTGATAATGTCATATAGTGACTATATATTGTCAGGTAAATGTCAGATTGCCAAATGAAGCATGTTATGTATTTCTGTTTTATATAATATAGTATGTTATGATAATGTCGCATGAAATAGTACTTTATGACATGAAGGACGATAGGCCAAAACAATTAGTATGACAGGCCCAAATAAAATGCCATATTCGGCCCAATTTCTGAGCGGTTCCTTGGAGCACACAATGCCATATTAGGGCCAATTTCGACCGGTTTAACAGTTATATTAAGAACTTGATATGAACCCGGTTTAACAGACTATTATATATATAATTTTTGAGCGGTTCCTTGACTTCATTTCATCTATCTCAATTTGGGTAAGTTTTCTAGGGTTTGTCGGGATTGAACAGCCGAAATCAAATTGACCCCATTTGGAGAGAGTTCAGCCACAATCAACACCAGTTCACTCACAAAAAAGGAAGTCCAGGTATTATTATACATTTAGCATGGTTATTTTTAAATTGTTTCAAAAAATTTACCTTGGATTCGAACAGATGGAGTTGCTAAAGTGAGATTCTGAGTTCAATGATAGTCTCTCTTTGGAACTGGGTATGATAAGTGCTTTACCATATTGCATCAAAGTCCTCTTCTGTGTGGTGCTGTTAACAGGATGCCGAACAATGTGATTGATATCAGCTCTGAATCCCACTGTGAAGAAGACACCAGTTACAACAGTTGGAGTACTGTAGAGTACAACAGTGGAGACCACCCAATTATTCTTGAAGATGATGGAGATGTTGATGATGATGTTGGAGCTGTTGCAACCGAGCCACCATCAGCATTACAAAGAGCCCAAGCTTTTCCATGTGACAAGATTAATAGTTTCGTTGTTTTAATGAATCAAACCAATGTCCAGGGTGACTATCGTCTGGTAGGATTACTGAACCTTATAATGTAAATGTGTGATAAGGATTACTTCATAATATCAACTTGTAATGCACTTACTGCTGTAGGGTGTCCCGAGCAAACATGCTATCAAATTCTTTAGTGTTGCAAGAATCACTCAAGTCATCCTGAATTGTGGTATGGCTGCGTGGCCCGTGTCTATCGCAAAAAGTGGGAATCGCTACAGATTTGGAACAGGCTAGAGGAAATTTGTAATTGACAATGGATTGGAGATGAACGATGCATGTGTATTAGAAATAGTGAGGCGCCGCAATGTTATATACAACATTACCATATTCAGAGATTTATTTTGAAATTGAAGAATGTAACTCTATGGTGATGCTTTTGTTGGTTTAAAGTAGTTGTGTTGAACATCGTATTAGTGACTATGTAATGTAGTGACTATGTAATGTCGTGAAGACATGTGAGTGTCGTGAAGACATAATGTCATGTAGTGACTATATAATGTTAGGTAAATGTAGTGATTTTAAGAAGCATGTTAAGTATGGCCGAGGACGGTTTATGTTTTTCCTGTGTATGTATCAGATGCCACTCATGTCGGTCCGTTGGTTATTTGAAAGCATATTGAATCTATCATGATAAATATGGAAGAATAACAAGTGAGGTCAAGGGATAGGTACGGAATGGAGTGAAACTTCTGTCATATGAATTTAACCAAAAATAGTCAATATTGACAATGTCAGGACATAAATGTAGTCATGACATGATAGTGTTACATTAACTAACCGCATATTAACAAAATACTTATCATTTATACGAAAAGTAATATGAGTGGTAAGAGATCCTTCAAGAGTTTGGATCTCTTAATACACATATTAACAAAATACATAATTCAAGAGGTAACACAAGGAAACACATATTAACAAAATAGATAATTGAAGAGGTAGCACAATTAACGGCATCATGGGACGACTGAGGGGTTAGGAAAGTCTCGTGAGTTATGGCCGACAATGCCACAACTTCCACACCTTCTCCTGGGGCCCTTGTATTCTCCCCGTGACGGGATTCTTTTCTTCCTTAGTCTTTCTGATTTCCTCCTAACATCCGGGGGCAAACATGCTCTATTCAAGACCGTGTCAGGAACTTCCCAATGCTCAAATGCAGGAACCGGATATATAGTTTCCTTGTACACTTCCTTCCACATTTCAACAGTAAAGAGGGGATGAACAAGAGTGACAGGATCCACACCACAATCCTTCACAGCCGCTATTGCATGCGTACAAGGAATTTGGTCAACTTGGAAGACGTTGCAGTTGCAGGTTCGAGCATGCAGATTTACCAAGAATGTAGTTCCATTGGCATGCACTTGAAACTCATATTGATTTAGCCTACTCACAACCATTGTCAACGATTTCAAATAATTACCTTCTAGCTCACGACTTACTGTCGGGGTCAGAACATGAGAATGCCGCTCTCCCTTCAATCTCCTATCACAAAACCACTGACTCATGACATTCAGTATACCATCAAGCAACCCAATCAACGACATTCGACGCGGCCCCACTAAGCGACTATTAACGGATTCCGCATTGTTGGACGTCCTAATGTTGAATATGTTTGCACGCATATGCGACCTTGTCCACGCTTCAAATCCAACACCCCTGAGGTAGGTACCGACTTCCGGAGACTGGTTACAAAGTCTTGCAAATTCACGATTGAAGTCCTGTTTGGTGTACGCTTGATTTGTCTTTTGGTACAGAATCCACAAGTCATTTCTTTTAAACCTCATCTTCACGTTTTGAAATAGGTGAAGTGTGCAACAACCATGCTTTGCGAAGATATAGCGCTCTCTTAAACCTTTGTAAATGCTTTCATGACGGTCAGACACAAATACGAGGTCATGATCGTCGGCAACAACGGAGCGTAGGTGTCGGAAGAAATATGACCATGAACTGTCATTCTCGTTGTCAACAACAACAAAAGCCACTGGATATATTTGTCTGTTTCTGTCTTGTGCCACTGCAACTAGAAGTGTGCCTCTGTACTTTGATCCTAGATGGGTACCATCCACAGTTATGACCTGCAATAGTTTTCACTCAGCTTTACAAAGTGACATATGCTACAATGTACTGTATCAATTTGACAATAGCATCGTGGAACGTGACAAAACTTAAATATACCTTTCTTAAAAACTGCATTCCATTACGCCAAGCACCCAAGCTGATGAAACAATACTTGAATCGACGTTTAGAATCTATTTCAACATGTGTGACTGTCCCTGTATTCATCCTTTTGAGCATGTACATGTATCCATGAATCCTATTATAGCTTTCTTCAACTGTGCCTCTTATCCTGTCAATGGCGGTTAAACGTGCTATGTTTGCCTTGTCGTAACTAACTGCCACTCCCACTTCTTCATGATGTCTTGAATTTCGGCAGCACGAGGTCCAGGATATGTACCAGTTGTGTTAAAGTTGTAACATGATTGTATATGTAACGTGCTAAGGTTAGTTCATATACATGCTCATAAATATATATGATCGTACTGACAGGATTGTTTACTTACCTTGACATAATATGGTCAGCAATTACGCTTGAACTTGCATGTCTGTGGTGGTTATGCTTTAGCTTCATGCCACATGTATGCTGTCCACAATACTTCCTTACTTCAAACAATCCTGTGCTGCCAAGAGCGCTCCCACGACAATAAAATGTGCAACTAGGATCAATGCACCTTACCACATATAACTTCTTATCAGACTTCTGGACTTGCATCTGGAAGCGCCCCTGTAATGCCATCAAGGATAAACGATCCTTAAGATCTTTCTTGCAATTGAAATGCTCTCCAACTTTTATTTCCAAATTATTGTCGCTCACCCCATTATCCTCCATTGGCTCTTCCAAATCATCCAATTACCTTTTACTAAACTGTTTGCTATGATAGTACTCGGCTTCAATCACTTGTAAAACTTCCTCATCAATGTCTATGATTAAGTTGTTGACTTCATTAGTGTCATCCAACAATGTCCCTTCTTCAACATCTTCCTCAAAGTCATCCCAATCAAAATCTCGCCCAACGTCTTCCCCATAATCACTCTCAATGTCAATACATTCATGTATTCTTTTTGTTCATGTGGAAGACCTTGTTTCTCTCCCATCAGTTTCCGAGTCTGCCTCAGATTGGCTCACCAAGTCAACTATTTGTACTTCCCTATTGTTTACACGACAAATTTTTGGTTTCAGTTCATACATGTCACAATCAACTATATTCAGTACAACTTTAGTGGGACAATTGTCGCTTACCATATTGCTCTTGTCGGATTTGGTACCATTTTTGCTTGGATGACAACCTACCACAACCTCGGCCTCTGCCTCTTGAGTTTGTGTTAACGGTGGCGGAGTCAGACACACTGTGATGTCCTCGTCATCACTTCTACTTGGATGACCAGCCATCACAACCTCGGCCTCTGCCTCTTTGTTTCCTTTCTTTTTCATACTCGCATATAACTCGATAGGCCAAATAACATCTTGTGATTGCAAGTTAAAAAATTTGAAAGCATCAAGGTCCTCGTCATCTTTTACATCGATTGGTTGTGGCATTGGTTTCCACGATGACAGATATTTTATCTTCATTTCATCTATCTCGTCAATGCATTTAATCTTCTCAACCAATTTTTCCTCAGATTTGAGTAATTCATATCTGCCTACAAAAGAAGTCCGATTGTCGTTGTGATCCCATCAAAAACCCACTTGTTTCCCTTAGATATCCATTCACCACCTGTTTTCAGAGTCAAGTAGTATGATCTTGAACCTGTTATACGAACAAAAAGCAAACACAAGTTAAATACTTTATGGAAAACGTTGACAGTATGACCAATACCCTAACACCGACATTAAAGGGTTTTCAAGCCATAATAAAGGGTTTTCTAGCCAAACAGGACAATACCCTAACACCGACATTAAAGGGTTTTCAGGCTGCCGATTTTGATAATTCTATTGGGTGGTTGTAAAAATTTGTAGGGAAAACAAATATTCTAGAATCAAGGATAAACGGGAGTTAAAGTTGGTGTAATGCTCAACAAGAAGCTGAAAGGTTGTTCTCTCGTTTAGTGAACCACAAAAGAATGTCTTGTAATGCATCTGAATATGAACGTGAAAGTCAAAACTCACCCATTATTAGATTTCTTCTATTCCAAAGACATTGAAGATGCTGCACAATCTTTTTTGAAGATTTGTGGATTTAAGGTCTTGTGGTATTACGGTGGCTTTGGAGGTGATGTGACCCTGCCTCCCATGACGGCCCAAGACGAGGAAGAAGCCATGACCGTGAGCTCAGAAAAGCCAAGTACGAAGACCGCGATCTTCGTCATACTCCTCGCATCTGGAATAGAGTATGCGATCTCATTCAAGCGTCTCTATCCAAAACCAAAGATCGCGTGCCTCGACGCGTCTTCCTTCAAGCGACTCAATGTTGAACGCGATCTCCTTCAAGCGACTCTACCTCCTTCAATGCTGATCGCGTTCTATCTAAAGATTCTCGTTTTCATAGTTTTGAGACATTTTCTATATTTAGTTTTATTGCTTCTTTTAGAACGTTTCCTTTTATAGTCTTTTCTATTTTTGGGTTTGTGCCTTTTGCATGCTTGCATGGGCTAGCCCATAGGTTCATCTCGGTCCAAGCCCATTAGGTCTTGACCGAGTTCTTTGGCTATTTAAAGCCCTCATTGTTATTGTTATTTCCTTCAGTTCAATTTAATTCAAGGTTTCAAGTCGAGTGTGTATCCTCCTTACCTTGATCAGACATCACCCTCTATCTTCGCATCCCCATTCCCTCCGCCGCAGACGCTACGGCAATTGCTTGAACCTTCAAGCCAGTCTTCCTTCGCATCTCCCTTCAACCGCAGTAGATGCTACGACACCCGCAGTCAATGCTACGACACCCACAGTCGACGCTACGACACCAACGACTTGTCTCTTCAAGTCATCTATCCCTCATCAAATCGCTTCCTCCAACGCTATCCTTTTGCCCCAACAACCGCTTCCACCGCGTTCACCACCGCACCACCACCGTGTTCACCACCACCTTCATCATCGCGTTCATCAATGCGTTCACCATCTTCTTCACTGTTGTGACATTCAACGTGACTTCTCACCCAAGACTAGATCCCAAGGCGCCACCTTTTGACAATTGCCTTGTCATCGGAGGCAAGAACACATCGATTGCGGTTAAAGGGAGATGCGAAGGAAGACTGGCTTGAAGGTTCAAGCAATTGCCATAGCGTCGGCGGCGGAGGGAATGGGGATGCGAAGATACATGGTGACGTCCGATCAAGGGAAGGAGGATAAACACTCGACTTGAAACCTTGAATTAAATTGAACGTAAGAAAATAACAATAACAACGGGGACTTTAAATAGCCAAAGAACTCGAGCAAGACCTAATGGGCTTGGACCGAGACGAACCTATGGGCTAGCCCATGCAAGCATGCAAAAAGCACAATAAAACTAAATATAGAAAATGTCTCAAAACTATGAAAACGAGAATCTTCAGATAGAACGCGATCAGCATTGAAGGAGGTTGAGTCGCTTGAAGGAGATCGCGTTCAACATTGAGTCGCTTGAAGGAAGACGCGTCAAGGCACGCGATCTTTGGTTTTGGATATAGACCCTTGAATGAGATCGCAGACTCTGTTCCAGATGCGAGGAGTATGACAAAGATCGCGGTCTTCGTACTTGGCTTTTCTGAGCTCACGGTCATGGCTTCTTACTCTTCTTGGGCCGTCATGGGAGGCAGGGTCACATCACCCTCCCTCACTTGGATGTGAAGCGTCCCCACTTCACCATCGTTGATCTGTTGCTCGACATTCTCGGGCAAGTGCTCCCACGCGAGGTCTCCGGTGTCGAACATAAATCTTGGGTCAAAGCATGGCGGATAGGCACCAAACACCCAGTTGATTGTGTGTTGAATGCTACGCAAGGGTGGTAACGTGTTTGGTGGCTTCGCTGGCAAATCCGTCGTGAACTCTGCTTGCAACGAGTAGACATGTTGTGGCAAAGGCGCGACGATATGGGAGTAGTGCATGCCTGGGATTGGAACCTTGCTGTTCAAACGGGCAATGAAGTCCCTGGGTCGTGCGAGAAGCACCTGGTGATCACAATGGCCCTGCCACACAGTGTTCGGTGGCGCAGCAGTCCCCTTGTCCCTGCAATGCGTGTTATCCTGGGGCGTGTCGTGGTGTGAGACTAGTTGTTGCCGCAAGGAAGAATCTCCGGGATCTGAGGTGGATCGCGGTGGTGTTGACACGTTCTTTGCCGCATCCAATGTCTTGTCTTTATCACGCTCGACTTGATCCTGTAAAATCTCATGGGAATTCATTGGTAAGAGAGTCACGCGCTTCCCGTGGTAGGTAAACACATATGTGTTTAGATACCCATCGTGAAGTATGCGACAATCGAACTGCCATGGATGCCCAAGCAAGAGATGGGTGGCGTCCATTGCAATCACATCACATAAAACGGAATCACAGTATTGACCTATGGAAAAGGAAATTAAGCATTGGTGAGATACTGTGTTACCTGGACTAGAAGAAATCCATTGGAGGGCATAAGGCTAGGGATGAGGCATCGTAGGCAACTTGAAGTGTGTCATGACCTTCTCATTGACAATGTTAGCACATGATCCTCTATCAACTATGACACTCAAGGAAGCTGTATGGACGAGAGCCCTTGTGTAGAACAAGTTCTCGCGTTGGTCGCGTAAGATCGCATCCTTGACTGTGAGGAGACGACGCGTCACCAAGCTCAATGGTGTGCCCGCGTGCAAAGTAGCGGGTATGCAGTCATAGGTGTCGTCCACCTCTTCGTTGCCCTCCTCGATGGGCTCAAGGGCGCCCTCCTCGTCGCGCATGACTCATAGCCGGCGGCGGCGGTAGAGAATAAGACCTTGTGCGCATTCGGGCAATCCTTTTTGTAGTGGCCTCGTCCACCACATTTGTAACACTCCAGGTCGCGCGTGCGCTCTGTGCTCACTGGAGCTTGTCCTGGTGCGTTCTGGCACGGCGCAGTGTTTGGCGTCGACGGCTTCACTTCGGGAGCTTGGCTCGGCGCAGCTGTGGTAGAGGCACTAGGGCGAACATTAGTAGGATTTAAACCACTAGGGGTAGAAGAATACCTTTGTTGGTCACTGGGAAAAGTGTAAGACTGTCGGTGAGAGATTTGTGCATGTATTTGCATCGCCGTGTGAGTGAGTGTGTTCAAATCTTTGATGGGTAAAATCTCGAGTTGATCACAGATATTGGTGTTCAAGCCACTCAAGAATTTTGTCCTCAAGGTCGACGGTGCAACGGAAATGTTGGCCTTGTAATACATGTCTTCAAGCTTGGAAAAGAACTCGAGTGGAGTCATCGACCCTTGGCGAGCCATGGCGATCTCCATTCTCATTTGATTCCTATAGTCTGGAGGCACGTATTTCTTGCTCATCACGTAGACTAGTTGATGCCATTCTGTGACTCTGGTCATGTGGCGACGCACGCAGTCATCTTCAAATCTATGCCACCAAACGCGGGTGGCTCCTCGGAAGTTAAGTGTCGCGGCGTCGACATGCTCCTCAGGGGGCACTCGACAATATCGAAGTGTGTACTCCGTGGCCTACACCCATTCAAGAAAATTTGGGGTTGTATTCACCATAAAAATGCTCGATTTTCACCTTGACTTGGTGTCGTTGGAATCGAGGCTGGGCAGGTGCTTGGTTGAACGCGTTGTTTGGCACGACGTCGTAGAGAGGGTTCTCAAAGGCGCGCACTCCATGTGGGCTATCGCATCCAACCTGGCGTCTATCGCGTTCTTGGCGATCTTCGCGAACATACTCATCCCTGTGTACGTAGGCGTCATCGCGTTGACGTCTTCGCGGCTGGGCATCGTAGTTGTTGCGTCGAATGTCTCTTTGCATAACATCGCGGCGCTCACCTCCAATGTCACGAACGCGTTCTCCTTGGGGCTGGAGACGCGGTGGAGGTATCCAATCTGAAGGGCGATCCTGCAATTCTAGTGGATCTCCAAGAGGGGGGTGAAAAAAATTAGGGTTGACCATACCTGAGTCCTCGATCTCTTCGTCGTCATACTCGTCGAAGTCATCGTGGACATTGGGTGTGATCGATGCGTAGCCATCAGATCCGTAACGCGGCGTTCGAACACTCTGGTGTTGAAGGTGATCGCGTACATCATGGCTCCGTGGCTGGGTAGTTGGTGTCCTCAGGTTGGTCTCATCGAGTCGCGTATGCCCACTTGGTCGGCGACTGGGTCTCCTTGGCGTTACATCGGCTGGCTCGGCTCGGCGAGGGCAGCCTTCGCGTGGCGCTGAGTCCGGTACGCGTCTCTAGGTTCTCCTAGAGGCATAGCGATCATCAAAGTTGTATGGTTTAGAATACTCACCTTGAGTGTCCTCGGCGTCGCGGTCGTAGTCAGAGCCGTTGTCGAAGCCAGCGGTTGTGGCTCTGGGCACGTAGCGGTCCTTGTGCGAAACGAAGCCTTGGCGACTCTCGATGACACTTTGCATACGATTGAGTTGTGGTTGATGATGAGACATCGAAGGCATAATTCCTTTGTAACACCCCGTAATTTTTAAGGGTATTTTGAATTATTTTAAAAATTTTCTTATGCCCGTTTTGCTAGACGGATTTAATTCAGTGAGTCTCGGACCTTCTGAAAAGGGGTCTGAGCTCTGTAAAATTTTCCGAGCATTATATAATACAGTTGAGGTGTTTTCAGGGTTAATGTATCGTTAATGTACGAATATATTTAACCCGGAGTTAAGAAATTTAATCAAAACCCAGTTCGGATAAGAATTAACGAAGTCGGCCTTTAAACCGCGACTCACCGCGATTGACCGCGATCAACCGCGATTCACCGCGACCGGTCGCGCTCGCGGTAACACCTTTTACTGAGCAGTGTCGTCTTCCTCGAAGGCGGTTACTGTAGCACTCTATTTTTTCTCTGTTTTTGGGGCAGGCAAGTGGCTCGATCCACTTGGCTTTGGCTTGTCCCCTTGTCCCCTCCCTTGTTCCCTCAGATGAAGCTCGGATTGGGCTATAAAAGGAGGTGAAACCCGGAGCTAAGAAGCTCTTCTTCATCCTCTTCTTTCTTCCTCTGTTTTTCTGTCCACCATTGTTGAGCAAGTTTTGAGCTTTGTTGGGTGAGAATTCGAGATCCCTTTGAGTGTTAGAAAGGTGCTCTTGAGTGTTGTGAGAAGCTTTGAGGTATTGGGAGATCGAACCATAGACAAATCGAAGGCAAACAAATCGGTTTGGGTAAGAAATTCTCCATGGGAGCTGTCGAGCTTCGCCACTGTCAGGCCACACGAAAACCGCGACTGGCCGCGACTCGCCGCGAGCGCGGTATTTGCGTCTGAAGTTGTGTGTCTTGTGGTTTGGCTTTGGGCTTTGCTCGTTTCCTTTGATTTCTTCTTGTATTCTTTTAGATTCATATATAAGTGTATTGAATCTAACTTAGGGTCTTGTTATGGGCCATTTCTTAGGGATTTATTATCCAAGATTTGCTCCAGTTTCAGATCCAGGAGCCCGTTGTCTCTAAGCTTTGCTTAAGCTTCTGCGGATTCAGGCAAGTGGCGGTTCTCTCTTGGTCATCATTCCATATTTGATTATTTATCAATAGTCTTGTTGTTAAATAATTTGGGATGATTGTTAATTATGTTGGAAATTGATTTGATAACGTTATGTGAAATAAAACGGATATTATTACTAGGTTGTATATTCTGCTAGAACCGACGCTAGTATATGGTAGATTTGTTGTGCAGGTGAAGGTCGTAAGGGTCCTTGATATGATTTATTGTGTGTGGCTTAGATTATTAAATCTAGGGTGATAGTTGTTCAGGTTGAGCCGTGATGGTTCTCTGTGTGATGTGTTTGCGTGTTTAACTGTTAGTTAGCACGAGTATTCGTAGGAGCGCCTGGATCCGGTGTGTTCCATGGGCGTTTCTTTATAACTGTTTAGGGTAATTAAGACCCAATGCGATAGTGAAAGTTTGGACTCTGTGAGGTTCATTCTTTATAAGGGCGATTAAGACCCAATGCGATAGTGAAAGTTTGGACTCTGTGAGGTTCATTCTTTATAAGGGCGATTAAGACCCAATGCGATAGTGAAAGTTTGGACTCTGTGAGGTTCATTCTTTATAAGGGCGATTAAGACCCAATGCGATAGTGAAAGTTTGGACTCTGTGAGGTTCATTCTTTATAAGGGCAATTAAGACCCAATGCGATAGTTAGAGGTTTGGATCCTGTGAGGTCCAGTTAAAAGTTTATAACGTGATATGTGTGTGTGTGTGGTCATTTAATTCAGATAAGTGTCTGAAAGCACCTAATTAATGAACTTTGGCGAGTAGTGCAGCTAGGCTCTAGTGCAGCTAGGAAAAGCTCGTCTTTCCAGGCAAGTGGTTTTTAATTAATTTGAGATAATTAAAATAAGATATTATATTAGGTTGTATATTCTGCTAGAATCAACGCTAATATAAGAGATATACTGTAATCATGTGACTTGAAATTGTGATGTGATTTGTGATATGTGGAATTGCTTGTGATGTGTTTGTGTGAATTATTGGTGAAGCCCTTGCTTAGTCTATTCATTAGACTAACTCTTGTATTTTTATATTTCTGTAATGTCATGGGGGTGTCGTCCGTCCGTTTCGGCACATGCAGATCCGTGAAGGCTAGAACGACTATGAAGATGAACGGTGTTTTCGACAAGTTGTTTTGTCGCTTTGTTTACAAGTTTTCCGCTGTGCTATTTTGTATTTTGTTAAAGACTTTCGCTGTTGTATTTCTGATAATTGGGTCGTTGTTGGAATCGTGTAATTCCGCGACCATGTGGTTTAATAAAAGTTATGATTTTAGTATTGTTACTGTGTTTTAAGTCAGTTATGACGTCGGAAAAGCCTGGGGTGACTTCGGGGTTTACGTCCGTGGTCATCGACAGTAACGCTTTCAAATGGGGTTAAATTTGGGGGTGTTACATCCTTTGCCTTTGTCGACTCTTGTCTTTGATGGACTGGCGTCGGTGGCTCGTGGTTGAGCCGGCGCATCCATTGTACTCAGGGGAGTTGGGTTGGGCACGAGTTGTGCATCGCATTGTTGGGCTCTCAAAGTGGCGTTCTCTTGTCTAAGGGCTTAGATCTCCCTTTGCTCCTCGGACAACGCGATGAGAGGGTCTTGTTGTGGGGGGTCAACCAGTGGTTGGTCCCGGGGTAAATCCAACGGTGGTTGAGGTGGGTTGTTGTTGTCGACTCTAGGTTGGTTTTCACCGTGTTCAATCGTCATGGTACCTATAACAATATGGCCCGACATGGGAGTAAAAACGAACCAAAAGACAACGAAGAACAACAACCAAGCAAATCACTAGTCAAGTCACAAAGTTCACGTAGGTAGGGCTAGTTTGGGCTTGCCGTGAGGGCGGCTTGGCTTGACAAGAGATGGTTATCAAGCAAGTTGCAATCAAACAAACAAGAACAAATTGAAACCCTAACACAAACGTAAACAAAGCAACCTAATAAGCAAGAAAGTACCTTCTAGGAAGCTTGACCTAGACGGTGGAGAGGTTGATAAGATGAGCTTAGACCAAGAGTGGGTTAGGGTTGCCTTATTTTGGCTTTCCCTAACTTTGGATTTTTTTATTTTTTTTTTGAATATCTTTTGGATATCTTTTTTTTTTTAATATCCGAGATCTTATCTTTTGATCTTTTCAGATTTGCAAAAGGAAACAAAAATAAAATCGGTCTAAGTAACAAGAATATCACAAGTGTGATCTTAGAGATAGGAGAGATAAGATAAGAGTTGATATGATATCTTATAAGGAAATTCGGTTAACTTAACTAAAAAGTAAACTCTAGCAAACAAGAAAACTCTATCCACGCGTGAAATAAGGAAACAAAATAATCTAGCATGCAAGATAACAAATTACCTAACACACCAAAACTTAGGGAACAAGGAAAAAAAAATCGGCCAAGATAGGATCTTGTAGAAACCGAAGGTGTTGCAAATATGAAAATTCTGATTTTTCTCTTCTTTTCTCGCGAGATCTTTATGAAAGCAAACGATGGGGGTCAAGAAAAATTGTGAACAAAATGCAAACTTGAGTTCGTGACTTATAAGACTGTTGGGCTATGATACCAGTTGATGTGTTCTTGCCTCCGATGACAAGCCAATTGTCAAAAGGTGGTGCCTTGGGATCTAGTCTTGGGTGAGAAGTCACGTTGAACGTCACAGCAGTGAAGAAGATGGCGAACGCGTTGATGAACGCGATGATGAACGTGGTGGTGATCACGGTGGTGGTGTGGTAGTGAACGCGGTGGAAGCTGTTGTTGGGGCAAAAGGATAGCATTGGCGGAAGCGATTTGATGAGGGATAGATGACTTGAAGAGACAAGTTGTTGGTGTCATAGCATCGACTGCGGGTGTCGTAGCGTCGACTGCGGGTGTCGTAGCGTCAACTACGGTTGAAGGGAGATGCGAAGGAAGACTGGCTTGAAGGTTCAAGCAATTGCCGTAGCGTCGACGGCGGAGGGAATGTGGATGCAAAGATAGAGGGTGACGTCTAATCAAGGGAAAGAGGATAAACACTCAACTTGAAACCTTGAATTAAATTGAACGTAAGGAAATATTAATAACAACGGGGGCTTTAAATAGCCAAAGAACTCGGCCAAGACCTAATGGGCTTGGACCGAGACGAACCTATGGGCTAGCCCATGCAAGCATGCAAAATACACAAACCCAAAAATAGAAAAGACTATAAAAGGAAACGTTCTAAAAGAAGCAATAAAACTAAATATAGAAAATGTCTCAAAACTATGAAAACGAGAATCTTCAGATAGAACACGATCAACATTGAAAGAGGTTGAGTTCAACATTGAGTCGCTTGAAGGAAGACGCATCGAGGCACGCGATCTTTGGTTTTGGATAGAGACGCTTGAATGAGATCGCGGACTATGTTCCAGATGTGAGGAGTATGACAAAGATCGCGGTCTTCGTACTTGGCTTTTCTGAGCTCACGTTCATGGCTTCTTCCTCGTCTTGGGCCGTCATGGGAGGCAGGGTCACATCAGGAGGGAAACTTGTTACGGTGGCTTTGGGTTCTGCTTGGATGACAACCTAACACGTGTTCAGGGGTAGAAATTGGAGGGAAACTTGTTAAGTTTTAGAGGGAAAATAGAGGTTAAAAGATGTGTACTACATAAATGAAGTCATATCAGGTAAATAGTTATGACCGACCATGTTCCTTCTCATTTTCAACAATCCCTAAACCCTCTTTGTTCGTTTCGCGAAGCAAAGATCCTTCACTGTTGCGTCGAACTTGAAGGTAACCCTCTTTGTTTATTGTGTGGTTTTCATACTGGATAAATAAGCAAACATGTATCACTGTGTTTTTGGCTGGAAATCTTTCTTTGTTTCTGCAGTACTCAAGCACAATGTCATCCAGCGACACCTCAAGTTATCAAAGCGAGGACCCCTGAAAATATAAACATCCACCTACATCTCCTACACCTTCTCAAATAGAGGAGAAGTTGTAATAGAGTTAGACATGTTGCTAACGAATAGCCCATGTTCTAACATGTTGGGTGAAATAATCACACGCCTACGTACTGAGATACATGAACTTGGACAAAGAATTATGGAACTCAATACAAGTGAGATGCAATTCGATCATGCAATTTGGCGACTAAATGCAAGGGTGGCAGAACTTGAAGCTGAAAACAAGACACTACACTCCCAAAAAAAACTTCAGGAACCATGTAATACTTCCAATTTCTGCGTTTGGTGCTGGTGTGATTCTAGGGATTAGTGCTTTCAGCATTTATAATCGAGCATGTAGGCATGGTTGAGGATGAATTGACTATGAAGTATGTACCTCATGACTTTGGTTTTTTATGTAAGAGGATGAATTTTATTTCGAATAGTATTCGTAAGCATGGTTGATTCTACGTGTCAGATTGCCAAAATATTAATGTCGATCTTCTTGTAAGTTTTGCAAATTCAAGCACAATGCCAGCACTACACACACAGACAGTTACCTTACTAGAATAGTTGCCAACTGGATGCTATCATTACATTCCTAGAATGTTGGAACGTGGGCTACCATTACATTTCTAAAAAAAGTATAGTTGTCAACTGGATGCTATCATTACATTACTAGAATCACAACTGCCTGTTGTCAACCTTCAAAGTCCCCGCGGAATGCACAGCCTTCATAGGCGCTTTTTAAAACACAATCCTTTAACATTTCTTGCCAGTGCAAATCCTGTCAATGACCAATAACACGGTTAGTTAATCAACCTTTTTAATCCTGTCAATGAACAACACCAATGACCAACAATATAAGGGTTTCCAACAATAATAAGCAACAACCATGACCAACAACACGGTTAGTTAATCAACCCTTTTAATTTTGTCAATGACCAACAATGTAAGTTTTGTTTACCAGGAATTACCTTTTTAATAATATAAGGGTTTCCAACAATAATAAGCAATGATCGGACACGAGTCAGGGCAAAATTGAACCTCTTCGGGTTGCTCAGATATCCCATGTTGAAAGTCCTGTCATATTTGTCGTGCTTAGCGGTCGATCTGACAATTGACAGGATGATCACTTCCTTTTCTTTACCCAGAAACTGCTCAACCCTGCCAATCTCAATATCCCTCATATGTAGAGACTTGAGAGCCTTCCTTACCTTTAGTACTTGTTGTGGGAAAGGGGTAATAATCCCGATGTCTTCCTCAAACACATTCCTTCTTATCAGCTTCTGTACGAGCTCAACCACCTTGCTAGCTTCAATCCTATTAAACCATGATGGGCTGCCCTTTTCCCTCTCATCAAAGCCTTGGATGCCACAGAACATGAAAGAGAAGTTCCCAATGAGAAGCATATCAGCCCAAGGTAAGGAAGATGTGTAGCCGTCTTCTCGATATGGAATCAATGCTCCACTATAAAATAGTCTTGAATGAACACAAAGAATTGCAGGGTGGCTCCGATAATTGTTCAACAACATTGTGACATAATTGTGATCCCCTGATCTGTAAACTTCAAAGTCCAACAACCTCTCCAGAAAAGATCTTCCCAAACCATAAGCCTCAGCTTGCTTTGAATGAATATCAGGCCCAAGTTGTTTGGGATCACCACAAAGAACAATAATTGTGTTCTTTTCTAAGAGGGTTGATATGGGGATCATTGTCTCTGGCTCTGAAACTTGGCTTGCATCATCTAAGATGATGTGGGAGAAGTGGCCACGGTTAACCCCTTCAGCATGATAGAGCATAGATGCACTCGTGTATGTCGTTATTATTATCTTGTACCTGCGGAGTGCATCTCGAGAAGGGCAAGTGAAGAAATCTGCACTATAGGTGCAGAACCTCAACAATGCAACGTTCATTTTTTGTAAGGGACGACGTGTGGCATTCAACCTATAAATCTCTTCCTCCCTAAGTTTCATCCCCTCACAAAGGATTTTCTCTAATATGTGATCTGCCGCGCAATTTGAAGAAGCACATACCAGTATATGAGAATTACGTCTAGTTGTATAGAGTTGTAGGATCACCTCCACCAGTGTTTTTGTCTTTCCTGTTCCCGGGGGTCCATAAATCACATAAGGAGCTCCTCCTCTGCAGCCTAAAATTAAGCGAACAACATTTTTTTGCTCCTCATCAAGAAGAAGTGAGATAGGCACAAAATTGTTTGCTGTAATCCTCCGCTTTGCATGATACTCATGTGGAAAGAGGAAGTTTTCGTGTAATGCCTCTGCAGATAGAATGGCTTCATGGATCTTACTGAAATTTGCCCCGTTGAACACAAAACATATTTCATACACATTGATATCTATGTGTCTTTGGTAAAATTCATCATCAAATTGCAATAATAATTCATCAGCCTCAACACGGTGGATCAAGCCTTGTTCAAAGAACATTAGCAAGTTCAACATGAGAACACAACATTGGCAACGATAAGTCGTGCAATTTCATAATTCATTCCGACAATAATATATAACACTTTGACAAAAATAATAAGCTACCTAACATTATCCACATACCTGATAGAGAGGGCCTTCTCCATAAACATTCACCACATCTCCACGGACAACTAAGGGCCTTCTTTCACCTAGTCCTGGCACTTTAAGTGCTACAAGCCGATTATACTTTTGCCTCAAAGTAACAGACTTCATATTATAAGCTTTCACGTACTCCTGTAAACAAATATAAAAAAAATCATTCAACAACATGGTACTACGAGAGAATGATGCCATTTAGCTATCCCCTCAGTCCCCCAACCCCATACAGAGAAAATATAACACTTACCATAATCAGAAGTTCCTCCATCTCTAACAACTCATTGAAATACGATACGTTATTTTCCTATGTTAAGCCTTGTAAGATTACTTCAGGGATTTCCTCAAACTCTATCGCTTTCCTGATCTGTGGTGGTATGTTATATGGTCTCTGAGGTGCCAAAGATTTGGATACCTCATCTTCAGCCAAGAGTAAGACAAGTCGTTCAATAGTCACAATATCAGTTTGGATATGTACTATAGATGTGAAAACACCAATCTCCTTGGGCACACAAGACATCCATATAGTCAGGCTACCATGTGGCATCAAATTTCGTTCCTCCATATGAAAATAATGGACAAAATCTTCCTCGGGTATGTCATCTGGCTGGCCAGATGGAGGTTTCATCAGTGACAACATAAATGAATCTTCAGGAATTGAAGCATAAATCTTCACACCCCAAAGTAAAATAACTTCATCAGTGGTGTTTTCTATTGTGAATGACGCCACGGCAACCTCGGTCACAGGAACCGATTGAGGCTTTCCTCCAGCAAATGGAAATGACACAGACACCATGACAGGACCCTCCCTAGTAGGAGTGGAAGTTGTGACTGAGGGAACATCGATGAAGCTAACCTCTCCCTTGTCTCCAATGGTGGAATATTGATTAGCCATACCTATTTGCCACTCAATTAAAATCCAACAGAAGTTTGTGAGTCCACAAGCAAAGAACACAACCACACGAGCTGTTCTAAGGAGATCAAAGAGATGAAGAGTAGAAAGAGATGGGTGAGATGAAGTGAAGAAAGAGGGAGTATGACTAGAAGCATGTACAGTTGGGATAGTCAAACAACACACACTCCAATGAGATGGGTGAGATGAAGTGCCATTAAGATCTCTGTAAACTAAGATCTCTGCGAAGTAAAACAGTCTGAATACGGTCATATTTGTCAGTCAAATACTATTACTTTGTGAAAATAGTATAAATAGTATGTCACAATACCAATTTAAAATGTCACGGTTTTGAAATCACCAGCAGTACAAGTGGCACCATGTACCTAAAAATACTCAAACATGGAGCATTTTCTAATTAAGATATTTGTAAAGTAGATTGATGAAGTGCAATTAATATCTATGTAAAGTAAAATTGTCAAAGAAGCAGAGCATCGAGAAAGGGAGATCCAATTAAGACATCTTGTATTTAGATTGGTGAGATGAACTATTCAGCTTCTGAGTATAACTATTCAGCCAGATGTCACACGTCCTACCCAAATTAGGCAATAGGCAAGCATGTAATATGGTTTAATGACTAAAATTTTTTAATTGTAGTTATGACATTATTCTATGAATATTTGGTATGACATATATCCAATTTAAACGATGTAGTTATGACATTATTCTTATTAAGTATGACATATGTTTTACTAAGGCCGACAAGAATTTTCTATTATAGCAGGAAAAAAAACCTTCTGAATATTTGTCTACTTCAGAAAACTACCAGTTCATCTGGTTAACAAAAGTCTTGTGAATCATTTGTCTACTTCAGAAAACTACTAGTTCATCTGGTCGCTTGGGTAGCTTGGTTTTACATTTGGTCTCTTCTGAATATTTGGTTTTACATAACTTAGCCCTAACCCTAACCTGGAAAACCGCTTGTGAATCAATCTGCTGAGTTCAACAGTTCTTCGGGTTCATCTGTTGAGGTTCTACACTTCTGTTACACAGATAATCACCCATCTCCATTCTTGTTTAACAGTTACACAATTCGCTATGGAGATACACAGTTCAACACTTCTTCATGTATCGTCCATCGCCATTCCTGTTTAACAGGGTATTCGTGTTCAACAGTCAAAAGGACGTTTGCAGAATGGGAAGGGGAGGGAGGGGAGGGAGGGGTTTTGATCTTTCAGTTCCAACTGTTCATTGACCGGCCGGCGGGATGGAGGAAGGCGGAATGGCCGGAAAATGGGAGAGAAGTAGGCGGGAGAAATGAAGAAAGGGGCAGGATAGCTTCAGGAAAAAGGGGGGAAATTTGGGGTTTTGAAGGGAAATATGAATAAATGGTATTTTTCTATTTTGGGGTTTTTTATTTCCTTTTTCTTTTCTATAATTTCATTGATTTAATTTAGATTCTGAATTAAAAGAAAAAAATTAATATTTTACAAAAATATCCCAAATGGTGTATATATGCACACAAAAAAAATCAAACTGATATTTTTACAAGTCACTAATGCATTTGAGGTATATATCCAAATCAGTGTTGATTCTAATATTTATATCGTAAATCCTTAATTCTCTAAACCGAAAACTGTGACTAAAGAGTTTAAGGAGCGATAACCAACGTTGGTGTATAGAAGTGCACACATTAATATTTAATATGCACTATTTTGCGTATGGTTTTTTTTTCCGTTTCTGTATAAACATGGACTATATATATTTCCTCTAAAACATGAACACTTTATGTGCGTACACTTGTATAATGTATTATGTATATCGATCACAAAGATATGGAGCTAAACGTGACACTTTGTGTATGTGACTACGGTTGACGGGCTTTTGCGTGACGAGTCAAGTTGTTGGGTGAGGGCCGGGCTACGCCAAAGACATCGGTATTTGTAGACCTGTCAACTGGGTCGGGCGGATCCGGTCAAGTTGGGTTCGGGCCGATCGAGTTTGTCAAAATTTCCGGGTCGGATGGGTCGGGTTTGGGTTAAAACAGCGGATCGAAGATACCCATTATTTTATGATTAATATTATGATTTTTAAATTTAATAAAAAATTAATATTAAAAAAATTAATATTATTTAATTATTTAATAAAGTATTTTAAAATATTTAATATAAATGAAATAAAATATATGAAATAACGGGGACCCTCAAACTCAGATTCACTATTCGGGTTGGATCGGGTCCTTCGGGTTTGTGTTCGGGTCCTTCTTGATTTAGTGACTTTCGGGTCGGGTCTCAACCCAAAAAAGTTGGGTCGGGTTTTCGGGTCAGGTTAATTTTGGACAGGTCTAGGTATTTGCAGTGTATCCATGGCGGAGTCATGGGCTGTTTTTTGTGGTCTGCAGATTGTTTAGAAGCATGAGTGTCGTCGTATGATTTTGTTGTTCGATTTTGCCTTAGTGATCGATCTTCTGCAGAAGAATCTAAGCTCCTTCTCATTATCTTCTTAGGCATCTAGCCTTGTTCGTTTATGCCAAAGTTTTATTAGTAGAGATTGACTTATCCAGTATTATCATATCTATAGGGAGGTCATTGATCTTTTAGTCTCTATTGTTTTTAGTTTTCATGCTGATTTTGTAATACCCCTCATTTTTTAGTAAGGGTATTTGGGTAAATTTCCAACTCTCATTGGGAAAGCAAGACGCGTTTGGCAAAATTCGGAATTTCTGTAACATGTATGATCTCTGTAAAAATTCCTTGAGCCTTGGAAAATACATTCGACGTATTGTCGAGGCGTAGAATATTTGTTCGGGTACAAATATTTAAAATACGGGGTTTAAACCCATGCCAAACCTTTTCCCGGACAAACAGACGCGAAAAGGGCAATTCCGCGACCGCGGAAGCAATTCCGCGATCGCGGAATAATAATGCTCAGCGAAGCTGGGCACAAGAATTTTCCGCGACCGCGGTGCTTTTTCCGCGATCGCGGAAAACTGCAACACGCCAGCGACGCTTCGTATTCCACCCCGCCGTTGATCGCCTGCTCCTCCGTCGATCTTGCCGGGGCTGGCCTCCTCTCTTTGGCTATATATAGTGGCGAGTTTGGAGGGTTTAGGGGCACTGAAATCTGATCTCCTCTCTCTCTCTCGTTCTTTTTTCTTGCTCGCCGGAGTTTCGTTCCCTCGCCGGAGTTTCGAGGTGTCGCCGGAGCTTTCGTTGGTGGTCGTGGTGGCCTTGGAGTAGTGCTTTGGAGGCGCAAGGAAGATTGGCATCGAAGCCCCCTCGAATCGAGCCCGTCCGAGTCGTCGCCGGTGAGTTTTCTCCATTTAGGGTCGCCGGAGTTCATGGCCGCGACCACGGACATGAACTTCCGCGACCGCGGTAGTGACAAGGTCGGCCGCGTCCGCGGCCGCTGTCTTTAACACTCGCGGACGAAGTCCTCGACGGCCGCGACCCTGGAATCCCTGCCGCGACCGCGGATTGCTTTGGCAATCGCAATCGTGGCCTTGGATGATCCGGTCTCGGGCGGGACTTTCGTTCTTTCGATCTCATTCGTTTTTCCTTAGATTCGTATTATTTGATTGTCGAATCTAACCTAGGGTTTCGTTGTGGGTCGTCGTCATAGGAATCTGTAATCCGATTTCCGTAAACGTTCCGGACCCAGAAACCCATCGTCGCTCAATCGTTCGTCTAGACTAAGGCAAGTGGCAGTTCGCTCTTGCTTATCATTCCATGTTTCCGTTAATTATCAATTATTTCGAATTGTTAATTAAATTGGGATGAATTGTTGTTTTCATTTGGGAACAGATTTTTATAAATAATATGATTTAAAATGTGATATTATAATAGGTTGTATATATTGCTAGAAATAACGCTATTATATCTGTTATTACCATGATGGTATTGGTGTGGATTTTATGTGTGAACTTATACATTATAGTTAGAACGAGTATTCGTAGGAACGCTATATATCTCATTGCGAGTGCTGGCTGTTTCTTTATAATTGTGGTGCTTAGGAGGATTTTGCCCTAACACCCTTCCCTCTGGTCATGACTGTCCCCTATCCGATTATAGGGGAGGTGCACACAGCTGGTGCCAAACATTCGGGAATTGCTTCCAAGATATCTCTCGTATCGAGATGATATATGATAAAAGCTTTAACGTGAATATATGTTTTGGAATTAAACAAGATAAGTGCGATTATGCACATAATTAATAAACCCTCGGGCGAGGAGTACAACGTGGAAACCGCCCGGACTTCGGTTAGAGTAAGTCTTCTTTCCAATCTGGATTCGCATTGCGCGGTGAGGTTGGTCGTTGACCCAAATAGTCAAGTCATTTTTAAATGCTTGTATGAAGACTTTAACGTTCCCAAACATTTGTTATACTTTCCCATAAGACTCAATCTATTGGAGTCTTCTCTTCATATATTTTCCCATAAGACTCAATTCCTTTGGAGCCTTCTTTTCAGTGCATGTCTAAATTCTAATCATTCCGTGAAAGTTCCGGGTTATATATCGTTCCTTCGGTTTTTATTCGAGGGACAATGATAGTAAACGGTTACGATTACTAGGACCATTCTGTTTTTACCCTTGCATAGTCTTTTATTAGACTAACCAACCGTGTTTTATTCCTTGCATGATTGGCTGGTGTCATCCGTCCTATACATCACATTAGTGGTTGGTTCCCGAAGACTTAAAGTAACCAATTGAAGAAGAGACTTGCAGTTGAAGGTTCAAGTATTAGTATTTTTAAGGTTGTCAATTATTATTGTAATATATTCTTATCACTAAGTCATGTAATATGTTTATTCTTAAAGTCTTCCGCTGAAATTTCACTCTGTTGTAAAAACACTTCTCTCGTTTGATGAGAGATCTTTTAATATAAATGGTTGAGTTTCATTTAAAAATATCTTCCGCTGTTAAATCCTTCGTTATTTAACATGTTTAATTAAGATTAATTGTTTCGATTAAAGCCTAGGGTGATATCGGACATCAACGTTTGAGGTCACTAGCGTGTGGCACTACCGACGTAAGTCGGGGGTGTTACAGTTATGGTATCAGAGTCGACTCTGGGTTACGAGTGGGCTTATCTTGGATACCAGTCGCTCGACCCAGAGGGTGGCCTTTGGGACTTGACGGGTCTTGACGAGGTCGTCAAGGGTTTAAGTGGGGGTGATTGTAATACCCCGGATTTGTAATCCTTTATAAGGATTAGAATGCTACTCATGTCAACAAGAGCTCTTCCTTTTTCTGGTTCAAGTGAGGACAAAGAACTAGGAAGTTAAGCGTGTTAGGGTGGGAGTAGTCCTGGGATAGGTGACCTCCTGGGAAGTTTCCGATTGGCATGGGGACAGCGTCTCTAAGACTGTGGGCCTTACAGATTTTCATGTTTTACATAAATCTATTGAAAATATTTTTTTCTTTATTTTGAGATAATATAAAGGATGTTGTATTTTGTATGGTCTTATTTTAGCATTTATTCATTTTAATAAAACGTGCAAAAGCTTCACCTCTTTCCCTTTTCTCAGTTCATAAAAAAGTTTACATTTTAGGCTATTATAGGATAAGAAAATCGATTTCGTAATCTGAAATGTCAATTTATCACGTAAGCTTAAAAAAACTTAAACACGAAAATAATACTTGGAAAGATTGCATTATGATTTGACTTGGGCTCCTAAATGTGGGGCCGTAGGCGCTTCGTCCAAAACAAAAATTCATATTGGGACCCACCCCCAAGACTATTACGGAGTATTGTTTGCGGAAGATATAATTGATTGATAAATTATACTCTCGTTATAAAAAAATTGTCATTCTAAAATTTAATACTTATTAAGAAATATAATAATTATTCTATACTTACATAAAATTTCAAGTATTTAATAACTCATATCAATTATAGTCAATAAACATAGAAAATTTATATAAAAAGAGCCTAAAAAAATACAATTTTCGATATCAAATCTCGTAATTCAACAATAAATTATTACCTAAACACCTAAAATGACAATCTTTTCTATACAAAAATTATGAGTGAAAATGATAACTTTTTCAAAATGGAGAGAGTAATATATTAATATGTATGGGAGAAGTTTATAATAAGAACCCTACATCAACAACATTTCATTCATCACTTAAAAATAATAATTTCATTTTTAGTAATTATATTAACTCTTTTTCACATGATTTTGTTTCCTAACAATTAAGTCATCTTAAATAATAGTAACAAAACATGACGTATCCGAATCCGAATTAGTAGGCGGTACATCGAGTGATAAATATTTTTTAAAAGAAATCCCTTTTTCTCTAAAAAGTTGTTACGAATTCTATCGTGAATAAAACATGAGAATTAAAGTTCGTCTGGTAGACATAACTATATAAATTTAAGAACCTCTTTATATTTATATATATAGAGGAGCGCTCAGGTAAAACGAGTCTTGTGGTGAAATGAGTGGACAATTTTAGAGTATTGGATTGAGGATGATAAATGACTAGATTAGGAGAGAGAAAATAGGGTGTAATGAGGGTGTGAATCATGGAATAAATATCACAAAAGCTTTTTTGAATTTTATTAAATAACCACCTCCAAAATAGGAAGTTTAATGTAGATTTAGAGAGAGAAAGATATTGCATATCTCCAACAACGTTATTCCTCAAGCCTCCACCGAGATCTGCGTTATTCCCTGTGTTTTTAGTTAATACGCATATTCAGTGAAAGTTCGTGCATATCAATACATTTAATTAGTTGAAAATTAACATTATGCATATCGACACGAAAATTGTGAATATCGTTACATGTTCTTTGCATATCTGTTAATTTTGTTCATGTTCAATCGTATTCATGCTGATATTCACTGTCATATATCTGATATTCAAGTATTGTGAGTTCTTATTCATTATGTATATAATGCATCCACTGAATTGAAAAAAAAACGTGCATATCAAAACACATTATTTGAATATCGTTCAAGTATTTTTGAATATCTGTTATTTGGTATCATGCATATTCCATCCACACAAATGAATATCATATTCACGGCCAAGGAAATAATCCATAATTACAAGTTGTATATCATACAAGTATATTATGCATATCACTGTACAAAAAATGCATATCCCATCCATATAATTGCATGACCGCGATCGCTACCCTTGAACCGTGCCCGCGGCTTGTTCTTTCCTAGCACTCATTGAGATCTTCCTTGGCCGCGCTTCCTTTCCGCGCCCGCGGCTTATTCTGCATATCAATGTATAGAAAATGCATATTTCATCCACACAAATGAATATCACATTCACGGCCAATGAAATAATTTATCATAAAAAATTGTATATCATACAAGTATATTATGCATATCAATGTATGAATAATGCATATCACATCCACACAAATGAATATCACAATCACGGCCAGTGAAATAATCTATAATAATAAATTACATATCATACAAGTATTATCTGCATATCAATGCATGGAAAATGCATATCTCTTCCACACTGAAATCCCTGAAAGCACCGAAACCGAAATCCCACGAAACTTTCTCATCGCCTTGGATGAAGCCTTGATCTTTGTACCAAACCTACAGTATCCCGACGGATGAAGCCTTGATCTTTGTTTGTTATGAAAACCATTTTTTTTAAGTTGGTGTTACCAAACAATCGCCCATTCTGAACTTGAGGGCCAAAACGAATGTATATCTTTGTGAAACCATTTTTTATCTAAATTCTAAACTTGGTGTTACCAAACCATTATTTTTAAGTTGGAAAATGCATATCTCTGCGAGATGTCGTGGGCCCGGTGGAGTGGAGAAATCCGATTCATTTGGTTTAAAATGTAGGTGCTCGAGTTCCAGTATAACCGACAAGTTTCAGTGCTTCAATTCTTGTACTCAATAAAAAAATTACGGAGTAGGATTGAAGCCACCCGATTTTGAACGAAGTTAATTTATCAAGAATTGAGATTAAAATGAAAGTTAACATACCAACATAGAATTCGCCGGCGACGTTTTGGGGGCGGGGCTTCCCGAGTTCCTTCTCTTGAGTGGCGTTTTCCATGGCCGACACCCTGCCGCCGCTGGGCGCCGCTGTTTGGGTGAAGAAACAAGCCTTGGAGTTGGATCCAAGGCGGGGCTTGGTGTTAGCGGTAGGGGCCCACGCCGTTGTAATCACCCGCAAGGCCATGCTTCTTCGGTTCCAATATCAATTGTACGGTGTGCGTGTTGTTCCAATATCAATTGAAATAGTGGATCGGTGAATTGGAGCCTTGATCTTTGTACCGAAATCCCAGAAGGGAGGGAGGAGAGAGATGATGAACGGTTTTTGGAAGGAGAAAGGGAGAGACGATTTAATGGGAAAATAAATCGGTGGATTGGAGAGAGAGGGAGTAAATTGGGGAAAACAAATCCCATAAAATTAGGTAATCTAGTGTGTGTCTTCTATTTAAATTATTTTGTACCTCCCTCCATTAAATCTTGTCCGTCAATCTCATCAACATCCAATGCACTAGAATCATTCACCCGTTTTACTATAAGAGCCTGTTTTTCTAGAGCATATATATATATATATATAGAGTTAGCTTCATGTGAGAAGCTAGCTTAGGGTGAGAAATGAGGAGGATTGTGGAGCGTTGGATGAGTTGGATCGGATGGTGGATAGGCGACACGCTGGAGGAAGTTAACGGCCGTTTCATTAATGGCAATTTTGTAATATCGTTGGCACCGTTTCATTAATGGCATTTTTGTACTTTTTTGGAGGTTAGGTTTGTTATGTTAGGGGCGCGCTATGCGTTCAGATATTTTGTTCTTCTTCTCTTCGCTCTCTGAATGGATCTCGCGATTCGCTCCCTTTCATTGTAGATCGGTGCTTCGATGTTTGATTTTGAAGAATCTCGCTCAATCGATTTGCTGTTATTGTGTAAGTTATCGTTTATCTGATGCATTGTTTATACTATTTTGCACTTCGTATAATGTTCTGATATTCTTCTCTTCGTTCTCGATTTAGGTGTTTGAAGATCTTTGTTTGTCGTAGATTTTGGTCTGTGAAGACTCATACCGCTGCGAAATTGCAATGGAAATTGGTTTGGCTATAGTTCCTTCGTTTCTCGTTTGTTTTTATATGTTTTTGTTGATTATGTTTGTGTTCTGAGGTTGGATCTGTGTTCGTTGATGCGTTTGAAGTTGTTTGCTTTCGTGGTTTGCTTAGTCGTAGTCTTATTGTTGTACAATACGCATACGTATTTGAACTATTTCTGTTTTTTTTTTTAATTTCACGCGTTCCGTATGTTTCTTTTGAAGTTGTTTTTTAATTCTAAGACAATTGAACAATATTTAGTAATTTTTGAACTATATATTAATATTGTTGCACAATTTACGTCATTGAACAATTAACTGTTGTTTTTGAACAATTCATCGATACAATTGAACAATTTAAACAGATAAGTTGTTAAGTGACATGTTGTTAAGGTGATTGAAGTTTTAATATATTTTTATTACATTTGTGTAATTCGTTTTGCAGGTGGTAGTGGTGTATCAAGTGATAATGCTTCAAGCTCTATGGGATATAAAGATGTTGATGTTGATGATGTCGTTGTATAGTACTCTCCTAATAGCAGTACTGTATATTGGATCCCAAACTGTTCTGCTGAATCGAAGCCTTTTGTTGGCCAACAGTTTGGGACTCTAGATGATGCGGTTTGTTTTTACAAAAGTTATGCTGATTCATCTGGCTTTGAGGTTCGTCACAGCACCATCCACAAGTCTCGGGATGGTGTTGTAGTTTTAAAGTACATGTTATGTAGTAGGGCTGGTTACAAAGTTGGTAAGAACAACACCGGTAAGCGTAGGCGTGTTACTAATCGTGTTGGTTGCACTGCGAAAATAATATTGAAGTTTATTGGTGATGGTCGGTATGTTGTTAAAACGTTTGTTGATCGTCACACACATACATTTGTGAAGAAGATTTATAGGCACTTTATGAGATCGAACCGGGTTGTGAATGTTGCGCATAAGAAATTTGTGATGAGTTGTGCCAAGGCAAATATGGGTTATGTTAAGAGTTACCGACTTTAAAAACAATTGGTCGGAGGCTATCCAAATATCGGTGCTCTGTCGTCAGACTTCAAAAACGTGAAGAGGGACTTGTTGGATTTTATTGGAGGTGCTGATGCTCAGATGGTTATTGACAAATTCTTCCAGAAAAAAAAGATATGTTCAACATTCTACTTTGACTATGATGTTGACAGCGCAGATCAGCTGACACGGTTGTTTTGGGCCGACCCAATGTCGATTAAGAATTATTCTATATTTTGAGACGTCGTTTCATTTGACTCAACGTATAGAACGAACAGGTAATTTTTTGTTTAAAACGTCCTTGTATAGTTGAAAGTTATGTGATCTTGATTGACATAGCATGTTTCTTTACTTTTTGAACAAACCATGAATATTGTTGAACAATGTGTGACAAGCTTTGAACAAATGTTTTGTGTTTACTTTCTTCTTGCAATTTAACTTATTACAGGTATAACATGGTGTTTGCACCGTTTACTAGGTTGGATAGTCACCAAAAGTGTGTGACGTTCGATGCTGCATTGTTATTGAAAGAAGATATTCCTTCTTACACTTGGTTGTTTGATACATTTTTGAAAGCTATGGGTGGCAACGAACCGAGAATTTTGGTAACTGATCAAGACCCGGCAATGAAAGTTGCAATTCAAACGGTGTTTAATCAGACTCACCATAGGTTCTATATGTGGCATATCATGACCAAAGCATCTGAGAAGATTGGCCCTTTAATGAACAAGTCAGGTGATTTTTTAACAAAGTTGAATGGTCTAGTCTGGAGCCATACGATTGAACCTGAAGTGTTTAAGGAGAGGTGGACTGCATTAATGTTGGAATTCAATATGCAAGATCACAGTTGGTTTAGACAAATCTTTGAAATTCGGAGTAATTGGATACCGGCCTTTTTCTGTGATGTGCTTCTATCTTGGTACTCTCGCACCACATCAATTTCTGAGTCCCAGAACCACTTTTTTGGAAATTATAACAACCATGTTTTTAGCCTTGTGGAGCTTGTAATGCTTTTCGATGGTGCTATGGATTCACAAAGGTATTATAACATATCATTTTAGCTTTTTAGTTGGTTCTGTATGTTTGAACAAACCGTCAAGATATTTGAACATTATACTAGAGTTGTTGAACAAACAATGTTTATTATTGAACATTGTAATATGATTGAATAAACCTCTATTAGGTTTGAACAATATGTTATTGTTTATTAACTAATTTAATGTTTACATTGTAGGCATGAACAATGAAGATTGAATAGTGAATCTGAGTCTAAGAAACCGGATCTCAAGACTCCTTTACCTTTGGAGAAGCATGCAGCCGATGTATTTACATTGAAGTTATTCTATGAAGTTCAAGAGGAGATATATGCTACATGTTTTTTATGTCGATTTATAAGTAAAGACGTTGAATGTGATGGTGAACTATACACTATTGGAGATCCTAGTGGTATGACTTTCAAGGTTAGATTTTCTGTACCAGATGAAGTTTCTACATGTACTTGCAAGTTGTTTGAAAGGATCGGGATTCCATGTCGTCATATGGTTCTGGTGTTTAAAGATAGATGTCTTGAACAGTTCCCAAGCAATTTTGTTCTTAACCGGTGGACAAAAAATGCAATCCTCAAACTTTCAATCGGTGTTAATGGTGTTATATTTGATCAGTGTGCTGGTATGGTTGAAAGCAAGTTTGTCGTTAATGATATTTGGCCGGAGGTCCATTGTTGTATTGATTTGATTGGTGATGATTGTGCTAAGCTGAAAGAACTTCTATGTCTGATAAAGGACCACAAATCTTGTTTGAGTAAGTGCTTGAGAAGCAATGTATCTGCTGCAGAAAGTAACGCTTCATCAAGCAAGTCTAGATCGAGCAAAGAAAAAGTTTTTGAGTCTTTTGTAGGTACAAGTGTGCCTACCAATATATCTGTTTTGCCTCCACAACAAGCAAAGAACAAGGGCAGTGGTCGTCGTATCAAGCCCAGTAGAGAGGTTGCTATATCAAAAGCAAAAAAGGCGACGAGGAACTGTGGGGTATGCAAGAAATATGTTGATCACAATAGTTGGATGTGTCCAGAGAAGAAATTTTAGGAGTTGAACAGTTTACCGTTATACTTGAACATTCTGTTATTATTGTTGAACAGTTTTGTCTTTATTCTTGACCATTCTGTTATTATAGTTGAACAATATGTTTTCTATGGACACATTGTGATTACACACATTAATATTGCTTGCTAGTTTGAGCATTATGTTCGGTCGAACGTGTAGAGAGGAGTTTCATGATTGAACAAAATATTGTAAAATTTGAACAAACGTATCTTGAAGTATAACTAATTTCAATGTTGAACAATTGTAGATTATATTTGAACAATATTAATAATTGTTTGAACAATTATGCTTTAATGTAAATAGTTGATCAATGGTTATAGCAGATCACAATTCGTTGAATAAACTTGATTTGAACCTGTCCAGCAAACTACCCAGAAGTTTTAACTGTTCAACACACTAAATTGTTTAACAAACTTGTTCATCCATGACTTAAGATCTAGGAAACAAACTGCCAGTGGTACACAATTAGTCTGTCACTAAACATCAAGGAAGTGGGGTTTCCAAGGCTTCTCCCATTACAATTGCTCGGATCCCATTTAGTTCTGATCCAAGGATGGTTGCTAGGTATTTTGTTTGCAATGGTAACATGTTCCTCCTGCTTTCTTTCTTGAATCCACATTCCCACCCGCTAGAACCTTCACCGTTGTAAGCCTCCATATGGCGCATAAGATAGACACCGCAATCAAGTTTGTTCTTGCTATCGCGCCATTTCATTTTTAAAAGTTCTACTGGCATTCCATCAATTAACTTCGCTACAGCTTCACTGCCCTTCAACCTCAAGTAGTCTGTATATATTTTCCTCTGCAATCCATTTTGTCAAGTATAAAAAATGAACACTTCAGTTGACGAGTTTGAACATAAAATTAATGAAATTGAACTATTAAATACACATATTTGAACAACCATATTATATAATTGAACAATATTAACTTTGAACAACAAAGCAATCAACTTGAACATTATATTTTTATTAGTTGAACAATTTGCGTTGCTTACCAGTCTTTCTGGCACCTCTCCATACTTGTCATCTGCTTCATCCCCTGACTACGAATTATCAATGATTTCAAAGAGCATTCTCTTCAGATTGAAACATAAGGCGTAGTAGTGACCGCTTGCACATATTGGGAAGAATACATGTATTACAAACAACCTTGTCAATTGGGAACAAAGTATTCTACATGTATTGAAATGAGTTTAAAATGGAGGAGATACCAATGTTGCACGGTCTAGTGTTCTGTGCAACGCAATGTCCTGAACAGCATCGAGCATTTCTGTGAATCTCTTCAAGTTTGTTTTATAGCCCTTTTTGTCTGGAGTCACCACAGAGAAAGCCTTGCATAGATAAAAGTGTCAGTATTTTTCAGTGAATAGTTTTCAAAGCTAGAAATTCGCTAATGTACTTACAGTTATTGCTGGAGTTACGAAAAATCTTGATGTGGATTTGCTGGACCTGTACTTCTCTCTCTCATTCAGGATCACCGCTCAAGCATTTATCACATTTATTGAGATCAATGATTCACATATGATACTCCTCATGTCAGATAAGTCTGCTATAATACTCTCATGTTGAAACATTATCTCCCTACGTTTATTAAAATGTTTTAGTAAATGTTTTTGTATAATATAAAACCTTGAAACAGTAGCGTAAAAGAAGTTACCCTATATCTTTAGTAGTTACTGTGATGAATCTGACAATCTTTTTCTCTTCATCTGTGTGTTTTTGAGTGGGGTTGATGATGCTTGGAAAGTCAGAATGCATTGTCGTACCAACTTTAGCTTCTTCATCCGCCTTCTTGACCTTTTGAGCTTCTTCATCGGCCTTCTTGGCCTTTTGAGCTTCTTCATTCACCTTCTTGGCCTTTTGAGCTTGTTCAGCCACCTTCTTTTCTTTTTCTGCTTCTTCAGCCTCCTTGGCCTTTTCTGCTTCTTCAGCCTCCTTGGCCTTTTCAGCTTCTTCAGCTGCCTTTTTGGATCGTTGTGCTTCTGCAGCTGCCCTATTGGCTTCCTGTGCTTCCTCAACAACCTTCGTGTTTTTTTCCACTCCCTCAGCTATCTTATTTGCCCTTTCTTGTTCTTCAGCTTCTTTCTTCGCCTTTTTTGCTTCTGCAGATGCCTTTTTCACCTTCTCAGCTTCTTTCTTCTTGTTCTCCTCTTTTTCAGCCGCCTTCTTTGCTTTTTGTGCTTCTTGAGCTGCCTTCTTTGCTTCTTCCATTGCCTTCTTGTTCTTTTCAGCTTCTTCAGCTGCTTTCCTTGCCTTTTCAGCTTCTTCAGCTTCTTTCCTTGCCTTTTCAGCTTCTTCCATTGCATGTTGGTTTTTTTGTGCGTTCCTTGTCTTCCCTACGTAAATCCTTAGCTTTGGTACAATTTTTTTTACTTCAATGTTTTGTTGTTGTAGTGGTTGACTATCAACAGCCTTAAGTGACTGTCAAAATGATATATTTTTGAACAATAACACTTTGAAATTGAACAAATAGAATATATACTTGAACAAAGTATTGTATTATGTGATACCCCGTAATTCTGTAAGGATTATTTTGGGAATTTTTGGAATTTTCCCGAACACCCGTTTAGTACGTCAGATTTAATTCAGAAAGTTGGAGACATTCTGTAATATACTCTGTATCTGTAATATTTTTCTCAGTGAAATAAAATACAGACGACGTACTTGGGATGTTAATTACTCGTTCGCGTACGATAAATTTTATCCTAGGTTAACGTTATTTCGTCCGAGAAGCAAAGGAAGCGGCCGAGCCAGGGGCGGCGCCCGCCGTGAGATTGGCGGCGCCCGCCGTCGCAAGGCTCAAGGTGGCCGGCTGGTCTTCTCCTAGCTGGGGACGCCAGGCCTATGGCGGCGCCCGCCGCATTGATGGCGGTGCCCGCCGCAGTTATGACGGCGCCCGCCGTCGATGTTGTCCGGAGGTCCTTTCCCGAAGGTCGCCGGCGAACGTCTAACGATGCCGAACTAGCCCCGCCACGCCTCCAGTTAGGCCATCATTGTGTCTCCCAGGGTTTTGGCTATTTAAGGAGGGGTTTGGAGGTCGGATTTGAGGGATTCCACATCCAAACTCTCCCAAACTTTGCCTCGCCGGAATTTTTGTCCCTCGCCGGAGTTCTGAGGTGCTCGCCGGTGTCATTTGGTGGTGTTTCCAGAAGCCCTTTTTAAGCCTTTTGGTTGCCCTTGGAGGTCAGAACCCAAGCAAGGCAAAAAGGGGTCGAAACGCGCATCGTTTTGGTGAGTCTTCTCGCCATTCTATTGTCGGAGGTTCTTCACGGAGACCGCCGTTCATCACGGCGCCCGCCGTGATGAACACGGCGACCGCCGCCAGTGGCCAGAAGTCCCTTTGTTGGCTTGGTCTTGGTGGTCGTCGTTGTGGAGTCGTTCCTTTCGATTTCTTTCGTATTTCCTTAGATTCGTACTAGTTTATGTCGGATCTAACTTAGGGTTTCCTTATGGGTCGACTCGAAGGTCGTTGTGCTGTCGGAGCTATACCTGTGTCGAGCCCGGAATCCCGTTGTCTCTGCTCTATTCCAGATCTGCGGACTAAGGCAAGTGGCGGTTCACTCTTGCTTAATCAGTCCTTGTTTCGTTAATCATTAATCGTTTAATTGTTAATTGAGTTAATGTGAACTGTTGTTCGGTTTGGGAATTAATTTCATAAGTAAACATGATTAAAATAATGTTATAATAGGTTGTATATCTGTTAGTACGACGCTATTATAGGTGATAATTACCGTGATGGTATCGAGTGGTTTAATGTTAATCTTTAATGCTTAATCTCGTGTGTGTTGTGGGAACGCTAGTCCAAATAAGGATTAGTCATTTCTTAATAACTTAATGTTCGTAGGAATGCTAATCCAAGTAAGGATTTGTCGTTTCTTTAAATCATAATATTCCTCGGATTAATTCCGAATAATTTAAGGGTCATGACCTATGCTTCTTATCCACCGTTAAGGATTTGAAGTGTTTAAGCGCCTTGCAAGCGCCATTGGATGAGCATAATTACAGTCCTGTGTATTAAGCACTTAGCTAGTGCAATTGGGGTGGACGTAACTGTCACCCTGTAAATTAAAGTGTAAGCACTGTGGCAGTGCAATCAGGGTGAACGTAAGGTCACCCGGTATAATAATAACTTCCGTGTTCTCGGAATAATATTAAAAGCCTCAACAGTAGTGTGTGTGTGTGTTGTAATTTAATAAGATAAGTGTAGTTAAGCACATAATTAATAAGTGTAAGCACTGTAATAGTGCAATCAGGGTGAACGTAAGGTCACCCGGTGTAATAATAACGCCGTTGTTACTCGGCATAATAATGTTAAGTCCCGCGTGTGTGTTTTAATTTGGGTTGACGTAATGGTCGCCTTAAGATTTAAGCCTTGTTGTCGCTCTTAATAACATTAACGTGTTTCAGTAATGTGTGTTTTGTAATTAAATAAGATATGTGCCCGAGTGCACATGATTAATAAACCCATGGCGAGTAGTGCAGCTAAGTAATAGTGCAGCTAGGAAAGCTCGTCTCGACTTGAATGTAGTACGTTCTCTTTCCAATCTGGATTCGCTGTATGCGATGAGGTTGGTTGTGAACCGAAGCATCTCAGTCAACTTTTAAATCATTGGTGTGTGTAACTTTAATGTTCCCTCGGTTGTCATAATTTCCTATAAGGCTCATTTCAGGTTGGAGTCTTCTCTTCAGTGCATATCTTAATTGTTAAATCATTCCGTGAAAGTGCCGGGTTATATATCGTTCATTCGGTTATTATTCGAGGGATAATGATAGTAAACGGTCACGATCACTCGAACCACTCTGCTTTGTGCCCTTGCTAGTCTATTCAGTAGACTAACCCGCTGTATTTTTGTTATCTGCATCGTCATGGTTGGTGCCGTCCGTCCGTTTCGGCACATCAGGAGTTGATTCCCGAAGTTTAAGTAACCTATTGAAGGATAAGAAGCTTGCAGACGAAGATTTAAAAGTCGGTGTTTTAAGTTGTTAAGTGTTTTAAGATTGTTAAAGTGTTACTTCAATGTATCTTCATAATTTAGCCATGTTATAAGTTGGCTCTTTAAAGTCTTCCGCTGTGTAATTTAAAGTCTTTCGTTGTTTAATCTTTCAATTAATATGTAATTATGTTATGTATTTAAGCTTAACTGTTCTGGAAAAGCCTGGGGTGACTTTGGACGGTAAAGTCTGAGGTCACTGGCATGTAATATCTCCGGTATAAATTGGGGGTGTTACATATTATTCATCTCCCCTTCCTTCGCCATCACTGTATTGCCTTCTTCATTGGATGCTTCAGTCACTGTTGTCGTATCCACCTGTCAATTTTACATTTTAAAAATTGAAAAATAACTACTTGAAGGTGATGAAAAACACTATAATTTTAGATATGTGTTGTTGTAGTTTACCTCCATGTTTTTTGTTTTATCTTGTGGTTCCTCACGAACCTCTCCTTCTGTCACCATCTTAGTAATGCTTCCTTCATTTTGATTGTCAATCTGTGATGTAGTTAGTACCTGTCATTTTTGTATTTTATAAAATGAAAATTTTATTATTTGGAGTTGAATAAAAACACTATAAAATTGAACTTCACAAATCTGCTTATTGTTGTTGTTGTGTTCTTACCTCCATGTTTGTTGTGTTTTTTTGTGTGTCTGTCTCTGTTGTAGTCATCACTTGTCATTATATATTTTATAAGATGAACAATTTATACCTACATTTGAACATGAACACTATAATTTTGAACTTTTCAGGCCTTTGATGTAGTTGTGGTTTACCTCAATGCTTGTTGTCTTTTGTTGTGGTCCCTCAGTAATCCCTCCTGGTTCTTCATCATCCACTCTTGTAACACCTTCTTGCTCTTCTTGCCCCTCTTGGAGAACTGTCATCTGATTACATTCTACATCTTCTTCAACAGAAGTTGTGTTTTGTTGAACTTCTTGAGCCACACCTTCTCTGTTGCTTTGTATTTTTAAGAATAATTTTAGTGATTGATATATTTCAGTTTTTATTTTTAAAAGGAAACTGTTGAATGACATTCAAAAAGCTTCATGTTCACTTACCTCGTCTTGTCCCCACTGATCTCCAACACTTCTAGTTGGTGATTGATAAGTACGAGCTATCTCACCAATAGTCATGTCAAGGTCAACACCTGGTAGGAGGTCAAAGCTTGGTATACCTTGGTTGTGTACTTTCTCTGCTACTGATGGTCTATTGAATCTAAACTTCTTCTGCACCCTAGTTTGTGCGTTGATTTCCTTTTCAACTTTGTTCATGCACTCGATTAGTTTTGGATAATTCCATAACTGATCTTCAGAGTTTGACCAGATATTGTCAAAATGTGTGGCCAGGTGCTCGTTATTTTCATTGTTATCATCTTCACCTTTGCCAACAATTAGGTCAACTGTTGTATTGTGCACGCTCTTCATTGGTTCATCCTTTAGGTATGCCTTCGGTGTTGAAAATGTTATGTCTGCCAACTCATTCAAAATAGTAGCTGCCTCCCTTGCCTTATTTGCCAGTTTCTGTATCATGTTTGATACATTATATCAACACAGTACAAAGAAAGCTTTTCAACAAATAATGTAAATACAACAACCTCAACAACTACCGTATATATTTGAACAAATACAAACATCTCTTGAACATTTTTTGGAAAATTAAAAGTTTGAACTATCTGCTAAACACATGAACAACTTCAAAATAATTTTGAACAAACATCATAAATATTTGAACATTTTCAGTAAAATTAAAAGTTTGGACTATCTCATATAAACATGGATAAATGACAAATTACTTACCTCGAAATAGTCAGCTTTCGATAGATGCTTTGCTCCTTCAATCCTTTGCGCCCGCTGATTGCTTCTTGAATCCTCACCCAAAACTAGTTCTGATGTTGATGGAATAGTTTGTCTGACGTCCATATATCCAAGCCCAAACCCTCCATTGTTCATCTCGTAAAGCTCTCTTTTTGTAATTTCTTTCCTTATCCAATTCATAAACGTTGGGAATGCTCGTGGTACAGTCCTTCTACCATTTACTATCCGGTCAACATAGAACAACTGTAATGAAAAAGAAGTGTTAAAGTTGAACAAATTAAATATAAAGTTGAACAAACATATATTTAGGATATGTTGCAACAGTAAAACATCATTTGAAGAACCCCTGCTTGAAGTTGAACACATGTTTCTTGAAGTTGAACAAATTCCCCTTGAATTTGAACAAAGCTTCAAAAAACCCAGTGAAATAGTGTATAGCTAAATTTGAACAATAAAGATTTAAAATTGAACAATTACTTACAACAAGGAAGGGGAGGGATCCCTTGAACATTCCTTTAGGGTTTTTTTTCCAACTGTTTGTGGTCTTCACGAGGCAGTCAAGCAGGTAACCACACCAATTCATGTCTTTGATTCCGTTAACATCTTACAAGCTTCTCAACAGCGACAGATTCGTTGTGCCATTTGAGTTTCCTTCAACCAACAATGTAACAAACAACACAATAAACGTCTGTTTGACGAATTGACCTCCTTTCCTGCACTTTTTTAGCATGTTGTAGACATGTCGTGGTAAGATGCGGTGTTCATTTTCTGTGAATCGTTTAACCCAGTTGTCATGGACTTCATCAGCTTTGGTTCTCTTCTTGATTGACTTTCTCTTTATTTCTATTTTGTGACTTCCTTTAGGCAATCCCATTGCAATAAGTACATCATCTTCTTCGATGTGCACAAGGTTTCCATCTTCCATTTTGAGGCTGCAATTGTTAGCATCAAAATTTTCCACAAGCCAATAACCTAAAAACCTCGGTATTCCACTGAGGTTGAAGTTGAGAAGAGATCCCAAACCCATATCCATCACATCCTTTTTCTGTTCACTGCTCAATTTCTGAATAGCTTTGACAAACTTACTCGGGTTTGTTCTGTATTGTATGCATGAAAACCCTCTTTTTCCCCTTGTGTTGTTGAATCTTACTTCATCCTCACTTGTAGTTTGTGGACGTTTGGATTTTCCCTTAACATTTTTTTCTTTTAAATGGAAGTTGTTCATGATCATCTCCCGAGTGCTCTTCTTCATCATCACCTATATAATGACTCTCTTCCGAATCATCAGAGCTTGTTTCAGACTCATCATGGGTTGTGTTGTTTTCAATCTGATCTTCAGATTCTTCTTCTTCTGTTTCATCTGAGCTTTGTTGATGTTCATTCACATTTTCTTGTGGTTGTTCTTCTTGTTGCTGACTTAATCTTTTTCGCTTCTTGTTGTATGCAGGGTCATGTTCTTCCGCAACCTATTTTCTCTTTTTTTTTCGACATAGACTGCAAGCGTTTCTTTGTCTGCATAGAATTTAAAACAAAATAATTAGTTTTTATGTTACACACTGTTTTGAAGTTTTAACAAATTAAACAGAGTAGACATATGCTTATTATGCAGCGCCTGCGGCGCTGCATAACAAGAAGAGAATATAGTGTGAACAAATATAGTGTGTGAACAAATATAGTGTGTGAACAAATAAACATTATATTTTATCAAACAAATATAATGTTTGAACAAACTAACATTAAATTTGAACAAATAAATATAATGTTTGAATAAGCAATCTTTCTATTTGAACAAACAAATGTAACATATTATTGACACAATAGTTCAAACTCTAAAAATATTTCATATCTTACATTGTTTTTGTTCAAAAATATTTCTTATCTTCTTATGCAGCGCCAGAGGTGCTGCATAAGAAGACAGGAAAATATAAAAAGATCAAATAGGATCAAAGTATTTTTTTAATTCGTTACCATGTTTGGTTGAGGTTGTGTGAGTCCTCTTATGTTGAATGCCCCTGTTATTCTTTTGTTTGCTTCTAATTTCTATTTGAGAGGTGTAATCCTCCCCCACTATCATGGTTGCATCTCTAAACTCTATAATCTTTTGCAGTTCATTCACGCTTGAAAGACATTTTTCATTTTGATCTAGATTTGGAAGAAATCATTTTAATATTTTGTTCCACAACAAGTAATCTTCAAGTAAAAATTATGTAAATACAAAAAAAAAACTGAACAACCAGCACATATAATTGAACAACTAGACATATGTCTTCAACTTTTTTGAAAATTGACAATTTGAACTATCTACTGACAAGAAGAACAACATCACAATATTCTTGAACAAATAGAACATGTATTTGAACATTTTCTGGAAAATTGAAAGTTGGAAACTATTTGATAAAAATATGAACGATAACACATTATCATTGAACAAATAGCACATATATTTGAACATTTTCTGGAAAATTTAAAGTTGGTACTATGTGATAAGAACAGGAACGTTATCACATTTTTCTTGAACAAACAACACATATTTTTGAACAAATTATTGTTTGCCCTATCTGATGAAAACTCGAATTTTACCTTTAAGTACTCTTCTCGCTACTGTCTTCGACCTCACCATTTTCGGTTCCTGATGTGGAAAGATAACATAAAGCAATAGTTAGTATTAAACTTAGAGAAATATGTGACAAAGAAAACATTGCAAATGAACAATAGAAATTAGTAAATGCAACTTATCTTAACTGCGTTTTCTAGTTTTAGCAACGAAAATCAAAGTTTTAAGCGTCGATCGTAGTTGAAGGTCGGTTCGGTTAAGATAAACATGCAAATTTTTAGCAACGAAAATACTGTAATACCCCTCATTTTTAGTAAGGGTATTTGGGGAATTTTCCAACCCTCGTTGGGTGTGGCACTACCGACGTAAGTCGGGGGTGTTACAAATACGCAAATTTTTAGGTTAAAACTCGTTACCTTTGCTATGGATTAGAAGCTTTTTGAAATCGAAGAACCTTTTGTCTTCGTTTCATGGAAAAACGAAGAGATTCGTGTGATTTTGAGGGAGAGCGCGAGCGAGTTTCAGAGCGATGGAGGGAGAAGAGAGGGAGAGAGAGAGAGAGAGAGAGAGAGAGAGAGAGAGAGAGAGAGAGAGAGAGAGAGAGAGAGAGAGAGAGAGAGAGAGAGAGAGAGAGAGAGAGAGAGGGGGCGAGGCAGAGAGGATTATGAAGCGTCTCGGAGACGGTTGGTATTTTAGTTTTTTTTTTAATTTTGAAAGGTTGACGGTGTTAGTTAACGCCGTTAACATTGTTTATTTTCTCCAGCAGACGCGCGCGTCTCCTAGCCCTTGATCACTTTGATCCGGCGCTCCATAACGCTCCTCGCGTTTCACCGAAAGGCTCCGTTTCATCGGAGCCTGACTCTATATATATATATATATATATATATATATATATATATATATATATTAAAGCAAAGGATTTTAGAGCCATCATATTGATTTTGGCCCCACAAATCCTAGGTGTCAATTTGTGGTTAATCCACTTTTTTCATTAACATTATATTTCAATTTAAATCACACTATCTAATCACAACTAACTTTAAATATTTAAAATTTTAAATCACAATATCTAATCACAACTAACTTCAAATATATAAAAACCATATACAACTTTTTTATAAAATTTGATTTCTATAAATTACACATACAATAAGCTTATAATATATGTCAAATTAATATATGATAGATTTATTACTAAACTTATATATAAAATACATCTTATATTCATTTATGTAATTAGTAATATTATTTTCATGCGCTTGCATATATAATTTGACCTATATAAGTTTATGGGGCCAAAATCATAGTACACATACAATTCCACCATATTATATTATTACACATACAATTTTATGGTCCATTTAGAGTAAAATGACCCGAATAAATTTTATGGTCCATCTATATATCTATATATATATTAAAGCAAAGGAATTTAGAGCCACCATATTGATTCCGGCCCTACAAATCCTATGTGTCAATTTGTGGTTAATCCTTAAAAGTAAATTATAAATATTTTAACTTTTAAATGCTTATCAAATATAATTTTGCTTTGATATCGGATTTGTAGTTTATAACTTTTTGTTTTGTAGTTTGTTAGGAGATTTTTAGATTTTTTTTCTATTTTTTTGTTGCCAAGCCGTAGAAATCTAGGAAATGGATATTATAGGTACAATTTTGTGGTTATTTTAAATTATTTTTACATTATAATTTTAAAATTCAAAATTAAACTAGATACTTTTAGATTTGATTTACTAATTTGGATATCTTAAGAAATGTTATTATGGACCCAACTAAACTAGCATATGAATCTTAATATATAGACTTTATAGACACATATTATATATAATAAAAATACATCTAAACTGATACTATGAGCAATTTAAATCGTATTTTATTTAAACATTTATCTATCTATATATATATATTAAAGCAAAGGAATTTAGAGCCACCATATTCATTCTGGCCCCACAAATCCTATGTATCAATTTGTAGTTAATCCTTAAAAATAAATTATAAATATTTTAACTTTTAAATGCTTATCAAATATAATTTTGCTTTGATATCGGATTTGTAGTTTATAATTTTTTGTTTTGTAGTTTGTTAGGAGATTTTTAGAAGTTTTTTTTCTATTTTTTTGTTTTCAAATCGTAGAAATCTAGGAAATTGATATTATAGGAACAATTTTGTGATTATTTTAAATTATTTTTATGTTATAATTTAAAATTCAAAATTAAACTAGATACTTTAAGATTTGATTTAACTAATTTGGAAATCTTAACAAATTTTATTATGGACCCCAACTAAACTAACATATGAATCTTAATATATAGATTTTATAGACACATATTATATATAATAACAATACATCTAAACTGATACTATGAGCAATTTAAATCGTATTTTATTTAAACATTTATCTATCTATATATATATATTAAAGCAAGGGAATTTAGAGCCACCATATTCATTCCGGCCCCACAAATTCTATGTGTCATTTTGTGATTAATTCTTAAAAATAAATTATAAATAATTTAACTTTTAAATGCTTATCAAATATAATTTCGCTTTCATATCGGAATTATAGTTTATAACTTTTTGTTTTGTAGTTTGTTAGGAGATTTTTAAAAGTTTTTTTTTTATTTTTTTGTTGCCAAGCCGTAGGAATCTAGTAAATTGATATCATAGGTACAATTTTGTGGTTATTTTAAATTAGTTTTACATTATAATTTTAAAATTCAAAATTAAACTAGATACTTTAAGATTTGATTTAACTAATTTGGAAATCTTAACAAGTTTTAGTATGGACACCAACTAAAAACATACGACTCTTAAGGGTTGAGATCCGGTGAGGATGGGAAGAAAGGAGATGAATGAGGATGCATGAGAGCCGTCGGATGAGAAGCAAACAGAGTGTCCAGATAGCTTTTCAAAAATTCAGCAAAAAATTGATACGAACGAATTATTCGCAAAAATGACGGATTCACGTGCACGCGAAGTGCAGATTTGTGTGCATGCCAAATACATTGTTGTGTGCATGCCAAATACACTACGGTGTGCACGTGAAATTCATCTTTGTGTGCATGCATAAAACGTGTGTGTTCATATGGAATGAATAAAATGTGTGCACATGAAAACACGATTGTGTGCATACGAATTATACTACCGTTTGTATGCGAAGTATATACTATTGTGTGGATGTGAAAATGGCATGTTTGTTCATACGAAATGTACTACGTGCTATGTGTGCATGTGAAACAACGTAGTGCACATGAAAACAACATATGTGTGCATGCGAAAATGACTCAAAGCGCATACAAAATAACATGTGTGCATACGTATGAAAACCAACGAAAATAACCTACGTGTGCATACGGAAATGACATGTGTGTGCACATGAAAACAATGTGTGCGTGCATGCAAAACAACGTATGTGTGCATACAAACTAAAATGCGTGTGCACGCAAGACACGTTTTTTTCGCGGAAAATTTGGGTCTTGCCAAATTGTATCCGATTTTTTTCCTTGGCTGATCTGGACGTTTTCTTTCTTGATTCGACGGTCTTGGAGTGTCTTCACTCCTCTCCTAAGCCCCCATCCTCACCTTATATTTTCTCCGACACTTAATATATAGACTTTATAGACACATATTATATATAATAAAAATACATCTAAACTAATACTATGAGCAATTTAAATCGTATTTTATTTAAACATCGACAACAACCCAATTGGGGAGTTTTACATAATTGTACGGTGAAAGCTTGGCAGTTTTGTGCTTGATCAACTTAAGCTTATTAAATTTTACGATAAACATATATATTAGAATAAAATAGTCTGCATTTTTTGTAGACCAACAAAAGTTTTGTCCAGTTTTTTATTAATGAAACTAATATGTAATTTCTAATATATATATATTTAAAACAAATGAATTTAGAGCCACCATATTGATTCTCGGTCCACCAATCCTATGTGTCATTTTGTGATTAATTCTTAAAATTGAATTTTAAATATTTTAACTTTTTAAAATACTTAACAAATATAATTTGGTTATATGGTTTGTTATCGGATTTTTTATTTGCTTTGCTTTTATATTTTATTTAACTATAAACCAGAAAATCTTATCGAATTTAAAATAATAATGTATATTGTTAAGAGGAAGAACAATCTATCTAACTAACTAAAAACTTGTGATTTTGCAATTAGTTTTTCATTTCCGATTTTTTTGGTTTTCAAATTGACTAACTCAATTTTTTCACGTAGATGTGAAAGTCTTAGAATTTTAATTATAATGCATTCACATTTTGATATGTAATCCCACGAAAATATGATAAGTATAAAAAATCTCCTTTCATAGATTTCAGGTTTAAAGATTTAAAAACAAATTCTTTATCAACTTGAAATTATTAATGATAAATGAGAAAAAATGCATATAGAATATGATATGTTATTTGAGAAATAATTGAAGTGGGTTTTATATCAACAAATAAATTTTACAAAATTAATTTTAAATGCTAAGTAATTATTTAATAATTTATCTTTTTCTTTTTAAAGTATACGTTTAAAAAATATAAGAATATTGTCGTTTGGTTAGAGTATACGGTCATATATAAAAGTCAAACAACCATAAATATTAATTCCTAATTTAAAGTAATAAATTATGTTTGCAAGTTTAATTTTAATTAGGTCTCACATTGTTTTTGGTAACAAGTCTCACATATTTAATCTATCTATCTATCTATATATATATATATATATATTAAGAGGAACGCTCCGGTAAAACGAGAGTTATGGTAAAACGGAAGTATTAATCTGGAGCATTGGATTGATGGTGATGGATGGTTGGATGATTGGGCCTTACAATAGATATGGTAGGGGTGTAACCACCATATCTACTCTAATAAGGCAATTATTTAATTTTTAATTAGAAAAAAGATAATAAATAAGGTTGTTAGATGAGAGAGAAAACACAATATTTTCTCTTTCCTAAAACCGCCCCATTCTGTTGCGTTTATGAATATCGATCACGTCTTTATGAATATCGTTCATGCGTTTATGAATATCGATGGATGTGAATATCTCCACTTAAAACATGAATATCACCACTTGATTTTTTCAGCATCCTAATGCTTTGCAAATTCGTAGATTTGCAAATTTGTTCTTGTTGCTTGTGTCATTGTTTCTTGAATATCGTTCATGTTTGTATGAGTATATTTGTTTAATATGTGAATATCACCAATTAAAGACATGAATAACACCACTAAAATATGAATATCACCACTTAATAATATATGAATAACATAATCAATTACACCATGAATATCATTCTATATTAGTATGAATATCACTATGCTTCACCATGAATATCATAACCCAAACAAAACATGAATATCGCTATTACGCAATGACTTGTGCTTTTTTAGACGAGCATGAAGCTTCAAACGTCTCTTCGTCGGTGCAACAGTTAGGCCTGAAAACAATGTTGAATATCAACAACATCATAATGAATATCACATCATAAAATTTGAATATCAACTACTCAGATCATGAAATGTACATACAACATGAATATCAAAAGCATTTGTATGAATATCACATCAAACAATTTGAATATCAATTACAAACAGTACAAACAATACCATCAAAAAGCCATTTGAATACCATAATAGCGATATTCATTCCATATGTGATGATATTCACGTATTTTGTACGCATAGTCATACAAGTAAGTAGTCGATATTCATAAAAATAGTATCGATATTCAGAGTTTAATTCGCACATGATGATTATTCAGAGTTTAGGTGAATATTACATCATAAATATCAAATATTTAACACATGAAACTTACATCCAATATGAATATTGGAAGTATTTGTATGAATATCACATTAAACAAGAAACCTAATTTGCAAAATACGTAAGAACATAAAGCTACTCATTCTTGAAAAAGTAAACTTGAAAGATAATACCGTCACAGTGAAATTCAATTCAAGCAAACAACATAATACCTGAGCGGATGAGAAGACTCAAAAACAAGATATAACGTGAATAACTAAACACTAAGGGTTCATCACAACAGTCATATAAATGGACCACTGCTGCAAAGATTCTGCTTTCTGTACTGCCTCTTGAGCAGCTTTAACTGATTGATTGTTCATACCAAGATTAGAACAAAACCGCCTCTGCAAATGAAGGTAATTAAAAATATCAGGGGCATGATTAAACACCCTATTAAAGAAAACAACATATCAGTCACACAAGATGACACGCAATTAGCCCACTTATTTGATGGGCACTTACGAGAAAGTCTCCAGCATGTATTGTTCCAATGTCCATCGGGCCCATCTCAACTTGCAACTGTTTGACTATATACTCCTTTGCTCGGCCAATCTCCTTCTCTGTTGCACCATTTGCAACAGAACAGATCTCTAAATGAACATCAAGAAGCTCAATGACAAGCTATTGAGGAAGGATTCATGATTTCATATATAATTAGTTAGCTAATAGTATACCCTTTATGACGTTGTTTCTTCCTTCTCTGATCTCGTCAGAAACACGAAGGTGTGTTTACCGTCACTCTGGCTCCGGTGCATCAAGTCCTCAGCGAACATCAAGGAACTCTGTGACATCGGCATTAATGGCTCCATCAAACCTCAGTGAAGTAGTCAATAATTATATAACAGGGGCATACGACGTCGTTTCTTCCTTCTCCGATCTCGTCAGAAACACGAAGGTGTCTTTACCGTCACTCTGGCTCCGGTGTAGCAAGTCCCGGAACCTCCTCAGCTTCGAGAATTCGGTGGAAGTTCTTTTCCGGCAAGACTCCGGCGGCGCCGAACTCGACTTTCCGGCAGATGTCGTTCTCTTGGACCAGGCGCAGTACGGCCCCTCGGCGACGTCTTCTGCCTGCGAGCACGACGGCAGATCACTCCGCTCCACGAACACCTTCTTCACCGGAATCAATCTCAACTCCTCTTCCCCGAGATTCAGAGGCTCGGCGACCGGCCAGGGGGAAATAGGCTTGATCTGGCCGTTGTCGAAGAGATCGTCGGCAAAAATCGGCGAACACGCCTCCACGTAGACGAAGGAGAAGTCGCAATCACCAATTTCATCTTCCTCCTCTGGCTGCGAAATGTTCTCTGGATCATCTTGGTCAACAACGGGGTTGAAATTGTCTTTGAGGTTCAATTGAAGGTCCAATTTGGTTGCCATGGCGTGACTGGTCAGAACCGGTGAAAGAATGACAGATGAATCAACCTCCATTGTAAGCGGCAATCGCTGGAACTCGAGCGCAGCAGTGTTGGGAAGTGGATTGTTGAGAGAAAACCGAAGCAAAGGATTTCGAAGAGCAGGGCAGAGGAAACCATGCCGGCGGCGGAGAAGTATGAAACCTACGGTGGTGGAGAGAGATATTCGCGAGAGAGGGAAAACGGAGACCGTACAAGATCTGAATAACAAGAGGAAGATGACGCTGGTTGAGAGAGTAATCCGGAGAGATAACTGTACAAGATCTGAAAATGTGATTTTGGAAAGTGAATATTGGGGTAAATTAAATCCCTATAATTAAGCTAATTTGGGTGAATCAGATGTGTGCATCATATTCTCTTTCATGTACACCATCTTATATTTAATATGGACCATTGATTTAATTCTAATCTAAAGGCTCTTATTTGTACTTCCGTTTTACTCTAAATGACTGTTTTACTAGAGCTTAATTCTATATATTAAAGCTCATACATTTAGAGCCTCCATAATGATTATGAGCCCAACATGTTTATGTGTCAATTTATGAGTAATTCTCTTTAAAAAAAATCAAGTGTAATTTATTTTAACCCATAAACTTTTGTGAGATTTTAAATAAAATCTTATCTAACAAACTTAGAGATTTTAGCATTAATGTTAATCTTTTAATAACTTTTTTGTTTGATAAATGTAGTTTTTGACTAAATATGTAAATTTAAAATAAGGATCAGATTCAAATATATGATATCGTTTAAAATTACACATTTTAATCATATTATTCAATATAAAAAATAGAGCTCAAAAGGTGATACATTAGTACCATCTTTGTCATTGAATTACGTGCATGAATCTACCACTAACATAATCATTGATAAACTCATGTTTTAAATGTTATGTATTAGATAAGTTAAAACAATAAATAAGTTAATTGTAACTAATTAAATTTATATAAGCCGAAATAGTACTAGCATTTAGACAAAATGAAAGAAGAAAAATATATTAGTCAATTCTCAATTTTTAGCTTTCTTTCTTTTTTTTCAAATTATTGTAAATTTTATTTTTCCACTAACAATCTTTAATTAGATATGATTTTGAAGAGTTTGTTATATATAAATCACTTAGAAAATTTGTTCAAATCATTCTAATCTTTCAAAAAAATCATCTATGTCATTTAGAAAAATTGTTGTAACTAACTTTCAATTTTAGTCTTAATTCAAATTTAATATCTGTATTTTTTTTGTTTTTTTATGTGGTTAAATAGATCTCCACCCTATAAAATATTAAATGTGTGTTTTTTTATTGGTAATGGAAGAAGTCAACGCGTTTGTTCATCAAATCTTTATAAATATCAAATATTTTTTTTAAATATTTACGTTTGCATATCACACCTATTTAAGAAAGCAGTTCCATCTACTTTTCAAAACTCCATTTTCAAGTCTATTAGAACTATAATATCACGAGTACTAATTGACCAAAGGGTAAATAATTTACCACTATTTATTTCATAATTTAACAATTCATGTATATATTTTGTTAACACTCATCATTATCTTCTATAGTTTATTGTAATGCACATAAGTTTATTGTTTCCATTGATTTGGTATCTTTATTTGTCATTAATTTAGATCATATTTAAAATTTTATATTTTTCACTATACCCGTGCATGACACGGGTAATACACTAGTATATATATTAAAGTTATTGAATTTCGAGCCACTAGAATGTTTTTGGCCCCACAAATCCTATGTGTCATTTTGTTATTAATGCACTTTTTTTTTTCTTAACATTAATTTTCACATTTATATTCTACGATAAAATTGTTATATAAATATTTTAACTTAATATAACGGTCAAATATATTATCCATTGTGAATTCATGCATGGAATTTTAAAAATGAGCTTGCCTTTTATTTTTTATTTTTTGAGTAATTAAATTGAATAATATTTTTTTAATAATCATTAAAATAAATATATTCAAATATTGAGTTCCATCTTATTTTTCAATAATTGTTTTTAATATTCATTATAATAAATACATACGAGATAATATCATGTTTATTAGGTTGATGTCACTTCTTTTCCATATGCATATGAAATATCTAAAACATAATATTTTATATCATAAAGTAGCTTGCTGTGATAAATATTGGTTTTTTAACCTTACGTATATTATTATTTTCGTAAATATTAAGAAATTATTGTTTTATATTGTGATTTTTACAAGTATCGTTGATGGTGTAACAACAATTTCAGATCCCCATTGTTTAGCTATATATATTTTCTTGAACAACATAAATCTTATTTTACTATAATTTTTTTTTTAAACTTACATTGGCCTTTATCATTAATTATACATATATAATTTAATTTTTATAATTTTATAATCTTCACCTCACTTTATTTTCACCTGACTTTTATCCATGTTTAACCAAAAACTTGGTTTGAAGGTATAATATAGTAGTTAAGATTTGAAATTTTGATTATGAATTGTTCAAATATCAAACTAAAAAAAACATACAAAACTATAGATTTTGCTATAATACTTAATATTCAACATAAAGAGGATCATGTTCATGATTTTTTCAATTTTATTTTTTCTTTAAAATTTTTTCTATTATACTCAAACATGAGTTATAGATATTGTGAATATTTTTGGCTTTCTTATTCAAAAGATATAATTACTAATCTAATAGTTTTTGTCAATGAACCACACATTAATTATTTGTTTTAAATCCATTTAAATTGTTTAAAAGATCATCTATTATATATCCCAAGTATAAATAATTTTGTAAATCGAGAATAATTTTTTCAAGATTTTTAGATTAATAATCATTATAATTTTTCTATATTAACTATTCTCTAAATGAGCCGACATAAATTCTTATATATCATAGCATATCATTTCCAATGATGCAGCGAGAACTATATTTTTCTAAAAAAATACTTCGATATAACATTAATTTAATTCAATCATTTTTTTTTGATTTTCTCAAATTACATTTACCCGTACAAGGTACGAGTTCTACACTAGTTTATTAAAAAAAAAAACTGTAGCTAATGTCCCCTCCCAATAATATAAACTAACCTAATCTTTAATCCTAAAACTAAAGTCAATTTTGTTGTCATCTACCGTGCCCTTCAAAATGCCTTTTCCTTCAATCACCACCACGGCCCGTAAACTCCATGAGTCCATCGATTGATCCAGCAACCCATTTGCAATTTTGGTCCCCTTTATGTGTTTGCATTCATCCTTTAAAGGCAACCCATGTCCAAAATACCTAAAATATTTAAAAATACAAATGTAGACTCCGAATGTAAAATAATGTGAAACTAATTATAAAACATATGATATATGCATGAAAATGATCTAATATAATATGTAATTAGACTCCTAAAATATGTATAAAATATGTGTTATCATTCATAAATCTATGTTTGTGCTTGTTGCTGATCATTGCATTACACTGATACTTTGCTCCATGGGACGAAGTTCGATTCAAGTCGTGACCAAGGAATGCCATTCAAGTTTACTCTTGGACATGTTTATTCTTCAATTGGAAGTGTTGAAGGAATGTCTAGACTCGCTAATCTAGCTCAAGAGTGCCTTAAACAATGTTGCCTTTTTTTGCATATTTATGCTGGGAAAATTGGAAGAGTGCCTTAAACTGTTGATGGACATGTAAAGTTTCATATTTCATCATCTACATCCTCTAAGCCTTTCACTTCTTTTTCACAATGTTTTCCTATTTGTAGAAACCGAAATCTTGAGGTTGCTATGACGGTGCGATCTTATCTCCCCAACAGGGTGTTGGAAATTGTTGGAATATGGAGAAAAGATCAAGATATGGAAATATAGAAGTAGATCAAGATTTGATCAGATTGTGCAGTAGCAAATTGTCTTCCTACTTTTGTGTTTTTGCATCGTGGCTTTTGTGTTTGTGCGTTCAGTCTTGCTTACTTTTGATGCATATATACAAGTCGATCAAGATTTAATCAGATTATGTAATAGCATATGTTTTTATTGTACACAAGCATGAAGATATCATCTTAATTAGCATTTATTATTTAGATGAAGCAAAGATGAATGTGAAATGCAAATACAAACAACTCTACAGAAATAGACATAAAAACTATCAGATAATAGACGTTTAATTTACTTGAAATATATATGTAAAACATGTAGCATAGAACTTACAAGGAAATCGCTATAAAAAAATGCAAGCATATATGTAGATCTATTTTTTGAACCGAACAAAGAAATTGCTATTGAGAGATGCAACCATATATCAAGATGTGCTTTTTGAAGATCACATGAACAATACGAAATAAGGAAAATATCAACTATGCAATTTCCCAGTGTACATTTTAGTAACATAAATCTCAACTTAGAGAGAAACCAAGAACACAAGAGCAGAAAACAAAACAAATTTTTACGAGTTTTACTTATCATTTTAGCAAGTAAATCCTCCGCGTGATTGAGCATTTCCATTTAAAATTATTACATAGATGATATTACTTTTTTAATTATTATACAAATAATATTTATTTGCTATATCTAAAAATAAATAGATATAGTATCAAGGGTCATCTCCACATATACACTACACTTATTTCACCCTCCTCAGGTTAAGTAACCCCTTTATATGATTGAAATCAAGCTAATACACCCAAACAAGCTTAATTTGTCAGCGTGACTCCCTAGATAACTACCTAACGTGCGCTGACAGAAGCCCAAACAAAAACCTAGACAAAACGCGCGCCGCGGAGCTGAAGACACCTTCAATGGCGTCTGGTTTCTCAACAGGAAACTCAATCAACTAAGAGAAATCAATTAACTAACGAAAACGACAACAAACAATGTGGAAGACGACAATAAGCAATCGATCAAAAACAAAATTCATCGAGAACTGTGAGCGTAGAATACAATCGATCAAGGTATTTATCTAACACTGTGATAGAACTACTTCAATGATTATCTGCTGCAGGTTCGAGTGATTTCAAATAGAAATCAAAGCATAAAACATCTAGATCATTAACTGGATACTGTGCTTAGTTCATTTTGTCGGAGGAACGAGAGGCAGTTGACGAAGAACACAAACCTTGTTTATAACAAGATAGATTCTAGTTGTCACAAACTCAAAGCATAAAAAATGCAAATCACCATAAACTGTCACAAACACTTCATTAGTTGATGGCAATTTTAAACTGTCATCAATCAATGCATTTATGGTGATAGTTTCTCACTGTCACAAACACTGCATTGGTTGATGGCAGTTTATAACTGCCATCAATCAATGCATATATGTGCACAAACACTGCATTGGTTGATGACAGTTTACAACTGCCATCAATCAATGCATCTATGGTGACAGTTTATGGTGATAGTGATAAAATGTCACAAATACTGCATTTGTTGATGGAAGTAGATAATTGTCATCAATCAATGGAGTGTTTGTGACAGTTTATGGGGACAGTGATAAAATATCACAAGCATTGCATTTGTTGATGAAAGTTATAAACTGCCATCAACCAAAAAAATGTGACAGTTATTCACAGTCACAAACACTGTATTGGTTGATGACAGTTATTCACTGTCACAAACACATCATTGGTTGATGACAATTCCAAACTGCCATCTTAAGTTGACAGTATGATGAATAAATTCTTATTTGCTACTTCAATTGACAACAGTAATTAGTTAATTACAATTTAGTAAGTTCATAAAAGTTATTAAGTTGTGATAAAAACTTTTTGAACATGAGAATTAGTTAACGGGAATTTCTAAATACTAAAACTGTTGTGATGACAGTATGATATAAACAATATGTAAATAATGACAACTTTTTGGTGTTGTGCAGATGGAACTCAAAATTTTTACTGTATGCTATGGAGGGGAGTGGAAGATCAAAGATGGATTTTATTCATATGTTGGAAACATGATCTCAAAGGCAATCTTATTTGATGACAGTATGCAACTGCAAGCTATCAAGCAACTGATTAATGAGAGATTTCAGATCGATTCAACACCAGTTGAAATTCCACTCGCACATTTGAATCCATTCTAGAAACTCAGAAATCCATACATGGTTGACACATAGGATGATTTCAGGTCTTTCCTAGATATTAATGAGGCACCTCATGTTTCATGGACTTTACCATTGTACGTGTCATCAACTAAGACGATGAGTGAGAGTCAATACACTCATGATAGTGCACACAACGGTCTACTCTCTCTTCAATCTGATTATAATTTTCAAGGAAACAGTGACAGTGTTGAAAATGGTGACAGAAGCATCCTAGAAATTATGCAAAGATCAGAGGAAGATGAAATAAGTCATACTGAAGTAGCCACTGATTTTCTTCACGTAGGGCAGATTTTTGGGTCAAAACAAGAGCTAAAGGATGCGGTGAAGACATGGCAATGCGTGACAACTTTGGATTCAGAGTAAGGAAATCAACACCTCATCTATATAAAGTCCTATGTGTAGATGCTGAGTGCAAGTGAAGAATACGAGCTACTGTGTTGAAGGGAACTGAATTCTTCGAGATAAGAAGATTCAGAGAAGAACATACTTGCTCCTTTGACGTCAGTTGTGCAAACCAATGTAAACCTACATACAAGATGTTGGGAGAGAAGATAAAGACAAGGTAACATTAAAAACTTAGAAGCATATGATATACTGCATATTTTGTAAAATAAATTCTAAATATACATATCATGTCTTGAACATAGGTATAAAGGTGTCAAAAAGGGACCAAACCCTAAAATGATTCGCAATGATATGAGATGTGAGTTCTATCAGGATGTAAGCTACTGGAAAGCACAAGAATGGGCACAAAACTTGATAAGAGGAACACCAGAACAAAATTATGGAATGCTTCGCGTATACCGTCACATGATAAAACAGGTAAATAATGGGACATACACATGTCTTGAGATTGAAAGTAATAATCGTTTCAAGTATGTGTTTATTTCAATTGGAGTATCGATTAGAAGGTTTCAAGTAATGCGAAAGGTATAAACCAAAAATTCAATGATGATTGCAGTTTAACCAATGCATCTATGGTGACAGTGAGAAACTGTCACAACAACTGCATTGGTTGATGGCAGTTGAACAATAAATTGTGGCAATTTCTCACTGTAAACAAATCATTGGTGATAGCAGTAGATAATTGTCAAAACTTGTGCAAGTATGGTGACAGTGAAATACTGTCACCATACTTGCATTGTTTGATGACAGTGTAAACTGGCATCAACCAATTCATTGATGATGTCATTAGATAACTGTCATCAACAAATGCATCTATGGTGACAATATTAAACTGTCACAATACTTGCATTGGTGATGGCAGTGTATTGGTGATGTCACTACATAACTGTCATCAACAAATATATTGGTGATGACAATTGTATGAACAAATAAATTGTGACAATATATAACTGTCACAAACAATGCATTAGTGATGTCAGTAGTTAACTGTCATAAACGAGTGCAATTATAGTGACAGTGAGATACTGTCACCATACTTGCATTAGTTGATGACAGTTGTAAACTGGCATCAACCAATTCATTGGTGATGTCAGTAAATAACTATCATCAACCAATTGATTGGTTGATGACAAATATAAACTGGCATCAACCAATTCATTGGTGATGTCAGTAGACAACTGTCATCAACCAATTGATTGGTGATGTTAGTAGATAACTGTCATTAATCAATTACATTGGTTGATGACAATGTATTGGTTATTGCAGTAAATAAATGTCATCAATAAAAATATTATGACAGTTGTTCACTGTCATCATATATACATTGCTTGATGACAGTTTGTTGTCATAAACAATTCATTAGATGACAACATACACATATAAAAAAACTGAATTTCCATTACACTTAATTTTGAAGGTCATCATGGTAGATGGAACACACCTACATGGAAAGTATGGGGGGCATCTCTTGATTGCAACTGCACAAGACGGGAACCAATAAATTTACCCTATTGCTTATGCTGTGGTGGATTCTGAGAATGACAACTCTTGGACATGATTTTTCCAGCAATTATACAATGTCATCCCTTCTTCAACAGAGTTAGTATTTGTCTCCGATAGACACTTGAGCATCGGCAAAGCTGTGGAGTTTGTGTACACTACTGCAAAACATGTGATATACACACGACACCTAAAGCAAAATTTGAAAGTAAGGTTCAAGGAGCGTGGGGTACACATGTTGTTTACAAAGGCTGCTGACAGTTACACCATGAGGGAATTTGAGGAAATTTTTTAGAAAATTTGCGACATCAATGCAGAGATGGGAAGGTACCTACACGAAGCAAATTTTGAGAAATGGTCTAGAGCACATTGCAAGGGAGACATATACAATATTATGACTATGAATAATTCAGAAAGATTAAACGCAGTACTTAAAGAGGCTCAGTCTTACCAGCTTATTGCCCTCCTAGAGTACATCAGGGATTTGCTATCCAAATGGTTTAATGAGCGGCGGGAAAAGACAGAAAAAGGTGTGAACAGATTACCACCAAATGTGGCAAAAATACTAGAGACGAGATATACGCTGTCAAAGAGATATGAGGTAAAAATGTTGAACTCAGTTCAGTTTAAGGTATTTGGTGGCAACTTCTACGGTGTCGTTGATTTGCAGACAAAAAATTGTAGCTGTAAAGTGTTTGATGTGGATCACATGCCATGTGCACATGCAATCGCTGCAATTCAAAAGAAAAAATGGAAGATAACCGATTTTGTTAGCAAGTACTATCAATATCAATCTTGGTATACATCATACAAAGAAACCATATATTCGGTGCCTAGAGAATCAGACTATATTATCCCTGAGGATGTACTTGACAGAGAATGTTGTCCACCATTTGTGAGGAGGAAGACTGGAAGGCCAAGAAAAAGGAGGTTGCCTTCCATAGGTGAATTCACAAATACTACCCGCAAGAAATCATTTAGGAAGCCAATCAAGTGTAGCAATTGTGGACAAACTGGACACAACAAGACTTCATACAAACACAACTCAGCAAGCACAAGCTGTGATGTATTGCAAGTGGAATAGCTTTCAACTTAGTAGAGTGAAACAATACATAATACTTATTAAAGTATTTCCATATGCTTTTTATAGACAAAAAAATATTGTTTACTTTTGATGTTTCATTTAACTTTACAATAAACAAATGTTTGGATCAATTTTGATATGGTTTCATATATATTAATGCTCACAGACAAGGAAGTGTTATATATATTAATTATCATCATCCAGACTATAATAATAATGTCAATAGAAATAAAATTCATATTTTGTCATCAATAATTTAAACTCTTATTGACAGTTATAATGGAATCATGAACAATGTAATCATGATAGATCTACATATGTTTCTGTATATTGGTTATCAAATTATCATCTAATAAATAGAACACATGAAAGTAACGATGACAGTGATCAAACAGTCATACACAGTTTATAGTAGCTTGTCAACATTAATAACATTGTCATCAACACACAAAGATTGTGTCATCAAACAAAATATTGGTGACATTTAACAATTAGAAAATGACCACGCTAACAAAAAAATGAATGTGGTTGACAGTTATCAAAATGATCACAATAAGAAGTCATCGAGATGTTAAACTGTCATCACATTACACTATGGACAAAAAAGCAAAAGAAGGTAGAAAGTTATGAATGTAAATTAAAAAAGTCATCGAGAAAATGAATGTTGTTGACAAAATATAAAACTTACATCACACTTGCCAAAAACTGTCATCACATTACACTAAGGACAAAAAACAAAAGAGGCTAGAAAGTTATGAATCTAAATTAGAAAATGATCACATTAACAAAAAAGAAAATGAATTTTGTTGACTGTTATCAAAACATGAAAAAAACAAAACTGAAAGTTGATGACATAAAGAAAACTGCCATCAAGCAAACTGTCATCCATAAGACAAATATTTTGATGACAATTTTGAATATTTCATGTACCAGTGTTATTAAAGTGATATACTGTCATCAAATTGTACAAAGTGTCATCAGCATTATAAAAACATAGTTACACTATTGCAATAAAAACTTAGAAGATTATAATCACATGAAAAGCAGCTAAACTGTCATCATCATAATATCATTACAAATTAACTGAACAAACTATCATCAAAATGTAAAAACACGGTCACAATGATCCAAACGTTTACACATAAACGATAATTTGTTCAATAGTAACATCAACACAAAAAGGTAATCGACTAAATGTTTTACATAACATATAATCCCAAAGACACAATCACAGTTACAAACTCTTCATTCTTCTTTGTAGGAGGCAATGGCTTGAAAATCCAAGTATGCTTAAACAAGTCAATGCTCATTTTTTCTCTATGCGCCTTGATACGCTGATCATCCAAATCATCCAGATTACCACCAAATGCAAAAGCTTCAATATACTTGATTGTATAAACTCCACAATTGCCTCTGTCAAAATAAACAAGAAAAAAAATGTAAGGACAATTGCCTCTGTCAATTGCATCTATAATTCATATCATTACAAACCATAAACAAAAAAATAGAAAACATGTAATAAAAAATGAAAAGATAAGATAAAAAATTTACCTTGGTGTATCTTGGGGAAGAGTTCCATCTCTACTCACGGTAAAATCCTCATCAAGTGACCCAAGGTGTGAAAAATGGTTTGATTTCTTCATCAAAATAGGGAGCATGGAACATAAAGGTCATAATAATTCTTCAACCTTGGCATCACTGACTACATTGATGTTTGAGTCTAGCACCCCCACATGATGTTTAGCCAAATCAATCTCTAAACCAACTCAATGCTTCTCAATAAAGTTAAACGGGTTGTATACCTTGGTAACACCATCAAACCATGATTTTCTGTATTCTTTAGGATACATACTAGCGAAATACTCAAGGTAGGAGTCTAAATATTCATCACTGCCATTTTTTAAGCGTTGTAGCATGGCATCATTGAATTTACTAAACCAAATCCAGTCCATAATGGCTATTCCCTTGAAAGCTTCAGGTTCTTGGGAAACACGCTTCCTCATATGATATAAAGCTTCTGCTATATGCTGGTTTACATAATAAAAAAATGCAATCAGTTTCAGAAATTAAAAATATGTTTTAGAAAAGCAAAAAATAAATACTTACGACATCATCCAGCCAATTATTCGTGTACACAAGTTTTTTGAAGAAGTCCTTGTCCAGAGGAATATCATAGCCGAGGACGGTAGCCTTGGTATCACTAAAACAATAAAAAACTGCCAACAACATCCAAAAATAAAGAAAAAAATAAGAAACATGATAAAACTGTCATCATTCAAATATATACAATTGAAATTGTACAAAAACAAAGAAGTAGCAAGTTCAAATCATCACCAACTGTCACCACTACCATAAAAACAAACAAAAAAGCCAAAGAAACCAAAAAGTAATGAATGCAAATTAAAAAAATCATCAAGATGTTAAACTGTCAACAAAAGATCAAACTGTCATCATACTTGCAAAACACTGTCATCACATAACACTAAAAGACAAAAAAAAGCAAAGGAATCTAGAAAATTATGAATGTCAATTAAAAAGTCATCAATATGTTAAACTGTCAACAAAATATTGAACTGTCATCACACTTGCAAAACACTGTCATCACACTTGCAAAACACTGTCATCACATTAGAATAAGAGACAAAAAAACAAAGGAAGCTAGAAAGTTATAAATGTAAAATAAGTAGTCATCGAGATGTTAAACTGTCAACAAATATAAAATTGTCATCACATTACACTAAGGACAAAAAAGCAAAACAAGGAAAAAAGTTATGAATGTAAATTAAAAATGTCATCGAGATGTCAAACTATCAACATAAGATAAAACAGTCATCACACTTGCAAAATACTGTCATTAGTTTACAATAAGAGACAAAAAAAATCCCAGGTAATAAAGAAAGTTATGAAAGTTGAAATTGTCACCAACTATTAACATGATACTAAAACAAAACTACAAATAAAGCAAAGAATGTAACACTGTCAGCAAATAAAAAACTGTCAACAAAAAGTTCAGTGGCAAGGAAAAATACAATATCAACATACCTGCTACGAAACTCGTAGAAGGAATAAGCAGGTCTTGGAGGCAACGCTTGTTTCTTCTTCCCAGCGGTAAATGGTGAGGTCAAATGAGCACTGATTGTTGTCGCCCTTGTGGACTTCCTTAGCTTTTCATTGTCATCATATGCTTCTTCATTTTCGCTCAATCCTCCCATAACTGTTTCTCCTTGGGAGTCAAAAGTGTTAGCATTCAGAATAATAGGCTCAACTGCTTTCTCTCCTAATTTCACTTGAACAATACTGTCATCAACTGAAGTATCTTTAACTTCAGGATTCAAACTGCCATCAATTACTCCTTCTGTAGCTTCCTTCACATTGGCATTACCACCATCTGCCTCGTTTGCCTCCACACTTACTTCTTCTGCAACTTTAGTCATATCGGCATTAGCACCATGTCCCTCATATACCTCCTCTTTTGAATCATCATTCAAAACAACATCTTCCACCTCAAATGCTTCTTGTGCATCTTTGCCATCTAGGACATCAATGTGAGTTGTCTTAGGGGTTTCATCCTTATGAGACTTATCCTTTATACTGTCAACAACTTCCTTCTCGGTGACATACATCAACACACAAACCTTCTCCAAAACTTTCAAATTGGAAACAAGTGGTTCATCAACATCATTCATCTCATTTCCAATGTCTATTTGAGAATCACTGATGCCACCACAATGTAAACCTTCCTCAAACTCCTTATCTTTATTGTCATCATTCATTTGAGATGAATGCCTAGCTTTGATCACACTCTCAATGTCATACAGCCTCTTGGAGAAACCACACATTTGCAGACAACTATTATCAACCTTACACTCAAGCTCTTTAATAACACCAAAGATTGCAATTAATTGCTCCTTTATCTCCTTTGCCCACTATGGCTCGTCATTTTCTCCCTTGGACAATTCTAACATATTATTCACATTCTCATTCCCAACTTCAGACTCACCTCCAACCTCGTTGCCTATTGTAGGCATATCCATATCAGCGCTGACAGTTTTTTCACTGTCAGAATCAACCACATCACCATCCTTCTCAAGAGGAACCTCTGCCTGTTTTTCAACCTCAAATGACTTATGCAAATCCTCAATCAATGCCTTATCATTGTCGGTGACATCCTTCACAACCTTTGAAGCTTTTTTGTCTTTTGGTACATGCTTCACAACGACTTTATCAGTTGGCCGCCTTTGATACACCTTTTTATCTTTCTCTTGGACAACCTTCTTGACCTCACCCTTGCGAGCCCTTGTTCTTGGAGGACACTTAATCTCAGCAACAACAACTTTCTTCCTCTTTGAGCCAACTTGTTGCTCTTTTTTTCTTGGAGCCACAACAACATCAACAACAACATCATCTTTTTTCCCTTGTTGCTCCTTTGCAAGAGAAATCATGCGTTCATACAAATCATCGTAAAAGGCATCTTCACTTTCATCTTTAAAACACAAGCTGCGAAACCTTTCATGCTCTTCATATGGAGGATATTTACAAATATGCAAATGCATCAAATAAAATGAAAACAATAAGAATAAAAATATCATCATTTTTATCTTTGAGACACGTGATAACTATCACCAGCAACTGTCATTGACCAAAGATTGATGACAGTTACATAAAGATAAGAAAACTATAATAAAAAAATAGCTAAAAACATTTTGATGACAGTTTATAACTTCTTGATACTTAGTAAAACTTTGATGGCATTTACATGAAAGTAAGAAACTGTCACCAATTCATGACAAGTAATAACTTCTTGATACTTACCAATATTATTGATGACAACGAATAACTTCTAGATACTTACCAATTGTCATCAATAATAACTAATGACAACCCAAAACGTCTTCATACTTACAAGTTGTCATCAATAATAATTGATGACAATCAGAAACTAACATATAAAATATATTGGTGACAGTTTAAAACTGTCATTGAATGACTTAATGACAGTTACAAACTATCATTGAATGACTTAATGACAGTTACAAACTGTCATCAATAAAAACATGATGGTAATTAGGTGAGAGTTATAAACTGTCACACATAACAACTTAATTAATATTTATTTACAGTTAGAAACGATGAACAATCATATCTTAATTGGAGTTCCCGCTCTCGGACATAGGCGATTTCTTGCCGGAGAAGTCAGCCAACTGCCTGGTTGTTTTTGACGGAATTTGATCGCCGATGAGTTCTCCGGCGGGTGTGACAACGCGATTTGGTAAGAAGCATGGACGGGGAGGTGCAGTGAAGACAATTACAGGTTCGATATCCATGTCTCTCGGTCCAAATCTCTTAGATAACTCTACGATGCCGAGTTTAGAAAGTCCGATGACGATTGTGAGATTCCAAAGGCTCATCTGAATTCTAAGATTCCAAAGGCTCATCTGAATGTTTCTGTGTCTGATTTGTCCAAATATGTGGAACTTGGGACTGAGGGAGTTCATCAATCTGGTGTTGATCTGGAGAAAGTGATTGATCTCGAATCTAGGAAGTCTAAACTTGTGGATAAGGAGGTTGCGAGGACTCGAAAGAGATCTCTTACTCATAAACTTGACAAATTTGAAATTGAGGATAAATATATCTACGTCTTCTCTGACGAGAAAGTGGAAAAGGAAGTTGATATCTGGAAATTCACTTTGATTGGAGGAGTCTTGGGAAAACAGCTTTCCTTAGAAGAAATGTCTTACTTCATGAAACAGAATTGGGGAGAAGTTTTGCATGAGGTTCAGATGAAGAGGAATGGTATTTGGATTTTTAGGTTTAATTACAGGGAACACTTGGACTGGGTTGAGAGGAACGGACCATGGTTAGTGGATGGAGTTAAGCCTCTTGCACTGAAACATTGGTCTCCTGGGCTAGCTGTTGCTTGGTCTAGCTTTGAGGAAGTTCCTGCTTGGGTCCAAATTAGAGATTTGGATCCTATCTTCTTCTCTCGACATATGTTGTGTGTTATAGGAACTATTATTGGTCAGCCTGTGTGTATGGATGAATTTACTGCTAAAGGAAGGAAGGTTTCATATTCTCGGCTATTAATCATGGCTAATGTGCAAGATATTCAGAGGGATGAAGTAGTCCTAAAGGGGCCAGATGGAAAGGTGTATAAGTATAAGATTTGGTTTGAATGGGTGCCTTGGTGCTGTGCAAAATGTAATGTGTTTGGGCATGATGATAGAGTTTGCTGGCATCAGAAGCAGAAGATTATTGCAAATAAGATTAGAAATCAGCAAGGGGAGGCTCAAGGTGGCAGAGTTTGGGTGCAAAAAGGAAGCAAAGCACATGATAAGGGGTTAGTATCTACAGATGTTCTGAAAACTGGTTCTTCTTCTGCCAATGAGGAGATTGGTAGTGAGCTGAGTCATAAGAGGATGGTGACTAATAAAGAAGGCCTTAATAAGGACTTAGTGAAATAGAGAAGTGGTGTTGAAGGTATTCCTAAGGTGACACAGGCCCTGGGTCAAAATAGCAAAGCTAAGGATAAGCATCCTTCTTTTAGCTCTGCCTTAAAGAATTCTCAGTCTTGTTCACCATCTATTACTGAAGGAATTGGGAGTGGTAGCAGCTCCAAAAATAATTCCCATGGCTGAAGTGTGTTTTGGTGCTTGGAACACTAGGGGATGTTGATCTTCCCCTAGAATCAAGATGATAAGAGACATGGTTAGGAAGAATAGGTTGTGTGTTGTTGCTTTCTTGGAGACTAAAATTCCAAAGAACAAATAAATGGATGTGGCTAGTAGATTGATGTTGCAATGGCCTTTTGTGACTAATAGCTCTCCCTCTAAGAGAGGTAGAATTTGGTTGACTTGGGATTCTGCTGTTGTTAATGTTTCTGTGCTTTACTCCACTAGGAAATTGATTCATTGCCTTGTGGTTAGTAAGGATGGACATATATCTTTTTCTGCTTCTTTTGTTTATGCTTCTAATGCTTTGGCAGGCAGAATGGAACTTTGGAAAGAATTGGAGAACATAGCAATGACTGTAGTTGGGCCTTGGACGATTGTTGGTGATTTTAATTGTATACTTTGTCCTGCTGAGAAGCTCTCTTATAGGCATAGTGTGAGGATTAGTAATGAACTGGCTGAAGTATTGGATAAGTTGGAGTTGCAGGACCATGTTTTCTCTGGTGCTAAGTATACTTGGAGTAACCAACAAGAGGGAGTGGACAGGGTTGCCTGCAAGCTTGATATAATGTTGATCAACAAGGATTGGGATAATTCATTTCCTGCTTCAAGAGTCTTCTTTTCTGATCCAAATATTTTTGATCATTCGCCTTGTGTGGTGCAGTTGAATCCTACTCAAGGGATTAAGAGAATTCCTTTTAAGTTTAGGAACTTCTGGACTGAAAAAGAAGATTATGAGGAGTTGGTTAAGAATGCTTGGCAAGGCACTATTCAAGGAACTGCTCAATTTGTGTTGGCAGAAAAACCGAAGAGAGTGAAAGTAGCATTGCAGAATTGGCAAAAAGGAAGGTTTAGGAAGCTAGAGGTCATGGTAGAGGATTGTGTTGAGAAGCTGAAAGTTGCAAATGAGTCTCTCCATAATGATTTTTCCTGCCTTATGCAACAACAAGCTGTCTCAGATGCAAAGTGTGAGCTTAATCTTAGGCTGGATCAGTTGCAAAGTTATATTGCTCAAAGAGCAAAGATTGACTGGATCAAATTAGGTGAGGAAACCTCATCCATGTTCTATAATGGTATTAAATCTAGGAAAGCCAGATGTACCATCTTTACCTTGAAAGATAGTACTGGAAGGGCTCTTGATAGGCAAGATGATATTGAAAAAGAGATTCTAGATTTTTATATTGGTTTATTTGGCACTGTTGGTCCACATATTGCTCTTAAGTTTGATAGTTTTGGAGGTGCCAGGGTCAGAAATGATAGCCATGATAGTTTGTGTGAGCAGCCTAGTCCACAGAGTGTCAGAAATGTTGTTTTTGGTTTAGGCAATCTTAAATCTCCAGGACCTAATGGGTTTGGGAGTTGGTTCTATAAGAAGGGATGGGATATCGTCCAGAAAGATGTTTTGGCAGCTATTTGTGAGTTCTTTAGCAGAGGGAGACTTTTAAGACAAACAAATGCTACCTTTGTTTGCCTTATTCCTAAAATTGATCATCCTTTTTCAATAAAAGAGTTTAGACCCATATCATGCTGCAATACTATGCTGAAGATTATCTCTAAGGTTTTGGTGCTGAAGATGAGGCCTATTCTTGATGAGATTATCTCCATTAATCAGGGTGCTTTTGTTCCTGGGAGATCTATTACTCACAATATAATTGTTGCTCAGGAACTAGTGAAGGGATATGATTGCACTAGGATTTCTCCTAGGTGTATGATTCAGATTGATCTGCAGAAAGCTTATGATTGTGTGTCTTGGGATTATCTGGAGGAGTGCATGATTTTTCTCAACTTCCCTAGACAGCTTATTTTGTGGATTATGGAGTGTGTTAGAACTCCTTGTTTTTCTGTGTTCATCAATGGTGAAGCTAGAGGTTTCTTTGAAGGGAAGAGAGGGCTAAGACAGGGAGATCCTCTTTCTCCTTTCCTCTTTGTCATTGTGATGGAATTATTTGCAAGAAAGATGAAAAAGTTGAGTGTAGATAAGGATTTCAGATTCCACCCTAAGTGCAAACAGATGCATCTGACCAATATTGCTTTTACAGATGATCTCTTGATCTTTTGTAAGCCTACTACTCCTTCTCTTAAGTTGATTAAGCAGTGTTTAATTGAGTTTGGACAGGAATCAGGATTGGTTGCTAATTCAGCAAAAACAAAAGTTTTTTTTGGTGGTTTGAGTGAAGTTAGGAAGATTGAATGCTCTTCTGTTTTAGGCTTTAGCCAAGGTGTCTTTCCTGTGAGATACCTTGGGACTCCTCTGCATTCTAGAAAACTGAAGGTCAGTGAACTTACTCCTTTGCTTAATAGAATTAGGAGTGTGATTTAAGACATAAGTGCAAGGAAGTTATCTTATGCAGGCAGGGCTCAAGTCATAAGAGCTGTCATTGAGGGTGTTATTTCTTTCTGGATGAAAGTTATCTTTATTCCTAAGAAATCCCTTAAGAAGATTGAAGCCCTTTGTAGAGCTTACCTATGGTCAGGAGAAGTGGAGAGTAGAAGATGTTTGGTTGCATGGGAGGCAGTTTGCAAGCGACTGGTACTATCACTTGCCACTAGGAACCATAGATACCTGGAATAAACTACACAAGGCGTTCTTGGACAAGTACTTTCCAACGATGAAGGTGAATGCCTTGAAAAAGGCAATTGCCAATATTGAACAGGCTGGAGATGAGACGCTGTATGATTATCTTGAGAGGTACAAGAGGCTTTGCTCTAGCTGCCCATTCCACGGATACGCCAAGCAGGACCTTGTTCTCTACTTACACAATGGTCTGATGGACCAAGAAAGAAGGATGGTTGACGCTGTATGCGGTGGAAGCATTCTGAATCTGACACCGGATGCATCCATGGAGAGGTTCCAAGAGATGAGTGAGAGTACCAGGACCTTTGGAAAGACATACCAGAGAAAGGCGGTCAATGCTGTGACCCCTGCAGGGCCTAGCCCAGTGCTGACTGAGCTAGCTGAGTTGAAGGAGATGGTGAAGAGAATGGCAAATCAGAACGCTCCTCAACAAGTCAAGGCATGTGGGCTTTGTTCTGATCAATTCCACCATACCGATACTTGTCCTCAGTTGCAGGAGGAAGGTACTGCTGAAGTAAATGTTGTAGGAGGTTACGGACCCCCTAGGCCGCAGTATGGTGGACAGCCCAACTACAATCAGAGAGGGTGTGACCACCCAGGTTTCAGATGGAGTGACCCTCAAGGAGGTCAACAGCCGGCACAACAACAATACCAGCAGAGAGTCCCGTACCAACAGAGGCCTCAGGGCCAAAGCTCTGGTGCTTCTACTGAAGAGATGCTAAAGACTCTGACTCGGCATTTCACCACGCATGTGCAGGCTACTGAGTCAAGTATTAAGAACATGGAGAGGCAGATTGGTCAACTAGCTGATGTTGTGACCAAGATTGACCAGAGGACATCTAACTCCCTGCCCTCTCAGACTACTGTGAATCCAAGAGAGAATATAAGTGCTATCACTCTCAGAAGTGGTACGAAATTGGTCGTTGCCCCTATTGCTGAAGAGGAGAACGAAATCGAAAAGGCAAAAATCACGCATCGCCCTACGGTGGATCCCACCGCGGCCCGGCCAGAAATTAAAGAAGGAGCCAGAAATGAAGCATTGTTGTCACCGCCCCGCGGCGATCCTCACCGCGACCCGGTCTCTTAAGTCCCAGCTCTGCAGATGAGTTATGTGTTGATGACTACGTTCGTCCGGTCTTCCCTCCTCTTGGTTCTGAGAAGCCACCATCACCTTTTCCCGAGGCACTGAAGGCCAAGAGAGTAGCTGAAGACAGCGATCTGTTCGAGACATTTCGGGACTGTGAGATGAACATTCCCCTGATCAAGCTTATCAAGGCTGTCCCTCGATATGCCAAGTTCTTGAAGGAGTTGTGCACCGTGAAGAGGACACAGAAGCTAAAGGTCCAGAAGAAGGTTCCAGTGGGTGAACATGCATCGGCGGTGTTTCAGAGACGTATGCCTGAGAAGTGCAAGGATCCAAGTACATTTACTATTCCTATTACTATAGGTGAGCATCGATTTGAGAAAGCCTTGTTAGACTTGGGTGCCTCTATTAATGTGTTGCCTTACTCTTTGATTGACGATTTAGGAATAGGACCCTTGCATGATTCAAACATTGTTATACAACTTGCTGATGGTTCTTGTGTGCCCCCTAAGGGTATTGTGGAGGATGTTCTTGTGAGGATAGGTCCTTTGATTTTTCCTGCTGATTTCTTTGTTATGGATATGGACTATGATGAGCAGGTTGCCCCGGTGATGCTAGGGCGACCTTTTATGAAAATATCCATGACAAAGATTGATGTAGACAGTGGAATTTTAACTATGGAATTCGATGGAATAATTTTTTAACATAATATTCATAAAGCCAACTCCATTGAATTGCCTACTCCTTACTGCATTAGTGATTTTGATGATCATGTGCATGAAAATGTTAAAACTAGTGCAGTAGAGACCGTAGTTAAGTGTTCTACTATTGATGGACCTATTGAGTTGCATGTTGATGATGTCTTGCTGGATGACATAGGAGATCCCACTCCCTCTAATTTGGGCACTTGCCCCCCTGCACTAACCATACAAGGCTGTAAGCCATTATCTAGTGACGTGCAGCATATTCAGGTTGAGCCATATCGGCCCCCACATCGCTCTAAGTATGGGGGAGATGCTCCAAAGGAAGTAAGCATGGAGTTGATGGCAAAGAGGGAACATGGTCTAAGGTCTAAACCTTTCCATGGGAGGTCTCAACAGGAAGAGACGAGTAGGAGGATTCTGAGGGGATCCTATCCTAGGTGGTGATTGATCTGCAGTACGTCGAGCCAACGACGTTAACCAAGGCGATGTCCGAGAGGCAACCCGTGGTAGTTTTTCTTTGTTTCTTTTCTTTTCCTTAGATTATGTTTAGTAGTTTCTTTTGCTTTGTTTAGTTCGCCTGTTACTTACATTTCAGGTACGAAAGTAAATGGAGAGATGGTGTACTCAGCTATGTCACCGCCCCGCGGTGGATTTTTGGTATATTTTCCCTCTCCGAAAAAAAAATAAAAAATCAAGAATAAAGGGCCCCGAAAATATCTTAAACGGGTGAGTAAAATTTTTATTTCTTGAGTGGTAACTAAGGTTTTGACGGATTGGGCCCACTTTCGGGCCGAGATTTCTCTCTTTGGGCCTTGTACCAGCCGGCCCATCATCCTTTTCTTCCCTTTCACCTTTCCCTTTCCCTTCCCTAACCTAGCCCGCACTCTCACAAAAGCCCTCCATTTCCAACACCCCTCTCAAGCTCTCCAAGCCAACCCCCCCCCCCCCCCCCCATTCTCCCACAAATCTCTCTCGACCTTGATCCAAATCTAGTCTCCAATTGCCTAAACCTTGAGTCCCTTGTCTAATTTGGAGTCTAGCCTCACAAACAAGCCCAACACAACCCCACCGCGCCGCTGTCGCCCCGCCTCGCGCTACCCCGCCTCGCATTGCTCTCCATCGCGTCGCTGTTGTCACCGCCCCGCACCGACTCCACCGCGACCCGGCCAAAGCCCCCAGTTGTTTCACTGCGACCCGGCGATTCGTCCACCGCCCCACGTCGAGGCATCTTGGCTTCGTGTGTTTGCTCGTTTGTAAGTACTCTTGGTTGCCTTTTGTTTTGAGTTTCTCCATTCATTACTTATGGCACCTAAGAGTAGGAAGCAAGTGTCTACGAGGGATAAGAGTGAGGTTTACAATGTTGTGAAGGAGAGGAAGGTGTTGGCTACTAAATTCTTTCACAAGCCAACATTGGCTGAATTTGGAATGCTAGAGTGTGTGTCACTGTGCTTAGCACAGTGTGGTTTGGGGACGTTTCTGAACTTGGCTGCCCCTGCATATCCCGAGCTTTGTTACCAGTTCATCGCCTCCTTCAAGAGGTACTCTGATGGTTCCGACAACAAGAGGATGATGAGGGTCACGTTCACTTACAATGGGCGTGATTATGCTTTGTCCCCTAAGGTGGTGCGTGATGCCCTGGGCATTACAAAGCTGCCAACGGATGGATGGTCTGGTGGCATTCTTGATTCGGATATGATGGAGTTCTGGATGGCTGCTACGGGCAGGACGTTCAGGAAGGGTCAGGAGGTGAACTCGAAGCTGGTGAACCCGTGTCTACGGTTGATCCACAAAGTGATGATGAGAGATTTCTTTGGCCATGCTGATGATGGTAAGGTTCCTTTGAAGGATTTCCAGTGGTTTATGAGCATCTTGGAGGTTGTTACGTATACGCCGTGTTGGGCTACCCTCGTAAAGGTTTAAGTATGGGGGAATTTGATAGATGTTATTTCATACACCTTTACTAGCAATTATTAGCATGATTGAGAGGAGTTTATGAGTAGTTTTAAGGCTAAGTCTGCAGTCCCGACATTGTGGAAAGAAGTGAAGATATCCCAGGATTTGCAGCTTAGATGGAGATGATGAGGATGGAGATGGATCTGCTGGAGCATACTTGGAGAAGACTACCAATAGTTGGTAGTAATGAAGAGCAGCAGAAGAGAGGAAGAGAAGCTGAAGGAGAGAGTGAGCGAGTTCACCGCCCCGCGGCGATCCTCACCGCGACCCGACGGTGACTCCCAGAGAAGCTTGACGCCCCGCAGTGGATCTCACCGCCCCGCGGTGGCCGTGTTAAATGCCGCGCTCCCAAAGACATTTATTTCCTTTTATTTCGTTCAGACTTTGTTATTTTATTATTCTGTTTCCTTTATTGTTTACATTAGTTTAACCTAGTTTTCTTAAGACTATTTAAGCCTTCTTTCTAGGTTAAGGGGCAGGACAACTTCGCTTTACATCAGACGTTATTTTTCCCTTAGTTTTCATTCTCGTTTGAATGGAGAACTAACTTCCCTTTGTTCTACTAGACGATTGAAGCAATACAGTTGATGTGTTTGTGAGATTTCTATTCCTTGTTCTTATCCTTATAAATGTTGGTTTGATTCTCTTGGTTATATTGATTATTGATTTCTTGTTGTTCTTCTTAGCCTGATCAACTAGGTTGAATACTTTTTATCAATTGCTAGGATTGCATATAGGGGTTCCGAGTGCACATCTAGTGGCATACACGATTGTGCGTATAGGGGTCCCGAGCGTACAATCGTGAGTGAGAATCAGTTGCATGTTAAGTAGTAAGGTGTCTTTCTATTTGCATGTATCATATATCCTTGTGTGTATTGCTATTGCTTTGTTGGTGGTAAAGTATACCGACAATTGTGACAATCGGTGGTGCTTTATCATTGGCATAGTAATAAGTCTATCGACAACTGTGAGAATCGATAGTGCTTAAGATCAGGGTGGGAACAACTATAAGGATAGTAAAAGAACTTGGATTGAATAGATTTTTGTGATCAAATTATATCTCTGTATTGTGGATCTCGCTCTAGTAGGACTACTTTCCCCATTATATTTTCTCTACTCAACCAAACTTGTTTGCTTTGCTTGCTTTGTTCTTTCTTGATAACTAAACCCCCCTTGCTTGTTACTTGTCATTCACGATTTCATACTGCATCAGATCTTCCCTGTGGGTTCGACCCTTTCTTGCTTACTATACATCTGTTTAGTAGGTCTGTTAGGACTTTTTACTTTGATAAGGCTAATCAACGATACTTGCATTGCGCACTTTTAGCCCGTCAGGGATCATATGACAAGAGATGTAAAAGATGTCGGAACAAAGGCTATCTGCAACTATTGTAAGCAAATTCTGAGTGCTAATTCTAAGGATGGTACGTCGCATTTAACTAGACATATACAAAAATGCACTATGCATCGTCATCATGATTTGAAAATTTTTTGCATTGCTAGTGGTGGATCTAGTAGTATTGGAACCAATAACATGTCTTTGAAGAAGCCCGTTGCTAGTTTTGATGAAATTCGTGAAGCTATTTGTGTGTTTATCGTATCTCTTGGACTTCCATTTAGTGTTGTTGAATCGCGGGGCTTTAAGAATTTGATGAATATTGTTGTACCTGATTTCTTACTAGTAGGCATACAGTTAAGAGAGATGCAATTTCTCACTATAAGGAAGACAAAAAACTGGTTTGCCTTGAGTTACTAAATGCACCTGGTCGGATTAGTTTTATAACTAATAATTGGAGAAGTGAGAATACTGATGATGAATTCATGTGTATAACAGCTCATTGGATTGATAGTGCTTGGATGTTACAAAAGAGAATAATTAAGTTTGTTGCCTTGACTCCTCCATTTGATGGTGCTTCTCTTGCTGATGAGATATTGTTGTCTTTGGGTGAATGGAAGGTTTCCCACAAGGTTTTAAGCTTTACACTTGATAATGCATCTTATAATGATATCATGATTGCGTCTCTTAAAAGTCATCTTTTAAGGAAACACTCTTTGATGCTAGATGGGGGGTTTTTTCAGATGCGATGTTGTTGTCACATTATTAATTTGGTGGTCCAAGCTGGTTTGAAGCTTATTGATCAGGTGGTTGTGAAGATTAGGAAAGTTATCATTCATTTGAGACATTCTATTCCAAAGAACAAAAGGTTATATGAAATTGCTACCACAAGTTTTGGGTTGAACTCATCTAGAAGGCTTCGTTTAGATACCCCTACTAGGTGGAATTCTACGTCGGGCAAGGCTCATAAGTTATGAGCCTTGGAGTGTCAAGCCAAGTGCCAAATGGCTCAGTGATGGCACTCGTCCAGGAAAGCTCCCTGACGTCGGGCATTGGCCAAGAAGGGAAGCAACAACATTCACCAGCCCCCCTACAAGGTATTGGACAACAATCTAAAGCAAGAAAACTAGCATTTCGGATAAGAACAACCCGAAACCTATGCCAAGGTTTCCGAGTCTTCAAATCTGACTGCTAATGAGAAAGACAAGCACTTATATAGTATTAGGGTTCTAACATAAAAAACCCTAGAGGCATAAAATATAAAATATCTCGTCCAAAATTAAACCCGTAAAAAGTTTGAAAAATCTCCGACCGCACGGCCGTGCACTCGATCGCACGGCCGTGCACTCGACCGCACGGCTGGTGCGTTGCTCTCGAATTTTGGAAAATACAGGACCGCACAACCGTGCAGTATAGTGCACGGCCGTGCACAATCCGTGCACTTTTACTGGCAGTCATGGATTGATGTTTTTGATCACCTTCCCGATGGAATTTCGACTCGACCTAAACTAGGGAGTTGTAGATCTTCGAGTCATCTTTCCAAAGGCGCTTGAACAAGCATGAGATCAATTTCGTAGCCAACGATATGGCCATTTTACCGAGTATTGTCCAGGTTTCTGCGGGAATTTCAAATTCACAAAACTTCTTTGGCTTAGGCCTATGTCTTGGCGGTCTTGCTCTTCTTCCTAAGAGGTTTTCAAGTTGTTCCTCATCAATGCAATCCTTGGGGGCGCATTGACGATGATGCCGACACTTGAGCGAAGCGAACGAGTCACTCATGGGCGCTATTGAGGGTCGTCTTGGTGGCCTTCAAACCCTCCCTCCTTGGGTGCCATCACCTGATGCCATCAACCAAGAGCCGACACGGCCATTTGCACCGAACAACCCCCCTTTGCTCGAGAGGATGAGGAGGCAGCCTTACCAACCGCCGGCTGGTCCCATCTTGCATCCACGAAGAGTGCCTCTTGAACAACAAGAACATCAAGAAGGGGCTAGAGGACAAAGGATGCAGTCGGCTGGTCCCATCTTGCATCCACGAAGAGTGCCTCTCGAATTTTGGAAAATCACCTCTTCTTATGTCACCACGCCAGGAAAAATGAGGAATCCTAATAATCACTCTTCTTATTTTCACTCATTTTACCAAGCCACTCATATCATTTTTCAATAGATGGGCTCACAAAACTCACATCACTCTTGACCTCTTATTAGCCCAGCCTAATGCTGGTCCAAGCCACCAGCTTATTGTCTAAGCCGCCCTTTCGGGTTTTCGACTTATCCCAAGATTTTATTTTTGTCTTTTTTTCAATTTTTGACTTTTTCATTTTTCATTATTTTTTTCTTTCTTCCTCAGACGACTAGCAAGTATAGAACACTCCCTCATGCTTAAACATTACATTGTCCTCAATGTAATGAAAGACAAAAAGAATGAAGCACAGGGAAAAGCGAAAAGGTACTCACAACCGTCGCCGAGTTGGCTTGGACGTGGAAGTTATTGCCGACGGTAAATCAATGAAAGCACATGTCTCTGGTGTTGCGCGGGCCTCCAAACTCAATCGAACTCCACCGTGCAACCAAATAGATCCACTGTAAGGTGTAGTGGTGTATCAAAGGAATCGGAGTTGCACGGCCTTCAACGAACACGTAATGGAGCCCATATGTAATCATGGTATGGGCACTGGTGTTCCTCCTCCTCAGTTGTCGAATGCCGGGCCAGCATCGGTGCCAAATAAAAATGTGGGGCTAATGTCTCCTCCTTGGCATCATGATGCGCACCGTCTCTCAAAATAATACGCAGACAACTGGGCCGCGATCACGAAAATAAGGCCGCGATCGCGGAAAATCGCCGAACTTTTTTTTAAAAAAAATTGTTTTAAAATTTTTTTTTGACTAACCCTAAAATCGCCGCGGTGGCCGCGATCGCGGAAAAATTTCTGCGGTCGCGGATTCTTCTCTGTTGTTTGCCGCGGTCGCGGTTTTTTGGCCGCGATCGCGAATTTCCTTCTGTTCTTCTTGCGGGTTAGTCGAAAAACGAAACGAAAATACGGAAACAACAAAAAGAGGAAAAATAAAAGACAAAGATAGTGTCTTGTTGATCAAATCGGTAAACAAACACAAACAAGAGAATACAAACCTTAGATTCCCCGGCAACGGCGCCAATTTGATAGGCGTTGTCGTGACACCTAAACAAAGTAAATCCTTAAAAACCCAACAAATGTAATCTGGTAAGTAAGGGTCAAATCCCACAGAGAATCAAGTTATATATCCTGTTTGCAAAATCATTCACCAATTGATAACAAAGACAAAAGGGGGGGGGGGGGGGGTTGGTTGTATCTAACTAAGAAAACGATTAATAAAACATAGAAAGCTTGGCTAAACAAATATACACCTTTAGTTTCGTTGATGAATCATTAATTATCCCTAGTTCTCAATCCTCGTGAATGTCCTAATCCCTGTTCTAAATTATTTATCAGTCCAACTAGTCCTGATAACCCTAACTATTAAACAATCAAGAAACTATCAAGATAAATCTAACATCAGCAGTATGCTCAGGAATAGATAGGCTCATTCAATACTTAACAACTTGTCAGTACTCAACATGCAATCAATTCTCTTCACAATAAACATTCACACCTCATTCCAGTAAATCGTTGTTGCTACTCTGAATTAGGGATGAACAATATTAATCTCAACAAGATGACCAGATTAGGGGAACTATCACTATAGATAATACCAATCTCAACTAGTTTGTCACGCTAGGGAAACCAATATTAATAATACTAATCACAACAATTGATGAACTAGATCAACCAATAGAATTCAAAACCCTAATCTTGTAGTATGAATAATACCAATAAAACTAGGTGATCAGGCTAGAGAAATTAATAAAACTCAATGGGATGAAGCACAAGAGAATCATAACATCCAAGGATAAAGAAAGAAATAATCTCAATATCAAATTCAAACCAAGGCTTCAATTGTCCAGCCAAAAACAAAACAAAGAACTAAACTAAGAAAAGAGAAAAGATGAAGAAAGGTAAAACCCAACTTGGGGAGCACCCAACTTACTAAACTAATGTTCTAAAGGAAGAATATATAGACTTAACAAAACCTAATTTCCTAAAAGATAACAATAACAATCTCCTAAAATATAATAAAAGGAATAAAAGAAATAAAATAAAATAAATAAAATAACAAAGCTCTCGGACGAAAACAATCCCAAAATGCGCATGAATAGTACCCCGGATGAACAGTAACCGCGGATGAATAGTACCCGTGACCGCGGCACTGTTCACCGCGCCCCGCGAAAAACTTCCTGGAGTGTTCGCTGTTTGTCTTCAATCCACGACCGCGGCGGTGACTTTCGCGACCGCAGAAAACCTTCTACAGCTCTTTTTCGCTTCTGTTGCGGTCTTCTCGTGGTGGCTTCCTTCCATCTTCTATATGTCTTCATTTAAGCACTGAAAAGCACCATATCAACACTTCTTCTCCTCAACTCCATTCTCCTATATTATGCTCTATACATATCCAAATGGTATCCAAAACTCCGGTAACAACTCCTAGTTAAACCCTACAAAGTAGCGCTGATCACTACACTTCCAAGGCGCTGCACGCGTTTGGAGGCACAAGTTCGTTGATGACCGCGTTCGTCGAAACCTTGTCTCCATCACCGAGTGGCACCAGCTTGTCTACTTCATGACACAGAAGTACGTGCCCACCGACTATAGAAACCAGATGCGAATGGAGATTGCCATGGCGCGACAAGGCACCAAAACGCCTCTGGAGTTCTTCTCTCACTTGGAGGACATGTACTACAAGGCAAGCATCAGTGTCACTCCGTCCACCCTTCGGACAAAGTTTCTGAGTGGCTTGAATGTGTCAATCCGTGACCAGCTGGAGATTTTGCCAATCAAGGATCTCAACACCTTGACTCATACCGCGATGCAAATACACAATCAACTCTCGCGTCACCGGCAACCATCTTGGAAAAATCAAGGACAACGAAGGTATGATGCTAACCCTGGTCAATACCCTACTAATAATGTGCACGCTCCACCCACAGGAACCACCGCGTCAACTCAAGGCCGACATGGCAAGTCCGCGACGCCAACCTCCAATGTTGCGCGCGCGACACCGCCAAAGGGCTCCTCACCGGCCACTGAGCGCGCGCGTGACTTAGAATGTTTCAAGTGTGAAGGGAGATGGCACTACAAGAGGGATTGTCCAAACAACAAGAAGGTCCTCTTCTCTAGCATTGCCGTGGGCTATGAATCTTACGAGGAGGAGGAGGCCCCGCTTGAGACCATCGAGGAAGGATTCGAGGATGACAACGAGGAGGCCTACACTTGTGAAGCCGCTGCGCTCCATGATGGCACACCTCTCAGCCTTGTCACGCGCCGTATCCTCATTGTCAAGGAAGCCACACTGGTCGACCAACGCGAGAACCTCTTCCACACGCGTTGCTTGGTCAAGACGGCGTCCTTGAGTGTCATCATCGATAGAGGCAGCTGCTACAATATAATCAATGAGAAGGTGGTCAACCATTTCAACCTGTCAACCACACCTCACCCACAACCCTATGGTCTACAGTGGATTTCTACGAGTTCTGGTAACACTGTAACTCGACAATGTCTTATCTCTTTTTCCATTGGCCAATATTCAGATTCAGTCCTTTATGATGTCATTGCAATGGACGCCACACATCTTTTGTTGGGGCGCCCGTGGCAATTTGACAGGCGCGTTCTTCACGATGGATATTTAAACACTTACGTGTTTACTTACCACGGGAAGCGCGTCATCCTCTTACCCATGTCTCCATATGAGATTTTACAGGATCTGGTCGAGCGCAATCGATAAAAGGCTTTGGAAGCAGCAAAGGCCGCGTCAACGCCGACGCATTCCAACCCAAATTCTGGAGACTCGTCAACAACCCCATGCACTGGCAACAGGAGACCGCGTACTCCCTCAGGGCAACAAAGCGCTTCCAACGACAACGCGCCAAAGGATCGAACGTGATGCAAGGAAAGTGCAAATGCCGCACCAACAAGTGCAGCGTTACAAGGAACCTGTGAGCACATGTTGCTTCTTGCGTGGCCCAGCGACCTCACTGGCACCATGAGTGGCAAGGCACCATGTTTCCTCTTGGTGCCAACTCCTTGCATTCCAGAGAAGCCGATCGCCGACCCTTTGACGAGCGCCATCAGCGCGTTGCTAGACGAGTTCGATGATGTCTTTCCAAAGGAGCTTCCACAGGGCCTTCCCCCATTACGAGGCATTGAGTATCAAATTGATTTGGTGCCAGGTGCCTCTCTGTCCAACCGCGCTGCCTATCGCGCTAGCCCTGAGGAAACCAAGGAGTTGCAGCGCCAGGTGCAAGAACTTCTGGATCGCGGCTACGTGAGGGAAGCCCTAAGCCCTTGTGCGGTCCCCGTGATCCTCGTGCCTAAAAAAGATGGATCGTGGCGCATGTGTGTCGACTGTCGTGCCATCAATCAGATTACGGTGAAGTACTGGCACCCGATCCCGCGTCTCAACGACATACTCGATGAGCTACACGGCGCGATCCACTTCACCAAAATTGACTTGAAGAGCGGTTATCACTAAATTCGTATGAAGGAGGGTGATGAATGGAAGACCGCGTTCAAGACGAAATATGGCCTTTATGAATGGCTCATCATGCCTTTTGTTCTCACTAACGCACCAAGCACGTTCATGAGGCTAAGGAACCACGTTTTGCGGGAATTTCTGGGCAAATTTGTTGTGGTTTACTTTGATGACATTTTGGTGTATTCGCGTAGTCTAGATGAGTATGTAGAGCACCTTAGGCTTGTGTTAGAGTACTTGAGACGTGAGCAATTGTATGCCAACCTCGGCAAGTGTCGCTTTGCCTCAGACACGACTAACTTTCTGGGCTACGTGGTCTCCAAAGATGGTCTCCGCATGGATGAAGACAAGGTGAAGGCAATCGGGGATTGGCCCACGCCTACCACTCCAACCATGGTACGAAGCTTCCTTGGCTTGGCAGGATTTACCGGAGATTTGTCCGCGACTTCAGCTCCATCGCTGCGCCTCTCCATGAGCTCACAAGGAAAGGTGCCGCGGTGAATTGGTTGGAACAACACGAGAACGCATTCCTCGCGTTGAAAGATGCCCTGTGCAACGCGCCCCTTCTCCAACTCCCAGACTTCAACAAACACTTGGAGATTGAATGCGACACGTCAAATGTGGGCATTGGCGGGATCTTGCACCAAGATAAGAGGCCTGTCGCGTTCTTCAGTGAGAAGCTCACAGGGGCACCTTGAACTATCCTACCTACGACAAGGAGCTCTACGCCTTAGTCCGCGTGCTCAAGACCTGGCAACACTACTTCTGGCCACGCGAGTTCGTAATCCACTCGGACCACGCTACCATTAGCTACTTGAAGAGCCAGGCCCACCTAAGCCGTCTCCATGCTCGATGGGTGGAATTCATGGAAAGGTAAAGAGAATACGGTCGCCGACGCTCTTTCTCGAAGGTATATCCTCCTTACTCATCTTCAAACTAAGGTTCTTGGCTTTGCTTTAATTAAGGATTTATACTTGACTGATCCCTTCTTTAAGCCTATTTTGGAGCACTGCCTTAGAGACCGCGAGTTTGACACTTACTTTTTACATGAGGGTTATCTATACAAGGCCGATCGCCTATGCATCCCTAGCTCTTCCATTAGGCACCTTCTAATTCAAGAAGCGCATGAAGGACGCAGTCATTTTGGGGTTGCAAAAACATTGGCTGCCCTTCGCGAGCATTTCTTTTGGCCGCGGATGACCAACCAGGTGACGCGATATTGTAAGAGTTGTGTGACCTGTCAACGCGCTAAGACGGGTTCAAATCCCTACGGCCTCTACACGCCCTTTCCCATCCCACTAGGCCCTTGTAAATATTTGTCCATGGTCTTCATCACAGGTTTGCCTCTATCTCATAGGGGTAAGGACTCCATCTTTGTTGTTGTGGACAGGTTTTCCAAAATGGCACATTTCATTGCGTGTAAGACCACTCATAATGCTAGTGACATCACCGCGTTGTTCTTTGAGAATGTGGTACGCTTACATGGGATCCCTAGGTCTATTGTGAGTGATATGGATACTAAATTTGTGGGGCATTTTTGGAGAAATCTTTGGGGAAAGCTAGGTACAAAACTCCTCTTTTCCACTAGCTATCACCCCCAAACCTATGGCCAAACGGAGGTGACCAATCGAACCCTAGGAGCCCTCCATCGGACCATGCTCAAGACCAACCCCAAGCATTGGGAAGACTTACTTGCTATTGTTGAGTTTTCTTACAACAGGTCCAGGCACTCCGCGATAAGGCTCACCCCGTTCGAGGTCGTCTATGGCAGAAACCCATTGACACCACTCGACATGCTGCCGCGACCGCTGAAGGACATTGAGCACACTACCGCGGCCAACCGCACCGTGATGATCCAGGATCTACATCGCCGAATGCGAGAGCAGCTGGAACACCGCGCTACTCAATACGCGTCACAACATAATCGCGGGCGACGCCGCGTCATCTTTGCACCAGGAGACATGGTGTGGGTGCATCTTCGCAAAGAACGCTTCCCAGCCAAGCGCAAGTCAAAGTTAGCGCCACGCGGTGATGGTCCTTTTCGCGTTGTAAAGGCCATTGGAGACAACGTGTACGAGCTCGAGCTGCCAACCGACTACGGTGTCCACCCGACCTTCAACGTCGCCGACTTGGAGCCTTATGTGGAGCCCGAGTTTGATGATGGTGAAGCAGGGACACTTCACAGTCAAGTGAGGGAGGGTGATGTGCCCCTGCCCACCATGACTGCAACTAAGGAGGAGGAAGCCATAAGCATCCGCTCACAAGGGCCCATAACAAGATCGTGTGCCAAGGCCATTGCCAACACCACACAATCATTGATCGTGTGCGTTGTCGCTAGCCAAGGGATGCCAGAGACCGCGTTCTCTATCAGACACCTCGAGCCCAGCCCAGAGACCGCGTTCTCTATCAAACTCCTCACCACCATCATTGACCGCGATCTTTGATTGTTTGCTATTTTGGACATTCTAGTTTTGGCATTTCTCTCATTTTAGTAGTTACTATTTTTAGTTAATTCTTTTTGGGCGTATGTTCCATGCGTGTCGCGTGGGCTAGCCCATTAGGCAAGACTCGGCCCATCCGAGTCCCGCTACCCCTATAAAAGGCCATCTCAGCCTTCTATATAAGGTTACGTTCAATTTTAATCAAAGGTTGAGTATTGAGTGCCAATTGCCTCCTCTCTTTGATCGGATGTCAAAACCCTAGTCTATCTTCGCACCCCTTCACTCCGCCGCCGACGCTACGGCACCGCTCGATCCATCGAGCCACCTATCCCTCCATCGCGCCTAGTCCTGTGGTCACGAGTCTCATTCACATCATCGCATCACCATCGTCATCGCGCTCGCTTGCTCGCATGAAGTGACAAACACTGCGTTCCATCAATCCACACTTGTCTACGAGACGAGCGACTCACCACCAAGACCTCGATCTGGCACCGAAGGCAGGAACGCATCACTATTGCATCTCTTTTGTAGGATTATGAAGACCTATTTCAAAAGGAAATTCCTAATGGCTTGCCGCCCATTCATGGGATAGAACACCAAATTGACTTTGTGGCTGGCACCACATTGCCAAATAGGGCAGCCTATAGGACCAATTCGGAGGAAACCAAGGAGCTACAAAAGCAAGTACAGGAGCTACTTGACAAGGGCTATGTAAGGGAAATCTTGAGCCCTTGTGTCGTGCCAATCATACTTGTGTGTAGATTGTCGGGCCATCAACAACATCACCATCAAGTATAGACATCCCATCCCTCAGCTGGATGACATGTTTGATGAGTTACATGGCGCCCAAGTCTTCTCCAAGATAGATCTAAAAAGTGGGTACCACCAAATCCGGATGAAAGAAGGAGATGAGTGGAAATGGGGCTGAGCACGGGCCAGAACCCGACCCGAACCCGAAAAGCCGGAAACCCAAAAAAACGGGACCGAAGACCGAACTGAAGTCATGCGGTTCGGGTTCGGGTTCGGGTCGTCGGGTCGGGTTCGGGCTAAACAACACTCGTAAATAAAATATCAGACTGAACTGGGCTAAAACCCGAACCGAACCCGAATCGAACCGAAACCCAAAACACTAATAACATCAGACCGAAACCCGAACCGAAGTCATGTGGGTTCGGGTTTTTCGAGTCGGGTCGGTTTGGGTTTTCGGTTTTCTCAGCCCGTGCTCAGCCCTAAGTGGAAAACTGCTTTCAAGACCAAGCATGGCTTGTATGAATGGTTAGTAATGCCTTTTGGACTCACTAATTCTCCTAGCACTTTTATGAGGTTGATGAATCATGTGCTTAGGCCTTTCTCAGGGAAATCCATAGTTGTTTATTTTGATGACATATTGATTTATAGCAAGAACTTACAAGAGCATGCTCATCATATAAAACAAGTACTAGATGTCCTTAGGAAGGAAAAGTTATATGCCAACTTCAAGAAATGCCATTTTTGCTCGGATCATGTTGTCTTTCTTGGCTTTGTTGTGAGTAAGACGTGATTGAAGGTTGATGAGGAGAAGGTGAAAGCCATAATAGAATGGCCGACACCTACCACCATGACACAAGTAAGGAGCTTCTTAGGCTTGGCGGGGTTCTATAGGAGGTTTGTGAAGGATTTTAGCACAATAGCCACGCCAATGACCGAGCTCACCAAGAAAAATGTGGTGTTCCATTGGGGTGAGGTGCAAGAGGCTGCATTTCCAATGCTCAAATACAAGCTAACCCATGCACCACTACTTGCACTCCCGAACTTCACAAGAACCTTTGAGATAGAGTGTGATGCCTCAGGAATTGGCCTTGGAGGAGTGTTAACGCAAGGAGGCCGGCCAATAGCCTATTTTGGTGAAAAAATGAGTGGCGTTGAGCTCAACTATCCCACCTATGATAAAAAGTTGTTTGCTCTTGTCCGATTGCTCAAGACATTGCAACACTACCTTATGCCCAAGGGGTTCGTCATCCATTCGGACCATGAGGCATTGAAGTATCTTAAGGGCCAAAGCAAGTTCAATAGAAGGCATGCCAAGTGGGTAGAGTTTATAGAGGCCTTTCCCTACGTGATCAAGCACAACAAGGGAAAATACAACATAGTGGCTGATGCCCTATCAAGGAGGTACACTCTTCTCACTTCTTTGGATGCTAGAGTTTTAGGGTTTCCTTGCATGAAATCTTTGTATTTTGATGACCCTGATTTTTGTGAAACAATTCGAGCATGTGAGGGTAAGGGTAGCCAAGGCATATTCTATTTGCATGATGGTTACCTATTTAGAGGAGATTGGCTATGTGTTCCTAGTGGTTCCCTTCGTAGGCTTTTCATTCATGAAGCATATGGAGGCGGACTAATAGGGCACTTTGGGGTAGCTAAGACCTTAGGCACATTGAGGGAGCATTTCTATTGACCGAGGATGGCTAAGGATGTTGATAAATTTTGTGCTTCATGTACCACATGTGTTAGGGCCAAGTCCAAGCTAAACCCCCATGGCCTATACACTCCCTTCCTATTCCTAGTGCCCTATGGGAAGACATTTTTATGGATTTTGTTGTGGGTTTACCTAGGACTAAGAAAGGGAATGACTCAATTTTTGTCGTGGTTGATCGGTTTTCGAAAATGGAACATTTCATAGCATGCAAGAAAACCGGCAATGCATCACATGTGGCTGACTTGTTCTTTTGTGAAGTAGTGAGATTACATGGAGTTCCAAGGACAATAGTATCAGATAGAGATGCTCAATTTCTTAGCTATTTCTGAAAAACACTATGGTCTAGGCTAGGAACTAAGCTAATCTTTTCTACTTTGAGTCATCCACAAACCGATGGCCAAACTAAGGTTGTAAATAGGACTTTAGGAGCTTTATTACGTGCATTGTTGAGTACTAACTTGCGCAGGTGGGAAGAGTGCTTAGCTTTTAGTGAATTTGCCTACAACCGCTCAGTTCATTCGGCCACCAAGAAGACTCCTTTTGAGGTTGTGTATGGACGCAATCCAATCACTCCTCTTGACATGGTTCCTTACACGCTTAAGGACAAGGAAGATGAAGATGGCAAGGACCATCCCTAATTTGTGCAAGAGCTGCATAAGACCACCAAGGAGAAGCTTGAGGAGCACACAGCGCAATATGTGAAGCAAGCAAATAAAGGAAGAAAGGAAGTCATCTTTGAGCCTGGCGACTTGGTGAATTCATCTAAGAAAAGAGAGATTTCCTACGCTTATAAAGTCTAAGCTCAAGCCAAGAGGCGACAGACCTTTCTAAGTGGTCAAAAGGATCAACAATAATGCATACCAACTTGATTTGCCTAATGATTATGGTGTGCACGACATCTTCAATGTTGCAGATTTAAAGCCTTTTGTGGTGGACCATGAAAAAGACGAGGATGAGCAAGGAGATTCGGGGTCGAATCCACTTCAAGAGAGGGAGGATGATGTGAATCAAGCTGCTTTACCTCAAGAAGCCACCACTCCTGCAAGCGCCAAGGACGCGCTAGAAGTGAAGGAGCAAGACAAAGCCGTGGAGAATGTATTGTCGATGCCGCCAACGCCAAAGCTAGGGCAGAATGGCAACCATGGCCAACTGTCACCAAAGGGGGGCACCTTGGAGGAGGATGAACAAGTGGAGGTGCAGGCCCAAATGAGTGCAAGAATGCCGGCGCAAAGCTATCCAACTCCCACAGTGCCGCTCACACGTTCGAGCGCCTGGGTATTGGCTAGGGTTAATCAAGGCCACCTCGGCAATTCACAAGCCAAAGGTGTCATCACGAGAGCCCAAGCTAGGCAACTCCAAGAAGGCATCCAAAGGGGCCTTATTAGCCTTGGAGTGCCGAGCCAAGTGCCAAATGGCTCGGTGATGGAACTCGTCCAGGAAAGCTCCCCGACGTCGGGCATTGGCCAAGAAGGGAAGCAGTGACATTCACCAGGCCCCGAAGCTCCAATTGAGGCCCAACTTCTACCATCTCCTTTTGAAAACCCTACAAGCTATTGGACCCCAAGAGTGGCGGAGAGTTTGAAGGTTTGCCTAGAGATGCATTGGATGTCAAGGAGTCCCCGACGCCGGCATTGTCAAGGCACTGAAGCAAGGCCATCTCCCAATTGGCTCGTGCCTTTGCCCTTACATTTGGTTGGATGCTGCCATTTATCTCCAAAATTGAAGGCAAATGGCGTTGAGATTTGACCAGGCCATTTAGAGCACTACTTTATGTTTTTCCCTTAAATGTGTTTAAGACAATTTACGTAATTTTTGTGTTTATAAGTTGGCTTGCAGCTACATTGTTTCTCACGTTAAACTTGAATATATATTTTGCTTTTGAGCACAAAAAGCCTTTGAGAGCCTTTCAGTTTTGCGTCATTGTTTGGTGTGTTCATCCGAACCTAGTAGAGCGGTTTTAGGTGTGTTCATCCTCGGTCCAATCTATAATCCTCCTGGTTATTTTTGTTGCGTTTATCTAGGGGTTCCAAATATCCCATCACAAAATTGCCTTCAAATACTTCCTAATGCTCGGCAAATTTGCTTGTCAAGCGAGTCCACCGCCGGTGCCAAGGAGGAATTGGCTTGGAGTTTTGGTGTCAAACTTTCCTTGAAGCTTGAGATCCTCACAAGAGACACATCAGTGGTGCACAACATTAACATATGTGATGTACAAATTATACTTATGTGGTGCACAAAAAAATAGTACTTTGGTGCACAACGTAAATATATAGTAATATGGTGCACAACTTATAATAATATGGTGAACAAACAAAGTGAAGATGGTGAACAACACATATAGTAAAGTGGTGCACAATATTAACTTACGCGGTGCACCATTTATACTTATGTGGTGCACAAAAAATAGTACTTTGGTGCACAACGTATACTAATGTAGTGCACAACTGATACTAATATGGTTAACAAACAAAATACAAGTGGTAAACAAATATATAGTAATGTGGTGTACAACTTATAATAATATATTGAATAAACAAAGTGGAGTTGGTGCACAAAAACAAAGGTGCATACATAATAAACAAATATATAATAATATGATGCACAACTTTTAGGATTACGATTATCATCATGTTAGTTCGTATCTTTGATTCTTTTTATATAGATAATTGATTTCAAATATGAATATCATCAAACCTTAACAAAAATCACTCCCTTTTTATTTATAAATTTGATAATATTTTACTTCTTTAGTGGCATCTTGACATGCATGGAAATACTTTGAGAAATTTAAAGTTTATTTGTGTGATTTTAAGATTTTTTATCTAATTGAAAACTATTGCATTAAATTATAAGAATATATAGTTTTTTTTATGTTATTTGTTAACAAAATTACATCTTAGTTGTAAACTAGACATTCTAATATCCTTCATTTTTTAAATATAAATAATAAACAATATATTACTTACCAAATGGGTTATAAATTACAATCATGAAAATCAATCTGTATATACTAAAGGTCTGTGTATTTAACGTGTCGCTCTCCGGATGAAGTCACGTCATCACGCCTTTAAATATTCAAATAATTGGTCTCACGGTAATTATAAAATTCCCCTTTTATACAAAATACTTTATTTAATCAAATATCTTGACTATATTATTTAACCATATAATCTTAATATTGTATCTTAATTATGTAATTTTATTTTGCAAATTCTATTTTTATTATAAAACCATTTTAAGTTTTTTTAATTAACTCACTTAATTATATATCTAAGCCGGAGTCTATAATTTTTAAAATTAATACATTTATCATCAAAGTTGTTGTACATAACCAAAGTATGTTTTTCTTATACTTTTTGTTAATTTTTTCTTGGGTTATATAAGTTTATAATATATACATAATAGTATTTTTTGTTATTAAAAATTACATTTAAAATTGTTATTCTTTGAATCATTTAGATTTGTTATTCGTCTGCATGATATGTTGTTATTAGTATCATTATACTTAACATATAACTTTGTGTTGAACAACAATGGTGAGACTTTTTTGAATATAATTGTGTTTTCTATATTAAAAATGGCAAAAATGTAGTATCACGAAACCTATTTGACAACCTAAATTGTGATGTCATAATATTAAAAAAAATACATCAATATATACACTAAATTCTACGGCTCAACACAACACTTAATTCGCCTACGTGTCATCGTCATCCAAGCATAATTCACCACGTCATCCAATCTTTTAAAAAATATAATAGTGCGTTCGGTTTAATTTTAAATAAACTTTATTTAGTTAAATAAATTTAATTAAAAAAACAAGCGTGAAATCTAAATATGGTAAATAGGGTACAAAAGTAAGCTTCTTATAATGATTACCCCAAATATATAGTTATCTATTAACAATAATATAATTTGTAGTTGTTGTGACTGATATTTAAACATACCTATATTAACATATCATAACTTATCCCTAATTTATTTATAAAAACTCTAAGAATTATTCGTTATGTTTATAGCATTGGTTAACAAGTACGTAGTTCTCTTACTAAAATTAATTTTAATGGATAAGAAGACAACCTATCATTTGTTAAATCCATAATTATGTAACTTCAAGTAAATAAAAATCTTAGTAATGGCCGGATTTCATTCGACCAAAACCAAAATAGTATATTTCCGTATATTATTTAAATAGGTAGGTTGCAATCAAATTTGTTATTATGATTACGTTACCCACGGAATAACATGAAATTTAAGTTAAGATTGGTTTAGAATAGGAAAAAAATAATTAAATTGTATAACGAATACGCAACTAATTTATAAAAGATATCCATTTTGTTGGAATTAATATCCATTCTTTTATGTTAATAGTTAAAAATATGATAATATCCAATTTTTTATAACTTTTTAAAATAATAATATGATATAAATTTTAGAACATACTTATCTAAAGTGGTTTACAATATAAGATAAGATAAATTTCATTAATATTAATAATATAACATACAATTATAGATATATATAGTTAGTCGAAGTAGCTCCATTGAACATACTTATGTAAACTGATTTTAAAAAATCTCATGAAAAATAATCATTATTCAATTTTTTTAAGATAACTAAATATGATTTCTATTTGATATTCAACATTGGCTTGGACAGTTATGGTGACAATTTTTCAGTTATTGTTGTCTGTTTTTTAGTATGACATTTTTATAAGCACTAATGTGAAAAAATTAACCATATTTAAGTACCACATAACGTATTTGATGTCCTTTTACAAAAAAAACGTATTTGACGTATTGAATTTTAATATCATATTATTTTATAAATTGATAAATCAAATCTCGTGCTTGACATGGGAACTATGCTAGTATCAACTATACAAGCAAGTATCAATACTCAATTCGTATAATGACAAAGTGATGCTATACTCGTAAGTGTTTAGGAAATTCAAGTTCGAATCCTCCTAATGGTAATGTATGGAGATTTCCAACCGAACTGGGAGTATGGTCATAGACAAAACCGAGGAAAAAGCTATGTAAGCAAGTAGGGTTGGAAATCACTCGTGGATGACCAACCAACCCAAAAAACCTAAACCAAATATATGATGATCACCCCAAGTAAACCTGGTGACAGATGGTTGGTGGGTCGGGCAAAACGGATGATGGGTGGTGATGGGTGATCACCCGATCCATCACCTGCACTTCACCCACCCATCCATTCACACATCGATAATTGTAGATCTAATTCTATTTTATTAAAATGTATGACTTTAATTTTTGTTTTTTATGCTTAAAAGTTGAATATTTTAAGAATATTTTCTATGAATATCCATCAAATCCTGTATTTAGAATAACTATTTTCATATATTGAAGAAAATTAATTATTGTTTGCACTTAATCATATATTTTATTACATTTAAATAATAATAAAATATAAATATAAATATTATGCGGATGACCCTCCCCACTCGAATCATCCGTGAGTGATGGATGGACGAATGCGGGTGAAAAGTTTCACGGGTGACGGGTGAGTTGGGTGAAAGATTTAACTTCACTGATCAGGTGATAAAATGGCTCCACCACTACTACAATAAAGAGCTAAGGAAGCGGTCAAAACCGCTACATTTAGTCTATAAACCGCTTCATATTATCTATTGCAGCGGTTTTCGATCACTTCATCTTCTCGCGTTGCATTAGGTCTAATGCAGCGGTTATTATAAACTAATGCAACGGTTGAAGCTATTGATGATAAACTGACTTGATATCTAATGAAGCGGTTACTACCACCTCTATTGCAGCGGTTTTTTACCTATTGCAGCGGTTGGTAAATCTATTGCAGCGGTTGTTAAAATCTATTGCAGCGGTTTTCAATTTCTATTTTTTACTCTAACTTATCTTTTGAAGCGGTTTTAATGCCTATTGCAGCGGTTTTTGTATATTTTTAGAATTGTTTTTGGAGAGGTTTTCTATATTTGTGGATATATATATTTCTAATTGTTTTTTGCGATATATATATATATATATATATTTTTTGTTCACAAAGAAGAAATAAATAATGCCATCAAGTGATAAATCTTCATTCATTAAACAAGAAACTCTTTAAGTACATGCTAACAAAATTCCAAAGTTCACAGCTTGCCCAATTGTTTATTATACTTAATACCAAGTCCTATTGTTCTAACATACCTAAGTGCTAGCTAGGGCTGTAAATATAGAGCAGTCAATCCTATGCAACTAATGCTCATATCTTCTTGATTGTCCACTGAAATCAAAACCCTGTAAAAAAAAACTAATGTTAAATTAATTCAAACAATGCAAAGAACATCAGAGATGAATCTTAACAAGTTCTAGATGCAATTTATCTATAACTTAAGAGTAAATCTTATGCATGTGCCTCTCTGATAGCTCAAATCACAAAGTATGACAGAATATATTGACTCAAAGCAAACAAATTCATTTCATAAAGAACATACCCAGAGACGCATTAAATTTGGGCACTCAGTGATGAGCTTGATGAGATCTGGGCTCTGGATTGTAGCATAGCTTAAATTCAAAGTGGTAAGCCCTAAGCAAATCGGATATATTGCAGGAAGGTAAGAAGGCACAGCATCCCAGAATCCAGAGAGGCTTTTCAGCTGTTTGCACCCAGAGAATGCCCCAAATAGGTTGGAGACCACATCAACATGAGGCTCAGGAGAATAAGCACGATTGAGACGCAGGCTCAGGAGAATAAGTACCAAACTCTTCCAGCTGAGGTGCCCGACTTAGAAGATTGGGAAGTCTATCAAGAGGCACCGCACGATTGAGACGCAGGCTCTTCAGATTCGGGCACCTACTCACCAAGCGCTCTAATGAAGAAAAGCTAACTTCAGAGCCCAGGCAAGCAATATACAAGGATACCAAAGATGTGCAGTTTTCAGGAAAAAGGTTCAGCCAATGTCCACTAAGATCCTCCACGTCGCTTTCTCTTAAATCAAGCTCTCTCAGATTCCTAAACAAGGAGTACACAAATAATAAGACTTCAAATCATGAAACAAAATATATAATAAGATCAATTGATTAAAGGATTAAAAAGAAGATCATCCCATAAGAAGATAGAAAATGATCAACTATAGCAAAAAATATCTTAAGAGAAACTAAAAACTTGTTTCACCTACCAGATAAGTAGCAATAGATCCACATTGTCATAATTTTGTGATGCACTAACTATTTAAGCAGAGCAAAAAAAGTGTATTTTGGCATCTTTCAATCATCTTCCGCTAAAAATTCAGTATTATATATGCACTCAACAATAGAATGTTCTGTTTTGAACAAAAACATTTCCTCCAAATTTAATGTCCTAAAGAGTGCAGAAGATGCATCTAATATCTCTTTTTTCCCTGTGATGGTCCATACAGTCCAGGCGTAGCTTTCAGCTTCAGAACCCCAACAGCCAATTTTAATACAAAAAGAACAGAAAAAGAATGAGGTAATCTCAAAAAAAATTGAGGATAATATTTTCAGCTACCTACACAGAATCTTTTTGTAATATCATTATATATGAATGGGAAGCAGGAAGCTTGTAATTCAAAGGGAGGTGGATTTATACTAGTGAATCAGGAAACGATAACTTAGCATTTGTCAAATATCAAACAGTCGCAGATTCAGATATATATCAACCAGATGTAAGAATACCTAAAGAGTGTGAACGAATCTCAAGTAACCTCAACCAGTCACGTGACATAAACAATAAAAGAATAAAACGGAACTTTCAATACTTGAGCTAATTCTTTTAAGGGCATATTCCCCACTACAACAAAAACCTTAAAAGAAGAATAGAGGTGGGAGCTTTGTTGCGCTGTCATCAGCTTCCCCATCAGAAAACAAATGCAAGTGCAGCATGCAAACACTTTCAAAAGCAGCATCTCACTTTGCTTATTATCAAGCATTGTGCTCTTGGGGGTAGAAAAACACAGCATAAACAAGCAAATGGTAGACCATGAGACTGGAATAATTTTTCACTGTTGTGAAAAGGCTCATAATTAGTCAACACTGCTTTGTGACAACCAAGTTCATTTTCACACAAAACCAAAACAAAAATATAACACCGCTGAAGATCTAAAATTGCTTTCGCTTCCATCCCTCAATTCAAACTCGCTTGTTATAAGCTGTGAAACTGAGCACATGAATTCCCCCAAAAGAAAAGCTAGAATGAAAAAGAGTTCAAGTTAAAGAGTATTAATAAACAAAGTCAAACCAGAATAAATCATAAAAGCCTCATAATTTCTCAACCCCTTGGAAATAAAAAGACACAAAAAAGAGGAATAATCATATCATTAATTAATAAACAGAAGTCCACACAACCTGCAATTGGCAGCTATGGCAATAAAGGATATGAGATGTATGAAAAAAGAGGAATAATTATATCTTATACCCTTCAAGATGAAACTCATTCTTCCCTTGCCTTGAACTCCGAGAGAGCTTCTTCACCGCAATTTCCCTCCATCATCCAATACTTAATCCTTACCATTCAAATCAGTTGCCAACCCTAAAATCCAGTAAAAGTGTAATCTATGAACATTCAACATTATTGTTATCATCGAAAATCAATTTACTGTCAAAACATTAAGAATGAAATATAGTATATGGACAGTACCATATGAGAGTGTCTTAAATAGTTGTCTTTTCTATTGAACCTGTGAAACTGCTATTCAAAAGTGAATGCATGATTGGTAAATTAATTCACCAAATATCACCCAAACCAAAACCGAAAGAGTCAGCTTACCAGAAGATATGCAAGTTAAGAGTACTAGAAGAAGAAGAAGAAGAAAAAGAAGAAGAAGAAGAAGACGACGAAACCGGACACACACCAACAAGAAAACTCTTTGGCAGTGGAAGACGAACATGGAATTGAATTACAACAGACTGGGATTCACTACCTTTCGGATCTGACATACCCTTGGAGGTTGGAGCTGTTTCAAAATGACATAACCTTGGAGCTGTTTTGAAATGGAGTGGCGAACAGCAAAATCATGAACACAGGTTGCAGCTTCTAATCTTTCTTCATTGTCACAAGCATTGATGTGGAACTGAAACAAAGACGACAACAACAACTATACAACATATTATGCTCACACAATCTCCAACTTTCTATGACTAAAAAAAGGATTAAGACTTAAATGGATATCTCTTGTCACAAGTTACTGATCACAAATAGGCTCAAAGGTAAGAAACAAGCTACAAAAAAAGTAAAAACTACTCAAGAGTATGACAAAAAATAGATGAAGACACCTGTAATAATAAGTTTGCCAACAAGTGTGCATTATATGCTCTCGATCTACAACTTAGAGCATATAAACTTAAGAGACTAACTACATGTTTGGGAAATTGGAGAAAGACTGAGATTTTTTGCTACTTTTCTCATGCTCTATTGCTAAGCCATCCATAAATGAAAAGAGAGACAAAGACAAGGAAACAATTGAAAGAGAGTATATCAAGTAATACACATGCAAACTAAGTAATTAGAGAGTATATTCGTATACTCATTATATATCAAATATCTACATATATTCACCTAACATTATATGCACACTGCTTAAATCTAACTAAACACAATCAACCACTGGAAAGCTATATCAATAATAAGAAGAAAAAAAATAAGACCACCCAAACCAGTCATGCGTAAATGTGAACCACCTAAACAACAAGAAAACAAGGAAGCACGAGTCTCAAACCAAACAATTCAAGCACACAAATCGGGGGAGTACAACGACAGATAGAGATAGGAGAATCACAAACACAAAATGAGAAAAAAAAACTAACACAATCAAAACAATTTTGGGCGTCAGTTTAGGGTTCTGGGAATTAGGTTTGAACCTGAATGTGTAGCCAACTGCGAGAACATATCTTGATGGCATTGAAGACACAAAGACAAGGTTTGGCAATTTCAGCGAGAAACACACCATCTTTAGCGTTGCCACTCCCTTACCCTTGCCCGATACGCGCCATATCTGGTGCAAATCTGCAAGAGAAGGACCAAATCGGCAACAAATAACATCCCAGCTCCAAAATTTGAATCGATTAGACACAATATATTGCAAAATTAAGTAGAGAAAGACAACCTGAATCGGAGAAAACAAGATAAAACACGAGATCTATCCCTATGCAGAATCTGACGGTCAAATGGAATATTTGAATCAAAAAATCGCAAAAAAATTACAGGAATATAAGAGAGGAGAGATGGAGATGGTGTGTAGTACCTGGAAGAGTCGGCGCCAACGAATCTTCAAGATGTTGTCTCCTTCCAAGCGCAAAATCTCCTCTCTCTCGTAATCATCATAGCGGCTGGTTAGGGAGGAGATGGAAGTCGGCGAGGATTGGGAAGGGATGGAACTTGGCGATGAAAAGGCAAGGTTAGATGGGATGGAAATCGGCGACTAGGGCTGCAAGGAAGAGGGCAACCCACGTACAGAGTGATATGCTCGAAAAGATAGTAGTTTTTACCGCTAAGTAAAACTTTGGGCGGGGTCATATCCGCGCATTTGCCGATTAACAAGTTTGCACTATAAACCGCTTCATTAGATAGGATGACCGTTGCAATAGATTCATATTACCCGCTGCAATAGCAATTGGAAAAGTGAAACGCTTATACTTGTTCACAACCGCTGCCACTATCGCTGTAAATTTATACAACCGCTAGAAAACCGCTGCCTTATTCTTGTCCGCTGCAATTGACCGCTTCAATACATTAAACCGCTGCAATTAACCGTTTCATTTGGTCATAATTGTAGTAGTGTACCCATCCATTACCCAACCCATTTCCACCCCTACAAGCAAGTGCTAAAATGTCTATTGTAAGGCTATATGTGATGAAGCATCCTAAAGAAAAAGAGGGGCATAATTTCCAAAGAAATAATTATTGCTCATCTTGTAAAGAGAAGGGAGTATTGAGTTAAAAATTTTATTTGTTTTTTCAATAAGGTATGAAATCGAAATTCCATGTCACACCTAACGTGGATCCTTGAGAGGCCGAAAGAATCAGCTGTCGGAATAACTGATATGAAAAAACAAAGTGACAACATCCAGTCAAACAAAAAACCGAAAGCAGAGTTAGATTAATAGGCAAAATAATGTAAAGGCGCAAACATTTAAAATGATAAGAGAAGACAACTCCTTAGGAAAAAAACCTTGTAGATCGAAAATGTGTAGGTACTGGTGTCCCCGGTTCATGAACTGATGGTTCAGTTCATGAACCGGAGGCTCAAGGTTCAAAGGAACCTGAACTGGGGGAGCCCGAACCGGCGGTCCGGTTTCGGTCCAGTTCGGAACCTAGATCAAAAAGATAAATTTAAAAATAAATAAATAAAAGATCTAAAAAAATCTAAAACTATCCCAGGAATATTATAAAAATTATTTATTGTATGTTTAAATTAAAATAAAAAATATGAAATTAAAATCGAACATTAATCTTACACTTTACTTAATAATGTTTTATAAACCTAGTTGTTAATGATATTTTTAAAAATGAAAACAAAGAAAAAAATAAATGGCTTGAACTTAATAGTGATTATTAACTATTAAGTTGCATATGTATCCTCTCGGGGTTAGAGGAATCAAAACCCACGCAATTCTCTTACCTTTAGTGTACAAACCCCACTTACAATCTTACATTCGATACATTTCCAATTTGTCGAGGTGGTGTGATGTAAGATGTCTCATTAAAAGGCCATAGCCTCCTCCCTTTGTCCAAGTAGTTAATCTGTCACAATAATTACAAAAAATGTCAATTTTGTTGTTTTCTTGGGGTTCACTTTTCCTATAATGAATCCTAAAAATATCTACTACAAGACTCCTATTAAAAGAATCCATGTTAAAAAAAAGTAATAGAAAACTTAATTGAATAAAAAAGTAATTAAAATGGTAAAAAAGAGTAATTAAGTGTATTAGAAAACGATGTGAAAAGAAATGAAGAGGGGTCTAGGTATTTATAAGAAAGAAGGAGGAGGAGGAGGAGGAGGAGTGATGCGGTCCTGTCCCGCCATCAGATGGTCCACTAAGAGTCCGGAACGACCAAGACCATGGCGTCCTTCCTGGAGTCGGACTTAGCATAGTTTATTATATATTTCTCTATTATTAGTTATTTCTCGTTTTAGTATGTTTCCTTTTTAAGCATTTTCTATTTCGGGTGTGCGCTCCTCTTATGCTTAAGAGGGCCGGCCCATTAGTTAGAATAAGGCCAAAGCCCATTAGGGTTTTTGGCTGAGCTCTTTGGCTATAAATAGCCACCATGTACTTCATTTCTAAGCACGTTGAAATTAAAGCTTAAGCCTCAGTTGAGATTATCTTTTCCCTTAAGCCTTCAACGTCACCCTTGTTACTTGTCCCAAATCTATCCCAAACACAACCCATTGGCGATCCCGGTGAATTGCTCGATCTAGATCCGTGCGCGAGACGAGTCGATCCCTTGATTCGTATCAATTGGTATCAGAGCTCCAGGGATCGAGCCACCCTAGTCGCCACTTCGAAACCCTAATCTACCACACCAAACCAGTTCGTCTCTACACCTCCATCTGCGACACTTCAGGAGAATTGTCATAACCTTCTGCTCACTCAATATTTTGGTCTGAAATTTTGAGGAGGCAAACTAGACTCGTAGATATAACTCCTCGAGTTAGAATCATCGCATTTTGATTCCTGATCAGGGAGAATGAATTTTTACAAGTCGGACCAACGCCCAGGAATTCTCCTTGCCCGACGAGAGAAGATTGATTCTGCACCTCCATCTGCGACACTTCAGGAGAATTGCCATAACCTTCTTATCACTCAATATTTTGGTCTAAAATTTTGAGGAGACAAACTAGATGCGTAGATCTAACTCCTCGCGTTGGAATCATCGCATTTGGATTCCTGAGCAGAGAGAACTAATTTTTATAAGACGGACCAACGCCCAGGAATTCTTCTTGCGCCGCCCTCGGTCTTCTCACATCTGCGACACTTCAGGAGAATTGCCATAACCTTCTGCTCACTCAATATTTTGGTCTGACATTTTGAGGAGGAAAACTAGAGTCGTAGATATAACTCCTCGAGTTGGAATCATCACATTTGGATTCCTGAGCAGGGATAACGAATTTTTTCAAGTCGGACCAACGCCCAGGAATTCTCAGATCTGCGGCCTCCAGCCGTCGCTCCGGCCGCTCGCTTCCCACCGCCGGCCACACCTAGGTGCCGCCACTGCCCCTGCTGTGCTGCGATCTGCGTCGCCACTGTCGGCCTCACTTCCCCTTCGTCTCCACTCCGCCCCCGCTCGACCAGATCTGCCGCCTTCGTCTCCACCACGCCACCGCTGGCTTCCCGGCGTCACACCCACCGCCGGGCACGCCCAGCCGCCGCCACTGCCCCTGTTGTGCTGCGTATGTGTTGAGTGGATGCTTGCACAAGCAGCCCTAGGGTTACAAAAAAAAAAGGCTGCTGCTGTTACAAAAAAAAAAAAAAAAGTTGTGGGCTGATATAAGAAAGAAAAGAAAAAGAAAAGAAAAAGAAATCAGCCAAAATTCGACATGGCATGTCGACTATCAGATTGGCGCCCGCCCGATACCCCCTTGCGTCGTCGACGTTTTGCTGGATATGAAGGAGAGTTCCTGGAGTGGTCCCGGCACATGGCTTACTACTTTAGCCAGCGAGACTACAACCAAGTCGCAATCAGTTGTCTAACTGGCTACGCCCTTGACTGGTGGTTTCGTGTAGAGGATTATCGCCGGACCCGTGGTTGGCAACCCGTCATCACTTGGGAGGAAATTGTTTATGTTATGACCCGACACTTTGCTCCGAGTGTTGATCCAGTAGCCTACGCCACCCGCTCAAAGCAACGGACCAGACCGTACCTTGAGCGCGTCTCTACACGTACCCCAGTGCGCTCTTCTGAGGGATTCCCTAAACGCACCCCAGCGCGCATCACAGTGCTCCTTCCCCCAGCTCTGGTACCCCCTGTTGCGCTCATCCCTGCTACGACGCCAACCGCACCAACCGCTTCCGCACCAGCACCCGATCCTGAGATCACTCCAACTCCAACCGTCGTGCCTCCGGAGCCAGCGCCCACCGGGCCGTCCCCTCTGATCATATCGGCACCCACTTCGATGGTCCCCATGGTGTTGGACGTGCCTCTCCTCGTTCCCGTATCCATGACTTGTGAGTCTTTCATTTTGGCTCCTTCAATGGACATTACGCATCAACCATTCCGATGTATATGGTCCTTTACATGTGTTGATCGATTGTTCTCCCTTGCGCCTACATGCTCGAAGCGAGGATGCTTCGATTCTAAGGGAGGGAGAATGATGCGGTCCTGTCCCGCCATCAGATGGTCCACTAAGAGTCCGGGATGACCAAGACCATGGCGTCCTCCCTGGAGTCGGACTTAGCATAGTTTATTATATATTTCCTTATTATTAGTTATTTCTCGTTTTAGTATGTTTCCTTTTTAAGTATTTTCTATTTCGGGTGTGCGCTCATCTTATGCTTAAGAGGGCCGGCCCATTAGTTAGAATAAGGCCCAAGCCCATTAGGGTTTTTGGCTGAGCTCTTTGGCTATAAATAGCCACCATGTACTTCATTTCTAAGCACGTTGAAATTAAAGCTTAAGCCTCAGTTGAGATTATCTCCTCCCTTAAGCCTTCAACGTCACCCTTGTTACTTGTCCCAAATCTATCCCAAACACAACCCATTGGCGATCCCGGTGAATTGCTCGATCTAGATCCGTGCGCGAGACGAGTCGACCCCTCGATTCGTATCAAGGAGGAGGAGGAAGAAGAAGAAGATGAGGAAGAAGGAGAAGGGGTGAGGTGGGGGTGAGGGGGAGGAGGCTGACTGTAATTGAAACGATGAATCAACATTAACATTTTAAATAAGTAAATAAATTATAAGCGTTTGTTCTAGTTGTTTTAATAAAAGTTACAATATTTGTTTCTATTCCTATCAACTTATAATAGTTCTCTAACATGTCTTCTAAAAGATCAAATTTTAATATAGGATAAAAAACACTAGCAACAAGATAAACACCGGGAATAGAGGTATAATAATTTAACCACTTTACCTTCATTTGGGCGATTGCGCCTTCAATTTCAGGAATTTTTGCCCCCTTCATAAAAGCACTAGCAACATTCATAGCCTCAAGAACAAATATATGACAAGTTGGTTTATAAAAAATGACTAAAACTAAGAGTCGCATCATTAAAAAACATTTAGAAGTTCCATAATTTTCACACAAGTTTGTCAAACTTCATTGGTAAAACATAAATGCGGAATAAGCGACAAAGTAAGTAAGTAGGGTTCCACCGATGGCCAACATATTTTGAAATACGTTTTTTATGCACCCCATTTTGATCACAAAACATCATCCATTCTCTTAAAATATTTTCATGCACTCAAATATACTTAATAACATCTTTAATTGGATAGAAATAAGGACTCAAAGCACTTAAACCATCTTGAACACATAAGTTTAAAATATGGCAATCATATTGTACATGAACAAGTTAACCACCAACATGGGGTTAACAACCGTTATCAAATTTCTTATGGAAGTGCTGTTAGATGATGCATTGTCAAATGAAATAGAAAAAACTCTATGAAGAAGTCGATATTCTTCTAAAATTGTACGTATAATTCTGGAAATGTTATGTATGGTATGCGACTCATCAAATTCTCTAAAAGTCAAAACACATTTATGCATTTGGAATTTTTGATTAATAAAATGACATGTAAGACCCATGTATGAATGAATTCGTTTATGATCACTCCATATAGAAACATGTATGTCATTCTCTCTAAAAAATTAACTAAAAGACTCTTACATTTTTTATATGCTTTAATAGTGTTTCTCTTAATTGTTTATCGAGATATCTTCTTATAAGCGGGTAATGCATGAGTTATCATCCATTCATTAAAACTACATACTCCCTAAATTAAAATGTTAAATGATCAACCCTAATCGCTTCGACTAATGCATAATCACTACTAGCATGATCATAACGAAATAATGGAGATTGAGAAGATAATGCAAACCCGAAAAGTTAAGATTATCCTTGTTGCATTCTCATATTTTTGGGGTGTTTTGTCATCGTATGCCTCCTCAAAGTGTCATAGCCTCCTCCCTTCCTCCAAAAGTACTTCTTGTCACAATACCTAGAAAAAAATCCATTTCGTTATTATCACACAAATCTCCCTTTCTAAAATAAATTCTAAAAACATCGTTGCGAATAATTCTCCCTTCTCCACCCTCATCATCTTTTCCTTGGGTGGTAAGAGGTTGAGTTACATTTTCACTCTCTTGGGTGCCAATAACATTTCCAAGATGATTCGTTTTTTTATAAAATAACTAAAAATAACCAATGTAATTAAGAGATGATCAAAATAAAGACAATCAAAGAACTAAATAAGAGCAAGTAAATAAAATTATAAAATAGAAAGAATATAAACTAAGACAATTGTGAGAACAAGTAAATAGATTGTAAAGAGAGTATTAGAATTCTTGTAAAGAGAGATTAGAGAATTTAGAGAGAAGAGAGATTGTTGGATGATGTGCAAAGAAGTACATAGGTGTAGGTATTTATAGGAAATTTGGGGTGGTTATGGTAGTACTTACAAGTTTTTTTAAAAACAACCCGGTCCAAATGATAAGAAAACTAGCCGTTTGAACCGGTGGTTCACAACAACTAGTTTTTTCCCTTTTTCGCTTTGATTTTTGTAAGGTCTTGTAGGGTTTCTAGGGTTAATTTTAGTTTTTGGGTTTAGGGTTTTTTTTATTTTCTTGTTTAAACGTTTTTTAATGTATTTAGGGTTTTGTATTTTTTTAAGGTTCAAGGGTTTCAAACTTTCAAGGGTTAGGGTTTACGGTTTTAGGGTATAGGTTTATTTGTTTTTTTATAATTTTGTAAGGGTAGAATCGTCGGTTGAACCTCCAATTCCGGTTGGAACCGCCGGTTCGGCGGTTTTATGGAGGTGTGAACCGATACCTGAACTGACCGGGATCTTGAATCGCCAGTTCGGTTCCGGTCTGATTCAGGGTTTAATCTGGTCTGATTTTCCGATTCTAATTCACACTTGGCCTGCACTATGTGCACGGGGATGTACAGGAGACAAAAAAAGAAGTAAATTTCCAACATAAACAAAAAAAATGAAAATGAGCTAGTAAGTGCAATTCCAAGGAGCATTGACCTAAACAATGTTGAGTTTGTATAACTTCATCATTCACATAGAACTGACCGACCATAACCCTTGTATGATTGTAGTGTCCTCGCCACATCAGCAAGGTTGATTATGGATGCTATGTGTTGCGATTCATGCGGGATATCGTTGATAAACGATACACAAATTTGATCCCAGAAGAGGTATTGGTTATTTGACAAATTATCTCAAGGATGTCTTATTGCTAGATTGACATTATGCATATAAGTAGCGATGAGTTTCTGATCTGTTTGGTGTGGGGACATGCTTTGGGAACGGAGGATGTCGAAGCTAAAAATATCATTTTTTGGCTAATCTTACAGTTATTGTGCTATATAGTAATTTTTATTATTAGTGTTGACTATTTTAGGTAACTTTTGTTTATTTTATCTATTTTTTCTCGAATGATGCATCTACATTACTACACATGTAGTCTAACTTGTCTTTAAATTTGCAGTATTATTCAAGAAAGGAAAAGTATACACAAGAAGAAATTGATCAAGTTCGAGTGGATTGGATGGAATTCTTTAGTGAAATTACTAACACTTAGGTAAATTTATTACCTTTTAGTACCATATATGGTATTTAAATCATTTTAAAGGGTTTTTAAAATTCGTGCAGATGTGCTCTATTTTCTTAACTTGTCCAGGTCCTCAATTGCTAGCAAGGGATTCAAATTCTTCAGATTTTAACTCTTATATCAAGTATTAGTAGATACAGACTTAATTAGTATCGTTTTAGCTGGAGTGAACACATTTTTGAAATATAACCCGCGTTTTCTGGGTCGAGATCCGACCCGAAAAATATTGGGTCAAAAGTGATCCGACCCGTTCGACCCGAAAATTTCTGGGTTGGGTCATTACAAATGTGTTTTTATTTTATATATTAAACATTATAATATATTTTGTTATTAAAATATTATATAATTATTATTTTATTTTTTTTGATTTTTTGTTTTAATTAAAATATTATTTTAATAATCATTTTATAAAATTTTGACATGGCGCTCTCGACCCGTTGGGTCGACCCGAACCCGTACCTGACCCGCAACAACCCGACCCATAATCGACCCGTAAACTCTGACCCGCAATCGACCCGACCCGAACCCGACCCGATCCGATGTGCTTAAACTCGAACCCGACCCGTTTGACCCGTTTGACAGGTCTAGGTACAACATTGATTTACTTTAATATTCGATTATTTAACTCGATTTGAACTCGTGTTGTCTATAACTTCAGATGAAGTATATGAAATATATTTCTTGACATATGATATTGTGTGGTTGGTTATGAGATGAGAAGTGTGTATGTTGTATGCCTTTGACGAATCAAAGATGAAATGTGGGTGAAATATATATATAGTATAGGGACAGTCAAGAAAATTAATGTATTGGGGACTTAAACTAGACAAGTTTATATCCCGAATATTAAATAACCGTACTAAAATGTTTTCCCGGACTCGTAGTATATATCCTGGATACCAAAAACCATGATAAAATAGTTTTTAATCTGGCGCAAATTTCCAAATCATACATCCCACTATCAATAACCGTGATAAAAAAATATTTACGCGCTCAAATTTAACTTTTTATCACGGTTTATAACCGGCATATATACTTTGTACAAAACGGATTGGTTGACGCATTAATACCGGTTTTGAAACAATACATCACGGTTCAAAAGCGTGATATTAACAACCAAGGGAACGCGCATGCCTTTCTTTAATTCCGGTTTTTAGGACTATATATCACGGTTGTAGAACCGTGATAAAAACATATTAATTATCACGGATGTGACATGATTTCTTTTTTATCCCGCAACTAAATATCTCGGTTTACAGCCGGGAACGGGGATAAAACACTAAATTTGTACTAGTTACCCTTGATCAACTTCCTCTTCTCAAAATCTCCACTCGAATTCTTCTTCTGACTACTCTTCTTGCCTTAATCCAACAATTCTTCATCAGATCTGAAAATTCCTACCCTCAATCCCACAAAAAAAGTGAAAATTCGGGCTTCCCCCTCTCATCCCAACAACTCTGTGCATATGAAGAAACCATTGACTAAGGCGAAACCTCTCCCGCAAAACCGGACTACACACTGTTGAAATCGCGGGAATCTCTGCTCTGGATCTGGAAGATGGCTTGAAGCTGGTACGATGGTGGTCGTTCCCTTACCTTTTTTTGTTTCTAGATTTATAGGGTGTTGAAGACTCCCTCTCCTCCCCTAAAATGTCTTTCTTCTCGGGTGCATCCTCTACTTATCCAATCTGCTGCTATTCATTTACCTTTGGTGGGTTCTGGTAGAGCCATCTCTTCCTTTGTTTCCATCTAGAAATCCAAATGGGTGTTTCTGGGATGGATCTGGCATGTTGCTGGGGGCGCCCAGTCTCATGGACTGTTTTGTCTGAGCAAGGGAAGGTGAGGTGCTCTTGGTCGAGACTTCCTCCGGATATCCAGGTGGTGTTTCTCTTGTTTTATCGCATTTAAATCATGCTTTGGATTGCCTCTGACTAGATATATCTATGTTATATGAATGTGTCTTCTTAGATATATGCAAAAGACTGAAACAGCTGTGTCCATCCACTATTTAGAAAATTACTATTTACCTCTTGTTTTGGGTGTGTCTCTCTGTTGTTGGGTGCAATTTTATTTGATCCATTTCTCAATTGGTATATCCCTTTGCTTGAACTTCTTGATAATAACTATGATTGATGATGTTTGCTTTAAAATTGTTATCTCTACTGAAATGGGTAACACGAATCAAACCACTCGAGCTATGACTAAAAACCACTATTCTATGATTACGAATATGCTTTTTGATATGGTTATCAGTTGTGTTGGTCTCCTGAATTTGGTTAATGAAATTGCAAACAAGAATGAGCGCTATAAATTCCTTACTCTTTGGTTTAAATGATTTGTTCTATTCTCAATGAAATTATGACTATGAATAGGAATTATACCCGTGTTCTCATCCGGGTGCTTAGGTGGTGTCCTTCTAACCTTCTTCATTATGACATTTACTTTGAACAAGTTTCTAAGTTTGATCTTGACAATTTTGTTTGGTGGTTGTGGGTTGATATTTCCCATGACTTCATCGATTCTTATCTCCTTGTATCACTTCTCTGTTTGAAAGTGTTGTGTTGGCCTCCTGCTTCTCTTCATTTGCTTTCTAGTAAGTTTACTCTAACATATTTTCCTTACACTGATTCTAAGTGCTCTACTGAAATGAAAATCAGCTTCAAGAACTTTCCTATCTACCATATAGCCAATCCAAATACTGAAATTTCTGAAATGCCTTATGCCAATAATCTCACCCCGAATTACTTACACAAAAGAAGTTGTGAGCTGATACACTTGGATCTCTTTCAATGGTTTATGGATAATTTTATTTTTCCAATCAGATGTTATTTTTCCGGAACTACAAGTGTTGCATTAATCTATCTTACTCTGAGCTGACCAACGACGATCTGACCCCCTACCACATGAACCAACTCTTTGTGACCCTTGCTCCTAGCTATTTGGTTCTCATTTTCTTTTCAAATTTTGTGTTGCCCCTCATTGCTGGCTATTTAAACCAACTCTTTGATAAAAGGAATGGATTACTTTATATCATTTTGACTCTGAACTTGAATGCTAAGCATGATGCAATGGATAATAATACATGTACCCCTTTAATTTCTTATTACCAAGTTATGTACTGCTATTGCAATATTAATTGAATAACCTCTTATATTAGTTTTTATTGGAATGTTCACAATTACCTAATTTCAAGATCTTGCTAGCTAGCCTTTTATCTCATTGACCAGGTTTGGGTGAATTGGCTTGTAAGGACTCATTCTTGCTCTATGTGGTTTTTTGGCCCTCATGGAGTCTGGGCTTATGTAGAAGCCATGACCTCCTTCTTGACCAGGTGGGTATGTATATACCAAAAATCAATGAAAAATTCCACAAGAAGCATCATATGCAAAAGAATTTCACACAAGACAAAAGAAACAACACGAGATTGACCAGACTTGGTGTTGTATTTGTAGGAACGCAATAGCGAAATATAAACTGCAAGAATAAATCGCACTTTAAACAAATGAAATTATACCGAACGTAAGAACGCAGCAGAGTCGAGAACGAGATCTCTCTCCTTAATTCTGAAAACGTCCCGTATTGCGACGGTTTGAATGACGTTCTGAATCCCAGGATACAACTGCTTGGACGACTCCGGACTTGCGCAACCAAAGGACCGAAGGCTACAAACCAATTCTGTGGAGCACTCTCAGACTCGATTTTCGAAAAAACAGAGAGGAGGGAGGAGGATTGCTGTGTTTTTTGATGTGTTCTGAATGAGAGGACGCTTGCTCTTATATAGAGCTTGGAAGAGGATCCGTTGCAGATCTTCTGCATTCATGCTTGTGACCGTTGCAGATCGTCTGCATTAGTGACGTTGGACGTTACGGATCTTCCGGAGTTATTGCGAAGATCTCCGGTATTGATGGCGAAGGATTTGGTCTGCAGCCCAAATCAAGCCCATTCCCGAAACGGCCCAGCTGGCTTCCAAAAAGAAGCTTAGCTGCTGCTTGGGCCTTCGGCCCATTCCACAAGCCCACGGCCCACGGCCCACGGCCCACGACCCCGACCCCGACCCCGACCGGACCGGACCGGATCGGACGGACGGACGGCGCGCGTGAGTGGTCAAGCTCTTCTCTCCATAGTAACCAAGTTCTTACCTTGGCTTGGGTGATAGTGGTATATAAACCACTCAATTCTACTCCTACATTTCCGATGTGGGATGTAGAATCGCACCCCAAACTCCATTTGGGTGTTGCAAGCAACCACCTTTGAGTCCTCATTTCTCATTCAAACGGAACCCGAATTTATCGTATGAGCACACTACGTTGTAGAGCTCGCGGAGACGAGTCCAACGTTCCCATAATCCGGCACAATCGGTGACCGTAGCCCACCGGAAAAGTGCCCGGAAAATTCAGTTCCAACAATCCCCCACATGAATAGAAATGATTCTAAACATTGGTTTTATGAAAACAGAAAAAACTTTTGAGAGTACAGGCGAAAAATCACTGCATCTGGGCTGGTAGCATTTTTCAGCCTTGAACCACCCATAGTGAGTAGCTATCGGATTTACTCGACCAGGTAGTGAACTTGATGTCTTGAACCACCCGGGCTTTGATGTAAACCGAGACAATAACTATCACACAGTTTCATCTTCTCACAGAACTAGGTTCTCTTGTTGTGTTCATTTTGGCCTTGAACATCCCTGGTTATTCATGAGTGAACTTGGAGAATTCAGCCTTTGTTAATTCTCCTAGAAACGGCCCCATTTCACACTCATAAGGTGATTTCCATGAAGAGTATCCTGTCATATCCCACTTTTATTTCAAAGCTATGTAATCATTAAAAGCCAAGCTTAACCTTAACTCATACAGGTAGCACTGTGCATCATCCTAGGAACTGGGAGGAGACTTGAATCTCTCAGTGCTCATGGTGATTCAACCTGATTTAGTTTTCCCTTTGAACCTACTTCTTGGGATCTCCAGTCAGGTAGGTAGGGTTAGCCATCAAGCATCCTCTTTAGTCATAGGCTTTAAACCCATTCCTCTTGATGATTTAACAACTTGATCTCGTGACAAACCTTTAGTAAATGGATCCGCGAGGTTGTCAGCCGACTTGATATAATCTATTGAGATTATACCATGCGAGAGTAGTTGTCTGATGGTTTTATGTCGTCTTCTTATGTGACGAGACTTACCATTGTATAAGCGACTCAGTGCCCGAGCTATAGCCGATTGGCTATCACAGTGTACACTTACTGATGGCACTGGTTTTTCCCACATTGGGATATCTTTCAACAAATTCCGAAGCCATTCAGCTTCCTCTGCTGCTTTGTCTAAAGCAATGAACTCAGACTCCATAGTGGATCTAGCCAATAGTGTTTGTTTGGAAGATTTCCATGAGACTGCTGCACCACCAAGTGTGAATACATATCCACTTGTGGACTTCGAGTTTCTAGAGTCGGATATCCAGTTTGCATCACTGTATCCTTCCAAAACTGCTGGGTATTTCCCATAATGCAGCCCATAACTTTGAGTATAGCGCAAGTAGTTCAATACTCTAGTTATCCCTTTCCAGTGTTTGTGTCATGGATTACTTGTGTAGCGACTTAGTACATTTACTGAGTGCGCCAAGTCAGGTCTTGTGCAGTTGGTCAAGTACATGAGACTTCCAATCACACGTGCATATTCCAATTGTGACACTGCATCCCCCGAATTCTTAGTCAAGTGAAGATGAGGGTCCACAGGACTCTTTGCAATCCCGCTTGAATAGTTCTTGAATCTCTCAAGTACCTTTTCAGCATAATGAGCTTGAGACAGGATAATTCCTTCAGAATGTCTAGTGATTTTAATCCCTAGTATGACATCTGCTAATCCCATATCTTTCATGTCAAACTTTCCACTAAGCATGTTCTTAGTTCGGTTGATCATGTCCTTATTGCTTCCAATAATGAGCATGTCATCTACGTACAAACACAACAAGATGTAACCATTTGGTGTGTCTTTGAAGTAGATGCATTTGTCACATTCATTGATGTTGAAGCCATTTGACATCATGACATTGTCAAATTTTTCATGCCACTGCTTTGGAGCTTGTTTGAGTCCATATAGAGACTTCACAAGTCTGCAAACTTTGTGTTCCTGTCCAGGAACCACATAACCCTCAGGTTGTTTCATGTATATCTCCTCTTCTAATTCTCCGTTTAGAAAGGCGGTTTTCACATCCATTTGATGGATTTCGAGGTTTCGTAATGCTGCTATTGCTATTAGCATTCTGATTGAAGTTATTCTCGTAACTGGAGAATAAGTGTCAAAGAAATCCTGACCCTCTTTTTGCCGGAATCCTTGCACCACAAGCCTCGCCTTGTGCTTATCTATTGAGCCATCGGTTTTCAATTTTGTTTTGAAAATCCATTTGCACCCAAGTGCTTTACACCCTTGTGGCAAATCGACTAGCTCCCATGTATGATTCTGCATAATGGAGTCGATTTCGCTTTTAATTGCTTCCTTCCATGAAGGTGCATCAGGTGTAGACATGGCTTCTTTGAAGGTTCTAGGCTCATTCTCCAAGAGAAAGGCCGTTATGAACTCTTGACCAAAAGTCTTTTCCTTTCGAGCTCTCGTGCTTCGTCGAGGTTCAGCTTCTGGTTCCTTGCGAGCTCTTTTGCTCTGTCCAGGTTCATCTTCTGTTTCATTTACAGAAGTTCCTGCTTCACTCTGTTCACGAGTTCGTTTCGGATGTTCTTTATCCTTGCACGGAAACACGTTTTCAAAGAAAGACGCATTCCTTGATTCCATTATTGTATTGACATGTATATCCGGTATATCAGATTTGTGTACCAGAAACCGATAGGCACTACTGTGATGTGCATATCCTATGAAAATACAATCAACGGTTTTAGGTCCAATTGTGACCTTTTTAGGAGGTGGTACTGCTACTTTTGCTAGGCACCCCCACACTTTGAGGTATTTGTACGAAGGTACGTTACCTTTCCAAAGTTCGTATGGCGTCTTGCCAGTAACCTTATGCGGTATTTTATTGAGGATATAATTGGTGGTAAGCAGCGCTTCCCCCCACATGTTCTGGGGTAACCCAGATTCCTGCAACATTGCATTCATCATCTCCTTCAGAGTTCGGTTCTTGCGTTCCGCAACTCCGTTAGATTCTGGTGAGTAGGGAGCAGTTGTTTGATGAATAATCCCGTGTTCTCTACAGAACGCGTTGAAAGGTTCATCATACTCCCCTCCTCTATCACTTCGGATAATCTTTATGGTTTTACTAAGTTGGTTTTCAACCTCCAACTTGTATTCCTTGAACTTTTCCAAGGCCTCATCCTTGCTTCTTAGCAAGTATACATAGCAGTATTTTGTGCAATCATCAATAAAGGTTACGAAATACTTTTTACCGCCTCTAGTTTGCACATATTTTAAATCACATAAATCTGTGTGAATTAAACCTAGAGGTTCGGTTGTTCTCTCTACATGTGGGGATGGCGTTTTTGTGAGTTTGGCCTGTACGCATACTTCACATTTGTCTTTACTTGTTTTGCATTTTGGAATCAGGTTCATGTTCATTAGTCTTTGAATAGACTTGTTATTCACATGCCCTAATCGTTCATGCCAAATATTAAAAGACTCAACAACATAAGCAATAGGATTAGTCTTATTCATTGAAACCTCAGTTACAATAGTTTTTGGGATGACTGTCATTACATTCATTTTGACCAGTCCATCCTTTACATATCCTTTGCCCAGATACACCCCATTCTTAGAGAGAACCAACTTGTCAGACACGAAGTTGGTCGCGAATCCGTTCTTGCTCAGCAGAGTGCCGGAGATCAGATTCTTCCTTATGTCAGGCACATGCATGACGTTGGTGAGAGTCAGCTCCTTTCCAGAAGTCAGCTTCAGCACCACTTTCCCGTAACCTTCCACCTTGGATGTGGACGAGTTCCCCATAAACAGATGTTCGTCCGTCTTGCTCTGCTGATAGGTAGTGAAGCATCCCTTGTCAGAGCAGATATGTCTGGTAGCACCCGTGTCGTACCACAATTCCCTTGGGTTGCTTCCAACCATGTTGACTTCAGACACTACAGCACACAGATCAGAATCCGAGAGCTTGCCTTCAGTCATGTGGACTTGAGATTTCCCCTTGTCCTTGCGTGGATCAGCCTTGCTACGACAGACGTCGGCTTTGTGACCCATCTTGCCACAGTTGTGACACTTCCCACTGAACTTCTTAGCGGGTTGCTTCTTTGAGTTGTTGGAGCTCTGGGGTTGGAACTTTCGTTTCTTCCCCCGGTCCTTGTGCTCAGCCAGATTAGCCCTCTGTTCAGCCGGCTCTTTCCCTTCTGCTTTGAGGTGGTCAGACTCAACCCGTAGCTTGATTATCAAGTCTTCCACGGTCATGGCCTTTTTCTTGTGCTTTAGGTAGCTCTTGAAATCCTTCCAGGATGGAGGAAGTTTCTCAATGAACGCAGCAACCTGGAACGTCTCACAGATAGACATTCCTTCAGAGATGATCTCATGCGTAAGGAGTTGCAGCTCTTCGACCTGTTTCATGATGGGCTTAGAGTCCACCATCTTGTAGTCCAGAAACTTCACCACGGCGAACTTCTTCGAGCCTGCATCCTCGGATTTATACTTCTTCTCCAAAGCAGTCCAGAGCTCCTTGGAGGTCTTGACCTTGCTGTACACTCTGTACAGTGGGTCTATCAGGCGGCTTTGAACCCACCCTTTGCACATGAAGTCTGCATGAGTCCATGCCTCAACACTGGCTAGCAGATAAGCATCTGTATTGTCAGGTGACAGCACAGGCTTGTCCTCAGTCAGATACTTCTCAAGCCTTAACGTGGTCAGGAAGAAGAACATCTTCTGCTGCCATGTCTTGAAACCAGTTCCATCGAACTTGTCAGGCATCAAGCCAGCGTTCACAGCCCCAGGCAAATGCACCGTTGGTACAACAGTCTGAAGCGCAGCTGGATGGACAGTCTGACGAACCTCAGAGGTCCCAACCACTGCGGGTTGCAGATTAGCAGCAGGCATGTTTGCAGCTTGCAGATTAACTGCTTGCACATGTCCCATTGGCAAACTCACTACTGGCAGACCACTCCCAAACTGAATATGGGGCGTCGACTCAGACGAGTTTCCATTGACAGTTCCAGCGATCTCGGTGTTATCACCCATGAAAACACAATCTGTTTACAGAAACACAACCAGAAGTCAGTACTTTAAATCTCGAATTACTCAGGAATTCGAAGAAAATTTGTTCATATAAGATTTTTTTTTCGAAAATAAATTCGAATGGCCAATAAGGTTTCGAAAATTAATTCGAACGAAATTTCCGAAGCGATAGCTCCTGCAGAAGAGGTTAGAAAACAGCAAATATGCAGAATCGAAATGAATCGAACGCAAATATATGAATATATATTCGAACTGTTTCTGCGCTCAGAAACAAAATTCGTTAGTGCGATATGCAGTGAAAAACGAGTTCAGAATTAAGACTGTAGGAACGCAATAGCGAAATATAAACTGCAAGAATAAATCGCACTTTAAACAAATGAAATTATACCGAACGTAAGAACGCAGCAGAGTCGAGAACGAGATCTCTCTCCTTAATTCTGAAAACGTCCCGTATTGCGACGGTTTGAATGACGTTCCGAATCCCAGGATACAACTGCTTGGACGACTCCGGACTTGCGCAACCAAAGGACCGAAGGCTACAAACCAATTCTGTGGAGCTTGGAAGAGGATCCATTGATGGCGAAGGATTTGGTCTGCAGCCCAAATCAAGCCCATTCCCGAAGCTTAGCTGCTGCTTGGGCCTTCGGCCCATTCCACAAGCCCACAAGCCCACAAGCCCACGAGCCCACGAGCCCACGAGCCCACGAGCCCACGAGCCCACGAGCCCACGAGCCCACGAGCCCACGGCCCACGGCCCACGACCCTGACCCTGACCCTGACCCTGACCCTGACCCTGACCCTGACCCCGACCCCGACCCCGACCCCGACCCCGACCCCGACCCCGACCCCGACCCCGACCCCGACCCCGACCCCGACCCCGACCCCGACCCCGACCGGACCGGATCGGACGGACGGACGGCGCGCGTGAGTGGTCAAGCTCTTCTCTCCATAGTAACCAAGTTCTTACCTTGGCTTGGGTGATAGTGGTATATAAACCACTCAATTCTACTCCTACATTTCCGATGTGGGATGTAGAATCACACCCCAAACTCCATTTGGGTGTTGCAAGCAACCACCTTTGAGTCCTCATTTCTCATTCAAACGGAACCCGAATTTATCGTATGAGCACACTACGTTGTAGAGCTCGCGGAGACGAGTCCAACGTTCCCATAATCCGGCACAATCAGTGACCGTAGCCCACCGGAAAAGTGCCCGGAAAATTCAGTTCCAACAGTATTTTCTTGTGTACAACTGGAACACCAGGATTTGAACAAGAGTAGGCATGAGCATACATACTCTAAGCAAATGAACAAACGACCAAATCATTTGATTCCTGAACTCTTTTTTGGCTGGAACGTCAATGATTGTACAACCTATGAACATTTCATCTCTGGATATTATAAGTCCAGAAGGATCCTACTCCATACCAGAGAAACAAAAACCTTTGTTGGCATTTGTGAATATTTTTCTATCATAAGCTTCCCTTTTGTGTGCAATAATACAATTTTTGTTGTTGAAATTAGACCTATGAATCATGTGTACATTTTGACTTTTCTATGAGCAAACAAGATTGACATGTACCTGTCTATAGCCAATATCAAAACCCTAGAGAGACAAGATGGGGTACAAAGTTTAATATGTGTATACCATTGCAAAGATAAGTACCTTATTCTTGATTTCTTGGCATCTGATTATAAAGTGGACAACCATAATATTGATTAGATTGAGATTTCTCTTATTTAGCTTCTTATGAAGATTACGACCTGGAACTGTAGAGGAATTGGAAGAAAGAACATATGGATTGACATAGACTCATTTTGCAAGATTGAAAGGATTCAACTACTCGCCTTATTTGAAACTAGAACAAACAAACAACCCCACGAACGAATATGGAATAATGTGGGATTTGATCAATATTTGTTTTCTCCTACTATTAACTTTTCAGGTGGCCTGTGTGTTATGTGGAAAAATATCAGTTGACCAACAAAAAAATTGAGACTAATACCATCAACTCAAGATTTATTAGTTTATGATACACAAACATGCACGAACAATAAAACGATGATAATCCTAGCTTATGCACTCCCTTATGAATCAGCTAGGACTGCATTTTGGGATGGAATAATCTCATTCATTAAAAATAGCCCATTACCATGCATCGTGACGGAAGATCTGAATGAAATACAAAACCCATCAGAAAAAAGGTGGATCTCAACCCCATATAAACATATATAACAAATTAGTACATGTAAAAAATGAATGTGATTTACTGGATAGACCGATTCAGAAAAATGAATTTACTTGGAGAAAGAATAAAACAAAAATATGAAATGTTTATGAAAAATTGGACAGAACTTTAGTTCAACAGTAGATTCTACAATGGTATCTGGAAATAACAAATAGAAACAACGCCTTGACAACATCATATCACTGCCCAATCTCCATTGAAATAAGAACTTCAACGCCTTTTAAAAATCAACCCTTTAAATTTGAGAAAGTGTGGATGACGCGATAATACTTTAGAAATGTTGTAAAACAAGCATGGAGAACCAGATATCATGGATCCTGAATGTATGACCTTGTAAAGTAAACACAACTGCTCAAAAGACAAGCTAAGGAATGGAACAAACATACTTTTGGCAACTTGTTCACCCAGTTACGTAATATTGACGAAGAATTGACTACGCTTTAGAAGAGTTATCTCCCCAAACAGAAATCTAGCAGACAAACAAACTAGACAAATTGCGAAAAAAAAACAATTACTGAATTTCCAAAAAAACTACCGGAATTGACGAGCAAAGACGAAGCATATAAACTTTAATGACAATAATGCAAGCTATTTTCATAAAGTAGCAATGGGAAAACGAAATAGGAAAATTATAAAGGAAATCAAAACACATGAAGGAACTACCATCATTGGCGAGAAAAATATTAGAAATGAAATCCGAAATGACTTTATTAAAAGATTTAAGAGTACCCTGATAAATGAAACCATCCTTCAAGAACATCTTAGCCTGATCAACAACGGAACTAACAAACGAAGATAATATGGAACTTACTAAACATGTAACCAATGACAAGATTAAAAATGCGGCTTTTGCTATTGGCCAGAACAAATCACCTGGTCCAGATGGCATGACGGATGAGTTCTACCAAACATATTGGGATATTTTAGGCCCATCGGTAATTCATGCAGTAAACAACTTATTCTTGTTAGGTTGGATTCTGAAGCAGATTAACCACACTTTCATCACTCTTATGCAAAAATGTGACAACTCAAACTCAACAAATCACTATACCAATTAGTCTATGCTCGACAATATATAAAATGATATCTAAGATCCTTACAAAAAGACTCAAGAAAACAATGAAATAGTTAATCCACCCACTCCAAGGTGCATTTGTTACTAAATTTTGCAAGTGTAGTATTATAGTTACTTACGCCTTCAGTTACTGTTTACCAAGGTCGAACTTTTTACTGTTACTAGACCGTGCGTGTTTGGTTTTAGTCGTAAGTCCGTTGGTAAGCCCGCTTGACGAGGTAGTCCCAGGGTGTTCCAGGCCGATGGTCCCACGCCATTTAGTAACAATAAAACATACGATTAAGATAAATAGTTCCTGAAACGTAACTAATTATGGCCCTACAATTTAGGCGGATGCTGCATAGAGGTTCTAGTTCATCTAGCACCCCAGTCGTCCATAGTAATGAAAATCTGTATGAAGAAAATAATAATGATTGGAACATACCACAACAGTCTATACAATCTATTTACAGAATAGGATGGACAGACTTTAAAACAGCCTTTAGTGTTAAAAGTCATGAAGAAACACTCAGTTTAGACAAAGAACAACTGACTCTTCATTCTTTATCTCCTATAAACTTTTTCACAAAAACAGTTTTCACAATAGATAAAGATTATCTAAGAAGAGACTTTGATTCCATTGAAAACAGTATCAAGAAAGATTGGTTCATGAAAATAGACAAAATAGTCAGAGATAAAATAAGAGAATTATGGTACTCTGATATGAAAAAATATAGGATCAACATCTTGTTCTTCATATGGTTTCCTAATTACCTTAAGATTCAGGGAATAGAAAACCCTTTAGAACAAAAGTCCATAGAAATCCAAAATGAGTTAACTAAGATTTGGAACCTTTTACCTTCAGGATCTACACAAAGTGTTCATCCGCGTTTACTAGAAATTATTACTAAAAATGAAGATATTCCTACTAAGACCCTTAAGAATCCTAGGGTCATTATTTCTAACAACAGTCCTGCAACTTTTAAAGATGTTAAGAATATACAAGATCAAGTCATTACTGAAACTTTCAAAATTAATCAGGACAAATCTAGACCTCATTTTCAAATTCAGAAAATAGAAAATAAAATTCTTAAATACACCTCTTTAAACCCTTCTCTCAGTGTCTTAAAATTAATTAATTGTAAAAGAAGAACCATGTCCTTAAACTATGTTGAAGGACGTAATAATAAAACCAATACTGATCCTAGTAATTGTCCTGAAAATGCGAAGAAGAAATATGACCCTCCTGATAAGAAAAAATTAGATAACTCCTCTAAGACCTTTTACTTAGACGAGTTTGAACCTCCTTTTTATAAAAATAAACAAAATCCTAATCCAAAAAAAAGGTATGATAAATCTAATTACCCACCTATAAGAAGATATCAATCTAAGAAAATGGATAATTGGATCAAAAGAATCAAAAGAATTTGTCGTAATAACAGTACTCTAAAAAATAGACCTACAAAAGTCCTTTTGAAAGACTCTAAGGAAGATATTCATGCCCTCAATTCTTCAAACTCAGATGATTCAGGTACAACCCAATTCTGTAATATCATCACCAAAAGTAATGATAAAGAGACCCTCGCTGAACTTATCAATAAAAATTCCCCTGCTAAAACATTCTCCTCCATCACTATAAAAGATCTGCAAACTGAAGTTAATAGACTCAAAAAAGACATTGAAACCCTTAACAATAATTCCAAGTTACAACAAGAAGATAATAAAACTCTCTTTACTAAACAGACCCTTATCTCTTCTATAAACAAGATCAACGTTCAGAAATGGTATGTTAATATTACCATAAAAATAAAAGACTTCGTCCTTTCTACTGTCGCCCTAATAGACAGCGGAGCAGATCTAAACTGTATTAGTGAAGGTCTAATTCCTTCAAAATATTACCATAAAAGTCATGAAAAGATCCTTGATGCTAGCGGTAGTAGAATGAACCTTAGCTACAAGATCCCTAGAGCTTCTGTTTGTAATGATAAGTATTGTTTTAACAATTCCTTCATATTAATAAAAGACTTAAACCAGGACATAATCCTTGGAACACCCTTCCTAACACAAATTTACCCTTTTACAGTAGATGTTTATGGCATACATACTGTTGTTATAGGTAAAAAATTAAATTTTGAGTTCATTTCTCCGGTCATACATAAAAACATATCTACTATACAGTCCTCTTTCGTAAACAGAAGCATGAATCTTATAACTAAGAAAAGATCCTTCATCCATTCCCTTGTTATGGAAATAGCATACCTTAAAATAGAAGAAAAACTTAAAAACCCTAGTTTACAAAAACAGATTCTCGTCCTGGAAGAATCATTCAAAAAACGTGTATGCTCTGAATCTCCCACAGCCTTCTGGGACAGAAAGAAGCATCAGGTGTCTCTCCCCTATGAAAAAGATTTCAAAGAAATAGACATTCCCACCAAAGCTAGACCCATCCAAATGAACCAAGAACTCCTACAGTTCTGCAAACAAGAAATAGACTCCCTTCTAAAGAAACAACTCATAAGACCCTCCAAGTCCCCCTGGAGTTGTGCAGCTTTCTATGTTAATAAGCAAGCCGAAAAAGAAAGAGGAGTCCCCAGACTTGTGATTAACTACAAACCTTTGAATAAAGCTTTACAATGGATTAGATACCCCATTCCTAATAAAAGAGATCTCCTCAATAGACTTTCTGATTCTAAGATCTACTCTAAATTTGATATGAAAAGCGGTTTCTGGCAAATCCAAATAGAAAATAGAGACAGGTATAAAACAGCCTTCACAGTTCCTTTTGGACATTATGAATGGAACGTTATGCCTTTTGGCTTAAAAAATGCTCCTTCAGAATTCCAAAAAATCATGAATGATATCTTCAACCCTTACTCTAGTTTCACTATAGTCTATATTGACGATGTTCTAGTCTTTTCTAATAGCATAGAAGAACATTTCAAACACCTTAATACTTTTTTATATATAATAGAGAAAAATGGGCTGGCTGTCTCGGCCTCAAAAATAAAATTATTCCAAACACAGATAAGGTTCTTGGGTCATAACATCTTCAACCAAACTTTCAAACCTATAAACAGAAGCATAGAGTTTACTAACAAATTCCCTGATGAAATAAAAGACAAAAACCAACTACAAAGGTTCCTTGGATGTTTAAATTATATCTCTGATTTCTTCCCTAACCTCAGACAAATCTGTGCCCCTCTGTTTCAAAGACTCAGGAAAAATCCACCTCCTTGGACTACTGAGCATACCAAGGTTATCCAACTTCTCAAAGAAAAAGTTAAAACTTTACCTTGTGCTAGTATTCCTCACCCCTCTGCTTTTATGATAGTTGAAACGGACGCCTCAGAATTAGGCTTCGGCGGAATTCTCAAACAAAGATTACCTAACCAAACTAAAGAAACCCTTGTTAGATACTACTCTGGTGTTTGGTCTGGACCACAAAAGAACTATAGTACTGTAAAAAAAGAAGTCCTATCTATTGTCTCTTGTATCTCTAAATTCCAAGATGATTTATATAACAAAGATTTCCTCCTCCGTGTTGACTGCCAATCAGCAAAAGAAATCTTGCAAAAAGATGTTCAAAATCTTGTTTCAAAACAGATTTTTGCTAGATGGCAAGCTATTGTTTCAGTTTTTGACTTCAAAATAGAATTTATAAAAGGAAAAAACAACTCTTTACCAGACTTTCTCACAAGAGAATTCTTACAGGGGAAAACCACAGAGACATAAGATTTCTGTCCATGAGAGATCATTACAAAAGATGCAAAGCACGTCTTGAACAAAGCCTCTGGATACCACCTATAAGAGAAACACTGGAGCTTTACGAAGATCCTTCACTTCGCCAGTTTCTGCAAAAACTCGAAAAGAAAGTCAAAGAAAGGCTTACCTTCCTTTAAAAGACCGCCTCAGGAATGGATCCTAAAGACAGAAAACAGACTCCCCAGGACTACATCAGTCCATCTTCCTCTTCCTCTTTGGTCCCGATGCATAATAGATTCCAAGCTCTCTCAAACTTCCCAGCTCTCCCCTACAACCAAGCCCTTGGGGCACCAAAGACTCCTGTCAAAATAGATCCCAAAAGGGACAGTTCTTTCTTCCAATATTTCCTTAAACCACATCCTATTACTTCAGTCTACCTCACACCAGAACATTCTCCCATCTCAAAAGACCAGCTGGAATTTTACACAAAAAGACTCTTTCCTCCTACCCTTCATTGGTTCTCAGATACCCCCTCAAAGACCCAAAAATTCTATGAATTCATCCTAGTTGACTCTGGCTCGGCAGAAATATCTCACACCATGTGTACAATAGACCCCTCACGCATCTCCTTCTCAAAATGCAAGATACTCAATGTCTTGGTCTCCTCTGACTGGACTGACCCCTGGACCCTAAAGTCCTTCTCCCTTCCAAATGCCATTCCTAATCTCCCAGGGTATTCTTACCAAGACTACAAAGATGCGTGGGAAAGAACCTTCCTACTTAGGCCTTTTAATCATTCATGGTTCTTCTTTTTTGACAAACACTGCCCCCAAGGTTTCCCAATTTGGTTCTATGAGTGGTGGATTACTTATGGAGCCTCAGAGAAAATTTACCCAGAAAAAATACAAAGAGCCTATTCAACCTACCTTTTTCATGCCAAAGACAGGACCTTCACAAAATCTCTTCGCTTCCACAGCGATTTTGGTATAGCATGGATCTTTTGCTGGACTTATGAGACCCTGCAAATTCAACCACAAAGCTATCCCCTCACACTTTGTCGCCGTTTCAAAGTCCGTTGGTGGGAAAAGTTCATTATTTCCACTATAACAGTTGCAAAAGTAGAACTGTTTTTCCAGCAGAAAGGCCAGAGACTGTCAATTAATGATACAACAGTCAAAGCCACTACTTCAGCTCCTACTCCTCCTCCACAAAAGAACCCTTCTCCACAAAAGAACCCTTCTCCTACCCTTTCAAAAAACCAGCTCGAGCAACTGAAACAATGGGAAGCCTTTCAAGCCTTTCAAAAATACATGGCTCAAGAAAAGCAAAGTATTACCAACAGCTGCGATGATCCTGACGCCACTCCGTCCCCTTCTCCGGCGGATGATCCAGAACAGTTCGCACAAGATCCCTACGCTTAGGTAAACAAAAAATAGTTCTATCTGTTCAGCAAGAAAGAAAAGAAAAAAGAAGAGAAAAAGAAAAAGAAGAAAAGAAAAAAGAAGAGAAAAAGAAAAAGAAGAAAAGAAAAAAGAAGAGAAAAAGAAAAAGAAAAAGAAAAAGAAGGTTCTTATGTTTTCACTTTATGTTTTCATTTCAGGGGGTAATCTAGCCTGTTTTTAAATTACCTCCTTTGAACATCTTGCTAATTTGATAAAAGACTCAAAAAGTAGATCTCATAAGACAATAGGCCCATCATCAAGAAGGAAGAAGAGCCCAACAAATCAAAAGGCTCAAATACCCATCACAAGACAATAGACCCACCATCAAGACACAACGGAATAGGTCCATCAGAAGGATAGGCCCATCAGAAGAACATGCCCACTTTTATGCAAGAAGACAAAAGACCAGCTCAGCACTCCACTCAAGACAACGAGACAAAAGACCAGCTCAGCACTCCACCCAAGGCAAGAAGACAGAAGAAACCAACTCAGTGCTCCACTCACAACAGGAGACTCCACCCGTGAAGAAATAGTACCAAAAATTGGTACGGACAAAGAAAATCAGACTCTCCCCTTTCTCTATAAAAGGCAAAGCCCTCATTTGTTTTGAGGCATCACAATTCAGACTCTCATGTGTTGAGAAACTCACAAAAAACTTCTGAAGCTTAGAAGCCTTCCTCTGGAGCTCCTTCAAGCTTTAGGAAATCATTTCAAGTTACGACAATAGTCCTTGTAAGTTTATTATGATCTTATAAAAGTCCTATGTTTCCAGTTCATATTTCTCTCCCTGCTTTTATTATTAAGTTTTCCAGAATAGTCACTATTACGTTTACTGTTCATTGTTCTTAATTTTTACTATTTATAAGTTACTGTTCAAAAGTCACTGTACATTACTATTCACGCGTAAAAACTTTGTATTACTGTTCACCTATGTTCCGCTTTACTGCTTTCTTCCTACGCCTTTCCTTACTTTAGATTACCTGGGTACATTTGGTCCCACGCCACAGAGACATAAGATTTCTGTCCATGAGAGATCATTACAAAAGATGCAAAGCACGTCTTGAACAAAGCCTCTGGATACCACCTATAAGAGAAACACTGGAGCTTTACGAAGATCCTTCACTTCGCCAGTTTCTGCAAAAACTCGAAAAGAAAGTCAAAGAAAGGCTTACCTTCCTTTAAAAGACCGCCTCAGGAATGGATCCTAAAGACAGAAAACAGACTCCCCAGGACTACATCAGTCCATCTTCCTCTTCCTCTTTGGTCCCGATGCATAATAGATTCCAAGCTCTCTCAAACTTCCCAGCTCTCCCCTACAACCAAGCCCTTGGGGCACCAAAGACTCCTGTCAAAATAGATCCCAAAAGGGACAGTTCTTTCTTCCAATATTTCCTTAAACCACATCCTATTACTTCAGTCTACCTCACACCAGAACATTCTCCCATCTCAAAAGACCAGCTGGAATTTTACACAAAAAGACTCTTTCCTCCTACCCTTCATTGGTTCTCAGATACCCCCTCAAAGACCCAAAAATTCTATGAATTCATCCTAGTTGACTCTGGCTCGGCAGAAATATCTCACACCATGTGTACAATAGACCCCTCACGCATCTCCTTCTCAAAATGCAAGATACTCAATGTCTTGGTCTCCTCTGACTGGACTGACCCCTGGACCCTAAAGTCCTTCTCCCTTCCAAATGCCATTCCTAATCTCCCAGGGTATTCTTACCAAGACTACAAAGATGCGTGGGAAAGAACCTTCCTACTTAGGCCTTTTAATCATTCATGGTTCTTCTTTTTTGACAAACACTGCCCCCAAGGTTTCCCAATTTGGTTCTATGAGTGGTGGATTACTTATGGAGCCTCAGAGAAAATTTACCCAGAAAAAATACAAAGAGCCTATTCAACCTACCTTTTTCATGCCAAAGACAGGACCTTCACAAAATCTCTTCGCTTCCACAGCGATTTTGGTATAGCATGGATCTTTTGCTGGACTTATGAGACCCTGCAAATTCAACCACAAAGCTATCCCCTCACACTTTGTCGCCGTTTCAAAGTCCGTTGGTGGGAAAAGTTCATTATTTCCACTATAACAGTTGCAAAAGTAGAACTGTTTTTCCAGCAGAAAGGCCAGAGACTGTCAATTAATGATACAACAGTCAAAGCCACTACTTCAGCTCCTACTCCTCCTCCACAAAAGAACCCTTCTCCACAAAAGAACCCTTCTCCTACCCTTTCAAAAAACCAGCTCGAGCAACTGAAACAATGGGAAGCCTTTCAAGCCTTTCAAAAATACATGGCTCAAGAAAAGCAAAGTATTACCAACAGCTGCGATGATCCTGACGCCACTCCGTCCCCTTCTCCGGCGGATGATCCAGAACAGTTCGCACAAGATCCCTACGCTTAGGTAAACAAAAAATAGTTCTATCTGTTCAGCAAGAAAGAAAAGAAAAAAGAAGAGAAAAAGAAAAAGAAGAAAAGAAAAAAGAAGAGAAAAAGAAAAAGAAGAAAAGAAAAAAGAAGAGAAAAAGAAAAAGAAAAAGAAAAAGAAGGTTCTTATGTTTTCACTTTATGTTTTCATTTCAGGGGGTAATCTAGCCTGTTTTTAAATTACCTCCTTTGAACATCTTGCTAATTTGATAAAAGACTCAAAAAGTAGATCTCATAAGACAATAGGCCCATCATCAAGAAGGAAGAAGAGCCCAACAAATCAAAAGGCTCAAATACCCATCACAAGACAATAGACCCACCATCAAGACACAACGGAATAGGTCCATCAGAAGGATAGGCCCATCAGAAGAACATGCCCACTTTTATGCAAGAAGACAAAAGACCAGCTCAGCACTCCACTCAAGACAACGAGACAAAAGACCAGCTCAGCACTCCACCCAAGGCAAGAAGACAGAAGAAACCAACTCAGTGCTCCACTCACAACAGGAGACTCCACCCGTGAAGAAATAGTACCAAAAATTGGTACGGACAAAGAAAATCAGACTCTCCCCTTTCTCTATAAAAGGCAAAGCCCTCATTTGTTTTGAGGCATCACAATTCAGACTCTCATGTGTTGAGAAACTCACAAAAAACTTCTGAAGCTTAGAAGCCTTCCTCTGGAGCTCCTTCAAGCTTTAGGAAATCATTTCAAGTTACGACAATAGTCCTTGTAAGTTTATTATGATCTTATAAAAGTCCTATGTTTCCAGTTCATATTTCTCTCCCTGCTTTTATTATTAAGTTTTCCAGAATAGTCACTATTACGTTTACTGTTCATTGTTCTTAATTTTTACTATTTAAGTTACTGTTCAAAAGTCACTGTACATTACTATTCACGCGTAAAAACTTTGTATTACTGTTCACCTATGTTTAATACAAAGTTTTTACGCGTGAATAGTAATGTACAGTGACTTTTGAACAGTAACTTATAAATAGTAAAAATTAAGAACAATGAACAGTAAACGTAATAGTGACTATTCTGGAAAACTTAATAATAAAAGCAGGGAGAGAAATATGAACTGGAAACATAGGACTTTTATAAGATCATAATAAACTTACAAGGACTATTGTCGTAACTTGAAATGATTTCCTAAAGCTTGAAGGAGCTCCAGAGGAAGGCTTCTAAGCTTCAGAAGTTTTTTGTGAGTTTCTCAACACATGAGAGTCTGAATTGTGATGCCTCAAAACAAATGAGGGCTTTGCCTTTTATAGAGAAAGGGGAGAGTCTGATTTTCTTTGTCCGTACCAATTTTTGGTACTATTTCTTCACGGGTGGAGTCTCCTGTTGTGAGTGGAGCACTGAGTTGGTTTCTTCTGTCTTCTTGCCTTGGGTGGAGTGCTGAGCTGGTCTTTTGTCTCGTTGTCTTGAGTGGAGTGCTGAGCTGGTCTTTTGTCTTCTTGCATAAAAGTGGGCATGTTCTTCTGATGGGCCTATCCTTCTGATGGACCTATTCCGTTGTGTCTTGATGGTGGGTCTATTGTCTTGTGATGGGTATTTGAGCCTTTTGATTTGTTGGGCTCTTCTTCCTTCTTGATGATGGGCCTATTGTCTTATGAGATCTACTTTTTGAGTCTTTTATCAAATTAGCAAGATGTTCAAAGGAGGTAATTTAAAAACAGGCTAGATTACCCCCTGAAATGAAAACATAAAGTGAAAACATAAGAACCTTCTTTTTCTTTTTCTTTTTCTTTTTCTCTTCTTTTTTCTTTTCTTCTTTTTCTTTTTCTCTTCTTTTTTCTTTTCTTCTTTTTCTTTTTCTCTTCTTTTTTCTTTTCTTTCTTGCTGAACAGATAGAACTATTTTTTGTTTACCTAAGCGTAGGGATCTTGTGCGAACTGTTCTGGATCATCCGCCGGAGAAGGGGACGGAGTGGCGTCAGGATCATCGCAGCTGTTGGTAATACTTTGCTTTTCTTGAGCCATGTATTTTTGAAAGGCTTGAAAGGCTTCCCATTGTTTCAGTTGCTCGAGCTGGTTTTTTGAAAGGGTAGGAGAAGGGTTCTTTTGTGGAGAAGGGTTCTTTTGTGGAGGAGGAGTAGGAGCTGAAGTAGTGGCTTTGACTGTTGTATCATTAATTGACAGTCTCTGGCCTTTCTGCTGGAAAAACAGTTCTACTTTTGCAACTGTTATAGTGGAAATAATGAACTTTTCCCACCAACGGACTTTGAAACGGCGACAAAGTGTGAGGGGATAGCTTTGTGGTTGAATTTGCAGGGTCTCATAAGTCCAGCAAAAGATCCATGTTATACCAAAATCGCTGTGGAAGCGAAGAGATTTTGTGAAGGTCCTGTCTTTGGCATGAAAAGGTAGGTTGAATAGGCTCTTTGTATTTTTTCTGGGTAAATTTTCTCTGAGGCTCCATAAGTAATCCACCACTCATAGAACCAAATTGGGAAACCTTGGGGGCAGTGTTTGTCAAAAAAGAAGAACCATGAATGATTAAAAGGCCTAAGTAGGAAGGTTCTTTCCCACGCATCTTTGTAGTCTTGGTAAGAATACCCTGGGAGATTAGGAATGGCATTTGGAAGGGAGAAGGACTTTAGGGTCCAGGGGTCAGTCCAGTCAGAGGAGACCAAGACATTGAGTATCTTGCATTCTGAGAAGGAGATGCGTGAGGGGTCTATTGTACACATGGTGTGAGATATTTCTGCCGAGCCAGAGTCAACTAGGATGAATTCATAGAATTTTTGGGTCTTTGAGGGGGTATCTGAGAACCAATGAAGGGTAGGAGGAAAGAGTCTTTTTGTGTAAAATTCCAGCTGGTCTTTTGAGATGGGAGAATGTTCTGGTGTGAGGTAGACTGAAGTAATAGGATGTGGTTTAAGGAAATATTGGAAGAAAGAACTGTCCCTTTTGGGATCTATTTTGACAGGAGTCTTTGGTGCCCCAAGGGCTTGGTTGTAGGGGAGAGCTGGGAAGTTTGAGAGAGCTTGGAATCTATTATGCATCGGGACCAAAGAGGAAGAGGAAGATGGACTGATGTAGTCCTGGGGAGTCTGTTTTCTGTCTTTAGGATCCATTCCTGAGGCGGTCTTTTAAAGGAAGGTAAGCCTTTCTTTGACTTTCTTTTCGAGTTTTTGCAGAAACTGGCGAAGTGAAGGATCTTCGTAAAGCTCCAGTGTTTCTCTTATAGGTGGTATCCAGAGGCTTTGTTCAAGACGTGCTTTGCATCTTTTGTAATGATCTCTCATGGACAGAAATCTTATGTCTCTGTGGTTTTCCCCTGTAAGAATTCTCTTGTGAGAAAGTCTGGTAAAGAGTTGTTTTTTCCTTTTATAAATTCTATTTTGAAGTCAAAAACTGAAACAATAGCTTGCCATCTAGCAAAAATCTGTTTTGAAACAAGATTTTGAACATCTTTTTGCAAGATTTCTTTTGCTGATTGGCAGTCAACACGGAGGAGGAAATCTTTGTTATATAAATCATCTTGGAATTTAGAGATACAAGAGACAATAGATAGGACTTCTTTTTTTACAGTACTATAGTTCTTTTGTGGTCCAGACCAAACACCAGAGTAGTATCTAACAAGGGTTTCTTTAGTTTGGTTAGGTAATCTTTGTTTGAGAATTCCGCCGAAGCCTAATTCTGAGGCGTCCGTTTCAACTATCATAAAAGCAGAGGGGTGAGGAATACTAGCACAAGGTAAAGTTTTAACTTTTTCTTTGAGAAGTTGGATAACCTTGGTATGCTCAGTAGTCCAAGGAGGTGGATTTTTCCTGAGTCTTTGAAACAGAGGGGCACAGATTTGTCTGAGGTTAGGGAAGAAATCAGAGATATAATTTAAACATCCAAGGAACCTTTGTAGTTGGTTTTTGTCTTTTATTTCATCAGGGAATTTGTTAGTAAACTCTATGCTTCTGTTTATAGGTTTGAAAGTTTGGTTGAAGATGTTATGACCCAAGAACCTTATCTGTGTTTGGAATAATTTTATTTTTGAGGCCGAGACAGCCAGCCCATTTTTCTCTATTATATATAAAAAAGTATTAAGGTGTTTGAAATGTTCTTCTATGCTATTAGAAAAGACTAGAACATCGTCAATATAGACTATAGTGAAACTAGAGTAAGGGTTGAAGATATCATTCATGATTTTTTGGAATTCTGAAGGAGCATTTTTTAAGCCAAAAGGCATAACGTTCCATTCATAATGTCCAAAAGGAACTGTGAAGGCTGTTTTATACCTGTCTCTATTTTCTATTTGGATTTGCCAGAAACCGCTTTTCATATCAAATTTAGAGTAGATCTTAGAATCAGAAAGTCTATTGAGGAGATCTCTTTTATTAGGAATGGGGTATCTAATCCATTGTAAAGCTTTATTCAAAGGTTTGTAGTTAATCACAAGTCTGGGGACTCCTCTTTCTTTTTCGGCTTGCTTATTAACATAGAAAGCTGCACAACTCCAGGGGGACTTGGAGGGTCTTATGAGTTGTTTCTTTAGAAGGGAGTCTATTTCTTGTTTGCAGAACTGTAGGAGTTCTTGGTTCATTTGGATGGGTCTAGCTTTGGTGGGAATGTCTATTTCTTTGAAATCTTTTTCATAGGGGAGAGACACCTGATGCTTCTTTCTGTCCCAGAAGGCTGTGGGAGATTCAGAGCATACACGTTTTTTGAATGATTCTTCCAGGACGAGAATCTGTTTTTGTAAACTAGGGTTTTTAAGTTTTTCTTCTATTTTAAGGTATGCTATTTCCATAACAAGGGAATGGATGAAGGATCTTTTCTTAGTTATAAGATTCATGCTTCTGTTTACGGAAGAGGACTGTATAGTAGATATGTTTTTATGTATGACCGGAGAAATGAACTCAAAATTTAATTTTTTACCTATAACAACAGTATGTATGCCATAAACATCTACTGTAAAAGGGTAAATTTGTGTTAGGAAGGGTGTTCCAAGGATTATGTCCTGGTTTAAGTCTTTTATTAATATGAAGGAATTGTTAAAACAATACTTATCATTACAAACAGAAGCTCTAGGGATCTTGTAGCTAAGGTTCATTCTACTACCGCTAGCATCAAGGATCTTTTCATGACTTTTATGGTAATATTTTGAAGGAATTAGACCTTCACTAATACAGTTTAGATCTGCTCCGCTGTCTATTAGGGCGACAGTAGAAAGGACGAAGTCTTTTATTTTTATGGTAATATTAACATACCATTTCTGAACGTTGATCTTGTTTATAGAAGAGATAAGGGTCTGTTTAGTAAAGAGAGTTTTATTATCTTCTTGTTGTAACTTGGAATTATTGTTAAGGGTTTCAATGTCTTTTTTGAGTCTATTAACTTCAGTTTGCAGATCTTTTATAGTGATGGAGGAGAATGTTTTAGCAGGGGAATTTTTATTGATAAGTTCAGCGAGGGTCTCTTTATCATTACTTTTGGTGATGATATTACAGAATTGGGTTGTACCTGAATCATCTGAGTTTGAAGAATTGAGGGCATGAATATCTTCCTTAGAGTCTTTCAAAAGGACTTTTGTAGGTCTATTTTTTAGAGTACTGTTATTACGACAAATTCTTTTGATTCTTTTGATCCAATTATCCATTTTCTTAGATTGATATCTTCTTATAGGTGGGTAATTAGATTTATCATACCTTTTTTTTGGATTAGGATTTTGTTTATTTTTATAAAAAGGAGGTTCAAACTCGTCTAAGTAAAAGGTCTTAGAGGAGTTATCTAATTTTTTCTTATCAGGAGGGTCATATTTCTTCTTCGCATTTTCAGGACAATTACTAGGATCAGTATTGGTTTTATTATTACGTCCTTCAACATAGTTTAAGGACATGGTTCTTCTTTTACAATTAATTAATTTTAAGACACTGAGAGAAGGGTTTAAAGAGGTGTATTTAAGAATTTTATTTTCTATTTTCTGAATTTGAAAATGAGGTCTAGATTTGTCCTGATTAATTTTGAAAGTTTCAGTAATGACTTGATCTTGTATATTCTTAACATCTTTAAAAGTTGCAGGACTGTTGTTAGAAATAATGACCCTAGGATTCTTAAGGGTCTTAGTAGGAATATCTTCATTTTTAGTAATAATTTCTAGTAAACGCGGATGAACACTTTGTGTAGATCCTGAAGGTAAAAGGTTCCAAATCTTAGTTAACTCATTTTGGATTTCTATGGACTTTTGTTCTAAAGGGTTTTCTATTCCCTGAATCTTAAGGTAATTAGGAAACCATATGAAGAACAAGATGTTGATCCTATATTTTTTCATATCAGAGTACCATAATTCTCTTATTTTATCTCTGACTATTTTGTCTATTTTCATGAACCAATCTTTCTTGATACTGTTTTCAATGGAATCAAAGTCTCTTCTTAGATAATCTTTATCTATTGTGAAAACTGTTTTTGTGAAAAAGTTTATAGGAGATAAAGAATGAAGAGTCAGTTGTTCTTGTCTAAACTGAGTGTTTCTTCATGACTTTTAACACTAAAGGCTGTTTTAAAGTCTGTCCATCCTATTCTGTAAATAGATTGTATAGACTGTTGTGGTATGTTCCAATCATTATTATTTTCTTCATACAGATTTTCATTACTATGGACGACTGGGGTGCTAGATGAACTAGAACCTCTATGCAGCATCCGCCTAAATTGTAGGGCCATAATTAGTTACGTTTCAGGAACTATTTATCTTAATCGTATGTTTTATTGTTACTAAATGGCGTGGGACCATCGGCCTGGAACACCCTGGGACTACCTCGTCAAGCGGGCTTACCAACGGACTTACGACTAAAACCAAACACGCACGGTCTAGTAACAGTAAAAAGTTTGACCTTGGTAACAGTAACTGAAGGCGTAAGTAACTATAATACTACAACCGGGGCGAAATGTTGCCTAGTGGCTCTGATACCAAATGAACCCAGGTAGTCTAAAGTAAGGAAAGGCGTAGGAAGAAAGCAGTAAAGCGGAACATAGGCCCGCCTATTAGAGAAACGCATATTCATAGGGGCATTTCATCAAACACATATTCATAGGGGCATTCATCAAACACCTTCAATGCACGAGCTTTACACACAAAAATACACAAATTCGTACAAGCTTTAAACACAAAATACACAAATTCGAAATCAGTACATTAGGATTTGCTCGTATTTTACTTCTCTAAATCGTACAAGCTTCAGTACTTATGATTTTACTTCTCCAATTACTTCTCCAATTCGGTATGAACCTAAATAAAATTGTAATGTGTGGATGGAATTAAAGTAAAATAGGGTGTTAGATGTGCTTACCGGCCAGCGGAATCGGGGTGAGGAAGTCAGAACTCTGGTGAAACCGAGTGCTCGGCGACAGGAGAGGAAGTCGGAGCTCGGCGAAGACGACGATACGAAGATATGAACGAAGGCGCGCGGAGCTGAATGTTTTTAATTTAATTAGGGTAGACTTATAGAGGCGGGCCTTATATGCCCGCCTCTATAAACTGAATGTAATGAGGCAACAGAGGCTGGCCTCTTTATGCCCGCCTCTATTGCATACATTTGTTGAGGCGGGCTATAATATGCCCGCCTCAACAAAAGTTAATAGAGGCGGGCCTCTTTATGCCTGCCTCTATTGCATACATTGTTGAGGCGGGCTATAATATGCCGCCTCAACAAAAGTTAATAGAAGCGGGCTTTTTTCGCCCGCCTCAATTATGTACCATTAGAGGCGGGCCTATATTTGGCCCGCCTCTAATACTTTAGCGGGAATATTTTTGTTGAAAACTTTTTGAGGCGTATAATTATTTGTCCGCCTCATAGATTTTTTTGAGGCGTATAAATAATTATCCGCCTCAAAAATCCTGAAAAACTGATTGCATAGGTCGTTGTTGAGGCGTTTTGAAATATGTACGCCTCTAAAAGGGAGCCTCAAAAAATGTTTTTTCCACTAGTGTTTGTCAATGATAACCAAAATTGATAGTCGACAGTCTTAATATGTCCTTCCACAGACTTCACCCACCATTGATATTGCCCTTTTTCAGCAACGTAGGGCTTGTTGATGGAAATTCAAAGAGTGGTTCTTCACTTTGACTTATCCTGTTAAACCTGAGAGTAACACACAAATCTAGAGCACCATCTCTGATACCAATGTAGGATCGGATGTTTTAGAATCAAGGGAATTGGAACACATCAACGTCCAGTTCCTTAAGCAGCGGAATAATAAAGACATGTAAAATAAGACACAGTTCCTTGCAGTGGGAACCTTTGATACCCAACTAGTATCTAGGAGAAAACCCACTACCTTTCACCTTGGAGAGGATTTTGAACAGTCTACTTCTGTATTGAAATTCGATTACAAGAGGATCAAGACAACACACAACTCTATTCTTAAACACTCCTAAGAATATAGTCCTAATCAACCAAGTAATCAATTGCAATCACACGAAGAACTTACTCACTCTTTGCTGAAAGTTTCATCTTCCAGCACATGATTTGTCACTTGATGCACTAGATGACCTCGTTCTCAATGCATACATGAGAAGACAAGGAATGTGTTATTATACATTATACATTCAGGTAGAGTGTTGAGAAAGCTTAGAAGCAAATCTTAACAACTCAGCTGAAAATATAAATAAAACAAATACAAAAACTTCCCGGGATCTTGGTTGTTACATACAATAACAACCAAATCTTTCCTAAATTACATCCTAACGAACTCTAACAATTATTTGAAATACAAATCAAATATGACGTGTAGAATACGGTTCATATTCATTTTCTCATTTGAACTTCGAATGATGTAGATGAATCGTTTTCATTCTTCAGTTCCATAGATCAGTTCCTTTCGCAATCCCAACACATGTACTTTTGGAATTATGGAAACAATAATGCTGCCAATCGAAACTCATGAAAATATTAGTGTAACTTTTGTTTGTCATCGTCAAAACAGAGAGAATAGAGGAAAAGAACTCTCAAGGGAACTTGAGTTCAGAAAAGTTCCTTTCCAACAGTTCCATAACTCTACACATTCGGGATATTCTCTGAAACTCTCTCCAAAGATATGTAGGGTTATTTCCTGCTATTTTCACACACAAAAGACAAGTAATATTTTAGGGATATTGTAAATTCCCATTATGCATTTGGAAGTGAGACTTGATTGCGCGCTTGTTGGAACCTTGACGTTCCCTCTGGTTTTGATGAAGATAAACACCATTAGGTTTTATGGTTTATATTGTTCCTATGAGTTTCAGGTTTTGAAAGAATTAGGGAATAATGGAAATCACGTGATGAAGAGAAAGCAGATGAGTGCAAAGGAATGTTGTGGAAACTAGGGTTGAGCACCGGTCCAAACCCAGTCCGGATCGGAACCCGAAACCCAAAAATGATGGACCGGAACCTGGACCGGAAATATCCGGTCCGGTCCTATTTGGACCGGTTTATATTTTTGCTAAATTTAAATATAATTTATTCAAATTTAAACATGAAAAAAACCCTGAAATCTAAATATAATTTACTCTTAATATAATTTACCCGAAACCCTAAACCTCAAATGTAAAAATATCTCAAACCGGTTAATATTTAGGATTTTTAAAAACATCGGGCCGGACCGACCCGGAAATTCGGAAATCTCTGGACCAGAGACCGGACCGGTTAGAACCGGTCCGCGGTCCAGTCCAAATTTCCGGGTCGGCCCGGATTTTGCTCATCCCTAGTGGAAACAAGGAGTTGTTACGCGGATGCAAATTAGAAATATGAAGTGCGCGTATATTTTGTATACGGAAACTTTCATACATGGAAACAACAATTAGGAACAATGCGCGCGAAAAGCAGGATTGCTTAGCTGTTACCAGGTGAAGATCGCTATTTATGGAAACAATATTTGAAGATCTACTTGAAGAGAGAAGTCTTACTTAGCGTGTCTTAGGAAACATTATGTATGGAAACTATTAGTGTACAAGCTGGAACGTTTAGTTTAGGAAAAAATCTTTCACTGTTACCTTATATAGCGGGTTGCTAATAATTTGGTAAGAGAGATCTTCTCTAACACTATAAATAGATGAGCATACCTTGGGGAAAGGTATCTCAGCTATCACATTGAAGTCTACGAAGAGCTTATTGCAAGTTGAGATCAGAGATCCAAAGGCAAGGTACGGGTATAGTTCTTGCTTAGGGTTTTCTTGTTTTATTGTGAGTTGATTACACTCAAGGTTTAGAAACCTAGGATCTGTGTGAGAATAGATGGAGAGAAGGCTTGTGAGATTGTACAACTTATTATAATACAAGTATACGATTTGAAATCCTCATAGGGTAACACCTAGAGATATAAGTTTTTCTCTTTTTAACTAGTTGATTGATTGAGTTTCCTCTATAAGGAATTGTCTTGATTGTTACTCTTGAATCTTTATTATTTTCGCTGCCCATGTCTAACACACTGCGATTCAACAGTGCTGCTTCTGGTACGTAACAACTGCTGCTTCTGGTACATAGCATATGCTGCTTCTGGTACGTTGCAGCTGCTGCTTCGTGACGATGATGATGGTGGTGGTGATGGCAGTGCTACTCCGGGGATACTTTCCCAATTCATATATAGAATCATGTGTCTTATTCATATGTATCATGTATGTGTACGTATTATGCACTCATCCATCTCTTTGTATTCGTATACATATCTAATAGTTAAATCAACAGTAACTAAGAGTGTTGAAACTGTTACTGTACGTCCTTTTCTTACCTTGCTAGCTATGACTGAGCCCCTTTATCTGTACTCACTGATTTCACTATCACCATTTACGCTCTTCTAAACCACCAGCGACATGCAAACACTACAAAAGTATGAATTACTCAAAACATATATATATATAGACGCGCGTTTTGACCAACAACGTTTATTAGTATATGTTGATCGTTGATAGGAATAAAGTACAAGCAGCTAGTGACATACATTTAATTAACATATATATACTAATATAGTTTTTATTAGAGAAAAAGGTTGCTGCGCGCTGCAAACACATAGTAGAACTGCCACTTCAAATCTGACACTTGATTCATTTCTCTACATCACCTAGCTTAGCTTGCTCTTTCATATATGGCTTTCATTATACTGTTTGTCCTCTTCTTTCTTCATCATCTTTTATCAAACAAAAACAGACAGAACCACGTACTTGCACATGTGATCCATCACTTGTTTATAAATTATAATGTTTGTGGGGTAAAATTAAAAGTTTAATTTTAAATTATGATTATTTAATATTTCACATTTATTTATTTATTTATATTTTTTTTTCATTTTGTTGTTGTTGATATAGTAAGAATTAGACTAGTGTCAAGAAGACTTAACACTCAGCCTATAGCATCCTTGCGGATGAGAGCTTTGAGCTCTGAGTTGTTCATGATATCGTTCAGAGAAAAGTTGTGACCAAGTTTAGCAATGTGGTCGGCCACCGAGTTCAATTATCGAAAGATATGGAAAATCTGCACTGTTTGGAAAGAGTTTAATAAACAGGATATCAGAGATAAGAATCTCGATTTCCCATGGATAGTGCCATATTTTGTTGATAACATTTGCAATAGTAAGGTGTCAATTTCTATTTGTATCTGGTCGAATTCCTTTTCTTTTGCTTTAATAAGCGCATTTCTGAGAGCAAGGGTTTCAGTGATGAGGGTGAGTTGATATGCCACATTTTTCTGCATGGATGAAGATCGGTTTCCCATGTTATTTCTACATATGAGGCCAATGGTAGACAAAACATTAGATTTGGTAGATCCATCTATATTAATTTTAATAAATTTATCAGGTGGTTTTTTCCATTTAAGTTTTCGGTGTTCGTCGTAGTTGTTGTTTTTCACTGTGGGGCATTGTTCGAAGGTGCAGTCTGGGTTCCATCTTCGTGTTTTATTCCAAGCTGAGATAAGATTTTGAATATATTTAGGATATCTTTAATGATATCCCTATCAAGGTTTTCATTTGAGAAGTTCTCTGGTCCTCGAGAACCAGATGCCCCACCAGG